>CM024960.1:24207286-25510220 GCA_014282245.1 Rhododendron simsii | reverse complement strand
ACAACAAGCCAAAAGAGCCCTAAACAGTACACAGCCAAGAAAAAAAGCCACCAGAAACACCAAAAAAAAAAAAAAATTCGAAAACACCTCAAACCTACCCAATCTAGAGATCAAAAAGGCCATAAGGAGAGAGGCATTCCTCGACATTAACTCGGCCCCAAGAATCTTATTCCTAGGTCTGGCACTGGCTATTGTAACAATCTCTTGTAGTGGTGTAGTAATTTAAACACAAGTTTCGGGAACTTTGTAACGTTCATTAAAAAATGTTGAAGGGTCTTAACTCGATTAATCCTTACCTGTAACTCTTGGGGTCACCTCATTTATAGGCATAAGCATGTAAAACTGTTGCGGGAGGAAAAATAGAGATTAGTTCAACATACGTGCAAGCTAGTCTTGGATATCCTGCATTACCCAAAAAAAAATTTATTTACTGTTGAAGTGAGTCCAACTTTAATTTGTTGCACCATTGTGACTGAATAATATTTTAATATTGGGCAACAACACACTAAGAAAAAAGAAAGATTGGCATGACGATTTTGACAAACATGTCTCTGTCTATAACACACACCAGGCTCGCATGATGTTACAAGGAGAGAGAGAGAGAGAGAGAGAGGGAGAGAGATAGAGAGAGAGAGATAATCTTGTGGAGTGGTGTTCACTCTTGGGTCGATCGGATCTCCCCTTCTTTGAATATCGAGACTTTGATGGTTCAAGCTTCCCCTTTTCTTCCCCTGGTTTCTGCAAGAGAAGCAACAGCCAGTTAGTGCCTCGATGGGCCGAAGGTGGCCGGAAGGCACTCCGATGACTAAGTTAGTGCTTGCCTGAGAGAAGAAAAACACAGAGCTTTAGACAAGGAGAAGAAGCCATTAGGGTTTACAGGAGTGCCTTTACTTGGAGGCCAGGGTCACCGACAGCCACTTTCTTGTCTGAATGCTACCCAGATCGTGGGACTAGCGAGGGCCTGTCGGTCAACGTGGTGTCGGTCCCACTTGACCCAACGTCACCAATAATTACTGAGCGCGACGCCATTGTACGGTAAGGTATCATGACATGTACTCCCACCACCCCATTTTTATTATCCATTTTCATTTTTCGTGTCGTTCTTTTAACGCTTATATTTTTAATATGAATCTCCAAAAATATGCAATATAAATCTTGTTTGATAGTTCTCGATTAGATCTATAATACAAAGTTTTCAAAATTATAAAAAAACATTATAGATTGAGAGATATAAGCGTCGAAAGAACGGCACGAAAAATGAAAATGAAAGAAAAATGGGACCGAGTAGCTAGGTACTGTACTGTAACAGTGAACTGTACCCCCGTACTTTGCACAACCACACCACATGGCAAGACCATACTGGTGCCGCCTGGCCGGACCGAATCGCTCTGTTCCCGTGTATCTCTGATCCCATTACAGTTTTATGGTTGTGACCCGACCCGGCACCTTGACCTACCCGTACGATCATGGGTGGAGCGGCCCAACGGGCACTCTGTGTCAAGATAGATGGTAACGGTGTAGATGCAAAATTAGGTTTTGTCAGATAGCTAGGTTGGTTTCATGATCAGTTTCATTTTTCTTTTTCTTTGCAGGCGAAAGTTTGTAGAGTGGGTGTGGATACTGCAAATGTATGTCAGAGACTGAAGGAATTGGTTTGCTGATTAATCCATCCATCTTCTTCCTCTTCCTCTTCCTCTTCTTCATTTTGGAGGAGGCCAGGATTCCTCCTCCTTTTGTTACTTTCTGTTTTTTGCTTTGGGAGAGGAAGATTTTCTTATTGCCACACCATGCCTGAAAGAGTACTAAAACTTGAGACACATATATTTGTACCATTCAATTTGAAGATCGTAATCTTTTCTTTTCTTTTTTTATAACGTTCTTTTGTTTCACATTGACATTTTTGTTTTGAGAATAACTTATTCACGGAGCTCCGTAAATAAGTTATTACAGACCTCAATCTTAAGACTCAACCGTCTAAATTAAAAGTGTTTTGCACGATCCCGATTACAAACAATCCATTACCAGTAATAAATTATCTATTAGAAGATTGTTTTTAATCTGGATCATCAAAAACACTTTTAGACAATTAAGATTGAGTACTTTCGTGAATAACATATTCACGCCTCCTCTGTGAATAAATTATTCTTTTTGTTTTTCTACCCCGGCCGCATACCATACTGGTTATTTACCAAGAAATCATATTGTCAGGATTTGCGGAATAAAGTTTATTTATGAGTCCGCATGTGGGCTTTTGCTACCTACTTTTATGGTTTTTTGTTTGTTTGATGTGTGGTCAAAGTAATATTCCTCCTATCCCATAAAGATAGTCAACTACAATAAACGTGCAATATTCAGATACAATAGTATAAAGTACTTTTATGCATACTTTTTTAAATTTCTTTTTTTGGTAATAGATGATTCATATTAAAACATAATTTTCTAAATTTCTTTACACCATATTAACGGTCTCAATTATTTGCTTAATTTAGTACAAAAAAATAAAACAGTATGCAAAGAATTTCTTTATTTATTATCCAAAATTTGCACATTTTTTCATACTGGATCGTCTTTTTGGGACAGATAGATTGAGCACTATAGTAATCACGTTCATTATAATTTGAGTTTAAACTAATTTTATATAGACAACACGATATGTATGTGAGGATCGTTCATGACTTGTGAAATGAAGTGCAATGTTAATATATATGCGATCACCTTATTAATATCTAGAAATGAGAAGCATATATCGAAAACCCTCCTAAAAATAACAATTTTCCAAGGCCATAATTTTTATCAAGAAACCAATATAGTCATGATTAACAGATTGAGCAATCAAAGCTGAAAATCCTAGTATCAAGAAAGACCTACATTTTGTAATGTGCTAAGAGAACGTAGGGTGTGTCGTTAAAAAAACAAAAGTAACCATGCAATTTTTAATTTAATCTTGTACAAACAAATCAATACTCCCTCCGTTCAAATTGTCCGGTCCCTTTTGGGAGTCCGTGTCACTTTTCAATTGATTATATATTGCAATTTAAAATCTTTTAGGTGATTTTGAAAAAATCGTTTAAAAGAGTTCATTGAGATCTATTAAACAAGATCCATATTGTATATAAACAATATTACCAATTAAAAGTTAGAATCTGGCTTTTCTGCAGTCCAGTTTTGGACTGTAGAGGTGTGCCCCAAGTGATCGCAACCGTCAGATGGTATTTCCAATGGTCTAGATTTGTTTTCATATTATTTATCGATAAAAATATATTTTTACCAGTAAAAATTTTAGCAAATTTGAACCATTGATTATCAAGATGAATGATTCAAATTGAACCGCACACGCTTCTCTGCAATTGACTACAAAGAAGCCGGATCCTAAAAGTTATAATTAGTTTCTTATCCAGTTGAAATAAGACAAGGGACGTACAAAAGAATGGGGAAGGAGAGAGTATATAACGATGTTTTCTTTTAAGTTATGAAAATAATTTGAATTTTTTAACAAAAAGATTGCATGTTTTTAAGAGATTAAATTATTTCCACTGGCGGTGGAAACCTCCCTTTTTTACCACCACCTTTTTCGGTCATACCATGTGTTTATTATTGATCTAAACCGTTCATCTTGTACACCCCGCATAATAGTGTATCCATGCAAAAAATAAAGTTGATCTGACATTGATAGGAGTATCAAAAATTAAATTTTTCTTTGTAAAATGGATATTTTATCTTTATTAATATATCTATTGATTTCCGATGAAGCTGATTTTTGCATGGTAATACTATACTGCGGGTCTTAAAATATGAACAGTTGAGATTACAAGAATAGACACTCAGTAGGGCCCATAATGGATGGTGGTAGAAAAGTGAAATTTTACACCGGCGATTGATAGAATTTATTCTCTTTTTTTATGTGCCGGACATTTCTTCAGGGACGGAAGGAGTACGACAAAATTGAACCCAAGCAATATCAAAGGGTCAAAAATGAAACGAGTATGTAATTATGGGGACTAATAATAAAAAGGGGAAGAGAAACTTCTCCCTTTCGAATCCTACCTTGAGCAACAAAGATGGCCTCGTTGACGCTAATGATTAATTTATGCACTACAATTTTTTTATCTTGTTCTTATTCAAAAAAATTTTACGTTGGTTAGTTTTACGCCAAACTTTTATATGACATGTGTAACGCCCCGAATTTTGGGTACATTAAATAAAACAATTTAGTATAAAAATGAAGCGAGTCCAGCTCGTTATTACATCATAAATCTTACAAAAGTACTTTTACTCAAATAACAGAGGGATCTAGGGTTCCTAACTACAGGTCTTCTTGCTTCTCCATCATAGCCCGCTCCTCGGCTCCGAACGCCTCCAAAGTGAATAGTTTGTCCTGTTCGTCTATCAATTCTGACATATTATACCGGCGTCGCCACCCATATAATATGCCAGGGTCACCACAAGGTAACACCATGAGCTACGAAGGCTCAGTAGTATAATCCTAATACTAGCATCGATTTCCACATGATACGTACATAAGCAGAACATAAAGCCATATCATATCCACATTCATTTCATAATTATCGTTGGTGTCCAAAATCCTCGAAGTTCTTCCTACGTAACCCATCGTAGACCGTGTTGTTTTTACTACCTTTCTTTTCCAAAGTCTCCTTTTTAACTCACCCAATCTCGGTTCCGCCGCGCCGGGTTCCCGAGCATCCTCACAACGGTTCCGCCGCGCCGGGTTCCCGTTGGCACACAAAACTTGCATTGGCTCCTCTCCACGGATAACCAAGCCATATTACCAACAAGGCTACCACGTCCGGCTCTATTGGCAATCTTCACAAAGGGCTACCAAGTCCGGCCACTTTGTGGTTTTCACAACCCATGCAATGGGCTACCAAGTCCGGCCACATTACGGTTTCAAAACACATTTCTCTTGTTAAACACACCCTAGGTGCCATGTTTCTACTTTTCTCAGTTTTCGTGTCTCGTTACATGCAAAGACTTCGCCGTAGGACAAGGGTAAGCATAAATCATTTCCTTGTAAACAAACAAGATCATCTCTATCATGTTTAAATCAACGCTTAAAGCATAACGCCACATGTTCGGACGCCCTTGGAGTGATAAATCACTTATGCTTCATCACGCCACAAGTAATACAAGCAATTCATATATGCATTCTCATAAACATCTTAAAAGATCAAAATACAAATGCTTCGTACCAAACGATAAGTTCTTTTTTTAGAGATCAAAACAACATACGTTATACTTGAGATGGAAAATAAGAAGATCATACATAACTTAGGATAGGGTAAGAGTATCCTACCTTGATCCGAAACTAGTCGGGGCCGAATAAGCAAGGTTGAAAGTTCTACGGGCGGTGAAACTCCAAATCTGGACTGATCTTTGGACGGCAGTAACTCAGTCAATCTTTGGCCGAATAGAGTCGTTCTTGGGTCCAAATCGAAGCTCAAGAAACGCTCTACAACTTTCGTGAAGAAAGTTGATCCTAGAAACTAATCTAAGTAGGAGAAAAATGGTGATGAAGGAGAAGACAGTAAGCTGTCTGGAAATTGGAAATCCAAGATTTTACTGAACTTCGGATGCCAATATCTTGGTCATTTCTTGGCCGATTGGGATGGTTCTTGAGCCTAACTTGAAGCTCTCGAAGTGTTCTACAATTTTCCCGAAGGAAGTTGGTTCTAAAAACTACTCTAAGAAGGAGGAAACTGGGGATTTTCGAAGGGCAGTAGGCCGCCAGGAACTGGAATCCGAGATTTCTAGAGAGAAGGAAGAGCAAATGCTATGAGGTGTGAGTTCAAAGCATGAAAATGGCCTTCTATTTATAGGCAAAAGCTTGGCCCTCTCCTCTCTCTCTCTCTCTCTCCCATCCGGCCTCACTCTCTCTCTCCCCCTCCATTCGGCTCTCTCTCTTGCTCTCTCCTCTCTTGCTCTTTCATGGTACATATATATGTATATATATTGCAAGCAACAATAAAATCTAAGTACTTTTTGTACTTAAGATCAAAAATAGCCCTTAAAGGCTAGGATTCTCTCAACAACTAATAAATAGGCATGAGGTACTTAGGGTAATACTTTAACCTTCCAAGTACTTATATATTATATACATATGTACCCATGTACTTAGGAAGATCAAAACCCCATTAGAAAATAGTTTAAGGGTACCTTAGGAATCTTGGTACTAAGTACCTTCCTATTAAAATAATGTGTACTTAGACACATGGTTTAAAAGAAAATTTTAATTTAATAAAACCCCATGGTACTTTGAAAGACTAAGCTTTTATCCATTGGGTAAAAATTCCCCTAACATCTATTATCCAATGGATAATAGTTATTAGGCAACTTATATATTAAAATAAATCCCAAAAGTACTTTAAAGAAATTAAAAAGTATTTTTCTTAATATTCTTAGTACTTTGACCAAGTATTCATTTAATAAAAACAATTGGGGTTCTATTATCCAATGGATAATAGTCTCCCTAACAATCTTTGTCCATTGGACAAAGAATAAAACCAAAATAATTAAAAGAAAAAGAATATTCAATACTTTAGTCTAGGGTTCAAAAGGTTCATGAGGGGCAAAACGGTCATTTTGCGGTTAGGGAAAAGTAACTAAATGGCTTGCTAGCTCGGTTTCTCCCACAAATCGGTTAGAAACTAACTAGGCTTGCCAATGCCAAGAAACGAAAGTTTAAGGGTAAAAACGTAATTTTGAAAAACAATTACAATAAAATTCAAATATTTAACGAAATTTTTAACGACCAAAAATCAGGGTCGTTGCAACATGGGTGAGTATGGATGGGAGGAACCGAAAAAATAAAAATTATGACTTTTATACAAGTATTTTGGAAAATATCCAAGAAAATGTCCAAAAATTGATTTTTCGAGCTTTTATTTGAATATTTTCCAAAATACTTGTGTAAAAATCATAATTTTTTACTTTTTGCTCAAAATGACGTCATTTTAGACTAAAACGTGCTTGGCCCATCTCATCTGTTGATTTGCGAGATCAATGGCCGAGAGAGGGTTGGACAGACCCTTGACTGGAAGAGGGTCGGACAGGGGATCTCGTGCGACCAAATATTATGTTAGTTTGAAGTGCTATGAATCTACTGAGGAGGATATTAGGGATTACTCCCTCTGTTCCAATTTGTTTGTCCAATTGTTAAAATTCGTGATTTTCAAAAATATACTTATATCTTACATTTTATAATATTTTTTATGATTTTGAAGATTTTGTATATTAAAAACATTATGAATTGAAAATTGTATATAATTTTTTTAGAGGTCAAGCGCTCTCAAAAAGGGGACAAACAAATTAGAACGGAGGGAGTACAACATTAGGGTTGAGGAGAGCGAGGTTGTGGAATTCTATTTGATACTACTTTTATAACTTCCTTCTTCAATCTGTATGTGTATATTTACGTTTAGTTGTGGAGAATTAATCTATCTGACAGTATGAACCTCATACCATGTATTTTCAGGGTTTCGATGTTGAGGATGTTCCGGAAAATGTTTGTGATCTGCCAATCAAACCGGTTTGGCTTGACCTACTTGCCCATAATTTGAAGAATCTCGAAAACTGTTCAAAGACAGCCCTTGAAAACTACAACTAAAATAACCTATGTGTGTACTGTGTAGGGGCTTTTGGTTCTTTATAGTATTCTTAATTACCAGTTTTACTTTTGACACATATTTTTGCTAGGTACATTGAGTAGTTTAACTTCTTTCTTTATTTATAATTGTAGAAAACCTAGTACCAGTTTGTCAAAGTTCCTAAACGCAAACTGCTGGAGTCGTCATGGAGACCAGGTCCTTTTTATTAGCTTCCAGGCCAAGGAAATGGCTGGTTCTCACCCCATAAGCTTCCAAGCTCGCGTGTGTAATACTAAGGATGTGAAGGAGGTCGAGTTTTGCAGGCCGGAGCCCAAAATCCCGACTCTTCATGGTACTTTTGGGTTGCGCACAGTTACTTCTTCTTCTTCTTTTTATTAATGATATTTGTTAGTTTAGGATTCATGTTGGCCTTGTGCACTTCGAATGCAGACCGTATTATTGGCAGGTTCGTATGTGGTCTTCTTGTTACGTGCTTCATTGTAATCCATTGTGTCGGTGCTCTTTTCGGGATTGTCTTAGAGTATCCTGCCTTGCATAGAAATGTCACGTTAGCATTGGAAACAACTTATAATATCGAATGTGGTCTCATTATCCATGAATTTGTTTACTTAATAGTTTGGAATTTTAGTGACCATTGGTCGGTGCTTGAAGTTTCGAGGCATCAAAGACAGACGGTTTTTGTCAATGACTTTAGGAATTAGAGATGTAGAAGAGTAGGAACCAGAGGATTGTGGGTTTTCATGAGGCAAGCTATCTCATCTTTTTGCTCAATGCCTGTTTTATGATCCTTCAAGCGGGGAAAGACCATTTAGAGTGAGACGCCAAGTTTATTAGTTAGTCATGGATGGATCCATAGATGTAATAATTCGGCTACAAGGGGAGATGTGCATTTGTTTGATGAAATTGGGTGAAGTTTGTTTGGCATTGGGCAAGGATGTTTAAGAGCCAAGAAGAGTGACAAAAGGCTCAGTAGAAGCTAGAGAGATATAACGAAGGAACTGTGCTACTAGTATAGCAAAAGTTGTAGCTTTTGGGTCCGTCTCGGGTCCAACAAAGATAATCGGAACAACTCATTTTGTTCAAAATATTTTTTTTAAGGTCTCTGTAAAAAATCAGCTCCATCCGATATCGTGAAGGGCATTTATGAAATGTCCATATTTGCTAAATTGCTAGCCTAAATTTTGAAGCGAAATTGGACATTTCATAAACGCCCTTAATGATAATGGATGGAGCTGATTTTTTACTGAGACCCCAAAAAAAATATTTTAAACAAAATGAACAGTTCCGATTATCTTTGTTGGACACAAGACAGGCCCGAAAGCGCTTTGTACACACTGTTTGTACAACACTTGCTGTACCAGCAGCATTTCTGATAACGAAGTTAACACGTAGGGTGAAGAATGAGGGAAAAGGAGAAGTGATTGGACGGTGGCTCAAAGAAGTGCAAATCATATATGACAAATTAGCAGAGTAGTTTTGTGGTCCATGATCAGAACTCAGAAGCAGAATTCATAGCAAACATTCCGGCATATTTTCCAATGCACCAATAATCCAGAGAATGCTTCCCAGAAGCAATCGCAGACAACACCTTAATTAGTGAGGCAATGGATTAAATTTTAGAGAGCTTAAAAGGAAATAATGCTAATTGCAATGACTGTATTATGTGAGGCACTTGAATATTTTCTCTTTGTTTACAAGTGTTGTTTGTTAACTTATGATTCTCTTGTGCTATTTGCAGGTTATGGAGAGTTATGACGCAAAGTACTCTCCAACCCATCGTCCATATATGTAATTTACTGATAATTACTCCCTCCGTTCCAAAATAAGAGTCCATCTTTCCTTTTTTGGATGTTCCAAAATGAATGTCCAATTTGATAGGTGAACACAAAAATGGGTCCAACTTTCCCTTTTTACCCTTATTCAAAAAAGACAAAAAGTTGTGCGTGTAAGAGAGAGAGAGAGAGAGAGTTGTACTTATTCAATTTTGAATACCTAACTGATACCCACTTCACCGCCTGGAAACAACCAGTTTCCATTTCAAAAAGCAATTCAAAAAATAAGGGGCAAAATTGGAAAGTTCAAAATCTGTGCAAGTAATAATTGTACTTCCTTAACAATTTGGAGTCCCAAAGTGGGACTCTCAAATTGAAACGGAGGGAGTACTTAATTATTGGATTTAGCATACATACGTGTGAATGATGGACGAGCCATGGTACTATGGCAGGTGTAGGCGCGGTCAAAGTCAACAATCGAAACCTGAGAGAGCGACTATTTGACTCTCCAATCGCGGGCGAACGCGTGGCCACAGTTGACTACGCTGACCAACCAATGAGACTGTGATGCGTGGAGCAGCGGAGCAAAGCGGTTGACCGCGGGAACCGCCCGCGGGGGGATTATAGAATCCACCGCGGAACTCGCTTCCGCGGGCCCCCCTCCGCGGGGCCATCTGTTGGTTTATATCGAGGCCCCGCGCATCACTCCCTGGAAATGTCATAGCCATCAAGTCTTTATCTCGTAAAATCTCCGCGGACCTCTACCTGAGGCCCAGAGGCAGGGTCCGGGTGGGTCTCCGCGGGGAGATAACGATCACCGCGGGTCGCGACCTCGCTCAGCGGGAATTTGGGGGTTTCTTGTGGTTTGGCGGCTTGGAATGGGAGGTGACGCCGCGGGAAAACGAGCCCTCCCGCGGAAAATCGTCCGCGGGAAGGCGAGCTTTCCCAAGGCCAAGAAGTACAGGAGGGACACGTGTCGGGGACTAATAGGAGCGCCGTTCTGGGCCTGACATAGGCCCAGGAGCCCTATAAATACCCCTGACATTCCCAATGATGACAGAGGACCTTTTTTACTGGGAAAAGGTGAGTGAGCACTGAATTTGAGGAAGGAGAACATTCTTCCTCAGAGAAAACGTGTGACCTCACTTGCCAGAGCCCGGAAAAGGTTAAGTACCCCGCGGAAAACGAAGGAGACACGCTGCCTCTGTTCTTCTTGTGCTTCTTGCTCACATTCCTCCACCCCGCGAGATCTCCCTTATTTTCCCTCGACTAATCATCAACCAATTGCACCTCTCCAGCTCACGGATAATCACACGTAAGCGATCCCATACGAAACCCCACACCCACATTTAGGCGACTCTGCTGGGGAGGTGTTTTTTTGGCGACAATGACGGCGCAGTAAACATGGCTGAATGTTATCCGTTCATGTATGAGGAGGCATGGGATTCAGATTATCATTCTTACTCCGATGAGGAAGCGGACGGGTCCGCTTATATGGTGTATTGCCACGAGATTGTTGACAAAAGCGAGGACGCAGCCGCTCCCACGGTCGCACCAGATCCTAGCAATTCGGCAAAAACCTTGCAGAATAGCGTAAAGTTCCGTACGTTCTTTGACGGGTTCGGCTTTACTCCCGCCGCCAGGCTAGAGATAACCAAAGCTATTATCAGCATCGCGGAAGTTCACCAGGAGGCATGTATGTCCGTTGAGGGGTCCTTACCACAGACCATTCGTGATGAATCAAATGCGGTTACCTTCTCCGACGCCGACAGGGCGGCGCCCCATCCCCACAACTGCCCCCTGTACGTGACCTCCCGTGTCAATAGGATCGAATTGAAGAGGACGTTTCTCGACGGCGGGGCCTCCATCAATCTCATGCCCATTCCAACGTTTCGCCGACTACGGATTCAAGACAATCGAATAGTTGACTCTCCAATCACCATCACGGGTTTCGGGGGTGACAGAAGGCGATCCTTGGGATATGTTGTGGTCAATTTGGAAGTCGGACCAATCCGCTCTGCCACAAAATTCCACCTAATCGATGCGGACCCCAACTATCACATCATCCTCGGGCGCAGTTGGATGCACAAGTACGCGGTTGTGCCATCCAGCTACCATCAGTGTCTCAAAGGCATTTGGGCAGGAAAGAGGGTTACTATCCGCGCCTCGGAAAGCCCGTTTGACACCCACGAAGCCCACCTCTCGGACGCTGTATACTTTTCGGGGTTAGGCGACATACCGCAGGCTATAACCACACGGCCACGCGGTGCCGCAATCCCGCGATGGGAGGACATACGCGACACTCAGCGTGAGGGCCCCAGCGGAAGCCCGCTGATGTTGGAATCGACAACCCCCAGAAAAATCGTCAAGACGAAGGAAGGGGGCAAAACCGTCTATCACTTATGACGGTCTTCCGGGGTAGCGGTCCATCAAAAGGCCGCTGACCCCGGGAAAACACGTAGCACTGCGGAAGAAGAAGTCATCCAGAAACCAGAGCCTGCCCCAGAATGCATGCAGGACCGGCCCAAACCACAGCCGGAAGACATAGAGGAGGTTGACCTCAGTGATGGGGTGGGCAGGAAGAGGCCAGTATTCATAAGTAAACAGTTGAGCGCGGACTTCCGCGCCAAGTTAATCACTTTATTACGCGAGAACTCCGACGTCTTCGCATGGTACTACGAAGAAATGCCGGGCTTAGACCCTCAGCTCGTGGCTCATCACCTGGACGTTTTCCCCAATTCCAAGCCCGTAAAACAAGCCCAGCGGAAATACCACCCCGACTTGGAAAAACAAATTCAGGAGGAAATAGAGAAGTTGCGGAAGGCAGGATTCATTCGCCCAATCCAATACCCCGAATGGCTTGCCAACATTGTCCCTGTTAAGAAGAAAAACGGGCAAATCCGCGTGTGCGTGGACTTCCGCGATCTAAACAAGGCGTGCCCGAAAGACGAGTTCCCGCTCCCACACATCGATACCCTTGTCGATGCCACCTCAGGTCACCAAATGTTCTCGTTTATGGATGGATTCAGCGGATATAATCAAATCAGGATGGCCCAGGAGGACGCCGAAAAAACAGCCTTCCGCACCCCGCTGGGTAATTTTCACTATGTTGTGATGCCTTTCGGACTGAAAAATGCGGGGGCAACATACCAGCGCGTGATGACAGCGATCTTCCATGATTTAATGCACAAAATCGTAGAAGATTACGTCGATGATTTAGTCGTCAAGTCTAGGAAGCAAGCGGATCACCTCGCGGATTTGGCCACAGTATTCGCCCGGTGCAGGAAATTCAACCTCAAAATGAACCCTCTCAAATGCGCATTTGGCGTAACCGCGGGGAAATTCTTGGGCTTCCTAGTACACAGGCAAGGAATTGACGCAGATGAGACCAAAATCAGGTCCATCGTGGAAATGCCCGCGCCACATTCTCAGAAAGCACTCAAACGATTCTTGGGAAAGGTATCTTACTTACGACGCTTCATTCCCGCGTTAGCAGAGATTGCGGCACCCTTCGCAGACTTATTGAAGGGAGGTGGGCAATTCGAATGGAAAGCAGAACACCAACAGGCCTTCCAGCGGATCAAGACGGTCCTGACTTCACCTCAGACGATGGTGGCCCCAGTTCGTGGAAAGCCGCTAATACTGTACCTCACTTCTACTACTAAGTCCATCGGGGCCTTATTAGTACAAGAAGCAGATGGGGGAGAGCGTCCCGTTTACTACATCAGCAGGAAGGTCCAGGGAGCGGAAGAGCGATATACGGCCATCGAGCGTCATTGCTTAGCTTTGGTCTTTACTGCACAAAAGCTAAGACATTACTTCCTCTCCTTCCCCATACAGATTATCACCAAATCTGACCCAATCAGATACCTCTTGTCTAAACCCGCGCTCACAGGCCGCGCAGCGCGTTGGCTGTTGGCCCTTGCCGAATTTGACATCTCCTGTGCCTCGCCGAAAGCAATCAAGTGTCAAGCACTCGCGGACCTCCTGGCACAATTTCCAAGTGGCCAATGCGAACCACCCGAAGAAGCTTTACCAGGCGAGAATTTCGAAGCTTTCGCGACCAGCGCGAACAATCCCCACTGGACGCTCAGCTTCGACGGGGCCGCGGGTAACGAGAGCGAAGGCGCGGGAATAGTATTACGAAACGACGAAGCTGGAGAAAAGATCCATTTGGCTTACAAACTAAGTTTCCCTTGCTCCAACAACGAGGCGGAGTATGAGGCCTTGATTTTGGGTCTATTAGCTGCAAGGGAACGAGGAATCAAACACCTGAGAATAGCGGGAGATTCAAAATTGGTGATATTACAGACAGAGGGGGTGTATGCGCTGAAGGAGCCAACACTAGCCCCATATCGGACTACTGTGCAAAAGTTGACCAAGTCCTTTGAAAGCATCAACATCGTACACAAACCGCGGTCAGAAAACCGTTTCCCCGACGCCTTGGCAACGCTGGGGGCAAGGACGGAATTCGAGGAAGAGAAGACTTGCATAGAGATTGTAAAGAGGTTTGAACCCTCCGCAATTTCAAATTTTTTCGAACCAACGGAGGATTGGCGCGGAGCCATTAAGATACAGCTGAGCAATGGTATGGGACACTTATCCACCGCGGAACTTTCGTGCTTTTTGGTCTTGCGCGGGGAGTTGTATCACCGCGCCCCGCAGGGTTGGTTAGCGCGGTGCGTAGACGCGGTGGAAGCACAGGGAGTCTTAAATCGGATTCATGATGACAATTGTGCGAATAACGAGATAGCGCTGTACCGAAGAATTCAGCGGCAGGGCTACTACTGGCCCAGCATGAAAAGAGACGCGGAGCAGACTACCAAGAACTGCACGCGGTGCTCCCTGTATGTGGCCAAACCTGAATGCCTGATGGTGAACAGTGACAACCGGGAGAACGATTGGAGACAGGTATACGTTGATTACTTACGAGAGGGAGCCTTACCTCCAGAGCGGGCAGAATCCGCGAAAGTCATCCGCGGGGCCCGACGTTTCTTCTTGCAAAAGGGGATGCTGTTCAGAAGAGCCCTAGACGGAACACCACAGAGATGTATAAATGAAGGAGAGGCAGAGGTAGTCCTGAAAGACACCCACGGGACGGAACATCAGGGATGGAGAAAGCTCTACGAGCAACTGATTCACTTGGGATATTTCTGGCCCACCATGGAAAGCGACGCTAGACAACACGTGCGAAGGTGTCAAGCGTGTCAAAAGTTCGGTAATCTGGTCCATGCCCCCTCGGTGGAATTACACTCCATCCGCGCCCCATACCCCTTCCATACGTGGGCAATGGATTTAATAGGACCAATCAGGCCTGCGTCACGGAAGAATAGATGGATTCTTGCGGCTACCGAAATTTGTACTAAGTGGGTTGAAGCAGTTCCGCTGAAAAGGGCTACCGGGGAGGCGGTAGCGCTGTTTATGAAGGAGAATGTCATCTGCAGGTTCGGGATACCTAAGGTGATACTGTCAGACAACGGGACTCCATTTATTAACCAGCACGTGGGAAATCTCCTCGACGAGTACATGGTGGACCATCATACCTCCAGTGCGTACTACCCTCAAGGCAACGGACAGGCTGAGGCAACGAACAAAACCCTAATAAGAATCTTAAGCAAACTGTTGGACGAGCGCGGAGGGACGTGGGCGGACCACTTACCCATAGCCTTATGGGCGTACCGCACGTCAAAGCGAAAGTCCACGCGCGCCAGCCCTTTCAGTCTAGTATACGGAGCGGAAACAGTGTTACCTGCGGAACTCAGAGTCCCGTCCGCGCGAATGATCCTCGCCATGGAAGAATCCGTGGAAGGGAGGAGGGCGGATCTAGAGGCCTTGGAAGAAAGAAGAGCCGCTGCGGCCATGGCTCATCAAAAATACTGGGAGTCCGTCGCCCGTTATTACAACAAGGGAGTGGTACCGCGAACATTCAAGGTGGGGGATTTGGTATGGAAAGCCACTACCGCGGTGATGAGGGACCTAAAGACACCGAAGTTCACGCCTAGATGGGAGGGGCCCTATGAGATAATCAAAGCGTCCGCGGCTGGCCATTACGACCTGGCCCGCGTAGAGGATGGGTTCCGCACGGGCGCAGTTAACGCGAAGTACGTAAAAAAGTTTTATCCATGAACAGTTAGATAAAAAAAGAAAAAAAAGTGGGGGCGTACCTGTGTTGTCTAAAAAAAAAAAAAGAATTTTTTTAGACTTTCTTTTTTTTTCTTTTTGTAAGGAATTGTCGCTGTCAATCACTTTCTCTATCATTTGGTTGTTCCTTCTCTTATTTAGCCAAGTCTAATGTGGAGGCCTTTTCTTTGTTAATTTTGTTTGCAATGTAATCATGAAGGCCATGGTAAATGCTAGTCAATGAAGAGTTGTTGGGATGTCTTGAATTTGCATACTTTTTGAAGTTTCTTCTACGGTGTTATTATCTGTTTCACCACGCGTGTACTCCGAAATCAGTAATCGCTAGACAGAGATGACACCAAATTGTAAGGGGGTCAGAACATGACCCGCACACGTTAAGTCCTGCAGGGTCAGAACATGATCTGCACATGTTAAGTTCCGTAGGGTCAGAACATGATCCACGCATGTTAAGTCCCGAAAGGTCAGAACACGACCTACGTATTAAGTCGCGCAGAGTCAGAACATGACCCGCGCCTTGTTAAGCAGCAAGGGGTCAGAACATGACCCGAGCATCGAACAGCGAAGGGCCAGAGCGTGACCCGCGTGAAATCATAAGTTTAACAACAAACAAACAAAAAAAAAGTGAAATGAAACGATCTTTTATTGCGAACCAAACGAATGAAACGATTACAATATTTAAATGAGTAAAAAAAAAAAAAGAAGAAGAAAAGAGAAGCGGGTAGAAAAAAGCTCAGCCCAGCCATTCCAAAAAAACGAGCTCCTCCGGGTCCAGGTCTTCAAGATTCAAGGCTGCAGTGGCTAACTCCGCGTCATACTTGGAGATCTGGGCGAACCTGGCCTCCAAATCTGCGACGTTCTGCCTAGCGGCCGCCAGTTGCGCGGAGAGCTGTTGAATCTCGGGCCTGATGGCCATCCTTTCCCCCGCGGCCCTCAGCGCGGAACTCCTCCTGCTCAGCCAGGCCAGATCAAAGCCCATGGCCGCCATATCTTGCGCAACCTCTTGGAGGGCAGCCTCTGTCTCCGCGGTGAAGTCCCTGAGGCGCAGTTGTGCCCAAGGAGCAAGCACCTCGTGAAGGTCCCTCAGGAGAAGTCCCCCGAGCCGGGCCGACCGCGGACTGAAGGGGGCGAAGGTCTCCGGGTGCGCGCGAGCTATGGCGTTGAGGAGGGGATGGTAGATTTCGTCCACAGGGAAGCCCGCAGGGAACAGGCGCACCGGGGCTTCCGATTGCAAGGTCGCCGGCCCCTTCCCGTGAGCCGCGACCGGGCTGTGCTGAGGAGGAGGACGCTCCCTGGACTCAACCTCGTCCCTATTCTGCTCGCCCATGTCTAATTCAGCAGCAAAATCTCCAAGAGCAGCACTCCCTTGGCCTCCCAGAATATCGTCAGTCTGTATGAAAGTCATGCCTTTAAATAAGGAATTCAGATCTGAGTCAGTAATGGAGGTGGGCCCCCCAATAAATGCTTCGTTTACCTCCAGCTGTCGGTCTCCCACTGGGGGCGGAGGCTGATGTGGCGAGGTCAGTGCGCGATCCTGGTTCGGACGCGGGGAGGCAGTCTAAGAGGTCGAGCAGGCCGGTGACCCTGGAGCAGTCCTACTTGTTGAAGCCCCTTCCCCCGCGGAAGACCCCTGTCCTTGCAGAAAAGGAGCGTTAGAAACGCCGGGGGAGCCCGCCGCCACGCGGTCCAAGAAGCTGGTCGAAGAGGGGACGCGGGCGCTGGATGAATGTTGCTGTGACCCAGAAGGAGCAGCGGACGCCGTCACCCGTGGCAAAGGCACGCCGCGGGGACTCGCGGTGCGAGGGACCAGGGCCTCCACGCCATCGTCTTCCTCTTCCCTCAAAATTTGAGCCGCGACCGTTGAAATAGGCCCGGCTGCGGCCTCTGTTTGGCCGATGGATTCGCGGGAGCCCATTTGGGGTGGCGGCTCGCGGGCTTCAGAATCAGCTGCACGAGGTGGAGAAAGGTCTCGGTCAATAGAAGAAGAGATCACGTTATCGGACTCCGCGGAAGAAGAGGACGAGTCCGTGGAAGCCGTGTTGGGGTCCCCTCCGAGGTCCATAATGGAAGGTTCATCGGGTAACGTACCTCCAACCACCGCGGAAGTCTCAGGCTCAGGCTGAGGATAGGGAAGCGGCTCCGTGCGAGGTTGGATCAATTCTACCTCCCTCGCCCCGGCGGTGTGTGTCGCGGAAGCCCCTCCGAGGGCCAGAGTCTGAGTCTGCATGGCATGGAAGCGGACGCTCAGAGGAATGTCATCTTGATCAGGACTTCCGTCGTCATCAATGTCGGCGATAACGTCATCGCGACCGCCCATGCCTGCATCCCCATCCCCGTCCTCATCATCATCGGACTCAACGATCACTGCAAAGACAAAATGAAATGAGTCAAAGGGAAGGACGTTAATGGCAAAGAGTAGCAGGGTAACAAGTACGAAGCATACCTTCCAGGCGACGCCGCTTAGCGAGCGCAGCGGATGCGGCCCCCAGCGGCTGCTCCTCCGCGACATGTTCCTCCGACCCCGCGGCCGCCTCTGGTTCGAAGGCCACAAAGGTGCTGGCGTCCAGCTCCCGCTGCTAAAAAAAAAAAAAAAAAGACAAGATGAGCACTGAGGATAGTGGTGAAGATGCATGCATGTGCTGTTGGACTAAAAAAAGGGGGGAGAGTAGAAAGAGTACCGTGCGAAGACGCTTGCGTGGGCGTGTTCCTCCCGTTGCGGAAACGCTTAAGGAGGTCGGCTGAGAAGTCCCCCCCGCGGCAAGCGGGTGAGCACGGGCGCGGGAGGCCCGCGCCGGAGCCTGCCTTGTCGTCGTTGGAACGGTGGGAGGTAGGCCCAGCGGGAACGCTACGCTCAGAGGCGCGACGTCCGCGGCCACCATCATGCTATGAGGACCGCGCCAGTCCGCCCCCCTTATCTCCGTAATGGCCCTTAGGGAGGTGTCCCGACTGCGGATCTCGGGCACAGGAAGGACTTCTGCTTCTCCGCTAACGAAGAGGAGGAATGTGTCCAGGTTCCTCCTCCAAAACACGCGGAATTCCGCGGTGTAGCGACCCACCTCATCCCTACTGGGGATGGGAAGATTCCCAAAATTGGCCAGAACGCTGGAAGTGTGTGGCCGCGTGAAGCGGCGCTGAGAGTCGATGAAAGAAGACGGCGGTGGGGCGTGCCCTGGCACCCCTTGATCGAAGCTCAGCTGCTGCGCGAACCTGTCTGGCTGGTAGACGGACACACCGTGCACCTCACCGTTGAGAAACGGCACCCACCCTAGCAGAGCAATAAGGGCGGAATTGATAACCGCCCGGGCTATCGCGTTATTTCCGCTCATGTTGGATAAAGAAGAGCGGGTAGGCAGGAGGCACTGACCCATGCCAACAATCCCAGGGGAGGCAACGGCGTAGGGACGCGGGACAAAATTCCCTGGAATGTCACAGGCCTCGCTCCAGAGAGCATCGCTGCTCGTGCCGATCCATCGTTCCGAGCGGGACCTGCTAGCGGACGCCAGAAAGCCTCGCGGGACCGGAGCAACGATGGGAAAATGCTCGAAAAAGTAGGCCAGGAGGAAGCCGGTGTGGGCCATGGAAAGGTGGTCGCACCTTCCCAGAGACCGTACGTGGTCAGCATGGACCAGGTCCAGCTGGCAGTGAAGGGACCCCAAGAAAAGAGGGGCAAGCGCGATTGGCTCGCCGCGAGCAAGTGACACCGCGAGCGGAAAAACCGCGGGAGAGGGGCTGTCCGCCGGGTAATCAGGGAAGACGAAGTAGGATAAGAAAAAGGCGAGGAAGCCAGCCATGTAGAGCCGCCCCTCATAGTGGGGACCAGTAACAAAGTCGCGCGGGGCCCTGTCCGCCACTGACCTAATGGGCTGAAGGTCTTTGAAGAAGAAGCGAATCCAGCTCGCGAAGGAGGTCTTTTTGGCGTTTGCAGCAGCACTCTTGCGAACGCCCTGGGCCGTGAAGATCGGGCCGGATTGGGCTAGTTTGCCCAGCCTCCTAAGCTCCGCGATGTCGTGCTGGTCCGCGGAGGAGAGATTGTCAAGGTCAAGAAGCGTGGCCCCTCGCAGGGGAAGACGGGTGAGGATCACCACGTCCTCCAATGAGAACCCACTTTCGCCCCACGCCCATACGAATGAGTGGGTGTCGAAGCTCCATCGCGAGCATGCATGGTTTAGGTTCCTCAGAGCAGCCCCTTGTCTCGGGATGCTCAGGCTCCGCGATAAGACCACGGCGTCATAAACACCGCTGGCCATCAAAGTCTGCTTGAAGGCGGCGTTCCCCGTCACCTCGTCGACCCATTCGGCCCAATCAGAGGGTGGTGAAGCTTGGGCCCCAAACCTGCATTCTGAGTAGGGGAAATCCCCACGCTCCAAGCAGAAGCGTGAAACAGACGAGGGGTTGACGGGCTCCGCGCTGTCCTCATCGGCGAAGGCCACAAAAAAGGTGGGATCGGTGGTGGAGGGCTCCTCCACGGTCTCCACCGTGTAGGCGTTCACCTGAGTCCAGAACGGGTCCTCTACAGATTGAAGGTAGGGGGCCCTCCTCCATTGGTCCGCGGCAGGGACGGGCTCTTCAACAGTCGCACCACGCGTGGCCATGAGGGTTCCTTGGGGAAATAAAAGCGAAAGGAGGAAGACGGTGTGTGAAAAAAAAAAGAACAGAGAGAAAATGACAGCTTTGACTGGAGAATTGAACGGTAGGTGAAAAGGAAGTGACGGGTAAAGTGGCTTATATAGTAAGTCTGTTGGAGAAGCATTTATTGCAGTCGTACACCAAAGGTCACGATCAGCATGCGAAGCGACGCCGCCCATTCAGTAGCCTTCTCTCTCCGCGGGACGCTTCGAGCGTGACCGCGCAAGACGGGAGTCCTTCGCGCGCGGGCGACAACCCCGTCAACCGCGCGCGGGGGGCATATGTAGGCGCGGTCAAAGTCAACAATCGAAACCTGAGAGAGCGACTATTTGACTCTCCAATCGCGGGCGAACGCGTGGCCACAGTTGACTACGCTGACCAACCAATGAGACTGTGACGCGTGGAGCAGCGGAGCAAAGCGGTTGACCGCGGGAACCGCCCGCGGGGGGATTATAGAATCCACCGCGGAACTCGCTTCCGCGGGCCCCCTCCGCGGGGCCATCTGTTGGTTTATATCGAGGCCCCGCGCATCACTCCCCCGGAAATGTCATAGCCATCAAGTCTTTATCTCGTAAAATCTCCGCGGACCTCTACCTGAGGCCCAGAGGCAGGGCCCGGGTGGGTCTCCGCGGAGAGATAACGATCGCCGCAGGTCGCGACCTCGCTCAGCGGGAATTTGGGGGTTTCTTGTGGTTTGGCGGCTTGGAATGGGAGGTGACGCCGCGGGAAAACGAGCCTTCCCGCGGAAAATCGTCCGCGGGAAGGCGAGCTTTCCCAAGGCCAAGAAGTACAGGAGGGACACGTGTCGGGGACTAATAGGAGCGCCGTTCTGGGCCTGACATAGGCCCAGGAGCCCTATAAATACCCCTGACATTCCCAATGATGACAGAGGACCTTTTTCTGGGAAAAGGTGAGCGAGCACTGAATTTAAGGAAGGAGAACATTCTTCCTCAGAAAAAACGTGTGACCTCACTTGCCAGAGCCCGGAAAAGGTTAAGTACCCCGCGGAAAACGAAGGAGACACGCTGCCTCTGTTCTTCTTGTGCTTCTTGCTCACATTCCTCCACCCCGCGAGATCTCCCTTATTTTCCCTCGACTAATCATCAACCAATTGCACCTCTCCAGCTCACGGATAATCACACGTAAGCGATCCCATACGAAACCCCACACCCACAGCAGGTTAGCATTTTTCATAAACCGATTCATCTTATCTATTTTACGCTTTGATCATATGTTTTGGTTAGTTTCAAATTTACCTATGGTGTTTTATCCTTAAAAAGGTATCGAATTTCTTTAGATAAACAAATTCTAAAAAATAGTAGCTGCGATGGACTGCCAAAGGGCATGGAAATTTAAGCCCTTACATTCAACAGTGGGTACTGTACTGGACAGCTGGACTACTGGGTACACATTATGCTATTGGGTTGTTTTATGATAACAACAACATGCAGTGGAATTACGTACCACCTGTGTCTTTCATGCATATAGAGTAATCTTGTTTAGAGACTCGTCTAGATTTGCATATGTGAGCGCAACCATTTTTTTTTTGTTTCACTCGTGTCAAAATCACTTGAGTAATTTTGCCTTGTTTTTTCGTTGATAATTCTTTTCCGTAACGGACTTATATGGGTGTCCCACGTGATTTTTGCACTATTCGGAAGTCCAATTACTTAGTGCTTTGGAATTTGCCTGGCCAAAAAATAGAAGAAAAATTAGGTGATGTTGAACTTTTACAAGTATGGTTGTATTTTATTTGTATTGCCTTTTAGAAGGAAAAATGAGTGTTTTCCCCTTAAAGTATATGAAAGGGTTGAACATTGAAAGTTGATGTGATGTTAGATATGCACCATTTTGCATGATACCTTCGTGAATAATCTGTTTGGTGTCCTTAAGGCCTAGTTGGGAACTGTAATGGTCATTTCATCGCATCTGAAATGAAGTTTCTGATCCGAAATAGCACTATTTCAGTATTTCTTTTGGTAGAGTGACTGCGAATTTATGCAGTTTGGATCTGTACTCTGCTATACACTGCAGGAGGTTCATAGGGAGATCTGGTTTACGTGTCATCTTCTTGATTTAGTGAAGTTAAAATGATATTTTTTGCGAAAAAATGCCTTTTTAGGCTTCTACTCCAATGAAATGATGTAAGCAGATAGGAGTTTTCAGGACTTATTTGCGTGACCTATCTATTTGAAATTATTGGTCGCATACGTTGCCTAACTATGAATGTAAAGCCGAATGCACGCATTGACTTCATTTAACCTATATGACATTATAAGCGATACAAAGTTTTTTCTAAGTCTAAGTTAGTGTCAAGAAAGTAACCATGCAATTGTTCATTTTCTCAGCTACGAATGATTATTGAGATTTGAACCATATTTGAGTCAACGTGAGCCAACCGGATATCTCAACGAAAGCCAAATAAATTGCGGCTCATTATTTATAGGTTCAAGTCTCTTTCTCCTTTGCCAAACAAAAAAACCTACCCGTGCCAAACAAACAAAAAACAGAGAGAAGAAAAAGAAAAATGAATCACAGCAATTGGTGGAAATCAGTGGATAATATCCTGTTTTCATTTAATCAACCCTTGTTTCTTCTTATTGTGCCATAATTCATTTTTTGAGGCCCAAGGTCTTTTGGGAAGGGCTTCGTCATGTGGACTGTGGCACCCGGTCAGGTCAAATTGCATTCGGTTTGGCATCAAAAGGCGCAACTTATGAGCCCAAAATTAGGTTCAACAAAACAACTTATTGTTTGTTATTATTATTATTATTATTATTATTATTATTATTGTTATTGTTATTGTTATTGTTATTATTTTTGGATCGGACTTATTGTTTGTTCTTGATATTGCGGATAATAGATTTGCATTCCTACGTTCTTACTTTGTTTTCGATACAAAATGAAAGTGCGATTATGGTACCCTTTAGTGAGGTGGATAATGGGTTTGTGACTCAAACCGACTGGATAGGCCCAACAACGAAGAAGGCTCAAGTACCCAACGGCCAAGCCCAATGACAACTTGATGGGCGGCTTGGCCTATGGCATTGGCGAGCTGTTGGGTCAAGATTGGTTCGGCTGACGTGTAAGACAGGGTGGAGCCACATCGTGTTGAGTAGGATGGCTCAGACGAGGTAGTCATCATGCATGATGTTACCTCCGAGAGGCTGTTTTCTGTGAAGTCATGGAAGCCACAAACTCAGCACGAGCGTACTTTGACCGTAACTCTTGTCTCTTTGCATAAAGGTACATGATAAATAAATTGTAAAGAGCTAGGTAGGTCGTTATTATCTTCACACATTTTTTGTGCTCTTTCCTCCCGAGAGATTTGAAACTGACTTAGGCATCAAATACCTACCGGCTATGTACGCCCGGTTAGCAGGCACTAACTAGTGGCCCATTTTAATGAAGATCTCAAAGAGAGGAGTTTAAACAAATCCCATCTGTTCTAGAGATTAATTTAGAGCAGAATCGTAACACCCCATACACAACCAAACCTCTGTCACGTAATATTGTATTATCACACCATACCACCCTCTATATGAGACTCTACCTTACATATGTCGCGGCCGAAAACAAAATTCGGGTCACCACATGTGAGTAGTGTTAAGAGTCTTTTGAACCCTAATAAGGGACTAAGAAAACTCAAACTTGAATCATGTCTGACTCCAACTGAGTCCGAGTTTTCGCTGCTCAGCCAACCCCTTGCCTGCCATAACACCGTAGATATAGACTGCAAAAATACATATAAATATTCATATGCATATACATATGTTTTTCTTGTCATATCTTTCGTCCTCCAAAGGAAAAAAAAAAAAAAATGCAATTTGAAAAAGGTGATTGGCATACGCAACATTTACTAACCAATTATTTCAATAACTTGGAGCCACCACTTTGAGAAATTAACGGGGGTGACATAAACTTGTCCCGTGAAACCGTCCGACCAATTTGCTCCTGTGACTGAGGCCCAACAACAGCAGAAAAAAAAAATGTCAACAAAAGTAGGCTCACGTCACGTGCATGTTGAAATGCTTGTGCTCTCCGAGGCCAATGTCACGATCTTTTAACAGAAAAAATTGTGGATATAGATTGCTTATCTGCAATCCAGATTTGGACAGCAAAGATACCGTTTAAGTGATTGCAATCTTTAGTTAGCGTTATCAGTGGTCCAGATTTTGTTTTCAAAATTTAACAAATTTAAACCATTAATTATCAATATGAATGGTCCAGATTAAACTGTACACCCTTTTTTGCAGTCAATTGCAATTGCATAGAAACCGGATCCAAAATTTAATCCATTATCAATATGTTATATGTGGTGCGGAGCATAGCATTCAAAGGTTTAGTTTTTTATATATTGTCTAAATCGACTAAGCGGTCTAAAACCTGCAAAAAAAAAAAAAAATTGAATTTCAAGACATATAATTATCCTTACATACATTAACTAAAAGTTCAAATAACGAAAATAACTCGTCTAAAAATCATAAGCTAGCTATAGAGGGCTTTTTATGAAACTCACTCTAAGAGCACTAAATAATCTCTCTAACCGTAAAATTTAATCCATCCAAACAATGGTTTTAATGATACTGCAAATTAATATGAATGTACAACTAAAACTGCAATTTCCGGTTGCTCTGGTTTTTTGAGCTGGTATTTAAAACTTGCATATTTTGGATGGCCTTACTCCCGAACAACTTCGACCATATTTCTCCCTAGCCATCTTTGAGACAAAGTGATGTACTTATTCGAAATTTTTTCGATGGATTTTTTTTCTCTCAGCAAAACTTTGATGGATTTTCCTTACGATCTCATGAGTTAATTCGGATATATTTTTCTAGGGTTTTCCTTACAATCAGATCGACTTCATATCGTAACGCTAACCACAAGCATAAATAAACCTTACGTCGCAGTCAATGACATTAGTGCTAAATAATACAAAACATCTTCAATTTTTCCTACTCCGTTTTTGCTCCTGAGGGTGTTTTCGTGTCCGGCGTGGCTCCTGCCTGGGTCTTTATCTGTGGACCTGGGTTTTGCTTAATGGCTTGGTTGTAGCTTCTGCAATAGCAGGTCCGCTGGGTTCCAGTTTGCTCCGTCGTTGGGTGACCAGTGGTGGACGATGGTGGCTGACGGGTGATGGGTGTTGTGCTACCAGATCGGGTTGGGCGGCGGTGGGTGGTGGTCTGATCTGCTTTGGTTGTTTGAGAGGTTCGGGTGCGGGTTGCAGCTCCGTCGGGTGGCCAGTGGTGGTTCGGTGGTTGGCAGAGTTTGTTGGCCGGCGGTGGGAGAGAACAGTGATCTTGGGTAGGTTTTGGTTTTCTATTGAGCTGGGCTATAATGTTATTATATCTCGGCTTTTAGGGTTTTTGAGTGTTTGTTCTTCATTGTATTATTTGGGCTAGCTTTTGGCCCTTAGGTATTGTTAGGACATCGGCCCTTTGAGTGTAATTTTCAACTTTTTGTTGGAATTCTCTTTTTTTCCTCTAATAAAATGTTTGCATGCTTTGCCTTTCGAAACAAAAGGAAGAAAAGAAATGAAAATGATAAATACATTGAAACAATTTCAAATGGACTAAAAATGTCAAAATAAAGAGAAAAGAGTACCTTTAGTCTCATGAACAAAATTTAATTGAATTTGAAATAGCGTGATACGTCGATAAACAACAGAAGAAAGGAAGAAAGGGAAAAAAAAACATTTGTATCATATGTTGACAATTCTTTTGATTTATCCACGTGTTGTATTCTTGTTTTGGTTAATTATTATTAATTTCACTTGGCTTTAGCTTGCACGTAATATTAGAGAAAAAAGTATTTCTACTTTATATAATATTCTTATTTTCTTTAGATCAATTAATTGGGATTAATAAGAATTATTTTGTCGAGGAATTAACAGGCTATAAGATAGTATATAATATACCCCATATAAACATTCAATATCGATCTCTACGTTTCTAAATCCTACATATGTCTAATCAAATGAATCTTAACACGCAAGAGAATAAGGCAGAGAGACTCCAAAAAACATTTAATATTTTACCTTCGTCATGGATTTTCATTGTATGTTTCATATGTAATTTATCTAATTTGTCATTCTCTTAAATTTAGCTCGACGGAGAATTGGAGAAAACTGTAATCAGTTTTTAATTACATATTGTTCTTTAGTTGTGTTTTTTGCTTCTTTTATAAAGGTTAAGTTTCCACGAGAAAGAAATGCAGGTGTGGTGATCCATAGGGAGCAAGAACTTAATCAAACTCGCATGCCAGGGAAAGCCTATAAATGTCATCATTTTTTTCCGGTATATGTTTTCTACTGTTGGTAGGATTGCTAGGAAAATGCAAAGGCAAAGAACAAGGAAATTTCTAAGGGAAAAGAAACTACAAGCTTTGCAAAAAGGAGGAAAGGAAAATGTTGTACTTCCAGTGTATGATTTCGTAGACATCCTTTTCAGGTTGTCTATAAATAAATAGTTAAAAGATAAATGGCATCCATGCTCAAATTATGGGTTTAAGGTTATGTCTTCAAAATTATCCGATATTAGAAGTTTCGTACATTATTTATTCTAATATATAATGGGAAAATATCTTTTGGTATTGTGACCCAATTTTGAAGCTAGGTCACAAAAGTATTTTCCAAAGTTACCCCCATCAAAAATATCCAACTGCTCTTAACCCTTTCACGAGGACTCAGTTAACCGTTGGGGTAAAGTTGTAAAATTGACACACCCCACCCAACTGCCCACACGGCCACACCCCACGTCTTCTCCTGAGAGGGTAAAGTTGTTTTCCTATTGTCCGGTTTTGAAATCATTTTTGGAACCTGTAGAATTCAGGATGGGAGTGGAATGAAAAACATATGTGCTTCTACTTTGGTTTTTGTACCTTTTTCTTGAAATATTCTTAATTAGAGGTTGAGCGCACGCGATGTTTGTTTGAGCGTTAAAATTTTGGGTACTTCTAGTTTTTGACAAAAGTGTACCCAAGAAATCTCGTGCCATGTAGGCTCTTACACCATATCTAGCTAATTGTACAGTGTGACAGTGTCAATTAGTCATTACACTTAGAACTGTATTTGGTATTTGAGAGATTAGTCGGAGATGCTCAAGAATTAAAATTTTGGGTACTTCTAGTTTTTGACAAAGTGTACCCATAAAATTTCATCCCTGTAAGCACCTACACCGTATCTAGCTAGTGGTAGCGTGTCAATTAGTCATTACACTTAGAACTGTATTTGGTATTTGAGAGGATTAGTTGAAGATACTCAAGTCAAGAGTTAAAATTTTGGGTACTTCTAGTTTTTGACAAAATGTACCTATAAAATCCCATCCAGTTGGCACCTACACCATATCTAGCTACTAGTAAGGTGTCGTCACTACACTTAGAACTGTATTTGGTATTTGAGAGATCTGTCGAAGATGCTCAAGAGTCTAATTTTGAATACTTCAAGTTTTTGACAAAATTGTACCCAAGAAATCTCATCCCCGTAGGCACCTACCCCATATCTAACTATTGGCCGGGTGTCATTAAGTCGTTACACTTTGAACAGTAATTTAGCTTCTATTTCCAGTATACTTGTACGAAAGGGCAAATTCACTATCATTCCCTTTCAGCATTAGATGGGCCTTAACCGAAAGGGCACCAAAAAAACAAGAGAGTCCAATATGTGTTGACTCGGGCCTTAACCGAAAGGGCACTAAAAAAAGAGTCCTATATGTGTGGACTCTCACACCAAAGAAAATGAGAGGCATATTACTGCTGCAGAAACTTTCCCCTCTCTTATTCATTACAGAGAAGTTTTTGCTTTTTCTTCGGTCAAACCCATCATTACAGCCAGAAAAGTATTTCATATTACTGCTGCAGAAACTAGAAGAACCTTTTTCTACTTTGGTTTTTGTACCTTTTTCTTGAAATATTCATATTACTGCTGCAGAAACAATTCGACAAAAGTGTACCCACTAATCGGCCACTTATAATTCATTAGCTTGAAATCAACATCCAAATTATGTATGATTCTAATATTTTATCAACTACTTATATGCAAGGAGCCAATACTGTTTCAAAAGAAAACGCAAATACTTAATTTTTCATTTTAGCGAATATTTTTGATATGAAGAGAGGCAAACAAGATGTGGTGGAGGGAAAAAGGAAAAATTTTGATCAATTACTTTCACAAAAGTGGGTTTAATTAATTGAACATGATAGGATTAGAAGATGGAAACCCAATTTTTTGGTTTGAAGTACTATATGAATGTTTATGTTAATATAATTTTTTTGAATAGATATTGCATTTGCTAATCTTTCTTATCTGATGACATGAGTTTGTTGAATATCGTATTCAATTCTTTAAAAAAAAAAAAAAAACAATTTGTATGAATATAACGGTTGTGAGATGGAAATATTTGCCGAAAGTTTTTGGAGGAAATTTGGTATGTTGGATTGGGGTACTTTTATCCAACATTAAAAAATTACTCCTTTCAAAAAGGATTAATGAAAGAGCTTATGGCTTTAACTTCAACCTTAGATTCCCCATACAAAAAGTGTTAAATGAAGGAGTTAATATGACCTTATCATATGCCTTAGGGGCACATATTAACAAAACCCTTATTAATTTAAGGAGAACCATTTAATATACGTTGGAAAACCTACCACTAAATCCGGGTCTCTATGCTTAATTGGATATTATTAAGTGTCTGATCGGAACTTTTTTATCTTGAAAAGAATGGATTCGAAACACTAGATCAAATCCACTGTAACCCATGGACCGGGAGTTATATGGGCTCCGATCAGGCACTTAATACCAATTAAGCTGATTTTTTGCATAGTTGTTCTACTCGACGAGCTCTACAAAGTGAACCGATATCAAAGCGAGACCGGGGTGGGCCCCAAAATCGGGACAGCAGCCCCTCAGCGTCCCCCCCCAGGGGGCCGGAAGCGTCTAGTCCAATGCGTCAATCTTGTTCTTCCGAACTTTGTGCGCAAGCAGGGCATTTATGTGTGCCCAGATGCATCCAATTAGGCTAATTTTTAGATACTTATTTTTTGTTTTACAAAATAGGTCATTCTCTCATAATACATAGTGGGTGTTTGAGAGCCTATTTTTGGGCTTTTCATTTTCAGCTTTTTGACTTTTTTGGATTATAGTCAGAATGTGTTTTGGAATATAAAGGAGTGTTTGGAAGATATGTGCAGAATGTATTTTGGAACAATAGTAGTGTTTAGTAGATGAATAATGAAAATGAATTATGGATTGATTTTTTACCATTGCCCTTGGCCTTTTATTGTGTTAAAAGATGTAAAACTGGTGAATAAAGGGAGGAGAAGTGGGTATTTTAGTAATTCAACGGAAAATGGCAAAAGACAAAACGGTGAAAAGGAGCTCGGGAGCTCATTCTCGGTTTTTAATTTGCTTCTTTTGTCAAAATCAGAGAATGAGATTTGTGAAATGAGTTTTGAGAATGGAGTAGCCAAACAACCAAAATGCAATAATGGGAATGCAAAAATGTACCTCCCAAATAATCCCATAATTTTTAATTCAAAAAATAAGTATTTTTAAAAAATAAATTCCTATTTCCCTTAACGGAGCAGGGCCGTAGAGTGAAATCTGTAACACTTTAATGTCCTATATATGCTTCTTCACATTGTGCAAGCTAGGACTATTCCAAAACCCTTTTTAAGTTAGTAAAATGGCCTCAACTTTGGAATGTACACCCATATAAAAGTAACATTGAAAAGTAAACACAGTCAATATGGCCGGTGCCAACCTCTTTAATGGACCCCATCCCCATATATGTGAAGGAACGGTCAAACAGAAAAGCGGAATTGAGATTGTCTTTTATGATGAGATTGTCATTTTTTATTTAGCATATGATCAAGAAAATGTGCCATATATGAGTGCAATTTTATTCACCCTCTTTAAAATAGGGTGAACATTACCCTCTCTTTTATTGATTGAAATGGTGTGGACCCCACCACAAAGTGATGTCATTCTTACCATACAATACACTTTTTGGTAAGCATGACGTCACTTTGTAGAGGGGTCTACATCATTTTGACCAATAGGAAGAATGGTAATGTTCACTCTCTTAAGTGGAAAGTGAACAAAACTTAACTCGCCATATATACAATAAATTTACCATGTAATCTAACAAATGTACCCTACAATATTTGTCATAAAATGCAAAATACAAAAATTATGATACATTTAGTGAATGAATGAATAAACTATAATCAAATATGATAAATTCATTATATAAATTTATCATATAAGCTAACAAATGTATACAATAAAATTACGATGACAATGTAAAATTTAAAAATTATGATACAAAATTTTCAACAAAAATGAAAAATAAGTTACAAGCATGATTAATTTATCACATTATACATATAACCTTGACATTTTGGGTGCTAAGAAACATCCCACTCTTACAATATAGATATTAACTAATAACCGATGGCATAATGAGGCAACATGACAACTTTAGGATGAGAAGATGATAGATAGTGATGACATCATGGATGGACACCTAAATAAGTCATCTAAATAAAATGTTTATTTAATTTCTTCATCATCAATAAAAGCAGGATAAAGAAATGTGGAATGAATTGTTTATCTCACTTTGTTAATTAATAAAACCGTGGTAATTAATTTTTTTTTTAACCTATGTGAAAAATATTGGACTTGAAGTAACATATATGCTAGTATAATATACGAATCCCACATAATCACATGAAATAACGAACTGGAGTAGCAATTAAGTCACTAATGTGCTATGCTATAATTTAAAGAGGCTAATTAATATATACCTGCCCTAAAGACAAACTTGAGAAAACATCGAGTACAATATACTCCATGTACTATGCAATATGTTCCATCATGTATTCAAGCGTACGTATAATGAAAAAAGATTTAGTGCAATGAATTGAGAAAACTTCAAGCACAATATGAGTATATTCGATCATGCTATATGTGTCCAATGGAAGGAGTTAATTATGTAATCAGGTTGAGTATTGAATATGCCGCATACAATGGAAAAATGGATTATTGTAACATTCGTTCAAATGGTATAGGATAATAGATAAAATGTATATTGATATCCGAAAAATGTGTATTGATATTTGTGAAAGTGTATTAATATCCGTGAAATATGCATTGATATCTGAACTTATTTGGAATCATGTGTATATTATTCTCCGCCTAATGAGCAGAGATTAGCAAAACCCTGGAAAAAAAAAAAGGTGGGAGCTTCTATATATATTGAGTTAGCATTCTAGTTTGGGGTTTTCAATTGACTTCCCCTACAAAATGTATATACAACATGAAGACGTACGTGACAAAAACCAACTTATGCGGAATCAAATGGTGTTGTAGCATTTATCATGAAATTAAGGTTTAACCTTTATCACTGTATGATAGATAATATTTTCAAAATTTAGTTTACGATGTCTTCCCTTCTAACATTCACTACAAACGGGCATAATTAATTCATCACATGAGAACAAACATGTTTAGAATGGGAACACTGTCTTGTTCGGTTTGGATTTTTAAGAGTAATGAATGGATAGAGATAAATAGTCAAGATAGAGAAAATTTATTAGAGTCGTGCTCAGACCCCAAAACAAATTTAATAAAGTTATTACCAGTAAGAAATAATTTTGACCGGTAAAAGTAAAAAAAAAAAAACTGAACCAATGATTGCTGATATGACCGATAAAAGTTAACAAATTGAAGAATGCTCCTAACACGTGGGTTCCACTACTGAGCTGATCGAATAGGCAAAATCGTGATGTACTCGAGAGGGTATCGGGTACCCATTCAGTGCATTCACCTCTGCGTTGGAACAAAATATTTGGCCAGGTATCATCCGTATCCTTTAAACTCCCTAACCAATAACCAAAATTCAATAACCAAACTCAATAACTCAATACCTCAAAAATACCCCACAATGGAATCGTCTCATCGAGCCTAATAATTTGATGTTGTCGGGTACGTGATTGAAATTCGTTTGCGATTGGACAAATGTGCATTGTGTATTGTGGGGTTTTTTTTTGTTAGGGATGTCAAACTAACCAATGTGGAGATAGAGGTTGTTAAGTTTGATTATGAACTAAATGGATAATCAAATGCTGACGTGACACATTTTGATTATTGATTTTAATTATTACCATTGCGGATGCTCTTACTCCATGTTTAGCTAGTGGTAGGGTGTCAATTAGTTATTACACTTAGAACTATATTTGGTATTTGACAGATCAGTCAGAGATGCTCAAGAGTTAAAGTTTTGAGTACTTCTAGTTTTTATCACAAAGTGTTCCCATAAAATCTCATCCCTGTAGGCACCTACACCATACCTAGCTAGTGGTAATGTGTCGTCTTTACACTTTGAACTGTATTTGGTATTTGAGAGATCTGTCGGAGATGAGTACTTTAAATTTTGAATACTTCTAAATTTTGACAAAGTGTACTCAAGAAATCTCATCCCCGCACCTATACCATATCTAGCTAGTGGAAGGGTGTCAATTAGTCATTACACTTAGAACTATATTTGGTATTTGACAAATCAGTCGGAGATGCTTAAGAGTTATAGTTTTGAGTACTTCTAGTTTTTATCACAAAGTGTACCCATAAAAATCTCATCCCTATAGGCATCTACACCATACCTAGCTAGTGGTAATGTGTCATCTTTACACTTTGAATTGTATTTGGTATTTGAGAAATCTGTTAGAAATGAGTACTTTAAATTTTGAATCCTTCTAAATTTTGACAAAGTGTACCCAAAAAATCTCATCCCCTATAAGCACCTATACCATATCTAGCTAGCGGTAGGATGTCAATAAATCGTTACACTTTGAACAGTATTTTAGCTAGCGGCTTTGTTCGGTTGCCTTCTCATTTTAGTTTTAGTTTTGGAAACCAATCATTACCCTACTTCTTTCCCCAATCATTACCTTATTTTTTCAATTATTACTTTCCCATCTCTCTCTATTTCTCTCCAATTATTACCCCTACTTTCAATCATTACTCTATTTTTCTCTCCACCCACTATTAAACTAAACTAAACTAAACTCCCAACCAAACACAAGAACTATCATTCCCTTTCAGCAGTAGATGGGCCTTGACCAAAGGGGCACTAAAAAAAGAGTCCTATGTATATGTGTGTGTGTTGACTCTCACACCAAAGAAAATGACAGACATTAGAAAACCCATCATCACAGAGAAGTTATTAGTAGTAATTTAAGGAGAACCAATATGGAGTAGTTTGGATCAACCTTGTTCTTCCGAACGTTTTGTACGTATAATTAGGCTCCGTTCCGTGACTCAAAATAAGTACTTATTTTTTAAGAAGGTAATTTCAATCTCAAAAATAAGATGCTTATGTAAATAACTTTCCTACCAATATGGATCTTGTGTGATAGATCTCATTAAGATCTTTTATACGGTGCAAAAAAAATTAAAAATTATTTTTCATTTGCATTGTTATTGAGTGTGAAAATGTGAAATATGCTGCTTATTTTTTAAGAAGGTTTTTGGAACGGATTAGGCCCTGTTCCATAAACCTTCTTAAAAAATAAGGACTTATTTTGGAACTTCTCAAAGAAAAATAAGAAAGGTCATTTCACAAAACCTAAATAAAAAGTTTATTTCACAATTTCAAACTCAAAAATAATGTAAATGAAAAAAAATTCAAATTTTTTTGCACCGTATTAAAAATCTCAATGAAATCTATCAAAAAAATCCATATTGATAAAAAAATTATTTGCGTAAACACATGATTTTTGAGCTTGAAATTGCCTTCTTAAAAATTAAGGAGTTGTGCTATGAGTAATGGGCACCGAGGAGGGAAATCGTACCGACGGTCGCGCCAGGCCGTCTCCGACCACCGGACGGCCGATCCGAGCTGTCCAAAAATTCTATAAAAAAAAACCAAGAAGGCCTTCGCGAGAATCAACGGCATCCGAGGTGTGTAGAGTACTTGATCCGGACACTCCTTTTTCGTGTGAAATCATATACACGAAAAAAGGGTGCTCCGATCAAGCACTTTACACACCTCAGATGCCGTTAATTCTTGCGAAAGCCCCCTTGGATTTTTTTTTAGAATTTTTGGTCTGCTCGGATCGGCCGTCCGGTGGCCTGAGACGGCCCGGCGTTGCCATCGGTACGATTTTCCTCCCCGGCGCCCATTGGTACCTATATAAATTCTGAAAAAATAAGTACCTTCTTCTTATTTTTGTGGAACAAGCCTTATTATTGAACAAAAAATAAGTTCTTATTCACTTTTTGAAACGAACCCTTAGAAAGACATTTACGTGAGCCCAGATTCACCCGATTTGTGCGAAATCTGTAGCACTTTCATTTCCCATACTGTGCAAGCTAGGGCAGTACTAATCCAAAACCTTTTAAGTTAGGCTGCGTTCTTAATTATATATCAACTTAACTTAACTGTGCGAGTTTTGTCTTTATTTGAATTTTTTTCGTATTTGTTAGTTTGCGTCAAACTTTTGTAGGTTATTGATTCGTTTCGATGAGAGGAATCGGGATTTTTTTTTTTTTTTTACTTTTACCCAAGTATGTTGAGAAATAACTACTTTTTAGCAAAAAAAAAAAGGTCAAATAAAGACAAAACTTTCAAATTTAAGTTACGTTCATAAGAACGCAGCCTTAGAAAAATGGCCAATATGACAGTTAAATTTTACTAAAATAGTTTCAATGGCTTCCGAGGTATTACAATAGGTAATAATACTAGTAGAGTATAATATGAGATGGGACAACGATATAGTTGTAGTAAGTAGGGTATTAGAAAGAAATAGTCTAAGATTAATCAATCAGTAGATTGTGTCTCACACGCATACCTTTAAAGAATTCACAAACAAATAAATAAGTTTAAAACAAAAAACCATGTTGATTATTTATATCCAAATTTCAGTGCACCAATAATTTTAGTACATTATGGTAGAGAGACTATCTCAACTGCTTAGTGTAAAATGACAAAAATACATGGAATCAAAATTACACGAATAAAAAAAGAGTAATTCGTGTAGCATCTACTACTATTACCGAAATCAGAGGTGCTAGACGTACAGCATGTACAAACAGCTTGCACAGAATCGCTTTCAGATCTGATTTGGGTCCAACAAAAATGATCGGAACTGTTCATTTGGTTCAAAATTTGTTTTTTAGGGTAAATTTTGAAGCAAAGTTGGATGATTTGTAAACATCCTTACCGATATCGGATTGAAATGATTTTTTACAGGAACCCTAAAAAACAAATTTTAAACAAAATGAGCGGCTCCGATCATCTTTGTTGAACCCAAATCGGGTCCAAAACGGATATGTGCAAACTGTTTGTACAGCTATTGCTGTACTCATATCATTTCTGTACTGAAATTGACGTCAAAATCCTTTTACAAGAAGTGTTGAACGCCAACGTGAGGAAACATACGAGAAAGCAATTCACCGGCCAAGATCCAATTTTTTTTCTTGACTAATTCGACTTTATTGAGCATTGGTGTTGTTTCTTGAGCAAATTAAATAGCCACGTCCATTTGGACGTAATAATATTATTGGACCGGCCAGCTTCAAAATAGAGTGGAGTTGATGCAGGAGCAAAATAATGATCATCGGGAAACGAAGAGTTATTTTACTTATTTTTGAAGTGTCATTTAGTTTTTAGTCAATGTCTTTTAATTTCTGGTCTAAAAATATGTGTTTTGACTATCTGATAAGTTGTGTTTTTGTTTTAATAGTGGTCTAAGTATTTGAAAGGTCTAGTTGAGAATTCTGTAGGTTTTATTAGGAGTCTTGAAGAGTCATATTTGTAATACCTGTAAATAGGTAATCTAATGAAATGAGAAGGGGAGTTTGAGTTTATAAAAATATTGTGCAAGTATTTCTTGCTTAAGAGTGAGTGATTCCTCCGACAATCAAGTATGTGACTTGGTCGCGGGAGTGTCATCCGCAATTAGCAACGTTGAGTGACTTCTGTTGCCCTCAGTGAGTGGCTTCCTGAGACTATCCCAACCTCGCAGGTTTTGGCCTGCATCAGGAGTTTTCGGGCAACCTCATTAATTGCCATATTTCTTTAGATTACGGGGGTGTTTGGAACTTAAAGAAAGAAAGAGAAAATAAGAAGAAGTAACTATACAGAATTTATCTATTTTCTGTGACTTTATTCTCTTTTTTTACTACTCATTTTTATAGTGCGGGTTTAAGATTTTGGATGGATAAGACAAAATGAGGATAAGAGGTGTATATGATATGAGGGAATAATTTCATTTTTCTCCCACCTCCTTCCAACCCTTACCTACCAATTTCTGAAATAATATGATAAATTTATCGAATATGATAAAATTGTCTTCTTTTATTTTGCATTTATTTGAAAGTTTTCACAACAATGAATGTACCAGAAATGCAATACCAAAAAAATATGTCTAACTTTATCATCTGATCAAGCAAATGTACCATATATATAATAAATGTACCATGTAATCTAACAAGTGTACGATACATTTACTGAATAACTAAATAAACTATAATCAAATATGATAAATTTATAATAAATTTATCATATAAGCTAACAAATATATACAATAAAATTACAATGACAATGTAAAATTTAGAAATTATGATACAAAATTTTCAACAAACATGAAAAATAGGTTACAAGCATGATAAATTTTCACATTATACAATATAACCTTGACATTTTGGGGGCTAAGAAACATCCTACTCTTACAATAAAGATATTAACTAATAACCAAGGGTATACCATATATATAATGGGGCAACATGACAATTTCAGAATGAGAAGCAGTCATGATATCATGGATGGATACCTAAATAAGTCATCTAAATATGATGACTGTTTAATTACTTCTTTAATAAAAGCAGGATAAAGAAATGTGGAATGAATTGTTTATCTCACTTTGCTAATAAAACCGTGGTAATTATTATTTCTAAGCCTATGTGAACAATATGAACCCCACATAATCACATGAAATTTAAAAAAAATTTAGCAATTAAGTCACTAAATGTGCTATGCTATAATTAAAGAGGCTAATACACCTGCCCTAAATGATGGTGCATGTGGGTGGACAAACTTGAGAAAACATGAAAACTTCAAGGACAATATATATTCGATCATGCTATATGTCTCCAATGGAAGGAGTTAATGTAATCTGGTTGAATATCGAATATGCCACATGGAATGGAAAAATGGATTATTCTAGCATTCGCCCAAATAGTATAGAATAATAGGTAAAATGTGCATTGACATCCGAGAAAGATTTATTGATATTTGTAAAAGTGTAATAATATTCATGAGATATGCATTGATATCTGAACTTGAATAAAATTATGTGTATATTATTTTCTGCCTAGTAGACGGAGATTAGCAAACCGTGAAAAAAAAGATGGGAGCTTCTATATATATTGAGTTAGCATTCTAGTTTGGGGTTTTCAATTGACTTCCCCTACAAAAGGTATATAACATGAAGACGTACGTGACAAAAACCACTTATGCGGAATCAAATGGTTTTGTAGCACTTATCAAGAAATTAAGGTTCAACCTTTATCACTGTATGATAGATAATATTTTTAAAACTTAGATTACAGTGTCCTCCGTTATGACATCCACTACAAACCGACATCAATTCATCACAAGAGAACAAAGAAGTTTGAAACATTGTCTTGTTCGGTTTGGACTTTTAAGAGTAATGAGTGGAGAGAGAAAAATAAAGAAAATTTATTGGAGGTTGTGCTCAATAGTTTCGAGACCCCAAAACAAACGTAATAAAGTTATTACCGATAAGAAATAACTTTGACCGGTAAAAGTTAATAAACATATCTGAACCATTAATTGCTGGTATGACCGGTAAAAGTTAACAAATTGAAGAGTGCACTATAAGATTCCCAATTCCCTAACACATCTGGGTTCCACTAATGAGCTGAATGAGCAAAATCTTGATGTCCTCCAGAGGGTATCGGGTACCCATTCAATTTGGCCAGGTTTCTTCCGTATCCTTTTCCACAACCCCCACCCCCCTTGCTATTGTAACTTGTACGTAATGCACTTTTAGTCGTACTTACGATATGCTGTGATAATATCCAAGCACAAGAATATAAAGACGTGATCTACTCCCTCCATCCCCGTTCTTTGGTCTTAATTAACACTTTTTTTTCGTTCTAAAAAGATTATCCCATTTTGAAACTAAATGGATAATATACAATGGATTTCCTCTTTTACCCTTCTATTTTTTAAATTTGCAGTACAAAAAACTAAAAAAAAGAGGTAATGATTGAAGGGTATAAAATAAGAAAAATAAAATTTTAAAAGTGTAATGATTGTATTCCCTTATATGGAATTCCCAAAAGAGACTAAAGAATTGAGACGGAAGGAGTAACAATTGAGAGTGCATTAGAACCTTCTTTTTCCCCCTTTCCCCTTAGCAATGCATTATTTAGAACTTGAAACAGAGAAAATTGGTCACAAAAAACTTGTGGCATAATATGTGCTTATGAAATTGAGGATTAAGGAATACTACAAGTTTGTTCTTTCCTGACAAGATGGTGATTGGCGAACGATATTAATTGGATAGGATTCTGTTCAAATAAAAGGACCGACGACACTGTTTACCAATAAGAATAGCAATTGAACGCCTCTTTTTTTTGTTGGTAACCTTGACAAGTGGATGAACAAAATTGGACTCTACATTTGAAGAGTAACAATCATCTAATCAAGCTCCATTTATGTACAATCTTTGCTTCGGTCATAATTAGCCATATCTAATGTACTAATTCATTAGTAAAACTTTTATAATATGTGGCCATTCTTTTTTTATCAGCAAAAAAATTTATTAATCTCTGCAATACTAAATATGTGGCCATACTTGACATAGGTTAGTGTATCTCGACCGTGCATCTTTTTATAATAATAATAATGACGTGTCAACGCAGATTTCTGTTCTGTGAGCAATGCACCTATCCATTGTGTTGGTACAAGAGAAGGTCCAGAAGGATCTAAAGCAACGGGATGGGCTTCAATTTGATGCCAAATTAATTACTCCATCTGTTCATTTTTAAGTGTCTAGTTTCGTAACTCTAACTTATTAAAAAGACATTATTATTACATCTTTCGCATCAACTTTTACCTTCACTTTTCTTACTTACTCTCTATGAAAATATATCATTATTATACTTTTACTTACTAACTTTTCAAAATAATTTTAGGGTTAAAATGGAAAATGCACCAACTTATGCACACTTATTAAGAGACAGCCAAGAATGAAATACTGGACGGAGGGAGTTTTAATTTTTCCACCCACTTCAACAGGTACATGGGTGGGTTCTAACACTCTGGCTATTTTTTTCTTGCAGTGTTTCTCCTTCGCATTTTGGTTCAGTTTTCTTGTATTTGCTTAGACGTACGCGTGGTTGTCTTTTGTAGTAGTTTATTACTCTCTTTGTACATTTTTAATTGCCCATTACTGTTCCGCGTGCAATTTTCGATGGCTTATATCTCTCAACATATATTATGTTTTATATTTTTAAAATCATCGTCTTATGAAATTATTGAGATATATTTCATCAAATAAGATCCATATTGCATATTTTAATACTATACATTGACAGATGTAGACAATAAAAAAATAATACGCAAAACCGTAATAGATATTTAAAATGGGACAGAGATAATAACCTGCATGTTCTTGTTTCTAAAAAAAATTTACTATGAAAAGGATCTTAACCCGGAATATAGATGCCCAAGTCTTTGGCACCAGACTTTCTCTGATTAGATGTGTTCTGTGGAATTTCATCACATCACTAGACATTCTTATCATCAGTAAAAAACAAACGGTCAAAATTCTAAAATCGCCAAAATAGAGATTCCAGTAATGCTAGTTAATTCTATCAATCAAAACGAATCAACCAAATGTTTTTTTCTGTTTAGCTTTAATTTATTTAGACGTGAACATTTAAATCGCCAAAATAGGGATTCCATTAATGTGAATGCCTCCATTCAAAAAAAAAAAAAAAAAATCTCAATATGAGAGCCTAAAGTGGGGCAGAAACACACGTTGAATTGTAGGCAAATTCCATGTGCCCACATGGCCCTGTTTTTAGAGTCTCCTCTATCTCTTCTTCTCGATCGCTTATCTTTCATACAAGCGAGAACGGAATTTTATGAAACGTTGACAACACGGAGCACCTTGACGTGGTGTTATTGCTTTACTTATGTTCGATCGTGTGTACCTCAGGCGGGTCGATCGCAAGAATCTAAGGCCGAAAAGGCAAATCACTGATCAACACTGTCAATTCAGCCAACACATCATTAATAAATCGATAACACCGTGTCAGTGTTGTTTTATTAAATACTAGGGCCCTAAATACTACTACTTTTCTCCTCACGGATACGGGAGCAATGTGTATCTGTTTACCAATGCATGGCATAGGTGCCGTGCACGGATTGTGAGCCCCAAATCAGATTTTGTTATTTAATTTGAATCATCCATTTTGTTCATCTCGTTGTTGATTAGAAATCTATACATATGTTTTTAGAGTGCAATTTTCTTGGAAAAAAAATAGTTACCGATGATTTTTTTTTGTAAAAATCTACTCCTTATGTCCCATATTGCTTGTCCTATAGTCCATTTTTGGATGCCCCAAAATAAAAACGTACTCCTTACGTCCCATATTGCTTGTCCTATTGTCCATTTTCGGATGTCCCGAAATACTTGTCATCTTGAAAATTAAATTAAAAAAAGTGTGTAAATTAATTTCCACAAATTACCCCTCCATAAATGATTAAAAGTAGTTTTGAATAAAGAGAAGGGTAACTTAGAAAATTTAACCAAGCTTTAATAGCCTGCTTGGAGGGGGATTAGCCCCCAGATATATACAGCATGATTGGATTGCTAATCCCTCCCCTCCCCTCCTCTTCTCCAGTCTTTGGTGGGCAAAAGGGGAAGCCGGATTAGAGGCGACTTCGGATTACATATCCACCAGCAGGTGGATTAGCTAATGACATGTGTTTACAATGGAAAGATGCACTCTTAAATATAATAGCCCAAAGCGTAGGGCTTCTAGTCGCTCGTAGAATAACTCAGTAAGTTCGAGATCGTACCACAAAGAAATCGAATTTAGCTTGTTCGGATTGTAGGTTATAAGTGAGGTGTTCGGCGTTTAAAACGGCCAACGGTTGGTTTTGCTTTGAAAAGTGGAAAACAATTGTAAAAGACTAGAAATGATGTTTGAAACTTAGTAAAACAAGCGGCGAGGTCTAGGGGCTCAAATCGCTCGATGACTTAGCCAATTTAACTATTTCTTTCTAACAACTCTAAGCCAAAACGTAGACAATCTTAACCCAAAATACACACGTTAAAAGCCGAGCATAATCATGGTATTGGCTTGGAAATAGCTTAATCTCGTTTAGTAAACATCTAGTTCAAACACCAAGAGCGTTAAAAGCGTCAAGCACCGATTGTGCAAGACAAAGGTTAGAACTCCGACCAACACACAATCAAAGAAGGTATTAGCCCTTTTGGTTTGGCCGAAAAGGAGAGATTAAGCCCAGTAAAGATTGTGGTATAGCAAAAGCTGTACAGCAACATGTACAGATGGGTTTTGCGCTTGTGAAGCAAATTTGGATGATTCGTAAACGCTTTTACCGATATCGGATTGAAATGATTTTTTACAAAGATCGTAAACAATATGTTTTGAACAAAATGAGCGGCTCCGATCATCTTTGCGGGATCCGAGACGGGCGCAAAACCCATCTGTACACGCTGCTGTACAGCTTTTTGCTGTACCATTAGCAGCTCTTCCTTTCCTTTGCTAAAATCATAATCAAGTCATAGAAAAACCATTAAAACAACTAAGCCGTGGGAAAAAGATCACCCCACAACCAAGCCTAGCTAAGTGACTACTCAACCATACTAAAAGATGAAGAATGCTAGGAAATTGAGACATGATATCAACTGATAAAAATGGAAACACCTAGTATTATGAAGGATCTCAACCGTACGAACAACTTTAACAAACGACAAAACAAAAAACAACAAATTCATTAAGGTATTCTTAGGAGATTACACTTGAAAAACTTGGAAGAAAAACTATGGAGTTCTTTAGAATTAAAAGACTTAAAGCTAAAGGCTCGGTATTGAAGTACTAAGGGGGAGAGAGAGAAGTATATATACATCTCATCCTCTCTCTCTCTCCGCAAAATATCCCAAAACTTGTCAAAAGTGGCAAGTATTTCATAAGTGAAAAGTCCAAAAAGTAATAAAAATTTGTAGAAAAACTCATTGTATCGATAGTTGTAATACAGGGTATCGATACCGAACAGCTTGGCCTGAGAAGAATCCTCCGTAGCAACACTGTATCAATACTTACTTTAGGGGTGTATCGATACAGTGTTCTCTGCCCAGAAATTAAGCTAAGTGTATCGATACAACCCAAAAGGTAGTATCGATACAGGAAGCTTATCTGCAGAAATGGCTCTTGCTTCTTATCTTGGCACCCGACGGGTCCGAACTTCACCCAATGCTTCGTTTCTTGACCATTGGGGATCAGTGGCACTTAGCCACTTGGCCTTGGATGTTCGGACACCCCTGAGGCATGTCTATGGCGTCAAAATCACCCTTATTAGAGCGTTAAACATGAAACACACTCAAACGAACCGTACGTGCAAAATCACTATAAAAGATAAACACAAGTAAATATGCTATAAAAGAGAACTAAGTGCACCAAATATATACAATATTGAGTGCTTATCAACAGGGGTACCCCCATCGTTGCTTATGCGGCATTGTTGAAAGACCAAGTTGCTCTTTCGTTTCCTATTCCTCACACCTTTTGCTCACTTTTCTTCATCCCACAAATCAGATCGAGAAGAAGAAAGAGAAGAGATGGAGGAATTAGGGGAAAATGGTTACCGGGGGGGGGAAGGAGTTGTACCTTACAGAGATCATTAGTGTCGGAGAAGGAGGTCACCAATCATCGGAGTAGGGGCTGAAGGAGGGGGTTGGGATGAGAGAGGGAGGCTGTGGTGGAATTGTGGGTGGGGTTTTTGGAGGTGGAATCTGTGTATGTATTTATACACATACACTTATAAACAGTTTGCCATTCATTTCAAAAAAATAAAAAAAACTTGCCATTTTTCTCTTTCCAATTGCGTTTTTTTTTACAGTTTTTTTATTTAATAAATAATAATAATATGGTTTACACATTTATAAGATAAAAAATTATTTATTTTATCCTCGAATTAATGGTAAATATTAATTTTCTAATTAATATAAAATAAACCAATTTTGGGCATTAAAAATTCTAAGTGGGGGCAATTCAGTCATTTAACATCTAATTCCATTATATCCACCCTCCAAATCCCATTCCCAAAAAAGCTATCCAAACACTGGATTGCAAATCTACCATTCTTAGGATGTGAGTTCACCCTTCTTACATATCACTCTACTCATTCTATATCTACCCTCAAATTCACTCTCCTTTTATATCCACCCAAATTCAAATCCTCTATCTAAACAGACCGCAAAGAGACATGCATTGCATGTTCTTTTAGAAAGAAGTCGGATTCATAGTACAAGATGAGCAATGGGTTGGAGAGAGTATTAGGTAACGCTCACCGATAAATAGTTACCAATACCCTATAACTTTGAATATTTACGTGGATTACACATTCAACTAAACGAACCAAATAAACGGTTCAACCATACAATGGGCGCCCAACACACAATTCTCCCCAAAGGGATTTTAGGAAAACAAGAAATCTACAACCACGTCCAAAATATACACGCAACACACAAACCCCGTTCCACCAAGATTTTTTATTTTATGAGACATGTCATTCTCTCATAATACATCATTTTTAATTCTAAAAATAAGTATTAATTTTTCTTAGTGGAACAGAGCCTAATGCTTTGTTCAGATCCCTTTTGAGAGTTTTTTTGAGAAATTTTGTGGGGTAATGAGTGAAAAGAGAAATATGGGTAATAATTGAAGATATGTATAATGATTGGAGAGAGATAGAGAGAGAAATGAGAATAATTATTGAAAATATGGGTGATGAGTGAAGGGAGAAATATGGATAATGATTGAAAGTAGAGATGATGAGTGGTGTTGGAAAAAAATTTGAAAAGGGAACTGAACACAGCATAAATGTGTGGGACCACACACACTTGTAGCTTAATATTTACGCCAATTATGTGTGTATTTGTGTACGTGGGTGTGTTTATTTTGTGCGTGGTTGTGGAAAAACCAAAAAAACCAACCCCATCTTTCCGCTACAATTGTACAAAGTACAAACCACCTACCTATATAACACCCCTTGATAGTAGACTAAAGAGTTATAAACGAACATACAAGAGCAACAGGACCCCTTTGATCAGTTACTCTTCATAGCCTACTAGTCTCTCTTCAATTTTTGAGAGAGAGAGAGAGAGAGATGGAGAAAGGGAGTGATGGGTTTGTTCGGGCAGATCAAATTGATCTGAAGAGACTCGACGAGCAACTCGAGAGGCACCTCAACCGAGCATGGACCTTGGAGAAAAAGCAGCAGCAGCAGCAGCAGCAGCTGGACTCCGACTCCATCGCCGCCGCTGTCGCCGCCGTCAAGCTGCCGAGGCAGGACTGGGAAATCGACCCGACCAAGCTCATAATCAAGGGCGTCCTCGCACGTGGCACCTTCGGCACCGTCCACCGTGGCGTGTACGATGGCCAAGACGTCGCCGGTCACTCTCCCTCTCTCTTAAAAAAACGCCTACTCTTTCGATTGACTTTATTTCTTAATTCTTTGCTCTGTTTTCCCCCGTTTTCCGTTTTGAAAATACGTTTTGATTTTTGGAAAATGATTTTCGCACTATACTTTTTTTTATATAAATGCACTTCAAATTTTCTATTTTGTGTGTGCGCGCGCTTGTGTTGTTTGTAATTTTAAACATTAAATTACGAATTTTAGAATGCGTTTATAAAAAAAAAAAAACTCATTATCCATAATACTCGGTTCTGAAATTCCATTTTCCTTGATACCCTTTTCTTTTTTTCCCTTCAAGTTAATTTTCAACCGTTAGGAGGGTAATCCAAAAAAGAATTTTATACGAATATAAATTATATTGGGGTCGAACGATTCACCACTTAATAGAGTTCAGTAGTATATATTATAATATACTCAGGAGAAAACCCAAGGGTTGACCAAGTGGTTATTTGGTCTTAGATTTAGGTGTTTATTTTATTTCAAGGTTAGGTATGAACTTCGATTCTTCCATTAGGTCTCAAGTTCAATTCTTCCATTCTTCTTGTCAACAATTCTTAAAGTCATCTCACCTTTACGTATAAACATATGCAACGGCGTAGGAGGGATTGTAGGGATTAGTCTGGTGCGCATAAGCGCTATCCTGAAATACTCTGCATTACCCAAACAATTCTAAGGAGAACAATAACCACAAATTGCACCCAAAAAAAATAAAAAATCGAACCAGTCCATGGTGAGAGAAAGAAATAATCAGTTCCTCCTTTTGACCAACATTTATCCCCTAAATTTCTTTAGACATTGAGGGTGTGCGAAAGTCAACTGATCTAACCCAGTTGTTATCCCCTTTGTCCTTTACGTGGACGAAATCTACATATATAATTTGCGCATGTACATGTATTTTCTCAATTGTGGGATTTTTTTTTATTTTTTTATTTTGTGGGATTGTGGTCTTTCACGTAAATGATAGTTAGGCCATTTTATTGTTTGGAATTTTGAGTTAGGCTATTTGTAGATGATACCCAGTTGGCTTTATTGTTGATTTAAATTTGTTTCCACGAATAAAAGGGTGTTAGAGTAATGTGGCATTGAATTTGGGTTTCGGAAATTCTGCTAGACAACAATTTTAGTGAGGTGTACTTTGATTTGGTCGGTCCAGTTGTGGATACGGTGGTCCTTAGTCACAGTCTATTTTATTGCCCCCCACCATTCCATTGCTTCAATTAGTGAGATGCCATGTTTGGGTCATACCCACTTTTTTCTTTGAAACCATGTCCCGTTTGGGTTTTGAGGGGGGTTTTGAGAGTAATGAATGGAGAGAGATGTATATAGGGACCGTACGTAGGAATTTTGAGACCCAAAACGAACAAGCCCAAACGTTCACGAGCTTCGCCCCAACCATTGGCCGGGTATAATGCAGCTCTCGTTCCATATATAACCCATTTCACCATCTCTTGGATTGGCTTGGTGGTCACAGCCAGAGACTCAGGGTTTGCTGCCTCGTAGGTCTCGTGTTTAAAATCTCGTATGTGCTATCAACTTTTGTGGGGGTAACCCATACGAGTTGCCTGGCCCGGCTTTAAATGGATCTCCTCTAGTTGACGCCTGGATTATGGAATTTGCCATGGATTAATTGAGATGCTTGTAAGCTGATTACTTGAGATATTAAAAAAAAAGGTACCTCATTCCACGCTTTTCTTCTTTCGCTTCTAGCTATTTCTTTAGTTGTTGTAATTTTTTGTATGGGTGAGTGGAACTGGTATTGGATGGGGTTGAGCTTGGGGTTCTTGCCTAGTTTGTATGCATTTAATTTCATGAGGGGGAGTTACTGAATGGGGATAAGTCTACTCTTATGGAATCTGTGACTACACGGGTTGGATTGAGTTGCCAACTTGCCATGTGATTGCAATAACTTCATGATATGCTTTATTATTGTACTTTCATGTGATATCTATTATAACTTGGTCATCATAAAGTGGAGAAAGTATTAATTTGCATGAACAGTTGGCTAGAAATTAGGATCACAACTCGCTGTCAACTGTTTTTGTGGGTATGAGTCATCGTCGTTAGGTATTGTCATCGTCATCACTATTGCTAATCATATTTCATAATCCAACAAACCTAAGTCGTAACTTTGTTTGATTTTCTCTTCTGTTTTTTTCCTCGTTTTCTAATGTTCATGTTGTAGACGCTGGGATAATTGTGAGACATTTTTATATTGTTTGTGCAAAGAGGTTACATTTTTACTCAAAGAAAAGTCAATTTAGACCTTTTATTTTGTTTGGTGCCAAGGGTTGCATTTTTACTTATAGAAACATTTTTCATCTGTTTCCTAATCCTCAGTTAAACTGCTAGACTGGGGCGAAGAGGGGCATAGGACAGAAGCTGAAATATCATCACTGAGGGCAGCGTTTACACAGGAAGTTGCAGTATGGCATAAGCTTGACCATCCCAACGTAACTAAGGTGACTTCATCATCTTAGACCTTTACATTCTGTTGTGCGGGATTATACAATAGACTATGCCTCTATATAGCCGTATCCTGCTTGGTAACTTCAATATGTAGATACTTACCAAAAAAAACTTCAATATGTAGATTTCATGGCATTAGTTTCGATATATAGATTTCATGGCAGTTAGTTATGTAGACTTCAATATGTATTTTGAGTTTTGCAGTTAAATATGTGGACTTACTAAATGCTTGTCGATTCACTCATTCGAAAAGACAAGAAGCAAGTTCCATGGTGTACCTGACTTGTAAAGAAATTGAGCCATTGTCTTGTATTCCTTGAGTTTGTTTTGGCATGGGGTGTTCTGTGGCTTCTTTTTGATGGATCACTTTCAAATAGCATAAACTCCAACATTAAGAGCATGTGCAGAATGTTTTCGCATTGATTTGCTGGACTTCTCGTATTTAAACTTTCAGTACTTTAACTAGTTTAAATACTTTGAGCACTGTATAACTTTGAAGTTGTGTTCATGTATGAGAAGCCTAAACTCTTGTGATGGAGAAAACTTGTTTGTCATTGTCTGGTTTGTGCATTGTAACTTTAGGGTTCGCTTCTACATCTTTTTTGTTATTTCCTTGCATTGTGATCAATTTTTGCACTTACCGCGTACTCATTTGCTTTTTGTGTCATCTTGCTCTCAATAAAAAAGAGTGGACTACTTCGACTTTTGTTCAAGCTACCACTACCTCAGCTTCCCTATCCAATTAAAAGATCATTTATTGTGAAGTATATTTTTGACTTCCCTATTTTACTGTCAAACTGGTCATAAGAAAATAGAGAAATACTTACACGTCAAAAAGTGGCATAAATCTATGGAAAGCAATGCATGTTAGTAATATAGCACTCTAACACCTTACTGTCATGCTGATTGTCGTTGCTGCTTTTAGAGTTACAAGATGCATTTCTTGGAGGTTCATGTGTTTTCTCACTTGCAGTTTATAGGGGCAACAATGGGCTCTTCAGGCCTGAGCATACAAACAGAAAATGGTCAAATGGGCATGCCAAGTAATCTCTGTTGCGTTGTTGTAGAATATCTCGCAGGCGGCGCACTGAAATCTTACCTCATAAAGAACCGGAGAAAGAAGCTGGCTTTCAAAGTAGTTGTACAAATGGCACTTGATCTTGCCAGAGGGTAATATCTTTCTTATTGTGATTTAGTTTTTGTATTGTGGTGCAGTAGTAAGGTTCAATTGTTTATAGTTACGTATAACTTGTGTGTTTGTGTAGTAAGTGCCAAACTGTTAAAATTTTGTAGGTTGAGTTACCTCCACTCCCAGAAGATTGTTCACAGGGATGTAAAGACAGAGAATATGCTTTTAGACAAGACACGAACAGTAAAAATTGCTGATTTTGGGGTTGCTCGAGTTGAGGCCTCAAATCCTAATGACATGACCGGGGAGACTGGGACTCTTGGTTACATGGCTCCTGAGGTAGTAATCTCATTCTTCTTTAATAGGAATATAGGATATCATACTCCAGAAGACTTAGCATATAGCTCTTGTCGTAGTTCCTCGTTCTTTCCATTTTTTTCTGAAGTTGTTGAGAAAAAAAAAACAGAGTGGAAATGTTCTGTTTAGGAGATACGTGTCATTTATTTACTAGTTTGATGAAGTGAAGTCTTCTTGACCTCGCAAGGCCCTGTCTTAAACTGACTTGACCATGTAACGAAACGATGGATTGGAAATACTTCCTTTTTTCGAATTTGCTTATATTGGAAAGGACATTGTTGGCAAAAGAAGAAATTTGTTTCATTATCCCACGAGATATTTCCAATGACTTGTTAACGGGTGAAAATTACAGGTTCTAAACGGCAACCCATACAACAGGAAATGCGACGTGTATAGTTTTGGAATCTGTTTGTGGGAGATATACTGCTGTGACATGCCATATCCAGACCTTAGTTTCTCAGAAGTGACATCAGCCGTGGTCCGCCAGGTATTTAACTTCCTAATCCGACCATATTCCCACTCTCTCCAGAAACACTTCATCATTGAAGTTTTTCCCCTATGTAAACTATGTATTTCCTCTCCATCAGCTGGATAATCATTAGAATTTAATGCATAGAATCTGAGACCAGAGATACCAAGGTGTTGTCCGAGTTCTCTGGCAAATGTAATGAAACGATGCTGGGATGCCAACCCCGACAAAAGGCCAGAGATGGACGAGGTAGTCTCACTTTTGGAGGCCATTGACACAACAAAGGGCGGAGGTATGATTCCTCATGATCAGGCTCAAAGTTGTCTCTGCTTCCGCAAGCACCGAGGGCCTTGACTTGAGCTCATAAATGAGTACTGTGGTATATTTCAACGTCCGAAGATACATATTGGTATTTGTGAAGGAAAAGGAAGTGAGGATTTTCGGAGCTGGAGGAGGTGATTATAGGCTGGGGAGCTCTGCTACATATCTCTTTGTTGGACACTGTAAGCCTTTTCTTTCTTAATCTTCTACTTCTTCTTCTTCTTCTTCTTCTTTCTTTTTCTTTTTTTTTCTTTTTTTTGAGTTAGCAAACGTGTATTTGATTGACTGGCTCCACATATCCTCTGTAAAATCACACTTAATATTCCACTAGCAATACAATCAGATGACTAGCATTGTGAGGGTAGCTGGTTGCTCAAGTATAGCTCTGTTGCCTCTACGATATCGTCCGGGTCATTGAATTTTGTTTCTGGACCCTGTATGTTGTACTACAACATTTTGCTCATTTGTGTTTCAGTAACACTTGTCATTCTGTATATCATTAAGACTGGTTTGTCATATCATAAGGAGGTGCTTTCGGCATTACTGTGTAGTATTAGTCGGTTTGCGTGATTTTAGGATGTGAACTAACCGAAACATGTTCGAGCATGATCTTTATTTACTATTCTAATTGAGTCATCTCATTGTCATAGAAAATCCGTTACGTGAATGTTTTGGATTCAATTCTTCTACCCTTTGTAATCTACCAAAATAATCTTCCTAAAAATCGAGCTTCTCTTGAGTTGGTTGGCATTACTGTGTAGTATTAGTAGGTTTACGTGATTTTACACACACATTTGTGCGTATTGTTTAGGTGAAGGGCTTCGATTCTACAGTAGATTGAACGGTCCATCCAAAACACATGAGAAAGCTTTGGTCCCGCTATTGCAGGATCGAACGCCTCTCATATCTTTTGGACCGGACCCTCCAATCAACTCAAGAGAAGCTGGATTTTTAGGAAGATTATTTTGGTAGCTTTCCTGCATTTCTTCTACTGTCATAGTGATCTAGCTGCATTTTTTGCTTTTCAAAACCAGAAGCAGCAGTGTTAGATGGTTGCTGGGCCAATAAGAGTGACCCTTAAAATTAATACAGAAAAAACCACACAAAGTAACACTGAAGCTAGATGTACAATCTGAAACTATATAAAACTGCTCTAACATGTCTGCGGTGTCTCTTTGGGTTTTTGGTGTTTCGGTTGGCGTCTTGCCTTCCTTGCTGTCCCGGGTGGCTTCTTGCTGATGTGCCCTTGATGCGTTTAATCTTTGTAATCCTTTATAAAGATTAATACATTTCTTTTGCTTTGAAAAAAAAAAAAACTGCTCTAACATGTCGCATACAACCAATCACCGGACTTCTAGAGAGATACAAGGAGGATGCTCTCTCTCTCTCTCTCTCTCTCTCTCTCTCTCTCTCTCTCTCTCTCTCTCTCTCTCTCTCTCTCTCTCTCTCTCTCTCTCTCGCCGGACTTCTGGGGAGATACAACCAATAACTGCTCTAACATGTCGATTTTTTTGTAAAGAATGGTAATTACATGGGTAGGTACAACAAATGAAGTAGTACTGCTAAACTAAGTTGGGGGGATTGTCCTTGGAGGGGAGTTGAACGTCAGAAGCAGGGTTCGGCCCACCGTCCCATCTGGTGGATTTGTAGTAGGTTGCATATAGTATAAGCTGAACCGCACCTGATAGCGCCCCCAAACCATTTGGAATCTGTCACCCAGAAAAAAAAAATTACCAAAAAGGAACAGAGGAATTAATAAGAAGGTAGATTTAGAGTTATATAAACAGTAATTGACTCGATCAAAATCGAATGTTTTATATCTTACGGTGATGTAGGGATCGAATATAAGGAGCGCATAGACTAGCCAGATACTGCCGTTGAGGAAGTTAGCCAGCGACAAATAAAATGGCATGAACTTCACGCTTTTCGTCCTGATCACCATACGCTTTCAAGACGAATGTCGAAGTGAGAGAGAGAGAGAGAGAGAGAGAGAGAGAGAGAGAGAGATCAAAGAGGTATTACAACTAAATAACACAGAGATCAGCATATGTAGACATAGATACATACCATTACTGTCAATGGAGAAGTGTACATGATTATGTTGAAGACAATGCAGAATATGCCGATGAGCATGGATCTTGACTTGGTGGTGTGCAGAAATGTCATGGTGATGAAGATCACGACGGCCAAGAAGACTAGTTCGACCAAGAGAGCGATGATGATCTTCCGCTGCATACAGTTAATTACGTGGATTGCATTAACGAAGAAAAATGAAAACGTAAGTAGAGATTACTACTCCTTCTCGTCGTAACGCAGCAGACGACGCATCTTGTAATTAGAGAACGTACGCGCTTTGGCCAGTCAGAGAAGGCGAGGAAGACGCAGACGTAGAAGATCTCGATGACCAAACCGATGGCGTTGATGGTGACGACGAGAATGCTGTCGGGATGGACGAAGGGTAGACCGTAGAAAACCCACATACAGCAGTTGAGTATGGTGGCTACGTATGGGTCTGGCTTGAACTCTTGCACCGATTTTGCTTTATATATCTTTACGAATGTTGGGCTGCATATTTACATACGACGCATATGAAGTATGTTACTCGAGAGTTTAACCATTAGTTTTTGTTGGTCATGGGTTCTCAAAATAAATGTCTTTGTCTGGAAAATTTGAGAGAGAGAGAGAGAGAGAGAGAGAGACAGAGAGAGAGATTACAGTGGGGAGAGAAAGAGGAAGAAAGAGATGACATTTCCTGCACGCACATTGGAAAAGAATAGAAAGTCACTTTTTCTGGAGGTCTGAGATGAGATGATGAGAGAAAGAGGGTATAGCAAAAAGCAGAAAAGCTATTCACATATTATTAATGTTTAAAGAATGTGCTATAAACGTTTGACTTATCAAAAAAAAAAAGAAAAAGAAAAAAAGAATGTGCTATAAAAGTAATTAGCATTGTTTGGCAGGTGGGCCTAGGCGACCAACCAGTCAGTTCCTAGGCGCTAGACGGAGGTTTAACATCAAAATTAAAATTGACTCAAGCGGTCGAGTAGTCGGTTGCTAGGTGTTAGGTGCTTGACTAGTAAGCCCCTAGGCACTAGTCCTTCGTCATAGACACCCTCTTACGCTCGATTAGCGCCTATCAACCATAACATATAACATGGGTACGGGTCTAGGAAAAATGAACTCATGCAATCTCATTCCACACCACATTGAGGTAATAAACGAGATTATTCATAGCATTAATTGATATAGTTAATATATGAGGCCATCTAGGTGAATTGGACTCCAAGCATTTTTCTTCGTAGCATCCATCCTTTTTCTTTCTTTCTTTCTTTCTTTCTTTTTCTTTTTTTTTTTTTTCTTTTTTGCGCTTTGGAATAAGGAAAAATATGATGTGCTACATTGTCCAACTAAGAGGGGAGAGGAGGGATACGACACAGTAAACAATTACGAACGGAAAATGCTAAAAACAGTCCACTCAGTACTCAACAATGTTGAAAAGAATTTTGATTTATACAAAACGAGGCTTGAAATTTTTTTATTAATTGTGAGATTTTTTTTTTGTCTTAGTAACAGCAGAATGGCCTCTTTTTTTTTATCAAATTTTAATTCAATTAAGTAAAAATTGACCTAGGGCATAGGCATAAAATGAAATGAATTATGAAAAGGCTATAGGAAATGGTTTTCGTTGCACGTACAGGCGGCCGAAATCAAATGCGAGGGAGAAAAAAAAGTGCAATGCGAGATGGGGATTAAAGCTAATATTCTTTCGTATAATTTTTCGGCCACCAAATAATTTTTCATATATGCAGAATTGTTCACCTGAAGGATGTGGTGATGATATTTTTGCGTTTAAAGATAACATGAAAAAAATAGTTCAGAATAAGGGCTTTATTGTAAAAAAAAAACAGCAAGCATACATGTTATTTCTGTAGCTTGAAATTATGTGAAAGATTCTTACGAAGAACATTGCAAAATTCTTCGTAATTCACACGTTACAAAATACATAGGTAGTCGATTCAACATTAGATGGAAATGGAAAACGATGATGATGTTTTCCACATGCATTCTACGTTTGTCCAGTCTCGTCCATCCATTTAAATATCACATAAGCGTTGCTGAAACAATATTAGGGAATTCGAAAGCCAATGCAACAAGCTAATGTATGGTAAGCAAATAATTAGCCGCATATATGGATCACGAAGTAAGATCGATATTAATGAAGTTTAGTTCCTTGTAACTAGACTAACCGATGACTCCAATGATCGTTCGCGTTGTCTCTGTGTCAGCCATTTCTGAATGAAATGTGAAGACGAAGGGGAAGAGATATGTAGTAGAAGAAGAAGAAGAAGCAAATTAAGTGAGCAATCAAGAATTTGTTGAAAGGTCTTGGTTGATCCAGATTGAAGATAATCAAACCTAATTCTCTATTTATATATATATGTGGTGGATAAAGAGATAAATCCACCATATGGATATTTGCTCAGCACTAAAACTTGGCCTGGCGCAAAGGGCTGATCCCACTTACATTGTTTTAGGACATAAATTCCCTTTTTCTCGTGCTATCCCTAATTAATAACTAACAAGTCTACATAGCATATTTTATCTTGAACTTGTGAGTTGACTACAGGTCTATTAAAAAAAAAAAAAAAAAAACCCCAAGGGTTGTTGGTTAATTAAGTGAGAGCATTGTAAAAAAATTTGGAATCAAGTGAGAGGTCTGTGTGAACTTGTCTGGACAAGTGATTAGAAAAAAAAAAATAACAATGACATTCGCACTAGTACCGGAGAGATTGGTAATTATGACATTATGAGTTCGCCGGGTGCAAAATGGAGTTTAGCTGTCTATAAAACAGTTTGTAAAATATCCGCATTGCATCTGTCAATTAATAAACACCGTGACAGGCAATGAGAAAAAGAAAGAAAAAAAAATACTCCGATCAAAAGAAAATAGAGAAAGAATATTTATGCCTGTAGTTTTGCATCCAGGCAACATAAAGGATATACATACAAAGATTTGTGTTAATTTTCATATAGAACACAAGGTATCCCAAGACTCAAATAGCAATGAGACTATTCATGTAGGGCGGCCACATAGAACCAACACTCATGAAAGACAGTTAGAAGCAGCTAGGAGGGGGAACTACTAGACGTGCCCATAAGGCTATTCATATGGACTTTCACCTCCCAATTGGTTGGCCTACCTCTCAACGATCGATCACATACCTTCAAGGTTGGAGCAAATTCCAATGTTCAAAAAATTGCTAGACGCTAGTTGGGCGGGAAAGGGGCGCCTAGGCGGGACTAGGCACTTGACTAGTTGGCTGTCTAATTTAGGCGTCGGACCACCACCTAACACCTAGGGGGAACTAATTGACCTAGGCGGCCACCTTTTAGAACACTGACAAGCCTCTAGCTAGTGAAGGTAACCCTCGTTGGGTGTAGAAAACAATAGTCAAAAGACTCAAATAGAGAATTTTGAAACAGATGCAATTTTTTGAAACCCATGGTAGCTTTCCTTCTAAAATGGATAAACCGCGAGAAAAATCAAAGGTTTGTCCATTGGGATTGGGCATGGACGAGCCTCGACTGGGTCAGCATTGATGAAAAAATGACAAAAGAAAAAGTACGACCAGCGCGGTTGTTCTTATTTTAGTGTAAATAGTACATAAATCACGGATAATTCTTGTTCTACAGCAAAAAATAAAACAAATTAAGATGGGTCTACTCATATTCGAACTTAAAGTTACTATTTACCGGAGTCGATATTTCAAAACCTCGCTCTATTTGGTTGGCACAAAGATCTAAAGAACTCCTTCACCATTCAAAACTCTGGAGTTGCTTGCTGCTTTGATCATTGGATCCGTTCATACAAAATAAGTTGCATTTAGATATAACAAATAGGTAAAGCTTTTAATTTCCATGAAAGATAATTAAAGAGTAAATCTGACCAAGTTTTACTGCCAAACACGACATTGATAAAACCCTTTTTGGAGTACCTGACCACTCCAAATTTTTCTCATTAGGAGGCATAAATATATCCCTCTTGTAGCATCACATAGATTATTTTGTCTTCCATCTGCCTTGTTTGTGTAACATACAAATATACTTTTCTTCGGGCCAAAAATGAAATTGCATGAACGATATCTTGTCACATCCCTCATGAACGATTGGCTTATTGCCTCGTCACATCATACCACTATCTGTAGGAATCTCACCACACCTATATAAGACCGAACCTAAATTCCCATAACATGTAGATAGTGGCCGGCAGGAGTATGTTTAGCCCCAATAAAAATCTATGGGGACTTAAACTAAGGCCTCGTCCAACCAAGTTTGAGTTTCCCATAACTAAATCAACCCCTTACCGAAACGAATATAAATCCATATCAATTCAGAAGACCATACATTAGGATAAGGTAAAACAAAGTACCCCACTGACCCAAATGGAGTGATTCTTCTTTTTGCACTCTTTGCTAGGTCGAGCTTTTATTAGCTCCATGGAAGACACAAATACGTAATATAGAAGGCAGGGAATGGAAGAGATAGTTCCTCTCGGTTTATTTATATATATATATATATATATATATATATATATATCGAGATTTCAACAGTCTTCATTCTATTTTAAGGAAATGAAAATGCTAGAGATTTGATTGGGCATGATTCAAAATTTTGAAATTCAAAGATTTATGACATACTAATAAGATTATCTGCCTACACATAGAACTCACAGTACCCCTTCAACTCTTAGACCTGCAATTCGAAAGAACGGAAATGGGCAAGTACGTATGCTATTCTGACGCACATGCAGAATTCTTTAGCCGCGAACATTCATAAACTAGACCACAAAATTCGTAAAACTATTCATGACTAGATTAAACAAACCATGTCTCTTGGGACAGAGGTAGCAATTGGTGGTGCTTTACGGTGGGCTGTGGATGCTGTGATGATCAAGGTTCCGTTTTGTGGTCTTTGCTGTGTCTCAGCCGCCCTTGTGGTAGTGATGGCAGCTGCAGTAAGGGTCTTGATCGACGTTTTTGGACTTCTGGACTTAGGGGTGTGGATCTATTGTTTGTTCACAAATTTTGTTTGATTTTCTTCCCTTACGTGGGACTTTTTCTCACTCCTTGTGAGTGTTTTCATGGTGGGTTTTTTATGTCATCTTGGTGTCTTTTCGTGGTCGACAGAGGCGAGACTTGTCTGTGTGAGATCCTGAATGATCGTTTGTGAGTTTAGGCCTCCTTTATGGTTGCTTTCCAGCTCTCTCATTGGGGGTTGCTACCCGTTTTTGACGTATGATTTTTGTATCAATGAAAACACCTCTAAACTTTGACCAAAAAAAATATTTAAACAAGCCGTAAAAAACTCATAATAAGGCACGATCATAAGAAAACGACAATATCCCATAAGAAAAAGAAAATGTATCACAAATTTTCATAAGCAGTAAATCATAAGTTCTAAATTTTGGCTGGCCACTAGATCTCATAATACTAGCCACAAGCAACCATAAATAAGTCCACAAAGATTCGTAACACCATATTATAAGTGCTTGGACTCATATTCTCATAATTAGTACCACTAAGTCGATCTGTAACCAATAATTCAAACAAATCGATTCTACAATGAATTAATATTAAATCTTGTCCTGCAATCAATTCTAAAATCGATTAGCGTGTCTTCTACATATTAATAGTCAATTTGAGAAACGATTGTTATGATATTCAAACTAAATCAATTCTACAGTTGATCAACTCTTGTCCTGCAGTCAATTCCAACATTGATTAAGGTATCTTCTACATATTAATAATCAATTTGAGAATCAAATATCGTGAAGTTTGTGATAAATTTCACAAATAATTTTTATTGGAAGCCCATTCACAAAATTTGAAGCTATTGAATCTTTTATGTGCTCATGTTTCTCTAATCAGAGAAGTAAAATTAAATTGTTTTGTGCAATATTTTGCATTATCTAATCTAATATAATCGAACTTACTACTATAAAACCATCAATTCACAAATTGATTACGTCTGCAGAATAAATTATGAATTAATTATACTAAAATTTATTTGTATAACCAAATTGTGAATGATTGATGGTTTACATGGAGTGGAAGTAGTTGGAATAGAGGTAAAGGCGGATGATAGAGACAGAACTGATGGAGGTCAGATAGGAGGACTTTGATTAATTACAAGTCTATTAAACAATTTCGATCAAATGATTGAATAACAATCAATTGGAGCTTTTGGAAAGTACATTGTTACCACAAAAGAAACACATCCAAACACATGAAAACTTTCGATTGCATATCCATTGGAAGGACTACATTGGACCCATTCTAGAGAGTTAAAACTACACTTGGCCTGCTTCCAAATTGTTTGGCTAGACAGAATTGGACTTGATATTATCGGAACTGTTCAGAGGGCTAACCCTTTCCGGTCATGGCTCCAGACACTTTAACACCAAAACAATTGGCATTCATTCTTCATCTAATAATGGTTAAGATTGTACCTCTTGCCTTGCAAATGGAAGGTCTAGGGTTCGAGTCTATGGAAAGACATCATAGACTCGAACTCCTTTGATTGTTTACACACTAATTTTCCGTTAATCCCCCACTGATGTATACTTACAATATTGGGAGGGGGGGGGGGGGGGGGGGGGGGGGGGGTTTGTGTGGGGGGGAACTAGACCAACCGATGACTCCAATAATCAGTTGCACTGTCTTCGTGTTACCCATTTCTGAATGAAACATGAAGAGGAAGAGGAAGATATACGTGGTAGAAGAAGAAAATAATAGGCAACAAATTAAGTGAGCATTCAAGAGTTCGTTATATAGTCTTCGGTTAAACCCTTCGTGTTTATAAAACATGGGGTTGAAGCCAACATTTTTTCCTTCTAACAATTGGGTGTTCAGATCATGTTATGTACACCAACCAATTTTGGATCCCTAAAGATAACAATCATGCAAACCTCCAGTGAGTCCAAAGGTTTTTTTACTAACAAGGTGAGTCGAACTTGCAAGCTTAGGAGAGTAAGGCCCCAGCTGCAAAATGCTCTCACTCGATTCGACCCATTAGAGTGAATAACTTTTGCTGCCATGCTCCTTAACAGCATCTCCTAGCATGGTGAGGACCTTTGATTTACGTACCTAGCTATATTAACATGTCAAATATGTTGGGTTATTCTAGATGCAAATTCCTTATATGTAGGCTTAAATTAGTCAGTACAGTTATTGTGGAAAGAAAGAATCTACAGACATATCCAACCATCATTTCATTAATTGGATTAATGAAGGGATAAGATATTTGCTTCTGGAACAATTCTTCAGACTAACCCAGAACGGTTCGAAAATATGACCTTCGTTTCTGGGTTTTGGGTCTAACAACTGTGAATGCTAGTTGTACCGTAGTAAACAAACAAACAATGCAAGTAAAAGATTATAAATACACAAGTCACAGTAGCTAAGAATTATGGATAAGGTGCACTTCAAAAGGCAAGTTTCGGAAATCTAGAAAGTTCAAGACGGGTCAAACAAATTCAAGCAGTTTTGGAGTTCATACGTAAACGAGGAAACACAAGTTTTTGACAATACGAGGCCATGGTGCACAGAACAAGAACGAGAACCACTGACGAAGGCTTAGACTTTGATTCGTCATTTCTTCTCTGTTGTATTGTTCTCCAACTCCTTCCTCAGCTGCAGAGAAAAGTCATCATTGACGTCGTCGTCATCCCAGTCATCCTCCCACTGCTGTGTTACTGTTACCTCTTTTCCTTCTTCCTTGTCGTCCCACTCTGCCAATGTTGCCATTTCCAAAGAACAAATGGATCAATATAGCCAAACATGTTCCAACGGATCAACAGTAATACTCAGGTTAAATGATAAGAGTAACAAGAATTTACAATGAACAGGCAACTAGACATATGAAATCAAATATGAGAAGTGCTGCAGCATGCAGTTTCCCACACCATCAGAAGAGAAATAGCTATTGATGCGATTTTCTTTAACAGAACTAGAAGAAATGACTCTAGAATGAAGCACAAACCAGACACATGATTAACGTAAATGCATCGATCTTAGATCTTGCCTCAGATCCAAATTCACCATATAACAAGAACAATGAATGTTATGGTAGTAAGGTCAATTACAAATATCCATACTCCTCTAGAAAAACATACGAACATAGAAAACAAATAACTTGTGCAACGCAAAAATTCCCTCAGCCAACCAGATATATTCTTACATGCAGAAGCAGTGCAACATGTTCAATATCTAATTACCTTGATCAAAATATTTGTATCTCCTCGCTCATATGTCTTTGATTCTTTGACCTACCACTTCTCTCGCCAACCTCTCTTTAACTCTCTTGCTGTCCCTACTTTGTTGTCTTCTCCTTCCTCACTCACTATTCTCCGTGGGGGTGTTTGGATACCTGTTTTTTGGATTTTGGAGCATCCATTTTCAGCTTATGGAATTAGAAATGAAAACATTCGTGGAATTGTAGGGGTAGCACGATTCGAAGCTAAGATGAAAGAACATAGACTAAGGTGGTTTGGTCATATTTACTGTAGACCCGTTGACGCAGTAGTTAGGAGGAGAGATGGTTACGGTAAATGATAGCACTAATAGGAGAGCTAGACCGAAATTGACCTTAGAAGCGGTAGTGCGGAAGAATCTAGGCTTACTGGATATTATGGAACACAATGCCCTCGATGGAGCTCAATAGAAAACACGGATTCAAGTAGCCGACATCAATTAAATGGGACTTGAGGCACGGTTTGGTTTGGTTTCATTTTCAGCTTATGGGTGTTTGGCTAGCAGCATCCAGAATCCATTCTCATGTAATGCATTATGAAAATGGCAATAGAGAGGCATAATCCCACAATCAAACCAGGAGCTTTGAATTTTCATTTTTTGTCCTGGATGAAAAGACAAATTTGCCCCTCACATGGTGCCATACCCTTTTAGCCACTCTTTAGGGAAGGGTAATATTGTCAATAAACCATGTCAAAACCTATTCTATAGATTTTAACCCAAACACTTGGAATCTTTGAAATCTATTCTATACAAATCAACCAAACACTTTCATAGATCTACAATTTATCATGAAATTTCTCTTTTTTTCCAATCCTATTTTATCATTTGTATTTATGCATCAAACTCCCTCCATTCCTAATTCTTAGTCCCTCTCAGCGCTTCCAACTTTTCAAAAGTACATGTAATGATTACAATAACATCAAATCTCAAGATGTCAAACTCGCCCATTTTAGGTTTTTAACTTTCTAAGAGGGACTAACATTTTGGAACATCCCAAAATGGAATGGTGGACCAAAACCAACAATTAGGAAGAGGGAGTAGTATTCGCAAAAGAACATGAATCATTAACACCTACACCACAGCAATAGCATTTTGCACAACATAGCTATCGTCCACTGGTTCCGCTCAAATAACACATGCAAATGGTCATCATTTCAAAGGATATGTAAAGTTGCACAAGAATTCAATGCATTCCATGCGCAAGATATGCCTTCTTGAGATTGTCTCACATAGTCAAATTGGAACAGCTTCCTTTCAATGAATCAGCGCATGCGCAAGATACTGCCTTCTTGATATTCTCACATAGTCACATAGGAACAGCTACTTTTCACTGAAACATTTGCATGGCAACTCTCATTTTGCCAAACCAAAAGGAGCCCCTACACATTGAGGACCCATAGCATGATAGAAAAGGGACCTAGACAGGTCCGGTAACATGGAGTTACAGCATCCTCAAGACAGGATTGATTACACCACCAGCCCACCTAGGGCATGGTGACAAGAAGCCAATGGCCTAGGATAAACAGCATTTGTCTCCCTAAACGACGCCTATGAGATTTGAAACCATTGTCCCTTAGTCACCAAGCACATAAGAGCAAGCTCCCAAATACCAGAACACGTGGTGTTAGACGAGCTTGTCTTCAACTCCATGCTCCCGCTCTTGTGCGCCTATCACTAGTATGAAATTCTTTCCATGTGGCTTAAGAAACATTGCAAGACAAAGAGTGGTGTTAACAATGTTGATAGCAATCATTAAGTGCCTTATTCCGCCTAATATCGGAGAGAAAATATACAGATTTTTCATCACAAATCAGGCAATACTGTATCATCCCATTTGAATACCTTCTTCTGACTCACTAAGATTAAGAAAATGAGTGACAAAAAATGCACTTTCTGTCAAGTTTTTTTAACTAAATTATTGACTAATAAGTAATAACACAACTGCAGCTCAATCCTCCAATCATCAATTCTTCAAACTTTGTCTACTTTATGGCTAGTTTGTGTTCAACACAAGATTGGAATAGGCTCTAAGAGTGTCTCCAATGGCACAACCAAAACTAAAAGATTTCTAAAGTTAGCAATGTTGATTCAAAATTTAGCACACAATGGTATAACCAAACTTAGGAACCCATCAAACAATAATCAAATTTTGGCCTTTGGATAACCAAAACTAGCAACCTTTTCTCTTTGGATAACCAAATTTAATGGGAACCACACACTCTCTCTTCCCTTACGTTGATTCCCATCTCTCCCTATCTCTCTCTACTAAAAATGGGTTTTTGATTATGGACCATTGTGAGACTTCACATTTTTAATCTTAGCAAACCCTTAAATGGATAACCAACAGTCAACAGATGAGGCGGCAAGTTTTGACTATTCAATTTTGGTTATGCCATTGGAGATACCCTAACCTCACTAATTTCATAAAGCATATTACTAGCATTGGCTCTATTATCTGCTAGTAATTCTCAGAACCTCAGATGACTTTTACAATGATTAATATCATCTAATAATGGCCCTAGAAATTGTCTTCACTGGAATAATAAGTATTCTAAGAGTATCTGAGCGCCAAGAATTATGCAGCAGAGATACGCATAGAGACAGCCGCCCAAAAACAAAGAGAGAAATAAATAAACGAACAAATAGAAAAAAAAAAAAAAAACCTCTGCAGACCTGATTTCAGAGATCACATAAGCTCTTTTGACTAGAGAACAATAGAGTTGCGTATTCAAAAAAGAAAAAAGAGTACAAACAGAAAAACATACCCCCCCCAAGGCATGGCTAGGCAAAGACGTGAATATTTCAAAGCAATCTACTTATAGTGATTGACCATTGCAAAATGTAAAACTTTCAAAAATCCAAACCTACCACTGTGCCCTTTTGCAAGTTGTAAATCAATACTGTCTAAGCATCTCAACATAACATCTTTCTCGCCTCCTCCCAAGCCCAAGCCCCAAACTCCAAGGCAATAAAGAAACTAGTTATATATTAAAGTTGAATCCTAAGGAAAGGTGTCCATAAAGATTTCTCATGTGAAATAAATCTTAATCTAGCTAAGATATGGCCGCAACAAAAACAGCATGTGTTGAACATCGGTAAGAATGAAGAACATGGAAAGGTTAAATCAGTATTTCAGGGCAAGACATTGTATTTGTGGTACAGAAAAAAACCAAGTGAACATAAAGTATGGTCTGAAAAAATGCCTATGCCCTGCCAAGCTCAATTCACCAGCATCAGTGTATATTAACTTGACTAAATTGCACTAACCAATTACCTAGTTCTCCTCATCAATCCCGTGTCCCTATACTGTTCAAACTGAAACAGCCTAGAATTTGCAACCAGATTTTGATACTAAAACCCACAACACGGCTTGACAGGAACTAACATACGTAAATAATTTGGATACTACTCTTATAATATAACCAACATGGTTGATCCACAACACGGCTTTAAACAAAGCTCAAACTGCGTTGTATAATTCATTTTGACAGTAATCTTGTAGAGTTTCACACTGATTCACCGGGAAAGACAAATCACCCCAACATGGCTTTAAACAAGCTCAAATTCGCCTTGTATGCTTCTGTCAATTTTTTTTTTTTTTGTAATCCGGAAACAATCCTACCCAACTGCATTGGTTGAGCGGCCACACTGCAAACCCAGCCCCCTTCCATAGCTATTTCACACAAGTTTCCACTTGCGGGCAGGCTAAAAGTAAAGAATTTTGCTCTTAGTGGGAGTACAATACATCGAGACACTTGTGCTTGTACGAACCTTACCTCCGCCCTCCTTGCCCACTTGATCTAACCCTCTGGGCGATTGTTGAAATACCAACTCTAATAAACAAACCCTAAACAAAAGAAACTTCTAAACAAAGGTAACCATTGCCTGAATAGACACGGCCAGCGACTCGAATCAAAAAGAAGAAAAAAAAAAAGGGGTTTTTACCTTGGTTGATTTCGAATTCCTCGAACTCGTCATCGTCTTCGAATAAGTCGATTTTTGGCTCTTCAGTTGCAGCCTTAGGTTCCGTTGCCATTGCCAATCCCCAACAAAACCCTGCTTTTGAAAACAAAATCAATTCAAATCGAGAGAGAAGTGTTTAAGCGCTTTAGACCTAAATTATTAATGAGTCTAGAACCCTAATCTGTGTTCACATGTATGGGTATATGTATAGAAATGATAGAGGAGGGAACCCACCAACAAGTAACAGAAGGACTGCCGGAAATCGGTGGCCGATTAGTCGTCGATCCTTGTGCGTGCTACTGCTAGTAATAATCTGTGAAAGGATTTCTTTCGAGTGTCCAAGAAAGAAAGATACTTCTCGTGGAGAAAGGGCAACGGAGAAGAGGAAAGAAGTGTTAGGGACAAAGAAAATTGATAAAGAAAAGACCCTTAATGAATGGTCCAGATTTACTATGCAGTATATCTGAACCGTTTATTTACACTTTAAGGGTATTTTCTTTGCACGTAGCATTTCTCGGAAGAGAAAATCCAATTATTGGACGCCGTTTGGGGATGCGGCTACAATGCTACACTTCCACACTTTTTTTATCTACGCTAGTGTGGCTAGTAAACGAACCGATCCGAGATGCTCGCAAGTAGCTTGTAGCTCAGCTTTCTCGGGTCGGTTCAACTTATTTACTAATCAAGTCGGGTTTGAGCTTGAGTTATCAATTCGTTTATTAAACGAGTCAAGCTCAAACACTACAAAACTCGGCTTGACGCATTTGCTAATCGAGCCGAGCTCAAACTCGAGTTTTGGGTTCGTTTACTAAACAAGTCAAGCTTGACACTTAAAAGCTCGACTCATTAAGGGATCAGCTCGTTTACAAGCAAGCTAAGCTCAAACACTACGAAGCTCGGTTCGTTTCCACCCCTATCACACTCTTCCACACTTTTCCCAAGCTTCTCTCTTTTTGTTTGTGTTCATTTATCTTTATACTTTGTTTTATTTTATTTTGATGACCAGGTCTCCGGCTAATTTGCACACATCTCGATTAATTTGAAGATTCTAAAGTTATCGATTAGGCAAACCTTCAACAGCCCAAAAGAATTAATAGCATTTGAGAGGTTTCAAATTTGAGGTCTTAGAAAGGAGTCTCATGCCTTAACCATTAAGTTAACCTTAACCTTGGAATTGTGTTGAGTAATCGTTTTTTATTACTCCAATAACTTAGGGCTAACTTGTATGCACGTCAACTAATTTCAGAATTCTAAAGTTAACAACCAGTCAATCCCTTCAATAGCCTCTCAAGGTTTCGAATGTGGGAAAATGACGGCCAAGGACATATTTTGATAATTAATACACGTTAAGGACATTTTTAGCATTAACAAATATTCTTAGCTTTGTCATTGACGGGTATTAATTATTAAAATACGTCCTGGCCATCATTTTCCCTTCTAATATTTGGTCTCCGTCAAATTCGAACGTGCGACATTACGAAGGACAAACAAATATTTACTTTCTAATACATACTTGGCCAAAACCCATGTCCTAATTTCCATCTAGCGTTTTCATCATTAAGGCCCCGTTTGATAAGTGAGTAAGATGTGGTGCGATTAGTAGTGAGATGGGATTAGGATTGGGATTGGTAATGAGATGGGATTCCTAATGAGAAAGTCAATCCTATGTGCATGTTTGTTTTGCACGGGATTAATAGGGAGGATTGTTATTTGCATGTTTGTTTTACATAAAATAGGATTGGATTGAAAGTGCCATTTCCATTTTTACCCTTATACAAACAAGGGTTATAAAAAATATCCGATTATTATAAAAATGCTCCATCTTTAAATAAAATATGGAGAAACAAACAAAGAATAAAATTTAAAAATTATTAACCCAAAAATCTAGTACTATTATTTTCATTACTTTAACCTGCTATTTTCTTTTCTTTTTTCTTCTCATATTGCATATTATTTTCTATCATTTCTATTTAAAACTAAGTACGAGAAAATTGTTTCACTTTTTTTTTCTTTTCTTTGTAGGCCATTTTGTTTAAAACTTTGGATGAGATTGGATTATGACCATAATTTTTTCAATGACCCTCAACCATATAATTAAAATAGAATTCATTAATTGTTCCAGATTTTTTTAATTTTTCTTTTTTTCATCAAATATTATTATTTTAGTTGTGGTTTGCTTGCTTAAGAAGAAGATGTGTAGAGACCCGTATTTATTTTAATAATTTTAATGCAAGATTATACTATGAAATGTGAAATATGAGGTAGATATGAGTTGGGTCAATGTGAGATGACTTGTAAGTTGTGGGAGTTGACGTAACACCATAGAAGTGAAAGGGTGTAAGTGTTATTTGTGCTATATAAGTCAAAAAAATTGGGAAAGGAAATCACTTTCCCTTTTCTTTCTTGACCGGCGTCTCCCTCTCTCTCTCTCGGCTCTCTCCTCTCTCACCTTCTCTCTTCGATCTCATGTACTACGAGTGAGATTCTTGAAAAATCCCAAGTACTAAAGTTGTTCTATGCGACGAGAGCTTCCTATCCATCCAAGAAAATTCAAGATCGGAGCGCTTCGAAGTTTCCTCCATGTTCGGGCATGCTTCTAACTTTCGAGGTAGGGATCTCCTACCTTCTTTACATGTTTAAGTGTTAGTTGGATGTACAAGAATCAAGTTTGATCATCTATTTTGAGTCTTGAATAAATCTTGAGTATGCTGAAAATTTCGTGGGTTTTGGTATTCTGTCTTTTGGGAGCTCTTCTGCTAGGAATCAATTTTTGGTGTCTTCATAAAAGTTGAAGTACTTTTCGATACGAAGATTTCGGTACCAAGATCATGAAAAACCGATAATCACACAATTAGTTATGAATTTTTGAATACTGGCTGTTTTCTGGATGCGCGAATCTGTGCGTGGCTGTCTTCTTTTAACTTTCTGGGCATGATGAACATTTTGGGTGGCTTTGGGTCTTTTACAGGAGCTGCATATTTAAGTTAAGAAGAGATTGGCGTTGGAATCAAGTAATTTCGTTAAGTATACAATTTTTGGTGAATTTCTAAAGCAGGGTTGGTTGACTGGTGCGAAAATGGTTGCGAATCGATTTTTCTTTTGATTGTTGGGTTAACCTCCTCTTGTTTTTGAACCTGGAATTTTTACCGAGCGTAGGGCTTGTAGTGGTGCAACTTTTGGCATTGGTCTCAATATTTTTGGGTTTAAGATGAAAGAGTTATGATTTTTCAATCAATTTTACTTATTCCCGCGTAGAATCTGACAGCACCGGCGGACTTTGGTAAAATGGACATAACTCCTAGCTCGGGACTCGAAACGACACACCGTTTGTTTGGTTAGAAACTAGACACATAGAGCTTTTCAACGATACATCACATGCATCATGGGTAGATCCGAGCAATAACAGATTTGCATCCAAAGTTGATCCAAATTCTGCCTTTGCACTAGTTTCATTGTTACGTTGAGCTATAATTGCATGGCCGTAATAAGGCTACCCGAATTTCGTGTTTGATGTATGACCTATGGATCAAAGAAAAAGAAGTATACTTTTCAATGGTTTAAGTTTCGTCCTTGAATTCATATTTAATTGGATACAGGCTAATGTAAATGATTAACTTTGCCAATTTGACATGTGGGGATACGATGGATTGATCTAGATGACTAGGTGTTGGATTAAAGGGATATTCATTGTTGGTGTATTGACATTGATGTTGTTTGATACTTAGAGAAAAATAAATAGTTTTTCCTTTCTATGTATTGTATCCATGGGTTGGTTTAGTATGCGTGTTTTGGTATGTGGGTGTTGCCCTCTTAATGGTTTTAGTATATTAGACCCTGTTATGAAGTCGTATTGGCAAGTTTACATCATCAGTGTATATTGATTATGGGAATAGACCCGGGTCAAGCCGTGGTGACCCAAGTGCCCTGTGAATGCGGGAATAGACCCGGGTAAAGCCGTGGTGACCCTGTTACTTTGTGAAAGTGGGAATAGACCCGGGTAAAGCCGTGGTGACCTACTGCTCGGCGGATTTGAGAATAGACCTGGGTAAAGCCATGGTGACTCTTTTCCGGATCGACTTAGGGAAAAGACCCGGGAAATGCCGCGGTGACTCTAAGGGCGATGCTGGTTGTGTTGAACTAATAATGTGAATGATGCGGTAGTTTTGGTGACTTGTGGGTGAAGGGGGTCCCCATGCCCAGAAACATGCTTATAAGATTTGACGCACAGAAAGTGAATGAATGAGATTAATCACATGACATAAGAGATTGGGAATCTGTCGTTTATTTGTTACGTTATGCTATGAATCCTTCTGCATCAAGATGTTAAGTTTTAATGTGTATGGCATTTTGCAAATTCCAATCTGAAGGCAAATTACGGTTCTGCGTTGGTGGTATGTTTCTAATGGCTGGGTTATTGATGTTTTCAAAAAGAAAAAGGAAAGAAAGGGAAATTGGTTTTTTTGAAAATCGATGATGTGAATTTGAGACAAAGTGGAATATGCGTATGAGAAACACAGAACTTGAACTTGAGTTGCCACCTTGGATCATCTAATATGTCAATACGTGTTTTATATTTCTTCTTTTAGAACTCCAAATCATTGTGGCTTGTTCTTCTGATATGCGGTGGGCAACTTATTTTGTGTGAGTGTATATTTGGTACGTTGTAGTGTGATGCATTGTGAGAGTTAACATATAGGTTATTTGCACGTTAGACTTGTAAAGGAAATCTTAAGGTGAAGGGTTTTTTTTTGGCTTGAAGTTAACTTGGGATTTGGAATTTGATTTGGGGTTTATGGGTGAGTCTCCTTATTGTCGAGGTGTGGTATTGTTCGATGTGTCATTGTTGTTTCATATTCTGACTCTACATGCGTAGTGGGTATATTCTGGTGAGAGGTTGGCTAGTTATGTGAGACAAGAAAAATGAGGGTTTTCATTAAAGAACTTAGATTAATCTTTGGGTCTTTGAAATGGAAATGAAAGAGCAGGGATTGATTTGGGTAACGCCGTAACGGTAAACTGAGATTTTTAAGAATATTGGTATGTGTGGGTGAAAGTGTCAGTGTTTGAGAAATGGAGTTAAATATTTTCCAGCGTGGGTAAGGTATTTTGGGTTCCATATTTTGACAAAACAAATATGCTTTCAGAAAATGTTTTTCCTTGGGATCTGTCTTCACTTCTGCATATAATTTAGGTATGGATATCTCTACGAGCTAGTGTAGCTCACCCTGTCCTTTCAGGTACTCGTCATGACACTTAGCTTGGATTGCACGGAGTGCACATTGAGACGTCTCTTGAGAGCTTCATTGGTATAGTTAAGGAAGTGTTTATCATTTAGTTTAATTCATGTCATGTACTTTACTTGCAATAGAAGGTTGTACCTTTTGATTAGATCATATGTAAAGTCATGTATAAACTCATCTCCTTGATTATTGTAAATCTCTTTTAATGGAAGATGTTTGGGAGACTTTATGTAAAAAAAAAATTTAGGAGAGAAGAAGCGACTTGATTTGCTATTTGGATTTACATGACATTTAAGGGTAAACATAGTTGAGAGAAGGACTTAGTTTGTAGAAAATATATTATAAATTTAGCTGAAAATCGGGGGCGTGACAAGATGCGTTATCAAAACAACAATGATATGACCACCGCACCACATGGCTGCTGCACGTCTGCGAATTCAGGAAACATACTTACCGATATCCGTTGGAGATAGGGCCCTATAAAATATTGTTTTGAAATTTATGAATATTTTTCTGTATTTTTGTGGAACCCGAAATGGGCCCAATAGGCGTGAGGTGGTCGTGCGGTGCGGTGACTCTAGACATCCAATTATAAAAAATAGCATGGGCAATGATGTAATTTGGCATTAGAATCTATGAGATAGAATTACTAATACCTAGTCCAACATGGTATTGTGAATCCCATGTAAGTGTGGGATTGCTAATCCCTTGTGATTACTAATCCTCCCCTCCTTTGTGCAACCAAACAAAGTATTAATCACCCCATAGGATTAATAATCTCATCCCAAGTGTCTTACACGCTTATCAAACATACCCCAAGGGTAACTCCCAAGTTTTTCAAAAGTCTGTTTTTTCATTACTTCAAGTTTTCCAGAACTTTATTTTCTCAACTCTTGACATCTCACTAGAGGTATGTGGAGAGTTGTCCAGAACTCTACTTTTTTATTACTCAGATATTAGAGCCGGTGCATGCACACCTAGACTAAGATCCCATCAAACGATACTATAATCATTATAGTGATTATAATGCAATGTTAAGCATGTCCACTATGGGGCCTCTTTGTGCAATGTATTAGACAGGAAGATGAGAAACATATCTTGCAAAATATAGTAGTTGTTCCAACCTCAGTCAGAATGTTTGAGGAAAGATCCATTTAGCCTTGGCAGGACTCCAGGAACTCATCATCCAAGAGGAATGTTGACATGATACAACAAAATTAGCAGGCTTAAAAGTTTAAACTAACAAACCATGTCTACCTCACCACATGATCGAACCACACTCGAACAATTCGCCATATTGCCGAACCAAAACTGAATACAATCACATTGTCTTATTTATCACTACCAAAATCATGGTATTGAACAAATGTATGTTACAATCTAGCTCCACGAGCGCCGGTTGACGCGGAGTTCAGCTCTTGAAAAAAAATCCGAGCAAACCACACCCAACCTCGTAACAAAAAAGGGGTTACACAAAAATCAAACCCCACATACAAGAATACATGTATGTATCAATATACAAAGACTAATGTCATCAAGAAAATGAAGGGGAAAAAAAAAAAAAGGGTTCAACGGACATGGATGAACCGCTCCTGTGGAACTGCACTGTTTTTTAATCCGGAAGAGCTTGTTTCTTGGAACTTCTGGAGCATTCTGATGAGCGACCGCGCTTTCTTGCTCGCGGAAGTCCCATCCGTCGTGAGCGAATACAGCAGCGGCATGAGCGAAGGGTGGTTTTTTGCCAGATCCGACATCGCATCCCCGCTGCAATTCATGCACAAATACAGCAGAATCGAGACGCAGTACTCTTTGCGTCCCCGAGAGGTCGAGGACTGCAAGGTGGATATTACTATCGGAAAGGGCGACGTCTGGAGGATCGAAACCGATCCTTCCGCGCTCTCTGCTAAGGTCGCTAGAACGGCTAATGAATCTGTTACGAGATCATCGACGTTTGAAGAAGCTAGGATGTTGACTAAAATTGGAACTAACCCAGCTGAGAGCACCCTTCGATGGTTGGAATGGTGTAACAGGAGGCCGAAAATTGCCACGACCGCGTTCTTCTTGCCGCAATTCGTACCGTCTTTGATCAAATCCGCCAAAGCTTGTATAGCACCGGGCGTTGAACCGATCAACTTGCGGTATTCGTGGACCGAGGAGAGGTAGAAAATCGTTGCGGCCGATATCTGTCGATTTTCCAACTTCAGTCCGTTCTTGAGAACGCTCAGGATTGGCTTCAACCCTCCGTTTTCGACGATCGCTGTCTTGCCACTGGAATGCTTGGAGAGCTTCAGCAGCGCCGAAATCGAATTTTCTTGAATCGACGGATCGGTTGAGTTGAGTAAGTTTAACAGAGGCGGTACGGTGCCCGATTCGACCAAGCAAGACCGATTAAAAATGTTCGATTTCGCCAGCAATCGGGTCTCGTATGCCGCCCTGTTTTTCTGCTCCTCCGTTCCGAAGTACAACCTGTTGGCAATGACCTCGGAGAGGAACTTAATTGCTTCGGCTGCCGAGGGGCTTCCGGCCACAATCGGCCTCGTTATGTCGCGATTCTTCTTCCGCGATTTGGAGAGGGAAACCCCGTTATCGACGCAGAACTGTTGGATTAGCTTCCGGAGAGCGGAATTGGGCACCAACTCTGTGTTTGATAAAATCTCCCCTGTTTTGGGACAGAGGAGGTTTCCAGCTTGTAACCATTTTTGGATCGAAACCCGGTCGTAAGTCTGCCCGGTGGCTACCGTTACAGGATCGGTCATCAGCTCGAGGGAAATTGGGCACCGGAAATCCTCCGGATTTAAAAACGGAATCGTTTCCAAATTACACATGCGATCTGTTTGATCGAATGTCCCGTACTCCCCTGTTTCGAACAGGACTCCCCTGCAGTAGCACATGAATCCAACTAAACTGCTCAACAGAGGAAGCTCTCTCTCGTTACCATCTAGATATTGTAAACTAATTTCGTCATCCAAGAATGTAATCTCACTTTGACACTCGTTCCAACTTCTAATCTCGAGGTAATCGAGAACTTGCTCGACAGATCTCCGGTCTGGCTCGAGTCTGCTCTCGAATCCATCCAATATCGAAGTAACTCGATTCAACGCGGTTTCATCTTCCGGGTCGATCTCCAATTTCGCCTTCCTCGCCTGCCTAGCAACCAATTCGATTAGCTCCTTGACTTCGCATGACACGTCGATTGTGCGGAGTGGAAGGACATCGAGAACAGTCGCGACTGTCCGAATCGAAACCCGGAACTGGGTAGCAACGAAACCGGCTTTCGTCAGGGCTCGTAGCCGGGCGCCCTCCCGGGTGCAATCCTGGAGCAGGAACAGGACTTTCTGCAGGGCGAGGTGGAGCTCGGAGAAACAGAGCACGGCAGAGTCCGACAAGTTCGGCCGGCCGCGTTCTTGGATTTCCTCGAAGAAAATGAGGAGGATCGCGACCTGGCGGAGCGCTTCGCGGGCAATCTTTCGTTGGGTCGGGAAGAACTTGGATTGGTAGCTGCATATGCTACGAGACAGAGAGATGAGAGAGTCCAGAAGGGTCGCCGGAGATACGGCCGAGCAGGGATGAACCGCCGGGAATGTCAGAAACCGGCGGTCACTGCGGTCATGTTTTTGAATCATGGATTGATATAATAATACTAATAATTGTGATCGAATTCAGTTTGAATTACCCCACCAATCTGTTTATATTGCTCTGCTTCTGGTGTTATTTATAGAATGGATTTTTGGAGTTGGATTTATGGGGGACACTCGGATCAAAAACAAAAAGATTACGGGGGACACGTGGCGCGAGCCCACGAGCGCCCTTTGCAGGATTGGAGTTTTATTGACTGCTGCGAAGAATCTGTAGGACGCGAGCTGGGGACAAGTGGAGGGTTGGGATTGGCGGGTCGACCTTCTTGGATCGTGGTCAGGTGACCAGCGCGTGATTTTAAAGATAGATAGATACTGACGAGGAGATCTTCCATGGTGATGGAGATGGCATGTGGGACCTATTGGGGGTCGGCGACACGTGGTTGGATGTGGGTGGGTGACGTGTTGCCTGAGGGAAAGGGTAGGGGGGTTTGGCTAAGTGAGAAGGGAGAAGGAAAGGGGGAAGGCAAGTTATAATGACAAGGACCCTAGGATATATGCTTATTTGGCTCTCAAGGGATAATTAACGTGTCCTTTATGCAAAGGTGGATAGAGAGAAGGCAAATTAATTAGGGATGATCATGAAGAGTAATATGCAGTATTCTCGGAGTAGCACGCGGGCCCAATCATTTACGTGGCGACAATTAGGCAAAAAAAGGAAGATTTTAACACTCCACTTTTATTTTTTTCCTATTTAAAATTACAACGATATCCTTTAGAGTGATGAACACTAGCAAAATAAAGGGTATTTTTAGTAATTTTACATAGGATGAGGACAAAAATTGGAGTGCCAATAACTAAATATAGAGTGCCAAAATCACTTTCCATTATGTAATAGAGACATAGCTATTCACTTTTGTCAAATAACTAGTGGATACTCATACTTAAAGGCACATCAAAACGTAATATAGTCCTAACTTAAATAAATTATTACATGCTCTAATAACAAATGTAATCTACACATAGCATGAGTTGCCATCTTGATAAGTTTTCCTATTTGATCATATATAAGAGACAACATTTAAATAGGGATGCATTGCTTTAAAAATGAGGAGAGAGGGAGGGGTAGATTTATTAAGAGAATCTTATCTATATATTTCGAAAAAGAAAGTGATGTACAACTACAATTTAACGTGAAAATTTGATTTGGCAGCCATAGATATTATTTTGTTTGTATACCTAGACAAAAACCACTCTGTTTTATAATATAGATTGGAAATAAAGGATGATCCACATTGTGCGGTAATGATCTTGTATCTGTCATCCACCAAAGCTCCTTTAGCCCCTGTAATGGCAATACCGATACCCCTAAGCTAGAGAAAGAAAGCCAAGGGGAGGAGGAAGAATAATTTGGGGAAAACTTGCTTCATGTTAAATTGAAGCTTTACTAGTTGCAGAGAGTATCATATCACAATGTCACATGATATTTCGTGTGCCTACCCAATAATTGGCCGATAATCAAAGGTTTCTTCTGCTAATAATTCTTTGGGGCTACTGAAAGGTTTATTCTACTAACAATTCGTCTGGTTGTCCACCTGTTACTCTAGTTGGATGGGGTTAAGTCGACATATCATACGCATGAGCGAGTGAGATTAAAAGCGTGAAGCCGTTCTTGAAATACATTTCAAATTATATACTAAAGAATCATAAATGCAATATTAATTAAAAATAACAGCATAGAGCAAGAATTGAGGATGATAAATGATTATCTTACAGAAAAATTTATTTTTATCTAAGATTGATACAGTTGCGTAGTGATAACTTGCTTATTCTTAAGTAGTTTGATGGCTTGGTAGACATAGTTTCAAGTCACTAATGGACAACAGAAACATTCTAGATCGCCTAGATTTGTAAATAATTTGTATTTTCAATCTCTCAATTAAAAAATTCACCAATTAAAAAGTGATGTTTTATATTATATTACGTTCACAAGACTTGTGTTAAATTAAGATGAAAAGAGAGCATATAGTTAACATGAACAGAATATATAAACGTATTCAAATGACAATTATCTCCTGGTTAATTTTGTAGTCAAATTCAATTTTCCCAATTTTCCATCCAATTTAGGTGAGCCGTCATTCCAAAGCTAACGTGGCCTCTGCTTGCTCCATCCACGCCGGTTATCCTTCACACACTTCACAGTTATATGTATGCTACTCCAACTTTCTCCAATCACGACAACGCCGACTGTACTCTGCAGTTCAATTATTAGCATATTATATTAGCTTGCCCTGTTGCGTTGAGGAATTAGTCTAATCACAATACACAGAACACACCAACACGTGAAGAAAAATCATCATGTAGTAAAGAACATAATAAGTAGAAAAAAAATACTCCCTCGGTCCGGATTTAACGGTCTTTTTTTGGAATTTGTGCCATTTTTCAATCGATTATATCTTTCAATTTATAATGTTTTACGTGATTTCGAAAATATCGAATTAAAGAATTAATCGAGATCTATCAAACAAGATCCATATTCGATATGAAATTTATTACGGATTTAAAGATATAATCCGTTTTTTAGCCAGTTAGAATAGAACTATGGACAATTAAATCCGGACGGAGGGAGTAACTTTTACGTGGTTCCCAGGCCAATTGCGTAACTTGAGTGCACCCACAATTCACATAAGTTTTCTTATACCATTCCCGGTGTTTTTTTTTTTACCAATTTCTTGAGGATATTCATAAAATTACGTTCTGAACACATTGAGTGGCTCGGATCATCAAAATTCCATCAGAAAAGGGGAGGTGCGAACGGGTGTGGACGAGAAGAGGTTTGGATTTGAACCGGACTAAACATCAGTCCGGATCAAGTCCAAAACTCTTCCCATCCGCACCTTCCATTTCCTAATCGAATTTTGATGATCCGAGCCGCTCAATGTGATCATAAAGTGATTTTAAAGATACCCACTAGAAATCGGCAAAAAGAAACTCCGGAAAAGGTTTCATCCGAACAGTTTTTGTTTGTATTTTATTGAATGGTTCAATGAAAAACTGCTCAAATCAAGTCCTTTCCAGTGGTTTTTTTTTTTTGCCGATTCCTCCTGAATACCCTTAAAATCACATTCTGAACACATTGAGCGGTTCGGATCATCGAAATTCGATCGGGAAAGGGAAGGTGTGAAACAGGTGTGGACGAGAAGAGGTTTGGATTTGAACCAGACTGAACATATATTTATATTGTAGGCTTAAAACCACAAATCACGTACACCAAACTGAGTTCGACTTCCCAAGGACTCGATATGTTGAAGAGATCATTTAATCGTTATTTTAATGTATAAGGTGAGACTAGTGTCCGCACATGCCTGACTTGTTCTTGCGCACGGTCCTCAATACATTTTCTCTATCTATTTCTTTCCACTCAAATCACTTTCAAAACCCAAAACGCACAAGCTCCAGTGTAAATGCTAGTAGTATATATTTACTTAAAACATGTATCATGTATTAGATGAGCCTAACCATGATCATTTTCTTAAATCCTGTGGTAGTATTTACACCATAATTAAATTATGGTGTCAACAGGTAGTTTGAAAGGTAATTATCCATGGATTAACTTTTTAAAGTACATAGTGAATCTGTAGCTACCAAGATATGTTACACATCATTAAAATATATACGAGGACAATCTATATATGTTGACCAATGGGAACCAATTTGTTTATGCCTAATGGCGTACACTTGATCTCTTCTAGACCGCAATTAATATCTTAATAATTTAACCATGCGCTGCATACTTCGTTATCAAGTACACATTAATAACATCTATATTATAAAAATAGAGCGGTTTCTATTAAAAATGTCTAAGTATATAATGAGAATAACCTCTACAACCGTTAGATCACTTTCTGTTAACTTTGTAGCTAGCCATTAGAATATTTTCCTAATATATCTATCTCTTCCTATCCTCATTTTTCAGGAAATGTATCTCTATGTAGTAATATATCTCTCTATGTAAAATAATGTTGTCTCAAGTTGGAAAATTTATCAAAATGGTAACTGAAACTTTTTGAAGATTACAACTATCCTGTAGAGTAATCGGGTAGTACATGCAATTTATTTAAGTTGACACTATGATACATTCCGATCTGCCTTTAGGCACGGGCATCCGCGGTTTCTGTTAATAATGTTTAGGCATATAAATAAGAGCAATCTCTATAATTGTTAGATAACTTTGTAGCCATCGGATCATTTCTAAAGATGTAGAGAATATTCTTTTAATAAATCCATACCTCTCGACCCTCACTTTTTAGCCAAATGCATCTCTATGTAAATATTATCTACTCCATTATCTTTTATGATCAAATAACAATATATATATATATATAGGCGGTTTCGGGGACCCTTAAAAGAACCCTCCAAATCTTACTCGCATAGTTCTCGATCAAATTTTGATGATCCGAGCCGCTCAATGTGTTCAGAACGAAATTTTAAGGGTGTTCGCGAGAAATTGGCAAAAAAAATGACCGGGAAGGACTTGATTTGAGCATTTTTTTTATTGAACCGTTCAATAAAGTTCAATAAAAAAACCCTTCCCAGTCATTTTTTTTGCTGATTTCTGACGGGTACCCTTAAAATCAGGTTCTGATCACATTGAGTGGCTCGGATCATCAAAATTCGATCCGGAACTTGGCGGGGGTTTTTTAGAGGTTTTTTAAACGGTTCCCGGGGCGAGAAATTAGAAAAAAAATTAACCATGAAAGACTTGATCTGAGCAGTTCTTAGCTCAGATTTGATGAACAATTCAATTAAAAACTGTGCAAAACAAGCACTTTCCGGTCTATTTTTTGGTAATTTTGGGGCACCCTTAAAATCACATTTTGCACACATTAAACTGTTCGGATCACATTCTGGGCTTGTTCGTTTTTTTAGGTATGCATACACACACACATATATTAAAATGATAACTATTATTTTGTGGTGATTACAACTATCGCGTAAAATAGTTGGGTAAACGGATAATTTATTTATGTTACATTCCAATATACTTTTAAGCACAGGTATCCGTTAGTTAGCTTACATTGTCCATCAATATATAAATGTTTATCTTTTGCCATTTAATTATGTGCTGGCATCAATTAAAAAATAAGTAATAACTTTGAAAGGTGTTATCAAACAGATAGCCCCATTCGATCAAGTACGAGGAACATTATGTATCTCCCGAGGTATAGGAAAGCCTTCTCAAAGTACCTATAATAGTACACTAATAAATAAGGGACAGAAAGGCCTCAAAAATGCTGATCGCGATTCAGTTTTGGTTAAGGTACCATTCGTAAGTACTTGTATTCCTTAAAGTTTGTTGATTTTTTGAAAACTTGGTTCGAATAAGAATCTATAAACTAACATCGTATAAAAAAACCAAAATGCTCGAACTCATGCATACTTGATCTTTTCGAACCACCACTTGAGTAGTTGAGTAGTAAACTGTAAACAAGTACAGTCTTCAAATAGTTTAAAACGCGGGTTAACTTTTCAAGTTAAAATCTTAATAAAACCAACTTACCACTTAACTTAGACTCGGCCAATTTTGCAGTCCTAAATGTCACACAAAATGGCTGAATGTTTTACCGTTTATGATATACTTGTTTCCTTCTCCAATCTATCAAGTGAATATGAGCAATAGTGGCGATGGCCGACAATGGGCTATTCGTTTTTAGCTCACATTTGTGGACGATTCTCAACCTACAAATCCCCATATTATTTTCTTACAATGCCTATATACATTTTGTGTTCAATAGTCAAGAAAATCAAATTTAAGCTGAGTAGATCTATTTGACTTTTGAATTCAAACACATTATGATACAGACGCTGATTTCATCCAAAGTGATAATGGAGGAGTCGAAAGTCCACCAGGTACCATTCAAAGTCCTCTAAAGGTTTTTCCTTAGTCTCAATAATTGGATTGGGTTTTGCCGAAGTTTTGTGTAATTGCCATGCTCATTATCATTAGCCATGACCTAGGTCCTAGTGGGACTCCCCCATTCCTGATCATATATCGCTCTACATTCCCGCTCTCAATTCTAGCTAGTTAGGGTTGTTAAACGAATCAAGCTACTCGAGTCTAAACTCATGTTCATCCATTGAAAGCTTGTTTAAGAGGGGTTTGTTAGTGAGCTTGAATATTTTTCTGAAGCTCGTCAAGATTTCAAGCCAAACTTGAACAAACTACTACTCGGCTTATTATGTAGTATAAAAAATTCAAGTTAAGATCGGCTCTTGTTTAGCTTGATTAAAGCTCGGTTGAGATCGGCTCATTTCATAAACAAGCTAAGCTCAAACATAATTTTGAAACTCGTTAAGTTTTCAAACCAAGTTTGATCAACCTGCTTAACTCGTTTTGGCTCGTTTATCACCCATTATCTTAGCTCTTAGAAATTTTAGTAGTTTGAAATGTTTTCAAAAAGCGCTTTCATGCTCTTGCTCCCGCTTTCACTCACTCTAGGCTCAACCTGGCCGTCTAGGGCCCCCCAAAACGGGCTCACAATTATATTTAGTGTTTGGGTCTTGCTAATCTCCTTCTAGTAGGCATAATATAATATGCAGATAATGCTAAATAAGTTTGGATACTAATACATATCTTATGAATATTAATACATTTTCACAAATATTCATATATTTTTCTCGAATATTGATGCAGCTTTTACCTATTATCTTCCGTCCGTAGAGCTGAGGTAATCATTGTCCTTAGTGTTATGCTGGGTTGGGGTTTTTAAAAGCCCAAATAGACTGGTCCAATTCCTATTAAGGCTCTTAAATTCAATTCTTCATTAAGCCCAAAAATTTATACCCAAACCCCAAGGCCCATTCGGAGTAATTCAAAACTGCCCTAAATAATCGGAAACCCTTGCCTCTTCAAATTGCAATGATCACGGAAACACGAGCATTGTGATTCGAGCGAAGAGACCCTCCAATCTATCACTTGTAAGGTTCTTGTTTGAGTAGTTGTTTCTCATAAATCTCATCTCTGGACTCTTATCAGTGAATGTATGTATATATGTGGTGGAAATGGATCCTCTCCATTTATTATCGGGGAAAGTTGTGGGAGGTGTTTCGCAAGTGTAGCTTCCATAAGAATACTATTACCGGTAAGCTACATTGTGAAAAAATTGTGGCCTGTACAGACAGTAACTGGAGAGGATATCATCCCATATGTGTTTGTGTGGGTATTGAATATTATTTGCATATATTAAACTAATCGTGTATTGATATTGATGGATTATTTAGTAGAAGCTTTAATTTTTGTGGTGTTACAGTATTATAGTCCATTATTTGGGAAGTATGCAGATACATTACTTTAAGTTATAATATTGCCTCTTTTCTTTTTCAATTAGATGCATCATGCCTCCTAGAAAGTACCCATCTGGGCATGAGAAAAGAAAAAACGAAGCAAAAAGTAGAAGCATTAATTAAGTCTCAAAAAGGAGCTATGGATAAGTTCTTTTCAAGTAATAAAAAAATAGCAAGCTCGCTTGAAGAGCATGAAAATTTGGAGAAAGATGTTTCTGAAAATTTGGTGAATGAAGAAGAAGAATGTGGAGATTTGGGAGGGTGAGGAAGCCTATCAATGTATGAATGATAGCAGTAATGAAAATTCGAGTGGGGAAAATCAAAACGGAGACTTGAATGTAGAATGTGCACGGTCAGACATTGATGATCCTAGTAATTGGGATAAGATTGATAAAAAATTAAGGGACTTATTAGCGGAAAAAGGTCCCGTAAGAAGAGATGTAATGCTAACTTTCCCAAGGATGGCGACAAGAAGAGTAGACATTTCTCTTCTGTGCACTACATTTGCCATTTACCCAATGGAGAGAAACATGATAGAAAATGGCTAGTATACTCGGAGGCTCTAAATAGGGTGTTTTGCTTTTGTTGCAAATTGTTCAAGCAAGAAGGAAACAAGACTCAATTGGCCAATGAAGGATTTAAAGACTGGAAAAATATTGGTGTTAGGCTTAAAGGTCATGAAAGTAATTATGACCACCTTACTTGCATGAGCAAATGGATTGAGCTGGAGAGAAGATTGAAGAAGAATCAAATAATTGACAAAAGTCTTGAAAGAAGAAGCATTGCCAAGAGAATTGAAGAAACCAATTGAGGTGCTCAATCATTTGAACTAAATGGAGAGTTCTCTCCCAAATTTGTGCAATGCTAATAGAGTTCTTTTGACTATACCAGTTACCGTTGCCTCGGAGAAAGAAGCTTTTCGAAGCTGAAAATGATCAAATCTCACATTCGATCAACAATGTGAGAATAAATTGGTTATCCATGTTATCGATTCAAAATGACTTGGTGGAAGAGGTAGATTACACAAGTCTAACTGATACTTTTGCTTCTAGAAACACAACAAGAGTAATATTGTAATGATACTCATGTGTTCTTGTGACAAGCTTTTTTGGGACTTTGTATTTTGTGTTCTTATATAATGAGAAGTACTGTATATAATTTTGCCTTTCAAATATTGTGATCGGTTGTCTCTTCTGTTTTTTTTTTGGGTTAAAATTGCCTCTTATATCTTGATACTGAGAACGGCCTCATTTTTAGAATTCGGCGAGGGCCCCAAAAAATCGGGATCAGACCTAGCTCACGCACACACATCATGTGACATTCAGTAATGACTCCTAACCAAGTGCATCTGCGCATTTCAACTTCTTGGAATTTTCTTTCAAAAACATTGAGTAGAGTACAAAGCAAAACTTCATCTGCATTTTTCTTGTCCATGCCACAGAAATGCACAAGCCGGATCACATTCAAGGTGAGAAACTGACTCCATCCTTCAAAATTCCTTCAGATACAGCACAGAATTATGATATCTAATATTGATAACCTTATTTACCAAAAAGAAAATATTGGGATATCAATCCATACATAACATGTGAATCAGTCAAGCAAAAACAAGTAGCATGTTCTCATTTGGATATCAATACAACCATTTTAAAGCGTAGACTGACCGTGTGTAGATGTAACCCAAACTTATTCACAAACAAGCATGTTCAAGACCAGAACAAGGTAGCACAAAGAGATTTACAACCATGCCGGATTCTTCAGAGGAGTAACGACGGCCTTAACCTGCAAGTAGTTGTGAAGGCTGTAGATACCCTTTTCTCTGCCAACACCGCTCATCTTGTAGCCGCCAAAGGGAATTGCAGCATCGAAGACATCAAAGCAATTGACCCACACAGTCCCGGCCCTCAGTGCGCGAGACAAGGTGTTCGCAGTATCCACATTGTTAGTGAAAACTCCAGCAGCTAGCCCATATCTTGTTGCATTTGCCCTCTTGATAACGTCACCGAGGTCACTGGAAATGAACAAAGCATGTGAGAGATGTTTCACTACAACAATAAACTAGTAACTATTTCTTCCAAATGAGATCTGTATTCTGTAATAAGTTTCACAGCTTGGGCACTTTCTTTTAATTCAGTTTTATGCGTGCTTAGCTTCGCTGGTGAATGCAGGAATCATGCTACTGCTTTTTTTTGAAAGGTTAAAAGACCTATAGCGAAAACAAGTAAAATTATAAATAACTTCCGAGCTTTGGGGTTGCCATAGTCCCCAGCCAATATCCAGTGGCTGACCAAGAACTTTACATAGCGGGGGCACATATAGTTTACGATAATCAATTCTTTCTCACCTATCACTTCAGGTGAACTTATCTAAAGTTCAGTGGGCACGGCCCCTGCTCTGCCCCTGCCCTTGTCCGCCATTGATTACTAGTCGTATAATTTGGTCTGGTTATAGGATTTCTGCAAGTGAGCTCATCTTAGGCTATCAATTAAAAGATTTTTACTAGGGAAGAAATCTGATTTACTTCTTCGCACTTTTCCCTTTTGATTGGATCCTTTCCAAACCCCCACCCCCCTTCCCCTAGTGATACAATTGCTGCAACTGAAGAAAGAGAGAACTTTGAAATCCAATAACAAGAAATGCTAGAAATTAAGCAACTCACTTGAATTTCAAGATCGACTGCACGGGACCAAAGATTTCATCTTGTGCTATCAACATGTCATCCTAATTGATAAAGAAATCATAATGTATTTCAGCTGACAGTTAACAGAATCACCTCTAAGAACTGATACTTGAGTTCAGACCACTTATATGGAGGCATTCAAAAGCAGAATCGATAGTACCTGCACATTTGAGAAAACAGTGGGCTGGATGTAGTAGCCTTTGGAGCCTAGTCTTCCACCACCACATTCAAGGGTAGCACTGCTTTCAACACCAGATCTTATGTACCTGAGAACCTTCTCAAATTGCTCCGAGTCGATCTGGGATTTAAGGTCCACAAAAAACATGACTTGACAGCCCCAAGGCCTTTCATACAACTTTTAGTATATGAGAATAAAATGAACAGGATTTAAATTTGGCTCAACTATTTCAAGTGACAAGGACAGGAGAAGACAGAAGTATACAATTTAGAAAAAAAAGAGAGTCGGAAGGGCCAATACCTGAGGACCTTGTTCAACACCTGACTTGAAGGGATCACCAACAATACGCCTCATAGCACGTGCTTTTGATTTCTCCAGGAACTCATCGTATACGCGTTCATGCACAAATGTGCGAGAACCCGCACAGCAACATTGTCCCTGTGAAATTGCTAACCATTTCATGCCAATTCTTCCTTCACATCCAACTGTTGAGGTAAAGCTAATGATCAAACCTGATTAAAGAACAAAGCAAAGTGGGCAAGCTCTACTGCCTTATCGACGTCAGCATCCTCACATACAATGAACGGAGATTTCCCTCCAAGCTCTAATGTCACTGGTTTAAGATTGCTTTTTGCAGCCAATTCAAACACAATCTGACCTGTTGCAGTTGATCCTGTGAAAGCAATCTGCAGAGAGCACGACAAAAGCTTTAGCAGTTGAATGAGTAAACATCAAGAGCAGCATTAATCAGAAATGTTATTGGAATAGCAAATGCATTTTAACTCAAGTATGCTCAGGCATACGTTGTCAACAGGAAAAAGTTTCGGCCTAGCTGCTCAAGGTACTTATGCTTACAATATGATCAAAATCTTCTCATACTGGCCTTCAACTCTTTTTGTTAGTAGACCAAGTCACCAAAAAAACTTATGTGTATGGACCACTGTTGGGATTTTTAGTCCCACTAAAAACAAAAGCAACCCCAAAAGTATAAGGCACACACAAACAAAACAGGAAGACAAGGATATTTATATGGTTCACAGCACCCAATTGCCTAGGTCCACAACTCCGAGACCAAATGAAAGTTCAGGATATATATTGAAGAATTACAACGTGGGGGGAAAAGGAACGAAACCCGAGCCCTTGCTCATATGTATTTGTGTTTCTCTGTCTCTCTCTCTCTCTCTCTCTCTCTCTCTCTCTCTCTCTCTCTCTCTCTCTCTCTCTCTCTCTCTCTCTCTCTCAATATGCCTCCCTTCTTAAATCTCTTCATCCTAAATCACAGACAGCTTATAGTTACAAACCATGCACCACCTCGGTGCATGCTTGAATAAACCTGCCAAAGTTGTCCACTGTCAACCCTTGGCTGATTGAGACATGCTGCCCCTTTTTCTCTCTTACTTGGTGAGAAATATAATCCATTGTTTATTCGCAATATTCCAAGAGCCAAAATTGCAGAATACCTAGGGCCATCATTTTTGACTTTGATGCACCTTACATTGCTGGCTTTTCATGCCAACAGGAGCCGGTCAATCCACGTGGTGGAACAAAAGCAATTTTTCCAACACCAGCATGACTTACTAAAAGAGCCATGACATTGGATTCCCATTTGTGTTCTGTAATAGTAGTATTTTGATGGCATTCAGTATACTCAATAAAAGGTACTTACATATTTCAGGTTAATCTACATGCATATCTGTATAGGCACATGCATTATCATATCTACATCCATCACCAAATAGAGGAAATCCGTAGCCGATAACAAAAGTTAAAATCACCATCATAAATACCTTGTCCACATCCATGTGACTAGCAAGAGCTGCTCCAGCAGTTGGACCAAAGCCAGAAACTATGTTTAGAACGCCCGGAGGAAGGCCAGCCTGCCACAAACATTGTACGTTACATCACAAGATAATAGCTCCGGGAGAGCGCAACAGAAACGGAATGTCTGAGCATTTCTCACCAACCGAAATCACATCACTGAAAGTACACCCACGAAACAACTGAAAACGTTTTGGGTTACTCGGAGATCATCTTGCCACATGCTGGGAATAATATATGAAAGGACTTGCATGTTAATCTTCCCCCAAGTTAACCACTTAAAATCCGTTCAGATAAAAAATTTCGTCAAAGTACACGCCATTAGTAGTCTCGCTCGACGCTCGCTGATGTCTGTTACATTGATTGTCCAACGCCATCATACGTGTAGTTATATTTTAGTATTAAGGTGACCCCTGGATATTTCTCTTTTGAAAGTGACCTGTTGTTACTCATAATGTTATATGAAAATTCAGCCAAATGCACTAGATTGTCATTGTACAAATGCATCTGACTTTAGCAGGGATATGACTTCCAACATCTATCAAGTTTCTCTGTTTGCTGAAGTTTTGTAATCTCACTTTGATGCAAAAGAATACGAACTTTGGATCAAAATCTCAGTTTAAATACCACTTTTTGAAAAGCTGCCTCCGATATCATACAGTATGCCAATTACAGAACCAGTGACCACCTCACCACGAAACATCCCATATTAAAAACAAAATGCACAAGATAACGGGAGATGGTACAAAAAGGTCAGTGTACCACAGTTCATAAATCATGGAACATACAAATAGGATTAATTTCAATGTTCTGTTTATGATCTACCTTTTGATTTCTTGACAACGTACAAAGAAATACCACTGAGAAGAACTCAGAATGATGTTAAGGTCGCACAAATCGAACAGATAAGTAGATGGAAGACCACTAATGAAAAGCTCAATCGAAAAACTTATAAAGCATAATAGTCCCATCATATATAACATACCTCATGAAATAGCTTTGCCACATAAAGAGCAGTTAATGGGGTTTGCTCAGCAGTCTTGAGGACAATAGTGTTACCACAAGCAAGCGCAGGCCCGACTTTCCAAGCAAACATGATAAGAGGAAAGTTCCACGGAATAATCTGTCCAGCAACGCCGATGGGTTCATGCAACGTCTGCACATGGTACGGCCCATCAGCTGGGACTGTTAGACCATGGATCTTATCTGCCCAACCTGCATTTGTTGAGGACCGAAACTTATAGCCAAACATTGTGTCACAATCAATTACATTCGAAACGGTGGGACCTTTTACAAAGTTCCTATAAATACATAAATTTAGGAGCAAATAATGATATCACTTCATAAATATGGGAGCACATGTATCTAGGCAGCTTATGAATACATAAATATAGTAGCACGTGATGATATCACTTCATTTTAGTTCTTTACCGGCATAATAGTGGAATAAACGGACGAACAATGGTAATTCGGCTTTGGAGGCCTGTTCATATGGCTTCCCATTATCCCATGTCTCAAGAGCTGCAAGCTCATCACTGTGTTTCTCAATTAAATCTGCAAAACGCAGCAGTATCCTCGACCTCTCCTGAAACCCAAGTGAGAAAAGCATAAGAAACAATAACTAAATAGGTAAGTTGAATCAAAACAAACACACAAAGAGCTAGGGGAAAATTCAAAATAGATATAGTACTAACATAAGCGCTCATTCTTGGCCATGGTCCCTCATCAAATGCCTTGCGAGCAGCAGATACGGCACGGTTGATATCTTCTGCATCACCTTCAGCGACATGAGCGATCACATCGCATGTCCGAGGGTCGAAGGTTGGAAATGTTTTTCCTAAAACATATACATGGTACTTCCAACATCAGCTAAGTTGTATTGGTTTGGTATATGATACATGCACTGAAAAAGATATGGTAAAAGGTAAGAAAAAAAAATCGAGATTTTGAGTTTAATATCGATCCTAGAAATCGATTACCGGATGCTGAATCCACGAATTGACCATTGATTAGAAGCTGGGTGTAATTGATTTGAACAGGTGGGGTGATTGGTTCCTCTGTTGCTGCAGTAGCAGTGCTGAACCCATGGGATCTCCTTTCCAAACTAGAATTTCTTCCTGAAGATCAAGAAACATAACATCAATTGTGATTAGTACAACAAAAGTGCACTCAAGATGTTAAGTATCAATTGAGACCTCTTTACTTATTACCAATTGACTTTGAAATGGATATTAAGTTTCTACATGGTATCAGAGCGGGTCCATTCCATCCCAAATTTGATAACAAAAATTAATTAAGCCCACAGCCAGATGACAAATCCAAAAAACAGATAGAACCCAAAAAGTGGCCACACGTGACAGACCTAAATGCGGCTCCCACATTGCTTGGGTATGGAATGATAGATCACTTAATAGCATTTGAGACCCTCCACTCATTGCCAATTAGTTTTGAGTTGGATATAAAGTTTTTACATGATATAAAAGCGGGCCCATTCCACCTCATATTTTAAAAAATTCACAATCCACACTCTGACAAACAAGCGAAAAAGCTGCATGATGATAGATCTCAAAAAAAAAAAGTTAAACGTGATTGACCTCAAAAGCGGACGCACGGGATGAAAGGGATACAAACTAGTACTCCAAAAACGAAGAATTTCTATCAAGGCATGAGTACATTTCTCATTCAATTACAGAACAGAGCACGATACAAGACAGTTACAGGGTAATGTTCTTGAATCGAATCTGCAATTAAGTTGCAATTACTAGATGCTTTTGTGTTCAAAAATCGATCAAAATGTCTCTGTGACTTAATGTTAATTGGTCAACCATCAAGAAAATCATCCCTTCCATTCCATTCTCACACAGAAAGATAGATAGACTACCAATAATTTCATCAGAATCTTACCTGTTAATATAATCATTAAAGTATAATTTCCTTTCTCGTTTCATAAATAACAAATATGATGATAAATAATGGAAGTAACTCAAAAACTTGCTGACGGGATCCCTCAAATAATTCGAGAAAAAAATATCTGAAAGTCAAACAAGAAATCTGCATAGTAACGAAATAAGATAAACAACTCAGACCACATAAATATATCGGACCAATTGAATGTCTCTGTGACTGCGTAGATATAATATACTCCCGTGTGTGTATGTGTAGAGAGAGAGAGAGAGAGAGAGAGAGAGAGAGAGAGAGAGAGAGCAGAGCAGAGCAGAGCAGAGCAGAGGAAATACTAGGGGGGGAAAAATACACATATATAAGGCCATCACTGCAGTTAATAAATGAAGAATATGGTAAAAGCTTCATAGATTCAAAGCTACTTAAGCGTATTTATTTCATAACTTGCATGTGTTCGAGTTAATTTAAGAAAATATCAGATGGAGAATATGAGAGATGGGTGAGCAGTCGAGTCAAGTGAGAGTCACACACCTAGAGAGAGCAGGGAAGAAGCAGAAGCTGGGGGAAGAGAGAGAGGACGAGAGAGCAACGACGAGATTCCCCGAGCTGCTGCTGCTGCCGCCATGGATAATTAAAACACCCTTATCTCTACTCCAAGAGTTTTCCTTCTCCCTCTATGGGTATGGAATACCAATGAGAGAGAGAGAGAGAGAGAGAGAGAGAGAAGCCAAAAGTCTTGGGGTGACGATACAGACAAGCTAGCCTCCCACTTTTGTCTTCCTGCTAGGCTAGCACCGCTACAAATGTCATCAGTGTAGAAACTTTTTAGGCTATGAAAAAAAAGAAAAAGAAACATTTTAGGCCAGGCTTTTTGCCTGTATTGGGATCTAATATTGGGAGAGATACATTAAGAAATTAGGTTAAAAAAGTGTGAATAATGAAAGTAAATCAAGCCCAATAAGAAATCTCTCATACGCCAAAAACAAAAGGACTGAAATTTGATCCTCCCTCTATATGACAAGAATAATTAGTAATTCTTGCTTTCCATAAAATCTGACCATTTAACTCTCAATAGAGAATACAATATAGTGGACAATAAAGCTTATATATATGAATGAGTTCACACAAGATGGATCACTACAAGTAGGGGCAATAAACGAGGCAAACAAGCTGAGCACGTGATTGAGTAAGTTTGGTGTGGAAACTTAATTAACAAAGTTTAAAAAGTTCGAGTTCAACTTGCTCATGAGACAAATCAGTCTCAAATGAGCTTTAATCAAGTCAATCTCGAGTTGCTTTAATATTTTTATACATCATAAGCCGAACAAGCCAAATGGTAGCTTGTTGAACTTGGTTTGAAATCTTAGCGAGTTTTCAAAAAATCGTTCCGACTTGATTGGTTTATGGACAAACCGATGTTAAACAAACTTTTAACGGATGACCACAAGCTCAATCTTTAATAGCTTGGTCTGTTTAGCATCTCTGACTACAAGTCAAAATAAACTACATCTAGCTTTCAAACAAAACTTCTCTGAACTGGCAAGTTACCCATTTAATTGTGGCTTGCAATTAAAGGAAAAAGGATCACCAGAATGATCAATCCATTCCATGAAGTGCCACCATGGAAAGAGTGAAGAAGAAGACATATCAGTCCATGTCATGAGTATGACATATATTAACCTCAAAGGGTTGGCCTATTTTTGCAAAATAAGTCAATTTTTTTTAAAAAAAAATCGCATTTGTTGATTGTGTCAAATTTTTTTTTGATTTGTCTCGACGAGAGAAACTAAAAAAATAAAAAAATTATAATTAAAACTTATAATTTTATAATTTAAGATGAAAACAAGCCAGAAGTGTGCGAAATTTTTTTGAACTTTTTTTATTTTCGTCTTTTATTCAGAAGATTATGAGTTTCAATAATAATTTCTTCTCGTTGAGACTATTCAATTATCCACAAAAACTTGATGCACAACTAAGAAATGCGAATTTTTTTTGAATAAATACAAAAAAAAAAAAAAAAGCCTCCGTAACTTATTTTGCCAAAATAGGGCCTTAGTCCAGTTGGTTGATATGTTTGCTCCTCATACAATTGAACACGATTTGATTCTTGGGGTCAGGCCGTAAGGAAGTTCATGGCCCGTCTTTGACTGGACCGGGGAGGGAATTAGTTAAAGTGTACGTAAGCTAGCCCGAACACTCCCGACCGTTAGGAAAAAAGAAAACGGTTGTGGTTACAGCACATATCTTATGAGTGCAAACATAAGCCTCATGATTTCATGGGTTTATTGGCTAGGGTTGTGGATTTAATCGTCCATTCGAAAATTAGGTGGTTGGCATGAGTTTCCTTATCCTTTGTTTCTTTTGATCCGCTCCTTATCCTTCGTTGTAAAAATAGAGAAGTTTATGGGTGGAAATTGGGTGCCAGGTGGCAATACCCATCGCCCATCCGAATTGTCCAAACATGTTTTAGATGGTCCAAATCCGAACACTTTTTCTCTTACTTAGCCGAGCACTCTCCCCTCTTTGCCTGTGCTCAGATTTGAGCCATTCAGAACACATTTTGACTGCTCGAATGGGTACCACGTGACTATATCCAATTTGTACTAAAAAATTCCTCGTAGTGGAGGAAGTGATGATTTAGGTAACACGTACCTGGAGGCCCATATCATTATGGTGACATGTCAAAGTCAATATCATTGAACTATGAGCATCTCCAAGACTACCGGCTATTGAATCCCCATTAGCTGCTATCATTATTATTTTAACCAAAAAAGGAACCCAATTGCAGAAAGAAGAACAAACCTACCATCCCCTTCAAAAGCAACCTCAGACAGTCCCCCACTCGCCATTGTTTTGTATTAAAAAATAATAATAATTCAATTATTTGACCCTACCGTGCCTAGCTGAATCCGCCCGACTACTATAGCTAGTTAAACTCAAAATGTGTCTTCCAAGGGCTCTCTACCATCCAATAGACATTTTGCCTTGGTGTACTTCCACTAGCTACTAATAGAGAGCAAAAATAGGAATTAAAAGTCAATTGATAAGGGGCGTTTTAAGGTCAAAAATTATGTGTTTACGAAAATAATTTTTTTACCAATATGAATATTGTTTGATAAATCTCATTGAGATCTTTTAAACGGTACCAAAAAAAGTAAAAAATTATTTTTCATTTTTGTAATATTTGAATTTGAAATTACATTTTTTTTGAAAAAAATATTTCAAAAAATTTTTTTGGAAGAAAACGAAACGGGACCTAAGTACGATGATGCCAGTTAAGTGGTTAGGTTGCACTAATGAGTGTGTGTAAGGAGCTTTAGTCAAGTGGAGTCACTGAGAGAAGTTCTACGAAATTAGCCACCAACAATGCACCACTAAGAAATTGGCTACAAAGCCCAAGTAGTTCAACAAAAGGGACTTAAAGTTTCACTAAAGTACACATCTATTGAGATTGACCTCTTTTACTTTACATTTTTGTTCTTAATAATTGAGTGTTCAACAACTCCACTAATTTTAGAACTTTAAAGTTATCAGCCGAATAAATTTTTTCGTGCCCACCACAGTTTTTCTTGCTTTCCTAAAGGTGGAAGTTGAACCTAAGAACTTGAAGTGATAAGCTTTTCGCTTGCTGTCATGTTACCACTCGCACGGTCCTGGGTTCTGTTCTGTTTCTTCGTAACTACTTCCATGCAAGCAAGTGCAACGTAACTATTCTGATCATCGCATTCGTATCAGAACCGATGTGTCTCCTCTCAATCTGCAGAGAAATCAGGCTCATCCGGTTTAAACAGCTTCGGCATCTCCAAGCCGCTCTTACCCGTCTCCACCACTGATGTCCCCTTCTGCGCGGCCACCCCCCTCCTAGTATTCGCAGCGAATTTTGAGGCCAAGAACGTCGCCCCAAGAAACTGCCCATTACTATCCACCGACGGACTCCCCCCACCTCCTCCGTCCTCCTCAAAATCCCCATCTGGATCCATACCACCAACATAGCCATACCCACTCTCCTGTCTCGACAACTCCTCCACCAACTTCTTCCTCTTCAACCTCCTCCAAGCCGTCTGTATATAACACGCCCCCCAAGTCCTCCACTGATGCGAATAGTACCGGAAAGCGTGCTGCAACTTCTTGCTGTGGAGACGCTTGAACTGGTTCGCGACGAACTTGAGGTCCTCGGCTCGGAGGGCGAAGGCTTCGACTTCGGTGAGTGCTCGGACGGTGCGAGTGGAGGAAGGGAAGTTGAGGCTTGAGGAAGGCATTAGGGCCCATGTGAGGAGTTCTTCGCCACAGAAGTCGCCCGGTTTGAGTGTGATGGAGTTGAAGAACCCGGAGCGGCCGCCGTTTGTGGTGGAGCTCTCGAGCTGGCCTCGGATTATGAAGAGCATCTCGTTTACGGGATCTCCTTCGCGGACTATGTAGGTGTCTTTTGTGCTCAGGGAGGAGACGAGGCGCTCGCATATTGCATCGAGGAGTTGGTCGTCCATTTGGGAGAAGAAAGGAACCTGCAACAGCAAGGGGAAATAGCATGGTTATTTGAAGCGGATTTTGAACAGGAAAAACTCTTGACCAGATTAGTCTGTATGACTGCTCACAGCCAGTAGAAGGATTGATTTTCTTTCCATTTTTCTTACCCAACCAAATGATAAGGACAGAGAGAATTTCATTTCCTTCCATTTGTTTTCTGTCCAATTCTCTCAATCCAAACGGGTTGTAAATGTGACACTTAACAATGCAACTTAATTCAAGAACAGAAACAAGTAACTTGTCTCCAAATTTGGCTAAATGACATGTCACGACCCAAAAGCGACCCTGGAAGTTGCGATTGGCCTAGCGGGTAGCGTACTTCTGCTGGAAATAGCAAACTATCAGTTGCTTATTACAGGAATCACATCAATAGTTACAAGACCGCACCTTGAACTATAGTCCTGAATCCCTGATGTGCCATGCACTTGCTTGGTAAAAAGAACCAACTAGGAGAAGCTATCTACGGTTAAAATTGCTCAATATGCAGGTTTCTGAGAGGGGAGGTATTCCCCGCCTTTGTTTCAACCATGACAAGTTGTCCACCCTCGAGTGAAAGGACAACAGGAAGCTACATTTCTTACTCCGAAATGCAGGCACTTACTAGCTATGCTGCATACCAAATGAAAGCTGTTTTGAAAGAGGAGTGATAAGAAACATGAAACTTAACATGAAACTGAAATGGATGGCTGAGATTCACAGTTGAATTTCATAACATTTCTCGTTTTGAAATTCCAAATTTGTGCAAGTTATGAAAATAGATGTCATCAAACACAGGTTGTCCATCACCACAGTGGCACGCCAGGAAACAAAAAAACTTACACGGCGAACAAGGGCAAGGCAGAGATGCCTTTGGATTTGACGACGGATGTCCAAGGGCAATGCTCGCAATATTTCTTCTTCGTCTACTCCTCTAGTAGCAAGCCATTTATATTGAACAAATCGGCGAACACGATCTTGAAGATCTGGAGGTAGTTGTCGGTGCCTCATCCATTCTTCTGTATCTCTTCGTTTAACTCTCCATTCCTCAAGTCTAGCCGTTGAAGATTGCAAGTAGGTCTTCAGACAGCATATTATAAACAACATATCAAATGAAAGTAAAAAAAGAGAAGGGATGTACAATAAAGGCAATGGGCATTTGTGTGCATCAATCTGATACTAGAAAGTACCTGCATGTTGCCAATCAGTTGTGCAAACAAAACTAAACCCGCAAGACAAATAAGACTGCTAAATAGCGTCTCACCAACATAAGTGCTTGTATTCAAACTCTGCCCATATGAACTGTATATCAATCAGATTAAAAAAAAAGCTATATATCAAGAAATGAGTGGAAAGAGTATTAAGCATTAAAAATCACATATTGCTTACACGAACTACTACAAATATGACTAGAAAGTTAGAACAGGATCAAGAAAAAAGAGAAGCAATTCATTTCAATTGACTTTGTGTAGTTGAGAATGCATTCTATCATCTTCAGTGACAAGGGTGCAAGGAAGCAATTATATAACCAGCCCTTATAAACTATCCCTAGGTTCCAGGCATGATTTTCCACGATATGCAAGCAAGATCTTACGGCATGGAATGTGGACAAGGAAGAATACCCCAAATATGTGTGGAAATATGTGCAATGAAATATGCTCTCCATTTTACTCGATCAAGGAAATAAAACTGGTCATATTACTAACATACTTTTCCATAACTAAAGGGAAAGTTAGAAGATCCCTACAAGAAGCAAAGCATACCCCTAACTTAAAATAGAGACCAATTTACTTATGCACTACGTAAATGCATGGCTTGTGAGTTTTCTAAATGTTCTGAGTGAAGAAAATCCCTCGAAGTATCCTTATGCAGGACCAACATGAAGAGGATAAACAGTCCACTACAATTACAATCTATCTAACCTATAGGTACTTCAGATAATTTTACATATTAAGTTTGTCCATTTGGTTGTGTTTTGTTATTTCATGTTCTGTTTTAGGACGAGCTAAGTCTTTCAGGAGTTAGGAATTCATCAATTGGTGCAAACTTCTATAGAGGTAGCTATTTCTTTGTCCATATTTTCGTCAAGGACATGCCAATTTTTTGTCCCAACTTTTCGAAGGTGTTAAAAGGGATATGACTGGATGCCTGACCTTTGCGTTGATGTGTAAGTGTCTGCCCTTATTGTTGAACTTGCATTTTCATGCTTATCAGAGCGAGGTTTTAGTATTCCAACCAACAAAAAAAAAAAACCTCCCACCACCACCAGTATGCATTCTGATTTCAAGTTATGAAGTTCCCAATATTCAGATTGACATGGATTAGTGTTTTAAGTAAAATCACAGTAGTCCATCAAATTAATAGCTTGGTACAAATTCATTACTTAGCCTACGGTTGGATCAGTGGAACAATACACAATCCATGTCCATTAAATCTCAAGTTTCCGAACAAATCGTTGACTCGAAAGCCAAGCAAGAATACTTGATTATAACAATCAAAATTTTTGCTTTATGATGGACCATCAATGATAGACTTATGGAAAATCTAAAACTCAACTTATTCCTAAACTTATCTCACAAAATTCGAGGTAAGTGTAAGATTTCATGTTTGATTCCATACTTCTGTGATGGTGAGCTAACTAGCTTTGGTCATATGCAACCAATTTCTGTCCTGTAAAGTGCATGTTCCATAAAATGGAGAATCTCATCTCTCAGATTCAGAAATCCAAAATTCAACAGTAGTTTAATGCCAATAATAGCTATGCAAACGTGCAAGCACACACCCACGGAGAAGAGATAGATATGACCTACGAGTATCTCCACTACTAAAAGAATGACCACATTCTGACAAAAAGCACAATGGACAACTTCAGATAATACTAAACGTACCTCAGATTCTTCAAACCCCACCAAAGGCAGTAAAAGTACTTTTCGATGAAATTCGAAGAAGCAACATCCTCTGTGAAGGCATCAGCAAACATTCCAAACTTAAAGGCGTGACTATCACTAGCATCACATTCTGTAAGAACTTTAGTGTTGTTCAACCAAAACTGGCGTTCAGGCATGTTAACATTCCAGCAATCCAGAAACAAAGGATTGCAAGACGGCGAGTGAGTAAAATTCTGCTCCTTTCTACATTCCAGTCTCCAGCATGAATACTGCCTCTCAATGGACAGCAGATACCATGAAGCTCCTAAAACCTGCACTGACAATCCAAAATAACACAAATAATAATGATGAACTGGGAAATTTTCTTAGCAGATCCACTCAGTTATATAGATTGGAACATCACTAGCTTCAACAAATGAGGCAGAAAGCTACTCCCTCTATCCTATAATCTAGGTCCTTTCTTTACAGGGATGTCCAAAATGCGTTGTCCATTTTCAAAAGTCAAAAGGAAAAAAGCTTGTAATTTTCCAAAGGTACCCATTGCAAATGGCCAGATATACATGATTTTGAACATCGAAAAAAAGTAGTGAGAAATAATGTCAATGAGTTGAATGCAAATACCGTAATTGCATGTCCTCTTACAAAATTGGAACTTTCGTGAGGGACCAAGAATATGGGATGGAGGGTGTAATATGAAGTATCAGGAAGAAGTAGTGATGTGGGTGCATACATGACCTGCTAGCAGATAGAGGAGGAGATTGTATGCCGCCCCTGCCCAAGCTGTCTTAGCCACAACCCCTGTTGTTTTAATAATCCGCTGGTTCAGTGGAAAAATAACAAACAACCGTGGAATATATTGAAGGATTATCATCAGGGAAATGGTGTGGTTGGCATGAGCAGCGTTAGGGCTTTTCACTGCTGGAATTACAAACCAGAAGAGAATCTGCTCATGCAAAACAAAAAATAGAGCATTGATAAAACAATGATGGCTAGTAAAGACTCTTAAAAACAGTAATTTGAAGATAATTTTAAAAAATATACTCATGAACTGTCTTCATATTGTACCATGTACTCCTGCCCTATGATTCAAACTCCAAACTCCAGGTCATATGATTCGAATCTTTCCACTTAATTTTCACCATCCAAATATTAACATAATATTCAATCTACAACTATAAACCAATCGAATTATGAAAATTCAACACTGAACATACTCGAAACATCAACAATGCCCATAAAGGCATACATCCCAGGACAATTCATCCGCTTGGAGTAGGCATCAGCTCTTTGCCATAAATAACCTACAACGCCACACACGCAACGTCCACAGGAGGACAATGCAGCTATGTGCCCAATCCTGCATGGCTGCACTTTAACCGAGCTGCTCAGTCACCTTTTCTCGAAGTCCATATATTTTTTAGATTATTTCATAGAAAAGGCGGCACCCATTGGACATACTAGACTGCTGGGCTTTCCCCTGTCATACAAATCTCGATAGAGAAGACGGATTCATGTAACTGATCCCAATTAACTGTGACTTGAGGCTCGCATGGTTTATATAGACTACTGGACCAGATTCAGAAGAATTAGAATAAATCTTAAAAATCGTCAATAGACTACCCTATTAAGTGCATTGTCATGCCAGCCAGACCCTGAAACTCAAATCCTCTTAAATGGTCTAAATTTCATCCAAATTACATAAACAAGTAGGGCCGCTAAACAAACCAAGCTACTCCACTTCGTTTGCTTGTTAAAAGCTTGTTTAAGAATTGTTTGTTACATAAACAAATCAAGCTTAATCATTTATTTTTGAATTAGCTTGTGAAGGTTTCAAACCAAGCTCAAACAATTTACTACACGGCTCGTTTGAATGATGATGTATAAAATATTTAGGCTACTCGAGATTGGCTCGTGTTTTGCATTATTAAAAGCTCATTTGCGATTGAATCGTGCCATAAACAAGCTAAACTCAAACATATTTTTCAAGCTCGTTAAGTTTTCAAAGCAAGCTTGATCAACCACCCTCTTGGCTCATTTGGCTCGTTTATCACCCCTACGAACTAAGAAATTGCAAACCCAACAGTACTAAAAACCCACAAATTACCTGCGGGAGCGGGAGCGTAGCAGCAAGATCCATCAAAAAGTCCGTTTTCAAGTACCGAATTGCAATCATCTTGGGATCCGTCACGAGCTCCCCCTTCCCAAAGACCCTGGAACTCGGCGCCACGTAGGCCGTCCGGAACTTCATGGCCATATGCAAGACCGAGAACAGGTCCACCACGGACCTTATCAGGGTGATGACGACGGCCAATCCAAAATCGATGGTCATGCAGACGCGGCCCCCGATGACGGGGAGAAAGAAGTAGAGAGGGTCCAGGAAGAGGGCGACGAGGCAGGTGACGAGGAAGATGTGGTTCCATTGGTCGACGAACTCGCTGCCGGGGTCGAGGATCTGTTTCCACCAGGGCCTGTGGCGGTCGTAGATGAGGGGGAGGGAGAGGGTGGGGAAGTGGCGTAATTTGGCGGCGGAGGTGGAGGGGTAGCGTTGGATGATTTTGTTGTTATTCATGGATAGGGCGGAGGTGGTTTTGATGGGAAGGTGGTCGTTTAAAACCCTACGAGAGAGAGAGAGAGGGGGGGTCAGCATGGGAGGAGAAAATGGAGGAGAGAGAGAGAGAGAGAGAGAGAGAGAGAGAGAGAGAGAGAGAGAGCATGGGAGGGGAAAATGGAGGAGAGAGAGAGAGAGAGAGAGAGAGGGCTTGGGGGGTTTGAAGAAAATCACGGTGAGCCACAGAAGTTGCAGAGTTTTCGGAGGCGTCGTGGCCGTTATGCCCGTTGGATGAGCGCGCGAAACGAATGTCGTATATTATAATCGTCAAAGTACACTTTCACTCATTTTGTTTGGGTCACGTGCGGCTACACCGTCAGTTCAATGTGATGCGGAATGCGGATGCATCACTTTGTGCTTCTTGAAAATGCACAGACGCACCAAATTTAGCGGAGATGCACTAGTATTTGACGAACTAATGCACAGATTATTTTGAATGCCATTGGATTAAAAAATTCAATCCAATACCGCAGATTTCAATCGAATACCAATTGAGAACCCTCGATGTGAAATGATATACACAATAAAATCTGTGCACAATTTGTGCACAGATCTGATGTGTGGGCAGACTTTCTGGACATTATATGAATGACAGTTGCATTTCCATCCGTTTTCACAAAGCACCGTTGAACTTGAGGAGGTGTAGCCGCATAAAGCCCAAACCATTGGTGTGAAAGTCAACTTTGCCCTATAATAATCCTTTTGATTATTTTCTCCTTTATTCAAATTTTTGGTTGCCTTTCTTAGTTTTGTTCTAATTTTTTCTAAAATATTGATTCCTCTCGCAATGAGAGAATTCTATAAGTATAAAATAGTAACAAAAAAATGTTTAAAAAGTTGAATTACAGCAAAAGTAATCAAAAATTGCATAGTTTGATGCAAGATTCTGATTACCATTTCGACGATGTCAGAGGTTTATCGTTGATTAGGCTGAATGGCATTGGGCTAAAACGGTGGACCGTACGGATACGTACCGATATTTTGTACCAAATGTTCTTACTTGGCGTATTAATTATACATCATTTATCCCACCTCACTACTATTGATATTGAATATAATTATTATTTTTTGGATTAAGTTGATTATAATATAATTATAACTCACAAAAATTTCCCATAGCATGCAATCCATCATAAAACAAACAACAAAATCTACATAATTGACTTCAAATTTTGTGTTAATGGTTAAAAAACCAGTGATCTAATGTTGAATTTAAAGAAAATAACACCACATTATATTATTTTTTCAGAAAATATGAACCTGCATTGGAAGAGAACATGGAGGAGAAAAAAAGTGTCGGACCGCTTATCCACCATCTCTCCTAAAACCAATTGGTGGTAGGAAGGGCTTCAATTAAGTCTTTTATGGCATTCGACATCGCACCCGCAAGTCTGTTTTTAGAGCGGTCGCAGAGAGTGGCATTGTGTAACCAAATCCATGGGGGCACTCCGGGCCCAACAATCCCTCCCTCACGATGACGCTCCCGCGACTCGAACCCATGACTTTCTGGCTCTGATACCACTTGTCGGACCGCTTTTCCACCATCTCTCCTAAAACCAATTGGTGGTAGGAAGGGCTTCAATTAAGTCTTTTATGGCATTCGACATCGCACCCGCAAGTCTGTTTTTAGAGCGGTCGCAGGGAGTGGCATTGTGTAACCAAATCCATGGGGGCACTCCGGGCCCAACAATCCCTCCCTCACGATGACGCTCCCGCGACTCGAACCCATGACTTTCTGGCTCTGATACCACTTGTCGGACCGCTTATCCACCATCTCTCCTAAAACCAATTGGTGGTAGGAAGGGGGAGGCGGGGGGGCTGCTCCCCTTGCTGCTGCCGCCCCCTTTCCGGGCCCACTCCGGTCTCGCTCCGATGATCGGAAACGTTCACTTTGTAGAGCTCGTCGAGTAGAACAACCATGTCAAAAATCAGCTTGATTGGATATCATTAAGTGCCTGATCGGAGCCCATATAACTCTCGGTCCATGGGTTACAATGGATTTGATTCAGTGTTTCGGATCCATTCTTTTTAAGATAAAAAGGTTCCGATCAAGGACTTAATGATAGCCAATCAAGCTGATTTTTGGCATGGTTGTTCTACTCGACGAGCTCTACAAAGTGAACGTTTCCGATCATCGGAGCGAGACCGGAGTGGGCCCGGAAAGGGGGGGCAGCAGCAAGGGGAGCAGCAAGGGGGGGAGCAGCCCCCCCGCCTCCGTAGGAAGGGCTTCAATTAAGTCTTTTATGGCATTCGACATCGCACCCGCAAGTCTGTTTTTAGAGCGGTCGCAGGGAGTGGCATTGTGTAACCAAATCCATGGGGGCACTCCGGACCCAACAAAAAGAAAGAGAACATGCGTTTTTCCTCTTCCGAATAAACCCTTTTCCTTTCTCCTGTTCCCACTTCCCAAAGTCATTTCTCATCTGGAGACTCTCCAGCTCTCCTCTTCTCAAAACGATTTTCCTTTCTCTCAGAGACGTGAACGGGGTACTATTCGATCAGAAGTCTCCCAAACGTCAGGTACTCTTCCATCGGACTTCTTCGTCGGAATGGTTTGAGAAGCAAACGAGATCGCCGGAGACGAGACAAGGTGAGCGGGGTCGCCGGAGACGAGACAGGTTTCGCCAGAGATGCAGATCTGAAGAATTTGGAAAGTAAATCCAGAGATCTCAAGGGGTAAAACATACCGGACGAAATTAGCGGTACCTTCATCTCGGCCAAGATTATCCGGTAAATCCGGTATTATCCGGTAAGCACCGATATTTACTCCGGGACGGAATTCAAGATTAGGATACCAATTTTTAACAAATTCGGTACGTATCGACCAGTACAGAACCAGATCGATAACCTTAATTTGATGCCTAACATAAGAGTATAATAAGACAATAAAACCCATCGCCTGTAGGAAGGCTGAAAGGGTGTCGTTTCCTTCAAACGACGCTCGTACCAATCTTGATAATATGATTAAGATTACTTTCTTTATAGATGTCAACCTTTTGAAACATCGTGTATAAAAATCGTGTACAAAATATGTTTATACAATATCCTTTCTTTTGGTACATGGAAAATTTATTTTATTAGATATTGATAACCTAATAAACAAATCACATTTGACCTGTTTACTTATTAAAAATATATCGTCAAAAACAGAGTTTGGAGTGCTCATGGTATATCAGGCTCCCCGGTTCTGAGTTGTCAGTTGGAGTTGAATTTCTGGCTCTAACAGGTCGTCCTAAGTACTTAGCCGCAAACAAATCAAGTTGCTCGCGAGTAATTTATGGTTCAACTAGTTTAGTAAACGAGCGAAATTTGAGTTCGAGTTTTACGTTCGTTCACTAAACAAGCCGAACTCAATACTAAAAAGCTTGGGTCGTCAAGTAAAATTAGCCAACCTCCGCTTTTTGGCTAACTAACCGAGCTTGACCATTACAAAGTACAGCTCAACTGCTTAGTTGCTCCTGTAATGACCATCTCCAGCTAACTTGCTAACCATTAGCCTAATTACGTGACTCAAAAGATTATCTTAATAATGTAGAGTAATTAGTTAGGTTTTCTTATAGTGGTATAATATGGAATCCAATTTGGATATTTCAGCGATGATGTGGGATTGGGTTGCCACAGCACAGCACCCTCAGAATAAAAGAAATGCAGTTAAAAAAATTACAGGTCATCCCTTGGTGTTAAAAAGAATAAAGAAAAAAAGGGGTCGTGGGTGACGTCATCAACACCTGGATCCCGTGTCGCAAAAGCATTCGCCAACTGGCACTGCCCCGTCAGAATACCCCCACTTCACTTTCCACTCTCGTTTCCGTTACAACTCCCTCACCCCACCCCACCCCACTACCAACTTCCCCCTCCCCTCCCTCCCCTCCCCTCCCCTCCCTTACAGATTTCGATCATACGCTCATCCTTATCTCTCTCTCTCTCTCTCTCTCTCTCTCTCTCTCCCCAGAATCATAGTTTTAGGGTTTACAAGACCTGCCGCTTCTCTATCAATAGATACTCCTAGATTCAACAACATCTATAATACATATGGCTACCGAAGGCCATAATGAATTCACGCCAAAGGACCACGCCGAACTCGACGAAGACAGGGCCGACATGGTTTCCCAGAGGGACCGCTGCTGCTCCTGCCTGCCGCGGCTCGGTTCCCTCAGATCAGGCCCGGGCGAGGACGGGCGCCGCTGGGTCAACGCGCTGATGAAGGTCCGGGAGTGGACGGAGGTCGCGGCCGGCCCCAGGTGGAAGACCTTCATACGGCGGTTCAACCGGACCAGCAGGAGCGGCAGGCACGGGAAGTTCCAGTACGATCCCCTCAGTTACGCGCTCAACTTCGACGAGGGGGAGAACAACGGGGACCTGAACGAGGAGGAGCACGTGATCCGGGGGAATTTCTCGATGCGGTATGCGCAGCGGCCTCGACGGACCTGGACAAGGACGCGCCGCCGTTCGCCTGACCATCGAGTAGTGACGTGGAATAGGGTTTGTGATTATAATATACTCCGTACGTACTAGAATGAATTGTTTTAATCTTCTTGTCTCGTCTTGATAATTACTCTTCCGTTGGGGGTGTAAATGACGAATGTGTATACGTCAGCAGAGGGGGGGAAAGGGAAAGGATTAGTAGTAGGTTTCTAGGTGGATTTTGTCAATTGTAGATTTGGTACTGTTGGGGTAGTCAAGGTGCTTTAGGTGGTGTTTAAAAGTTTTGCTAGAGAAAGTGTTTTGGATTAGTGGCTATACCTTTGGTTTGATCGCTTTTTTTTGTACGAGTCAGTAATTGACCGAATGCTACTTTGAAAGTAAATCAAGATGTTGGGAGAAAAGTTTGAGTCATGCATGAGATGGATCCAGCCCAACAAACACAATGTGGTCAGCATCATTGAACATGAACCCATGAAGCTCAACGCAATGTGTGGTTGGTGGTATTTGTGATTTGTGATTTATCATTTTTTTGTTTGTGTGGTTACTTTGATTTGATTTGATTGGCTTGGCCAACTCCTACTGGTGGATCAAATTCGCGATCTCAACAGACGGATAAAAGAAACATGTTTTGACATTTGAATGCGGTAATGATTGTTGAAGGACTATTACTATATGTCTAATCTTACAAAAAGAGATACTGTCATCTATTTGGGAGTGTAATGGACCTCAGGAGGTCAGCTTCGCTTGGTTGGAAGTGCCCTACCATATGCTCTCTGCATCTTGTCATCGACCGAATTGTTTAGAACGGGCTGACAGGGACCGTTAAAAAGTGCTCAAGGCGTACCTCAACTAGTACCCAAGTACTTCTCAACTACATCCCCACACAGTCGCGTATGCGTGAACTAGATGTCACGAGAGAGGGCCTCTTGCCACCCTCGCGCCTTGGTCCTTACATGGGCCTGCTATGCATATTGAGGTGCATATAGTCACACCAAATTAAATAGCTACACCCATCGCCTCCTCTTCGTCTTGGCTTACTTTTGAAAGCTACGGTGAAGCACTGTTTAAAGTGATGGTAAACAGTCCACATAGCTTTCTTTGTTTGCCTTCCTCCAAAATTGCCAATCTTGACATCATTTGGTACTCAAATTACCAGTGGTTGGATAATTTAGCCAAAATGAAGACAACTCAAAAACAGTCAAACTCACTAAAATTAAAACTAGAAAGGCTACACAAACTAGAAAAGAAGACACGAAATCAAAGATGAAGGGCCCATATTGCAGTCTCTACCCAGCAAGACTTCTGTTGAATTATTAGCCCATATTGTCAAATAAGCACACAACAGATGCGTTCAACCCGGGTTAGAATACAAACTAGACGGTCTGATACAAGTTAAAACTATGTTTTGGTTACATGTTAACAACATCGAGGACGTAAATTCCCAGAATTGTGCCCCTCCTGTACTAAGCATGAGTCATGCTAGTTACTTTCTACTCTTCACGGACTTTACATTCAACAAAATATCCCCAACCACCCACGGAAACCCCAAGCAATAGCTGCTTTCCTGGCAAAAGGCCGGGTGATAAGTGATGTGATACCACGCTGATGCCAACTTCTGTTGCTCTGCAGAACCCTTACAGCTACTCTCAAACCACCCTTTGGCCTCCTTATGTAAGCTCTTAACAGAGACCATAATTCTGTCCTTCATTTCATAATACCTCCTGTTATCCCTTTGCAAATAAGTCGACCGCTTAAGCAAGTTCCCCGTGAGTATCTCATCTTCACTCTCTGCCCCATAAAAATTCATCAACGTGCTCATTTTGTCCATATACATCTCCTTGTGCCCTTTTGCAACTTCAATGAAGTCTTCAAACCCATCCACTATAAGATCGTGATCATAGGCATCTTGGGACATCTCGTCAGACAAAACTAGGTCTGTTTTTTCATTAACTTTTGAGTTTTTGGTGGCACGGTAGAGTATACCCAGTACCCCTTTGGAGATGTAACTGGGCTTTTCTGTCCTTTCCATGAAATCCGGGAACTCCTTTGGTTTCAGGAACCTAGGCATCTCAGCGGGTGCTCCTGTCTTCGCAAAGTCAACAGCCATTGAGTGAAGGGTTGCCAACTGAAGACATATAGGACTCAAGGCTTTAGCTGGATCACGGTCGGCGTGTATCAAATGTGCAGTAGAGATGGCACCAAGATTGTCGCTGATCATGTAATCCACAAAGAACTTTTGAATTTCCTGCAAATTAAGTGAATCCGGTATTAAGACAACATGGTGCGCTTTAGTTGTCCCGTAAATTAAGTTTTTCCCGTTGAAGTTACCTGCAAAGTCACTTCGTGATCCATTATGCGAGGTCTTCGCCCAGTGTAGTCCATGGGAGCCACAATATTGGGTGGGATAAGATTTTCATCCCAGCTTATGAAATATAAATCTCCATCCAGATCACCACCGGAGCATTCATTTGGATGAGGTCTGTGGATAACAGTCATGCATAAACTCTTAAAAGCAGTGGTGACTTGAGGAATTAAAATAGATGGGTTCACAAACTCGAAACATAAGAATTCCATTAAAAATAGCGTGTATACTATCAATAATTTCATTTACAACAAATAATAAACTGAATTAAACTCATCAAATCATTCGTAAAAGAAACCTTCAATATGTTGAAATAATCATATCCTTAACAGCAAAAAAACAAAAACAAATACATGAAATTTTACAATTGCATTTCATGATGTCAAATCATTGCGTAATAACCTCTTTGTCCATAGTTCCAGGTAGACATGTACATTATTTCCACATAGGTGACCAAACGACAAGTAGCGCATTAACTTTTCCTTTGATAACACTGTTCCACCATTGATGAATTTCATTGCCAAAATAGCTCTTTCTACTGTTGCGGAAACAGACTGGGTGGGTGAGGGTAAGTCAGAAAAGGCAACCAAATGCACACACCACTCAAAAGGTGCATACTGCATACCGGAAAACCTTTCGTAACTAAACCACAATAGTTCGTAAGAATCGTAACAAATACAATAAAGATCATGACCGCAAAAACTCATAACTCTCACCAAAATCTCATAACAAAAGCCAGCAATATCTGCCCCCGAACTTTCATAGCTAAAGAGTATCCTTATTGTACACCTATTGCGCAACTAAAGAACATCAGTGACATACAACATAAAACCTCACAACTTTGCTTGTGGAGTGGAGAGCATGAAGTGTATCTATCCCCAAGTAAGTAGGGTCAAACTTTGACCAAGTAAAATATTAAATGCAGGAAAGCAAATTGTACCTAACCTCCAGCAGCTTGATGGGGTCAACTTCAGGCAGGTCAGAGGGAATGTAAATAAAACTAACTAATTTCCGGCGGGCAGAGGGAATGTAAATAAAACTAACTAATTTCTGGCGGGCAGAGGGAATGTAAATAAAACTAACAGGTACGGCCTATCATTTAATACAAATTAAATCCTACTCAAGGAGTCACACACTGAAAAGATGCAATTTTCAACTAGAATATCGAAATAAATTCTTCAGAGAAATGCTTCATACCTTTCTCCTTTCTGAGGGAAGACAACACAATCCACCAAACCCTTCTCCTCTAGCGCCACCTCATATACAGCCTCAAGGACTCTAACATCACCTGGGTGAAGGCATGGATTTTTTGTAACTACAACTTTCCCAATAACCACAGCCGTCGTCTCATCTACCTTCTGAAAGAAACTCTGCCCATCCAATTGCAGCAGCTCCGTTTTAGTCATTGTAGTGCGGCAATAAACTTGTCCATACTCTAAAATGCCCGTTTCATCCATACATCCAATAAGGATCCTCCCTTTCGGCACAAATATTCTGCACCTGCTTCTTAAATCAGACAACAGGCTATTATGGTGTGCCCTAAGCATCATAGAGAGGTAAGGTTCCACATTTGGCTCATACCCTTGGAGCAACATTTGTGCTAAAATGCCTTTAGCGTCAGACCCACTCATGCTCTCTAAAACACCCAATGCTACCTCTCGACTTGTCAGCATCTTTTCAAGACGACTGAGTTGCTGATCTTGCATAGCCTCGAAAACTTTATCATCTACTCCCAAGCTAGACAAAAGGGAAACAATCTCCCTGTTCAAGTAGCAAGGCATCGAATCGCTCCACTTCGTGACATTCAGCATCCTGTTTTCTGACTCAAATTTAAGCATACTACCACGCAAAGAAATCTTCCTGAAGGAATTACGGTCAACAGCTATGACACCTTTATACCCACCGTATCGAATTTGAAACGCTGAAGGGGTGTGATTTAACCCGCACTTTTGAGCAACTTGGGTAGCAAAAGAGAGGGAGATTTTCCCAATGCCGTCAGAGAAACAGTAGCCAATACCATCAGTGGTAACTTCGACATCAGGGATAACCTCAACTTCTTGGGAAGGGACTTCTAGGGTTTGCATAGAAGAACTGAATAATTGACCCATTCGCGCAGCACATTTTGACACACTTCGAATCTTATTGAAGCAACCCATCCATTCTCTGATATCTTCTGCACTTACATTCTCATTAGAAGCAAACATCCACACCGCATTTGACCGAAGTTGACTAGCTGAGAAAGCCAAAAATTCAAATCTTTTGGCACCAATCACGATCCCCTCATTAAGAACAGACAAAATACGATGATATATGTTGGTCCGGTAAGGCTTCGCAAAGATACCTTGTTGAAGACTTGCGGAGAGGGCATTTGGAGGAAGCTTACTCCAATCTTCTTCAACAAAAGTAACCCTAACAAAGTCAGAAGCATATGCAGAAAATTTTTTCACAACATAATTTGAGGTTTCAAGCTCTGGCCCTAAGCAGTAAATCTTGGACGGAGTTACGAGGACTCTGTGACACCTCATCAGTTTTTGATTTGTTATCTTGAGGGAGGAAGGAAGTTTTTTGGCATTTAGAATATGTAGTCGGGTTTTAATAAATGACAAGGGCTCATAACAAGTGGAATGTAGCTTATGCAACTTCTGAAGAATCATCATTGCAGTTTGTACATCTAAACTGCCAAGGATCTCAATCAGATCATCATCCACCGAACCAAGACTGATTTTGTGGGTGTGAACAAGAGAATTTAGCTGGTAAACGATCTCATACGGTAAAAATGCATCTGATTGCCATTTGACAAGCGGGACTAGCTCAGATGTGGAACCAAATTCTTCCCCGTCTTCTAAAATTAGATCTTTTGGATCTTTCTTATAATAGGGCAAACTGGTGAAAATATTGAGAGCTGGTGATTCTTCCTTCATTTCCCAGCAAAGTGAAGATGATTGCCCGATTGACTTCATCATAGAAAAATCTGTAGTGCGTACCCAAATAAACTCAAAGTCTTCCTTGCAGAAATAGTACCGGTTGCCAATGACCTTTGAAGTAACATTAGGCCCAGCCATTTTTTTGTAAATCTTTGGTGCGTGTTTGAGCTGAAAAGAAGCAATTCAAGGTAAGAGTTTCTCCAGGAAAGGTGTAGAATATAAATCAGTACCAAATTCACTAGCCCCTGCTTGGAAACAAACCAATACGAGTTCAACTGGTAAGTTTTCCTTCACAATATGCTAACATTCGTCAAAATTACACGATGACATCATCTTTATCAATTCTATCTGCCAATCTCTGAGCACAGTCATGTTCATTGGTAATGTGTAATAAATCATGTAAGTTCATTCTCACATTCTAAAACCAAAATGAAACAAATATACTAAAGCTGGAATTTGGACAATTCCAATATGGACGTGAAGTCACTAGAAAATAGAATAAAATACTCCCTCCGTTCCTAAATAAATGTCCGGACCAAAAATCTAGGCCTTTAAAAACATGCATTCTTTTTGTTCAAAAAATTTGAAAAAATTGGAAAAAAAAATGCCTTCGCCCCGAAGGTACTTCCCAATTTTTTTCAAATTTTTCGAACGAAAAGAATGCATCTACTTAAAGGCCTAGGTTTGCGGGCCGGACATTTATTTAGGGACAGAGGGAGTAAAGCTCATTTAGCTTAGCAAACACAGTAAGTTACACTCAAAATATTCCTTGGGCACATTGTTGACAATAATTGCTATTTATCTCCAAGTTCCTAAATCTCATATATTGTACCTTTCAGACATAAAAATATCATAACAGAACACCTAAGCAAATCCACAATTCGGGGAATGAAGAGGTATAGGGGAAATAAAACACTGAAAGAAGAATTGATGGTAAAAATAAAAAGTTCCATTCTAGTAGTAAAAGAACTACAAAAGTAACAAAACCCTACCATCCTAAACCCTAACATCTTGCACGTCTCGGACGAAATGAAAGCACGATACTACATCTAGGGAGGTGCAAAATGTGGGATGAAGAGGTTTAAGGGAAAGAAAATACTAAAAGATGGATAATAACAGGAGTAAAATCCCATCGTATCATCATAGAGCTTGGCTGATGCAATGACGATGGTCAAGAGATAATCCACCTTATAGACTGCAACTCAAAGTCCAACCTTGGGATTTAGGTCCTCAATTTTAGTGCTAGTGCCCTGCCCTATTCAAGCAAAGGCTTTTGAGAAAGAGAAACGGTGAGTTGGTTAATACGACTACAGAACTTAATGATCCTAATTTATAAACAACAATCAGCCCATTTAAACAATCATACCCAGCCCTATTCCGAAGCCCAATGCCACCAATCCTACAAACCAATACTCCAATCAAGAATGCAAAATATTGGTCAGGCAAAAGTTGAATCAGGCTTAACAATTTGAGCTGGAATTCTAACAGAACTGTGCATGACACCTCAGGGGATTAAGACTGATTCCTAAATGAACAAAATCAAGAAGGGAATCCTAATGAGCTCCAGAGGCAAGGGTAAATAAATTTCCTGTTAAATTCATATGCATTTTCTAAGTACTTAAAGGACCTCACAAAGTCATTTTTCTTTAACGAGCTTGAATAGTATGGCAGAAATGCAGCATGAAAATGCCCAAACTGTGCCTAAAACGCGTTTCAGTAAACCAGAGAAGCATAAACCATATTTTCAGATAAATCATAAATAACAGCCTTCTAGGTCCTAGGGTGTTTGATTGGAGCAGTGGCAGTCTAGAATTAGCCCACCAGTATAGCACATGTATTTGTCCTAGCTCCATACAAGTGTTAGCACATCAAGAAAAAGTACCAGCAATGCTGAGGGAAACTGCACATAGCTATATGAAGGGAAGAGGAAGTAAAAGAACGATAAGTTGTTCTTTTCCCCATTGAAACAAAATGAAAACAGATAACAACTCTGGCCCTGCTACCACCTAAACCCACATATCAAAAGCAAATTAATTGAAACATTTCTATTTGTTTCAAGCTTCAGTAGCCAAGAAAATCAGTGGCAAGCTTATTAAGAAGATGACCAAACTAAGAAATCAACAACTATTATCTGATTGCCAGTAGTAACATGAGCCCAAAAGCATTAGAATATATCATGATCCAGGCAGCTAAATCTATAGCCATTAGCAATAATACCCATAAAACTTAGATCAATTAACCAATAGGTGTAAATTTAACCTTATTGCCAACAGTAACAAAAACGTATCAGAATTTGAATATATCATGATCACGAAAGTAAAAGTCTAGAACCATCACATTAACCCAAACCAAGAGAAACTGCCTCGGGCTCCCCAACAATCTAAGACCCAATAAATCAAAATTGCATTCTTTTTTGCCAGCAGTAACAGAAACCCAGAAATATCAAACTTAACATGATCAGAAAAGCAAAAGCACGTTATCACAACATCAAATTATACCTTGAGAAGCATGCATTAAGCTCCTCACCAAACTAAGAACTCAATGCCCCAATAAATCAATACAATAATCATTTTTGCTAGCAATAAGAGAAACCCATAAAAAATCAAACACAACATGAGCAAGAAAGATCACCATAACAGCAAATTATACCATGAGAAGCATGCATTAAGCTCCTCACCAAACCAACAACTCCATAACCCAATAAATCAATATACTTTTCCAGCAGTAAAAACAGGAACCCATAAAAATCCAAACACAACATGATCAAAAAACCAAAACTCATAACCCAAGGGGTTGGCCTGGCGTGAGGCTTAGGGGTTTGCTCCCTCCTAAGATCTCAAGTTCGAGACCAAACTTAGCTCTGGCTTTAATTGGGAGCCACAAGCAGGCGGTGGGATTGGTCGCCAGATTAGTCGGAGGGACGCGTAAGCTGACCCTGACCCAGACACCTAGTTACAAAAAAAAAAACCAAAACACATAGGCCATAGCAATACAACACCAAAATCATACCTTAAGAAGCACTGCATTGGTCTCCTCCCCACCACCCAACCTACACCCACAACTCTCCAAAACATAATCATACTGCAACTCCAACTTATACCACTCCTTATCACCACCACCCACCACCCAAAACTCTATCCCCTTCCTCTCAGGCATAACCCAAGCCTTGAAACCCTCCAACGACTCCACCACGCAAAGGCAGTCATCTTTCACCAGAAACCCAACATGCAGGACCCCGCGGCCGGCCCGGTTCGGAGCCTCGGTGGGCCGGACGACGATGTCGTCGAAGGAGGGGGAGACGGAGAGGTGGGACCCTTTGAAGACGAGGCGGCCAGCTCGGGCGAGGGCCTCGGCAGCGGATTTGGCGGCTAGGGTGTCGAACTGGACGCGGCCGGAGCCCCGGGACTTCCAGTTTTTTCGATCGGTGTTGATTTCGCAGGCATAGACAGAGGAGGGTTTGGTGGCGATGACGGAGTCGAGGAAGTCGGCGAGGTCCTTGGCTGTGGCTGTTTGTGGGATGTTGGAGACACGCAGTGTGAGTCTTTCTACAGTCATGGCAGAGAGAGAGAGAGAGAGAGAGAGTGTGTTAGGGTCTGACAGTGGAGTCCGGCTTTTCTCCGATTCCTTTAAATCGAGAAGTTTTTGGGTGCCGGGCGGTACAACACACGTATCTAGATTTTATTAGAGAGAAAAAAGAGAGAAGAGAGAATAATTAGATGAGAGGGGAGAGGGAGAAAAAACAGAAAGTCTACCCACACAGCAGATCTGTGCACAGATTTTATTGTGGGGCCCACCATGGGTCCCACACAAATCATCCGATCCGTTCATTAAATGTAAAACATTTTTTCAAGGGTCCCCGTAAAAAATAAGTTCAATCCGATACCTATAGCTATTCGATCCAACCATATAACTTTTCATTATTCGAAAATCTGAATGAAAAGTTAGATGTTTGGATGAAGCATCTATAGGTATTGGATTGAGATTATTTTTTACAGAGGCCCTTGAAAAAATGTTTTACATTTAATGAACGGCTCGGATGATTTGTGTGGGACCCGTGCTGGCCCCACAACAAAATCTGTGCACAATCTGTGCACAGATTGCTGTGTGTGTAGAACGGTTCGAGAATAAATCCAAACCATCCAAAACATATTTGGATGACTGAAATAGCGGACGGATATCTCCACGTAGTACCCGCTCAGCACCCAAAAAATTCTCTTTTAAATCTCTTTTATATGGATGGGAGGATAACACAACCTCCTCGGATCCGGGGGCTCTTCTGTGCTGAGGCACAGTATCCCTACCCATACTCCTAACTTGTGCCGTTTTGCATAAAAAAAAAAAATTTTAAGTTATCAATTTGTAAACCCATGAAGCAGAAACGTGATTATGAGAGTTTTAGAGATAAAATTTAATTATGTCTCTTTAGAATAATATGATCAGAATAATAAGATCTTCACATTGGTTCAACCTTATTGAAAATTGGTGCAGTTAATTTTTTAACTATATTTTTTAATATATAAACGTTCTAAAAAAATTAAGTGCTCCAATTGTTAATCCGTTGAACAAGTACGAAGATCTTATTATTCTGAACATATTAATTCGTTAATGCTTTGCAAGATAAATATCGCAACAAGATCGAGTTGTCCATAAAACTTAATTCGTTTATTTGTTTTTCATGGTCAATTATTTAAAGGTCAATGAACAACTGTACCTAGAGTGATAATATAAATAACTGGATAAGTACGTTCGGACGTTGTACCTTCAAGTACGGAGATGCCCCTACGTTATATGCGCAGGACAAATTGAAGTGCACACATTTAAGGTAAATTCATATCAAACAGAATATTGAAGCAGGTCGTTAAGTTCCTCAATCCATAAATCACTCAACACACGTACTAAAAATCAAATAAAGTTAAATCGATTATATAAAAAAAAAACTGGAAAATTAGACTCAAAGAAGACAAATGTGTAGTTTAGAGATGCTTCAGAATTTGCCAATCGACTCCGGATAATCTTCCAATTTCAATATGAAATTCCCATCTTAACAAAGTTGTATCACAACGACCTCATTGTTGATTTGCCAGTTCTCGATGTTCCTACATAAATAGGATTAAGAATTATTAAATTCATCATAAAAATATAAACTGGTTTATGTATCATCTAGGTGTGACAATAAAATATTTACAACCATACCTTTGAAAAGGTACGAACATTCTTTTGAAAAAAATCGCAGTTTATTCAAATAATATATATTTCAATGTAAGCAAACTAAAAATCGCAGTATAGTCTTTGTAGTTAGAATGTTTACCAATTTGTGAGTCAATTTGTATATTTTTCTCTTCGACTATTACTTGAGCATTCTCATGTGTCTCAACTCGTTCAGTTATTGGAACCATATTAATTTTATTCTCACTATTCATCCTGTAATTCTGGACACACAATAAGAAAATGAGATTCGAACAAATGGTGTCTTCTTTTAACAAAATAAAAAGAAGACATAAGAAAATGAGGATCAATCAACTTGTAGAAACTCGGACCAAAAAAAAAAAAAAACCTTGTAGAAACTTGCCGAATAAAGAACTATAACTATTTTTTTATCTGTTGAATCCAAATCATTAAACTTGATGTCAATGTTCTGAATACCGTACCGTTCAAGGTACCGATTTTCCTACTGATACCGTTTCGGATTGATCACCATTAGTGTTATTTTCCTATTTAAAAAGAATTTATAGTATAATATACACTTTTTTAAAATATAAAAAATAAAAAAATCCGGTATTTGTCCGGTACCGTCCGGTATTTACCCGGTACCGTCCGGTATTGTCCGGTACTTGAACAAAAAAATAAATTTAAAAGTAGTCCGGTACTGTCCTGTACTTGTCCGATACCGACCGGTATTTGAGCTGAAACAGAATGAGAGGTGTAGGGTACCGGATTTTGTTAAAAACGATACGTACCGGCCGGTACAGAACGGTATTAATAACATTGCTTGATGTAGAATACCAATAAATTGCCTTTCCTCCCAACTAGGGATGGTAATGGGGACAGGTCGGGGACGGTGGGTACTACCTCCACCCCTACCCATTACCCCCTACCCCATCTCCATCCCCGACCCGATCCCCAATGGCGATTTATTTTTTTCCTCCATCCCCGACCCTAACGGGGAACGGGGATCCAAAACGGGGATTCGGGGATTCGGAATTCGGACACCTGTACTTCACAATTTCAGCACCTAACAGCATATACTACCATGTGAAAGCTGAAAGAACTTGGATTGTTTTGTATTTTTTTTCTAGGGAAAAGGGTTGAAGAAACAGTACTAGTAACAGTTGTCGGTTGGCTAAGAAGTTAGGAGCCAACAAAGCTCCACAAATAGAATTAGAAAAGCCAACAAAATAAAATAAAGTAAGGTGTCAAGAAATGAATGAAAAAGAAGAGTGGACTGAGTGGTGCACTGGTGCGGCGGAAATGAATGGGAAAGAATGAGATTATGAGAACCCTAAAAAAACATACTACTGAAGGGGTTTGTTTTAATATAGTATATATTTATTTATTTATATATATAAATATATATATTTCGGGGATTCGGGGACGGAGCAGGGCGGGTAACGAACGGGGAACGGGTAGGGTTCGGGGCGGGGATAGACCTATCCCCGCCTCCTACCCGATCCCTGAATTTTTAAAAAAAAATTCATCATACCCTACCCAATCCCCAAACGAATCCCCAAAGTTCGGGAATTTTCGGAACGGGGAACAGGGAGGGTTCGAACGGGTCGGCCGAGATTGCCATCTCTACTCCCAACTTGAGTCCCAATGGAGTTGGCAAATGACCATTCCACTTGTAATGAACATTTTATTCAATTTAAGCAAAAGTGTTTAGGAAGTAAGGAACCACAATTGTAAGAGTACTCCAAAGAACTGATCATTGTAGAAAAACAAAAAGCTGACTAAGAACCAGAACAAAAATACTATTAGCAGGGGCAGTTTGCAGGAACCACGTAGGGACAAACGCGTTTGACCTCATTTCGGGTCCCGAAAAAATTTAGAAAAATATTCATAAATTTTTTAATATTATTTTATGGAGCCCTGTAAAAAATCAATTCCAATGGATATCAATAAGTATTACTTTTGGATTCGTAGTGGTGAACTGAGCAGTTTCGCCCTACGAATCCAAAAGTAATACTTATCGATATCCACTGGAGCTGATTTTTTATAAGGCTCCATAAAATAATATTCAAAAATTTATGGATATTTTTTTAGATTTTTTCGGGACCCGAAATGAGATCAAACGCGTTTGTTCTTGCGTAGTTCCCTGCAAACTGTCCCTGCTCATAGCAGGACTCATGGCGTATACAAAGTGAACGAAGAACTGGAAAAAATAAGATTCAAAGAACTGAAAATTGGTGGGTTAATTTTCCACCTCGAGAAAAGTTTCAAACTGAAAATTGATGTTGGTGCGTATGTCGCACAGGGGAGCTTGTGGGTGCGAGGCCAATGTTCCTTATCGAGGAAAAAAAAGCTCATTCAAAGCTTAGTAAACGAAACAGAGAACAAAGAAAACGAAGAACTGAAAAAAAAAAAAAAAAATTTGAGATTCAAAGAACTGAAATTGGTGGGTTAATTTTTGTAAATTAATTAGTTGTCTCCGGAACCACCCATTTTTTCAAAGTTGAAAAATGTTTTGGTAATTTCACATACTAAAAACAATAAGGGAAGTGTGGTTAGTAAAAAGTAAAAAAGGGAAGTGTCAAAATCACTCCCCACAAGGAAAACATAAATTCTTCGTTTTCTGATTCAATTTCTTTTTTGGAAGAGGAAGGGAAAAAAGAAGAAATTTATTCACTTTCCTTTTTTTTTTTTCCCCCTTCTCTTTTCTTCCATCATTTCCTTTATTTGGCCACGCCATTTTCTTCTCTTTTTTTTCTTCAGATGAAAACAGTAAAAAGTTCCATCAATTTGTTTTCCTTTTGGGAAATAAACAATAGAACTTCAATAACGTGTCTACCTTTATGTCAAATTAACTTTTAAAATTGTTCCCTTCATATCAAAGAGACGAACCGAAAAGAGCAAAATTAATGAATTAACTGAAAAAGATTCCACCAAATATAACCGAAGGCAACTTTTTACTTTCTTTCTTGATATTTAGAGGACTTTTTACTACAGAAATTATCGACAAGAATGGGGTCTTTTTAAGCAAAAAAAATTCTGAAAAGTGTATATTTCTCTAAATATTTGAGCAAAAGTTAAAAAAATTGGGTTTTCCGATTCCTCTCGTCGAAACAAATTAATAACCTATAAAAGTTTGGCACAAAACTAGCAACTGCAAAAGAAAAAATTTGAATAAAGACAAAAAGTGCTAAACTTAGGGGAACTTAGAGAGAGAAATTCCTTGGGCTTTATTTGAATTATTGATCAGTAATTTATTGAAAAGGTTTATTCTTCTTCATGGTAGTGACTTTTTATATTTTTTGTTCTTTACTTTTTTGGGGCAATAGTAAAAAACAGTGGGGAGTGAAAAAATGGGCTAGATCAAATTTCACTGTTTCATATGATTTTCGCTGCTCCGGTAAAAAAGAAGAAGATGATTTTCGCTGTTTCAGAAGTGAAGGTGCTGCATTTATTTTTTGACTTGCTTGGGTTATTCTTGACTTGCCATGTTGGGACAAAATTGCAACGAGGGCAAGACAGTCAATTAAGCTATTAATCCTCGTCCCGAAGCATTGAAACAAACATGGGTTAGGACGGGATGCGACTTATCCCTTATGTAATCCTGAGTGCATACAAACATGGGATTAGAAGTTCTACACTATAAATAGTCTCAGAACTATTAGTCTCCTCATCAATAATTCCTTGACCACAATCCCAACTAATCCAATCCCTTCAATCAAACAAGCCCTAAGAATTGTTCCACAACTTCACTTGTCTCCACTAAATGATCCGGCAGCAGAACTGGGGGGACCCTTGTCCATCTTCGACGGAAGGATTCTTTTTGTTAGAGGGTAGAAGGGTAATTCCACTTATTGTTCCCACCAGTCAATTGATCTTCGTGGTCCGGGCCTGTTTTTTGGACGGAGGCGGGGGGCTGCTGCCCCCTTGCTACTGTCCCGACGCTGCTGCCCCGGTTTCCGGACCCACTCCGGTCTCGCTCCGATGATCGGAAACGTTCACTTTGTAGAGCTCGTCGAGTAGAACAACTATGTCAAAAATCAGCTTGATTGGATATCATTAAGTGCCTGATCGGAGCCCATATAACTCTCGGTCCATGGGTTACAGTGGATTTGATCCAGTGTTTCGGATCCATTCTTTTTAAGATAAAAAGGTTCCGATCAGGTACTTAATGATATCCAATCAAGCTGATTTTTCTCATGGTTGTTCTACTCGACGAGCTCTACAAAGTGAACGTTTCCGATCATCGGAGCGAGACCGGAGTGGGCCCAAAAACCCGGGGCAGCAGCGTCGGGACAGCAGCAAGGGGGCAGCAGCCCCCCGCCGGACGGACTAGTACTACCACTACCCTTCATCTGGTCCTCCGCTGCTTTAAGGGCTCTCGAACTCCTCATAATCCTTCCCATATTCATAGGGTGTTTCCACTAATAATTAATAAATATGTTGTGGATCATAATTTTTTGATTCTTCTTCATTCAATTTTTTTTTTTCATGTTTGTTAGTTTTACGTTAAATTTTTATGTGATAATTTTGGTTCATCTCGAAAAGAGGAATCGGAAAATCCCATGGCTTGGGTGTAATTTGGGCTTAAATGCTGGGTTTATCCCTTATACTTGGGCTTTTTGGCCTTTTCAGGTATTTGGGCGGCGTCCCATGTGCGTCGTATTGTTTTTTTATCGATCTGGGCCTTAAAGTATTTTAGGTACCGGGTTTTGTCCCTTGGGATTTCTCTTTACTTGACATCTTGCCAATCAAGAGATTGAGTCTCAGGTGAACACTTGTTGCCATTCTCCTTACTTCTTGTGGTCTCTGTATTCGCATCCAAAGATTAATAAATTAAAAAACAAGGGAAAATGACGGCCCAGCCATATTTTGATAATTAATACCCGTCAAAAACATGCTGAGAACATTTGTTAATGCTGAAAATGTCATTAGCGGGTATTAATTATCAAAACACGTTATTGATCGTCGTCTTCCCCAAAAACAAAGATCTACATGGGAAGCTGGAATTATTGATCTGTAACCATATATCCTTTCTTCCCAACTACTACTTCATGTCCTTTTACTATTATTGTTCCACTACTTCACTTGTTTCCACTAAATGATGGAGCAGTAGCAGAACCGGAAAGACCCTTGGTCCGACTCCGCCTCGCTTCCACCGGCTGCTGCCGTCACTCCACTAGTACTACCACTGCCCTTCATCTGGGCCTCCGCTTCTTCAAGGGCTCTCTCCTCCAACTTATTCATGGACTTCTTGTCAGCACCACTCATCCCCTCATAGCGTGCCTCCACCTGCTCATAACACCCCCGAAACCATCAATTTCTACGGCACATATATATATACACACACTTCAAATGGAAATTAATCAGTTACCCAAAAAAAATGGAAATTAATCATCAAAAAAGATGGAGTATAACGAGAAAAAGGAATTAACAAGATGAATCTCTTTGCTCACGGCTGCATCCAGTCCTCTCTGCTCCTCCGTTTGCCAGCTAGTAATTGTTTCTTCGCTCGGATCCATTTGCTTGCTAATTGCGTTAGGGAAATGAACGTTTGCGCAAGAAATTAAGTGGGGAATTCGAAAAACAGAAAGGGAAAAAAAAAAAAGCGAGGGAAAGACGAAGAGACAACCTGTACAATGGCGAGGCCGTGAGAAGATGAACATGAAGCTAGGTCGAGAACTCTAGCTCTGATATATATGTACCACTGTATAATAGAACAAAGAATGGAGAATTGTGTATTAATTGGATTCAATGGCAAAACTATACGATGAGACAGACCTCTATATATAAAAGGGAAGGGAGCACGCCTAAGACTGAAAAAGAAAGGGCCCTAATTAAAACCAAATCGTAATCAATTACAATTAAAACGAAATCAAGTGAATCATATAATATCATAATCATACCAGGATATAATTACGATATTACATGATTACAATGTTCTAACAATAAAAACAAAATTTTCCCCTCGTACCTCCAAACTTTAATTACGTGCATGAGAAACGAATTGCGTTGAAAATCAACCAGCTGAGGCAGGTAAGCGTATTGGAAAAACAAGAACAATACGAAAACAATCTCACAGCTCCCAATCTATTATAATATATATCTATCTACTCTATTATCTATCTATTCTATCTATAATATATATAAAAGAAGAGCACCATTTTGATATCTCTCAATTTGTGTCATTGTGTCAACTTTTATAGTTCCTAAACTATCCTATCAAAAATAGTATTTCACATCTTAATGTGCCTTTATTTTGAGTAACTGCAAATAACTGTAAGGACAGACTTAGAAAAATACATTTCTTCCAGTATGTACAGCTGCCAACTCCAGTTCCCACTATTACGTCTTTCAAACCTCTCTGCCAGATCCAAATGGTCTGGAATTCCAATTTTCCGAAAGAAGCAACGAGACAATCGATTCTCCCTCAATTCTCATTTCCATTCCTTGATTCTTAGCAGGGAAAAGTAAATGCAGAGAAGATGAGTTTTATCGAAGCCTCCGAAAAGCAGCAAAACCCGTCACCACAAATTTCAATTCCTTTGTCTTCGTGCGTTGTTAGAAGCAATCCTCATGGCAAAGTGTGTGTATGGGGTTTCTAAGGGAAGCAATGTAAGGTTTGCTCGAGCTTTGGTTCTTTCTCTTGCTTTCGCTCACTGCCTTGATTTTCTATATTAATTCAATTTCATGTTGATGATCGATCCCCCCGTTTGAATAGCATTCACGTTGATGCTGCTGCTAGATAGAGTTATTGAATTAGTGGACTACAATTTGTGTTCGTTCTTTTAGTTGCAACCCACTTTTCCTCTACGAAATGTTCTTGCTTCGAATGGCTTACGTTTTAGCTAGAGGTCAAGTCACACGCGATACGCGTGCAAGCCTAATTCTGAAATAAGATGCCCAAAACCTTCCTGCTTATTATTTGATCAAATTTTGGTCATATTTTGTCAAAATTTGACTTGCGATGCGTGTGCCCCAACTTCTATATAGAGAAAGCTCGGTGTGTTCTTCTCCTCTCCTATCATTCACTCCACCATATGTCACCGTAGAAGCTCTACCCAAAAAAAGTCTCCTATTGTTTTCATCTCCTCTCTTATAAATTTCAATTGTCGAAATTTGAAATTCTTTTTTATTTGTTCATGCATATACAAGTCCCTTTGTTGTTCTTAGAGTTCTAAGAAACTACTAGGTTTCATTTTCCATGATGATTGTATTTGATTGAGAAGATGTAGAGTCCAATAAATTTTATTATTGGTAAAATGTTGCTAGTTTTGATTATCTAAGAGTATCCACAATGGCAGAACCAAAAGTGCTAGGTTTTTAATGTTAATAATGTTTGTACAAAATATGGCTCTTAATGCTATAATCAAACTTAGCAACCTCCTTAGAAATAATCAAATTTTGGATTTCGGATGACCAAAATTAACAATCTTTTGTCAATAACTAAATTTAATAAACCTCACATTCTCAATCAAATACACACATCATTACCAAAAAAAAACTGCTCTATTGCTTCCCATTTCCCCTCTCTTTTTCTTTTAAAACAATGTTTTCAAAAAAAATATTTTACTTAATTTTTTTTAAAAACTGTTTTCCCCTAAAAATTATTTTTTAACTGTTTATAAAAAAAACATTTTTATACAAAAAATTGTTTTGTATAAGAAACTGATTTTTTTCAAAACCTTTCCTTATATAAAAATTATTTTTTTTTTAAACCATAACTACACAAAAGCTGTTTTTCTTTTTTTAAAATTTTGGAAAAAGTTCAAAAATTATTGTCTATTTCTAATAAATAGTTTTTATTAGTCTCAAAATTATTTTTAGAAAAAACTATTTCTATAGATGTTCACAGTTATTAGTTTTTTGGTAATTTAAAAAGGCGATGTGACAACTTTTAGATATTCAATTTATATTATGACATTGTAGACCTCTATATTACTAATCGTAGCTCTTAAATGGATAATCAAAAACAGATGTGACAACCTTACTAAATGGATACTTTCACTCAGTCATTTTGGTTATCTATTTTTTTTTTATTATAGCATTGTGGATACCTTAATGGCCAAAATTTGATGACTTGCTAAGAGATTGCTAAGTTTGATTATTCTAATGTGAGCTTTTTTTTGAACAAATATTGTCAAATTTAGCAATCTTTTGATTTTGATTATTCCACTACGGATGCTTTTAGGCGGAAACCAAAGTCAATGAGGACAAAGGTGGAATTTGCTTGATATTCAAGCATCTGATGCTTCCAATGAAATGTACGTGTAACCCTTTCCTCTTTTTCATATAAAATTTTGATCGGCAAAGAACTAATCAAGGGAAATATAATATCGAAATGCCGAATATCAGTACTGTCCCTTGCATGGCTGATTGAATTTTTTAGCGTACTTTGAGCTTTGTTTTGAGTGTTTTGAGTGGGTCCAACATGTTCGATCGTGTGGTCGGACCCAGATACCGTTGTGTTCGTTTTCGTATAGAGATTGTCGAAATTCAATATTGTTATTAAGTGTATAACATATTTTATGATTTCACAAACTTTATGTAATACTACAAATTATCGAAATGCATATCAAGAAAAGATTTGCGTAGAAAAAGAATTATAGACGGAGTTTTGATGGAAATTTTTCTTATCCAAAAAATTATTCGATGGGAGTTTTGGGGGTTTTAAAACACCTTTATAGTAAAATATGTAATTAAAGATAATTAGTAAATATTGTTCTTTTAACATAAATATATTATTGAACACCACAGCTAATGTGGTTGGATTGTTACTCTCCCTTTTAAGGAAGAGCTTCCAAGTTTGAGTCCTCATGTAAGAAGTGCTTGATTTCTGTTGTAATCATTAACCTCTAACCCTCCTAACATCATATCGTCTAGCCAAAAAAATATTTACATAAATATATTACCAGACATATCAATCAAAATTCGACAAACAATGATCTTGACCAATTTTGAAAAGCCAACTATCATGCTCATTAAAGTGGGTCCGAGAAAGGTCCACAATATTCATTTTAATTTTTATTAGTTGTTCAGTACATAGGGCATGAATGAGAAATATAAAGAAAACATAAATTCTAGGTCCCAAAAAGGTCCACAATTGGCATGAATGATAGGCAAAAAACTCATTTTAATTTTTATTAGTTGTTTGATACATAGGGCATGAATCAGAAATATAAAGAAAACATAAATATATTCTTCATTTTCTGATTCAATTTCTTTTTCGAAAGAGGAAGAGGAAGGGGAAAAAAGAATAAATTTATTCTCCTTTTTTTCCCCTTCCCTTTCTTCCATCATTTCCTTGATTTGGCCACATCATTTTTCTTCTTCTTTAATTATTCTTAGGAGATGAAAACAATAAAAAGTTTCATCAATTTTTTTCCCCTATTGGGAAATAAACAATAGAACCACCTTTTTTTTGTCAAACTTTAAAAACTGTTCACTTCATGTCAAAGAAAGGAACTGAAAAGAGTACAAAATTAATGAATTAAAACTGAAAAAAAAATTCCACTATCTATAAACCAAAGGCAACTTTTTTATTTTTTTGCTTGGTTTTTAGAGGACTTTTTACTACAAGAAATCTCTACGAGAATATTGGGGTCTTTTCTAACATTCCCTTACCAAGATCTCCATGAGAAGTTTCTTTAAGTGCTTAATTTTTTTAAATCAGTAAAAGTAACATTTTATTAAGAAAACTTGATTATTCCCAGAGTACTTATTGTCCCTTAAACAGATTGTTCCACTTCACTTCTTTCCACTGCCGCCTGCTGCAGTCTTTCCAGAACCGGGGAGACCTTTGCCCGCCTTCGCCTTGCTTCCACTGCCGCCTGCTGCCGTCTTTCCACTACCAGTACTACCCTTCTTCATCTGCTCCGACGCTGCTTTACGGGTGCTCTCGCCTCCACCTGCATGCTCATAACAGTACCCCCAAAAACCATTAATTAGTTTCTACGGCATGCATACAATTCGATCAAATGGAAATTATTATTAACCGTATATAGCGTGCCTCCACCTCCTTGCGTGCCTCCTCCACTGGCCGGTGCCGCGATTCTTTTATTGAATCGAACAAAGTAGCAATTAATCCCGTCCGAAGTCTGATGGGGCGTATATTTGAAAAACAGGATCTCATCCTCAGCTTCCAAACCGTTTTCTGTGTAAAACTCTCTCCAGCTGCTGCTCGTAATCCTATAATATTTTACGAACTTCCAGAGTTCCATCTTCCAAGTCTTGTCTCGAGGGTCGCGAATTTTAAGAACCTTCTCCTTGTAAGATTTGTTGGGGGATCCACCAAGGAAATGTTGTTCCGCGACTTTGCCAGGAATTTGGATATATCCATTCCAAACATCAGAATCAGTCAACTCCTTGCGAAAGAAAGCTGAGTTTTCTGGATTGGGGTTTTCGACTCGGGAGCTCGGTTTTGCCATGTCTGACGTTATTAAGGGCCTCTTTCCTCTACCGCTACCGCTACCGCTAGACGTCGTTTTTTTGCCCGGATCCATGTGCTTGCTAAATTGCATTATGTAGGGAAATCAACGTTTGCGCAAGAAATTAAGTCAGGAATTCGAAAAATGGAAAGGTAAAAAAAAAAAGAAGGGACAAAGAGGCAACCAGTACAATGATTGACGAGATCGTGAGAAGATGAACAGGAAGCTAGCTAGGTCGAGAACTCTAGCTCTGATACCACGGTGAAATAAATAAAACAAAGGATGAAGAATTGTGTATTGTTGTATTAATGGATTCAATGATGATACTATACAATGACACTTCTATTTATACAAGGGGAGGGGGCCTAAAAATGAAGAAGAAATCATCCTAATTAAAACCAAATCGTAATCAGTTACAATCGAAACATGCATATGAACACGCAAATAATAATATCAGCAAATAATTGTGATATTCTTACAATAAAAAAACGAATTTTTCTCTCAAACCTCCAGACTTTTAATCACGCGAATCAATGAGGTAGTGTTTGTTATAATCGGGGTGGGAAGGTATGTAGAAGCTAATTAAGTCCCAAGTTCTTTCTGAATTGTGAGCAGCGAAAACTCTTTCTACCCTATTCTTGTCTCTGTATCAATCAACTGGGTGCAGAATTGAAGAAAAATGAACTTCACAGACTTGGAACTGGAGTATATTCTTGTATTGCCTGGTTTTTTTTTATTTTTTATTTAAAAAAAAAAAAAAAGAGACATTGAATATTGAAAATCTATCAGTATCCCATTAGTGTATCTATCATATGACACACATCAAAGTTTCAGCTAGTTTGTTGAAGGAACAAGATTAATATGTTGTGAAGAAGAACAAGCAGTCATACGTACGGTACCCCGTTTGTGACTCTGGACGATTGACATCACTCACAAGGAGGCTGAATCCTTCGCTTCTTCGGCGGCTCATCGGCCTCTTCTTCAGAAGAATAAGAAAAACAAGAAGACATTTTCTTGAGTCTTTCTTGAATACAGTGAATGCAGAAGGCAAATTACTAATTAACGGCTGCTCTACAGTTATAGCTCCAGCAGTTAAAATGGTTTGTTAAGTATTTGGCGGTTTGGTCATGTTTCCCAATGAATCTTAAATATACTAGTAATTCCAAAATCATTGCACTTGACTAGATTTACTTTAAGTTTTTAATGGTAAAAAGCCTGTTTCACACTTAGTAATGACCAATTAATCCATTGTATGATTAAGGAAATTACTATTACTGATTTAAAAATTTGTTCTAACTCTGTTGCTTAGACAGAGTACCCAAGAATTTTAAATGACGTGCTAATGCATGCTCAAATACACCTTTCATCTTTTCTGTTTCTTTTCTCTGTATGAAGTTCTTGTTCATTTAAAAAGGGAAGAAAAACTGATAAAATTGGTTAGGAATCACTTACCTATTTGGTCCTGTTTAGTGTAAATTGAAAACACCGATCATTTTTAGAACTTTTCTATTTCTATAACTCAGGTGCCCGGTCAACTTACGCATGCATAACTTGATTAATCTTCAAAGACCAATCAAACCATCCATTACAGGTGGGCCGCATTAAAGCGGGGCAAAGCACCGTATGAACTTATGAACTTGTCGCATGAGAGTTGATAACACTGAAATGTTTCGAACCAAAAACCTTAGGAGGGAGCAAACTTGGTAACTAACCGTCTGCCCGGAATGTATAATCGCCCGCCAACGAGTGGCAACGCTAAGTATGGCAAGCTAACTGCAGGGAGAATGGTTAGTGTACCAACAACTGAGGAAGGCGGTCTAGGGGACATAAAATATGGGCAAGAGAGAGTCTGGGCTTTAGGGCTTCCCTCCATCCCCCCGCCGCCCCCTCTCTTCCTTCCTTCCCGCCTCCTCTCTGTCCGCTCTACAATTTTGGACTCTCTCTTTCGCTTGGGAGTTGGGTTGAGATCATCTCAGCCAATGTCCATTGAGTGAGAGTGTAATACCCGTAATTTGAATAACATGATTATTGGTGCACAAAGTGGACATCCTGTGTACATGTGTCATGTGTGTGTGTTATGTGGCTATTACATATGAAAGAGGGATCAAAGATCAATTCGTTTTGGTAAAAGAAAAGGACAAAAATGGAGAGAACGGTCCATTAGTTAATTTCTAGCGGTGGGGCAATGAATTGGGTGGATATATATATATATATATGTTTATTGCATGGAAAGCCTAAGGTGGCTAATAAGTGTGTATGTGCGCGCACACGTGAGGTGCTAAGAGAATTGTGCATGGCCTATATATATTTGAGAAACAAGACAAACTGATTATGGTGCGGGGGTGGGGGGTGGGCGGAGGGTGGTGTAACGAAAAGGAATTGGAACTATTAAGTGGTTTGAGAAATAGAGGGAGGAGGCTCCTGTTATGGAGGAGAGGTAGAGAGTGGGGAATGTTGCAGAGACAAAGGTGTGTGACGTAAGGGAGTGTGTATAAAAATAAATGAAAATATTAGGGAAGTGGGGGATAGCGTTTAATTTGTTGTTTGCTTCTTATTGAGTTGGTGATGTTAAACTTTTAATTTTATTATGTGTTTGGTGGTGGTGCTTGAGGTTTCGGGTCGTTACAGTTGGTATCGGAACCTAAGAAATAGGTCTTACATGGGGCGAACCGATTCAATTGATGTTAAACTGTATGGTAAGTGTGATCATTCGGTATTTGGACATGCGGTTTGCGTGGTGAATTTGTTCTTTTCTTTTTAAAATGACTAAATGGTTTATCAAATGGTAAAAAACATGATAAGTGTAGGTCGATAAAATGAAAGAGTCAAAGGAAAAAAAAAACACATCCAAGCTTCATGCATGAGCCATGAGTGACATCAGGCGAAGTGTTAAAAGAGTTGAGGTGGCAAGTGGCAACCCCCTCCCGACGTCCCTGTCTTGTAGGAAATGGAAACTGAAGATCGAGGATCTAGTGTATTTTGGTCAACCAACTACTTGTGTTAGGTTCTAGCTAGGAAGAAAAAAGAATGGTGCAAAAAGTCCTTTTGACTCCTTTGGAGTCCTTCTGATTCTCACTAATTCAACTATCAACGGGTTTGTAGTTTAATGACACTTCTTCACCTCTTTAACATGAAAGGTAAGGGTTCGATTCTCGTCATGAGCGTAAGTGCTTAATATGGTGGTTGATGCCCTTTGAACTTGTCCCACCCATGCCATATAATTGCCGCTTAGCGGTACCTTTTTCCCATTTTCTTAAGAATAGGTTAGACATCTACCGACTAAAAAGAAAAAAGAAAAAACCGTACAAAAAGCTTTGGTTTTTAATGCATTTTTGTGGTTGAATAGAAAACGATGGGAACTAGAATGCCGTACGGGGGATATACTTCATCTTAGGTTCAGATAATTAATGTTAATCTTACTACTTTTTATGATAATTAATGACATGAAATATTCCTGCGCTTTTCGAAAAAGTAGAAAGTAGGTGAGAAAGTTTGGGAGAGGCCCGGGCCTCCTCACCCATGCACTTCCCTTTGTCCTTGCAGACAACATTACTTTGCATAAGAGCATCTCCAACGACGGTCCAAATGTCCATTTTCCAAATGTCGATTTGGAGGAGAGATGTTTTAAGGGGGTCTCTCACGCATCGTGCATCATTAAATATCTCGTTCACGAGAGAGGGTACATATATACCACAGACCACAGTGATGCAAATTGCGCTAACACAAAACATTAACATGCGATATATAATAGAACACTCGTAAAAAAATTGGAATCCAGAATGTAGCTTTACTCGATCCATCGCAACTAAATTAAACCTGTATAGTCCATGAAAGAGAAAACAGGAAACTCAATCAACGGTCCAGAAATCAACGGTCCAGAACTCTTTTCTGAAGGAGTTTTTTTAAATCTGGACCGTTGATTGGGTTTCCTGTACTGCCTATCCTAATCCGTATCATTTGTACAACTAAATTGATGTTGGGTGTTTGGCCCATAAAATGCAAAATTCCTCCATTTGGTATACCCTTCGCCTTTGCATTCACAAGTTTTGGTTCAGTTGAACAAAACCAGAGCTTAGCAATAACCCGCCCAACCACATCTCAACAAACTATCAATCTCCTGGTTTCCCAATTCTCTCCCAAGTCTCTAACCTATAAATATCCACAAAAGCATGTTACTATTTTCTTCATCTCTTCCTCTCATTTCAGGGCTTCTCAATTTCCTAAAATACCCTCCACTCCTTTCTCATATAAAATGGCAGCCCTCAAACCTTGTTTGGCACTGGCTCTCCTGGTTACGCTAATCTCATTCTCCACCACACCGATGAGCACGGAGGCGGCTCGCCACCTACTCCAAAACATACCTTCAAATATTCCGTTCAATATGCCTTCGTTTCCCAATATCCCAATCACTCAGATTCCATTGATATCATCTCTGCCAATTCCGACGACGTTGCCAAACATGCCTTCAATTCCCACAACAATTCCTACGAATCTTCCGTTTACCATTCCCACCACAATTCCTACAACACTTCCCACCACAATTCCTACAGCAATTCCCACCACAATTCCTACATCCGTAGCCCCACCTCCATCTGATTAGACCATCCGTATGGTCACATTCCACCCATCTTTATTATCTATATTGATTTGTTGAGTGTTCGATAGCTTGCTGCTTGCCTAGCTATGGTTTTTGGTCAGCTTGATTATCGATCCCCTTGTACGTCGTGCTTTAAGAGTTGTACTGTTTTATTGTTTTTTCTACTTAATTAGTGGATGTGTGGAGTGGATTTTGTGTTGTTTTTCATGTCTGCTATTACATCCTTTCGCCTTATCTATGGAGTAGTACATCATTTAGTGCTTTTCAAGTTGATTTCATGACCTTCTATTTGTCTTCGCTGAGAGCCTTCATTTAGTGTAAGAGTCATGATATCGCGCGAACACAAATCACAGTGATGCAAATCGCGCGAACACAAAACACTAACATGGAATACATTTCTCATGTAAATTCGTCTCCGCAAGCTGATAAGACGACTCATTCCTTCTGCATTTGCATGATCTTTTTCATTCTGCGAATATACCACCCCGTAAAGTGCATACTTTCCCGGAGTCTCTTATAAGTGATACTGCTCATGTTCTTTCTTTCTTTCTTTTTTTTTCCCCCTGAATCATAAACCACACATACCTTTGTAGAAAACAATCATTGCAAACTAAGAAGTAAAAAAAGGACATCAACAAAGAACCAAAAGTCTAAATCTACCCGAGCTACAAGGAAAAAGTCGTCAAAAGTGAAGTCGCACCCGGTGCCGGAAACCATCATTCTCTCTTGTGAAATGGACTTGAAAATCAAATCTGTGTCAAGCTGAAGCTCATTTAGATCACTACTAGTCCTTGCTGATACTGTAAATCAAATTTTATCATGCCCATGACGTCACAAAAGCATCCCTATTATTATGAAAGAATCTCCAATGGGTCTCTATATCTCCATTTTGGAGACTAATAAATCTCTATATTTAGGGGAGATTTTGTAAATTGCTTTTTCTTTTCTTCATCTTTTTGTAGAAAGAATTTTAGAGGGGCCCATTCTTTTTAGAGATTAAGAGCTTTTGGGTCTTCAAATATGAAGATTTGGTCTCTGAAATGGAGATATTCTGAGAGCTTAATTAATCTCCCCTCTTTCCTCTATTTTTGGGTTGACCTAAACCAATTTGTGGTGAATCTGGAGCTCTGGCATCCAACGGCTTCCTTGAGGCGGCACTGGTGGAGTTCCGCCGGTAGCTGTGGCACAGCAACGGTATATAACAGCGGCGGCAAAGAGGTTGGTGCTTTCGCTTCATGCAAATCTGATTTTTCGAAAACCCCATCTTGGGTGGACCATGGGAGTTTTTACGCGGCTTTTTCGTATTTTGTCGCTTTTCTGTTTCTGGCCTACGGGCTGTTTTTATTTCATTTTCTTGTGTTTCTAGGACAGGACCTGTGAGTCCTCGTACTAGTTGGTTATACATTCCTAACAACAAATCTGGGAGACCAAGAGAATTAACATTTTATAACACATACAGTCGACCCAATGCAACATTGTCGCACAAAGGTACAACATGTATTCATACCTGGAGGAAAAATTCCTCAGGTGGCAAGAACACTCCTCATGGCAATTCTACCTCTGTATGGTCACCAAGCGCGACACGTGCATGATAATACTCGAAAAAGTCAATAGAAAACATGAAACAAGGCTACTGACGGCCACGTAAATGTGAGTATGTGTACAAGTATATATGTGCTCAGACTAGATGAAACGACGACCCAAGCCGACACATATAAATGGATTTATTTCAAAATTCAAAGAATACCATGTGTAGGTATCAAGATCCATCATATCCTTGAATAGCAGAACTAACTATTCCACATAAGTGATTCAGTGAAAGATTTTGTAACGTAACAGACCTGCAAAAATAGAGTTTATAGACATAAAAAATGAATTCCCATGAACCAATTTTATCTTCTTTCCACATGTTTTGTGGTAAAATTCGTATCATAGTTCAGACCCCAACGATCTTTCTTCTGCTTCTTTGATAGAGTTGATGAATGTAGCTATTTGACCAATACTTGGCCTAGCCTCTGGAGATGGATTTATACACTTCAATGCCACCTGCAACAGATTCACCATTCGCTCCTCGCTAGCGCCTTCCGAGAGGAGGTCCTTGTCGAAGACCTCCACCGTCCATTCTTCGCAAACGACTGAGTGAACCCACTTCCCCAAGTCGAACCCACCGTTCTGGACTATCTTTCCCGTGAGCAACTCAAGCAGAATCACCCCAAAGGCATAAACGTCTACCTTGAAAGCACTGTATCCGCGGGTTGTAGTAGGTGTGTTGTTGCTTCTGATGCTGTTGGCTGAGAACTCGACTGACAGGTCCTCGTCATTTTCAACCACCATAAGACCGTACTCGCTAATGCATGGTTCCATGTCCTTGTTGAGCAATATGTTGCTTGATTTTAGGTTCCCGTGAGCGATCCCATCGTCGCGAAGCTCCTCGTGCATGAAAGCCAGAGCTTGCGCGACGCTGGCTGCAACGCCTAGTCTGCTTGCCCAGTCGAATAGTTGCCCATTTTGAGATTCTGTAATTAACAAAGACACATGGAATTTAGGATTCTGGAGCTCTATTGTCAAAATATGTTTTATAGTCACTGGCTTTGATTTGGGGGCATAGTTTCACAACAAAACAGGTATAAGGGGGGCTACTATTTCAGTGGTATTCTGAGAGCAGTCACTTTGTGCGTATTGTCACAGGTTAGGTCTGTCTCTAATCTTCCCCCGCCCATACCCCCAATGATTGGGGACTACATGGGTTATGTTTTTATTGTGTATTGTTCTTAATTGCTGCAAGGCCCAGGCAAATAAATCAAATATTGCCCGGATACACATATTCAAGAGGCCCATAAGGAGGTGCTAAGTCCTAGCCTTCTTTCAAATTGACTTTTGTTTCCAGTTTTCTTCTGCCAATCTGGAAACAATTGTGCAGAGTTTTCCAATCCACTTCAAATTAGGGTATGTGAGTTTCCACTAAGACTTAAGTTCCTTGCTGTTAGGGATGGAACCAGGATTTTAACTTAGGGGCGATAGGGCTCTATGCGAGCAGCTCGTGCCTCGACTCATTTAGTAATTGAGCCGAACTCGAGATCGAGTTTTAGGCTCGTCTTAACGAGCCAAGCTCAACACTCTAAAGCTCGTCTCGATTCATAAAAACTCTGCTCGTTTTATAGGCTCGACTCGTATAATGAGTCTCGTTAAGTAAATTAGTCAGGCTCGTTTAACATAGGAGCGATAGGGCTGGACGAGCAGCTTGTGGCTCGGCTTGTTTAGTAATCGAGCCGAACTCAAGTTTTAGGCTCATCTAAACGAACCGAGCTCAACACTCCAAAGCTCATCTCGACTCGTATAAGCTCGGCTCGTTTTATAGGCTCAACTCATTTAAAGATACTCGATTAAGTCAATTAGCTAGGCTCGGCTATTTAAAGGCCTCGAGTTTTAGGCTTATTTAGGAAACGAGCCGAGTTCGAACACTATAAAACTCGGCTCAGCTTGTTTGCCCTAAGAGGCCATGAACGTAGATACTGATTAATAAAGTAAGATGCATATATGGATTACAAAGCTTGGGCATGATCTCCCAAAAAATTTCTCAATCAGGTGTAAGATGTACACATATTCAAAAGCTCAATTCTCCACCTGTACACCTGTATGTGTATATAGTTTCTGGTAACCTAGGAAGTAGTTTCTTTGTTTTCCAGTTACGAGAAAGAGAGAGAAGAGTGAAGTTTATATACCATGAAGATGTTTGAAGAGGCTGCCATTGTGCTGGAACTCATAAACCAACAGCTTCTCATTCTGGGAACAATAGTACGCTATAACCGGCAACACATTCGGATGCTTTACTCCGTCGATCCTCCTCATCTGCCTCTTGAAATCCTCGCGTGGTATCCCGACATTCTTGATCCTTTTAACGGCCATAGTCACGCCGCCGTCGAGCATTACCTTGAAGAGGCTCCCATACTTCCCCCTCCCAACCAACTCGGCCGGGGCTTTAAGCAAGTCGTCAAACTTCAGCTCGTCCACTGATGGAGTGGAGAACACCACAAGAGACGAATAGTTTTTCGCACTTTCGCAGGATGTCATGGAATACTCCGATTTATACCTTCCTACGGCCTTGGTCTTGAACTCGCTCAAATTACCAATAGTCTTGTTGATTGTTGTGCCGCCAGTGTTCTCTTCCTCGGGAGCTTTTTTCCTCTTGAACAACATGTAAGCGACAAGGATGATCACCAAGGCGAGGCCAAGGACACCGTAGCCAGGGTAGATAAGGTAGTCACTTTTGGATGGCCTTTTCGACTTTTTATCAACAGGAAGAGGAGGAGAAGGAGGAGGAGGTGGTGGTGGTGATGGTGGTGGCGGGGGACATAGATTGGGCAACGGTTCTCCACATAATAGCTTATTACCCGAAAAGCTGTCTAAACCGAAACGGCCATCGACATTGCCAGGAATCGGACCGCTGAAATTGTTGTTGGAGACGTTGAACTGGACTAGGTTGGAGAAGTCAAAATTCGGTATCCCTCCAGTTAGCTGATTGTTTTGAGCAAGAAAAGTAAGCAAACCCGATATCCTCGACAGATCCGGAAGCGGACCAGATAAATCGTTATTCGATATATCAAGCTTTTTCAGATTACCCCGCTGCGGTACACTCGACGGAAGGCCACCAGAGAAACGATTCCCAGCCAGATACAAATGCGTCAAAGCCCGGCAATTCGATATCTCCGATTGTATCCCACCACTCAAGTTGTTGTTTTTCAAGCTCAAGACCCAAATGGAAGTAACGTTACACAAAGAAGCAGCATCAAGAACTCCAGTTAGGTTGAGTCGATCAAGAACAACTTTCCTCACGAAAAGTAACGCAGCATCACAGGTGACACCCCTCCAGTTGTCTTTACAAGGGTCCGAAGTCATGTTCCAACCGAAATCCGGGTCTCTTGCCAAGTTTCCCGGGGAGAGTTCCGCCATGAACTGGACTAGTGCCTGCTGCACTCCTGCGTCCTGCGAACTCGCCATTAGGAAGGCAAGAAACAGAGTGACACAGAAAATACAGGTGGAAACTCGCTGACCCATCGTTCGCTAAAACTTTCCCTCTGAGTGTTGGCTTTCCTTTTTATGAAGCTGGAAAAGGTATAACAAGTAACAACAACATTGAAATCGGCACACAAGTCATTTTTCAGATAGATTGCCAGGCGGCCGAATTAACAATGCTGATTTCTTCTATGTGATTGCGATGGCCAAAGAAACGAAAAAGGCCCGGAGGAAATTTTAAATATCAGAGGCCGGCAGGCAGGTGGACATGGTCAAGATTTTAGACGCAGTTTAGTTCCCAGATGGATTTTTCTCATATACAGTTGTCATTTTCTTTCATTTTCGAAAATCGAATAACAGAACACGTAGCCTCGTGAATGTAACTCAGTGATTCTTGCTCAAAAAACAGATTATATATTATGTTACGTTTTATGAAACGAATTTAATAAAAAAAAATTCCAATAAGAAAAGTATGTGGATTTGAGGACCAAACCCAATTTTACTTAAAAAAACATACTACAAAATTTGAGGGGTTCACCCGCCTGCCCAAGAACAGCTCTGCCCCTTAATCAATCTTTGTAATTGGCAAGCAGTGGAGGAATGGCCACGACTTGTTGAAACTAAATATTCAAGCAATAGTTGAATATCCACAACAAAAAATAATCTATTGCATTCTGCCGGAAAGGCGGAAATCAACGTTAATCTTGGAGGGGGCGACTATTTGCAGCTTCTTCCATAACCCATTAAAAAATTTCAATTATACTCGACAGTTAGTTACCGAAATTGAGATACATTTTCAGTATACAATTACTGAAATATAATATTTTTTTCAACAGCTATTCACCAAAAATATATGTTCTGCAGTTGTTTACCGAAGGTTGAACATATTTTCGACATGCAGTTACCGAAATATAATCTTGTTTTCAACAGCTATTTACCGAAATGTTATGTATGATTTTCAATAACTACTTTCCGAAATGTAGTGGGCCAAGGGAGAAAATACGGGGCGGCGAAGAGTCGCCCCCATCTTTAAAAATACATTAGCAGGCCAACGAAAAAAGGAAGAAAAAAAAAAGTAGTACCCAGTACACAAGACTTTCACGTACGGCAATGCCAGCAAGATATGGTGTATATATTCAGCCGAACAATACAAATTTTAACAGCTTGGTGCCAAAACCGCGAAGAATTAAATAATCGTAATTCACTAGTGAAACCATCACTTCCAGAGAACTTTACGGTAGAGAGCACACGAATTTCTTGAGATATTGGTTTTGACTTTCCCCCGGAACGCGTTCTTTTACTCCTGATATTTTCTTTATTTCTGCTGAGATTTTTTCAACCTCAGCATAATTCTACATGTTGTAAACCAGGATGGCATTCAGCAGTTTGGAATCAAACGTTGTCTTCCAAGGAGATATTGTCATTTGCGTGAAGAAAAGGAAAATATTTGAAGCGTCATAGTCATGGATTGCATAGAGCTTGCTAGGCTGTAACAAGCGCAGCATACAGATAAGTGATTCATTTTTTTTTTTTAAATCGAAATTATTTACTCATATTGTTTAATACTTTTTTTTTATTTAGATTGACTAAATTCTTGTTTTTGAAATGGTGAAAAGAGAAAACTGTAGCCCCTATAATTCTTGGCAAAACTGCCGAGAAGCCTTGTTCTTTCATATTTTTTTTTTGATCAAACCACAAACATAACATACAACATACTAAACTTGATAATTTACATCTTTAGCTAGAGCATGAGCCGCTCTAACCTCAGTTCTTGGAACCTTAGAAACAACATAATTAAACTTACTAGCCAACTGAACAATATCAGACAAAACAATCATAACCAAAGGATGAACCCGATTAGGCTTCCGAAGACCTTGCACCAAAACCAAGCAGTCCGACCAAATTTCCGCAGACGACCAACCCCTATCAAAGGCCCATGCAAGCGCATTCCAAACAGCAAGAGCTTCCGCCATGAGCGCCGAGCTTGCAAAAATTTCTCTTCTACCTTCATTTTGGACTACATCACCATCACCAACCGAACACCACGCAACCGCACATTTCCAGGACTTCTTATCCCACGCCCCATCTACAAGCAACCTCACAACAGCAATTACCTCACCTATATTGCTCTTTAAAACAACTCCTTGCATGCCACAACCCGAACCAGCACTCCACTGCCCCCGATTCCCATCCTTCAACCCAAAACCAGAACCACCCATAACCTTTCCCACCAATGCTAAAGTGCGATAAGCCTCTGCCAAACCTTCTTGCATCGAATCATGAGTACAACCAAAAGCCACATTATTACGATTACACCAAATAGCCCACATAATAATAATGGACTCAACTAAAACAGATTTATGAGGTACACCCTTGCTCCATTGATCAAACCACACGTTGAAAGGTAAGGATTTCCAATGGAGAAGTCCAGCCCCAAATTAAACGCTCTCCAAAACCTTCTGGCAGTTTCACAAATAAAAAATAAGTGCTCAATGGACTCCTCCTCCAATCCGCAGACCGGACACAACGCATTCATGCCCATACCCCTCCGAACAAGAACTTGCCTAACCGGCAGAATTCTATGCAGCACCTTCCAGATGAAAAGCGCAAACTTGGGAGGCAAATTAAGACCCCAAATACTCTTCCACTGTATACAATGTCCTTGTTCTTTCATATTATTATTAATGTTCATAACCTTTTCTTTGTGAAGATGGCAAAAGTTCTATTAAAAAGAACTGAATCAACCAGTACATCAAAGAGGATTGTTATCTTTCCCAAGACTCAAGAGGAGACAAAACCAAATGGAGGTCTACCTTTTCATGTTCGAATTCCAGAATCTCGTAACCTAGAATTGGCCAACTTGTGTGCCGACATTTGTCTACCTTCAAACAAATCAAAAATTGCAGCCCGCAATCCTGGTGGTGCCCCTCGAATATCTTCAACAACTACCCTTTTCCCAGCTGAATTGATCTAGAAGCCACAAAAATGCCATATTAATTCCTTATCCATTTCTTGGCATCTTAGAAAGACAGGCATTAAGCAAATTTCTACATACAATCTGCCTACTTAGCAAAGAGTAAAAAGACAAACCAAAGCATTTAAATTCATCGGTTCAAACAATAGATTTGTATTAGGTTGCCTCGCATACATGGGCATCTGGAAAATTCTGTTTTACCAAGCTCACTATTTCCTCATACTACCCTTTTCAAACTAATTAAGGTACCAGACATTTGACTGTGTAAGGTTCTATGTCTCTATGTAACTGATTCATTTTCCACGAACTCAATTCTATGAATCATTCATCTTTCTTTAGATAACTTCACGAGGTCCACAAGACATTTAGGCACAAATTTGAGCTTGACTTACACTATGAGATAGAATACCACAAGCCCTAAGAAAAAAGTACCTACGGGAAATTAAGAATCATAGACCTCTAACCATGATTATAGTAATTGCATTACCCAACGTGTGTTGTGACAAATTGCATTTCTGCAGAATTCATGGTTAAGTGTTGAGGTTAGAGAAAGTTAGCTAGCGAGTTTACTTGTTAAATCATTTGTCATCGATCAAATGAGGACGATTATTTCTGTTATGACCACCAATCTAACCAAACACACACAACTCAAATTGAGAGGAAAAATTCCTAACTTGTATTTATCATGAAACACACTCATGAAAAATACCGCTCTCTATCTCTCTCACTCTAGCACTGTAACGACCCAAATTTTCACGTCAATTTTTTTTATACGTTTTATTATAATTCTTTATTAAAGTGATTGTACCTAGACTTTCTAAGAAACCCTAGCCCTAATTCGTAATCCTAAAAATCTAGGATAAGATTAGATTGGATTTGGATTTTATTAGGATAAGATTTGATTGGATTGGATATAATAGGATAAGATTTGATTGTATTTTATTAGATTATATAAGATTATGTTAGATATTATAAGATTATATAAGATTTGGTTAGATATTATTAGATATGATATAATTATATAAGATTATGGTCAAGATTTGATTTGATTTTCTAGGATCATATAAGATTATGGTCAAGATTTGATATGATCTAGATTCTTCTTCTCTTTGGTATAAATAGGTTCCTCCACCCTCCCATATCACACCATCAAAATAGAGAAATGAAAGAGAGAATAGATGGGGAGAAAGAGGAGAGGGAAATAGTTAGTGATATTGGTGTCTAGTAGATTAGTTAGTCAAACGTAGAAAAAGGCGTTGGTTCGTACACAAAACGGCCGGTTAAATTTGAGGTAATTCTGGTAGTCTACGATATGCTCCCTACTTCTGGAATCCTTTCTTCACTCTCATCTTTGTACTCTATTTGATTATCTCATGATCTTTGTTCAATCTTGTGGATATCATTGGAAAGTGGAATAATTGGTATCGAATATGATGTTGTTGGATGAGTACTATAGAATTGTTTAGTACAGGGATCGAGTGAACTCATGCATCAATAGCCTATCCAATAGCCAAAATGGGTCAAGGTTGACTCGGTGAGGAAGGTATTGGGGGGGTGTCATTGGTCATGTACTGAGAATGACATGGTATAAGGTCCTTTGTGATTGTTGCTTCGACTTGGTGGTTGATTATCGTTTATTGATTCCACTTATGAGCTTTGTTATTCTGTTGTATCGTATACTTCTCGGATAATTTCTTTTTCAGGTGTGGAGCCAAATTAGTGGAAATTGAATCGAAGCACATAAGGATTAATTTAGAGAGGTCTTGGAAGAGTTGATAATTTTGGAGCATCTAGAAGATTATTTAGGAGGCGGTTTAAGTTTATTTTGGAGATGTAATTTGTTTATGGTGAAAATAGGGCCCTAGAAGTGTTAGAAATACAATGTATTTTGGAGTTTATTTTTAGAAAATAGCGGGGTGTTACAAACACTCTCACTAGGATCGCTCTCATTTTCTTCACAACTTGCCACAGCCTCTTGTCACGACTCAAGCATTTTGAAAAATACTTGACATGCTTCCCACCAAGATAATTGAGGTTTTATTGGAATAGTTTAGAGTTTCCTAGAGCAATGTATAAATCCTAGAGGATTCTAGAGAACTTCTAAAACCATCTCCCCAGAATGATCTAGGAGGTTGTACACAAATCTAGACTTGTGTACATAATTGTAGAGAATTCTAGAGTAGAGTAGTTGAGAAGCTTTTAGAGTATGTTCTAGACTTTTCTCTTGATGTATAAATAGATGAGGGCCTCATTTGCCCAAACCACTTGAAAGCTTTGTACTCAAGTTCACAGTGAACTCTTTCTCTCACTACAAACTTCTCACTTCCTTTCATCTTTTGGCTTACTTAGGTGCAAATCAAGGTGGGCATAACATCTAAGGCCGCACTTGGCTTAGGAAATTTGTGGGGTTATCGATCAAGATCTGCTCCCCTCTCTTGAGCCATTGGTTCGGTTGCTGGGTTCGCCTAGCCCTTCGCTTGACCTGCACAGGGAACACACGACTAAAGGTCAATCTGACCGACCACTGGAATGACCCTCTGACAAGCAACTTAGAAAATGTAGGAGGAGAAGGAAAGTACAAGGATTTGAGCGAAGAAGAGTTTACGTGTGTACCACATTACGGTTTTATCCTTCACCAATGTCAGCTTCCAGTTCACGATAAACTACAATAAATCCATCACAATTTGTTGTCAACAAAGCGAATCTCGCATCGTTAATTAGGGTCAAAAGTTGCCCCTGATGTCAGAATAGCCTTGGCATCATCATATTTTTTTAGCTTGAGAAGGCCAATCCCCTTACGAATGAAAGCTCTTGGCAACTGGGGATTCAACTCGAGGGAAGCTTGGGGATTCAACGCGATGGAAGTATCACAATCAACTATAGAGTCGAAGAATTTTCCCAATCTAATCTTCGTCAGTGCTATGTCTGCATAAATTTTGCTCAATTCGTGAAGTACCAGCGCCTGGGTGAAGACAAAACCCCATTGGTTCATTTTCTTCGGCATGATGACCTAAAGGCCTAACAATAGCAAAAGCTGAATCCAATTCTCCTTTAGCAACTTTCTCCGCAATCTACTTACGAAAGCATCTATTTAGGGTCTTTTTGAACTCAAAAATATAATAACAACTTGGAGCGATTAATCACAGAATAAATATGCTAAGTAAAGAAATAAGTTGTATAAAATTAGAAAATTTTGTTTTAGTAAAATACTTTATCCCTACTTCATATTGAATGTCGCATACTTACCGAATCCCTCAACATTGTGCTTTTTATTGATTCATCTTTACCTCATGTTTCTAATCCTTGTTTTGCAGGTTCTTCGGCGTTGAGGGAATGCTTGTACTTATTTTGGTTTTGTGAGGGTGTTTCGTTCGGTCTTGTTAGTTTGTTGGGTCTTTGTTTTGATTGTCGGGTTATTTTTAGCTAGTTTTATACCTATGGTCTTGTTTGTATGATCTTAGTATGTGTAAGGACTGAGGTAAGAGCAGCCCATGCTCTGGCTAAATCTGTAATCTGTCAAGTTTAGTAATATTAATATTATGTTTGTGTTTTGATCAAAAAAATATAAAGCCACATATTTCGTTGGTAGTTTTGGACTATAGTAGTTCAACAACCCTTCATATATAATACTACAAAATGTTATTTACCAAGCCATATTTGTTGATAATCATAATTAATTCGTTAAGCCTCAAAAACTCATAAACAATAGCTAAGCTCAAAAACTCATAAACAATAGCTAAGCCACTAATAGTAATGGAAGATTAGGAATTTCGTGGAATAAGAGAAGTCTTCCTTAAATACAAAAAATATATTCAATTTTAATTTTTAAATGTTTAAATTATTAATTTGTGGGTTATTTTAATATGAATAATTTGAATCCAATATATTATAGTTTATTAATTAACTTAAATTAGTAAACACATTATAGTAATTGCGTAAGAAATAAAATGTATTTAATTATAATTTTGTAACTTAATCAGATCTCGGCAACCACATGATCGAAACACGTACATTCGGTACTTCCAGAGACATTAAAGTCCTATAGCACAAGACTTTGGTTTAGAATCAAGTAAGTTCTTTTTCCCTTCTGGTTCCTAGCACCTCATGCTTTGGATCCTATTAATCTTTGAAATTTGTTCAAAGATTAATTAAAAAAAAATTGCCGTTCAAAAAAAAATTAAGTTCAATGCATGTATAGATTTTAAAGTTAGTCGTCGACTCATTTTTTTTGAATGCTCGATCGATCTAAACCGTTATTAATTCTATCATTCTCAACCAAGTCGGGTGATATATAGACAAAATAAATATGCTATGGCTATAGCCATACTAGGTTGAATCTACACTTTTTTCTTGATGTTTTTTTGCATTCGAATTTTGGGTATAGGACCTGTGGATCTTCTTCTTGTCTCCTCTATTGCTCCACTTTTGAACTAATCTGATTAGTCAGTAGAGCAAGACTTGGGACTTAATTAGGGGTTTTTTTCCTTCCTAAAGTCTCAGGTTTAAGAGGTAAGAGAGCTGAGAGTCCTGCTCTCCCTTCTCTCTTCTTTCTCTCTCTAAACTTTTTCCAGAGAAATCCTAGCCGCCATTGTTTGCTTGGGGGGGAGGCGCCGCCTCCTCCCCCGGGCGCCTCTCTTTGTCTTCCTCTTTCTTCTCTCCTTCCCTTGCCGGCGCTCCTCTCCTCCGTGGGCTGTTGTTCCCCCCTCTCCCTCTTCCCCTTCCCTCCACGTTCCTCATTTCCACCCCCTCCCCCTCCGGTAAGATCCCGCCAGATACTGTTACACCCCGTCTTTTCTTATTCCTAATAATTATATTTCTGTAATAAAAATAAAAAAAGAGGATTTTATGGTTTGGATCCTAATTGATATTTTCTCTCTCACCACATAGTACAGTTGTCGGCACTATTATAGTGATGGGGTATAAGTCTAAATAGTTTTAGTATTGGGTGTTTTACCGTATTAAATACTTTTATAAAGTGGTTACCTATTATTAGGAGAGAACGTGGATTATAGGAGACTAGGGTTTTATATTGGATTATATCGTCCGTTTGAGAGAGAAAGAAAGCAGCCGCAGTTGAGGGTTTTGGTTGGTGGAAAATTGCCGAAGTGGTATGTTCCTCTTCTTTCTTGTTCTTCTTCCTTCTTTTCCACGTTTGGTACAGTAGATTAGGGGCTTTAGCTAGAAAACAACTTGGTTTTATTGGTGGTGTAAAGATCAGTGGAGTTTATAAAAGGCAAAAATGGATTTTGTTCGTAGCTTTGCAAAGTTTCCGTCTCGCTGATTGTTTTCTTTTTAATGCTATTGGACCATGGAGTTGTTTTGGACTGGTGGTTTGTGCGGGGTGTGTGGGTGATGATCTGTTGATGTGGGATTAGGTGTCTTGCCTCGTAGAGAATCCAGTTGTATTATAAGGGTTTGTTTCGGAGTAATCTTGGTCTATGGAGTAGAAGAGTTTCGGCACATGGTACTGCCATGAGTTTGTGCGTGGACCCTTAGACTTGGGATTAAAGTGTTGGGTTTTAGTCCTAGGTAAAGGAAAGTATTATTTTTAGGTAGTTCCACATTGTTGTCCATAAGGTGATACAGTTAATGATAATTTTGTATCTCATTATTTTGTTCAGGTTAGCATCATTTTGTGTCATTCGATTGCATTAGCTTTGGACCCAGGTGAGTAGTTAAGTATGTTATGTATTTTCAAAAGTTCCCTGTGTCCCTTAAAAGTATTTCCTTCAGAAATTTATATGAACATTATTCGGAGACTCAAAACTATTTATAAGTTGTTCTATAAATCGGCATGCGATGAATTTTCTGATATCAATTGTTAATATTCTTTTTGGTGAGAACTTGGTGGATATTAATGGGAACATTTATTTTGGAAGTCCAGGGAACTTATTCCTTCTTGTGTTGGTGACCCTGGCCATTGGGGAAAAGACCGTGTTAGGCCGGTGACCCTGATGCTCAACGGTTTTCTTTCGCCGGATCGTCTTAGGGAAAAGTACCATGGGCTGCCAACCCTGGTGACTCTAAGTTCGATATTGGATCCAATTTTGTTGAGATTTATTTTGGCCATGGTACTATTTGATTGTGGTTCCCCATTGTTGATGGAGTTATTGTTGTGATCACCACCAAGAATATTTATTTGATTAAATGCTTCATTGATTAATTTATTATTCTATTGGACACCTCGTATGCCAAATTATGATTTAATGGTAAATTATTTTAGTCCCTGCTTTCAACTTTATTTAATATTCATACTTGCTATTCACTGAGCTTGTCAGCTGACGGATTTATTCCAACTTCTCTTTCAGGCAAGTTGGAGAGTTAGTAAAGGACTCTGGCGGCATCTTGGGAATTTTCTTTTGTTGACCTCCTTAGGGTGTCTCATTCAATGTTTATTTTATTAAATCGCTTCCGCATTGAAAACATTTGTCAGTTAACAAATTCTTATAATTATTGTTGGATTATTGGATTATTTGGTTCATGGGATGGTTGTGCCCCATGTTTATGATGAGACACATTTGGCTTTTGATTTGATTAATAACAGAAAAGGAATCATTAAATCATTTGATTTTTGGTTACTCTGATTTATTCAGGCTGCGTGTTCCATGGATTAGCCTCATGGTTCACGGCCGGTCACTTCTCATTTTTGGGGTGTGACAGATACTCTGCTGGGTGTATCCTGTTCCGCTGGCTTTCTGGATCCCGTTGTGGACCGCCTTTTTACCATGTTGGAGATAGCCGGTCTCTTGCCTAGCGGCGCTTTGGCCATTTTGGGTGGTGAACGGTGCGATTTTGCTGGGTTGTTGGTGGTGATGCTGTGAGTGGATATGGCGTGTTGGGATTGGGCATGGCGGCAGTAGGGGCTGTCGTGATTCCTGTGGTTGGTGTGGTGGTTGTTGCAGCGGTGATGCGGTGATTGTTTTGAGTGTCGGCAGGTTAGGATTTTGATTTTGTGTTACGTTTTTGTTTTGTTCGGACTCTTGTCCGATTACGTCCGGATGTTGAGGCCAGTTTCTGTCCGGATATTGGTCCGATTTTTGTCCCCGTGGGTCTTCCCGGGTGGTTTTGTTCTGATCTGATTTTTTCAGATCGGGTGACTGATTTCCACAAATTTAATGTTATCTTTGATTCGGAGTTCCGTCATCCCGAGACGGTGGTGTCTGGGTACTAGCTCCACGTTAGCCGGCCATATTGACGGTGTGAAGAAGTGAGCATTTGGCTCTTGCATAGGCGCTAGACACTAGTTTCGGCTCTTAATCTTTTTTTTTTGTATTGTGTCTCTGTTTCTTTGTATTTTGATGGAAATCTGTACTTGCCGTATGTCCTATTCTGTATTCGAATTTATCTGTAGATGCCGTATGGCTTGATTAATGAATTTACTTTTTCCGTTGAAAAAAAAAAAAGTAGAGCTGTTGAACCAACACAAAAACACCCATCAATACCCCCCAAAAAAATCACGATAAAATCCTCCCAAAAAAAAAAATCACGATAAAATTCAATAACAATGCAATTCGACAATCAAGCTAATTTGACTCTAGCTTCAAAATAAAACCCTAATTTTTTAATTAGATTTTTTTTTTCCAGGGTTTTTTTTTCTTCAGCAACTCAATTTAGGATTTTTTTTTTTTTCAGCAACTAGGAGAGAGAGAGAGAGAGAGGAAGCTTATCGGAAACAATTTCAGTGCAAGCGGGTACCACGCGGTGCCCGCTTGGTGCATCCGAGCCGTCCTTTGCCTTTTTGGACGACTCGGATTTGGAGAGAAAAAAAGAGAGAGAGTGTTGGGGTGAGAGGAGTCCAAAAGTGTATTAAACGATCCGGATATGCAGAGCGGGTACCACGTAGAATATACTCACCTGACACCGAAAAATTTCTCAAGCTTATCAGATCTCATCACTTATATCGAAGGCAAATTCGTCATCTAGTATCAGAGCAATACGTTGTGTGTATATGCAAACAAGTCTCTACAAGTTTTCACAAGTTGCTAACTTTACAAATAGGCGAGGAGATTATTGAAAGAGATCAACAGAGAGAGAGTTTCTTGGTTGGGGTAACAGCGTCAAAGTGGTTGGGGGTAACAGTGTCAGAGTTTCCAGAAGCGGTGGTGGCGGTCGCCGGGGGGCCGTGGGCGGGGTGGTGGGAGCCCTCCTCCCTCTCGCAAGGGAATTTTTTTTTTTTAAATTAAGCAAAACGACGTCGCTCAAATTACTGACATCATGATTGGTATATCAAGGGGCCATTTGCCCATTTTACCAACATTTCTGTTTTGGCATTTTTGTTCTTACTTCTTAAATTCTTTAAGATTCACTTTAAAGAATAATGCTAGAGTATCTCCTCTTGTCTGAGGGATACAGTATTCCTACATAATCACTCAAAAGCATAACATTAAAGCAATCGAAGGCATAACGCTTTTTCAAAAAATGGCATAATATTTTTATTATTATTATATTAGGCTTACTTTTCAAAATAACATAACATAACCACTGAAGACATAACAATAAACCATTCAAAGGCATAATTGGAGGACATCCTTAAAGAGTATACCTTGTGTTCCCCGCTTTAAAAGTCTTGATTAATCACTTATCTGGATGAGAAAAGTTTGAAAAATAAAATTAGGACTACAAGAAAAAATTATCAAGACAAAAAGTTTGAAACAATTATTTTATTGTCTTTAGTGTCATCTGAAATTTTTGACCTTTTTTTCTTAGTCCAATCCCACCTTGAATCCTTCCAAACAAACACGCCCATAATTTTCTCATTTCTCCCATAAACGAATGATGATTCCAAAATTTTTGATGAAAGATAAAGTTAATTTTCTCACAATCAATAGATTTTCACACTCCATGACTTGAGGTCAGTGAAATATAACAAAAACGAAGAGGAAATGATTTTTACACTCCATTTTTTATTAAATGCACGTCATTTCTTGCCTTTTCGTAAAGAAATTATGCAGAAAAGTTTCACAAAAAGACAAAAAAATCGAGTGTATTTATTGAAAAAAGAGTGTGAAAATCAATACTCAAAAAGAAAAGGTAGCTTCGGTTTGTTTGTATTTCTCGTTTTTTCTTATGCTTTAAGAGTGAATCAAAAAAATGTTCATGTCAAATAAAATTAAAATATTCAAAAAATGTCAATGGCCTGTTACTTCCCGCTAGAGTGAATCGAAAAATGTCAATGGCCTGTTACTTCCCGCTAGAGTGAATCAAAAAATGTCAATGGCCTGTTAAGGCCCATTACACCACAGAGAGAGAGAGAGAGAGAGAGAGAGAGAGAGAGAGAGAGAGATGGCGTGGAAGGCAAATTTGGTGGGACTGGTCCCATTCGCAGCCATGGTGATGGTAGAATCCTTTGATGCGGGCCTAACCACTATGAGCAAAGCAGCTTTCTCGGAAGGAATGAGCCACTTTGTCTTTGTTGTCTACTCAAATGCCATTGCCACTCTCATCCTCCTCCCTTCTTCTTTCCTCTTCCACAGGTGTCTACCCTCCTCCCCTGTTCACCAATTACGCTTCAAATTTCAAATGATATTTCCAGTATCTCATTCGATTTCCTTGTTGCTTGCAGAACAACAAGACCTCCTCTGACTTTCTCTCTCCTCTGCAAATTCTTCCTGCTAAGCCTTATTGGGTATGTATTTGCATCTTCTTCTTTATTTGGTAATGCAGGGTGTCGGGAGCCATCTTGCGCGCTCCTCAGACTATTCCCTACCGTCTTTCCCACAATCGTTTCATACGCTTATGCGTAGAGGTGGGGTGGTCTTGAGGGTTGTGGGCAGAAAGAATCGAACCTGAAACCACGGGAGGGAGGGAGCAAACTCCTTAAGTCAAAATTTGGTTTTGTTCATTTGTAGTGGAAATTAATCATTAATGGGTCTACGTTTGTGGGTATTTTGGGTTTTTTTTTTTACAGGATTACAGTGATGCAAAACTGTGTATTCACAGGGATAAACTATAGCTCACCCACCCTTGGATCTGCCATGAGCAATTTGGTCCCAGCTTTCACTTTCTTGCTTGCTGTTTTCTTCAGGTTTTATTACTCTTTTCTTATTTTCCATTGACAGAAAGTAAATCAGAGGATGATGGAGCACACTACAATTGGGTCAGCTAAACTACATGAATCCATTTTTCTCCATTTCAATTTGTCGTGTTGCATAAGCGCTTGCAATTGCTAAACAAAAAGGGGACAAAATCAACTAATATGCAGAGTTCATTTTTTTTTTCTCCATCAATCTTTTCCCCTCTCAGGATGGAAAAGGTAGATTTTAGAAGCTCAAGATGTCAGGTAAAGATCATGGGGACCTTGGTTTCAATTTCAGGAGCATTGATAGTAACCCTCTACAAAGGTCCAACAATTGGCTCCTTGCCAGTTCAATCCCCACCAATTTCCTCTGAAGACTCGTTTCCATCACAATCATCTCTCTTCAACATGTTGGCAACTGAAAGTAATTGGATTCTTGGAGGCCTTTTCCTTGCGATTGCTTCTTTATCTCTCGCAATATCTAACGTTTCTCAGGTAAATTAATATTCAAACAACAACGCTGCATACCCAGAATACACAAAAGATGAATTGGTATCATACACACTTGTGGACCAGATTCATTCTGGGTGTGAGCCACACTTCATTAATGATGCGTACAGATTTCACACGACAGACTTCAAATTATGGTTAACTTTCGGGGTAAACTTTTTGGGTAAATTGCATTTCTATTATTCATAAGGCCAGGGTCCTCTGTTCCCAAAACGATTTTTGGCGGTAGTCCAAATGCCCCATGCATCGCGGTCAAATCTCATATAAGAGAATTTGGGCATGATCGGGCAACTTATAGTGCGTTAAGATAGGGGGATTGAGAATCCCGTGCATGCATATTCAGACACAAACATACATTCGAAGATAAACATTATGCTTCTTAATTAGGAGAGGATTGATCGATCTCGAGATTTATTTAACAGGCAGCAATACTCAAAGGGTACCCATCAGAATTGACAATAGTGGCATTCTTTAACTTGTTTGGGACGATTCAGTGCACGGCTCTTTCATTATTTGCAGAAAGAAACAATCGGGATGCCTGGAAATTAAGCCCTGATATCGAGCTCATCTCAGTTATCTACTCAGTAAGTCAATTTTCCACTTGTAAATTCTGATCTGCCAAGGATTGTGGCACCTAATCCGTATCGATTTCATGTTTTCCACCTTGGTACGTAGGCTGTGTTTGGAGGTGTCGTAAGTTATTCCGTCCAGATATGGTGCATACACAAGAAAGGTCCTGTGTTTGTGGCCATGTTCAAGCCAATAAGTATTGCTATTGCTGCACTATTCAGTGTCATTTTCCTTGGGGACACACTTTCTGTTGGAAGGTAAGAAATTCCTCTCTCAAACTACGAGTCTACTACAAGCAAACCAAGATACCACAGTTGGTTTGCCTTACCCCCTCCCTCAGTGGAGGCAGGGGTTCGAGATCTGCAAATGGTTGGGGTTCAAGGCATGGATGAGCGTTGGAGTTTGTATGTTAGTCAACCCCCACTAACCCCTAGTATTGTATAAAGTGTGAAGAAAAATATTGTATAAAGTGTGAAGAAAAAAAAAAAAAAACACTTCTAGTCTACTACCTTCTCTGAGGGGAAAAAAAAAAAAAAACTGATCCGGTAAATTAATCAAGGGTAAATTTCACTAACCTTCCCTGAGGTTTCTGACAAATGCAGCTGCATCCTTTGTGTTGTGGTTTCTGAAAATTCACTATCCTCCCTTAGTTTACAAAATAATTCCTAGATTCCCCCCTCATCAAAATGATGAAGATGCCGTCACTTTTGATGGTTAAAAGACTAAAATGCCCTCATTACATAATGATAGTAAAATACTTCTTCGCACATAAAAAAAAAATTTCCAAAAAATTTAGCGGAACAAGGCCTAATTGGACACACTTTTTTACCTTTTTCGACAAACAAATGCCTATTCTTTATAAATAAAAAATAAAGGTTACTTATTAAGTATTGAAGAAAGAAATTTACTATTGTAGAATTAAAATTAACTCGCGTCATTTTTCCTAAAAATACATTTCTCATGCAACATTTCTGACATCTAAACCGCACCTGACTAACAAATTAATGTTCTTCGGTTTATATTTTTTTGCAGTGTGATCGGAGCGATTGTAATTGTGGTGGGTTTCTACGGAGTGATATGGGCACAATCAACAGAAGTGGAAAACGAAAGCCATGGAGTTGATCGGCTGCCTTCATCCTCAGACATTACTCCCCTGTTGCAGACTCACATGGTTGCATAAAAGAAAGAACTTTTTAGTCACATAATCAATCAGTAGCACCAGCCATTGCCGCTTCAGATTCTCGCACTGTGCTCACGCTATGAATTCTCGCTCTTGAGACTTTGGTGATATTTTTAAAAAATGCTTTCACACTAACGCATCTGCGCTCACACACGTACATTATGTGACATAGATAAAGAATTGTATGTTGTGGCAAAATATATTCCGAAGCACTGATAAGTGATAAAGGTATGTTGTTGGAAAATCAGCCATTTAACAATGAATTCCTTGGAGACAAATGTTGATGTATAATCTACGTAATTGATTAATAAAATTTTCTTTTTCGCCATTTAAAATAAAGAAAAAATGTTATTGTAGTGTTAACCAAGCACCCAAAAATTGGCTCAAATGATTTTTTTTTTTTTGAAAGCTAAAAAAATTTATTAATCTCTATAAAGGATTACAAAGATTAAAAGGCACAATGATTCTTCAAACACTATTTCCTGGAAAGCACCATATTCTTCATAAGAAAACCTTATAAGACATTTTAATTACTCGAAAAATGATGAAACTTATGTTTTCAAATGCAGTTTATGAAACAACTATAAACTTCAAGACAATTTTTTTTTTATCTCAGGTTTGCCCCTGCCTTCCTCTTTTTCCTTTCACACTTTTGGATGAACACAGTGGCGACTCTAGAATTTTGAAACCATGGGATCATTTATAAGCATAAATTCTCTTGCCAAATCTAATTTTGTGATACAGAATATGGATCTTGAAATTGAATTTTATTGTGCAGAAATTATACTCTTACCAAATTAAATTCAAAATGGCTCAAATTAAGGCACTTTAAATGAAAAACAAATATTATAGGAAAGTTTATGGGATGGCAAATGCCGACAAATGCCCCCAACACAAGTTAAGGTACAATAAATATAGAATATTCTCTAATATTTAATGCCATTTTTTAAAAGAAGATCTCAGATCTTCTACCCTCCCTTTGCTGTTTCTAATTCTTAAACTTTCCAAAAACTTAACGACAAATATTCCTAATCTATACCGCCTTTTACGATGTTCTAGGGCATGACATTCCCATAGATTTTTTAGGGGGAAAAAGTAGAAGATGAAGGAACGATTCGTAACTATGTGGGAGAGTGCTTTCATAGGATTGCACACATACAAAAGGCACGTTTGTCATTCCTGTTGAACCAATTGAGATCAACATTTATGCTTTATGTAAGTCACCACGACCACTGCCCAAAGATAGGTCAAAAATGAAACTGTAAACCAATTACTAGTTTCATAATAATCTCAAAAGCTGTCTGGTAAATCAAAGAACTTGTGCTTTCAATTCCAAAAGCAAGAAACTTGATCTCAAAAAAAGCTGCAAATAAATGCTGTCAAAGATCCTAAAAGTTGAATTCAACTACTATTTTTTTTTTTAAAAGGCAAATCTTCATTAAGAAATCCAAACGGAACAAAGATACATGGAAAAAAAAAAAAAAGAGGATTACAAGGAAATGACATAAAAGCCCTCCTAAGTCTACTACAACGGGATTTCTTTGGAAAGTGGCATAGTTAAGGAACAAATTAAAGAAATTTTCACTGTGTCCAATCAATATAGAAGTAAAAACGAAAGTTAAAGAAAGTAATAGTTAACGATACCATAAACACGTACGGGAAAAGAAAATGGACATTAGACAAACAGAGAACGAAGAAAGATTTTCCATAGCAATCACCCATTTTCATTAGATGTTAGGAGAATATTTCATATTTATTGCATCTTAACTTGTGCCCCAGGGCACTTATTAGCGAAACCGTTATTAGTCTTTGGCCACTAAAAATTCTTAGGCCGACCCTGCAAGGGATTCATTTCGGATACCAAAAGAATACCCATAAATTTTAAAATATTGTTTTATAAGGTCCCATAAAAAATTAGCTCTAACGAATATCGGTAAGTATTACTTGTAGATTCGTAGGAGTGAAAATGCTCAACTGCACAGTTTTATATCCCTACAAATCCAGATATAATACTTACCGATCTCCGGTGAAGCTGATTTTTTACAGGGCCCCATAAAATAATATTTTAAAATTTATGGATGTTTTTTTGAATTTTTGTGGGACTCGAAATAGGTCACACATAAAATGTAATGTATGTAGCATCTCTCTAACTTCCGCATGCCATAAAACAAAAATTACCTCATACATGATTCTCTTGATTTCGTTTCGATTGTAATTTATTACGATTTGGTTATAATTAGGATGATTCTGTTTCCATTCTCAGACTCCCTCTCCTCGTATAAATAGAGGTCGATCTCAATCGTATACTTTCGTCACTGAATCCAATACAGAATTTCCCATTCTGCGTTTTGTTCTACTCAGAGCTAGAGCTGTCGGTCATTGTAAAAAGGCTAGGTTGTCTCTCTTTTTCTTCTTCTTCTTTTCTTTTTTTTTTTTTCCCTTTGTATTATTCGATCGGATTAATCCTGACTAGCTAGTTTCTTGCGGAAACTTTCATTGCCCTACTGCAATTAGCAACCAAATGGACACGAGCAAAAAGAGTCTTGCCGAGCAAGTTGAGGAGCAGTTAAAAGAGCAAGCAGAGGTGAGCAAAGAGATTCATGATCTTTCTTTTAATTGCTCAGTTATTAATTTCTTATTATTATGATTACTTTCTTATTTGAAGTATACGCCGTAAAAATTAACGGTTTCGGGGGGCGTTATGGGCAGGCCAGGAGATGCGTCCAGGCGCGTATCGGAGCTCAAAACGATTACTTGGCTATGATGAAAGAAAGTAATATTGATGAGATGCTAGAGGTGAGCAAATTAAAGATATTAAAATCTTGTTCATTTCTTTTTGCTGATCAGTTATTTCTTTTATGATTAAAAATTAACGGTTTCGGGGGCGTTATGGGCAGGCCAGGAGATGCGTCCTGGCGCGTATCGGAGCTCAAAACGATTACTTGGCTATGATGAAAGAAAGTAATATTGATAAGATGCTAGAGGTGAGCAAATTAAAGAGATTAAAAATCTTGTTCATTTCTTTTTGCTGATCAGTTATTTCTTTTATGATTAATTTCCATTTGAAGTATACGCCGTAGAATTTAATGGTTCGGGCCGGGGTGTTATGGTCAGGACGAGCGGATTGGTGTTGTAAAAAATAGGAGGAAGCTGAAAGGAAAGGAAGTTGCAGTTGCTAGATCAGTTAATCGACCAAATAAGGTGAAGTACAATCCTTTTATCGACAATAAGTTATTGGGAATGTAACGGAGTCGTTTATTTATTTACGTATGAATTGTTATTTAAGAGAATAATATTCACTCTATTTACTAATTTATACAGTCTTTTATTTTCAACACTTAGAGATCAACTAAACTTGTCAACTAATATCAAAGAAAAATCTCAATGCTCGGTTTTCACGTAAAATATTTAAATAATCTCAACTTCGATAATAACAATAACCTGCATATGTGTACTGTATTTGTATCGAATTTCAATTCTTATGACATTTGTCCTAATTTTGTACAAATTATTGTTGTTTCCACTAAACTTTAATTTATGGTTTTGTTCCCACTAAACTTTAAGCTGTGCACTACAACTTTTTTTGTTTCATCTTTGTTCAAAAAAAATTTAAATTTGTGTTATTTAGTTTTGCACCAAATTTTTGTGAATTATTAGGTCGTCTCGACAAGAGTAATTAGAAAAGTAATAATTATGACATTTACACAATTTATTTTGGAAAATATGACTTTTTCTTTGATATTTTTGGATTTTTATCTTCAATATGATCCAATAATCCATGAAAGCTGGTGTAAAATTATATTATAAACAAATGTGAATTTTTATTTGAATGAAGACAAAACAAAAAAGTTAGATTTCTATCTTCAATACATACATATATATATATATATAAAAAATATGCGGTAAAAAGGAGTAATGGTTTCGGGGGTGTTATGGGCAGGTGGTTGAGGCGTCGAAAAACCTGAAGTTGCTGAATGATGCTCAAAAAGACTTCATCAATAAGGGTTCCCATCAATAATTACTTGAACAAGTAATTAGGAGTATATATAGTTCTGCTGCTGCTGCTGCTGGATCATTTAGCTAGTACTCGACTACGAAACTGAAGTACGACGATATGCCTTTTTAAGCGACAATAAGTTCTCGGGAACAGTCACGGCTGGCTGGCTCTAGGAAGGAATGTAACGGAGTTGTTTATTTATTTACGTATGAATTGTTATTTATTTATTAAGAGAATAATATTATTTACGTACTCTTTTTACTGATTCATCTTTTATTTATTTGTTTTCAACACACATAATAGAGATCAAATAAAAATGTCAACTAACGAGTTTATGAAGATATCAAAGAGAGAAATCTCAATGCTCAATTTTCACGTAAAATATTTAAAAAATCTCAACTTCGATAAGAACAATAACCTGCATATATAGTTATATGTGTGTGTGTGTGTGTACTGTGTTTGTATCGAATTTCAATTCTAATGACATTTATCCTAATTTTGTACAAATTATGGCTGTTTCCACTAAACTTTAAGTTGTGGCCTACAACTCTTTTTTTTCGTCTTTGAAAATTAAAATTTGTCTTTGTTAGTTTTGCACCAAATTCTTATGAATTATGGGTTCGTCTCGACGAGAGAAACTGGAAAAGTAATGATTGTAACATTTACACACAAATTTATTTTGGAAATATGACTTTTTCTTGGATATTTTTAGAAAACGCTGGTTTAAAAGTCATAATTTTTTACTTTTCTGATTTTTATCTTCGATGTGAACCAATAATCCATAAAAGCTGGAGTAAAATTAACAACCGCGAATTTTTTTTAAATAAAGACAACATAAAAGTTGGGTTTAGCTTACTGATAAAAAAAAAATTCAGCAACGTGAATTCCATCAAACTTTCACTCTTTCCTACGATCACACTATCAAATTTATTAAGCATGGTTTTTTTTTTTTTTTTGAAAGTGTCAGAATTTCATTGAGAACTTAAGACAAATCCTTTGACAAAATTGACTCGAGAGCGGGCGGAATACAACCCGAAAGAAAACTAAAACCATGCACTTTGCTACATTGGGAAGCAATCCAGTGAGCTGCTTTGTTAAGATTTCTACGACACCAAACGAAGGACCAAAAAGTAGATGCTACCCATTTTCTAATGTCGCCCACAATAGTTTCAATCTCCCAGGGGCATTCAGTATTGCTATCAGAGACATAACGAATAAGGTCTCGGCAGTCCGACTCAAAGATTACGTGTTGAAAACCTTGTTCCATAGCCACGACACAAGCGATTCTCAAAGCCCAAGCTTCAATAGCAATAGCCGAGGAAACCATAGCATGACCACTACGCAGCAAGAGAGCAGATCCACCACAATCTCTAGCAATGATGCCAAAGGCAGCCAAGCTGCGGGAGGATTTATATGCTCCATCAGTGTTGAACTTGATCGAAGATGGGGGAGGAGGAACCCATTTCAGATCACAAACAGGAGTTGGTAAACCATTAGAAATCCCTGCATATATTGCTTGCAAATAATCTGTATTGGCCCTCTTGGCTTGATCAATCACATCCTTTGGTACAGGTAATTTACCATTGAAAACACAGTTATTACGAGCTTTCCAGATGGCCCAACATAACTGGAAAATTTCTCCCACTACCTCACAGTTCGTTTCCTTTGCTAGGTCCCCACAGAGAAGGTCATTTAACCACTTATCAACAGCCACCACATCCTTGTAAAGGGTCCAGTAACCTTTTCCACTCCCAAACCATACTGCTCTACTCCATGGACAATGAAAGAGCAAGTGTTCTACTGTTTCGTCAGCATTGTTGCAAATCTGGCAGCTTGGGTTAGGTGCACATTTCCTTCGGTACAAGTTTGCACGACAAGAAACCCAATTCTTCACTACTTTCCACATGAACATACGAACTTTTGGCATTGTCTTGGTGCCCCAAAGTTTTTTCCACATAGACTGAGATGGAGTGAAAGAGCAAGATGGGAGAGAGGGATTTATTTTTGGAGAGATGATGATCTTACGGGCATAACCCAACTTGACTGAATACTTCCCTGACTTGGTATGGCGCCAAATAACCTTATCTTGTGCTGCAGTAAGACTGATCGGGATTTTGCAGATTTTATCCACTACATCCAATGGAATGCAAGTCTTTAATTTCTCCCTATTCCAAGACTTGGTAGAAGGGTTGATGAAGTCTCCCACCATTGTCTTTTCCTTTTGGACGTTTGGAAGTGGGGTCACTCTATTCCCCAGTAGCTCAGGAACCTAGCTATCTTCCCAAAATGAATCTGATCCCCAGTCCCCACCCTCCAATGTAGCCCATCCTGAATAAGATTCCTCCCTTCAAGAAGGCTACACCAGATCCAGGACGGACTTGAACCTCTCTCTGCTTCCATGCAAGACTTGTTAGGGAAATACAAACTTTTAAGAATTCTAGCCCACAATGAGTTTGGGCTATTCATCAACCGCCAAAACTGCCTAGCCAATAATGCAACATTAAACGATTCGAAGTCTTTAAAGCCCATGCCTCCCATCCCTTTCTGCGTAGTCAACTTATGCCAAGCACCCCAATGGATTTTCCTCCCATTTGCCCCTTTACCCCACCAAAAGGTACTTGTCGCGGAATTTAAACAAGCACAGATGGATTTAGGAACCTTAAAGCACATAAATGTATACATGGGTATAGGTTGAATTACTGATTTGATGAGCACCTCTTTACCTACATGGTTCAACTGATCATTCCCCCATCCCTGTGCCTTGCGCATAATCTTATCTCTAAGGTAACCCAGAGCCCTTCTCTTGGACTTTCCCCAAAAAGCTGGAAGTCCCAAGTATTGGACAGCTTCTTTCATTTCGTCCATACCAAGAATACTTGTAACCTCCTTCTTTAGATAGTCACTTGTATTGGGCGAAAAGAAAAGGCTTGACTTTTGCACGTTAAGAGTGAGTCCAGAAGCTTCGCTGAAGTTGGCGATGAGGTCCATGAAGTTGGAGCAAGTCTTGGCGTTAGCCTCTAGGAACACGAGAGAGTCATCAGCGAAAAGCAAGTGAGACACCTCAGGGCATCTTTTCCTCATCTTGATACCCCCAACTGACTTATTCCTAACAGCCTTCCTCATAAGAATAGAGAAAACATCAGCGACAATCAGGAAGAGATATGGAGACAAAGGGTCGCCCTGGCGGAGTCCCCTACTGGGCGTCACACAACAAACCTGCCCCCCATTAACCATGATGGAATACTTAACGGAACAAACACACTCTTTTACCCAAGTAATCCACTTCCCATCAAAGCCCAACTTCTCCATAACCTTAAACAAGAAATCCCAACAAACACGATCATACGCCTTGTTTAAGTCAAGCTTTACTGCCACTGAAGCCTTAGAACCCACCTTCTTATGTTTGAGGAAACGGAAAACTTCATGCGCCACAGTGATATTATCTTGGATTTGTCTCCCTGGAATGAAAGCTGATTGTTCCTCCGAGATTATACCATCAATAAAAGGTTGAAGTCTATTTGTTAAGATCTTGGAGATAATCTTATAAAGAAAATGACACAAGCTGATAGGGCGGAGTCGGTTCATAGACTCTGGATTAGGTACCTTTGGGATAAGAATAACATTTGTCTGACTGACTTCTCTCAAGAGGGCTCCATGTTGGAAAAAGCTCTTCACTGCTAGGAATACCTCGTCTCCCACTGTATCCCAATACTCTTGGTAAAATAGCCCTGGAAAACCATTGGAACCTGGAGCTCGCAATGGACCTTTGTCAAAGACAGCAGCCCTGACTTCATCTCTAGTAACATCCCTCACAAGCCTAGCGTTACATTGAGGAGAAATTAAAGGATCAATCAAGCTGATAATGTCCTTAAAATCCCTCACCGGAGGGCCTTCATATAGTTCCTGAAAATGTAGCTTAATAATCTCAGCAATCTCTTTTGGTTCTGACTTCCAATTACCCTCTTTGTCCTTCAACCTCATGATCTGATTCCGCTGACGCCGTTGAATAGTTGAAAGGTGGAAAAAACGCGAGTTTTTATCCCCCATTTGCAACCATTTGATCCTTGAACGTTGGTGCCAATACATAGCGTCTTTTTGCCAAAGATCTTCTAAGTCCTTTGCTAAACTCTTCTCTTCCATTACCAACTGCTGGTTGAAACCCATCTCTAACTGTTTCTGGACCTCCAACATTTTGTCTTTTGTAACAGCAATCTTTAACCGTAAATCCCCAAATTTCTTACGGCTCCACTCCTTAAGTTTTTCCTTGCAAGCACGCAGCTTCTTGCACACCGTAAGCATGACGGGACCCTCTTGTCTTATACTCCAAGCCTCCGAGACTACAGATGAACATTCCTCATCAGACATGCAGCCAATAAGATTCGAACCTAAAAGGTTTCCCCACCTTGTTAAGAGGGACATCTGTATTCAAAATGATGGGGTTGTGGTCTGATCCTATGGCAGCCTGCACAAAAACCATCGCATGCTCATACATTTCCCGCCATTTCGAATTAGCAAAAGCCATATCGATCCTTTCCATAATGAAGCTGTCTTCACTCCGATTATTCCTCCAAGTAAATCTGGGGCCTTTAAATTCCAAATCCACCAAGCCACAATAACTAATCATATTGTGAAAAGAAGACAGTGTATTCTGACTCGGTTCAAGTCCCCCAATCTTATCGTCCACAGTCAAAACCTGATTAAAATCCCCCATACATAACCACGGTAGCAATTCCGAACAAGCAATGTTCTTGATACAATCCCAAACTTGCTGGCGACCCAATCTAGAAGGACACCTATAAACAAAGGTTGATGCCCAACACTCATTGGTCATCTTGTTAGTGACAATTACATGCAGAAAGTTCTTATTAGCCTCCTCCACGTCAATATCCAAACCACTTGTCCACCAAAGAGCTAAACCCCCAGACAGACCAACAGGATCAACATAAAAACAGGAAGAAAAACCTAACCTACGGCGGAAGGTCTCAAGCCTGACCTTTTTATTTTTTGTCTCCATCAGGAAGATGATGGAGGGACGATTTCTACGCACCAAATCACCTAAAGCCTGGCTTGTCACGGTACGCCCAAATCCTTGACAGTTCCAGGTTAGGATCAGCATTGGGCATGTGGCTGTTCCGGGCCAGCCACACGCCCCTGAGCAGTCAAGTCCGGATCTTCCATCTCATGATCAACCTCCGCCGTAGGAGCCAACTCATCCAGAGCCCGTATCTCCCTCTCGCCATGGAAACTGTAAAAATGTTGAACCTGAACATCACACAGCCCATCTTCTGTGAATCTCGGGTCCCCATCAGATGGAATGCCCTTCTTAGGGCCAACCGCTCCACGGTTACCACGAAGCATTTTACGGGTCGAACGGGAAGGCTTAGGTTTAGGGTTAGAGGGGTTGGGGGTTTCATTTGGGGAACAAATACGAAGAATTTTGGATCTACTAGACTCCAATGCTTCATCAGTAGCTTTCCTTTTGAGGTTTAGAGAGTTAAAAACCCTTGCAAGGGAGATGTCAAGGGATTTGGGAGAAACAGGTTTAGGAGGGTCAAGGGATTTGGATGGAACAGGTTTCGGAAGGCTGAGGATATTAATGGCCGGATTACCACTTGAAGGGTTGATTGGGGGAGTTAGATCCTGAATATTGGGGGGATTTGGGTTAATTTGAGGTTGGGTTAAGGGTGGGCTCAAATTCAAGGTTTTTGGGCTATTGGAGGGTTCTGTAACAAAGTAGTATGGGTTTTGGTTTGAGATTAAGGTTGGGCTACAAGGTTTAGAAGGTTTGGTGACATTGGGAGGCAAGGTGGGTTGGTTACTGAGGTCCGACCCGTAAACAGCTAATGACTCATCAGATCCAGAAAGAGCCAAAACAGATATACCTTGGGGGCTACTCAAGGGAAATTTTGAACTAGTATTACGTGTCACCCTAGACAAAGCGACGTCTGTCCCTTGTACAAATCCAACGTCCGTACGATTAGCAGCTTGGCGCTCCCCTGCTTCCACACCCCCGCGACAATTCTGTCCCCTAGCTGGAGACTCCACGTGCTCCAAACTTTCTTTTAGTGCACGCGCCTCCCTGGGCGACTGAAACCCCGGCCGCTGATGGGCAATATCAGCGTCAATTTCCTTGTTTTGAATCACCTCAATCGGACTGGCAACTCTCCTAGCCCTACCAGTCCTTAGCTCAGGACCGTAGCCCGAACGATCTCCTTCTTCCTTAGAGACAAACTTGCAACTTCGATTGTCATGGCCAACTCTACCACACGCATAACAGAAGTCGGGGAGTTTCTAATACTTGAAGGAAATCCACCGAACTCTTGCCGACTCATCTTTTCCATGCAGCCAAAATCCCTTGGGAAAGAACTTCGAAATGTCAATATCCACCTTAACTCGGAGGAAGCAACGAGATAAGATAATATTCTCCGCCAACGTTTCCACTGCCAAAATCTTGCCAACGCGTCGACCAATAATCTACGCATTAGTGCGTGACATTTTCTCGACGGGGAGGCCATGGATCTGCATCCAAAAGGGGCAAACCGTAAAGCCAAGCTCAGACACCACCATACCGTTTTCAAGCGGAATAAGCACCAGAAGATTTCCCATCACAGACCAAGGTCCTTCGCTGAGCACGTTGTCTTTATCCTCCTCGCTTTCAAATCGAAACAGGAAAACATTGTTGCTCCAGTCTTCCACTTTGAAAGGAGCCCTGGTCTTCCATGCAGCGGTCAAGATATTGGCAACCACCGGGGCCTTGAGAGTTTTAGTGAGAACCACTTTTCCGACCAGACACAGACATCGTTTAAGTTCCGAATCACCAAAACCCTCTTCAAGGTCCAAAACATCAAAATCCGCCATTAGAGAAAATAGGTTGAAATAGGAAAGAAAGCAAAGGAAAGGAGACGGAGGGGAGGTTGAAGAAAGAGGGAAGCAGATGGTTGGAGGAGAGGGGAAGAAAGGAAAAGGGTAGAGAGAGACGAGTAGATAGAGAGAGGATAGCAGGGGAGGAGAGGGCTATTTACGGTGGAGCTGGCGGGTAAGCAGGTAGTGGGTAATGGTGAAGGGAAAGGACAGGATAATGCTGGGCAACCACCAAGGGCACGACTCTCATTTTAGAGAGAGAAGCTCTCATTTTAGAGAGAGACTCAAAATTAGAAGATAGTGAGTATAGTTTCGCATGGGTGACTAATGAAAAGTAAGCCCAAAAATCAGAGAAATTTTTGGGTGCCAGGTGGTCACCACGTGGCACGGCCACGTGGTGCTCGAGCAGCCAATCCGAGCTATCTAAAAGTGTATTGGACGATTCAGATGGAAACTCTCTCTCTCCTCTCACCCCACCACTCTCTCTCCAAATTCGAGCCTTCCAAAACTGAAATGGACGGCCCGAATGCACTGCTCGGCACCCAAAAATTTCTCCAAAAATCAGCTCTCTTCCAAGGAACCAAAACAAAGACTGCATGGTAAAAAAATCAGAAAGCAAAAAGTACGAGGATAAAACAAGACAAGCCAATAAAGACCAAGAATCAAAATTCTGTTTAATTAGGAGGTATTTTTTTTTAGACTGCTGAGAACAGTTTATGTGATTTTCGTCATTTGAAAGTATTTTTAACAAATTAAATTTGTTAGGGAAAATGACGGCCAATGACGTGTTTGATAATTAATACCCGCCAAGAACATGCTGAAAATATTTATTAATGCTGAAAATGTTCTTAACGGATATTAATTATCAAAACACGTCATGAGCCATCATTTTCCCAATTTGTTAAGAGACACTCATCGGTGAGAGTTCAATTTGAATTGCGAATCTCGGGCCGAGATGCAATTGTTTCCTGCGGCCCAGCCCACTCAACAAATACATCACCCACTGGTTTAGGGGCTTAGGGCCCATTTTAACAGAGATTATTTAGCGTGGAGGTCCCTCGAACTCCTTCACCACCGCACATTATCATGGGACACATACACTTTTAAGCTTTGTATGAAATTTGTGAAATTTTAAAAAGAAAAATGAAGGTATGGTTAAAAAAATTTATCTTCATTGTTTTGTTTGGTAAGAAAAATAAGAGAAAATTTAATTAAAAAAAATTCTAAAATTGTACACAATATATAATTTTGATCTTATTTTTCTCCAATTTTTATTTCTCCTCAAGTTCCACATGCACCGTTAGTCTAGGCGCCGACAACAATGATAGGAGAGTGAAAGACTCATGCGTAAGGAAAGCCAATCAAAAGAAGAGGAAAAGGAAAGCCATGGAGTTGATTGGCTGCCTTCACATAATCTTCCATTGTCACTCTTAATTTCTCGTTCTGCTGGCGCTCACAATTCTCCATTTAACGAATTCCAGTAATTTGTGATATTTTTAAAAAATACTTTCATGCTGATGTTCTCGCGCACACCCACATATTATGTAACTCAGATAAAGAATTGTATATTGTGGCAAAATATATTCAGAAGCATCGGAAAAATGCGTAGTGTGGGAAAATCAGCCATGGTGATGGTGAGAATAACTTTTACGGAGGTTTCCGTAAACGGAGGCCCAATCTTAAGCGTTCAAAGGTGTTTTGGATAATCCATATTGAAAATCAATTTTGACCGATCATAATTAAAAACACATCTCAACCATTGATTATCGAAATAAACGGTTGAGATTATACAAAGTCGTGAATCCTCCGTGAATAAGTTTCTCGGTGATGGTAATTTTCCATTTCAACCATTTGAAATCCGGAGAGAGTGAGAGTCCGTTCCACAACACCTTCTTAAAAAATAAATATTTATTTCACATTTTCAAACTCAAAAATAACGTAAATAAAAAATAATTTTTTAATTTTTTTATACCGTTCAAAAGATTTCAATGAAATCAATCAAACAAGATCTATTTTGTTTGAAAATTTATTTACGTAAATATATTGTTTTAAATTTAAAATTATATTCTTAAAAGATAATTACTTAAAGGAGTTTTGAAAGCGCGCATGAGACACTCGAGAAAAGGAAGAGAGACAGAGAGAGAGAGAGAGAGAGAGATGAGTTTGAAGCCCCATTTGGTGGAACTGTTGCCATTCGCAGCCATGGTGATGGTAGAGAGCTTGGATGTGGGCCTAACCACCCTGAGCAAAGCAGCCATGTCCAAAGGAATGAGCCACTTTGTCTTTGTTGTTTACTCAAACGCCATTGCCACTCTCATCCTCCTCCCTTCTGCTTTCCTCTTCAACAGGTGGTATCTACCCTCTTTCCCCTTAATTATTTTACTTCCAAAATTTCACTTCTAATTTAGTTCCTTGTCACTTGCAGAACAAAGAGACCTCCTCTGACGTTCTCTCTCCTCTGCAAATTCTTCCTCCTCGGCCTTGTTGGGTATGTAGTTTTGTCCTTTACACCTTCAATTCAATGAGTCCAAAAGTGGGCTCTGTCCCTTTGTGAAGGAAATTAATGGGTCTAGGTATTTGGGGCTTCTTTTTTTTTTTTTAACAGGATTACAGTGATGCAAAACTGTGTATTCACAGGGATAAACTATAGCTCACCCACCCTTGGATCTGCCATGAGCAATTTGGTCCCAGCTTTCACTTTCTTGCTTGCTGCTATCTTCAGGTTTTGTTACTCTTTTCCTATTTTTCATTGACAGACAGTAAATCAGAGGATGATGGAGCACAATTACCCAATTGATCAGACTAAGGACTAATAATTAGAAGCTATGCTGCTTGGATGCTCCAAACGTATATAGTATCCCATGTTTTGTGGGATTAATTCTCCAAGTTATACCTCAACAAATTGTTGCATTGAAAGGACAGAAATCGTGTCTCATGGATTTGCCATTCTATCTCTCATCTAATATCGCGAATCAAACAGGCCCTCGGGATATGACCATGTGGTTCCTAAAAGGCTAAAATCATCCAAGAATGAAGGTTTTCTACCAAAAAAAAACATTTGCAATTATCAAACAAAACCAAACCAAGCCTTAAGTCTCACTCAGTTGGGTCAGCTACTCTACATGAATCCATTTTTCTCCATTGCGATTTGTCCTGTTGCATACACGCTTGAAATTGATTAACAAAAAGTGGACAAAATCAACTAATATGCAAAGTTTTTTTTTTTTTTGTCTATCAATCTTTTTCCCTCTCAGGATGGAAAAGGTAGATTTTAGAAGCTCAAGAAGTCGGGTGAAGATCATGGGGACCTTGGTTTCAATATCAGGCGCATTGGTAGTAACCCTCTACAAGGGTCCTCCAATTGGCTCCTTGCCAGTTCAATCCCCATCAGTTTCCTCTGAAGACTCGTTTCCATCACAATCATCTCTCTTCAACATGTTGGCAACTGAAAGTAACTGGATTCTTGGAGGCCTTTTCCTTGCGATTGCTTGTTTATCTCTGGCTATATGTAACATTTCTCAGGTAATACTCAAACAATAGTGCTACATACCCAGAAAAGTACCCAATTTCAAATTAGCGGACGGATCAATATTTGTTGTGAGCCACATTATAGGAATGATGAATCTATACCATATCGGATAAAAAAAAAAAAAAAAAAATCTGTACCATATACTTTGTGCTCTAGATTCATTATGAGTGTGATCCACATTGCATTATTGTTGCACCCCAAGTTGATTTTTGTCAAGTTTTTAGTAGTAAATTACATTTCTTACATTCGAAAGCATGGATCCTTTGTCCCCAAAACTTTGTGCTGTGGTTGTCCCAAACTCCCAGTGCACCACGCATTGTGGTGAAGTCTCAAATTAAAGAGTATTGAGTACAATCGTGCAAAACTTATGGTGCGTTAAGACAAGGAAGACCGGGAATCATGTGCACAAGACACACAGACAGACAGTCAAACATAAAAATCCTTCTTCTCTGAGCAGAATTGGATTGATCATATATAGTGCGTTAAGACAAGGGGACTGAGAATCCTACACAAGACACACAGACAGTCAAACATAGACATTATTCTGCTCAAGTGGATTGATAACATCTGAATAGTAATCTTACAGGCTGCAATACTTAAAGGGTACCCATCAGAATTGACAACAGTGGCATTCTACTGCTTGTTTGGGACAATCCAATGCACGGCACTCTCATTATTTGCAGAAAGAAACAACCTAAATGCTTGGAAACTAAACCCTGATATCGAGCTTATCTCAGTTATCTACTCAGTAAGTAAATTTTCCACTGGTAGTTCTAGTCTGACAAGCATTATCGCACCTAATCTGCAATCATTTCTCGTTTTCCACTTTTTTAGGCCGTGCTTGGAAGTGCCGTTACTTTTTCTGTCCAAATATGGTGTATACGCAAGAAAGGTCCTGTGTTTGTCGCCATGTTCAAGCCAATGGGCATTGCTATTGCTGCATTATTGGGTGCCATTTTCCTTGGTGACACACTTCATGTTGGAAGGTAAAAAATTCGTCCCGAGCTCAACTACTACCCTTTTCTAAGAAAAAAAAGAAAGTGATCAAGTTAATTAATCAATAAATAAATAACACGTTTTCCACAGCTACTACCCTTTTCTAAGAAAAAAAAGAAAGTGATCAAGTTAATTAATCAATAAATAAATAACATGTTTTCCATTCAGGGATACTGCCAGGTTACCATGTGATGAAGTTGATCTTTTCCCTTTGTTTAGACTTTTGGAAATATTTGGGTGCGATTTGTTGTAGAAAAGAAGGGACAATGATTTGGGTTTGGATTGTCTACGCACGGGACTGTTCAGTTTAAGCACCGTGTCGGCCAATTTTTTGATCTATTTCGATAACCGGAACCGTTTGCTTTTTAAAGGTCATCGAGAACACCGACAATGTCAAAAACCAGATCGATGAAATGTCCAAAAACATGATTTCGAATCAGAATTATCTTAAACTAAAATAGGTTAGCACACTTGATCGGAACTTTTTTTTCTTTTTGTGGAAAAGCAATACAGGTCAGAACTCATTTAACTCAATAAAAATGTGTTGTTCAACTTGATTGGATTTTGATTATTCATCTTGGCTTTCGAGACGACAGTCCAAACCCTACTTTTACTTGGAGACGGGTGTGTTCGGATGTGGAGTCCATTAATTTTTTTTTTCCACCAGGCAGTGCAAATTTCAATGGAAAAGTGCCACAAAACTGATTTATGTTTACTACTATTTTGTTTACATGTTTTTGCAGCGTTATTGGAGCAATTGTAATTGTGGTGGGTTTCTACGGAGTGATATGGGCACAATCAAAAGAAGAGGAAAAGGGTAGCCATGGGGTTGATCAGCTGCCTTCACCCTCATGCAATACCCCTCTATTGCAGACTCACGCAGTCGCATAGAGACTTGTATATTGTAGAAAATCAGCCATTTTTCCGTTTAGCTTTTCTTTGAATTATATCCCACTCGAAACAATGAGTTCGAGAGTCGAATGTTGTTGCACTAGTACATGGTATATAACTATTGACCAAGTACCCAAAAATAAGGTCGATGGTTCTTCAAAGTATTTCCTGGAAAGAGCAATTGTTCTAAGAAAACTTTATAAGATGTTCTAATTTCTCAAAAACCCTTCCCTCTCGAAAAGTTTGAAAATAAGTCTTTAGAGACCATGGAAAATGATGAAGGTTTTGTTTGCAAAATTAGTTTATGAAGAACACTTTGAATTTCAAGACAATTTTCTTACCTCTGGTTTGCCCCTGCCTTCCTCTTTTCCATTTCCCACTTTCAGATAAACATGACATGCAACTTGGCAATCAAAATTCTATAGATTACTAGAATATCGCAGTTTAAGAATTATTAAGCATTGGTAAGCTACCGAGACACAAGTCCAAAATCTCGCCTCCAAAGAGCCAAAAAAGCGAGCAAAGAAAATCAGAAAGCAAATGCCCCAAGTTGAAGAATACAATAGCTATATATCCTCCACCCTTTCCGATGCTCCTCTCAATAATACTTGTAGAGGTACTTCCCACTCCCAACACCTCGTTGCTAGACAATATCTCCATAAATCTACCAACAAAATTGTTAGCTGACGTGCACTCCTCAGCACTAACCTGTCTTGAAAATTTATAGAATTTGGAATGACTAGTATACCCTCTATATGAGCTTCAATATATAATAAAATCAAAACCAGCGCAGTTGGGAGGCTGAGGTAGAAGGTTATAACGTACACCCACATGACCACCTGGTCTCACGATTTGAGATCATCCGATGTGGCAGAAGGTATACAATGTGTGGTGAGGATGTCTAGTGTTGCTGCTTTGGCTGCCTTTGTTCGAAGGACCACTATCTGCAAACAAATACATACAAGGATAAAGCAAGGCAAGGCAATCAAGACCAAGAATCAAAATTTTGTATAGGTAAATTGTTTTGATCAACTAAAAACCAAACAAGTTTCGAAATCATTTCTGCTACGTATTTGAGAATGCGAGAAATGGCAAGTGGATTCGATTCGAAACTCTACAGAATAGTCAATATTGAATTATGATAATGTGTGTTGAAACAGCTCAAACTTTCATACAGGTTCCTGGTGCTTCGGTGCATTGCGATTGAAACATTGGATATTGGGATTTTCATGAATGAAGTTTCATTTCGGTTTTATAGTAAACAGAAAACATTTGCCTGCTTTGATTTAATGGAACAAAAATGGAATTTGGTTCCTTGATCAAGACACGATCTAATGCACGTGTGAACAAAAAGTGAGGTTGAGGTACCTGTTGGTATTCCAAATCAAATTTCAAAAACTCATCGTCACAGCTCTCCACCATGCTAGCCAAACTCTTCAGATTCTTCACAGGCTTGCCATTAAAAGCAAGAACCTACAAACATATGCATAATAAAAATAGATTTAGAATCACTCCTAGGCTATCCTAGCATCGTGTAAATATTTTCTGCATCCATTAGCAATTCCGACCTGGGTGTTGACAATCTCCTCATATCCAATATTGATGTCTGCGACAAGAACCTTTTTAAATTGGACAAGAACAAATGTCAATACTAATGTGTACACCCTTGGGTAATAACATCAGAGATACATAAGCGTAAGAAGCAAGATGAAAAACCTGAGATATCACAACAAGCTGTTCATCTGGTGATTGGGGCATTTCATGCAAGAGTTTGTCCAACAGCTTGACTGGAGCTTCATATTCATATTCTTTACCATACTGACAACAAGATGCAAACCAAGTTGAGACAATACTTTACATTAATAAAACTTCAAAACTAAACAGGGAAAAAAAAAAAAGCTGTTTGTATTTCCTGTGCAACTGAAGGGTAATCAGATAGATTTCTCTCAATGCTCATGCAAGTTTATATTAACTTTTTAAAATAAGATAAAAATTTTGAATGCAGCTGGAACCAAACATTGGCACAAATACACAGTGTAGTATCAAAGCTTTAATGCATTTTATGGCATGTTAGTATGTTACCACTTTGATGACCTCTGATATTTTGATATATCGAACATCATTTCAGAAACTTTTTTGCTCCCCTACTGTTTTTAGGTTGACATCCACAATACCCAAAGGCACATCCCAGCTACTTTATATATTTATATATAATACTGTATATGGAAATACATCATCAGTGAAAATATAAAATAATTTCCAACACAAAAGGAAATCTAATGACTCCAGTATTTGGTAGTGAATAGATTAGGAGAGAACTAAAGTTACATTTGGAAAGTTTACCACTAGGAGGTCTAAAGTTGTTTGTTGCCGATCAATTAAAAAAGAACACCAATGGGTACTAAAGTCCTTCATTGTGCAACAGCAAAGGCAATCCTAAACACTATTTGGAGAAAATTTTGATCTGCAATGAAGTTTTAGAGTTGAACTTGGATTCCTAACTCAAAAGGTTTTGAAATTTAAAAAAAAAAAAAAAGTAAATGCGTGCACATCATGTTGTGAAAAATTTAAACGGTAAGCCCATCACCAAATTACATCCTCTATTTTGTGAAATGATAAACCAGCCCATCATACCACGTGGTCTCGGTCATATCAATGCGACAACTGAAGTGGCTATTAGTTCTGTATTACTAGACCATCAAGTGCCCAGGCCTCTTCAGGGGAAATCCTATGCACATTAGACAAAGCTATATCCTCTTTTGGGAATCATAAATACTGAAAAGTACAGAACGCTCATCATTTTCAAATTTTTTCCATCAAAAAAAGTTAATATGTTTTGAAAACATCCTAGTGTTTCATAAAAAGTTGGTTGTTCCTGTAATATTTTCCAAATACAGTTCTCGGAAATAGTTCACTGAACATGAAAACATGAGTAGAAAATGGAAATAACACCAAAGAGACCATTGTTTTAACTTGTCCGGCGTTCGTTAGATCTCACCAAGATACAGCATAATCTCAAAAAAAAACATAAATGCAGATAATAGATGTGAATCTTGTGGCTGAAAAAATAAGATACATGGAATTTAACAGGAATTAATCCTTGCCACCATGTCATGCCCATATGTCAGACAAGCTGAGCTAAGCTTTGCTCAGGCTTGGCTTCTTTACTAAATAAGCTTATTGTCCAAACACAAAATTTAAAAGTCCAATCGTTACCTCAGAACGCAGATATGGAACAGATACAGTCGTAAAAACAAGTCCAGCAACAATGTAATAAGAGGGAGGTCTGCCCTTGTTGTGCGCTGGAATGAGCCTTTTGTGACTTTTTAATTTGACGTTAAATCTCAGAGTTTCAGAACTCCGAAGAACTTTAATCGCCGCAACATCTCCAGTATACTTTTGTGATACAAGATAACTAAACCCTATGCGCTCACCATGTCTAAAAGGAACTGAAAAAACAAAAGAAAGAAAGTTAATCCCAGAGCTCGGAACACATAACGATGGGGCAGAGAATTGTGGTGAATCTGACTATCACCATTTTCAAGGTTACATATGAGAAAAAAGCCAACATAATGGGGCAACGAGAAACTTTTCCTTGTCAAGTAACACAATCATGAAACACACCACCACACAGTAGATATCAATTCCAAATTAAGTATAACTCAGCCAACAATTCCAGTCAAAAGGTATACTTTCATTACAACCACTGACACAGCAAAATAACTCAAAAAAAAAAAGCGTTGCATCTCATAGAGAAAGCTATAACAATTATGTTACAGTCAACTCAACTCATATGAACAAGCCCTAGTCCCACTTAATTTGGCTCAACTAGAACAATTGCTTCTAATTGAAGCCATATTCTCAAGTAAGTTTGAGGAAATCATGTCATTTCCTGTCATCTCTGTCCATAACATCTAAACACTTTTCACTCATTTTCTTCAGTTGGTGCCACTTTTTCCTAATAAATTCATTTCCCATTTTATATACTCATGCAAGACCCCTTTTCAATCCCAACATTCTCCTATAGCTATACTTATTTTCTCTACTGTTTTTTCTTGATTGCCCACCATTCAGTAACATGTTACCCAGAAATGGAAAGATGGTTTTACATACCATATGCTAGATGCATAATAAGCTTACAGCTTACTCCTAAAGCACAACCATGCATTGCACTACAATTTTATCTGAAAGGAAGATTATACTAAAGAACACAGCGAACAACAATGCAATTTTATCTGAACAGACTGCCAAAAACCAATGTTGACAAATTATACAAAAGAAAACTGGTGAAAGACTAGCGTAAAGTTTTACTATAATTTCTACTAAGAGGTTCGTCAATGGACATCTCTAAGCTTTCTTAATTATCTGCTACAAGGAGTTCATAAAAGTGATAACATAATTGTGTATAGAAAATTAGCAATGAAGTCTGCAACAAAATATAATGTACGAAAGCCAATCTTAGTTGGGAGAACATCAAAATATAGTATATGTTATCGAGTTACTATAACAGTACAACCCATTTTAGACCCTAAAGTATGATACGCAAATCAAATGATATTGGTTTGGAAACCCAAAATTAGGGTTAACTTTCATTAAACTGGATATATATACAACGCAAGATACAACAATTACAACGAGGTCCTAACTAATTAACTATTTACATACTAAGGATAAATAATGAAACTCCGTCCAACAAACTAATTCATTAATCTAACACTCCCCCTCAAGTTGGTGCGAAGATATCGATCAAGCCCAACTTGAATGCAATAGGGTGGAAACTCTTGCTGCCAAGTCCCTTTGTGAATATATCAGCCAACTGATCTCCAGATCTCACAAAAGGCATACATATCAAACCCTCGCTCAGTTTCTCCTTGATGAAGTGTCTGTCAATCTCAATATGCTTCGTTCTATCATGTTGAACAGGATTATGAGCAATGTTTATAGCAGTCTTATTATCACAGTAGAGTTTCATAGGACCACTGTCAATGAAACCCAAATCACGTAATAAGGTTTGGAGCCACAAGAGCTCGCAAACACCATGAGCCATGGCTCTGTACTCTGCCTCTGCGCTAGATCTAGCAACCACTGATTGCTTTTTACTTCGCCAAGTAACCAAATTCCCTCCAATAAAGGTACAATAGCCAGAGGTAGAGCATCTATCATCCACAGAACCAGCCCAGTCAGCATCAGTAAAAGCCTCCAACCGCAAATGGCCATGATTAGAGAACAGAATTCCTCTTCCTGGAGCTGATTTGAGATACCTCAGAATACGATAAACTGCATCCAGGTGTGAAATACGAGGATCATGCATAAACTGGCTAACTACACCCACTGCATAGGTAATATCTGGCCGGGTGTGAGCTAAATATATCAGTCGCCCAACAAGTCGCTGATACCTCTCCTTATTAGTACGTTCGCCCATATCTCCACTCAAATGATGATTTGGCTCAATAGGAGAATCTGCAGGCTTACAACCCAACATGCCTGTTTCTTCCAAAAGATCAAGAATATATTTTCGTTGAGAGATAAAAATACCTCTATCAGATCTTGCCACTTCCATTCCAAGGAAGTATCTCATCGCTCCCAAGTCCTTAATCTCGAATTCTTGGGCAAGTCGAGACTTCAAATTATGAATTTCATTCACATCGTCACCTGTCATTATTATATCATCAACATAAACAATAAGGACAGCAATCTTACCATCACTCCTCTTAATGAATAGAGTATGGTCAGCATGGCTCTGTTTGTAGCCGAAACTCAGCATGGCCTTTGAGAATCTGCCAAACCAGCCCTAGGTGACTGCTTCAAACCATACAATGCCTTCTTCAATTTGCACACCTTTCCCTCACTTGCAGCGGAAGAAAAACCTGGTGGAATATCCATATACACTTCCTCATCTAGATCACCGTGAAGGAATGCATTTTTTACATCAAACTGTTGAAGTGGCCAATTCAGGTTAGCTGCACAGGAAAGTAGAGCTCGCACAGAATTCATCTTTGCTACTGGAGCAAATGTCTCCTCATAGTCAATACCGTAGGTTTGAGTGAACCCTCTGGCGACCAATCTAGCTTTGTATCTGTCAATTGTACCATCTGCATTCTGTTTAACAGTAAATACCCACTTACATCCCACTGATTTCTTTCCTCCAGGAAGTGGTACTAGCTCCCAAGTGCCATTCTTTTTCAAAGCTGTCATCTCCTCTACCATAGCTCTTTTCCATTCGGGTATGACTAACGCATCCTTCCAATTCTGTGGAATAGATATAGAGGAAAGAGACGAAACAAAGGCATAATATGAAGGAGATAAACGATCATAAGACACGAATTGGGAGATGGGATGTAGAGTACATGATCTTTTCTCTTTTCGAATAGCAATAGGACGATCATCAATAACAGGAGGTTCAATAAGAGAAGAATCACTACTAGATAAGTCAGCTGAGAGAGGAGAATCATTAACAGGAGGAGAATCATTACCAGATGAGTCAGCTGAGGAGTCTGGAACTGGAGTAGGCAATGGTGATTGACAGAGTGGTATCACATGGGAGGACTTCCCATCTTTCTGTCTAGCATAGGTCTTTAAGTTGCCTTGCAACCGTGCTGGAAGTCCATCAGTGTCATCACCCATGCCATGTGTTGCCTCTTCAGCAGATACTGTTTCTTTCTCTCCCTCAACTTGATTATAAAATACTGTTTCTTTCTCTCCATCAACATGATTATAAAATAGGTGCTCCCCCTCACCATGATTATACATAGTAAACATCTCTTCTTTCTGATTAGACTCCCCCTGAAGAGATGACTTGGAGAGGGAATAAAAAGACTCTCTTTCCCAAAAGTGACATCCATGGAGACTAAAAACTTTCTAGAATGTGGATCATAACACTTGTATCCCTTCTGGGTAGGAGAGTACCCAACAAAAATACATTTATGGGCTTTATGACCCAACTTACCTCCGGAAGGGTGGGGTGCATGGACAAAGCACACACAACCAAAAACTCTCGGGGGAAGAGTGATAGCATGATAACTGCTAGGAAGACACTCTATGGGAGTCCTGAAGTTGAGAACACTGGATGGCATACGATTGATAAGATAAGCGGCAGTTAAAATGGCTTCTCCCCATAAGAATTTTGGAACATTCATGGTAAACAAAAGAGACCGAGCAACCTCAGCCAAATGACGATTCTTGCGTTCAGCAACTCCATTTTGTTGTGGAGTGTCAACACAAGTCGTCTGAAACAAAATACCACGCTCATCAAGAAAAGCTCTAAAACCTTTATCAATATACTCAGTGCCATTATCACTACGGAGAATTTTAATTTTTGCATCAAACTGAGTACTCACCATCGCATGAAAAGATTGAAAACAAGAAAAAACTTCACTCTTTGATTTAAGTAAAAACACCCAAGTAGCACGAGAATAACAGTCGATAAAAGTGACAAACCAACGATACCCCTTAAGAGAAGTAACAGGAGAGGGCCCCCAGACATCAGTGTGAATAATCATAAACGGGGACTCACTTCTTTTGTTAATAGGTGCATAAAAAGAGCGCTTATGTTTTCCAAGCTCACAGGCTTCACAAAAAAACTGACTCCGATGACAATGTTTAGTTAGATTAGGAAAAAGTTTTTCTAAAATCCCATAAGATGGATGACCCAATCTACGGTGCCACTGATGTAACATAGAGAGACTTGGACTCGTATCTACTTGCAGAGCCAGACCACTTGGCATGGGTGAAGGAGACGGACGAGGAGCAGACTCTAGATAATAAAGGCCATCACATGATCTACCACTGCCAATCACCTTTTCTGTACCCAGTTCCTGAAAGACACAATGTGTAGGAAAAAAGGTCACTGAGCAATTTAAGGATTGTGTAAGACTACTAACAGAGAGAAGGTTAGTAGGAAAATTTGGCACATGAAGAACTGAAGAAAGAGGAAGGGTTGGAGAGCATCGAATGGAACCTTTCCCTGAAATAACACCAGATAGGGATCCATCTGCCACTCGAACCTTATCCTTACCAGAACATGTAGAGTAGGAATCGAAAAATGAAGAACAGCCTGTCATATGATCTGTGGCACCAGAATCTATGATCCACGGAAAAGAGGATGCATTAGCTGGAATACTTGTAGAGAAAGCTGCAGTAGAGGTAGGAGCTATAGTAGATGGAGTATCAAGCCTGGCCAGTAGGTGCTTGAGAGCTTGTATCTCCTCCCGAGAAAGAGGGCCAGTTGGAACGTGGTTGGGATTACCCGCCATATCAACAGAAGGTAGTGAACAAGTACCAGACACTAACAATTCCCAAAAACAACTCCAATCAAGGGAATCAACTCAAAATAAGCAATACCCAATCAATTGGGGCCCCAAACTTCAACAATCCACGAACAATCAACTACCAACAACCAGAGATAGTTGTAACAATCTACTAAAAACAATCCAGAAGCCAAACTCACTAGGCTAAAAAATAACCTCTAAAAAACTGAAAAACCAACCACTGGCAAGCGATATATGTTCTGAATCAATAAAGAAACAGAACCACAAAACACGAATTACAGTATAACTACACGCCCAAAATGCTACAACCAGCAGCAAACAAGAGAAGACCAACCCAGAAGTTGCAGAAAAGGTGCCCAAACTCACTGGTTTAATTCAAACTGACTCGGTCGAACTCAAATAGCAGCAGCGGAAGCTTGAAAGTACCTGATTTGAACGTGAAACAACCTGAAAAACTCCGGCGAGCTCCGGTGAGGGAAGGCGACGCCGGAAAGTAGTGGTCGGAGGTCCGAACAGGGCCAGAAGATTGTCGGTGAACCCTAGGTTTCAAATCTGAGTGGCAAATAGGGCTGAAACTGGTTGATATAGTAGTATGCTACTGTTCATCGGTACTGTTCACAAAACACTGTTCACGCGTTACTGTTCACGCGACACTGTTCACGGGTTAGGATCTCCGCTCTGATACCATGTAAAGTTGAGAGATGACAATATCGATTTGTGGAAACCCAAAATTAGGGTTAACTTTCATTAAACTGGGTATATATACAACGCAAGATACAACAATTACAACGAGGTCCTAACTAATTAACTATTTACATACTAAGGATAAATAATGAAACTCCGTCCAACAAACTAATTCATTAATCTAACAATTTTAGACCCCAAAGTATGACACACAAATCAAATGATATTGGTTTCTTTCCAGGATATAATGAATATGAGATGGTTTTGTAAGAGAAGCACATACTACAATACAATGTTAAACTGTTGCCACAAATTAAGAACACCGGTCAATACCTTAGGTGCCAGAAAAGTTACAACAGCTACAAAGTGGAAAATAGGAGATTCAAGTACTACACAACACGAAATTACCACCAAACGAGAACTGGATTAGGTAGCACCCACCCAACCTAGTTTTATAATCCAAGGCCAATGGAAGAGTAGACTTAAAGAAGCAATTTTAACTTTTAAGTACTGAGCCACACAATAATATACAGCAATACGTATCAATTGTAGATTGCAACTCTTGTAAGGCAACACAAAACCTAACCAAGGTTCAAATCACAATCAAGAAGACAATCGCAGTCATGGTAATAGTGACACGCATTTAACAGCAAATGAGAATAGGAAAAGACAAATGAGATTTTCCCCAAGGGCCATCCCAGCGGCGTTCGTTACCACAATAGAGAGGCTCACATTTGAGCCTCCTACACCTGTCCATCCAAAAAATACGACAGTTGAGATCAAGAAGAAAGAATAATCTATTCATCCACCAATACCTGTTCCATCATTTGCAATATCAATCCCATCAAAGCTGAGTATAATATCTGATGGCTTCAGAACCTCAGATTCCGGAGCAGTGGGATCGATTCTTCTAATACGGACGCCCTTTTGATCAGGTTTCATTCCCATCGCCATACGCATATCGGGATTTTCCATCTTCTGCCACTCAACTCCAAGTATTGGAAATCCTAGCACATGAGACTAATTCTTATTTCGGCAAAGGAAAGAGAAGAGAGGGGAGAAGTGAAGGGCAGGGTGGGGTGGGGGAGAGAGATAAGAGCTACTTTAACAAAATATATTGCGAAGGCCTCAAATATATAGGTGAAATACACGAAACAAAAACCATATCCCCCTCTACAAACTATAAAATTCAGAAGCAACTGTGAAGCATGCAGAGTGACAAAAAAAAATTGGCCAATATCAAGGTATTCTGCTACAGTGCTACTAAACGTGGCTATACTTTGTTCTCAACTACCATGTATAAAGTTTACCTATAAGATGACAAAAGAAGTTTATTGTCCATTATTTCAATTCTGCTCCGTGTTCACAACTATTCCATCAAAACCCCACTACCAAAATACATCTTCTTGACAAGTTAAACAAACTTAATCAGAAACCTGTATTATGGGAATCCCGCTCCATATAAAAAAGATAAAACAAAAGTAAAATCCAGTTCTCCTTGCTTGATAATCTCGAAGGTAAACGTAATTTAAAACCAGAAAATAAAAAGAATCAAATTAAGTTCTTCCTTTGCCTGCTCAAAAGTACTAACTGTATTCAAATTTTATGTATAGTCACCAAATTTAATGGTTTCTCCATACACCATTCATCTATCCCAATGAACTTAGAAGATGAAAAAAACCCTACTATTACTCTAATACTCTTATAACACATGATTTACGATATGCTGATTGTATACTTACTTTATACATCACAAGCCCTATGGAGAAGCTTAAACTCTATAGAACTAGCATTGCTGCTGTCCTGCTCTTATACTTTCTCCCACTTTGTAACTTAACGATCACTTGCTTATGGGATTCATCTCCATCAATATTCCAAGTTACTAGTTATCTTTCATAAATAGATCCTTTGAGAGCTATGCATCAGGTCTCGCAAAGAACATGCATGCATTCAACCACAAGGAAAGAACAAAGTAGAAAGGAATGTTTTTCCACTATTAGAAAAGGTGTCAAGTTGTCAACTACAGGGAGTTTAAAAGCAGAGATCTCTGTATGCCAATTAGGCTGGTTGAGGTGAGTTACTGATTGCTCCCTGATGTGGATGTGTTGTATAATTGTGATAAAGAATATGCAAATATCATGTGTCTAGGGGGCTTACAAAACCTATGCCACAATTCAAACATGAGCATACAAGCATATAGGTTGATCCCAAAAAAAAAAAAAAGAGTATAAAAGCAGATACAGGTAAGCTGTAAATGTCATTTAAGGAAAAGTTCCAAGAGTTACGACTCAATCATATCAGATTTCAACTTGATGATTCTTGACTCAAATCATGACAACTTTAGCATGAAATCATTTATGTCTGGGATCATAGACAAGATAACAATCCTTCTGTGCCCAAGAAAAGCATGAGGATGAAAGTTTGGTCCAATTTTCATTCAATGAAAAGTATGCAAAGTTATATAATCCACTTCAACTAATATGATCGTCGGCCTAAGGATTCACACCCATTCTCTTTTGCTGATTTTGCTTTTCGCTATTTATCTCTACAATTATTATTCACTACATTTAAACCCTTACAATCCACACATAAAAAATCGTCAAGAAGTGACCCATAAAAGATTGTATGAATCTAAACAAATCTGACCCTTTCGCAAATAAGTCAAAGTATGGAAATAAACATACCTGTATATGCTCCATTCTTCTCATAATCCTGAATGAAGTGCATGATAACTGGTGTCGGTATGACATAACCAATATTCTCCGCATCTTCATGTTTAAGGGACTGAAAGGCAATACCAACACAATTTCCCTTGTCGTTGAAGGCAGGTCCACCAGAATTTCCAGAGTTTATGGCAGCATCTATCTGCACATGAACAGTGTCAAGAGACATAAACATTGGATGGCGGGATAGCCATAAATACAATTTTACTGCGAGGAGAAAAGGTCCAAACCTGCAAACCTAGAAGCTCAGTGGACCCATGAACATAAGAAAGAATCTCTATGCGAGAAACAACACCACTTGTCACAGAAATGGTGTCTCCTCCGATTGGGTACCCCACAACTGTCACTGCATCTTGCAGTGCAGGCAACTCCCCAAACTGTACAGGTGACACCCCTTCCCAAAACTCATCACTCTCTACTGTAAGCAAGGCTGCAAGATGGCATACACCACAATTTTATTGAACGAAGTGCCTCATTTTAATTTGCATGGTTAGAAATGATTATCAAGAACATAACTGCAATTGAAGTGAAAGAATTAGACCACCTGACCCTAGTCCTACATTCCAAACTCAATCATCCTTTTTGTTTAGTAACTGAGAGTTTCATTGAAAGAGCAAACAAAAACAAAGAAACAAGGTTCTACAACCAAGATTGGTATAGTACATGATTAAAGGGGAAGTTCTTCACATGGTTGAGTTGCCAACCGTTGACTTTAACATCAGAGCTGATCTTTGAAAGACTGAAGAGGGAGGTATTTGGATTCCTTGAAAGATCCTGTGATTCCTTTCCTGCCAAATGTAGTAAATAATAGCAGCCCATGCAATTTTCCTTACTACGACAACTAGAATAACAATACCCTTGAAATTCCTAATCAATGGGCGAATAGACAGGGAATGACTAGAGACAGGACTAACCTTTGGGCTTTGGCAAAATATAAACAAGCGGCTGCTCTTAGAAGAGGAATATATGTGCAAGAGTTTCATCTTCTTGGAGCATAGAGACCAAATAGGAGAAGAGAAAATGTCCCAATTCATAGGCTATTCCTTAGTTCGCAACCCCCCTCTGATGGCCATCCTAATAAGAATGAGATGTCTTGGGATGCAGTTGGGAAACCAGAGAAGGAGGTGCCAATGAACAATGGAAGAGTGACCTCTAATAGAGTCTTGGGTAGCGGCAGCATTATGGCAGTAGGGGAACAAGTCCATTGAAGCTTGTCATTTTTGGAGCAATCAAGCTGGAAAGAGGGTTTATGCAAAGGGGAAAAGGCCAGACCCATTGGCCATTATATAAAAAGGAAGAAACTTTTGCATCAATAGAAATCCCAGGGGAATCCATAATTCTTGATCCGAAGTAATCAAATCAAAGAGAATCTTTGTTCTAATTTGGGATTCCACTCCCTGTTAAATTTTTGGGAGTCCCTCTCATTTCCACAGATCTGTCACTAAGAGATTGCAGTGGCCTCGTTAACAAGATTGTTGCTAAAAACTAGGGGTGAGCACGGGGCGGAGCAGGGCGGGTTTGACCCGGACCCGTCACCCAACCCGATGAGTCGGGTTGGGAATTTTCAGAACCGAAACCGACCCGTGTAACTGGAATAACCGACCGGGAAACCGATTCTTTTCATCGGGGCGGGTCAGTCGGGTTGGTCTAGTAAAGGCAGAAGGCGCAGAACAAAATGTAGAATGGAGGAGTAAAACCAAGAAATGGCAAAAACCAATTGAGAGGTGGAGTCGTGGACGCCAGGAGTTTGGACGCTGGACGGTGTGTGTCTGTGTGAGAGAGAGAGACAGTGGACTGGATCACTGGACGGCTCACGGCGGCGACATCACATCTGGAGTGGAGTGGAGCGGAGGAGCGTGGGGGCGACATCAGATCTAGCGAGAGAGAAAGCGAGACAGAGGGCGAGAGAGAAAGAGCGAGAGAGAGACGATGGACATTTCTCAGATCTGGAGTGACAAGACTGCGTGGCTTTTGGGCCTGAAGTTTTACTTTTTGCCTTTTATACCTAGGGCAAGCCACAAGGGTATGTATATATACGTAATATGGTCGGGCGGGTCGGACCTGACGGGTCCGTTTGACAAGGACCCGAACCCCGAACCGAGACCCCATTTTTTACCAGAACCCAACCCATGACCGTCTGATATACCTGTTCGAAACCGACCAAGACCCTTCGGATCGGGTCGGACCCAAGCGTTCACGGTATTTTGCTCAGGCCTACTAAATGCAATAGATGGGCCAATAAATCCCTCTCATAAGAAGGCATGCTCCAACTCCTGAAGTCTATCTTATTTACTCCCTCCGTCCCAATTTTTTAGTCCCTCGTTCCATCCTAACGGGATAATAAATTGGTTATTTTTCAATCATTAATACTTTTTATACGTAATATGGATCTTGTTTAATAGATCTCAATTAGTAATATTGAATAAAGTTTTCAAAATCACCTAAAACCTTATAGATTACAAGATATGATCAATTGAAAAGTGGCACAAACTCCTGAAAAGGACTAAAAAATTGGGACAGAGGGAGTATTATTCAAGTCTACTGGACCTTGCACTTCATTTTGCCAAATTATGTTTGCCTTCACATAGAAAAGCTCCTTAAAAAATTTCTACAGACAGAAACAGAAACCTAAAGCCAGTCTAAAGTTACTTGGAAATGTATCTTTTGCCTAAGAAGGAGGGGGTCTTCAAGTAAGAAGGATCAAAGACAGGAACATAGCATCTTTTCTTAAATACACATTGTGACGTTGTGTATCTATATGTTCTAGACATCAATCCCTCTGGGTCAAGTGGTGCTACAAATATACCAGTAAAGAAAAATGTTTCAGGACCCTCAAAATACCTACTGATTGCTCTTGGACTTGGACATAACTTCCGCAGCTTAGAACTACCGCCAGGCCTTTTCTGAAGCACCTCAAGGTAATCTTAATGCAGTATCCTATCACCAATGTATACACACGTTACATGGTCTCTTCCACATGTACCAAGCCACCGTATTAAATACTAGACACCTTGGTAAGGATATATGATATGTATCCAACATAAATAACAGGGCATTCATCCAACAACATATGTCTTAATTCAAGTTTATACGGCAACTACACACAAACTTCAAGTACTCTGAATGGCAAACGCCATCTTCAATATCACATTGAAAGTAGATGAAAATTACATAAACAAAATCAAATCTTTTGCCGTTAGACTACATGTCCTATATATGAATCTGACATTTCTACTTATACCCCGACACCATCACCAGAGTTGATGAAACAAATATATATATATATATATACACACACACACACACACACACACACACACACACACACACATACATACATACATATGTATAAAAATACAAACACAAATATATTTGGTTGCAATTAAGAAAGTTACAATTCACACTAACAGTTTGTATAGCAACAAGCCAACAACAAAATGTATAACATCGCAAACAATTAAAAACATAAGCTTCTAGACATAAATATCCTTCAGTTGGACTCCCGCTTCCAATTCTCGCTCTGCGCTGTTGCTCTCAGACTCTCAGTCCTCTTTCTCGAGTGAATGTTTGTAGTTTGGAATGTTTTTGAAGGATGCTGGCGCAAGCGCATTATGTGACTTTAGTTCTAGACACACATTCAGTACAATGACAATGCTAAGTGAACACAAATTTGAAAAACCTACAAAATAAATAGTACTAATAAATCTCACCTATATCGCATTCCGTCCCAATCGCAAGAACAGTGGCCACGTACTTAGTATCAGACCCACGCTTCTTCAACTTCACCTGCGTATAATGCTCCACCGAGTGCGCATTAGTCAACACCCTCCTCCCACCGATCACAAACCCACTGCTACTCGAGCTGTACTGCCTCTTCCTCTGCCACGGCAGCGAGAAATTGGGCTCCGTGTGCGTGCAGAAGACCTTCACCACGGCGTCCATCGACGGCGCCGCCCTCGCCATCGCCACCACCGCCCCGTCGGCCGACACCGAATTGTGGGCCCCCCCGGCGGCGGTGCCGTTGTTTAGGGTTTTTTCGGGGTGGTGGTCGGGGAGTTTGCGGGGGCGGCCGCGGCGGCGATTGGCGGCGGGGTTGTTGTTGTTGTCAATGAGCTCGACGTTGGCGACGGAGAAGACGATGGCGTCGTCGTCGATGGCGGGGGAGGAGGAGGAGGTGGTGGGGGTAGCTGTTGGGAAATCTAGGGTTTCGGGGGCTTGGGGTTTGGGCTTTCGGCCTCGTTTGCGCTTGTTGTCTCCCATTATGCTTGAACACTAGAGGGAAGTTTGTAGTGAGAGAAAGTTTTGCGACTTGTGGAGAGAGAGAGAGAGAGAGAGAGAGAGAGAGAGGAGTGAAATCTGTGCAGAAAAGTTGTAAAAGCTTTTGGCGAACGCAGGGGCAGAAGATGGGAAGATTACGCAGGGAGATGGGGAAAACTCAAAGGGCAACGGTGTCGTTTGGAGAATGCTTTCGTCATCACTCATCAGCTTTATAGGGGAATAATAAGGATTATGATTTTGGCACTCCAAAAATTGATGGAGGGGCTCTAAAACTGCATTGTATTTATACACAAAACGACGTCGTTTTGGAGCCCTTCCATCAATTTTTGGAGTGCTAAAATCAATTTCCGAATAATAATAATAAATCAATTTTAATACTAGTACAATCACACACAAATACTCACGTCGTCACATATATAGGGTTCACACACACTATGAGATGAGTAAGGCTGCGTTCTTGAAACTTATAAGTTTAAAACTTATTTCAATATTTTTATTTTTTGCAATTTTTTATTTAGCTTTTCGATGTAATTTTAGAAGTTAATTACTTAATCATTCATTTCGATGAGATAAATCAAAAAAGTATATAAATATGAACCGATGTTGAAAAAATTTAAATGAAATAGCACTTAAGCTCCAAAAAGAAAGTTCTTTGATACATTTTTTTGTCTTTATTGAACCTTTTTTTTGTCATAATTTTATATTTTTTAGATTCCTCTCGTCAAGACAGATGATTGATCCCAAAAAAAACCACGCAAACCTTAACAAAAAAATTTTAAAGGGGATGATAAACTGACGACTATTTAGTTTAACGCAACGACATTTGTTAGGCTGCGTTTTCTTGTAAAATAGTCTGACACTTTTTTCGGTATTTTTGCTTTTCGTTTAGTTTTTTGTCGTAATTTTTTGGGAAGATTTTACAAATGGTCCCTCTAGTTTGCACGATTTCTCATTTTCATCCCTCTAATATTAATTGTATCAATTTCAACCCTATAGTTTTCATTCCATCTCAATTTCGTCCCTCGCCCTAACGCTATCAATGAAACAAACGGAATTGAAGGGCAAAATTGTCATTTCACAAAGGGACTAAATTGAGATTTTTTGTAAACAAGAGGGACTATTTCTAAAATTTTACTTTCATTTTTTGCAAATAAAATAAAAAATACCATAAGTAATATATTTGACAACTGAATTATTTTTTATTGGGTAATCAAACTATATTGAAAAAATTTATATTTATATTTATATTTCATTACACATTACAAAAATATTACTCCCTCCGTCCCTTATTTTGTGTCCAATATTTCATTTTGGGCTGTCCCTTAATAAGTGTCCATTTTGTAAAGTTAGGGGGTAAAAGTTGGTGCATTGTCTATTTTGTCCCTAAAAGTATATTTCATTTTGAAAAGTTAGTGAGTAAAAGTGTAATGATGATGAGTAAGTAGGGAGAGTAGAGGAAAAAGTTGATGTGAAAGATGTAATGATGGTATCTTTTTAATAAGTTGGAGTTACGAAGCAGGACAGTTAAAAAGAGACGGAGAGAGTAGAAAATATTAGAAAATGTACAAATCAACCCCTTAGCTAATGTCTTTGTGTCATGTTCTTATAATCTCCTTAATTTTTTCAACCCGATAAAAAATGTTCAAAATCCGTGTTTATTTGTTATATGAGTGATCTTAAGGGTAAATTCCAAAATAAATACACTTATACCCATGTTTTAATGTATTTGATCTCTTAATATTCAATAGTATTTTATTGCTAAATTAAACACAATTACAAGATTTCTAAATATTACTGAACAACTTTTTCTTTTTAATCATGTGATAGAAAATAACAAGATTGAAAATTCAATTGAAAAAAAATACAATGCCAAGACATTTAACATAGGGGTTGCTTTTCGAATTTTCTCATATTTTTTGTGATATATATAATAAAAACTTTAAAAAATTTCAACATATTTTGGTTATTCAATATAAAATGAGATGAGAAATATGAGATTATTTCAACATCTGATGTATTTTCAATTTATTTGCAAAAAAAAAAAAAGTAAAAGATAAAATTATAGAAATAGTCCTTCTAGTTTGCATGTAATCTCAATTTAGTCCCTCTATGAGGAGAAATGACAATTTTGTCCTCCAATTCCGTTTGTTTCATTAACACCGTAAGGGAGAGGGACTAAATTGAGACAAAATGCAAATTATAGGGCTAAAATTAATACAATTGGTACTAGAGGGACGAAAATGAGAATTTATGCAAACTAGAGGGACCATTTGTAAAATTTACACTAATTTTTTAGGTTAATCGTTTGTTTCGACAAGATGAGTCAAAAAAGTATAAAAATAAAGACGGATGTTGAAAAAATTTAAATAAAATAGCATTTTTAACATATAAAACAGTTGTTTGATACTTTTACGTTTCTAGCTTTTTCTTTTTTTTTTCTAGGATTTCCAAAACTTCGTTAGCTAGCTACCAAAAAATTTGCGTTTTCCTTAAAGGATGTTTAGTAAAGATTCATTTCAGAATTACTCTCTTGGTCACTCTCTTGGTCTCTATGTTACTTGTCCTGTGTTTTATTTTATTTTATCCGTTACTTGTCCTGAATTGGAATTCAATATTTTAAAGGACATGCAATTAATGCATATCTATAATCTACCCGTATGATCGATCATGTGATACAAATAGGTAACGATTTTGAGCCTTCCATACTCTATGCCTAGATTTTCTTTGCAAAAATCATGATCTACGTTAAGAAAAAGGCATTCAGTCTCCGTCCTAGAATGAGATTTAAATTCTTATTTTTTTAGAAGGCAATTTCAATTTCAAAAATAATGGACTTACAAAAATCTAAAAATACACAATGGGGATCTTATTTGAAAGATCTCAATGAAATCTTTTATACGGTATAAAAAAAATTAAAAAATCATTTTTTATTTACATTATTTTTAAAGTTTGAAAATGTGAAATAAATACTTATTTTTTAAGAAGGAGTTCTAGTCCTACAAAAATTTGCAAAATCCATGTGCTACCAAATCTACATTAAGAAAAAGACATTCAAATTAAACCATCAATATTCACGGCCTAAAAAATATGTAAAATCCATGGGCTACCAAATGGTCATTGGATAACCTTCCTTTTTACTACTTAAGAGGTCAAGGGCATGTACAGTGTTCATCGTGTCAACTTGTCAAGTGTCAAGATCAGTTCGACTCTTGAGGGATCCTCTCTCATCATGAACATGTAGGGGTATTTATGATATCACTCTCTAAATTTATAATGTCACTTTCAAAGGGGAGTGCGAATATTAATTTGGAGAGTGATATTATCAATGACCACATGGAAATTACTATAAATTTTTTGATGGCAGCCAACTCAAATCTATGATAATAAAAAAAAAGGTATATAATTAAGTTTGCAGAAATTTGTTGGACTTATTGCTGCAAGTGACAAGTTTGGATGTGACTTAGAAGAATTAGATTCAGGGGTTATTGTTAATTTTTTGGGGATTATTACATCTTCACAATAAGAGGATAAGAGGAATCTAAAAAGTAAAAATTTTTGACCGAAATCCAATTTTTTTTGAACAAAGAAGAAAAAATTGGCTTATTTTTGTCTTTATGTGACTTTATTTGGTTCATTTTTGGCGGAAAAGATTCTTAATATTTACTAAGGCCCCTTTCCGTTAAGGAAAATAATTACTTATTTTTTGAATTAAAAGTGATTTATTGTAAAAGAATGACCTGTATCGTAAAACGGAAAATAAAAATCTTAGCGGAATGAGACCGGCTTCATGTACTAACCACTGGCCCCCGTTCAGTTGCCAGGAAAGTACAGGAAAGGATAGGAAAATCAATTTTCCCATAACTTTCCTAATGTTCAGTTGGCAGGAAAATTCTAGGACTTACCAATTTAAGTTTTCCTGCAGGAATTACTTTCCTGCAAAAGTGATCCTGCAAAAAACACAGGATTTTGCGTCGCGGGAAAAGGAAATTGAGTGAACACTCACAAAATTTTCCCGAAAGTTTCTTTTTCCTGACAAATGAACAACTAAACCTTAATTTTTCTTGCAAAATTCTTTTGTCAAATGAACACTCACAAGAAAATAATTTTCTTTTTCTTTTATTTCACCTCACTTCACTTTTTCTGGAAATCAATTTCCCACACAACTTTCTTGACAACTGAACGGAGCCATGTGAGTGGTTATTCGTTGGATTTAAGTTTTTGTGTGGGTCATGTGCGGAAAAAAAAAAAAAATCTTGTTGGCAAAGAGCAAGTCTACAGTTTCGATAGGAAAATCCCGATCGGAATCCCGACGCCCCTCGCCGGGCACGCTCTGGCCATCGGACGGCAGATCTGATCCGTCCAAAAATTCTAAAAAAAAATTCGAGTGGGCCTAGTTGAGAATAAACGGCATCCGATGTGTATAAGTGGCCAATCTAAGCACTCCATTTTTGGCCGATCCAAACACAAAAATGGAGTGCTTGGATCGGCCACTTACACATGTCGGATGCCGTTTATTCTCGTGTAGACCCACTCGGATTTTTCTTTTAGAATTTTTGGACGGATTGGATTGGCCGTCTGGTGGCCAGAGTGTGCCCGGCGGGGCGTCGGGATTCCGATTGGAATTTCCCTATCGGGAACTGTAGACTTTCTGGTTGGAAAGCCTCTGACGATCCACGCCACTGCGATTGGAGGCTGGGTGGCTTGCCCATCAACTTATAGTTTGCCAAGAAAGCCAACAACCAAGCCCAAACCTACTTAGATGAAGCAGGAAGGCGTATGAATCGAGCAGAATCGAAGGCGTACGAATCGAGCGGCGACCCTTCTTCTTCCTTGGAGAAGCGATCAAACAACCCTAGCCCTACCTTACCTACCTAAACAACTACTGGTATTGGAGGATATACGTAGCAAAAACTCTCCTCTTTTTTCTCTTTACTTTTGCCCTTTTTCTCCACTGGTTTTATCTTTTGGCTTCTTCAGGGTACAACATGCTAAATAATATTCCAAATCAAGTAGGTGTTACACGGAAAATAACTTTCGCGAACATATTACATCAATGTCAAAATGCAAAATTGATTCTCAATGTCTTTGGCCCAATAGTATCAGGTGTCACTTGTCAGGAGAAAAGAGTTCAAAAGTTCAACTCCTCTTTCAAAGTGCTAACCAACTATTCTAACAATATTGACTTTTACCGATAAAAAAAAATTGCAAAATTGATAAATGAGGTGGCCAAACGGCCCCTAGTCTATTAAATTCTCATTGGATTCTGTTGAGAATTCTCCTGATATATTATATATGTCGTTGAGAAAGTGATACTGACGAGTATGTGCGTGTATGTATATGTATATATATATATATATATATATACACACACACACACCCACACTTAGGATTCAATGAGGGATCCCGTACGGCCTTACCGTGCTGGACTCCCCTTTTCCGATTGAATTGGGACGATTCGAGCAGCTCAATGTGTTCAGAACGTGATTTTAAGGGTATTCGCAAGAAATCAGCAAAAAAAATGATCGGAAATAACTTGATCTGAGCAATTTTTTACTGAACTGTTCAGATTAAACTATATATATATATATATATATATATATATATATATATATATCAATCACTAAAGTAGATTGTGAGTAGATGGTTGAATACAAACAAATATAACCAAAGTAAGGAATTATTGCAATTCTCCCCCCCTCTTTTTGTACTAGTATTTTTTTTTGAAAGGCCCCTCTTTTTGTACTATTCACAGACAATGAACCTTTCTTTATAATGTTCCTTAATCTTTACTTATGCCATTGGTCTACCCCATTTTACAGGCTTCAATCATTCGGCCTACCTAGCCATTTCCTTAGCTTTAGAGATACCTTTTGATATTAGCCTTGCATTCTGCAGTAATTAGCCAATTCGGCCCCATCCACTAAGAGAAATAAGTACTTATTTTTCAAATAAGCACTTATTTTTTGAATTAAAGACAATGTATTGAGAGAGAATTACCTACCTCGTAAAGCGAAAAATAAGTACTTAAGAAATAAGAACATTAGCAGAAAGAGGCCTAAAATCATATTGAGCTTTTTATTCTCTTACTTAATTTAAACACCGTCATTGGTGTAGGCTATATGTGTGGATTGAATCGGAGACATCGCTTTGTTTAGGAAGCAGATCACAGAAACATAGAAGGTAATCAAACAGGTTCTTTCTATTTTACCTCTACCATTTTCTCCACAAATTTAATATCCAAAGAGAATACAAATTTAAAAATTATCGGCTCGGCGCTACTATAATGTAATTACCCTCTCAGAATCTAAAATCCAAGCATAGGCCTAACTTCAAGTTCTTATCCTTGATTGCAAGTACCTGATCTAGCTCCAAGGATAGCTCAGTTCGAAATTGACAGGCCTACACAGAATTATTACCGTGAAGCAAATAAATGTGCCCCTATTTAATAGAGGTCTTAGTGTATATTGTAGTCTAATTCTTGTTGGGGCAATCCTGATGGCTCGCCCCGAGTGCATTTGTCACTGTTGCTAGAGCCTTTTCTTTTGCTTAAAGAAAGAAAAATGACTTAAAAAAAGCATTTCTTTGCCTGTTTGGGCTATGAAAAAGTATCAAATTTCAACCGAAAGTTCCTTCTCTTATCCTCTTGGTGGTCCATAATTCAAAGTAACAAATCTGGGCTGCCATTTTTTTCCCAGATCCATTTTCAAAGCCACAAGATGAAACAATTCCAAAAGCTTTGCAAATGACCAAAACAAAGAGAGAAAGAAGATAGAATGCTTTGCATTTAAGAATCAATGGCTATCCAATTCAAGGAAGCAAGCCGCCTCCGAGCGGTTTCCTGCGGGGCTAGTTCTCATCCGGCTCTAAAAAGAAACTAGAAAAATCAAGTTGAAATAGCATATAGGTGACGACTAAAGAATCTTGGAACTCAAAAGGACCCTATGGCTAGCGAATTATCAGTTCATTTTGGTCCCCCAATTTTTTGAATTACAAAACACCACATTGTATTTTGATCTTGTATATATGCATGTTAGCTCTTTAAATCTACCAATTATTAATGTGTAACAAAACATAACATTAGTTCTACTCCGGATCCCTCAATTTGCAATCTCTCTAATACTCTTATTTAAACGACACATGCAGTATTCATGGGCTACTTTTAATTAAGCACAGCATGGGCTCGTCATGTTGTACCCAAAGAGAACTAAGATTTGATACTTAAAATTCAATCGACATCTAGCACTTATGTTATATCCATTTCAGAACAAAAGAAATCTAGTTACATATATAAATCGTCCATTAAGATTTATAGCGCGCATCATTATCAATTTATGATCTAAAATTAAAATTTTATTTTATTTTGGCTGATGTATTCCATAATTTTTGGGATTGTATGGCATCTGAAGGAAACAATCAAAATTTAAATGGATCTCAATGTAAAAAGTAAAAAGGACCCTAGTCCATTTTAGAACAAAGTAAATTCAGTTACCTAAAGAAATCATTATTGAAGATTTGCCATGGTTATCATTATAATTTATGAAATTAAAAAAAAAAACTATTTTAGTTAAGTATTTATTTTGGCTAAAATGTCCCATAATTTTGCTTAGCAAAAAAAAACATGTCCCATAATTTTTTCATCTATACGAAGTTTCATAATAGAATACGTGATATATCGTTTTCATTTGTGTTTGCGAAACAAATAATATGAGGTACACCAAATTTTAAAAAAAATAAAATCAAGAGCCATCTAATATTTTTAAACTCTTCCTCCAAATTGTAAGTTTGTTGTTGCTCCGTTTCTCTATTAATAACTTCTATTATATGCTCTTAAACACCAGAACATATCTTGGTTAATTGACTTCCAAAAAAATATTTATGATAAATGCATACTTACCATATATCTGCCTCCATTAATTAATCATTACGAGCTTCACCAGCAAATGATTCAAGTTTATGAGAAGATTCTATAATATCATTAATTTATAATAAGATTTTTTTATTATTTGATTCATATTAGCGAAGTTTAATTAAGAACTCTATGGCATAATAGGGACAAACAATATTAGTATTATATTGCTGTCTCTACCTACCAACGGCTTGGTGAATGCATGCTTATCAAGACCAAAATAAGGGGGTGTATCTCTCTTTTAATAAGGTTAGGGGCGTGCATTGCTTTGTTGCAGCAGTAATATGCCCTATTATAATAATTCATAGTACTGTATTACAATTCGCATAACAAATTAGGCTCATGAGAAATATACATAATCAACTTGGAAAGATGCGAAATAAGTATATTTGTTTATGATTGCCATCAAAGAAATCAAAGACTTTGCAAGCCTAGAAGTATGACTGTATGAGTAATAAAAAGTGATTTCTAACGATTTCAGGATATTAAGTTTAGCAAGATAAGAGATACTGTATTGAACTTTCAGGTCATTCAAAGTGGTATAATCAAAAGTCAATTGTTTTTAAAATTAACAATGTTAGTGCAAAAGATAACTCACAATAGTATAATCAAACTTAGTAACATCCTTAAAAATAATCAAATTTTAGATTTTGGATAACCAAAACTAGAAACCTTTTTCAATAAACAAAATTTGTGGATCTCACACCATATAAGTTAACTAGTTCCAAAAGTTATATACATGCGTGTTTCAATTGGTATTTTCTTTTTCTTTTCTTTTCCTACTCTATATCTTCTTCATTTCACCGATTTTTGCCCAAAATTAAGAGAGGGAATCGATATATTTTTACGCATAAAAAAACGCAAATGAAGGGAAGTGAATGGCGGAAAACAGAGAGAGAGAGAGAGAGAGAGAGAGAGAGAGAGAGAGAGAGAAATTGTAGTGGACCCTTATTTTGGTTATGGACTAGAAGTGATCATTATGAAGTTCAACATTGTTAAGTTTAGCAACCTCTTAACTGAATAATTAAAAGCTGATATGTCAACTTTTAGTTATCATTTTTTGATTATACCACTATGAATAGCCTTATATGGGTTTTTCCAAGTAGTTTGTCTGTCCGAATTTCACGGAAACCAAATGTTTCAAATCTTGAGATCACTGGAGGGTATGTCCGATCATTAACTTTAAGGCCCTATAATTAATCGAAGTGCATGCAAACTGACCCCCCCGGACACGGGTCCGCTCCTATTACGAAAATACCCCGCTTGGGCCCAAAAATATCCAAACATATTTTCTGTTATTTTTTCTTTATTTAATTAATACTAGTAATGTTTATACTCTATATCTTTTTTCTTTTTTATTTATTTAAAATTATTTTAGTGTTCCAATTTTCAATCCGGTTGGATTGTGGAAAGATCTTGTATTTTTTATCATTATCTTCAATGGTCATAATAAATTTTTGGACTCGTAGAATCAAATATCTCTTAGTGCTAATCAACGAGAGCCCTAAAGTCAAAATTTAATTATGACAATTTAGGATAAAATGATCAGAAAACTAAAATCTTTCCATTGGTTCAAACGGATTGAAATTTGGAACACTTAATTTTTTAACTATATTTTTAAATATATAAACTATCTAAAAAGGTTAAAAAAAATTAAGTGTTCCAAATTTCAATCCGTTTGAACCAGTGGAAAGATTTTAATTTTCTGATCATTTTATCATAAATTGTCATAATTAAATTTTAACTCTGTGGCTCTCGTTGATCTAAGAGATATTTGATTTTTGGACTTTCTTAGGGCTATTCAACGAGAATTCTATAGTCAAAATTTAATTATGACCATTTAGGATAAAATGATCAAAAAAATAAAATCTTTCCACCGGTTCAAACAGATTGAAATTTGGACACACTTAATTTTTTAAATATATAAACTGTCTAAAACGTTAAAAAAATTAAACATTGGTTCAAAGTTGCCCCTTGGTTCAAAAAAATTTAATTATGACCATTGGTTCAAACTTGCAAACTGTCTGAGTTACACGTTGGTTCAAAAAAATTTAATTATGACCATTGGTTCAAACTTGCAAACCGTCTAAAACAGTCTAAAAGGTGCAGGTGCATCACAGTTGCTTGCTGCAAATTTGACAGAACATTGATAGCATTTGTTCAAAATTGCAAGTGCAGCAATAGTTGCTCGTTGTAAATTCGACAGAGCATTGATAGCTTGGCCTATATATTCAGTTGCTTATATATTCACTTATGTATGTCTTGGCCTATATATTCACACTTGCTCTCATTCACCATATCATCACAATTTCCTCAACTTTCATTTCATTTTCGTAATTCATAGAAGAACAATATGGATCAATACAAATTTTCAATTTTGGATAGTTGGTCAGTTGGGAACGATATTGCGAATGATGTTCCTTGCGGGGAGAGCAGCTCTTACATTGGGCGTGATTGCAATTGTGGTACGAAGTAATGCAGATAGATCCGCCAGGACGACGACCACAATTTGGCGAAAATATTGACTAAATTTATATATTTATTTATGTTCATGTGTTGGTTCTATATACTCAATTATAATTAAATGAAGTTTGATTTCAATTTGCATTATTGATTGTTTAGAGAAATATAAAGTAAATTTAAGTGGATTCAATATACATAATTTACTTGAAAACTCAAATATAGAAGTTTAAAAAAAATGAAGGACAAAAAAATAAAAACAAAGAGATAATATATTGGGCCCAAAAAATCATGTAATTTAAACACATTATTTTATATTTAATATTAGACTTATTTAATAGGTTTCATTGAGTAGATTTCAAAAATATAAAATTTATTTTAAAAAATACGTGATTTCAATCTCTTTAGACAGTTTATATATTAAAAAATATGGTTACAAAATTACGTGTTCCAAATTTCAATCCGTTTGAACCGATGGAAAGATTTTATTTTTCTGATCATTTTATTCTAAATAGTCATAATTAAATTTTGGCTCTAGGGCTCTCGTTGATTAACCTTAAGAGATACAGAGTATTTGATTCTACGACTTTATTAGGGTTAATCAACGAGAGCCATAGAGTCAAAATTTAACTATGACCGTTTAGGATAAAATGATCAGAAAACTAAAATCTTTGCACCGGTTTAAAGAGATTGAAATTTGGAACATTTAATTTTTTAACCTCTTTAGACAGTTTAAACTACTATAAAAATATTGTTTTCCATTTTACATTATTTCACCATCAATATTAGGCTCGTTTGATAGGTTTCGTTGAGTAGATTTCAAATATATAAAATTTATTAAAAATAAATGTGTGAAAAAAAAGTTATTAGCATTTAAAATTTTATAAAATAAAATAAGAGAGAGAGAGAGAGAGAGAGAGAGAGAGAGAGAGAGCATGTGGAGGTGGGGGTGAAAGGGGAAAATGGAGGGGGGCCGGGTCGGGGGGCGGGCCAATAAACAGCTCTCGAAAACAACTGATGGAAAAGCCAAATTAACCCCATGAGATTAAATTATTTACACCGCCGATGTAAATATTTATTTGTTTAAATCAACTATATTGCGCCATGTCGTCATGTTTTATTGATTAGGACCACTATTTTGCAATGTGACGCAATGTAATTAATTTAGAGGAAACAAAACTAATGTTTACACCGGCGATATAAAGAATTTATTCTCTAAACGAATATCTTAACGGTCATAAGAATATCAAAAATTGGATGACAATTTTTTATAATTGTGCCAATTTCAATTTCTTATATCTTTCAATATGAATATCAAAATATATGTAATATGAATCTTGTTTGATAGTCTCGATTAGTTTTATAATACAAAATTTTCAATTTCATAAAAAATATTATAGATTAAGAGATATAAATAATGAAAAATAACACAAATTTCAAAAATTGTCATCCTTTTTAGGACAGATGAAATAGTAAATGCCACGAGTGTGACGGGTTTGCAGGGTCAGTTTTTTAAACGAAATAGTAAATAAATAAATAACTATCTTACCAATTGCTATTAAATAATCCAACAGTGACATTTCATCAGCTTATTCTGGGACTATTCAATGCAAACTGTCTGTCTCCCTATCTGTCAAAACATAAAACAAATGCTCCCCCATTCCCATTTAATAGTCTCTTTTTTTGAAGTTTGTATCATTTTTTAATTGTTTAAATTTTACAATTTCTAATATCTTATGTAATTTTAAAAATATTATTTTGTAAAACTAATTGAGATCTATTATATAAGATCCGGATAAAAATTTTGTTTCCAATTTAAATACAGTATATAATTAGCTTTTTATCCGGTTAGAATAGAATGAGAAATTATTGAATGAGAATGGAAAGAGTAGTATTCATTTTCAAAAAACAAAATAAAAATGAATAGTAGTAGTATATAGAATACGAGTAATTATTCAATAGTCTAGGAGTACCGCCACGTGGTACTCCATACCACTTTACAACCACATATTTCTGTGGGGCCCATATACTTAGTGATAGACTTCAATAAAATATTTAGTTGTAAAGTAGTCCGGAACACCACGTGACAGTATTTCCGGACTATTATATAATTTCACACAAAATATATCCACTCATAACAACCTCCTTTTTTTTTTGTTTTATTGTTAGTCCATTACGAAAACTCGTGTACGCTACAAATTAGGGAATGAAAATTAGATGCGTACAAAAAACTTTCAAATTTTGCATCAGTTTAAAGAATTAATTTAAACCTTTAATTTAGTGTAAAATATTTAAAATATTACCGTATGCACCGTACTACTTTATTTTATTTTTCAAAAATTACACAGTATTTTCATAATCGGCTATCGATTTGGAACGGATAAAGTGTTACAATATACTGAATCCCACCCTACAAATCAAATTGTGAATATAAACGAGTGTTGACCCTGTTAGAAAGTGTGTATGCCCTTCAGAGTATTTTGACCGGCATGTGACGCTAAGAATGACATTAGGCTCCGTTCCAGAACACCTTCTTAAAAAATAAGTACTTATTTCACATTTTCAAACTCAAAAATAATGTAAATGAAAAATAATTTTTTGATTTTTTTGCACTGTATTACAGATCTCATTGAGATCTTTCAAATAAGATCTATATTGCATATTTTTAGATTTCATTAAGCCCTTTATTTTTGAGCTTGAAATTGCCTTCTTAAAAAATAAGTACTTATTATCCATTCTGGAACAGAGCCAACCATACTACTTTTTTCTTATATGTGACACTAAAATAGTCTATTTATGTAATCAAGGCGAGAGGAAACTAAATCGAATATTCTTAATTTTTGTAAAAAAAAATAGCTATCCATATATTCTTGAAGCACCGAAAAAGAACATTAATGTTGTAGTAAAAAAGAGCACCTGCAAACAAAGTGGCAAAATATTACAGGACGGAGGTGAATGAGTAAGAATCATGTGAAGCAAGTAGCCCCCGCCTCCCCCACTATATACTACTCCTACTTTTTTCTCTCTCTCTCTCTCTCTCTCTCTTCATTCAGAAGCCCCAAAACAAACACACAACTTTCTGTTCTTTTGTATTCTCTCTCTCTCTGTGTGTGTGAGCCCTATGTCCAATGGCTTCAAGTGCTTCAAGATTCATCAAATGTGTAACGGTGGGTGATGGAGCTGTTGGGAAGACTTGTATGCTTATTTGCTACACCAGTAATAAATTTCCCACTGTAAGTGTAGAGCAGTCTTTTAGAAGATCCATGTTGATTTGTTATTCTGAGATTCGTGCACACACATCTATGTTCTTTACTGGAATAGTAAAATCTGTGCATTTATCTGGGTTTAGTGTGTCATTGTTATGCCTTTATGCAACTGGGTTTTCCAGATCAAAAATACTAAAAGTGTAAAAATTTGCACCTGGGTTTTGCAGCTTTTTGTAATTTTTCATGATTTGATATCTCAAAAAGTCCTTTCTTTCCCACCCTCTGTAATCATCTTGGTTAGAGGGTTTTGCTTTATCTCTTCTTTTGATTATGTGGCTCCTGCATTTCCCTCCCTTTATATTGATTTCATTTCGTTTCATCTCTCTCTCTCTCTCTCTCTCTCTAGGGTTCTCCACTCCTTTTTTTACTTCTCCTACACCTTTTTATTTCATTTGTGGCTTTGTGGAGCATTTTTTATTTATTTCCAAAATTCGGATTCTTAAAAAGTTTGGTGTTAATTAGGACTACATACCAACCGTGTTTGACAACTTCAGTGCAAATGTGGTAGTTGAAGGCACCACTGTCAACTTAGGGCTCTGGGACACAGCTGGTACGTATTTGCTTATGGTCATTTTCGCCATGATGTTCATACAATTTCTTGCGTTCAAGTGACAATTGAGTCTAAGCCAAAAGCATTTTTTGCTACCATGGGAAATTTTAATGTTCTCTTGTTGTTTCAATATCATCAACATAGGGCAAGAGGATTACAATAGATTGAGGCCCTTGAGCTATCGAGGGGCGGATGTATTTGTCTTAGCTTTCTCGCTAGTTAGTCGCGCGAGCTACGAGAACATTCTCAAGAAGGTGCATTTTGGTTGAAACTTTGTGGTTTAAGTATAAGGGTATTTGAGGGATGTAAATTCTGACACACGATTTCTTGAGCAGTGGATCCCTGAACTTCAGCATTTCGCCCCTGGAGTTCCAGTAGTACTGGCTGGCACCAAATTGGGTAAGTGAAGTAATCCAGAAGCACTTATTTTGTTGCTTTCGTAGTTCGTTTGCCATTGGCGACTATGTTTCTTGGTCTTGCCATGTTCCAATCTCTAGCCAATGCTAACCCTTCGTTCCATAAAATTGCTCTCTGTGATTGAGTCCTTGGAATTTAGAGGACCCAAAACTAGGGTCAACACCAAAGGGCTTGATGGATACATCATTTCCAATGTTGTGGGTGTTTTTCCAGTCCAATACTAATTAGTAATTTCTTCTGTAAGAGATGTCTAAACTGAATATCGATAAGGCATTTTTTGCGTACTTATCCCAGATTTCTAATTGAACCATGTCAGTAGATACTAGATAGCAACCTATTAGAAACATTGAAAAGGAGATTTTAGGTACATTTTGTTTGTAGATGACATGGCTATTGTTGGCGAAACCAGAGAAAGAGCAAAGTCTAAGCTAGAATCATGTGGACCAGAGAGATACTTTGATCCCAAAGGATTTACTTGAAGCAGGATGAAAGTACATTGAATCAACTTTTTAGCATAAACAGAAACTAGAATGACGAGAAAATAAAACAGGTTTATGAAATGTTATGATGCACCGCAATAAGACCTGCTATGATATAAGGTGATTAGTGCCGAATGTTAGTTGGTTAATATTATTATGTTTAGAAAATGAGTGCAACTGATATGACAATGTTGACAGGGAAAGTGGTTTCTGAAAAGTTATTAGTAAGGGTTTATTCGTTAGAAAGAATTCAGCAGGGCTGCCAATTAGAGATACAATGACGGAAAATCTTTTGGGATGGTAAGATCATGTTTCGTGTGATAAGTTTACCGATTAAGAAATGATGGGTTAATTTGTGTGGAAGATGGTAATCAATAACAGGGAAGGCCTAAAAGGACATGCGTTGAAACTTGAAACATTGGGAAGGACATGATATATAACATGAGATAGTCTTTTTCATGGAGCGACGCAATCTCAGCCGTCTATTCGCGTAATCAATGGCTGAGATTCGTTTTCAATTATGACCGGTCACAATTAACTCTTCCCCGGAAAAGTTTCATTTACATCTTAACCATCCAAAACAAACAAGTCTGTAAAGAAGATTTTCTCATATAACTTAGTGTTGAAGATCTGGGATGGGTGCTTGAAAATGGGTGAAATAGGGGCCTGGATTAAAGATTCCTTAGCATTATATGTACTCTTATTGAATGGGCGCAAATGTACATAACCTAAAACAATCATAGCAGTATTCTTCTTCAATGCAAGTTCTACATCGACGAACATATTTGGATATCGCCGTTTGCAAAACTCAATTGAAAAGACATGTTCCATCAAATAACTCGAAATCAAGTTGTCAATTGAATATCGGTTGTGACAGTCTAGGACTGATGAATAGGGAAATTACTATGCTACCACTTTATATCTAGAAATACAAAGATTTGAGACTTAGTGGTGGCATGGTTGCCAGAAACACTAGCATCCTTGTATATTTGCATTTTGGGCTGACATAGATGTTCCACTTCCATTTCAGAATAACCAGATTGATCCATCCATTTTAATATCATATGTTCTTTTTTCGTTTTGGTTTTGTGGGGTGTGCATACAATCGGGTTTTCATCCATTCCAGATCACGAAATTTTCTTTTAGTTTGATGTATGATTATTGATGTAAAACTGGATTCTGCTTATGTGACGTGCTTTCCCAGGTCATTGCAAAGTTTGTGAACCTTTAGTTTTGATTAATTAGTGGCATATGAGAAAGTGTCCTTTATGTAGACTGTAGTACACTAGTTTAGCATGTTTGTATTGAGTAAAATGATTTTAGACCGCTTTTGTTCCACATTTAATAGCCATGTTGTTTCTGCGGAACAATTTTATTCCCTCTGGACTTGATGATCAAAGTTCCAGTACACTTGTAAGTTGTACGTATAAGATCCTAGTTATATTCTCCGCATGTGGTGATTTTTCGTGGAATTTTCATTTCTCAAAATTACTTATTGCCAATAAATGGACAACAGATCTTCGTGAGGATAAGCACTATTTGTCTGATCATCCGGGCTTGGTGCCTGTGACCACTGCACAGGTGATTCTATTTACTACATGATCTGTTCTCTCGTTTTCTAATATGATGGTGGAAGTTGATGGTGATGCTTTCTTCACAATCAGGGAGAGGAGCTCCGGAAACAGATTGGTGCAGCATATTACATTGAATGCAGCTCTAAAACTCAACAGGTAAACGATCATTTGGCTTTTGCAACCAGATATAGTTCCTTGATCACAGTTATCTTGTCAGACAAATTTTCTAGCAAACTCAAGAGTCAAGAGGACACATGTCAAATGTTCCTTAAAGGGGTCCACATGGCTATCTTCTCTCATCCTGAGATCTTTGCGGGTGATCATATGACTTTACATAGCCACAAAAAAAGAGGAAAAAAGCTCCCGAGCACAAACTTTGATGGTATGGCATATGCATTCTTTGTGTGGCAGGGAATGAGGGAGTTCTATTGGAAATGGAAAGAAATTGCCGTCAATATAAGGATGAAGAAGATTTGGGAGTCAAAAGAGCCAATTAGATTAAAGTTACTCAAGAAAATTCAGATCTCGTGAAGATGAGGCAGAAGCCGTCATAATTTCACATCTGTGCATGGTTATGTTGTAGTTATAGATTGTAGTGGCAGCCTTGTTGACTAGATTCCAACAGCTAGTTGGGTTGCTTCTAGGATTCTTGGCTGGGTCAATCAGTTGTAGAGATTGATTCACTTGTACGCTTCTTTTAAAGTGCGGGAGGCTAAAAGTTGAAGTTTAGTTGACATGTTAATCTTATCAGAAAAAAAAAAAAGTTGACATGTTAATCTTGCTACGTGAAACGGGGCCATGCCTTGACATTTTGTTTTTATGCACCTATTACCCATATGGTTAATGTTTTGAGAATTGATCACTTTTGTTTTTTCTGTGGTAATGGAACTTTCTATGCTTGTGCAATTATATTGTTAAACTCCTAAAGTGCATTATCTTACTGTGCAATTACAGAACGTGAAAGCAGTTTTTGATGCAGCAATCAAGGTAGTAATCAAGCCACCACAAAAACAAAAGGAGAAGAAGAAAAAGCAACGTCGAGGATGTCTAGTGTCAGTACCCCTATGTTCTATTCTTAAGTCTTGCTTAATATATTCAGAATATCGATCCTAGTTTAGTTGCTTTGGTATTATAGTTGCCTTAATTGTCTCATAACATGCTGATTTTGACATTTACGGGAGCACCATTTTATTTGCATCTTTATTGTCATTTTTCTTTGTATATTTCACTTGTCTTCTTGTCAAAGGTATATATGCATGTCTCCTTCCTTCCCGTTGTCCTTTTCCTTTAGGCTCTCCCAACACATAAGACAAATAACCAAAGCCCGCCTGTCGGGTTGATTTTCAGATTCAGGACTCGGGTTGATTTTCAGATTCAGGACTCCAATTTGGAGGAGGATTGTATTCTAAACCTATCAAGCTCCTAACCACCTTCATTTCTCTTTTCTTTTCTTGACTTGCTAGCTATTTCCTTGCGTGAACGTGTACAGAAAATTGAATGTAGTGTTTGTCGTGCACTAGAAATACCCCAATGCCCAACATTGGATGGTTGAACACCATTTGTCTGGCCGGGCTAATTTCAGTTGCATTGTGTTTGAGCGTGGTGCTTGGTACATTCTGCTCGAAATTTGTTAAAGCTAAGATCTGAACCAATTGCTTTGTTTTATTTTGCTTATAATGGATTCCTGTTTATGCTTTTGTGTACTGCCTTTTTTAGAGTTCTAAGCAATGATTTGTGAAGAGAGTAATCAATTTGTATTTCCCTTTTCTTTCTGTGCTCGAGCCCTTTACTTCTTGTTTTCTCATTAGACAAACTTTTCAACCATGGATACTAACTATGTCTTACTGTAATTGCAGCAATGTTCTCTGTGGGAGGAGACTTCCCTGTGTAAAATGAAATAAAATCTCTTAAATCAAGTTCAAACTTCGTCGTCGGCATGTGAAGATATTGTTAGATCCTCTCCATGACAAAATATCAAGTTATTGTGATCGATTACTTCCATTTGCTTGTCCATGGGAGAGACCGACAGCTATGCTATCCCTTCCATTGTGGTTGTTTATCTTCTTGTTATTGTAACTAATACTTTATTGTACAAGCAGTATGACCATTTTCCGCTTTGAATTGTACGTTCCCGAGTTGAGCAGCACAAGCAGCGACTTTCTTTGCACCTCCGTTGCGTTTAATGGGGTTGAATGTTTTTACCATTGTTCAGGGGCTTTCTGATGAGGGCGATACCAAAGCATAAACACTTCATTTGATAATACTTCTTTGGTCTGAATTTTGCTTCTAAAGCTGGAAAGCACCCAAACCCAAGAATACAAAAGTGCATTATCTCCCTGACTGATTCATTTTTAACTGATTTTGAATAATCGATTTCCAATGCTTCTCCCATTGGTTTGGCTATCATTCATGTCTTTTTCGGCAAGAAAATGGTACAAACCGCTTGAGTTACCTTCAAAGTTGGCCCTTGAAGGTTCAACCCGACTAACAATGAATCCAAACCACAATGAACGTAACTTGAAACGAATAAAAATAAACAGCATGCTCTAAACATTCTCTTTACTACGTTTGCAAAATCAGTTTTGGCCCCGGCCTAGTTTCACCTGCCATAGAGTAATCTTCACATGGACAATCCTTTGACCTGCCAGTTGAAGCATTGTGCAAATTATTTATACTACCATAGCCCATAGTGCACATTGGAATTGGGCTCTTAAGTTGTTTTCATTAGTAACAATTGTGTTTGAACATCATCCTTTTACCCCATTGCAAGATTAAGTAGAACGAGTACTTCTCTCACCACTTGAATTTCCAAAACAAACATTTAAATTCCCATCCAAAGTAGATCCAGCTTTAAGTCGTTTTGACGAGTTAGAATTGTGAAGGTTTTCTCAATGTGGACGTTGATTGCACAATCGCAAGAAGTGAGAATAACTGACTGCAGTTATAGGGGGCTAAGTCAAATTTAAGATGCAACACGCCACAATACAAGAGCTCAAAGTACCAAAATTCAGCTTCCAACCTGCTTATATATCATATGTACTGGAGAAAGGAAAAGGAAAAGAACAGAAAACGAAGGCACAGAAAGATTTAATTACTAATGTCAATGCACAAAAGGGCATTTGCCTGAACTGGTGAAGAAATCCAACCTCCACTACAAGAAGATTTGGTGTTGGAACTCATTAAGTGTTTGGCTGACACCGGGTGCATGCTGTCTGACAGTTAAGAACATATCTACAAAGGGGAAACGGTCTGCATCCACCCAGAAAAGATACCAAGGAACAAAGAGCTCGAAGAAACCATGACAGATGCTTTTACACCACAATTGGTACAGCGAAAAAGGTGTGGGGTTGGAGACTATGAACAGAGGTAATGACTCGCTTACCACCCATCCTGTTAGAGGACACCAGTTAGACAAATTCCAGGAGGTAGCCATTGCCCGTTGCACACCCTCAAACATCTGGGAAAAACAAAACAAACAGAGAAAAGTCAATTGAATTAATTAATAGACTTGTAAAATCTTACCACTATAGTCTTTTCATTAACAGATAAAAGACACAGATAATACAATGGCAGAAGCATATTACCAAGGAAATGAGGTCAGACAAGAACTTGAGGGACAAAAGACAAGCTTAATGAAAACACTAAGGCTGCCTTCAGATCAACATATTTGAGGGGAATTGAAAAGATGACATCAAAATTAAATTTATATGTTTGTTTCCCATCATTTTACGTTTCGTGAAAAGACAACGCTAAAAAAATTTATATGTTAGTTTCCCATCATTTTATGTTTCGTGAATCGTGAGAGATCCCTTCACCAATCCATGATCAAAACAGAAATCCACAATCAAACAGAACTAAATGCTCAAGGGGAAATGGAAGGTATCTAAAACAACTCTTCAACATTTACCATCAACAAATGAAACCAGATAAGGATCTAAAAGTTTCCCAGTCTCTCACGAAGATACGGAACAGGGAAATATAAAAATAGATCTCCTGATTTGGAAATTCTCTCCAAGAGCAGAGCAAACTGAGAGAGAAACCAAAACAGCATATTCCTCATACTGTGCGAGGTTATAATTTTCAATACTTGTACATTCATCTTCAAAACCCAAAGTACGAACATAATGCACAAAAAATACATTTGCTAGTTCTCTTCAGGGACAGCTTTGCAGAAGAATGGGAAGACACATTTATTAAAAAATGTCATGGAAGATATCGCGTTACTATGCTAGTTTTCAATGAGGGTGTATCTCTTGCAGATTTCTGAAAAACTCATTTTTTAGGGATGAAAACCAACTAAAATGGCTTGCATCCCAGAACTTAATCTCTAAGCTATTGCCCTGTCCCACCATCCTTGAGAATATGAGAAAGAAAAACTGCAAACAAAATAATACAGCTTCTCTCCAGTCCTATTATGACCTCATCTACTCATCCTAGCATGGGGATCTATAGAAGATTAAGCTGAGCTAATCAAAACTTCCTTAGACCGTCTTTAACGCTACATTCTAACATAGCAAATCATAACAAGGTTCTTGGCTGTGTCAATCCCTCCAGGTTCTGGTAATTGATAATCACTAAAAGCGTCCAATGACTTGTCATTAAAGCTGTCAGAAGGCATAAACATGATCACAAATGAACCACTACCATCCAAGGCAGCTAAACATCTGTGCATAATCAGATTTTACATGGAAGTAAACTCACCAGGCTTCAAAGCTTTAAACAAGCCGGAAGACTTGGGATAATGCCGTCTTTACTGCCATGAGGATTGCTTGTACCTAACATTCTCAGTATCCCACCCCTCTGGCTCTTTCCTCTTGAGAACACCACCTGCTACCTGCTGGTACATCCTTGCTTGCTCCTCTGCTAGCACCTGCGACCTGGCAACAGAAAGTTGCCTTGATCCAAGGGCCATTGTTTCATCCCTACCTTCCGCATCTACATTTCCAGGTCCAGCATTAAGGTCTAGACCCTGCCTCATCCATTTTCTACTGTTGTCAATACCAACATCACTGCTACCATCTGGAAGGCTAACAACATATGGCCTTGGGTACTGGGATGAAACTGCAGAGACGGGGCCCAATGACTGTGAATTGACAGTGGGGAAGGAAAGCCTACCACTAGATGACGAATCCATGTAGGTTGTAGATCCACCTGAGAAAGTGGCGGAGGGAAGAGGGAAACTATTCCCAAAAGGGAAGACAGGATATGGGAAGGACACTGCTGGAGAAGATGACAGCACAGAGGCACCCCGATAAACATCAGAAGTAAATGGGGTCCCACCAGTAGGAGGTCCCAACATCCGTGGTGGACCACCAGTTGCAACAATTGGAAAGGGATGCTCCCCTCTATCAGACAAGGTTGATGGAAATCTGAAACCAGGGTAAGTGTTCCCACTTGAATACCATGGCGAGAAAGTTCCCATTTCTGCATTGTTCATTCTAAGGCCAGCAACAGGAGGCTGGGATTGCATAATGTTTCTTCCATGCTGGCTAAATAAAAATGGTTCAACACTTGCATCATCCACAGAAGGCCCATTGTTTAGATCAAAGTCCCTCCTCACCTCACTTTTGGGAAATCCACCCGTCAATGACGGCTTAAGTGGCAAAAGAGGGGCTTCCACTGTACGAATGCCTCTTGCTGAGTAGTGACCCATATCACTAGCCTCATCAACTAGGTTCAAATCAAGAACCAGGCCTCCAGAACTACGAACAGGGGCAGCACCCATTGCATGATTTTGTAACAAGTCGCGATTATTTCCTTGGTCAGACGTAGAAGCCGTTTCCTGATCAGAGTTTCGAAAAGCCATGTCCTCAAGAATTCTTTCATCTGGAACATTCAGATCAATATCCAACACTGGGCGACCATGTCTTCCAGCAGTAGTATCAGCAGGAGGGGTTTTAATTGTACCCAGTGGCATCTCCAGAGCTTTCCTGGGTTCAGCAGGCCGAAATGCACTTGTGGCAGCAGATCCCTTCCATCCAACTTCCCCTTTACTTCTCAATAGTTCCTCACGAGGAACAAATGGCCCTTTTGCAGCAGCAGCGATTGTAATGGAAGCAGGAAGGCTGCTGGATACTGAAGGAACAGGGAAAGGGAACATGTTCAAATGAACAGAAGCTGAAGATCCAGGGCCGCCCAGGTTGATGGGCTCCCCACATTTTCCTTCATCTGCAATGAATCCTTCATTTAAATCAAACTTCAGCATTGTACCCGTATTTGATGCCTCAGCAGCAGTGAAAGAAGAAGAATCTCCTGCAGTAGATGCACTTTCCTCTGTTTCATCTGCCCCAACACCAGACATCTTGGATCCCCTTGACATCATATGCTTTTCCAGTTCCATGGTAGGTAATGCAGGTGACCCCTTGAGAGGAGCTGCTCCACCAGAGCAGTGCTCAAAAACAGCTTTACTTTCAACATTTGCTTCCGTGCCCTCACTCTTCTGATCACTTACAGCTGAACCCCGATAAGATAAAAATTTATTGTCATTAGATAGAGCACTGTTGGTACCATAATCAGATTTCTGCTTCCCAGCCTGTCTAACATGACTTCTTGGGTCCACTTCATCAACTTTTCCACCATGGAGTTCGTCAACATTTTCTGAAGGAAGACCTTTACTTGAAAAAGAATCCTGCAGCCGGTCCTCATCACTTCTTTCTAAATGCTCAGAATGCACCTTTCCAGGAGATGGTATCTGCTCTGTATGGTCACCACCATTAAGCTTCTCATTGTTTTTGTTCTCAGTACCCATATCTGATGATGCATTTGATGATAAACCTGCAGCAGCTTTCTTCTCAACTTCGACACAAGGTGGTACATCACTGACCTTATCATCACTTGACAAATAACAGCTTCCTTTTGCCTTGGTATCTTGAATGTCATCAACGCTTGCTTCATCACATAGTTGTTTTCTTTCTTCACCAGCAAATACCATCTCTCCTGCACCAGCGAGGGAAACAGCTATAGAAGCAGCACCCCTAAGTTCATTCAATCTTTCATTCATCTCCAGATGTGGTTCTGCAGCAGTTTGCTCAGAATTGGAGGAATGATATTCATTGCTCTCTCCTGTTGGTGCAAGTTCACGTAAGGAAGAACCAGTTTTCCCATCTCTAGAGATGCTGCCAGAGGTCTGCTTAGATAGATGTTGAGCACCATCAGCAGACTGACTTTGCTCTTGATCAGCGTTAATTCCATGAGATATTTGTGATTTGGCATCATCCCCCATGGAGGATTCCTCTACCATAGGCGTATTTCTGCATGGAGAATCAGTTTGTGAAATCAAATCAGACCTGCACATTTCTCCAGCTGCAACACTGGCTAGCAGATTCATTCTGACATCATCTCCAACTGACACAGACGCATTTGCTTCAGAATACTTGACACGTCTTTCGACTAAAGCATTAACAGAGCTGAAAGAAGCCCCATGCGATTTTCCCGACTTCAGCTCATACCCTGATGATGATGAGGCAGCTCTTGATTCAGCTAATTTCAAAAGAGAATCGAAATCAAACTTTGATTTGACAGCTTCTTCACCAATATTCTGGCGCTCTTCTTCAAGAATTGCTGGAGGTGACCCATCACCTTCATCAGATCCAGTCAACAAATCTTTCACATCATTACTTTGCCATGACTCCGCATTCACATCATAGGTAGTATTAGTGCGATCAGCATCAGTCTTTTCTCTGGAACTCCGATCAGATTGATCGTGCTTCTCTGAAAGCATAGGAGAAGAAGCTCTACTGTTCATGTTGGAAGCGTGGTCAACAGATCCACCACCTGCACTTTGTCCAGGGCTGCGGCCTCTATTTGGTATCTTAACAATCAACTTGTGACCATTTCCCTCCACATTGGGTACATCAAGTGCCTTTTCACTTGTGAACCCAGACACAGATAATTTTTCAGAACCAGAATTCCTGTGCACTGACGAATTTCTGGTTGATCCAGAATCCCTTTGACCCCCAGAAACAGCAGGCCCAGAGAATCCATTGACTGACCTACGCTGTCGAGAAGAACCACCAGACACCTTGTTCACAGTCATTGACCCTGCAGTAGAACTCTTTGGATCTTCTTTTCCTGATACAAATGTAGTTTTGTCATGGCCACTTGAACAGAACTTAGAATGAAAAATTCATGAAGATTATATTGAGTTTTTGAATATTGTGAGAAATGAACAGCCAACAGTGGTCAGGCAGTAGCTTACCAAGGCATGGACTATTGTTGTGAGACTGACTTGAACTGCTGCTCCTATCCTCCCTTGCAGTAGCTGAAGGAAGATCAGAGGTGGTGCCCCCAACTACTACTCTGGGATGACTCTCTTTCCCTGAAGCAGGTGAAACTGCTGATTTAGTTGTTCCTGGAGATGAGGAAGTGGATTTGGCAGTGAATTCACTCTCTGCAGGCTTAACTGAAGCAGTTTTAGAAGCAGAAAGCTGTGTAACTGAGCTCCTCACAACAACGTCAGTGGACCCTCCAGGAGTTCGGTTCCCATCATGAGAAACTTCAGGAAGACGTGATCTGGAAGGCCATGAAACAGCATGAGCGGACCCTGGCTTTGTATCAATAACATTCATTTCAGCCTCGACACGTTTCTTCCATGTGTCAACTAAACCTCTTGCTTTCCTCTGGATTTCCAAGTTCTTGTGCGAACGTAAATGATTCACCGATTTGCCAATGTTGCACGTCTGCAGGGCATGAAGATTCACAGGCAGCTTATCGAGACCACGAAGCAAAACCAAGAGAAATTCCTCAACAGATTTATCACCATCCTTTGGGCTACCATCACCAATCTTCCCTTTATGAGCGTCTTGAAGCCATTCGTCTAACACAGACAAACCTTTGAGCTGCACAAACTGATTAAGACAGTCAAACTTCTCTGTAGATGCTATTACACTTGCAAGCATTGACCGGCTAATCAATTCCATTTTTCTTTCAGCTCTATCAGGCTGCATGAGTTGAACCAGTTTCTCAGCCCCTTCCGGATCTACAAGCCCACCACCATCTTCTGTAATCTTTGAAATCTCAGATTTCAAAATATTTTCTGGTTTAAACTGAGTAGAGTCACCATCTTCGGTCATTGAGGAACGTTCTCGTTTCACAGGCAAGGTGCCCTGATCTGACCGCTCCCGTTTTTTCCCCTTCGCTTGAGAAGAGAAGGGATTGGCATTCTGCATATTATCGGAACCAGATTTTAACTGTGATGTTGATGTCGGACCATGTATTGGTTTTGGAGAACGGCCACCAGGCTGCACTGTCGGATGCATCTCTATTCGCGTTTTATGGAGCAGCTTATCTACTTCTTCCTGTCGGTCCTACAAAATAGAAACGACCAATCAGAATGAGTAAGGGAACAACAAAGGAAAACTAATAATATCAGATAAAAGCACCCAAAGGAAAAAAATACAAAGTAAGAAACCTGAACAAGAGAGCAACCAAGAACACAACGAAAAAACTCACATCAATGAAATCTTGATCGGTCAACCACCATAAACACTTGTTTGCAATGTCATAAACTCGACGGCAGACAAATGAGGATACGCCTACAGGAAGTTCAACACCTTTTGGGAGGAATGCTACTTTACACGGATGGAGCAATGATGCAGCAGGAATCTCATCCTTATGAAAGGAATAGAAGACTTCGTTTGGTGGGGCGTCAAGCAGGATGCCCCGACAAAGTTTAACTTCAGCAGGCCGATAAAGCCAATTAACACCTAAATGTAGATTGTTTTCTTTCTTCAATGCCAACCAGCGGATAATTCCAATGAAAGGTGGGGAATCCTGGGGTGGTTTAAAAAGAGCACAGTCACCAACACTAATCTTGCGTCCGTCCTACAAGACAAGGTCCACCTCAGTTAACAACAATATAGCAAAACAGAGGGAAAAAACAAAAACATTAAACCCCAACAGTTGTAATAACAATCATTGCCGGTAAATATAACTGCATAAGATTGATATGCCAATAAACTGGGGTAACATAATTCGTGATCATACTTTGAGTCCTTTAAGTTCACAGTCTAAAATCACTAAATTTTTGGCCGATGCATATCGGTTTCATCTGCTTGTTTTATTACACATGCTACAAATCAAAGTTAAACAATGACCATCTCAAATGATGCTAAACACTTAGAACTCCCACCATCTTGGATGTATTCTGCGAACTAAAGAATCTAGTGACTAAAATGAATTGACAAGCTCTTTCTTTTCGGTAATCAAGCCACCAGGTGATTGCTTAAAATAAAAAACAAATAACATGATTTCAGTCTGAACTGAACCATGCCACAGCTACGTAACAGTACCACAATTCCGTAAGGACTGGCACCAAATCAACCACCAATGCCACATCGCCCCAAATTCTCCTCAGAGGGGGAACCATTGTAACTGAAATACCTAAGAAAGCTAATGCAGTGTTAAGTACACATGTATGCACGCATGGTTTTTAGACGGCGTTCCTGTTCATGCTGAACATATAACTCCTGCAACACCCAAAAATGTGTTGATGCCCATACAGCATCAAAATTGATTACATAATCAAATAAAGCATGCAACAAACAGTTTACACTAATATAGCATGGCATAAATTATGAATACAAATAAGAAATAGACTAGTAGGGGATTAGAAGCACAGAACACAATAGAAACTTATAAGAACCTGATTATGTTGTCTCGTTAGCAAGACATGTCTTCATCTCAAGAGATATAAGCCCACGCGCGCACGCGCACACACACACAGAGTACAACAATAAAGAAAGCAGAGTTTAAACATACACTAATTAATGCCAAATTCATCATAATACCTCTAGATAATTCACGGTACAATTTTCATTTAGCCTTGAGCGTCCTTAGAATATAAATATTTCTACACAAATTAAGAAAATCTGTTACACCCCTGTAGAGTCTGACTAAATCGTAGTTAATACTTTACTCACGAAGTGATCAATAGATTTTATTTCGGCATTGGTTATTCACAAGTTAAACACTCCAAGAAATTGTACTTGGTTCCATAAGAAAAAGAGGATGTGGAAAGGGTTTGAAATCAATTCAACAAAAATCACAATTGCCAATAATCGGACAGTGATTCGCAACATGTCATTTCTCTGTTGTGGTGTGGAAGCAAGTGCTGGCTAGGAATGGAATTTTTAGGGCTATTCTGCCTCTGGATCAGGAGCTGAGTTGGGCAATCCAGCATAGGAAGGGCAAAGAGTTCAGGAATGCAATTTATAAGCTTTCTTTCGCAGCTGCCCTTTACTTTCTCTGGGGGGAAGTAATTTGAGGATTTTTCAGTGCAAATCTAGAGAGTTGCTGAAGTGTTCTGCAGTCGTTGAAGCTATCAGGGCTAAGCTTAGCACCTGGTCCACTGAGAAGTTCACAGCCCAGAATAGAAGGCTTTTGTGATACCTGGCTCCTTGATACAAGAAACTTTAGGTCAAACAATTATTGACAGCCTTTTTTTTCTTTTTCTTCTGGTTGTTTTTGGTCAGGCTGTCTGCTAGGCTTCTTGTTGTATAGTCTGTTCAGGGAGATGCCCTGTAGTTTTTGTAGCTCCTTGCGTTTTTTGGTGAAATGAATTTATTTACTTACAAAAAAAGAGTATTGTATCCACTTATGCATGCATTGTTAGTTGACTTTAAGTCCCATCGTGAACCTTACGTTATTCTAACCTATGAAGCATCGACACTCCTAATTGCTTGCCGTGTCCGTGTCAAACACTCTGGGAACACACGACAAACTGGGGACATGTATGGGGTCCAATAAATTTAATTACTCTTAAGCTGCGGACACACAGGGACACATCGAGAACCCCCGTGTCTCAATTAGGACACAGATGGAAACATGATAGGGATTGATTTCCAATACTGAAAGCCCAATTTTGGGGGTATGATATTCCAAAAACTTTCATTCAACTTGTAGTGTTTAAAAGGAAACAACAAGAATTCTGAAGATACTATTAGTTAGGGTTATTTCCGGATGGGACGTCCATATGAATAATCACTAAATATCTATCCTAATATACATACATAATTTTACCCGTGTCCCCCGCCTTGTCCCATTTCTTTAGAGTTGTCGTGTCCCATGTACGTTCAGTCCTCTTAGATTGTAACTACGCCATTTACACAGAGCCTCTCTCGCATATCCTACTAGCAATTAGAGTGAAAGAGTATATAACAAAAGTAAATGGGGACAGTTCACATACAAAACATAGGGTTAGATGATGGTAAGAAATCAAAAAACTTAAGGTTCTTAATTTTTTAACCCAAATCATGTACATCTCACGTTGGTGACGTTGTTAACCCTTTGCCGCCTCTATTACCTCTTATAACGGAAGTTTTTCTCTTTGTTTTTTTTTGCAAACCCTAAAACTGACTGCGGTGCCCATAGTGAGTACGACTTATGCACATACACTACTGACTACACTATTACAATTGTTCAAATTACAATAAGTGAGTCAAGTGACACAATGTAAAACCTATAAATCCTAAACTTAAATATGTAAGTCAAATTTCTATCTTCGTGACTTTTAAATTTAAGTGATTCCATCTGTAAGCATTTCTTTGCAAAGTGCAAGTACAGAAGAATGCCGCATCTCCTTCAAAAACTGCCATCTACCATGCTATCTTGCACCCCACCAATATGCACATTGGCTGTAGGAACAAAGTGTAGTAGTTTACAATAAATAAATAAATAAAAGTGCAGTATTTTCAGCTGGTATCTACAGGAGAGTACATAATTGTATAAGCATACATGCATGGAGAGAATAGCCCCAACAACAACAAAGACTGGGAAAATGTTGCAAGCAAAGGAAAAATGCACACACAAACAAAGTTACTCTGATGGCTCTGAAGCAAATGACATCGGCAACAAACAAAATTCAGGAAGCACTTGCTTGTAGAAGATCAAAGTCTAAAGTGGTCAACATCCTCTCTCTCTCTTTCTCTCTCTCCCTCCCTCTCTCTCTCTCTCTCTCTCTCTCTCTCACACACACACACACACACACACACTGAGAGAGAGAGAGACATGGATAATATTTGGAGGGACCCACCAAGCAGAAATCCAAAAGGAAAGAAGCGGGGACTGGAAAACCGCTACACATTTAGAAGAATCACAAAGAGATAAGTTTTCCATTTACCAAAACCTATCCACTATGCTAGAAGATAGTGTAGCACATTATGCACAATCTGAAAGCAAAAATTCCCCGACGATTAAAAAATAACATATTGTTTTAATTCTAAATATCACATCAAATACAAAAAAAAAAATCTTTCAATTTATTTCATTGATTTTGTTGCTTCCAATTAGTCTGGGACTGTCAATGATGAATCAATATTCTTTATTTCAAATGTGCAATTGTTCAACATCAATTTGCTAATTCTCAATAGATCTCTCACTACAACGCCTTTTCTGTTACTCTCATAATTCGGAATCCGATTCCTCATGTCATGTATAATCATAGAACGGGATTGTCAGATGCAAAACTAAGATTCTTTATTTCAGTTGTGCATCGGCCGAAATTAGTTCTCTAATTATCATTGGAAGCTTTTGTTCAATCCCTTTTACGATCCTCACATAACTTATGAACCGATTCTTCACCTCAAAACCTATTCTCAAGTCGTTCCTTAGTCAACCTAAATATAGATATTACCATGAAGATACAGAATGTGTCACATCAGTGGAATATCAAAAGAGGCATAAATAATAGAGGTTAGTCTAAAGCCCAAAATAGATCGATTCTGGAGCAAAGACAGTCCCCAGACCAACATCACTTGTGCTGCAAGCTTGCAGGGAAATTACCTATAGAGTTCTTTAGATCTCTTATTTGGTGCAACTAGGCTGATGCCCAGGTCAGATTTACATTTTCTTTTGGTGGCAATACTTGGACCCAACCCAAGGGAAAGAGCTCCTATTACAGCATGTGAAAGAATACTACAGAAACTATAGAGCCTCTAACATTAACGAAATTTATCTATGGTTCCATGGTGTAATTATCCCCGGACAGGATACAGAGACGTTTGAGACATGAATATTCCTAGACTCCAAAAGATATCTCTTCTCTCTCTCTCATAACTTTGCACAACATCATAGTAACTCTCCCCTTAGACCACCACCTAGTTACACTCTAAACTTTAGAGGCCTCCTCACTTCAGCAACTGAGTTCTCAAGATCCACCACCCCCAGGAGTGTGATAATAGCCTGTCCCCAACTTGAAGACCAATGGTGTGTCTACCATACATAATAAGAAACAAAAACGAGAAACTGGAAGCTACTTGTCAGGCCAATTTATGAGACACTGACATCTGTCAAACCTTTGGTATCACAGTCCTCTTTCAAATATATATATATATATATATATATGAGTCCCCTTCTTATAAGAACTACCTTATTTTAATAAAATGCGGACCTCCCTTTCCCGATCGAATTTCGATGATCCGAGCCGCTCAATGTGTTCAGAACGTGATTTTAAGGGTAGTCGCGAGAAATCAGCAAAAAAAAAGACCTGAAAGGGCTTCATCCGAGCAGTTTTTGTTTGTTTTTTATCTAACGGTTCAAATAAAATTGCTCAAATCAAACCCTTCCCGGTCATTTTTTTTGGCCGATTTCTCGCAAGTACCCTTAAAATCACGTTCTGAACATATTGAGCGGCTCGGATCATTGAAATCCGATTGGGAAAGGCGAGAAATGGGGAGGTCCGTATATAAGATCCTCATTTTAAGGTCCTAACCTGAAGATTTCTATATATATATATATATATATATATATTTGTTGTACCACACTGTCAATTGTCAAACCTTCATTTGTTCAACATAAGAAAGGTTCATATAGAACCTTCTTACATGACCATATAGAGCTATGTATGGTGACAGCCACCGGGTTTTGTCATTGTGGCCACATTTTGCGGCTACATTCATATTGGAAAGCCTGAGGCATTTCATATGGCTCACTTAAATCAATTATACCCCGTTTTAGTTTGGAATTTAGGGGAAATTGAAAAACACAATTGAGAACCAAGTAATCTTATGAAGTTCAAGAAATATAAACCTCATGATAAAGAAAAACAAGATAAGCCGAACCAACCAAAAAAAGGAACATGAATAAGATAGAAAGGTCCGCAGAAACGTAATCATTTCATTCAGAAGCATATTCTTATGTCGTAACAAGGTTCACGCCTAACCCAGCATCTAAATTTAGCAAAAGAATCCAAGTGATGAATGATTGCCAAAAGTGACTTTTACACCTAGAGAGAAGAGAAGAAAATATATGGCAAAATACAGTTAGTTGGCTACTCATAGCAAATAGAACAAGACGGTATACTGGACAAAAAAGGTTATTGTTTTTATGGATACTATGAAATTACCTTCTTTTAAGAGGTTTATATAATAACAAATTACTGTAACCCATTTAGTTGTTCAGCAAAGCATAATGACAAATGAGTTCCAAGTTCCAACCATAGGAGTGAAAAATATGTGCCCTTTAAGTTCCAAGTCTAATATCCTTTATAGTTCTGGCAAAGCATCCAACTCAAAACCAGTTAGCAATGAGTGAAGAGAAACCCATGCCCATAAACTAGTTTTTGAGGTAATTATTAATCAATGCAGGACAAGTTCTAACAAATTACGTCTCCGAACCGAGCTACAGAATACTAATCTTAGTGACATAACATAAAAAGAAAATCGACCATGAAAGAGTATCATTTCCACAGGACCACAGCATCGTGCAGCATCTTCCAAGACAAGGTACAACATATTGATGAAGTGGATAAACTGTGGATCTAGAAATACAGATGAAGAAACATAGTATGTAATTATGTATCACCTTTTTCCTTCCCTTCTTTTTGTACTGTATACACAACTACCAAATATTACCGGAAACCAATATTCTTTGCAGAAAGTACATTGTGCACACCTCTTCCGGTTGATACCAAAATTTCAAATGACATTTTTAAACATAAAATTCGTATTCAAAGTTCAAAGACACTACAATGATCGGCGAAAGCCGAAGTTAGTAATAGCGAAGAATATAGTTCCACTGACTACAAGTACATAAGACTCAAACCAATAAAACCATTGGAAACAACAACACACTCCATTCACTCCGTGCCAAAATTTGGGTCCATCTTTCCTTTTTCAGAAGTCCCATATTACTTGTCTATTTCAATTAGTCAAGGAGAAAAAAATGGAACATTTCAGTTGCACGTCCCATTGGATTTTATCACCCAAGATAACATGCTAAATTAAATTTTCCAAAAAACAGTTGCTGTGACATGCTATACTGAAAATCAGATAAAAATCTAAGTCAACCTACCGAATGGAGAGCAACTTATAAAAAATCAACAAAAAGCTCATTTGCATCCTCAAAAGTACCTCAAACCCTCTACAGAAAACAACATTGTGATCAAAATTCAACCACACATAAGACTCAAACCAATAAAACCATTGGAAACAACAACACACTCCATTCACTCCGTGCCAAAATTTGGGTCCATCTTTCCTTTTTCAGAAGTCCCATATTACTTGTCTATTTCAATTAGTCAAGGAAAAAAAAATGGAACATTTCAGTTGCACGTCCCATTGGATTTTATCACCCAAGATAACATGCTAAATTAAATTTTCCAAAAAACAGTTGCTGTGACATGCTATACTGAAAATCAGATAAAAATCTAAGTCAAACTACCGAATGGAGAGCAACTTATAAAAAATCAACAAAAAGCTCATTTGCATCCTCAAAAGTACCTCAAACCCTCTACAGAAAACAACATTGTGATCAAAATTCAACCACAAAGGGTCAAACAGCCTGAGCTAGAAAGGAGCCTAGATCGGAATAAAGGTCAATTAGAACTCACTTTACAAGCCAAATTCAATACAAAACACCTGCGCCTCCTTTTCCTTAAACAACATATTTCATCCATGGCACTAAAGAAGCAGAGACTAAAATAGCACTATAACCGAAGAAATGTCAGTGGTTCGAGTCCACTTATCTCCAGCTCATGAACTCAGGCGGCGCTATTTTTTTTCTACCCTAACGGGGAATTCAATAGAATAGCACCCCTACCAACGAAATATCAGCAGTTTGAGTTCGCTTATCTCCAACTCATGAACTCAGTGGCGCTATTTTTTCTACTTTAAGGGGGGAATTCAATAGAATAGCACTCCTCCCGAAGAAATGTCAGTAGTTCGAATCCGCTTATCTCTGACCCGTGAACTAATTGGAGCTATTTTTTTCCCCCCACTTTAAGGGTGAATTCAATAGAATTGCCTTAACCACAACAAATAAACTAGGCACGACACATCAACAAGAAGTGAAATTGAAACAACTGGAAGAGACCCACCAAGGCCATAAAATATACCTTGCAAAACGAATCAGCTGTAACCCTCGTCACCGGCGTGCCACGAGTGGGGACAGACCACATGAAACGACACCGTTTCCCGTTTTCACCTCCCCGCCCATGCATAATACCCTTGCATCTTCCCCGATTTCAGCTCCGACGAGAAACATCAATCCGAAAAAACCCTAATTCACCAATTCCGGTGGCGCGAAACCCTAGATCGCCTCGAGACGCCGCTCTCCCTCATCGTACCGGCGAAGAAACCCTAATTCGACTGGATTTGATAAGGGGGGCGGAAATCGTCGATCTAATCCGAGCTTGGAGCCTCCGATTTCAGATCCAAGGGAGTGAGAGTGACAGCGAGCAAACGAAGAGAGAGAGAGAGAGAGAGAGAGAGAGTCGAAGGGGGGTGGGGGAAGGATTTTCACGATCGAGATTGAGAGAGAGAAGTAGCGGGATGTAGAGAGAGAAAATAAAATAGTGACATATCGAGAGAGGGATGTCTATATATATGCGGAGAGAGAGAGAGAGAGAGAGAGAGAGAGAGAAGGGGAGGTGGGGAAGTGATGTCGTGAGGGGGGCGCCAGACGGCCAAAAGGGAAAGGTGTACTTGGTACTAGGGGGGACGGGCAGGACGGGCAGTTATGGGCAGGCGGGGGATTGATAGAGTCACCTGCTGTGAAAAGAACGGACCTGTCCTGACTGGATACTGCCGTGCTTTGACTTTTGATTTTTCCTTTCTATATGTGGGGGTTCTGAGATTTTCACAGGCATTGATTTCATCACCCACGAATGAGGAACCCAATTCACCTTCACCAATGGAGTCTACATTGTGCCATGTCGAAATGTTCTACTATTAATTAGAACAATTTTTTTGACGACATGTCATAATACAATTAATTTAAAAGAAATAAATATTTACACCGTTAATATATGTATAATTTGTTTTCATTATAAGATTGATAGATAGCCTACTACTGCGATGTTAACAAGGTTACAAGATTATAAAGAAATTTACACAAACAACCTACTTGGAAGTTAATAAGGCAACAAGAATACGCAAAAAAAAAAATCACAATTCCATATGCACTTTTACATTTTAAGACACTTTAACGCATAGAAAATTGAGTTTTTGTTTTTTTTTTTTTGTGGTCTTTTTTCTGTCAATAAGACAACAAGAATACAAAGAAAACACATTTAATTTAGAAAGTCAATAGCAGGATTGCACAAATTTTGACCGATGAATGTTATATTGTGTAATCTTACGATCACTATCGCAGAAAAATAGAAATACAAAGACAAATAAATTCAAGTGACACGGTGTTTGCATGGGATGAGGCATCCTTCAATTTGTGAAATTTAACTCTCATCCAATCACTTGTTCTTTAATTTCTTTGATTTATGTGACCCGTAAGCATATCTTAGAGTTAAAAAGACATTCAAATCGTTTATCTTGTAAACCTCTTATAAAGTAATTTCCATTAAAAATTGGTGTTATGGGACCTAAGATTTTACATTAATGATTCACAATCATTTAAACATAAACCTATTTTGTTGTTTGGATATACAAGCAAGAAATCTAATCTATTCCATCCTAAGATATTCGGGATGAGATGGGTGGGGTTTGAATTTTCATCAAAATTTAAAAAATGCATGGGAGTACAAGACACCATCATTAAGCTACCCCTCCACTTGCCAGTTGCCATAAACCTCCTATATTTTTCTCGTAAAAGTGTGTCATTAAACAACTATCAATATCCAATCAAACATTTTTTTTTCATGAAGGTTTTTGTTTTTTTGCAAAATCTTTCATATGTAGTGGTAGGATTGATTTTGTGAGCTCACCGGAGACTTTGGTGACAGGATGGGAGTAAGAATACCCTTTTGTGGTGAAATTATACAATACTTCGGGGATACCGTTACGTGGTACTCCAAATCACTTTACACCGCATATTCTTGTGGGGTCTACCACCAAGTGTACCGACCCCACAGGAACGTATGATTATAAAGTGGTTTGAAATACCACGTGGTGGTACTCCCGAACTATTGAATAATCAAGGGCGAAGCTATGTTGGGGCCCTGGCTCACCGAGCTTCCGAGTTTTAAAATTTTTATTTTGCATATACCTAAACTTCAATATTATTGATAATTATTCGTGTATAACTACTTATAATCTTAATAATTTTTATTTAATTTGATAAAAAATCAATTATTTTACGTTCTCATTTCTCAATTTCTTTCATAAATAAAAAATATAGCCTATAGAAAAAAAAATGATTGGTACAATTTAACTGCATTAGGCTAAAATCATTTTAACATATAAATATAATGTATTGAAAAATAAAAATCTTATGATATAATAAGTGTATGTTCCGAAAAAAAATATACGTCTATTAAACCGGTCCCTCGGATTCAAAATCCTGACTCCGCGATTGTGAATAATCAATATCAATATCAATATAACAAGGGAGGGTGGTGTTTTCAAAATACCCCCTCACAAAGTAACTTTTTGGGCCTTCCAAGGGCTGTGATTGAGTTTTAGTTTTAGACTAAGGGCCAAGATCAAACTCCCTTTTCTCACTTCCCCCTCAAAACTGTCCAGTCTAGAGACCAAACCCCGGAAAAAAAAAAAACCATTTCAAACCGTGTATCTCTCTCTCTCTCTCAGTCATGTTTCTCTTCTTCGCAATCCACCCAATTAAAACAACAATCTCTCTCTCTCTCTCTCTCTCTCTCTCTCTCTCTCTCTCTCTCTCTCTCTCTCTCTCCACCTAGCCACCAATCTCACGCTATCTCGCCATGAATCAAAGGGAAAACCCCGTACCGAATTCACTTGGTTTGAAATGGTAATCCGATTTTCTTGCATGTGAACTCCCTTTTTTTTTCTTTCTGGTTTAAGGGTTTTGTGTGTTGATTTTAATTGGAAATTCTGGCTTTCTGTGTGTTGATTTAAGACGAAATTATCCTGGCTTTTTGTGTTGTTAATTGGAAATTCTGGCTTTTTATGTGTTGATTTTTGTGCGTCAACGATCAGAGCATAGAGGGGCTTCATCGTAAGCCGATGCCCAGTGCCTTAAATTTCAGGTTTGCTCTTAAGTATATCTCTTTTCTGTTCTAATGTTTTACTAATTTCTGTTCTAATGTTATTGACATTCACTACTGTGGCATCATACAATCTTTATGATTGATCAATCCAATTTGTCTTTTTGGAACGTGGGTCGATCTTGTGTATTTCAGACTTGGGCTATATAGTAGTATCACTGTATGATTTCATGGTCCTATTTGCCAAGTTGTAGGATTTTAGGTCTATTGGGCATTGCTTGTACAAAGAATGAGAACGAGAATTTATCGGGTTTCTTTGTCCACTAAACTCACCCTCTGTTAAAAAAAAAGAAGAAAAAAGTCACCCTCTGTTATAGTTTTTGTAGAATTCTAATGGTAGAATCAGAGGTTTGAATTTCATAATGGGATAATAAGAAATATGTATATCCTTTCATTGGGAAGTTTCGTTGGTAGGGAGAAGTTTCATTGATGAGAAATTATGAAATGCTTAGCTATAACTAGATGTGGCAATCCAAACCCATATTTCTTAACCCGTCCAAATCCGCCCATTTATAACCTAACCCAATCCGCCCATATTATGTAATTGGTTAATATGGGTTGAACCCATATCAACCCATATTTATATGGGTTTAGATGGGTTGAGAGTGGGTTAAATATGGGTTAAAATTAAAAATGGCCCAACACCTCTTTCTCTCTCTCTTAGCCCACGCTCTCTCCCCGTCTTTCTCTGGTACACGTTTGGCGTTGAGATTAGAACAGAGAGTAAATAAACCCAAATAAAGAGAGAGAGAGATAGACAACTAGATCAAATTCAATCCCACTCCTTCATTTCAATTCCTCTCTCTCTCTCTCTCTCTAAAATCAATTTGGGTACTGAAAGGGAGAAATCTACACTATAGACTGTGTATCATTAAAAAAAAGTTACGACAGTTGAGTCTCGAATTCCCCCCAATTGACATATGTAAACTCATACATCAGATTACAGGCTTATCTAAGTGATCGAGCTAGCCGAGCTACAGTTATCTCAAACTCGGTTCCTTTTGAGTTTGACTTTTTTTCAAAATAAATCGAACACGAACATGAATATGATACGGCTCATACCGTAAATAAACGAATCGAACTACGTTCAAATCTGAAAATCCCAAACTAGGCATGTTCAGTAAAAAAAATATTAGGGTAAAAGTAAAAGAAAATTACTTTTTCGATTCTCTCGTCAAGATGAACTAATAGGGGTGAAAAGTTTGTTGCAAAACAAGCAAATAGAAATTTTTTTTTGAATAGAGACAAAAATTTAAAGTAAAAAAAATTACTTTTTCGATTCTCTCAATGTTACCACGACCTTTTTTAATCTAAACTTAAGCGGTGACTTCGGCTCTTCGTAATTCTCTCACTCGGCATACATAAACTAACCATATTCTTGAACAAGAATCATTGATTTTAATAGTAAAACCAGAGACGATTTCGTGTTTTTTTAAAGGCATGACTTAGGGGATTTTTTTTCTTATAGATTCTGAAAGGTTCGTAAATGTGGTATTTTTGTTTAGCAAGTTTGAGTTTTGATATAGGGGAATTAGTTTTTATAAAATTTAAATTTAAAAATAAAAATAAAAATAAAAAGGAAAGGAAAACGGGGCGGGGCGGGCAGGTTTGGGTTTGGCTTGACCCATATTCGACCGGACCCATTTCAACCCGTTTACTTTTTGACCAATATTCGACCCGCACATATTTGACCCACGACCCATTTCAACCTGCCCAATCCCACCCAGACCCGCCCGTTTGCCACCTCTAGCTATAAGTAAGTCCTGGATAATTTTGACTGTAGATATCTCTTAATCAGCTACTAAGTCTCCTTTTGCTGTAAAATAAAAAGTACCCCAAAGTAAGATGTGGTTTCATTAGTTCATATTTTCATTTAATGCTGTCCAAATGGGGATTTTCAAGTTTAGATTTTTCCTTTCCTTTTCCCAATTATTTTTCCCTTTTACTGTAAAATAAAAAGTACCCCAAAGCCAGATTTGGTTTCATTAGGGATAACTCGTCCCTAAATGCACGGAACAATGCATTCTAAATGAGTTGTGTTGGGTTATGATATTTTTGTACTGTCTATACTCAGTTCGACCATCGCTGACTAATCTCCTGTTGAAGTTTGAAGATTTCTTTTCTATTGAAGGAGATATCGCAGGAGAACAATTCGCTTCACTCTTTCGGTAATGATTTTACTTATGAGGAACTTTTTCTTTTACTACTACTATTTTTCTCATAAGAGTAACATAGTACGAACTTTTAGGTGGCAAGCTGATGCAGGGAGATATATGAACTACAGAAATAGGACATGCAACAATCAATCACAAACTGGATAGTTTTAGAGAAACACTCTCTATAACTCTTTTTTATTCAATATCAATAACAATTCCCTTAACCCGAAGGCTTACAACTTATTATATAGGTAGAAAATCCTAATCTTAATTAAACCCTAATTCTTGTAGAACAAGAAAACATATAATAGGAAACTAAATAAACTATAATTGGAATACTAAATGCTCTCGAGCTCTTATTTCTAAAATTGAAACTCACTGACAAAATTATTAAAATCAAAATATGCAAAACTAAATAATGCTATTTATTAAATTATTTTCAATTCTCATTCTGCATCACAAGCCAACATTGCATCCTGGATACTTAGACATTTAAGGTGCAGCCTGGTGCAGTTTAATAGACGAACCAGCCAAAGGGTACGTCTAACCCAAGTTTTTTTTTCTAGCCGTTATCTCATTGAATGATAAGTATGTATGAATTTTGCTTCTACATGGTCCTTCCATCCCCTTATGCGCACGAGTAATTTTGAGTTGAATAACACCTGAATTCATATAGATATCTTTTTGAATGGACATGCGATGCGATGCGGGGCACATGCGATGCGATGCGTGTGCAAATTTGCACAAATGCTTCCTATTTATTTGCGTGTGGCCTAGGCCTGGGCACATGCACGATGCGTGTGCAAATTTGCACAAATGCTTCCCACTTATTCACTTGTGGCTTGGCCAACGTTTTAGTTCTCATTAGGAACTCAAGGGAAAAAAAGGCTAAACTGCATTAATATTAGTGCGTATTAATTTTTCAAACTGTAGTAATTTTTCTCTCTCTTGGAAAATACCAAGAGGGAGACATGTGATTGGTGCCCTAACAATCATATAAGAGTTATAAAAAAAATTAAATGGAAACTGGAATTAAAATTTTCAAATGTTAGAAATGGGTTAGATAACTTGCCTTGGTTAGAATGAGGGGGAGTAAAGCATCCAATTTTTCTCTTATGAAGTGGGTTTCTAGCAGCCATAAAGTTTTCCGAATGGGGAATTGCTGTACTATTTCAAAGTGCTGAGTTGATGTGCCAATTTCTACATTCATTGTGTACATGCATGCTCTACGAATAGGGGAAGCAGTTTTCCTCTGGAGATCAGAGGTTACGTGGTTTAAGAGAGAGAGAGAGAGAGAGAGAGAGAGAGTGGTTAACAAATGTGTGAATGAGTTTTCCATGTTTCCCCCTTGCAGTTATATGGAGGGAAAACATTTGTGGGGATAGTTTTGGAATTATATGTCTCATGTTTCCTCCCTCATGGTAGTAATTTGGGCATTTTCACTAAGTTATTGATTGAGGTTATTTATTTTAAGAGAAATTGTGAACTGATTAGCTCTACATCAATTTAGTATAGTAACATTCTAACTATTTGTCTTGGAACATCCTGACTGCATAAACCTCTTAAGCAACTACTAAGCCTCTATTCAATCCACAAGCTATGGACAATATCTTCGGAAACATCAGTGTTGTGCTTCAAGAGGAACGTGATATGAATATGATCCGCTTTTTTAGGGTAAGCACATCCTATTTTTCATGAAATGGACGAAAAAATCTTCTCTCACATGTTTTTTTACTTACTAGGACAAAGAAATGGAATATACAAAGTCTAAGGGAAAAGAGAAAGTCATCTATGCAAATAAGAGAAAAGATAATGCTTGCTCGGGGGTATGGTTCTTTAATTATTCATTTGTCTTTTTGTTCTTTTAATAATATATTTAGCGACTATATGCTGATTAGTGGTGTGGTCATCCATTTCTTTTGTACAAAATTTCTCTAGAATCTTCCCATTTATTTATAATCTAACGTATTTCTCTATAGATTGGACATCTTCGAGATAAAAACATCAGTATTGTGATCTGGGTGGGGCGAGACCTTGAAATGGCGCAGGCAAAGTCCAAGGAAAAAGAGAAATTAATCTTTGAAATTAAGGGAAAAGAAAATGCATTTCCAATGGTATGATTCTTTTGCCCTTTCTTACCAAATTGAAACAACTTGATTACACACTCTCTTTTTAGGGAAAACAAGGTCTAGGAAATTGTGCTCATATATTTTAGGGAACTAATGATAGCACGATATCAAAAGCTTCCTTGGCACAACGTAAAAGGTGAGAACGAGAAAGAAGTTCAAAAAATCGCCCTTCGTATCAATCGGGGCAACACTTGCGATGAGAGAGGGATAGAGTGCTATTGTGCATCCAACCGATAAAAGCCACCTACTTCCCTTGTCTAACACCTACCCGTCAAGACATCATGGAGCATGAAGCAGTTACAGTTCAGCAACCCTATAAGTGACAGATGGTTAGTCGTCCTTCATGTTCGATCTCTGCGCAGAGCACATCTTGGGCTACACAAAATGAAAGGTAACAACTACAATTTAATTGCTAATATATAAATTTAATATTATCCTTCATATCCTTTCAAATCTTATCCTTTCATATTTGTAGATCTATCCCTAAGAATCAACTCCAGGAAGAACAAGAGACGGCTATGGAATTAGAGGTTGATGCTAGAGCCCACGTAAACTCATCGCCTTTGAATCTCACGCATGAAGAGACTCTACGTAGTGAAGAAGAAGAAGATATGTTTGTGGAATTAGAGGTTGATGCTAGAGTCCGCATAAATTCATGTCGACATGTTCAGTATATGGAGGCTCATTGGTGATTGGTTGTGCGGGATGATAATTCAGGTGGTCCATTACATATAGGGTTTAGGTAAATATGATGTAGACTACCCCTTGCAGGGCATGTGTCTTGACTCCTATTATACTTATGTAAAGAAACAACATACCAAAATTGTTTTTTTTTGTTTTAGAGAGCTTTTGCTAAATGTAATGCATTTGTTATTAGAAATGCCTTAATGGAATTGGACTGTGTTAGTTTTATTTTGTGTATAATATCGTATTTTTCTTTAATTTGCTTGCGGATGACTATGATTATCTGTGAAGAATACTTTTTAAGATTAAACAAAAAATATACTGTGCTATACTTACACGCACGGATTGGTTAGAAATTGAGAAGGGCAATTCAATTTAATTGCATGCACAATCCGTAGTTAACTCCCTGTTGAGCGTCCATGTGCCGTGTGTGGTGGGGGTGATTAATTAGTCACCCGCGGTTCACGGGCGAGAGCTGCTGTCATGAATCATTGTTTTTTTCTTTTGGATTGTCAATCAAAAAAATTGTTATGGGAAAATGTGGTGGGAGTTATTAAGGTTGTCTTTTCTTTTCAGGTGCGCCAATCCAACACTGCATGAACTGGGTGTTGTATGCCCCCTGCTTTCAGCTTTCTTAACGAGGAAAGACAAGTAAGGGGGCAACATATTCCACTTCTGTGAGCTGTCGTGGCCAATAAAAAAATACTAGAATATGGTTGGACTTGGTGATAAGAAAGATGCCCAATCAAAACACTCCACATGTCCATCCAATAATATTTTTTTTAGAACTTTCATTCACTCTCACGAGTGATTATTCGGTGTTCCTGGAGCACTTATACGTTGTGCTCCAGAGGTTTCCTTCGCCGCACATTTGTTTCGGAGCCACGTATCTGGTGATGGAGCCTGTACAAATGTAGAGTGGAGAAGACTTTTGGAGTACCACGTGACGGTACTCTTGGTAGAAGTAATAATTTTCCACTCTCACTATCGTTGGTGGCATGCTTCATGTCAAATTTGCTTTCAAAAAGACTTGCAATGAGATAAGAAATTAGTTTGTCAAATTTTCTTTTAGGCTTTATTTGGTTGCCTATTTTAAGTAGAAGAATATACTAGTAATCAGCAATTAGAATAACGGATGAAAAACTACAAATAGTCACAGAAAATTCCTTTGAAAGTTAATACTCATATAAGTGGAATATTAATCAAGTGAAGTGTTATCTTGAGAGATATTTGCTAGTGCGTCTCAAATAGCTAGCCCAACTCATTTTGCTTAGAGCTGATAAACTAGTCAAATATTCGAGTGTTAAAAGCTATTCGAGATTGGCTTTGGTATTACAAAATACAAACCAAGTTTGAATGTTTTTTGAAATTCTTAAAGCTTTCAGACTTTGGTTACTACTTGGCTTGTTCGACTCATGGTGTTTTAAAAATGTAAGTTATGCGATGTCGGCTCGATTAAAACTCATTAAGATCGATTCGCTCAATAAAATATTCAAGCTTGAATATAATTTTGAAACTCATTAAATTTTCAATTGAACAGGAACACCTATCACTCAGCTCGTTCGACTCTTTTTTCAACTATGACTATGCTCAACAAACACGAAAAAACAAAAATCCATTTTGAAATAAAGAAGTCAAACCCACAGTTTTATCTCCAGCATAAAAATTCAACCTTAATATTATTAGTGTTGGAGCAATATTTCATTTTAAACTCATTTAGCAGAATTGTATACGAGCACAAAATTTCACTATCCTACCCTCAGTCCTTAGCTAGCCACCTTTTTTTCGCTCCAACAAGCTATCTGTCTAGTTTGTCTTCTTCTTTTTTTAGTTTTTTTTTTTTTGATTGAGCAGAATACTACTAAACATGGACTACCAATGAACATTTTTGCCTAGACTTTGTCTCAATGAGTAACAGTTTTCTTTTTTGTTTTTTTGAACAGCACAAAGGGAACTTTTTTATTAATCTTTGAAATAGATTACTACAACTAAAGGGAAACAAGGCATAACGAAAGATTACATCCCAACAAAAGATGGCATCCAACCTCCCTCCCAGCAATCATATGCCACCCTGGACCCAAAGAGAACCCACTCAATGAATTACAGTTGCTTCTATAACTCATCCCCCTCGTATAGTTATGTAGCATCTGTAAAATCACCAGAAGCCGATCGTCAATTCATAAAACCAATAAAAGCTGCTCGATTAGTGTCAGGGTATATAAATCATCTGTGATCCACCTTGACAAGAAGAGAGCACAAGACGTCGCTACAGTAAACCAACAAACCCTCATCAGTGCTAAAGCGCACAGAAAGGCAAAGTGGAAATGATCATAGAGCATTTATCATCCTTTTCATTTCACAAGACCTCCTTGAATCTGGATCCTCGATAGCTCTTTCGGTAAGCACTTGCTTGATTCGGCACATGGACTTCCTCACCTGAAGTTCAAAACTGTCTATCAACAACCCAGAATCCAGAGGGAAAAAATAAAGAAAAGAGGGACTCAAGCTGGAAGACTCAAAGCCGGATAATTAAAACCGTTGTTAATTTATTCCAGGGAATGCAGCAGCATAAGTCAAAACCATAGAATCCACAAGTTAGTTATGGTCAATTCAGTCTCTGCACATCAGAAAACTTTCCCAGCTGATTAAAATTGACAATTAACAAAATTCCTACCTCGGGGATACGCTCTGGATTAGAAAACCATAGGTTCTGTGAATGAAGCATCAGGCGTTGAGTCATTAGCAAGTTTTTTTCCTTCATTAGAACACACCACAGCTCGTGAAGATCATCCCAAGATTTAACGCGGAGCTCAGAAGCCTTCCAACTTTGTCCTGGAAGGAATAAAGAAGCATAAATATAAAATGAGCTTTAGAGTATATTATTCAAAAAGGTTTTACAAAAGCAGTACTCTAACAATGGAAACAGAGACTTGAGAGTCATCTTAATTATGCACAAATGATAGCAATATCTGCAGTTTGCAAGAGAGCAGAAACGCAAAGTTGAATACCAATGTGTGATAAGCCGATAACCAATGCAACATTCAGACTAACAATCTACCACAATATTAACTTGATGGCATGAAGTCACCCAAGATCAATCACTAATGTTTTAGTACCTCAAAGACACCCAATTTTATCGAGTTGAAAGCATGTGCAACTAAAAGTTTCCATCACACCAGTCTTTTTTTTATCCATCTCATGAAAAAGTAAAAACCGAAGTAGTTTTCTTATTGTCACCATACCTATAAATCTATCTGCTTTGAAGTATTGATATGCAGATATGAAAGAAACAGAGTTCTCTCTTTCTCAATGATTACATACAGTTCTTAGTACTGCAACATATTATATCAAAACATCACTGTCAAACTTAAAATCGATTAAACATGTTAATGATTCCTAAAATATAGAGTCCTTGGTAGTTGGTACTATAGACGCTATCCCATAGAAAAGAGTGCATTCGACCAAAGGATAGTGCAAATATATTTCATTACTTGCTCCAAGAGTATGTGAATATAAGAAACAAAATAGGAAACTAATAAACGACTGCTAGATCTGGTGTCGCAAAGCCATTGAGAAATTGCCTAGACTGCCAAAGAGATCCTAGTTTAAAATGGACCCACATCGCAATTTAAAGTCAATTGGACCGACTGCTAATACTGTGAGTTGAGAGTACATCCCTGGATCCCATAGACGGAAATGCATTGAATTTAAATCAGACCTATAGTTATCAGCTACAGAAAAGGTATTTAGCATTCTCCTTTACGGCCATACTTTAAAAGCCTTGAAGTTACATGTGAAAGGATCAGTTCTAAGGCAAAAATTAGATACCCTTCAATGAAAATGAGTAAAGTTGTTAAGTTATCAATTCTCCCAAAAGCTTAAGCCATTACGAGATGGGCCCAACAATGGATATAAAGCTATCTAACACCCTCCCTCACGTGCAACCCTGTCTTGCACATGAAGATGCAAATTTTCATAGACATAACCAGGGGCAGAGCTATGTTGGGCCGGGGCCCCTCAGCCCCAGCTCTCGAGCATCCGAATTTTAAAATTTTGTTTTCGTACATACCTGATTTTGAATGTTATTGTTATTATTCCTGCATAGCTACTAATAATCTTAATAATTTTGGTCCAATTTGATAAAAAAACCAGCTATTTTCCATTCTCATTTCCCAATTTCTTTCATAAATAAAAAATAAGCACGTGACAGTTAAATTAGCCTAAAAAATCATTTTAATATACAAAAGTAGTGAATCGAAAAGCAAAAACCTTATGATATAATAAATATATGTTCCGATAAAAAATATGTCTTTTAAGCCGCCCTCCACCCCGGAGTCAAAATCCTGGCTCCGTCACTGGACAGAATGAAGCAGAATACAAAGGGGAGAAGCATATTGCTCCGTCACTGGACAGAATGAAGCAGAATACAAAGGGGAGAAGCATATTGCAACCGGGGAACAAATGCTGACGGAGAGTCTTGAACCCAAGACCTCTTGCAACATAAGCTTTGATACCATGTTAAGTTACCAACTCTCCCAAAAGCTTAATCGGTTAGGAGATGAGCCCAACAATGTATATCAAGCTATCTAACAAAAGTAAATTAAGGAAAATGGTCATGGTGCACACAAGCGCACATGAAGAAAAACCAAGTGACCAGTCCACTTAAACAAGTTTGGACTTCAAACCATAAAAAATAGCATTTAGACAACCCTGAACCAAAGACAGTTGCTTAAAAGGATGATTGTACAAAATTCTTCAAAGGATGATTATAAGTTATTTTGTATGGCAGCTGCTTAAAACTTGGAAACCAGTACGGTATGATCTGTTTTCTCTGTTGAATTATTCTAAATGTGTCACCGACTTAGGAATGACATTTTGGAAATTCAAACTTCGGCAGAACGTTCAACCATACAGTCCACCTTAAAATCAATAAAAGCAGCCATGTATTCAAAATCATCAATGTGCCTTTGCATTTGGTTTTTGCTCTTGTAAGAAGTATTTCCTTCTTCAACAATTTATCCAGAGCATCAACATCAGCTCACAGTTACAAGTCCAATTAAGGCAACTACAAACTACACCATATAGTATCAATGAACACCACATTTACAGATTACACGCTTGCACGTATTGACATATAGCACCCCAAAAATAAGGGAAAGGGATATATTCTACCGTAGACAACAGGTTTGTCATCATCTGGGCTTCTATCTGCCTCAAAGAACTCCTCAAGAGGATTATAACCTGACCTAGCAGTAGAGGCAGCTGCAGCAGAAGTTTGGGGTTTGGCTGCAGTAAATAGGGTCCTCGCAAAAAATCTTGAAAGGAGCATGGCAGTGAACAGATTTCTGCGTAAGAAAGCAAGTCACAAAGGATAAACACCATTCCTAGATACAACAATAGAACTAACAAGAAAGTTTCTCAGTTGGAAAGGTATTTGAGGGTTTATTTTCCTCATGTGGCATAAATCAAAGTTGAGGATTGCTAAGCCCTAGTGCACGTGTGTGTATATAGTTTATACACAAACGTAATGAAAAATATTTTTGGAAAAGAATGGTTCACACAACTTTCACCTATCTGCAATGGCTCATTTTCTGGATTTCAGGTTTTTGGACAAAGAACAGACAACTTTGTGTATTCTCTACTGAAAAAGATGAAGCGAGTCTATCCTTCAATTCAAGTTATAGTGGTGCTACAAATTTACGGAGATTAGTAGATTACTGTCAAAAACAAATCCCTTTAACAAATATACAAAGCCCACCAGGCCACCACAAATGCTCCATTGGTGACTTTGCTCCCTCATAACTCCATGAAATACTCGAGAAGACATAACCAAATTATCAATTACTAATCATACAATCGACCGCAACCAGAAGGAATTGGTCAAACAAAAAAGCTACATACATCAAATAGATCTGTTATGTCCCCCCATGTCTCCATCGATTCCACACACTTTCGCCTTAACCAATAGCAATGCAAGCCAGTTTTATTTATCCTAAACTTACAAGCTGAATGCATTTGAAAAGCACAAAGAACTTGGATTGGTAGTTTTCTCACCATCCATCACCATAGCAAGGAGTTCAAAGATTACATGCATCAGACTCCAAGACAATGTCAAGCCATAAACTGATGACTTACCGTGCATAACGCATTTTCTACTGGGATTCTATGCCAGTTCAAACAAGGGTACAAACATTGGGACTTCTTTCACAGAACCCATGACCTTGGATCCTACCTACACCTAACCATTAAGTTCAAACCTGCATTGAGGTTGTTCAAGAGACTGGAATATGTTACATTCATTAACAATGCAAATCCAAAAGACATGCATATTGCCACACGCGCGCGCGCGCACACAAAAAAAAAAAGAAGCCTAAACCAAGATATATTTCTTGCAACATAAGATTAGGGGAAAGCATAGTAAAGAATGTTCTTCTTCCTCCAAACCACAAATTTGGATCACCAAGAGCAGAAATCTCCCTTTGAACTTCAGAGCAACAAGATTCAACAACTTTTCCACAAAATCCAGCTAAATGACTTAGTCAACCTAATTAAAATTTATAATCCAACTAAATGACTAAGTCAACTAGAATGTTTGCGTTGGCATGTTTTAGCATAATGATCCTTCATGGGACCTTGTTCTTGTCCCTAAAAATAATCTTTCCAAATCAATCATAAATTCTACAAACATGTAAACATAAAGTATTTTGAACTTTTAGAGTTTTTCGCTTGATATTAAATCAGAACACCTCATAACTTAGTCCACCTGTCCAAAGTTATTTAGGGGCCACATCAAACTTATCCTTCATTATAATCTATGACTTGAGGGATTTATAACCAGAAATCAAGGTGAATACAATACAAGCTTTTTCTTACATATTTAATATCCAGCTATTTGCCAGCATACTAGAGAAACCTGTGCCAATTAGTAAGTTAACGGAAATCCAGTTACTATCCTGCTATCGTTGCACCGCAATAACTTATGAAAAAAGGGTTTCCATTTCCCACCACACCAAATGAGGAAACAAATGGAAATGTCCAGCAGCCTATGATGCACGGACACGGATACCGACACTGGGACACAGGAATTCTAAAAAAATGGGGACACGGACACGGACACGGCGGGGGACACGTCACGTGTATATTTATTTATTTATATATAAATAAATAATTATAGTCTAACACCAAGAAATTTTTAAAAAATTATAATTTGGCCCAAATTTTTTTTAAAAAAATTACAGTTTGACCCCATTTTTTTAAATTACAGTTTGGCCCCCAAAACTTTTTTAAAAATTGCAGTTTGGCCCCTGCCGTGTCCCCATCAATGTCCCCGCCGTGTCCCTGCCGTGTCCCCGTGTCCGACACAGCGATACCTCGACCTCTAGAGGTGTCGGTGCTTCATAGGTAGCAGCTGCCACATGGAAACTATTGGAGGCCGAAAAGTACAGAAACTTTTCAGCATCCCTTGTGTATCTGTAACAAACTCCTATCCTATCAGGCTAGCCAGCCAAGTACCATGGTCAATCAAGTGTTAATAATTTAAGTGCTGACCTAGACGAATATCAAAGTTTGTCACACGCTTGGTCTAAAATTTCTGAAACAATTGGCGCACTGGTCCATGTATGTCACTGCAATACCCCAAGAACCAAAACATAGCAAAAGGGACAACCTAGCATCTACAACCCACAACAAAGAGTTAGCCCTTCATGAGCAAGGTAAAGTAGTGTCGAAGAAGCATACTAGAACTCAGGCAAAAGATTTACTGGCATGGTCTTGTTATCCTGTTGCTGTTGCAGCCCCAGTCATTTATAAGAACAATCAGCACCAAGACTTGATGAAAAAGCCTGACTAGACCAGACTTTGCTTGTTAGAGACTGAAATCAAAATTTATCAAGTGATTATCCTATCATGACCTCAATTAGGTTGTCATTTAAGATTTTTCAAGCACCAAACAAGTTAGGATGTCAGTATCTTATGCCATTTTGGAAACGCAAACGCCATATAATTACCAGCTAGATGACAATAGCTCACGGTACCTGTTGGATTCATCGCTGGAGCCACTAAAGCAAAAAGACATTGGTCCTCTTCTGTCGCAAACTCGCTCATGTGAGCCAACCATGTTACCAACTACGTATGTCATGTACCCGTCAAATCATGTTTCGCATTGCTGGTTGAGCATTTCCACATGCATGGTATTAGTACACAGCCATCTATTCTTCTATTCTATACATAAAGGGGCTACCCATTTGGTGTGAACACTTTTTTGAAGCTGTGTCACAAAAGTGGTTTCCATTATTTCGCAATGATAAAGCTATTTTACCTTCAATGTAACGTGAATTAATTGTTATGGTAAAGTGGTATAATTACTTAGATAACTCCCCACACTCCAGACCTATTCAACTGCACACACGCACATGTGTGTGCCCAAATGCTAGTCACTAGAAAGCCAGTAGGCAACCCCAACCACAAACACCACAAGTCTACACAACCTTCATTATTAACCCTATAGTTTGCCGATAAAAAAAAAACTCTATAGTTGCATCTATAGTGCAACTAAAGACCCAACCATCACTGGTAAGTCAGCAATCAACCCCAAAAATAAAAGCTACCACCTTCATAATAGACACTATAGTTGCATCTATAAACCAAATACAGAACCGACTACCATCTCTAGCAAGCCAATAACCCTAAAAATAAGCGCTACCACCTCCATAATTGGCACTTAGTTGCGTCCATAAACCATATAAAGAACCAACCATCAATAGAGAGCCACCAACCAAACTTAAAAATATACAGCACTAGCATCACGATTGACACTATAGTTGCATCTATAGAGCAATTAAAAACCCAACCGTCACTAGAAAGCCAGCAAGCAACCTTAATAGCAAAACACCACCAACACAATGACACTTTAGTAGCATCTAAGTTTCTGACAACCGAAATTTAGTTGTTTTTTAGAGTTTCCCAGTAGGAAAGATTAGCACTTTACACCTTGTCAACCAAACACTAAACGAAACCTGCGGCCCATTTCGTCGAACATCTTAAAAGCGGTGTGCAGAAAAAACTGATCAAAGTAGTACCAAGTACCAACTGAGTCGAAAAAAATGCAAAGAGAAAGACAACGGGAAATGGTAATGTACCAGATTTGAGGCCGACTCACAAACCCACCGGAAAGCCAGCAAGCAATATGTGGAACTCTGAGAGAGAGAGAGAGAGGGGTTAGATCCTGTTCAGCTTTTTCTAAAAACCTTCTTTTTTTAAAAAGAAGGTAATTTCAAACTCAAATATAACAAAAATAAAAAATAATTTTTCAATTTTTTTTGCACCGTTTAAAAGATCTCAATGAGATCTATCAAATAAGATTCATATTGGAAGAAAAATTATTTACGTAAATACATAATTTTTTACCTTGAAATTTACCTTCCTTCTCAAAAACCCACTTTTAACAAAATTGGAACGGGCTCTTAGTCGGACTAGTTTCTCTTTCTTCTTCTACTTTCCTTTGTTGTTGTCCCTTTGGACTTGGACTCAATTTGTAGTTTTTAAGCCCATTTCAAAAGGCCCATAAATAAGTAAGGGCAACCCAGAAACACGTAGAAAAAACTTGGGCCCAAAAAACAGTGTGGGGATGTGGTAAATGAGAGGCTACATGCTAATGTCAACAGTCAAGTTGTTTTCGCTAAATGGAATTTTAACTTATGTATATGAGAAGAATAACTTGCCTAGAATTCAGTGAAAATAGGCATTATTCCATTTAGTTTACGGAACCACATCCTCAATATAGATTGTTTATCAAGAGCTATTGAATTAAGAGAGATTATCGAGCAATCTAATAATTTGGGCTTCCTAGTCTGAACCAGAAAATAATGTGATCTTAGAGCATCCACAATGTAATAATCAAAATCAAAAAATTGTTAAAGATAACGATGTGTGTTTAAAAAAATTCTTACATTGTAATAATCAAAGTTAGCAACTTTCTAACCAATAATCAAATTTTGGCATTTGAATACTCAAAAGTAACAATGTGGGACTTCACATTGTTAACTTTAGCAACCCTCTAAATGAATAATCAAAAGCTGACGTGACAAGTTTTGATTATTCACTTTTAATTATTATATTGCGGATGCTTTTAGCACATTTCATCGACCCAAATAACATATTGCGACTGCAGAGAGCTTTACTCTGAGTTGAATTGGAACCCCCGCAATTAGGTAATGGGGATTGGTCCTCATGATTAGTCAAGACGCGTGTAAGTTGACCTAGACATCTGAGTTATAAAAAAAAAAAAAAAGGCTAAAAATTAATTGACAGCCACACAATTAAGGGCAGTTGGCCCATCCCATCCCATCTCATCCCACGATTATCACACCAATGATATAAATTACCTTTCGTAATTATTTGAGAAGTTTTAAGTTCATGCAAAAAAATATCAGTTGCCCATAATAGATAAAAACCTTCAACTAGTAATTATTAGATTTTAGATTTGTGTTTTTTGGTATGTCAATAATCTGTAAATCAAAAGAGTTATGTTAGAGCAATGAGCATGAGCCCAAGTCAAGGAAAATATGGGCTTCTATGGGCTGGTTCTCAGATTTGGGCCGCACATTACAGTTCTAAAAAATAAAAAAAAAGAGGAAGTGTTAATAGTTCTAATTGTGGAGTTACTCATGCTCATTTATTGTGCTAACAAAGAAAGAAAAAGAAGACAACCAGTATATAATTTTCAATGAAATGTAACTAATTTTGAGGAATTCGACCATCAAACGACGAAAATTTTTAAAAAAAAAAAAAAGAATAACTAAGAAGAATGACTCCACAATTAGAACTGTAACACTTCCAAAAAACAAAAAAGAGATGAATGAGGCACCTGGATTGCTCAAGGAACATGCACTAACAAGGCATGTGGGGTCCACACACTACATACCTCCACTGTAAACCCGTCAATGAACCGGATTTGAAAATTTTGATCCGAATCCAATAACGTCGATCCGATAATCCGAATCCAGTAATCCAAATACGGATCCGATTGGATTAAATCCGTTATCAATCCGAATCTGAACTTTATTTTTTTAAAAAAAACAGTAAGTATTTTATTTTGAAAAAAAAATGTTTAAGAAGTTGTATCTTTATTTTTTTATTTTTTTTGAAATTTTTTTTTGAATTTTTTTGAAATATATATATATATATATTTTTGTTTTTGCTAAAATTTTTGAAGTACAAAAGTTTTCGGATCGGATCTGAATTTTTTAGATTCGGATTACCACTATCAGATTCGAGCCTTATCGGATTCGGATCTGTCAGATCCGGCCCATTGACAGGCCTACTCCAATGTGTGTGGGACCCACATCTTTGTCGAAAAGTAAAAAATAATATGACTTTTACTTAAATATTTTTTGATTGAGTGTGGGTGGTAAAACTAAAAAATAAAAAAAATGCAAAACTAAAAAAATCCTCAAAAATTTACACAAAACTAAAAAAATGCTAATTCATGTGTGTATATTAGGGGTGAGTATGGTCCGGATTGGTTCGGTTTCATACTAAACTAAGAACCAAACCAATACTTACGGATTATGAATTTGGAGAATCAAACCAACCCACAAAAGGCATAAAACCAAACCAATCCAAACCATTTAAATATGGTTCGATTTCGGTTTTAAATCACGGTTTGCTTTAAACTAAGTTATTGTCTTCAAAAAATATTTAAAGAACTTAACATTATGAAGATAAATTTTAAAAAAAATACGTATATTTAAACCAATTCCATTCAAATTATTAAAACACACTAATAGTAACCAACTAATTAAGAGTAGGAAACCAAAAATTGCCTTTTAAACTAAAAAATATTGATGGAACCAACTAAGTAAAAAAGATAATTTAACCAAATCAAAATAATTTTTAAAACATGTAGCAAAAGGGCAATAGTAGCAGCATGGTAGAAACCAACTTGTGATATCACTTTACATCAAGGTTCACATCATTATCTTGGCAGTGAAGGAAAATTAAATATTGCAGTGAATTTAATGGAATCAATAAATTAATAAAGTAGTTGGCTAAAAGCTCCCATATTTATTGGTGAATCATAATTAATTTATATATATATATATATGTGCGTGTGTGTGTGTGTATGTATTATATGGTTCGGATCGGTTTGGAACCATAACCGTAAACGTGAATCCATAAACCAAACCATATAACGCGGTTTCTAATTTTTTTAAACCATGACCAAATCATACTACTAAAATCCAAACCAAACCCTCCGATTTGAATTGGATTCGCGGTTTGACGAATTTTTTGTTCACCCCTAGTGTATATCCATCGTATCTATATAAAGGGGCAAAAGGAGAAACTTCGGGTTAGTGCTGTGCAATGAGATAGCACCGTACGGCGTACTTCTGAGCCGTCAAATTGTGCATTCAAGGGCTCAGATCTCATCTCAGCAATCAACGATCGAGAGCCGTTCATTGCCGAAATGAGATCTGAGCTATTGAATGCAAGATCCGACTGCTCGAAAATGCGCAGCATCACTGCACAGTACCATTTACCAATTCCAAAAGGAGCATATCCCTTGCCAGAGGCATATCAGTTGTGTCACATCTCAGCCACACTCCTCTCACATACAAGTGAGATCCACTGAAACGGATCCCACCTAAATATGGGAGAGAGATGTGACACAACTAATGTTTCCTCTAACATTTTTGTTGGGACATAGTGTAGGAATAAGGCCAGAAAATCTGATTGGACAGTTATGGTCCACTCTTGAATTATTCGGAGGTTGGTTTTAAAAATTATTACTCATGTAAGGTAACGTATAATAAAAGGAAGGAAGGAAAGCAACAGCCACGTTCTATGCCTTTGTCCTCTTCTCTCTCACACAGTCACACTACTCACACACTCTCTCTCTCTCTCTCTCTCTCTCTCTCTCTCTCTCTCCTCTTCTTGTCTTCAAATTCTCCCATCATTTGTTGTTAGATTCTTTACTAATTTCATTACTAACACTCACTTTTGGGTTAATTAAAGTAGCATTCATTTGAATCAGACTTTTTTCCATTTGTTTATCCTTACTTCTAACTACCAAGAATCATAATCCTGTTTGACCAGATAACGGACACACTGCGTCTGGAGTGATTATTCAGTAATCTTGTAGCACTGCATCTGGGCTTGCACTGCTACTATACTAAGGCTCCGTTCCGGAACGCGAAATAAGTCCTTATTTTTTAAGAAGGCAATTTCAAGTGAGCACTGCAATATGGATCTTGTTTGAAAGATCTCATCGAGATCTTTAATACGATGCTTTATTTTTGAGTTTGAAAATATGAAATAAGCTGCTTATTTTTTAAGAAAGTTTCTGGAACGGAGCCTTTATCCTTTTTGCACCACAAAGGAATTTAACATCTCATCATTGGCACATGCAGACAAACCAAAAGAGCAAGTGATCAGCTTTCCGACAGTGGATGAGATGCCTGTGCATACCAGTCGAGTCCCGGCGCATCTAGGTGTCGTTTCGTTTTTTTTTTGAATAATTTTAAATTTAAATATAATGAAAATAAAAAAAATTTAAAATTTTTTTGTAACGAATTATTTACGTAAACACATAATTTTTGAGCTTGAAATTACCGTCATTTTATAAAAGTTCTTTTTTAAAGAAACTGAAACGGGCCTTAGGTCTACAGCTCCATCGTTTGTGCTCAGTAGAATTTTGTTATACTAGTATTGTTAGGTTAATTAGGAGATGATAGATTCATGTCTCTCCTTTTTACCCTTCTTCATGGTATAAAATTACAATCTTATATTTTTAATTGTTAAATTCTTCCATATATGAAAATGAAATAGCATATTGCTCTAAATCCACATGAATAAACATAGGGGAAAAAAAAAACAGCGCAAACAGTGAAAAGAGTAGTATGAACAAACAGCATATTGTAAAATTACCAGTTTTATTATTGTACTTCTCCTACTTTATTCCATCGTGTTTATTTTCTTTTGTTATCTTTTTTTTTTAAAATTTCGAGGGGCTTGGAAGTAGGTTATGTATTTGCGAGTAGCAGTAGAAGAGTTATTGCTTTCTCTCCCTCAATGCATTTCATTTCTTACTGTACCGTTTTCATCTTTGCATCTTTCTGATTAATGAAAACTTTCTTCGCTGTTCAAAAAAAAAAATGGTACGTGTTAATTAGCTATAAATATTTTTAGATAAGAGCTCAAGTAACACTAAATTTTTGCCTACTATTAGAGGGAAATGACTCACACACACACACACACACAAAAAAAACCTTTACTTAAATCCCAAAAAGTTTAAAATCTTATAAAGATATGCTAATTTATTGACCATATGGTGAAATCTTATGAATTCAAAATTGAGATATTCATCTCCAACTTTTTCCCACCAAAAGTTGGCTTTGTTATCCTTGTCTCACTTTATATAATGACGAAAAGTTATGGGACCAATGAAGAAGCATTATCGCCCAACTAATATTCAAGATGGCATAATGGAAGCATCATGTGGAAGTTTAGTTGGGACACAAAATAATTGAAAGAATCACATAAATCTTTGGTGGGGTTATGGTAGTAAATTGTACACTGTAATTGCGTTGTTGTTAAGAATACACTGATTCGAACTGAGATCTCTTATGAATATACAACGAGGCTCTTTAGTACGGGATTCTGAGTCTCGCACGTCTACTGTTTCAACTTTCAGCACCAATTTAAGGATATCTTGGAAAAGTGAATTGGATTCCATAAATATGATATCTGCTTTTGCCTTCACAATTTCAAGGGTCTTGTTTTATGAGCTCTCTACATTTAATTAAGCCAATCTACAACATGACAATGATGATTTTAATTTATGTTGGACTCATCACTTTTCTCTTACTTATATGTGAAAATATGCATATACGTACGGAGTGTTTCTCCTAAGGACCATCGCATTTTAGCTTAAAATGCGGACTACTCAATTGCCGTTGGATTGTATTTTAAATGGTTAGGATTCACAGACAACATGTTCGCGCGAACAAATATTCTGCATTTTAGCTTAAAATGCGGTAGTTCTTAGGAGAAACGGACTATATGCATATATATTTCAAAGAGTAATTAAATGGAAAAGTGACTATAGAGCTGAGGCTATATTTTAGGGAGGGAACCCTCTGGTTGAGGTGGTCCAGGTTTTGCACTTGTTCTGCTTGTCCTTGAGATTGTTCTTAATTTATTTTGTTTAGGGGTTCAAAATATTCTTGAAGGTTTTGGACCTTTTGGTGTTTGGAAGCATGCTTAAAGATCACTCCTCTTGTACCTTTGTGAAGTGGAGTAGTAAATACCATTTTACCAGATTAATTTTCTTCGGAGGGAGATAGGTAAGTTTTTAAATTCATTATATCTTTTTTATAATTCAAATGTCTGGACCAATTTATGCATACATCGACTAATAATGGGGTACCAATTCCACCATGCACTATTAGGGAGATGCCTCTTATGGACTTGTTCCAAAGGAGTTGATAATATCTAGAAGGTTTCGAACATGAGACTTTAGAATGGAGCAAATTAAATCTTATAGTCTCAAGCACTGTCCACCAGGCCATCCCTAAGGTTTAAATTCATTACTTGTTATGATATCATATATTGGAGTATATTGTCTTTAATGCTAATGACAATGTTACAAGTTCAACAAAATTTTTTTTTGTGCATGCGCAGTGTGATTACCAGTCAAAATAATAGAGATATAGACAAGAAATTATAAATGAAAATGGTGAGAGACTTGACTGACAAGATCAATAAGACCCAAGCATCTTAAAACGTTCAACTCAAAATCAATGATAAATTAAATGGGTGGATAATCCTGAGATTCTATAGACCAATTTTAAGTGGATAAGAGAAACCATTTGTTGACAGTTGTGCATTATATTCCTTTCTGATAGCTAGAATATGTGAATTTAGTGAGACAAAAGAAAGAGTTGGTGTGCTTTATATTCCCTCTTTGTCTACCATTTTGAGCATCCCAACTTACGAGGCTATTGGTAGCGTTGGATTTGTAGTGATTGTGGACTTGTTTTCAATTTGATGTAATTTTGATACTTGTATGCTCTTACCGCATGTAATTAAAAACAATTATAGGAAAAGTATCTTATATTGTGCGAGCAGTAGTAATAATGAGTAATAATTTGAAGAGATAAAAAGTCAAAAAGAAATGCTTGGAACGCGGAGACAAAATCTCAAAATGTGTTTAGAGCGGTTCGATATTTGTGAGTCTCATGTGTGCTCCGTGTGGATCTTATGTTCATCAAATTACGTTTATCAAATGGCTGTCCCATTCACCCCCTCAAAGAAACTAAAATGGGAAAAAATTCCTAAAACTTGTTACCCAAAAAGGAGAAAAAAAATCGTAAAAACCATAATCAAGTATTGTCCTCTGTGCAGAATAATTTTCGTTAGAGCAAGATTCATGTTTTAGAGAGGGGACAATGGGTGATTACAGTCGCTTCAAAGGGCTGTACCTGTACCACACCAAAAGTTCCTTTTCTCTGTTTCCCTACTACTTTTGTGAACTTTTATGGGGTGGGGTCGGTGATTTTTGACTTTGAATCTTTGATGCTCTCCCACCAGATTTTGCTTCTAAATTAATGTCAAAAATGTTAGTGTCATGGGATTTTCCAATGAACTTTCTTTTTTCTTTCTGTGATTACCTTCATGTTGTTGATTAATGATCGAGTGATCTCGAGGTACCGATACGTGGTGCTTTAACTCCCTTTTCAATCACAAATTTCGGTGAAGTTAATACACTTGGTATGAAGGCCCACTTTATTGAAAAAAAATTTTAAACACCACATGACAGTACCCAAAATCAAGGAATTACTTTTCCGAATTGTTAGCTTTTAACATTATAATGTCGCCCTTCAAAAAAAAAAACATTATAATGTCAGTTGTTACAGTTCCATTTTGTGCTTTTCTCTTCAATATAAAAGAGGGCAGGGCATGTGGGGGGCCTTGTCACTAGCTTTCTATGGTTCATGTCTCTTAGTGACTGAACTTCTTGGGTGTTTAATTTTTTGAACATTTCTTCAAAATTTTTTTATTATCATTTTCATTGTTTTCTAAAAAATTTGGAATCTGGGTTTATACTTGCATATTTGGGTTTTAAAGTTTTGAGATTAGTGTCTTTGGGTACTCTTTTAGAAAGAGAGAGAGAGAGAGAGAGAGAGGAATGGCAGCAAAGTCGGATGAGCCAGCACCACACCCACCAAAGGATCAGCTTCCCAATGTCTCCTACTGCATTACCAGTCCTCCCCCATGGCGTATGTTCTTTTGCTTATAGATTCTATGAATTGATACTTGGAATTTCTCGTTTGGTTTTATTTGGAAATGTGAAGAACTTATGCTACTTAGCTACCAATTGGCTCCACTGGTTGTTTCTCTTGGAAGCTTTAGTTCCTTTTGTCCATACATTCTGACTGTCTTCTTTATCCATGTCTTCTTCTTGTTCATAAATTTCCCCCCTCACTGGTGCCCATTTCTCCTTTTTCTTTCCATGCTCGTACTGAGAAACTGTAATTCTCAACAAAAAGGATAAACAAAAACCCATTACCTTCATGGCTACGATTGTGCTTTTGTTAAGACCTGTAATCTTCTTCTTTTTTCTCGGCGAAAAAGTTAGTATTGTTAGTAGGGAGTATACTTGGATTAAGACCTCGGGGGAGTTTTGACCTCCTTACACGGACCACTTAGGGAGTATACTTAGATTAAGACCTCAGGGGAGTTTTGACCTCCTTACACCTACCACTTAAAGTGCACCGTGATGCCGTTGGGCCAAAGACCTCTTGACAAGACCAGTAATCCTTTTACTTGTAATCTTGAAAAAATAAGGGAAAGGCCGTTGTCACGTCTTTTTACGGATTATTTTTGGGCCAGTTTCGATGTCCTGTATCTGAAGTTACGGGTCTTGTTTGATGGTCCTCTTCATTATGGCTCGGTTTGTTTGGATGTAAAATATTTTCCTGTAAATTGTTTTACCTATTCTTCGGTGTTTGGTTGTGTCAAAAATGAGGAAACGTTTTACAAGTAAAACATTTTCCATCAATTGGATGAAAATGACTTGCCCTTAAATTTTTCGTAAGTTATATTCCGAAATGAACCCGCTGCCTTCTACTGTAATTCTCACTGCTCAGTTTCCTCGATCGTCAGTCCTGACCCACGTTCAATTTCAATGATATCAGATCTCTCCACCATTTAAGCCCTCTCTTTCTCTCTCTATACTATTTTGTTGATTTCTGAAAATATTTTCAAATGCCAACCAAATACTAGAAAATAAATGTTTGAAGTTTGTTTTCTTGAAAAAATATTTTACATGGAAAATATTTTACATTGTAAAACATTTTACATCAAAACAAACGGAGCCTATGTCTCCATTTTTTCGTGGCTGATGAGGGTGTCTGGGGCATCGCCCGCCTGGTTAGCCTTAAGGTTTGTGTTTGTCTTTGAGTTAATAGAAGCTAGCTTGAAGTGTTTTCTCTCTTTATTAGGATCCCTTTTATATACAAAACTGAATCTTTTGGGAAAAGTATGGCTAAATCGTACTTTTCCTTTTTTTTTTTTTTCAACCTCTATTGACTCAAAACAAAGTTCTGATTCCAAAAAGGTTTTCTGCAATTACTAGATTACTTTCCCCAATACAAATTTCCATGCAGGATTACCATTAACATTTTCATGATAATGATAATTATAAGCCCTGTTAAATTCCCTTTTATACCGCTCTCCTTGGACAACATTGCAAAAGTGCAGCTGTATTTTTTCTCTGTTATTAAGATTTTAGCCCTGTTAGATTAAAAATTCTTCGCAATACATAATTATATATATGCCGTGCTTGGAAACCCTAGGTTAAAGAAGTTTTGTGAATTATGCGTAGACTAGACTACTGAATACTGGGGATTAAATATGGAACTGAATTCCACACAGTAGATTAGAAGGACAGAAGCGCATATAATTCACCCGTCATGGAAATAATGGAATCATGAACTTTACATGGAAATGCGTTATTCTGCAGACTTCTTTTACTATCACAGTTAACTAAAATTGCGTATAACCATCTGGATACATTCTTATCTGGTCAAGCAGCTTTGAGTTTTTTTTTTTATTTTACTTTTTTCATGATTTTGAAGTTCGTTAACCTGTGCGCTTGCCTATGATTGTGGTGTTCTGTATTCACCTAAATTTTCAACTTTGTGGTGTGTTTATGATGCAGCCGAGGCTGTCCTCCTTGGGTTTCAGCATTACCTGGTGGTGCTTGGCACAGCTGTTATCATACCAACAGCTCTTGTTCCCCAAATGGGAGGAGGAAATGTATAACTTAACAACAAAAGCACATATTTGAAAACAGTTTCTTTTGCCCACAACTGATGTTTAACAATCTTTCTGAAACCTAATTTCCTGTTATTCTAGGAGGAGAAAGCAAAGGTGATCCAGACATTACTCTTTGTTGCTGGATTGAACACGCTGCTGCAGACATATTTCGGGACTAGATTGCCAGCGGTGATTGGAGGGTCCTATACATTTGTTGCAGCCACAATCTCAATTATCCTTTCCGGCCGCTTCAATGATCCAAACCCTATAGAGGTTTATGGACTAGATACCATTTTGTATTGTTAGAGATGTCTGTATCGCAAACTGAATTGTATATTAACGGGTAATAGTTATTGACTTTAAAGGTGTGCATAATTGGGCTTTACTTATTTTCCTGTTAAGGGTAGGGGCCACAATACTTGTGCCTTTAGTGTTTTTCTATACGGCTGGACATGAAATTTCATTTGCCATATACTTCTAAAAATATTTGAAAGTCCTTGCACAATGTTAAATGAGCCCGCATTTTCTTGTCATAATGATGGGTCCTTATGGTCATGCACCAAGTGCACACACTTATCGATCCAATTCAAAAGAAGGCACCGAAAGGAAGAGACAAACTGCACACTTAAATGCTTGACTAATCTTGTTGATAGCTGGTTCTAACCGTGTGATAATTGTCTATTTCCTCCTCAGAGATTCAAACAGACAATGCAGGCAATCCAGGGGGCACTCATTGTTGCTTCAACTCTTCAAATTGTCCTGGGTTTCAGTGGCCTTTGGCGTAATGTCACAAGGTGGGCTCATCATCCACATAATGCAGGAAACTGTAGTCTATATTTACGCTAATTGGACTTCCTTTTTTCTTGTCTTGTAATGATTGACAGTACATAGCTGGTTCGACTTTTTTGAGCATCCTGTTGTATGGATTAATGATGTAGAAGTTCAACATTATTTCGTGTTGGCCTTATTATTATTGGATTACAGTGGATGAATAAATTGCATTGCGCTGAGCCAATACAGTTCTGAAGGATAGCTCTTTTCTTTCCATCAGACAACGTTAATTGCCCAATCCTGCCTTTGCTCTATCCGGGCAGCAGCAAATTTGGGTACAATAGTTTACCACATTCACATGAACGTGTGCCAATCACTGTTTTATTTTTCCGTTTCAGGTTCTTGAGTCCACTGGCAGCTGTTCCTTTGGTTGCTCTTGCTGGTTTTGGGCTCTACGAGTTTGGTTTCCCTGGGGTATGTACTCTTTAACTGCACTTGGATGGATTCCTGGGTTTTACTCTTTTCGGTTTGTCATCATCTCTCTACCGGATATCAACTGTTGACTTTGTCCCCCAGGTTGCTAAATGCATTGAAATTGGACTGCCACAACTTATCCTTTTAGTGTTTTTCTCACAGGTAAAGTCATATGATAAAGTACAAAATTTTGTTGTTCTAACTTCTCATACCAATTTCTTTTCTTCGTTCCTCATAGAGAATCTTAAATCTTATAGCTAAACTTAGCAAGTTATTTTGTCATCTGCAGTATCTATCCCATGTGTTGAAAAGAGGAAGAAAAGTTTTTGAACGGTTTGCTGTAATATTTACGGTGGTCATTGTATGGATTTATGCTCACCTACTAACTGTCAGTGGGGCCTACGATGATAAAGCGCCAAAAACACAGACAAGCTGTCGTACTGATCGCTCTGGACTTATTGATGGTGCTCCTTGGTAAGCAAATGTCCCTATTACTAGTTGGCTTAGCATTTGTTCAGGATTAGTTTTATTTAAATTCCACAATTACACAGAATGCTGCTGTATTCTCGAACTCTGTTCAGGATTAGTTTTACTTACTACGGGAAAGTGAGCTCAAGCGGTTCATCACCCAACAAATAAGAAGAACAACTATTTTGTGTCCATAAGAATATCTTTTCCTTTTGGGAAAATGACAGCCCAGGATGTGTTTTGATAATTAATACCCGTCAAGGACATGCTAAGAAAATTTGTTAATTCTGAAAATATCCTTGGCGGGTATTAATTATCAAACACGTCCTTGGCCGTCATTTTCCCTTTCCTTTTTCTGATCATAAGTGGGGGTTTAGTACTTATCTTAAGTATAGCACTGGCTCCATAAGAAAGAAACCATAGTCCATACTTTACATTCTAATTCTGTTGTTCTTTTTTATGTTAAAATGAAGTTTCTTTCTTAGTTGTCTTTCAATGCTTGCATATTGTGCACAGCAACTTATACCACATTCCGTCTGGAAAGAGACTTATGTTTGGGTCTCCTTAACTTTCTCTAAATCAAACGTGGCTCTGTATTTTGGGATAAGCACGAGAACATTCCTTAATTGTGCATTGGTATTCGCACTGGCAGGATAAGAGTTCCCTATCCCTTTCAATGGGGACCACCTTCATTTGATGCCGGTGAAGCCTTTGCCATGATGGTCACTTCATTTGTTGCTCTTGTAGAGGTTTGTTCGTCTTCTTTGCTGCGCATATTGATACTTCGCTAATGAGTTGTTGCCTGTTGGTGGGAAAAGTCAACCATTTTGTGTTAAATGACTTGAAACACCGTATAGGTTGATACATGTTATGAGCAGGCAGACATACTTTACAGTTTAAATAATGTTATACTTCTCTTGCATCGTTACTTAGTTTGTTTCCCTTTATTTCAAACTCAAACTTCCATGGTTTGGTCTCTTCTGTATATAGCCTACCTTAAATAGCTTTTTTTCTGTTCTGGTTTCAACTGATGCATGCAGTCCACTGGCGCCTTTATTGCTGTGTCAAGATATGCAAGTGCAACACCTTTGCCGCCTTCTATTCTCAGCCGAGGTGTTGGTTGGCAGGTAACATGGCAGCGTGTTGCTTGCTTTATTTCAACATTTGGAATAGTTTTGAAGAACGCCAGGTTGTTCTTTTCTTCAACTTGATGTGAGAATATTTTAAAACATGCTTTCAAATAGCCTGCATTCTGCGATCATGTGCCGATTAAGATAAGAAGTACGTAGAGCATGGAAAAGAAATTAAACTGAAAATACGTTTGCACTGTCGATCATACTAATTTAGTTGTATGGTCAAGGTTTCCATCATTAGTTTCTGAGTGGTAGATGCATCTGAATCTTTAACATATTCTTTTAGGGAATCATTATGGTGTTTCCATCACACACTTCATATATGGCCATATTGTATGTCACCTCCGGAAAGCCGTATAGCCACACATCTCTATGGAGTCTACCACCAAGCCGATGCATCTGAGAAATGATTATGGCGTCTAAAATGGAAAAATGATCATAATCTCCCTCTTCCTGATTGGAGCAGGAAGGGGAGGTAATAATTCATCCTTGGATTTGCCCAGGATGAACCTTTGCGAGGAATCTCCTTGTATTTTCCCTTACCCAACACTTATATCAGTGAATAGGGAATATCCGTTGGCTTCATACTAATTCATTCATATATTGTCACAGGGAGTTGGCATTTTGCTGTCTGGTTTGTATGGAACCGTGAATGGATCCTCCGTGTCGGTGTAAGAACTAACATCGAAAACATTTATGATCATAAATTCATTGACTTTCTATGCTTATTAACTGAGACAGAATGAACATAGAAATGACTTTTCCTGGTTTAACTGCAGTGAGAATGCTGGTCTTTTAGCTTTGACTCGTGTTGGCAGTAGAAGGGTTGTGCAAATATCTGCTGGCTTCATGATTTTCTTTTCTATTCTTGGTATTTGTTTCAACAAAACAATAGTTTTCGGCTTTTTTGGTTAGTGAACAAGCATTATTTTGTTAACTATCTACTTAATCTACTTTTTCAGGGAAATTTGGAGCAGTCTTTGCTTCCATTCCAGCACCCATTGTTGCTGCTTTATATTGCGTTTTCTTTGCTTATGTGGGTAGGTATCTATATTGTGGCAATTTAGCTAGCAGACATCACTGAAAGCTTGTCACATGACCTGTTTTAGTTAACGGTGTCGTTTGTTTCATCGTGCACGTACAGGTTCAGTAGGTTTAAGTTTCCTTCAGTTCTGCAATCTCAACAGCTTCCGAACAAAGTTCATATTGGGCTTCTCTATCTTTCTGGGCTTATCTGTACCCCAGTACTTCAATGAGTACACAGTGATCAATGGATACGGCCCGGTTCACTCAACTGGAAGATGGGTATGCTGAAAACTCTATCATCTCTAAATCTCAGCATAATATGAGAATTTGATAGAATTTTGATACACTTTTCCTTACATGGCAGTTCAACGACATGGTTAATGTTCCATTCTCGTCGGAAGCATTTGTTGCGGGCGTGTTGGCATATTTCCTTGACAACACAATCCACAAGAGAGACGGCTCTATTAGAAAAGACCGCGGTAAGCATTGGTGGGACAAATTTCGGTACTATAAGACAGATTCAAGAAGTGAGGAATTCTATTCGCTGCCCCTGAATCTCAACAAATACTTCCCATCAGTGTGATTAGGCATTGCTGAGATATAACGCGGTCAGGTGAAATCTCGCTCCCTCACTGTATGGAGAAGAGAAAAAGAAAATAGCACGGTTTAGCTATTTGTGGGTGTACTATTATATAATTGTTATATTTCGGGGTTATTACTTGTTAAAGCAGAGTATAATTGGTATCTTCATTTATAGGATGCATTGTGAACATTTATTACTTTTAGCTTCCTTTTCTGTAAATCATTGGATCAACTTCCTCAGTTGCTTATCGAGTTTCGAATTGAAGGCACTTCTGTAGTGTTGTATCACTTGCTCCAGGCTGTTTTCCGAATATCCTCATCGCTTTCACGCTTTTTTGGTGCAGTAAGAGTAGTTCTTATTTGTTTTAAGAAACACAAGCACTGTATACTTTTCCAACAGATTACTCGACGTTCCCTGAACACCGCCAAACCTCTCGATTTTTCAGACCATCTTTGTCGTTGGCAAACACAGGAGGTACATCGCAAAACTTTGGATGCCCATGAACTCAGTTGTCGGTAATAAAATAAATGATCTCAATTGTTGTATCTGAGTTCAACTTGCATTTCTCCCAATAAAGAACCATAACATAAACAGCAGAAAACTACCAGTAATCATTGCATGAACAATTTCCTCCTTTAAAAGTATGGAAACGAGAACGGTCTCTTACAACGATCTCCCTACCATAAACTTTGGAAATGGCCTTTAGAGCCAGAAGACAGTCTTCACAAGTCCTTAAATTTTTTACTATCCGAATTGAGGTGCCCGGTGGAGTACTCATCAGGGCAAAAGCAACAGCTAGCTTTTCACTGTGCCATGCCACTGCTTGCTCTTTCTCCTCCTCATTCAGATCAAAAGAAACATGCATTGTATTTGAAACATAGCCTCCTACTCTTGCCCTTTTCAAAATTTCATTCAACTTTTCTCGTACTTCCATTATTCGTGGATGCAACTTATCAGCAACTCGAAATTCATGAACAACACCATCCACCTCAATCCAACTGCAGCCAGGATCAGACTCAATCCTTCTGTCACCCATCAGATTCCTCACTTCAGTCACTCCTTCCCATATACCAAGCGAAGCATACAAATTTGAAAGTAGCACCTCACCTCCATTACATTCCTGAGAGTTCATTTGCCCAACGTGATTTATAATGCACCGTGCAAGATTAGCATCACGGTGGATTCTACATCCATTAAGCAAAGACCTCCATATAACAATGTCAGGCTTCATGGGCATGGTTTTGACAATTTGGAATGCCTTCTCTAAGTAACCTGCACGCCCAAGTAAATCAATGTGACACCCGTAATGCTCAATCTTGGGTGCAACGCCCCACAAGCTCTCCATATCGTAGAATATTGAAGAACCTTCCTCTACCAGACCGGAATGGCTACATGCATTTAAAACCCCTAGACAGGTGACCTCATTCGGCTTAACGTTTTCAGCTAACATTTGATAGAAAACACTTAAAGCCTCTTTACCAAGTCCATGAATTGATAAGCCGGAAATCATGCTTGTAAAATTATGGACATCCCGTCTTAAGATTCCGTTGAAAACTCGAGAGGCACTATCTATCCTCCCGCATTTTGAGTACATATCAATAAGAGCAGTAGAAATATTTGAGCTCTCCGAAATTCGATTTTTACCTATGTACATATGAATCCAATTCCCTTGATCTAAGGCTCCAAGATGAGCACAAGCGGAGAGCACACAAACAAGAATGGCCTCATTGGCCTGCACCTTATCATCATAAAGCATGTCACAGAAATAGCTAAGGGCTTTGACATACCTCCCAACTCCAACAAAGCCCGAAATCATACCGGTCCAAGACACATTATTACGCACTGGCATCTGATCGAAAATCTCGCAAGCTCTACCCATCTCCCCATGTTTTGCATACCCACACAGCAGACTAGTCCAGGAGAACACGTCTCGTTCAGACATTTTATCAAACGCTTTGTGGGCATCCTGCATTCTCTTAAAAACAGAGTACATATTAATCACTGCATTGCCTACGTATAAATTCGATTCGTACCCATTTTTCACCACCAACCCATGAACAATTTCCCCATATACCACAGACATCTGATGCGAACACGAAGTGATCACAAAGGTGAACGTATAATCGTCTGGAAAAACAAGTAGGGTGCAGTCTAAAGCGAGCATTTGACGGAATAAGTTGATGGGTTCTTGACAATTGTGGAGTTTGGAGTAAGCCCTGATCATGATATTCCATAACAAAGTGGCTGGTGAAGGCAAAGGATACCTATTGAATAAGGTTCTTGCAGTGGTTAGGTCCTCAGTAGAGATATAACAGTGAATGAGAGAGTCAATAATGGAAGGAAATAGTGGATATGCTAGGTTTATGACTTGGGCATGGATTTGTTTGAGGTGAGAGATGCTTGGGCGTTGGTTCAGCAATTGGGAAAGTGTTTGTGGATTTGGTTGGACAAATGGGTTAGTGTTGGTTGGAATGGAAATGGAGGGAAAGGGGGTTGATGAACAAGAAGAAAGACAAGTTTTTCTGAGTTGCAAGTGTTTGATGAGAAGTGAGAGGTCTTTAGTTTTGGACCTTGATACATGCATTTGGGGCTCTGGAATGAGGGAAGAATATGGTGTGAGAGCTGTGGTGTTTTGCTTATGTTGATAGGGAGATTACTTGATAAGTGCCAAAATATACATATTTTGGCCCTCCAAACTACAATTATTAGTCATTTATTTTTGTTACTTTATAATTATTTTGTCCTTTTTATGTTTATAGGTTGCTCGAGCCCGTTGTCCCAGATTTTGAGTAAAAACAGAAGTTAAAAGAAGTTCGGGGACAAAAGTGCAGAAAACTTAAGAGTTGGATGATTTTATTATTGCAGAAAAGTCCAAGGAGTCTTTTTGTGATTACTCAATTCAATTCCTATATAACTAATTGAAACCCTACTGACTTGTCATATGGCCGGGGGAAAAAGAAAAACGGAGCAGCGGCTGGGTCGACGCAGTCAGCGGACGAAACGAAGACGAAACGAAAATCGTTGACCGTGGAGATTAATCAGTGCCTTCGAATTCTCTTCTCTCCATGAGCAACTAATCCTCTCTCTTAGGGTGTAGATGAAACCCTAACCGAGTAACTATGTTTTTATTTTGATTTTAGATTTCGATTACCGAAACGACGGTTCATAAATTGAGACTTAGTAACTTTTTCCAATTTAGTGTTATGTGTTTGTTTTCTGTGATTGCGAATACATAGTTATGCAATGGTATTCTTTATGTATGAAATTGAGAATTAGAAAATCTATGCCTAGGAAAGACGAGTCGTGCCTGATTAATTAGTTAGAATCGAAGACGATTCGTGCCAACCGAAGATAGATTATGTCCGGTTTTCAATCACATATTTTCTTGGCATATCACCTGGGCTTGTAGCTTTTGGTGAATCAATGTCGTTTTGGATAGATCGGTTTCTTAAATTAACATAATCGCTTGGTTACGACGTTAGGGTGGATTCGAAACCTTAAGACTCTTTTCCATATTTGAATTCAACATCTCTCTTGCTTTTAATTATTTAGATAATTTTAGTTAATCAAACTCTAATCACTTTTTCTTGAATTAAATAAAGAATTGATTTTAGAAATAAATAACTTAGCCTCTTGATCTCCGTGGTACGATACCTGGACTAAAACCGCTATTCTATTTGAATTGAGGTTTTTGCTCAGTTTTAATTATTTATTTTTGGTGTGAAAAACGACTTACCATTACTCCTATATATCCTAACTAAGTTGACACATACGACTCGAATAATTATGAACTTGTCAATCAGCTCAATCCCGAAACGGAGTTATAACATACGACTCGAATAATTATGAATTTGTCAATCAACTCAATCCCCAAACGGAGCCTGCTCACGTTCTTTGATTAACCTATGACCGAACAAAATAAGTTCAGCCGACCTTTCCTTGTAAGGAGAAAGTGCGAACTTCTTTCTAGTGGGCTTTTTGTTTTAAAAAATAGAATTGGGTTCCCCTTTCCTTGTACTGAAAGTGTTCTATACAAGGCTAGTTAATGTGTTTTTCCAATACTGTATTTCATTTCCTTTTCCAATTTCGTTTCATTTTTTAACTTCCAATCTAGGAGCTTGAAAATCGGCATTTTACTTCTCCTTAAAATCTGACTCGATCAACCAACATAAGGGGGCTAGCATTTGCTGTGGCGGGCGGGCTATGGGTCCAAAGGACACGTAGCCGGGGGCAAGAAAATGGATTCCTGAGGACGACTAATATCAATTCTTGCGCTTTGTGTGGGACCCTAAACTATGAAACCGAAGAAAGGACACAAATAAAAGAAACCACCACAACAATGCACCCAGCTTTACCACAAAAATACTATGGTTGTTTTGCTCGTTTTGTGTTTCCTGTGACAGGATTGCGGAGTTCAATATGGTGCAAAAAAAAGGATTTGGGTGGTGTCACAGTCTTGGTAACTGGACACAAAGTAGGGAACACATAGTACGAAAAGTTTACGCCTACCCCTCAATCTCACTGTTCAAAAGTGCTTTGGACAGTTTAGATTTTAAACAAACTCTTCTAGGGACCCTAGAAGAGTTTTTTTTAAATCTGGACCATTGACTGCCGAGACGAACGGTGAGATTGAGAGAGCGGTGAAACCGTGCGATGGATGTAGCACTGGTGCACAAAGTAGGATTTAGGCGGTGTCACAGTTTTCTTTCTTAATCAAAATTCCCACTATACTTAGTACGTAACTCTCTATCTAGCTCTGACATATGCTAACATGTGTGTGGCACACCATGCTCTCTCAGTTTTTTGAAAATTAAAAAAAAAATGATGTAGAAATTCACCGTAGCCATAATATTCATCCCTCTTGATCTCTTGGTTTTCCCACTTCAGAGAAGAAAAAAAACCTTTCAAACTTCTGTGAATCCTTTGGCTAACAAAACTTTATATAAATAATAACAACCACCCCAGTTCCCAAACTAATAGTTATTCCAAAACTCACTCTCAAAAAAATTACAACCGAGAATCTAAAACAAACTCACTCAAAAGAATCTTCTCCAAATCACACACACACACAAGACGGCTGAATCATCAAAACTTGTATACTTGAACAGTTGATCAATTTCGACAGGGTTCGTTTAGAGACCTGAGATTGACACGATGACCGGATGCCACCATCAAGACGCACACTTTTCCAACTGTCACCCCTCTAACTTGACTGTGCTTACCAGGTGGCTGAAGTCGAAGCTCCCCCTCTCCTTGAAGAGTTGAGAGTGGTGGTGTCTACAGTAGATTCGATGATCGTGGGCCACATAGTTTGATGGGCTGATCACACAACCTCCATGGGCGCACTTGAAACAAACACGGTGGTATGACGTGCCATCAACCGTCACCTAAAACAACAACAACAACAACTATGGTATGCAGGCCTTTCAAGAGAAATTGCAAAGATTCTGGTAACTTGAATAGCCTACATAGTGCAACTTGCGATAAAAAGGCAATGCTAGATATCGAGACAATGCCGGATATCGAACCAACACCAACAATCTTTCTTCTCGCAACTTTGTTTTCACATATTCGTTATCGTGAATGAGAAATACCATGGAGAACTAGAAAGTGGTGGCAATTGAAAAGATATGTGCATTAATTTCTTCGAAAATTTAAAAGAAGGCATTTGATATTTTGGTGAACTCCTAACTAAAATGGAAGGATAAATGACGCGCGAGCTCTATTGTTACTATTACTTCACAACTGAACAAAACTATCCCAGATTTATATCTTTTGCAAAGCTTCACATAAGTGTCCAAACACACACAGAGCAATGGGGGTCCCAGAGTCGGGACACTAGACTGGAATTAAGCAATAAAAGCCATTTCCCTCCCTATTTTTTGAACACAAAATGATGGCTTTTTATGCAAAGTTCATCACTAGCTAACCTATAACCACTTCTATGTTTCTATCCTTTAGTGAACATAAAGTGCCAATCTGTACCTTCTCAATTGGGTAAACAGTTTTTTTGCAAGCAACACATTTGTCTTGAGTTCCACCAAATAATCTTGATACTTTGCTGTTGGTTTGACCCTGTGCAAATTTGAGTCCCAATAAGCATAGCAAGAAACAAGATACATAAACTTTCTATTCAGTCAGCATCAAATCCTAAGAAACGGTTTATCAAACTCGGCACAATTTAGAGGTTGTTTGCAATAGATGTAGAAACAGATTTTAGATTATTACTTTATATTCTGCTTTAATTATAGATTTTGGATTCGAGTAGTAGCCTAACTAAACTTATTTATTATAGCTGCGAAATTATAATTAAGCTGCTTTAAAAGTTGGTATTGCTTACTAATTACTATTAAAAGCTGAAAACCAGCCACTTAAAAAATCCAAAATCTGGTCCAAAGAGTACCCCAAACCAAGCTTTTCTAAACTTAGATTTTAGACCACTTTTTCAACTTTGTAAGGATTCCCATAACTCCAAAATCTTTTGATAGGAATTTTTTTACATACACTAACAATTGCTTTTAAAGGCTAAAGTTCCAAAATCTGCTCATCAGTACCTGGTTTGCTGATCTGTCCAGTCTAACAGTTTTTGGAGCACCTACAAGGCCAAAAAAAATAAGGGAAACACACATTGACTTGTTAATCAGATCAAACATGTAAATGGACGAGTAAAAGCGAATTAGAGATATCATAAAAGAAAGAAGCTAATTTCTACCTTCAAAGCTTTTGTCCAAGCTTCCAGTCATCTTTAACAGTTGGTCAAAGTGAGGCTTACAATATAGCACACCCTCAAAGGAGCTATAGTTACTCAGCTGCAAAGAACAAAATAAAAACTTAGTAATTTTAGCATTAGCAATGAATAACATTTGTAGTAACAAAGATGTTGATCTATGAGTTCTAAAGGAAGAGAAGGAACCTATTTCATAATCTTTAAGGAAGAATGGAAGATCTTTGTGCAATCAATGATTTCAAGAAAATATGAGAAAACATGAAACAGTCCGCAGAGTCAGTACTGTATGAAAATCATACGGAAAACTGAAGCTTTAATTGGTTTGAAAATTTTCAAGTCCTCCATTTTCTGATTTTTTTTTCTCATTAACAACCAATCACCGATCACCGCTTCATCGTGGATTCACGGCTTATCATTTGATTGGAAAGTTATATCTTCTTGTAAGAAAGGAGAAAGGTTAGGCAATACATGAGATATACATCCCAGGGACTAATTGGGGAATGGCTAGGTAACTGTATCACAGGTTGGACATCTTGGAACCTAAATGGAAGAAAGTTGAAAGACACACTAAAGCACAGAGAATTTTGCTAATTTGTCCCAGGCAACAGGTTCAATAGTTCAAATCCATAGCCGAATCTCTAACTACAATGGCAGACAGGAGTGGCTGTTGCCAGATTAAGGTATCTGTCCACATCTTGAAAGTCTCCAAAGCAAGCCCAACATGTCTTGACAGGGTAAAACTTACAACGGTTGATCTTCTCCTAGTTTTTACTGAGGTTCCATATCTAGGTTTGAGGAAAGTTACACTTTCAATAAATGGAACCATAATTCATATATCAACTAATAGGAAGTTACAAAGTTGATAGGCAGAGTATTACAGATACACATGACACTGGCGTTAATGCTTTTCAATTATGATAAAACAAAAACCGTAGAATAGCAGATATCTGTTGCTTGCGAAGAACTGAATTAAGATGTTCTAAAGTTCAACATTTGCTTCATATGAGCAAACTCTACGTGAGTTTACAAGTTAAGATCACGGCATTCATGGGATAAAGTCCCAAGAACATTAACACCTTTTGAAGATTGAAGCCACGCATGATCATGACTAGCATCTTTACGGATATGTTCGATTATGCTAGAAAAAACATTCTGCTTTGCTTCTCTGATCCCAGTTCAACATTTAGTTAATGGTAACACAGGAAAATTCACAAGTCGATCTGTCCAATTTTTACCACTTTCTCCACTGATATTGATTGACAAGCTTGTAAGGTACTTCGGTTAGCATAATGAGCACAACTGTGTACAAAAAGGTGAAACTCATATGACAAAAGCATCCATCTATATGATATGTAAATCTCAGAGCGGATCAGTTTTTCTGTCAAACACCTATGAATCTGATCACCCATATCAACCTAAGTAAGTTGAGACTCAACTTAGGGCCATGATTTGACATAGCCAATAGATAATATAATACTCCTAAAAATTTGCAAGTCTCGGATTTTGAAATTCAGGATCCAAAATCTCAAGTTGACTACTATCATATCCATCATCAAGCAAACTGAATTGAACAAAGTTGATAGCACTTAAAGGGAAAAAAAAATTCAATAGATTTTAGTCATGATCATCTTTAAACAAACCCACATCAGAATTTCGGTTTGTACCCTGAAAACATGCACAAATCTCATATATACATATACGTACACAGTTGCACACTTTTACCTATAATCAACCAAACGCAATTATATGAATTCTGTGCGAGAACTAAAGAAAAATGTCCCATAGATGCTAGTCCTGATCATTCTAACCAAGCCTATATCAGAGACACAATCATCAATTGGGAAAAACCATATTTCACATATGTAGATAACCCAAAAGCTCAACCTAGAGGTCATAATCATAGTCTTCACACCCGTTACTACAAAACCTGCAACTCTTCTCATTATCAATTGAACAAACACAATTTATGCAAATCCTATAATAGAGAAATCAAGAAAATGATCCATAGATGCTAGTCATGATCATCTTGAATCAAAAGGTCATAATCATATTCCTCACAACAATTACTACAAAACCTGCAACTCTTCTCATTATCAATTGAACAAACACAATTTATGCAAATCCCATAATAGAGAAATCAAGAAAATAATCCATAGATGCTAGTCATGATCATCTTGAATCAAACCCACATCAGAATTTCAATCAGCAATATGACAACATGCACAAATCTCATATACTGATATACAAATAGACACAATTCCAAATTTATATTCTCATCACTAGGGATTTTGTCCATGAGATCGCATGTTTGAATCCCACATAGGCCAAAATTTTCAAACTTGGCGCACCTGAGGTTTTGCCTGTTATTAAGTTCAGGCCCTGAAAATAACGAGATTTGCGCAAGCTGGCTCGGACATCAGGTTATCTAGAGAAAAGAAAAGCCAAGAAGAGGATTTATCACCTTGAGGGTTCCTTTGCAGTGGTGGCACCTAAAGCAAGCCTTGTGGAAGACCTTGTCATCAGCTGTGAGCTGTTCTACCAAGTAAACTTTCTTATCGCATGCCTTACACTTCTGGGTTGTCCCTCCATAAGTTGCCATTTTCTCCTCTGATCTCCCAATAAACACAGTTTCACAAACCAGAGAATTTCTCGCAAAATAAGAAGAATCTGTTCTTTCTATATCTATATAAGTATTCCTTTCTCTTGAATTGAGTTTTCACAGCTAAGATTGTCAGAGAGGCAGCATATATGTCTTACCACACCTGCTACTGCTAGGTGCTAATAATTGGTCTTATAACAAAATTATAAAAATGAAGGACATATGGTGGAGCTGTCAGAATTTGGGGTATTTACGTAAATTTGAAAAATATATTAACTTTTTTTTGAAGAGACAAAAAAAAAAGAAAGAAAGAACTATTAATGGTTCAAAAATATGAGTATCTGAATTACATTAAATTATACAAATTTCAACTGATAACCCTGTTAAGGAAGAAATAAGTAAATAAAGAGCTCACATTCATGGAAACAAGTAATTAATGTTCGTTTTTGGCAAAAATAAACTGTTAGATCTCTTACCTATCTAGAAATGTACCTAGGTGACCAAATGAGGTAAACCCGGTTAGATTAATTTTGGAAACAAATGTTATGAATTGTTCTTTGAAACTCTATGGTTCATGTTGAATTGAAAGCTACTGTATTTCCCTTAAAATTCAACAAAGCTTTCTTAAAGTAATGGTATTGTACGACTTTGGAGGAGCGGCTATTGATTTGTCAACACAATCAAAGTTCAAATTTTCAAAATCTGAGTGGAGGGCATTTGAATAAAAGGTGGACCAAATACATTAATATTTTTCCAAGTTTGTGGTCAAGTTGCAACCAAATGTAAGATTGTGCAAATTTGATTGTGGGGTGAAGGGCAAAAATATTTTTCTATAATAAAAATAGCCATTCCTTTATCCTCTTTCTTTTTTGGATGAATTAAGAATTATGATGCATTTCATTATTTTAGTAATCCGGATAGACTCCTCATAAGAAAATAATAGTAATGCGAATCTCTCGACAGGTCGTGAGTATTTTAATAAAAAGAATTGATAACTTACTGTGAGAGATATTGTACAAGTAGCCATGTAATCACTCGATTTGTTTTTCGGTGAATGGTTAGGTTAGCACATTGCAAAAAAGCAGTTGAACTTATGACCTTCTTATTCCTGACACCTAATTATACTCCTCATGCTGTTGGGCCAAGATGTCATACAATTATTACTCGATATTAAAGAGATTGTTGTCATCAACATATTAAATCATGGCTATTGCCAAAGTAATTTTTGCTATTGCCTTTGACAATATATCCTGATAATGACCACAAGTTTTCTTTATCAATTGCCTCTGCATATTCTTGCCTAGCTTTAAGACAATCTCAAATATATGACGTTTTGCTTTACAAGTAATTTCACCAAAAATAATTCAAAACAAGGAAAAGCCATGGTCTCAGTTGGCAGGCATTGAAAACAAAATATACTGTTTTTTTTTCCGATGGGCAAAGTGTCTGCACTAGCTTACGTGCACAGTGTACCTCGACTAAACTCGTCCCTGATCCGGTTAAAGGCACGCCATCCACATCGTAACTAGAGAATTCAAATAAAATTACTTTCTTACGATTTGACCCCAAAAATCAAATATTGATCAATTGTTTGCGAGATATACTTTTAGCATGGATTAAAAAAAAAGGCACCGTCCGAGGAATAAACATGCACTTGTTCTAACCCAACCAACATGTCGAACTTTTATTGGGGGCGCACACATATTGTCCACCCACAACAACAAAATTCCAATCAGCTTTAGCGCTGTTACATTTTGTTTTTTTTTGGTTAAACAAAGAAAGGTATGTGTCATTGTCGACAACTCCAATTTGGATGGCTTAATAAAAGCATGTCTAAAGTGGATGGATCTGACCTGCTCTTCACTTCATCACATGCTAAAAAAGCCACCAATTTCTGCTAATTACATAAATTAGGGGGTTGATAAGGTCCAGTTTCTCTCTCTTCCCCCCTCTCTCTTCATTATTATGCATAGTTTTAGTAATGTGCGGTATATGCAACCATTATTTTGTTCAAGTTGGTTGCAAGTTCATAAATGCGATTTTTTTTAATAAAAAAAAAAAGTTAGATGGCTTATTTGGCTGTTTACCAAAATGTTTCAATACTCTATTTGCGTTATAAACAAAAATGACACAGTGATAGATGAGTGAGATTCGTAAGAAGATGAGATTAAGATTGTGATTGGTAATGAGAATGAATTAGTAATGAGAATGGAATGATAATGAACATGTTTGTTTGGGATGAAATTAGATGATAAGATTATTAATACCATGTTTGTTTCCATGGGATAAGATTAGATTGATAGTATATATTTTCATGGACAATGTTACTCACACAACAACCCAAACACAACAATTCACACAACCTCTCACATATATGTGAGGCTCACACATAGTGGTGGATTGTTGTGTGAGTAGCATTTTTGTTTTAATTTTTGCCCTTATGCAAAGTAGCTTCCATTACTAGTCCAAGTGCAACTTTGTATTTGGCATCAACCTATTTGGGATTGGATTACTAATACCAAGTCCCGAGGGGTATTATGAATCCCCCCTAAAGGCCACATTACTCATCCCAAGGAATTATTAGTCCAGATCTATTTGGGTTATCAAACAAGAATTTAGGAGCCCCATGGGATTAATAGTCCAATCCCAAGGGCTAAAAGGGTTATCAAACAGGGCCTGAAATGGCAGTGAGAGAGAAATTATCGTCATTTTTGCCAACTGGTGCCTCTTCCGAATCAAAATTTGCCTTGTGGGTTAATTGTCAGTCTGAAGTCTACCACCATTTGAGGCATTTAATCCACTTACACGTTCTTCTCTCACCAGTACACAGCCTTCTCTCAAGGTCTAAAATGGTTATCAAACAGGGCCTGAAATGGCAGTGCCCTAGAGTCAAAATTTAATCATGAATCAGAAATTTGGAATTTGGAACACTTAACCAAATTTAACGAAAATAAATTAAGTGTTCCGAATTTCAATCCGTTTAAATTGGTGGGAAGATTTTATTATTCGGATTTTAATTCTAAAGGGTTATAATTAAATTTTGACTCTAGGACTCTCGTTGGATAGTCCTAAGATATTTGGTTGTACGACTTTCTTATGTCTAATCAACGAGAGTCCTAGAGTCAAAATTTAATTATGACCATTTATGATAAAATAATCAAAAAATTAAAATCTTTCTATCGGTTTAAACGGATTGAAATTGAAGTACTTAATTTTTTAACTATATTTTTTAATATATAAACACCACGTTGAAATCGAGTCAGAACTCAAAAGAGAAGCTCTTTGATTCTCTAGGCAAGGGCGGCAAAAGAAAGAGTCTAGTAAGGCGAAGAATGCCCGCTTGCTACCGACCAATAGAGAACCGATGGGCACACGGGACCCATTTCGAATCTCGCATGAATGATTCGAACCGTTTAATATTTAAAAAAATCGAGTGGGCCCATCTGAACATGAAAAATCAGCTCAATTTGATACGTATCAAATCTTCCATTTTTCGCATCGGTTTCGATGGGCATACGGGGCCCACTCCAGGTCCCGCATGAATGATCCGAGCTGTTCAATATTTAAAAAAAATTGAGTGGGCCCATAAAAATCAACTCAATCTGATATGTATCAATTCTTCCATATGTGTTCCACTTTTTCTTCTTAAAAAATAAGTATTTATTTTACATTTTTAAACTCAAATATAATGAAAATGAAAAATAATTTTTTGATTTTTTTTTCACCGTTTAAAAGATCTCAATGATATCTATCAAATAAGATTCATATTGGTAGAAAAATTATTTGCGTAAACACGTGATTTTTTATCTTAAAATTGCCTCTTGAATTTGGAACACCACCAAGTGCTCCATCCAATTTTTTATTTTTTTCATTCAAATTTCATGGGTCCACTCAGTTTTTTTAAAAAAATTATTGAACAGCTCGGATCATCCATATGAAATCCAAAATGGGTCCCGCATGCCCATCGATTCAAATCAAATGCTATCAGTACCAATAACATTGTAAGGGAAACTTCGAGGCCGGTCTTGTTTAGGTGAAGAATAGCTTACTAGGTCCTGCCCAAAGAGCCTATAGCCTAGTAAGTCCTCTTCATTATTTTGTTGGTTTTTTTTTCACCATTTCAAAGATTTCAATGATATGTATCAAACAAAATTCATATTAGTAGAAAAATTATTTGCGTAAACACATGATTTTTTATCTTAAAATTGACTTCTTGAATTTGGAACACCACCAAGTGCTCCATCCAATTATTTAATTTTTTCATTCAAATTTCAAGGGTCCACTCGTTTTTTTTTTTTTTAAATTATTGAACAGCTCGGATCATTCATATGGAATCCGAAGTGGATGCCGCGTGCCCATCAATTCAAATCAAATGCTATCGGTACCAATAACATTTAACGGTCTTGATTTGTACTTTTTTTGTGTTATGGGCGCCATTTCCCACTGGGCCATATACTCCGGACAAGGCAGTAACCAACTCATCCTATCTCTAGAGTCGGTACCAAGCACTTCCTGCCATGCTATTGCTGGGGTAGATACACACACGTTGATCCCCACCACTGCTGGTGGTGCAGTGCGCGTTGATCCCCACTATATGGGTACACCACCATTTGGGGTACATAGTCGAATTAATTTTGGAGTAATGATTTGAACCGCGTAATTTGTATCAAATCTTCTTAGGTCCGTGCACAAAGTCTACTCATTTAAATATCTGAAAGAGCTAGATCAATGCATTCAATTTTTGCCTTACTAATTTAGGGATGAAAATCGATATACCTTACCGGTATTCAAAGGGACTGATATTATACAAGGACTCTTAAAAGTATGTTTTAAATAAATTAAACGACCCTTATTAGTGTGCGGGATTCCGAGACGAGTCTCACGTCACACTCCGATGTAAATGATGTAACCATAGTCTAGTTTTTTTGGTGTATAATAAAATTGTGTACAAGTGTCTGGTTGCCATTCAAAAAAAGAAGGGAAAAAAAAAAGGTGTGAGATTGCAACAGTTTTAATGAAAAATGTAGGCAAATGTACTATTGGTCCCACACACTCAAGTGAATGAAACATTCATTTCGAATTGAATTTTAATTTTCGTGCTCCACTTTGTTATGAAGTTACCAGCTTCACGTTAAAAGTAGAACGCTACCAGTAAAAAATGGAGCGCGAAAATCAGTTTCCTTCGAATTCCTACCAATTTTCAAAGACTTCCTGATATTAGGGACTCAGGGGGGCTGCTCTCCCCCTTGGGGGAGCAGCGTGCTGCTGCCCCCGTTTTTCGGGCCCATCCCGATCTCGCTCCGATGATCCGAATCGTTCACTTTGTAGAACTCGTCGAGTAGAACGACTATGCAAAAAATCAGCTTAATTGGATATTATTAAGTGCCTGATCGGAGCTTATATAACTCTTGGTCCATTGGGAATAACGGATTTGATCCAGTGTTTCGGATCTATCTTTTCAAAGTAAAAAGGCTCCGATCAAGCACTTAATGATATCCAATTAAGCTGATTTTTTGCATAGTCGTTCTACTCGACCAGCTCTACAAAGTAAACGATTTGGATCATCGGAGCGAGATCGGGAAGGGCCCGAAAAACGGGGGCAGCAGCACGCTGCTCCCCTAAGGGGGAGAGCAGCCCCCCTGAGTCCCTGATATTAGACACTTTTGCAGCCTATCAAACATCGTTCAGAAATTGGAGAAAAAATCAACATCATCACCATACAAACATTTATATGACAGCTATTATTGAAATGGAAATCTACCACAAGTCAAATGCATAAAGTTTTAACACTTCCCGCTTATTTAAGGCAAAACAAAATCCCAAGAGAACTAGATATCCCTGCAAACAGAATCAGAAGTACTGCTGCAGAAACAAACTTTCATTATGCACTCCCACTTGCTTGTTTCCGAGCTTCTTCTCGCATTACTGCTCTGACATAAATCTCATAGCAACACCCTGAAGCCAACAAACATCAGAACAACTCAAAAAAAAATTTGTCGCCAACAGCGAAGCAAAGAGTGCAATCTTTGAGAGGCAGGAAACATAGATATACTTCTCATCAATCTAGGCAATGATTACACAAATCGGATGTACAAGGGGTAAAGGAGAAAACAAGCAAGATTAATCACAGGTGAAGTTCAAGATACTAACGGTTAAGGGCTCGGGATGTGGATACTGGACACAGCAATAACCAAATCACAAGATTAAAACATAATCTCATTATGAGACACAGGAAAGGTGGAAATATCATAATATCCACCCTTTTGATAATAAAAATCAGCAGTTACACGGGTAGATATTTTATTATTGCCACCCGTTTACAGGCCAAAATCACAGATGACGTTGAGAGGAAAAAAAGTAACACCGCATCTTTTGGCCGCGGCAAGGAAGCAATATGCAAAACACTTCCAATAGCACAATAAAACAACCAATGGAAACATTACAAGTGGTTTAGCCAAACAATGATGAAACCCCAGATATGAAACAGTTCCAAACCAAATAGGTAGATGGCTAGGAACAAAGTTTTCTGATACAAATGATGCACCAAGAGTCAAACACATGCAAACTGCTTTTAGAGTACAATAAGAAACTCCAAGTTGATGAAGCTGGGCACTAGTTCCATCCTGCTTTCATGCCACCTTCTATCAATATGACGATGCATGCACATGAGCAGGCGTGCGTGTGTGTGTAAAGATGATGTTGTATGAAAAGGAGAACTCATACATAAAACCAGATCCATTGCTTAACGTTATATGTTAGTTTTGGTCAGCACTTACCGGTACTCCATAATTCAGTGCAACAGGAGAAGATTCCATTGTGTTTACAGATATTGAACTAGAAATAGAAATAGAACTGTAATATTTCCTTTTCCAAGTAACTAGCCCACCAACTATATTAAGCATTTATGCTGACTCAGGTATGAGAGTTGGGTGAAAGGTGTACAAGTGTTGAATTTATCTAGTTCTAGTGCCCGAGGACTTTGGGACACAGACACACAACTTATCCATATTCATCTAATTTTTATAACAATCCATTTAATATTTAATGGGAAGTGGTGTTTGCAAGGTGGCTTCCATGTGAAATTTGCCAGCTCTAAGCATAGTGACATGCTAAACCCAGATAACTAAATATGCTTGCCGGAGCATCCGCCCGCCAACACATGCTTGGCACATCCCCTACCCTCACAGACTCAGTGTTCCACACATTACTCCATACATTTAGCAGAGTCCTTATAACATAGCGAGCCAATACTGAAAATTGGTAAAACTAATTACTTAAAACATCAATCATCACAGATTCAGTGTTATCTGTTTAGTTTTACAGAAGGAAGAAAACAGAGATCTTGGCAGCACATAAAAGTGTCAGTTTCTGACATCTGGATACATTTGCTTTTAGCTTCATTGGGGCAGTTGCATATGCCAAAACTAATAGAAAAAAGACAGTTTATGCAAGTCACAGTTAAGACATTCGCTTACCAGCTACAACAACAATTGTGAGAACATCTCCGACTCTTTTGAGCCGCCACACACTTTTCTTATGTGATTTGAACCGCTTCAATGATGGATCCTCTGCTAGTAGCTGCAATATGATAAGCTTAGTTCAAGTGATTCTATACCCAATTCTAGAAATTCAGGAAGCTAGAACACAGCTTGCAGGCAAAAATTCAAAGGTCAAGATTTCAACAGTTCTCCAAAGGTCAGAAATTAATCCATTAAAAAGCCATGAATTTTGTTTGTGTAGGCTCAATGTCCCCTTTGATGCCTTTTCCATAAATTTATCGGTCATTAGAAAAATAACAGTTTGTGTAGGCTAAATTTCCCTGGCTACTCTTGTCAATAATTTAAGCATTATATAAAACAACTAGAAAAGAAGCACCAATGATCAGTATCCCCCAAAAAATAACCAAGCAATTCGCAGTCGGATTGAAACTCTACCCATGTGGTTTATAAAATTCAAGGCCAAACCATCACCTCGGAAGAGGATTAAATAACTAAAGTTCTGTAACGCAATATAGACGCGCTGTGGTAAATGTTATTTAAGTTTGAAGAGATAAGAGAAAATGGAAGGAATATCTGAATTGAATGTGGAAACTATGTTATACATGAAATGCTCATACAAGAAGTAAGAAACCTCAAACCTATGAGTATTGGAGGGCAGAAACCTCATAATATGAAATGTTACATAAAACTCACTATCTTCATGTGTATTTGACTACTCAAGGGCTGAAATTATTGATGTTAAAGTAAGGGCTTGTTTGATAATCTAAATTCAACACTTAAAATTGAATCAATTAAGTAATAAGTGATTCATTCGATATTATAGCTTAACATGCAACATAAAATTCTAAAAAATTGAAAAAAATTAAGTAGCTTTGAACTACTTAATTCTGGCTGAATTCTTGTGCATTTGCATTTAATCATCATACCACCACCACAGCCACTCCCACCACCACCACCACTCCTATAACCACTCCACCACCACCACCACTTCGCCACCATAACTATCACCACCACCACCACCACTCTTCCGCCACCACCGCCACCACCACCACCACCACCACCACTACCATTATCACACTGCAACCACCACCACAATGCCACCATTGACAATTATATTTGACACCACCAGTCACCATTACACCATCACTCCATTATGCCACCGACTATTAGCACTCCAACACCACTACCGCCGCCTCCACCACCACTTCATCACCACCACCACAATCACCATTCCACCATTATAAGTACATTGTGACCATTGGTAAATTAAGAAAGAATCGGAACTAAAATTAATTCATCATTTTTTTAACAGGTTTAAAACTGATTCAGCATTATTGATGTTAAAGTTAGACTGGAGAAGATTAATGTGAATGTGGGGCATTATTTTCCAGCCTTGTGGCTGTCTACTTATAATGCAGGTGGTGGTGTTGCTAGAATTATTATAGGCTGGGATCCTCGTTTGCTTAATAGACCTCACATACTACTTTCAAGTTGAGTAGTATTTTGGGCGCTGAGTAATAGACCTGGCAAGTCCTGCTTGCATACTACTTTCAAGTTGTCACTTGCTGCCACCATCTATTGGCTTTGGAGGGAAAGAAACTTTCGTGTGCTTCAAGGTAAAAAGTCTGATGCTGCAGTTCTTTGTGGCAGAGTAGAAGAGGAGATTAAAGCTTGCTTATGCTCAAGGCGGAATATCAAAAATTCTGATCAGAATAGACTTTTGGCTAGGAACTGAAATTTGCCCCTGTTTTCAGACCTTAGCTTCTGTTTTTCACCTTTGGGGTTTTTGTTCTTTGCTAGCTTTAAGTAGCTCATTTTGTGTAAGGGTTTTTACCCTCTGGATTTGATTTTGTTGTGCTTAATGAAAGGTTAATTACCCAAAAACAATAGCTATATCGAACACCAGAACTTACCATTGTTCATATCACAAAAGGTGTGAAAGGATTTAAGTATCACAGACTGAAAACAAAGATGAGCGGACTGTGTATCAAACTCGGTGTTGTTGATTTATAGTTCACACAGGGAGATTAATAAAGATGATGATCTTGTACTTCGTGGCAGAAATTATGCCCCTAAATTGTGATCATCTAGAGCTGACAAACGAGCTGAACGAGACAAACAAGGCAGTGTCCAAGCTTGTCTGGAAACTTAATGAACTTTAAATATATGTTCAAGGTTGGCAAACTTTAATTGAGCCAATCATGAGCTCTCGAGTAGCTTGAATTCCTTAACGCTATAAGCCTATAAGCTCATCAAGCTGACAAATAGTTTGTTCAAGCTTAGTTTGGAAGCTTAACGAGCTGCAAAAAAATATTCAACCTTATTTTGTATATGTAACAAGCCTATCTCAAACAAGCGGTTAACGAGACAGAGTAAGAGCTCTAACTCAAGTAGCTTGATTAGCTTATTTGTACTCTGACCACCATAAATTTCAGAGAAATTAGGGAAGTGAAACAATGGTAAGCTGTTTCTTTCTTAATTTCCTTTTCTTTCTTTTACAATCCTTTTTCCTTTGGTCTCTTTCGTACAGTTAGATAAAATCACCAAAAAAATTCCAAACAGATTAACTGGTTGAAGAGGCTTCAGAAATGCTAGACCATGATTGGAGTCAAATATGCATGCAATGGTACATATACATCCTTATTATCTTCATTTTCTATTTTCAAAAGACCCATTTACCATTGCATAGTCCAGCTTTATACACGGATCCCAACTACTTTGACCTAATCTCCCGATTTGACGACATACGATTCAGATGAACCAAATTTTATTGAATTAGGGTTTAAGCAAAAAAAAAAAAAAATAGTAGAAGCAACACTCACCGCCTTCTCGCGAGGCCCTGGTTCGACGTGGAATCCCCGACGTGATAGCGACTCGCCCGTGTTCTGCTCGTGATTAATCAATCGAAATCGATGCTTAGAGAGAGAAAGGACGGGAGAGAATAGAAAGCTATAGCGAAACAAACAATCAAGTAGAAACGCCAAAAGCCAAAGGAGAGAGAGATCCATGGATTTATGCAGTATATCTGGAAATGTATGCATCCGAGGACAGCTGTGGATAGAGAAAAAGAAGCGATACCTGAGGATGAGACCTTAGATGAGAGAGAATATTGGTTTTATTGAGTAAGAACGCCATCGTAGCCGATGAGACAGAGAGAGAGAGAGAGAGAGCGCAACGCACCCGGCTATGGAGTATAGAGCTACCTAGTACCTACCCAGAAACTGCTCCGAGGAAAAAATGGGTGGCAAAAGGAAAAGGAACATACATTGTTTTACGCTGGAACCCCCTTATAGTTCGTATGAATATCAAAATTGACCCGGTAAGGTCTCAGCTTCGGCAAATCAGCAATGCTACCCTACTGCTTTGTTTCACCTCTACCCCACTTCATCCCTCAATTTCACCGTCTGTCTCGACAATCAATGATTCAAGTTTTAAAAAAACTCTTCTAAGAAAGAGTTTCCAAAACATTCTGAACAGTGAGATTGAAAGCGATCGAAAAAGTGGTGAAACAGATGTCAAAACACGAATACCTGTTGGCAAAGGAATTAGAATGTGAAAATACGAATACCCAAATGATAATATGGCACTTTTATTGCGCCCAGCTAATTCCAAAAAAAGCAAAAAACATAAAATGATTTTGCACTTTATTTTTTTCTCACATGCAATCTTCTTCTTCTACTACTTTCTTTTTTTTATATATATCTTTATCCACGTGATAAAAGGAAAATGATAAAAATGCCCTTTATATGTGAAAATTTAATTCATATTTACATGAATAAAAAAAGAAGAGTGCAAGAGGATCAAATGGACGAGGGGTTCCTATAGTGAGCTAATATACTACTTAAATGTAGTGCCCATCAGTATGCTTTTATCGAAACCCCATGATCCGATCCAATCAATTTGTAAAGCTCGTTGAAAACTACGAGTGCATGAAATTTTAATTAATTGATATTGGTAATGATTAAATTGTCTATTTATTTTGATTTTTAGTTTTGTAATTGTTTACTTTTTGTTTGATAAAACTGAAACTGAATGCTGAAAAATTAAGTACTGAAAGTTAAATGCTGAATTTTTTAAGCTGAAAAGTTGTTTGGTAAATATATTAAGTACTGAATTAAAAAAATGATAAGTTAATTTTAGTTCCGATTCTCTCTTAATTTACTAATGGTGGTGGCGGCAGCGGCGGCGGCGGTGGTGTTGGAGCGCTGGCGATAGTGGTGGTGGAGTGATGGTGATGTAACGGTGGCAGTAAGTGGTGGTGGTGGTGTAATGGTGGCGGCGGCGGTGGAGTGATTGTGTAATGGTGACAGTGAGTGGTGTCGGTGGAGTAATAGTTGTGCAATGGTGATATTGTGGTGGTGGTGGCGGCGACGGTGTGGTAGTGGTGGTAGCAGTGTGGTAATGGTGGAGTGGTGGTGGTGGTGGTGGGGGAGTGGTGGTGAAGTAGTGGTGGGTGTGATGGTGGTGGTGGTGGTATGGTGATTAAATGCAAGTACACAAGAATTCAGCCAAAATTAAGTAGCTCAAAGCTACTTAATTTTTTTCAACTTTTTAACCTACATTTTAAATAGCACTTAATTTGTTAAGCAATGTAGAATTTCGTTATCAAACCTATTAAATCACTTATTATTTAATTGATTCAGTTTAAGTGCTGAATTTTGGTTATCAAATAAGTTTTAGAGTAGCAAATAGGAGTAAGAAATAAGGTGACTAACCAAACGAGCTCTTAGCGTTCACAAGGAATGCCCCGATTGAATTTGATAGATACACATTTGTCTGGATTTGATCTATTTGATACTAGGGAAATCCTTTTCAGAAAGCATTCAGATTCTCAATAGTTGGATCAACTGCAAAGAAGCCGGTGCAATTCAATCACATCCGTTCATCTCGACAATTAATGGTTTAGATTGCACAAAGTATCCTAGCGATACGATAGGTCTTATCTGTGGGATACTTTAAGTAAATCTCGACTATTAAAAACACTTTTGGACGATTTGGTAATGCGAACCGTCCTCTGCAGTCCAAAAGACAAGCCTGATTCTTTAGGAAACTGTCTCTTCTCCCTATCGACAAATGGTTATGTTACATATACTGCAAAAGTAAATGACAGATTAGGCAGTTGCATTGCGAAAGCTTCAATAATTGAAATTCATCTTCAAAACATTCAAAGTTAATTAACCAATTTGAACACGACTTCCAAGTAGCTATGAACACAAAATCTACAACAAACAGTTAAGCGTATCTCGACTGAAAACTCCAGCTTATCATACTTCTAAAACTGCACAGATTCTTAAACTGGCAGCACTTCCTAGAAATATAAACGTACATAACTAACGATTTTCTACACTCATTAGTTTTTTGGCCTCTTTGAAGCAGGCACAGAAGCAGGCACCGCTTCTGAAGAAACAAGCTTCAATGCGGCAATCTTCCTTTTAGACTTCAGCACATAGTATAACATTGACCATTTTCTATGGGCTTTAGCAACATCAGCAGCACGAGATGATGAAAAGTCATCGATAAAACTGCTCAGATCTGGTGCTTCAGAATTCATGAGCAGATATTGGAAGGAATGATCAGTATCAATGAACTGTGAATACTGACTCTCACAGAAGGGATCAAACGAATCTCCTGGAAAAATCCCAGAGCCATCACCGATGGGATCCTCCACATCAATATTTTGCAAGCCATATTCATTCAAATCACTTGCATGTCCAAAAGATGGATCAAATGACATGATACCCTCATCGGGGAAGTGGGAAGGTACTTCTTGATTCCCGTGGGAAGAAGTGCTTGGTTGTGTATGATCATGTCTATTTTGAGTGTGAGAAGGTTCACAGTAATAGAGGCTGGGAATCGGTACGTCTGATGGGTAAGCATCATTCACTGACTGCAAATAGGAGCGCATAAAATTCTCATCATTGAAAGACTTTACTTCCCCCCTGTGTTCCAGTGCAGACACCACCAACTTCTTGCCGTTAGCCTGGTATCAGAAATCAATTAGAAAATGAGATGGAAATGACTCAGAGAGAGAACACTTGGGCTGCATTTGGATCAAGGATTTGGAACCTTTGTGAGCCGTTACACCCTTTACCATTGCCTTTTCCCTTTCTTTTCCTTACCAAATCCTTGAACCAAAAACAGCCGTAAGGTATAACCATATAAGGATTTACGTGATAAGAGAAAAGCATGCCTCTTGATCTTTGGAGAGCTTATCAATTGGGAGATAACAACATTCTGAAATTAGTCCCATCACTTGCCCCACGTCATTGAAAACCACACCAGATTTTTTCTCAGAGCTGACGGGAAAATAGAGGTGCAAGCTCTTATCAAGTTTACATGTTCGAGCATGGTCCACAATGGATTCCAACCTTTTTGCACTCCTAAGGATCTGGTGATCAATTCTCAACAGACAAATGTAGTTAGCATATTTTGTACTGGCAAAGCTCTTACAAGTATTCAAGCGATATTAGCATATAGAAGTTCAAGGTGATATAATGACAACCATATTCTGTGCAACCAAACCTTGAGTAAACCACTATGCTTACATTTTGGAGGCTTTGAGGATCAACAAAGAACCGAGTAAGAAAATCTTTCACGGTTTTGATGTTTTCACTACCCAAACGGATATGAAAAGGACCATCTTTTTTGATCATTTGTAATCGCCAAACCTCATCATTTAGAGATGGCGGGAAGTGCTTCTCAGTATCTGCAAACAGAAACAGCTAGAAATTATTTTTGAGCTTCTATCATTATCCGTCTAGTGATGAGTGTTAAGAAAACTTGGTATCTCTATCTGACTTTGGGTTTTATGACTCATAAGGTTCTATTTGTGTTCTTTCTTATAAGTGTAGAAGCCTTCTACACATGCGAGAAAGAACACAATTAGACAAGCTACTCACATCAGATATAACTAGAAGACAGTTTACATAGTCATGACTAAAATAATGCAAATAGTTATCTCCATTATTCACATTTTCTCTACTTTTGGGAAATCAGCATATTGAGGAAGAAATCAGCATATTGAGGAAGTGTAGTACACTTCATTTTGCTCATGCTCGACATATGATTCAGAACAATACTCTATCACAGCAGTTAGTGATTCCGTAGAAACAAACGAACTTTGTTTTGGAAGTGGCATGACCTAAATGAAAAAGGTCGGTGAATTTCAGCCATCAGAAGATATTAGAGCCTGAGCCAAATGAATTACCTTTGTTTGGTATAAACCATTAATCAGGATCCTCCCTAACATAAAAACTAGATATAAACTCTATTGAAAATAAAATTATCTAATGCTTAAATCCAAATTGATTTTTGAACATTCTACTGTTCCCAGCAATTTTACCCCATGTAAAAAGATTTCTTGCCAAATATCAAATGAATTGATGCTAACCAAACAGGCTTTGTGCAGCATTACATTAATCTGCTTTGATGCTTCAAACAGTCAGATCTTGAAAAACATATAGCTGAATAATAATGGGCCAGAAGAACTTACAGGTGTTGCGATAATCCTTAAGGACAAAGGGTTCTGTTACTGCTTCTCTTACTCTAGCCCCATTAAAACTATCCACAACTTTTGCTCCTAGACGGAGCATACAGACCTTCATCCAATGTGAATTATGTGTGAAAGAAATCTTACGTACAACACCTACACCTGCTTCCAGATTCAGATGCACATTTCCAGTCAGAATAGATTTTTTCCCTTCCATTTCTCTGACAATCTTTTTGTTAAATTCTTCAACCGTCCAATTGTCACCATCAAAATCTCCCTTAACAACTACTATCTCAACCTTTGCAGATGCTTCAGGCCCTGAGGTAACAACTTGCTTTGTAGTTACATCGACTAAAGTCACTCTGAAGGGAGTATTTCCTTCTCCTTTAATCGTTTGATTAGTAACTAGTGGCAGGGAGAGCTTGTCCTTGAACTCTAGTTGGAGTGTTCTTGATTCCGAAGATTGTACTCCAATCCCAGAATGACTGAAAAAGAAGTACAAGGACATGTGAGCTGCAAAATGTGATGGATAGTGGCAGTAAGCCTGTAAGTTGAACTACTAGGGCATGATCTCTTACTGGTTCAATCTAGCCCAAGGTGTTTCTCCTGCCGATTCAAGTTCTTGCATGACCTGTAATATCCTGAAGCATTACTGCGAGACTTGTATGATACATTATTGGCGGTGCATACATGATTTATTGAACGTAATAGACACTTGTATGTATGTATGTATGTGTTGGGGGAAATAAGGGCCTAAATTCACACACAAATATCACCCAAAAAACAGTCTTAAACGCAGCAGTTACAAAGCAGATTTTCAGCATACAAATGAGCTACAAATGTGCAGTTTTTTTCAGCAATAAAACAGAGGAGGAACTAGACTTATCTGGGCACAAGAAAACTGAATTTCCTTTCACAAATCCAAGCTTTACAAAACTTCTTTTCACTTCCAAAACAGAGCACACAAAACCCTTTTTCTTTTTCCTTTTTTATCTCAACGTTTTTTTCCTTCTTTTCTTACAAAAAACAAAGGGCGCTGCTATTAGAAAACCCTTTATTTTCTCCCATAGCCCATTAAAAATTTTCAATTATAGTTGGCAGTTAGTTACCGAAATTGAGATAAATTTTCAGTATCTAATTACCGAAATATAATATTTTTTTCAACAGCTATTTACCGAAAATGTATGTTCGGCAGTTGTTTACCGAAAGTTGAACATATTTTCGATATGTAGTTACCGAAATATAATCTTGTTTTCAACAGCTATTTACCGAAATGTTATTTATGATTTTCAATAACCATTTACCGAAATATAATGGGTTATGAGAGAAAATAAAGGGCTTCCAATAGCAGCACCCAAAACAAAGACACAAAGCCACTTGATATCACACACTTCACTTATTTCATAATAAGGACAAAAATATAAAAAACATTAAATCAAAGCCCCCCAAAAAGGCCGATCAAAAAAAAAAAAAAAAAAGGCCCCCAAAAAGTAAAACAAGGAAATACCCAAATTTGATTTACATATTTCTAACAGTATGTATGTATGTATCTTTTCAAAATATATATATATATATATATGTATGTATACATGTACGTATGTGTAATCATTGGAGGTGCATGATTAACCCAAACAGCACTCACCATTCTAGAAATCATAGGCGCCATGTTTTGCTCTATCCTTCGCTCGACGGTTTGCTCGATGACTTGGTGGATGCTTCCGTCGACGGTTTGCTCGATGACTTGGTGGATGCTTCCGTCGACGGTTCGGATCAGCAAACCCTCCAGCTCCTTCCTGACCAATCAAGAACAATTACAAGAAATAAAAGTAGAGGTAGTGATATTTCTCCACAGAACAAAATTTTTAAAAAATAAAATAAAATCTAGCAACAATTTTTCAGAAAATAAGCAGCACGGCAAAACCCTGGTCAGTTTTGGTTTTAACATAGAATTCCCCGATAAGAAGACGAAAAAGAAGCTTCAAACAGTTGCAGTTTAATCCAAACAAACCGCTTAGAGAAAAGTTCAAAATCAGAAGAATTGTACAGTAATAATTTCAAAGATTAAAGAAATTTTTTTGCCGTTCAAAAAAAAAAAAGAATTCTTACACAAAAATAGCAAAGAAGAACTAACGAGGAGCAAAGTAGAAAGGTCTCACCTTCTTGAAGAATTAAACCCTTGTTTCCTCCTCCTCTCCTGAATTGCTATCTTTCAACACCTCATCATCTGAGACATTCTCTTTTCTTTTGGGAAAACTGAGGGATATAACAACTCCAGTGGTGAATCTAGCTACTACTGTATTATTCTATTTCTAGGTGGGAGGAGATGTGGTCGTTGATACGATAATCAATGATCACTCCAACGGCGAATCAAATGGAATCTGGTAGTTGGAGTGAGATAATCAAGTACGGACGGGCCCCCAAAGAAACGCGGCGGCGGATTAGAAAAACAAATAAAAGCCATGCCACTGGAAAAAATTTTCAGTGCGGGACGAATATATTTCACGTGGTTTTTGCTCGGTACTTTCGAGCCATCCGATATACTTTTAGACTGTTCGGATTTGAAGAGAAAAAAAAGAAAGAGAAGTTTTCAATTTGAACCGTCAAAAAATGAATCCAACTGCTTCGGAGTGCTGAGCGGACACCATGTAAGATATACCCACCCTCACCAGAAAAATTCTCACGCCGCTGATAGAGAGAGCGCCCCACACCCAGACCACCACTCCTGTTGTAGCGGAAGCGGGTGGGGGGAACCTGCGTGGTGACGTTGTTATGTCAAATAGTCAAATAACCGGGGCCCTGTTCCACATCCTTAAAAAATTACTTAAAAAATAAAGACATTTATAAATTTAAAATAATGGATTTACGAAAATAATTTTTTATTTTTTTTATTTTTGCAAAGTTTGATAGATCTCATCGAAATCTATAAAATTAGATCTATATTGTATATTTTTTGATTTTAGTAAGCCTATTATTTTTAAATTTGAAAATTACAAATAAATATTTATATTTTAAAGAGTAATTCGGAACAGGACCAACTCCCCCGAGGAGATGTGGGTGTAAATTCGTCGAAGGCGCGTACGAAAGAGGATAAACATGGAGAGGTTTAACCGATGCTTCAAGGTGCGTATATAGTTGTTGACCTCGAGATGTGGGTGTAATCCGAGAATTTGGCTAGAAATTCTGGAGCAAAATTGTATGATTCGTAAATGCCTTTACCGATATCGAATTGAGATATTTTTTTTAATGGATCTTAAGCAACATATTTTGAACAAAATGAGCAACTCTGATCATCTTTATGGGACCTGAGACAGGCGCAAAACAGATTTGTACTAATCATTTTTCTGTTTTTCAGTAAGCATGATAATATGTTTTCCTTTCGTTTCAGCCTTCATGACTATCCTACGTGGGTTCAGATCACGTCCAGTATGGGTTACCGTCCAGTCCCGTCCAATTCGGCCTTTTTTGGGCCCTTTTCGGGTTCACAACACTGATCGGAACCGTTTACATTTTAGAGCTCGTCGAGACCAACGACCATACCAAAAATCACGTTGATCGGATACTGTTTGACATCATTTCAAAGTGCATTAATGTTGTCTAAAAAAAGGTGTGAAACACAGGATTATAACCCTTCAACACATTTTTCCGAAACTTAATACATTTTGAAATGATACCAAACGGTATTCGATCAACTTGATTTTTGGTATGATCGTTGGTCTCGACGAGCTTTAAAATATGAACGGTTCCGATCATTGTTATGGGCCCGGAAAGGGACCACAAAAGGCCGAACTGGACGGGACTGGACAGTAACTCATACTGGACATGGTCTGACTCCATCCTACGTTGATCTTCACTCCATTACGTATTGCTTGTGGTGCAGACGATAATAACTGCCCACCGGGGAATCAACTTTTCACGAATTGCGGAAGCTCTTGCGATTCGTACGTGATGGATTGAAATTGGGAATGGCCCTTAACGTTACACGGATGCACCTCGAATCTGATGTGGAAGGAATTGTGAGAAGCTGTTGGGCCTCACAAGTCCCCCTTCTGACATTGTGGTGCTTACACATGATTGTCTTATATTGAAGCGTCACTTAGTAGTGTTTGGTTGGGAGTTTAATTTAGTTTAGTTTTAGTAGTGGGTGGAGAGAAAAATAAAGTAATGATTGAAAATAGGGGTAATGATTGGAAAGAGATAGAGAGAGATGAGAAAGAAATAATTGAAAAGATAGGGTAATGATTGGGGAAAGAAGTAGGGTAATGATTGGTTTCCAAAACTAAAACGAAAATGAAAAGGCAACCGAACAATTTATTTTTTGTGATTTTCATTTCATTAAATGTAGATGTAATCGGACCGCACATATTTGTGCGCAGAAGTAGGGCTGCTCAAAATATCCGGTGAACCATAAAACCGGTTCGGACCGAATCGATCCGTACCTTTTGGATTTTATCCGTGGATTAATGGTCCAGACACGGATTGAAAAATTAGAAAACTGTGACTCGCTGCTCGGTCCACGGATTTTCATTACGAAACCGTGGATTAACTAAATCGGACAGTAAGATATTTATTTTATATAAATAATATATATATGTGTGTATTTATACAATAAATTGTTAGTAATGTTAACATTTTTTTCCACCAATTTTAATATTTTATCTTAATAATGGGATATAGTGTAGATATACTTAAATATAGGGAGTAAATCGAAGTTTTTTCGTAAAAATTATGGGTAACTTTAGTTGAATTTCAATAGTTCGTTTCTTTTTCGGTTCTTTTATGTTATCTAATGTACTATAATGATACAATCCTACTAGTGTTTTAGATTCTTTTGAATTTGATTTCTGAAGTAAGCCTTTAGTAGTTTATGTTTGGCAGTTTATGTAACAAGTATTTTCTGATGGTGTTAAACTTAATTCTGAATGTAACATTATTCCCTTTTATTGTGGAATATATACTTGAGCTTTATTTTTGCTAAAATCCTTGGATAAAACCGTAACCGATCCGCGAGTCACAGATCGGATTGAAACCGGACAGTAGGACTTTGGTCCGGACACGGATTTCATTTTGTAAAAACCGTGACTAGCGGTTCGATCCTCGAATTCCTAGAAATCCGAACCGAACCGGACCGCGAGCAGCCCTACTCAAAAACATTTTCAATGGTTGGCCCAGTCTGTGAATTTATATTTTGTCCCCATGAAATTTCCAATTGTCTGGTGTGTAGGCTTTCACCCACATATGAATAAAAAATTTCACCATTGACAGGAAAAAGAGAGACTATCCTAGGTCTTTGGTTTGAGATATTGATTGATTACGAATGACAATGCACTTTCAATTTACAGAAACAACGTTATCGAAGCATACAATGTTGGAGTCAAAGTTAATCACGGCAAGAGTGGTCCAAATTCTCATAAAATGACAAGTCAAGTGGGGTTACTTGACTCCACTGAGATGGAAAAAATCTCTAGAGTAGTTATAATTTTTAAAGGTTAAGATTCATCCCACAAAAATTGAAGAGTTATCCTGACATTAAGTCTATGCCTACGCACGGTTTTATTGCTCATTCGATTTCACCGTCTAAAAGTGTTTTGGACGGTCTAGATTTTAAAAAAACTTTTCCGGAATATTTTTTTTAAAATCCGAACTATTAATTACAGAGAAGAAACGGTGAAATTGGACGTGCGGCAAAACAATGCGGTGAAAGCGTGCGGTAAGGTAAGCCTAGTCGGATTGTTATCCTGAAGACCTTCTCAAAACACCCATCATTGCCCTTTGTCTTCACAAAACCCTGATGGCTCATGGCCCTAGATATTTGACCCCATTACCAATCAATTTCTGGTTTCCGCCACCACATGTAACTCACGAGCTCAGTACATTTCTATAAACGACTCGAGTCTATACAGTCAAGTTGAGCTTTTTCAAGCCGAGCTGAGTCGAGCTTTCGAGTATTGAGCTAGGCTCGTTTACTATGCGAGCCTAAAACTCAAACTCGAGCTCGGCTCATTTACTACATGAGTTGAGCCTTAACAAGCTGAGCCGAGCCTCGAATTGTTCTCGAGCAGTTCGGTTCGTTTGCAGCCCCACATGCGAGTTCCTCCAATCTGTCTGAAAGTATTTTAACTCATTCGCTGTTTCTGCTGCTAATGTTCCCCTCTGCAATCTCATGATTTTCCCTTGCTACTTCCCGAGCATTTAAGGCGTCAATATTTGAAGAACCCCTTGATTCAGAAGCTCTCTCTTTTTCCCTTCTACAAATGGTTCTGTTGCATATACGTGAATTGAACTAAAAGTTAGGTACATTTACACCAAAAGCCTATCGAACCATATACGAACTAGGTAGTTGCATTGCAAAAGCTAAAAAGAACTGAACTTCATTTTCATCACATTCACGGTTACTAGACCAATCGTTTTACATGATTTCCGAGTAGCTATGGCCCTTAAATCTACGGAAAACGTACAGTTAAGCCTATCTAGAATGAAAACTCCAACTAATCCTACTTTACAACAGCACACAGTCTTTAACGGGGCAGCATAGCCTAGAAATATAAACGCACATAAACAACTAAAGATTTTCTACACTTCAATAGATTCTTGGCCTCTTTGATGCAAGGACCGCTTCTGAAGAAACAAGCTTAAATGTGGCAATAATCTTCCCTACAGACCGCACAGTAGCTATGGCCCTTGACCATCTTCTCTGAGCTATAGGAGCACCAGCAGGGGTTGACAAAAGGCCATTCACAAAACTGCTCAGATCATCTTGTGCTTCAGAACTCGAGGACTGATATTGAAAGGAATGACCCTCAACTAACTGTAAACTCGTAGACTTTGTGTAATAGATTGAGGAATTATGCAAATTTTCTGGAGAGAACAAAGGGCCTTCATTGATATGATCCTCTGCTCTTGGCCAGCCATATTCATTCACATGACTTGCATTTCCAAAAAATGGAAAACAGATACCCTGAGAATCGGTGCTTGGAATGTTTGAAGGGTTAGCATCATTGGGTAAGTGGAAAGGTACTGCTTGATTGTCGTGGGAAGAAGTGCTTGGTTGTGTATGGTCATGTCCGTAATGAGTTTGAGAAGCTCCACAGGAATAGTGGCCGGGACTCTCCAACCTCGGTGAGTTTGATGGGTAAGCATCATTCAGTGACTGCAAATAGGAATGCATGCATATCTCATCATCGAAAGACTTTACTTCCTTCATGGGTTCAAGTGCAGATACCACCAACTTGTTGGCATCAGCCTGACATCAGAAATCAAAATCAGCTGGAAATGACCGAGAGAGAAAAGACTTGGGCTGTATTTGGATCAATGATTTGGAACTATTGTGAGACATTACAACCTTTCACTTATTTGTTTCCTTTTTTTCTTTTCCTCACCCAAATCCTTGAACCAAATACAGCCTTAAGGAATTAGGATTGACATCAATTAAGAAAAGCATGCCTTTTGATCTTCAGAGAGCATATCAAGTGGAACATAACAGCATTCTGAAATTAATCCCACCACTTGCCCCACGTCATTGAAAACAACGCCAGATTTTTTCTCAGAATCGATGGGAAAATAGAGGTGCAACCTCTTATCAAGCACACATTTTCGAGCATGGTCCACTGTGGCTTCCCACATTTTAGCAGTCCCTATGATCTGGCAACCAAGTCTCAACAGACAAATACTGTTAGCATATCTTGTACCGGCTAAGTTTCCAATCTAGTAAGTTTCTCTCAGTGTACACAAACAAGTTTATTCAAGAAATATTAGCATATAGAAGGTCAAAGTGGTATAGTGACAACAATATTCTTTGCAATCAAACCTTGACTAAACCACTATGCTTACATTTCGGAGGCTTTGAGGATCGATAAAGAACCGAGTAAGAAAATCCTTCACGGTTTTGATGTTTTCTTTGACCAAACGGTTATGTAAAGGACCATCTCTGCCGATCTTTTTTAATCGCCAAACCTCATCATTTAGAGATGGAGTAGTGGGCTTGTTACTATCTGCAAACAGAAAACTGAAATTATTTTTGAGCTTCTATCATTATCCATCTAGTGACGAGGTTCAGAGAACTCGCTATCTCTGTCAGACTTCTGCATTTTATGACTCATAAGCTTCTACACATACAAGAAACAACGCAACTAGAGAAGTTATTCATATCACTAGAACACAGTTTCCATAGTCATGACAAAAATAATGGACATAGTTATGGCCATTTCTCACATTTTCTCTACTTTTGGGAAATCAGCATATTGAGGAAGTGCAGTAGATTTCATTTTGTTCATGCTCGACATACGATTCAGAACCATATTCTATGATCAGCAGTTGGTGATTCCGTAGAAACAAACAAACATTGTTTTGGAAGAGGCATGACCATAACACAAGTATGCCATGCATCACATCACAAAAACTTGAAAAGGTCGGTGACTTTAAACCATCAGAAGATATTAGAGCCTGAGCCAAATCAATTGCCTTTGTTCAGTATACACTATTAATCTGGATCCTCCCTAGCAACAACAAAAAAACTAGATACAAACTCTATTGAAAATACAATTATCTAATACCTTAATCCAAATCCACTTTTTAACATTCTACTTTTCCCAGCAATTTTACGCGAGTAAAAAGATTTCTTGCCAAATATTAAATGAATTGATGCTAACCGCACAGGTTTTTTGCAGCATTATCATAATCTTCTTTGATGCTCAACATATTATTCAAACAGTCAGATCTTGAAAAAAATATAGCCGAATAATAAACGAGCCAGAAGAACTTACAGATTTCACGATAATCCTTAAGGACGAAGGGTTCTGTTACTGCTTCTCTTATTCTAGCCCCGATGAAACTATCCACAACTTTGGCGCCTAGACGGAGCTTACAGACCTTCATCCAACGTTTATTATGCGTGAACGAAATCTCACGTATGAAACCGACACCTGATTCCAGATTCAGATGCACATTTCCAGTAAGAAGAGATTTTTTCCCTTCCCATTCTCTGACAATCTTTTGGTTAAATTCTTCAACCGTCCAATGTTCACCGTCAAAATCTCCATCAACAACTACTATCTCAACCTTTGCAGATGCTTCAGTAACAACATGCTTTGTATCCACATCGACTAGAGCTACTCTGAAGGGAGTATTTCCTTCTCCTTTAATCATTTGATTAGTACGTACTGGCTGGGAGAGCTTGTCCAGGAACTTTAGTTGGAGTGTTCTTGATTCCGAAGATTGTACTCCAATCCCAGAATGACTGAATGAGAAGTACAAGGATAAGTGAGATGCAAAATTGTGATCGATAGTGGCAGTAAGCCTGTAAATTAAACTATTACGGCATGATCTCTTACTGGTTCAATCTAGCCCAAAGCGTTTCTACTGCTGATTCAAGTTCTTGTTTGACCTGTAATATCCTGAAGCATTACTGCAAGACTATAGGGTTGCTCATAAATGAAGTAGCTATACGTGAATATCAAAGACATGGATGGATAAGAGACTTACATGTCTTAGTCTCTCAATTGTGACTATAGTCCCTATATGCAGTAAGTCTCTAAACTTTACAGTATACATATAAGGCATAGGCAACAATCTATTGATAACAACAATGATCCATCCATCCAGAGATTTCTGGATTCTATAAAGGTGCAGAGTTTCCGAAAAAAAATTGATCCAGAAAATTTTTTTGAGAGCTTTTTTTTTTGGAAAATAGCCACTTTATAGAGCAAACAAACAGAAAATACAGAGTATCACACAAATACTTGCACGGTACTTGAAGATTAGCATGTCTTTTTACGTGTCATCGAATGAAGGACACTATGGCATACAAAACTGGGTTAATCTGGATATAACATTCTGCTATTGTGGTGGACTGAAACAAATGATGGCCAAAGGAAAAGTTTGATGGTTATTAAAGACCAAGAAATGAGCCTCACTTCAGTTTGGTAGGGGGATTATTACAATTGGTTAGACAACCACCCTTGTTGTATAAGCCAATTCTTGCTGCCAAAAGGCAATCCAACTCCAATAAACGACATGAGACAATGGTCAAGACAAGCAGTATTTACTTGGTGGGGATTTCAAGTACTTCTTTCGAGATGTAGATAATTTCATGAGTTAAGGCCTTAATAACATATGAATTTGTGTTTCTGCCTTCTCAAATAGGTGACTCTGATGACCTATTCTGCTTCTCAAAAAGGTGGCTCTGATGACCAAAAGAAAAAAAAAAAAAACTAGGGCGCTAAATTAGGAGGTAGACATTAAATATAGTTTCAACCTCCATGGTAATCACAATGAACACCATACACGAAGTATTATTTGTCATGAACGAATGGAATAAAGCCAAACCGCAAAATACACAGCCTTAATTCTTGTATAACTCGAACTTTTGAGAAACTCACAATATTAACACGCATCTAGCTTCTACCAAAAATACAAGTTTTCGTGCTATGTGTAAACTGGGCACAAGTACATAGAATTTCAAGTCTTCACATCCACAGGGATGTTAAGATGTTTACACGTTCATGCAGACATGTATCGGTATATATGTGATGCAGCGGAATTCACAAGAGAACTGAATCTTATTCTTAAATAACAAATATAAAATATAGAAACTTCCATTTTTGTCCTATATCAATATGTGCAAGTAACTTATCTAAATATGTCTGAAGGTTGTTTATGCTCACACAAAGAAAATAGAAAAATTATGGCATATTGAATTCATCGCATATACAACCGTGCATGCAGCCATACATGAATTATCCCATATAGTCTCTCTTCTATGTACGTATGTGTAATCATTGGAGTGCATAGTTAACCCAAACAGCACTCACAATTCTAGAAATCAAAGGCACAATGTTTTGCTCTATAACTTGGTGGATCCTTTGGTCAACGGTTCTGATCACAAAAACCTCCAGCTCCTTCCTGACAAATCAAGGAGAAAGGCAAAGATACAAAAGCAAAAGGGCAGTTTAATTTTCACAGAACCAAAAAAATATAAAAAATCTAGCTACAATTTGCAGAGAATAAGCAAAACGGCAAAATCCTGATCAGTTCTCGTTTGACTTTCCAATTGTAGCTTAGCAGCACATAGAATTCCCAGAGAAGAATATGAAGAGGGGATAGCTTCAAACAGTTGCAATTAATACCAAGGCTAAGTTGCCCTTATTGTCTAAACAGACTAAATCCCAAATAAACATGGATTTCAAGAAAGGTCATTCTCTTTACATACATGATACATCAACTAAAAGTCCCGGAAGAACTTAGGTAAAGTCTTTAAGCTATAGATGAACTTTTTAGGGGAAACACACCCTAAATTATAAGAATTCTAACAACAATAACCACAAAACATGCAATACCCAATAACCCAGTTCAGTTCTCATGTGATTTTTCCAATTACAGCTTAACATTTCAAAAGAAGGATTAAGGAGAAGATCTAAAGTAAAAGTCTCACTTTCTTAAAGAAATCCTTCCTTCCTCCTCTTCTGAATTACCATCTTCCAGTACATGATTCAGAGACATATCCTTCTCTTTTGGGACCCCAAAAGCAGAAGAGGAAACCCTGAGATCTAGAGGTCTTTATTTTATTTCTAGGTGAGAGTATATTTGGAGTTTGGATAACTGAATAGTGAATATACCTCCAAATTCCAATGGTGAATCAGCTGAATCTGATAGTTGGAGGGGTATAAAGACTTGTCATGATTTGACAAAGAAAGTCTCATGGGGCCCAAAGAAAAAACGCGGAAGAACATAAAAAAAAAAGCAAAAAACAAAAACCACCACACCCCCGTTGTAGTTGTGAGACTTGCGACTATTTTTCTTGCTCTACTTGTGTGTGGCTTTTTGACTTGAGGGAGATTACTCGTTTAGGTTTCGTGTTGGAATAATCTTCCTAAAAGTAGTCTAGAAAATCAAGGTGAAAGAATAAGATTGATTTCCTTGTAGTCAAAAGTCTCCTAAGTCTTTTCTTGCGTATGTTTCACATTTTTTTAGTTAGTTACGTAATAGGAGGATCTTGAAGGCATAGATGGTAGTTGAATCAAGAATGTGCCGATGTTTAGGTTATGCAGCATCAGCGCAAGTCTATGCATGTGGCTCGGTTTCTCTGGCTTGCCTTCGTCTTATGATCCTATTAGGTTTAGTTTTAAAGGATTGTACACATTTTTCTTAGTTCATTATTTGCCTGTCATGATATTAGATACTAGATACGTATATGTTTATATGAAATAACGAACGGGTATACGGTAAAGTCCAAAATAGTTATGCAAGTTTAGAACTATGGTTCAACTTATCTCCTTATATTTAAGGACATACTTCATTTAAGATGGGAATCTGAATCAGTAATAACACCCCAAGCACACAATTATGTGTCTTTAGTTAAGAGCCTTCCAAGGATTCTCATCCACTGAATAAAAGTCCATCTAGGGACTTGCTTCCTATGCCAGGCCATGCCATACCATTCCACCATAGGAGCTCTACTCCTAAGAGCCATCCAAGCAGATTTAGAAGAGCAAGTCCCATTAGATTTAAGGTCCAGATGACCCTAACTTCTCTATCTTCATCAGGCAGTAAGTCCGCAGAAATACCACCAATTATTTCCTCGCTAACATCACTCCTACTCCTTGAGTCCTTGGCCACTTCCATCTAATGTTTCCAATAATGGAGCGGACCTTGGCATTAAGAGACCTCCCTAAATTGAAAGCAACTCGAACGAAAACCCTTTTGAACGGAGTTCCAATTCAATTATAGGAAAACCCTTTTCAGAGAGGATAGCTTCACGGCAGTTGAACTGATTGCAGCAAACCTGGACCATGATAAACACTTTCGGACAGCTGTGGTAATGCAAACTGTCATCTGCAGTCCAAAAGTGGACTGCAGACAAGCCGGATTCTTTCAGAATCTGTCTCTTTTCCATATTCGCAAATGAATATGTTACATATACACCAAAAGCAAATGACATATTTGGCAGTAGCATTGCAAAACCTTCAATAATTGAACTTCATTTATAGAACATTCAAAAGTTACTAAACCAATCATTTAACAGAGTTCCTAAGTAGCTATGAGCCTGAAACCTACAACATACAGTTAAGTGTATCTCGCACTAAATGTCCAGCATATCATACTTTACAACTGTACACAGTCTTCACCTGGGCAGCACTTCTTAGAAATGTAAACGCACCTAACAACTAACGATTTTCTACTGTTCATAGATTTTTGGCCTCTTTGAAGCAAGCACTGCTTCTGAAGAAACAAGCTTCAATGCGGCAATCTTCCTTTTGGACCTCAGCACACTATATAACATTGACCATTTTCTCTGAGCTTTAGCAACATCGGCAGCACGAGATGACCAAAAGCCATTGATAATACTGCTCAGATCATCTTGTGCTTCAGAATTCATGAACTGATAATGAAAAGAACGATCAATATCAATTAACTGTAAATGCTGATTCTCACAGAAGGTCTGACTAGTGGACTCTGTAGAACAGATAGAGGGATTAAACAAATTTCCTGGAAAAATAACGGAGCCAAAATCCTCCTCAATATTTTGCAAGCCATATTCATTCAAATGACTTGCATTTTCAAAAGATGGATTAGATGACATGATGCCCAGAGAATCGGTGGTTGGAATATTTGCAGGGTTAGCAGCATTGGATAAGTGGAAAGCTACTACTTCATTGTTGTGGGAAGAAGTACTTGGTTGTGTATGGTCACGTCCATAGTGGGTACGAGAAGGTTCACAGTCATAGTGGCTAGGATTCTCCAACCTCGGTGAGTTTGAAGGGTAAGCATAGTTGAGTGACTGCAAATGAGAATGAAAACTAGCCTCATCGGCAAAAGACATAACAACTTCCATGTGTTCAAGTGCAAATACCACCAAGTTGTTGGCGACAGCCTGATTAGAAATCAATCAGAAAATGAGATGGAAATGACCATGAGAGAAAACACTAGGGCTGTATTTCGGTCAAGGATTTGGAACAATTGTGAGCTGTTGTTAGAGCCTTTAACTTTTCTGTTTGCTATTTTATTATCCTTACCCAATTCCTTGAACCGAATACAACCTTAAGGAATGAGGATTTACATGGTTAGAGAAAAGCATGCCTTTTGGTCTTCAGAGAGCTTATCAATTGGGACATAACAGCATTCTGAAATTAATCCCATCACTTGCCCCACGACGTTGAAAACCACACCAGATTTTGTCTCAGAGCTGACGGGAAAATAGAGATGCAAGCTCTTACCAAGTATACATGTTCGAGCATGTTCCACTATGGCTTCCCATGTTTTAGAAGTCCCAAGGATCTGGCAACCAAGTCTCAACAAACAATTTTGTTAGCATATTTTGTATTGGCAATGTTTAAACTAGGAAGCTTCTCTCACAGTTTACAGTTTACACAAACAAGTTTATTGAACGAATAATTAGCATATAGAAGGACAAGGTGGTATAATGACGACAACATTCTTGGCAATCAAACCCTGAGTAAACCACTGTGCTTACATTTTGGAGGCTTTGAGGATTTATAAAGAACCGAGTCAGAAAGTCCTTCACGGTTTTGACGTTTTCAGTAACCAAACGGATATGAAAAGCACCATCTCTGCGAATCTTTTTCAAACGCCAAATCTCATCATTTAGAGAAGGTGGGTAGTGCTTCTCATTATCTGCAAACAGAAAACTGTCATTTTGAGTTCTTATCATTCTTCTTCTATTGATGACTTATTCAGATAACTTGCTATCTATATCAGACACTTTGTGCTTCCTGACTATTATTACACATGCAAGAAAGGAACACAAATAGGCAAGTTATCATGTCATCAGAATGTAGTTTTCCTAGTCATGACTAAAATCATGCAAATACTAAAAGCAATTACTCACATTTTCTCTACTTTTGGAAAATCAGCATATTGAGGAAGTGCAGGAGGCTTCATTTTGTTCTCGCTTGGCATACATTCAGAACAATATTCTGTGATCAGCTGTTTCCTTAGTGATTCCATTTAGACAAATCAACTTTGTTTTGAAAGAGGAGTTTCACTGTGGCACGACCATAACAAAGTCTGCCACGCATGATGAAAACGTGAAAAGCTCCGGTGAAATGCAGCCATCAGAAGATATGAGAGCCTGAACCAAATTTAATCACCTTTGTTTGGTACACACAATTAATCTGGATCTCCCTAGCAACATGCCAACAACACACAAACTAGATACAAACTCTTATTCTATCGGGAATGAATCTATCTAATACTTAAATCCCCAAAACACTTTTTAACATTCAAATTTTACCAGCAGTTTTACCCCTGAGTAAAAATATGTTATACCCAATATCTAATGTATTGAATACGCTAACCACTCAAGCTTTGTGCAGCATTATCATTATCGTCTTTGATGCTCAAGATATTATTCAAGTAATCGGATATTGACTAGCAGAAAAATAACAAGCAAGAAGAACTCACAGGTGACGCGATAATCCTTAACGACAAATGGTTCTGTTACTGCTTCTCTTACTCTAGTTCCATTAACGGTGTCCACGACTTTTGCAGCTAGACGGAGCTCACAGACCTTCATCCAATTTGCATTATGAGTAAAAGAAATATCACGTACATATCCAATGCCTTCTTCCAGATTCAGATACAAATTTCCAGTAAGAAGAGACTTTTTCCCTTCCTTTTCTCTGACAATCATATTGTGAAATTCTTCAGGCCTCCACTGGTCACTGTCAAGATCTCCCTCAATGACTAATATCTCAACTTTTGCAAATGCTTCAGGCCCAGAGCTAACAACTTGTTTGGTAATACCATCGACTAAAGCTACTCTCAAAGGGGTAGGACCTTCTCCTTTAATTGGTCTATTAGTATATACTGGCAGAGAGAGCTTGTCCATGAACTCTAGTTGGAGGCTTCTTGATTCTGAAGAGCGTAGTCCACTTCCAGAATTACTGAATGAGAAAGTCGAGGATGCATCTATCAGCTACAAAATTACGTTCAATAGTGGGATAAAACTTAAAACTATTTCAATATTATCTCTTACTACATCAAGCGAGCCAAAAGCTTTTCTGCTGCCAATTCAACTGCTTCATTGACCTGTAACATCACCAACCATTTTTAAGTACTGCAGATCACTCATACTATAAGTACGATGATAGATTTTACATAATATGTGTTTCACATATTAGTTTACTCCGTAGTTAATGATTTGACCCTGGCATATTACTTCTATTACATTCGTGTGGATGGAATGCTTAAGATTTACAAGTCGTAGTCTCTCCATAGTCCATGTAGGCAATTTATTTTTGCAGAGTACATATATATGTTTTAACAAAGCTCATCTATCCATTGATAGGTGTTATAAATTTTCACCTGAGCAATTCATGGAAAATCATTTTTAAGAAATAGAAATTCATTGTGGACAAAGATATCACACCAATATGTGGACAATGAGCACTCTGATGGGAATAACAGAAACCAAAAAGCTGGATTACTTTGGTCTTAACATTCCACTCTGGTGACAGGAGTGAACTGAATGACATTGCAAGGTAGAATTTCATGGTTTCAAATCGCCTGGAAGTGAGTGTCACTTTAACTAGGAGTTGGGGAGCCTACCACCCCTGTTGTATAAGTAATAAGACTATTCTTGCTGCCAAAAGATTATCGAATTCCCAAAAACTACATGTGGAACAAGGGCCAAGCTGTATACAATTTATTGGCTAGGGCATTTCAAGCACAAAAGAGCATAATAACATGAGTTAAGCCCCTATTTTTTAGTATATGCATGTATATACTCCGCCTTCTCAAATAGGTGGTGCTAGACAAGGAGGTAGAACACCAATGTAATTTCAACCACCCATGTTAAAGCACAAAGAACAATATTCACGAAGTAAGATTAGTCATTAGACATCGTAAACAGCCAAACCATAACATACTCAAGTAGCTCAATTCTCATCTAACTGGACCTTTCGAGAAATACACATTGCACAATACTATCATACACCCAGCCTGGAATCATCTAAGAATACTTGTGTTTATGTTTCATGCGAATATGGGCACAAATATATACTCCATGGAAAGGGATGACAGCTAGAACTGGATACTTGACGGTTTGTTTTTTTAATACTATGCTAAAGTACTTCGACTGGTTCATTAGTCGCCAAAGTTGGGTTATAATCAAGGCCTTCAAACCCACAGGAACGTTACATACAGGTTCACACATACATGTGTCTGCGAGTAAATTATTTCCTATGTGTGGACTTTTGGATACAATGGTGGGTCCACATGAGACCACCATGGTCACATGACCACCCCAAAAAAAAAAAAAATTGCTATAATACATGTAGAAATTTTAGGATAACCCATGCTTTAAAGTAGTTTGAATACCCAGTCCATACATCAATGAACACCCAATTCACAAAATTTTGAACACCTAGTTCATACATAATGACCACTGATCAGTGATAAAATTACGGGTTCTTATTCTCTTTATTTGAGACCGTTTCTATATTTTTCCATCATATTTCTAAATATATGAACAGTCTACAAAATTAAGTTCTCCATTTTTTAATCTATTTGGACAAGTGCGAAGATATTTATTTTCCTAATTATTTTATCCTAAAAGGTCATAATTAATTTTTGGCTCAAGGGCTGTCATATACTTAATTTTGAGAGCCCTAGAGACAAATATTAATTATGACCCTTTAGGATAAAATGATCATAAAAATAAGATCTTCGCACCGGTTGAAACGGATTGAAAATTAGATCATTTAATTTTGTAACCATAGTTTTTAATATAAAAACAGTGTTTTTCTCTTTTATTTTTTTTTATTTCAGTCCATATTGTATTAAAAATAATCTCTTAAATTTTGTAAAAAAATGCCGAATTGCTCGGCGGCGCCTAGGCGGGTTTGGTGCTTGGCTGTGGGTCACCGCCCGACTAGCGGTAAGCGCCATTTAAAATACTGGGTAGTATATTATAAGGTTTTTTTTGAACACCCTCCCGAGAAATTCTGGAGCAGCCACTGTGTGGATATGCACATAAACATATGCCTGTATATTGAGTTCATTACATATGCTGATGTACAGACACATGTGCAGCCACTCATATGTAATCCCTTGATAGATACCAGGATATTATGTATATTATCATTGGATCGAGCGCATAAGTAACTCAAACTGGATTCACAATTCTTGAAAACATGGGCACAATGGTTTCCTTCAGAACTTGGTTGATCCTTCCGTCGACAAGTGGGATCATAAGAACCTCCAGCTCTTTCCTGACAAATCAAGAACAATTGCAAGAACTAGAAGTGAAAGAATAGTCAAAAGTCTCACATGATAGGAACAATTCAAGCTACAGTTTTTGGGACAACCCAGTTAGATTCTCATTTGATTTACCAGTAGTAGCTTAGCAGTGCATAGATTCTCCGGAGGAGAACACGAAAACGAAGGGAGAGCTTCAAACAATTGCAGTTAATCCAAACAACCCGTGTAGAAAATTAGAAGAATCCTAACAAGAATCCCCACAAAACAAGCAATACCCAGTTCAGTTCTCATTTGATTTTCCAACAACAGCTTAGAAGTGGGTAATTTTCCCATGATAAAAACAATTCAAGCTACGATTTTCGGAAATAAGCGAAAGCCAGTTCAATTCTCATCTGATTTTCCTATTGGGCAAATCCTATTTTAACTTTGCAGCACTCCATGGATTTCCCATAGATGGACTCGAATGATTGCGATTACTCGAAACAAACCCGCATAAAAAAAATTTCACAATGTTAGAAGAATTCTAAACAAAAATTCCCACAAAACAAGCAATACCCAATAACCCAGTTCAGTTCTCATTTGATTTTCTTATTACAGCTTAGCAAAAGAAGAATTAAGGAGAAGAAAAGATAAAAGGTCTAACTTTATTAAAGAAACCATTCTTTCCTCCTCTTCCGGATTGCCATCTCCCATCACCTGATTCTGAGACATTTTACGGAGGAGGAGGTCTGGTGGTTTTGTTTTGATTTTTTTTTTGATTTTTGCTAAGCAGGAGGTTTGGTGGTTGCAAAACTGATTTTCCTTTTTTTGATTCACCCTTGAAAACTGATTATAACTCCAATTGAATTGAATCCAGTGAATCTGATAATTGGAAGGATTAAAGACTTGTCAAGATTTGACTAGAAAATTTCATGGGGCCCAAAGCAACGCGGCGGAAGATTAAAAAACTACTCGTTTACTACTACTACAAGAAAATAAACTAAAGCCCGCCAACACTCAGTCCAACACTCCTCTTGTAGTAGTGGCGGTGGGCCTGGTGGTGACGTTTTGCTCAACTAGTGTGTGACGAAAGCAAAATCATTGATGAAAATGTTTGGACGTAGGAGACCGTCCTAATCGGACCGTTCAGTTGATGTGATCAACGGTTTAGATGTATTTTTATATTTTTATTGGTAATAATGTATAAAAAAATTCAAACTATTGAAAATACAAATGGACGGTTCCGATTGAGACTATCTCATCCAATCCAAACAAACCATTGGACGGGAGGAGCCGGACCCATCATTGATAGATTAGGTCCTTTTTTGCCAAAACTTTTTTTGGGGACTCTCTCTTTTTTCGGTTTTTTTTTTATTGTTTCTTTTTATTCTTATTATTTAGATTAATTTTTATATCACATAGTTTGTCTTGATAAAAATGATTCAAAAGTTAAAAATATTAACCAAAAATTAAAAAAATCATTTAATACGACGGAAAAGACACAAAACTCTCCCGCCAGTTGAGGAAAGGATGCGACGACATACATAAGAAAAATTATTTGATGGTCTTGGGACACCATCATGTGGTGTCCAACACCATTATCCATCTCATATTTCTATAGGCCCAATTCTAAATAGATAGACTTTCCAAAAAAAAAAAGTGTGCAATAGACAAAAGTGTTAAGACAACACGTGGCGGTGCTCTAAGATCACCGAATAATTACACACGATATAGAGCCCATGTCGGCAGCCATGGTCCAAATGTACTGTTAGGGCGGATCAAAAAAAAAAAAAAATGTACTGTTAGGTGTGGAGAGAGAAGTGTGATATGCTATTGGTGACTTTTTTTGTCTTTGGAAAGGAGTTTCAGCAAATTATTCCTTCGGTACGAGCTTTTACAATCCGCATGTGTAAGATACTTTGAGTACGTTGGTCCACTAATGGATGAAGTAGTAAACTAGTGTTTTGCTATTTTTAGCTACCTCACATAACCAAGAGTTAAAAACTTCCCTCACATAACCTCACAGGTTGGCGTAGTAATCCCGACATGTGACTAAAAATTTTGTTCCATTTTAATAAATAAATAAAAAAACACATGAAGGGATGAGCTATAGAAATTAATTTGAGGTGCGCGCAAGTCGGCATTATCTTAATTTTTGGAGCAAAGTATGAAAGTGTTATGCACGTCATCATGCTCAATGAAATGGTTAAGTCTCTAAACAAACTCTCTAAAAGGATAGGTGATAGGTATAAAATTGACCACCGACCACCGACCACGAGCCCTTGTCGGGACAAAAATCTGCTCAGACTAAAAGCACCCCGTTACACCAGATAACTTTGAGCTTCAGTATAGACATCCCAAAAGATTCCTATGCATGAAAGAAGTCTCCATAGAAATCATAATCTCCTCTAGAATAACTCTTAAATGCTCCGATTCCCCCCAACATTCCCAAGGATCTTAGGAAAGCTCAGGCTCTTGGGGTAGATCAGTGGGATGCGCACATCTTTTCACAAACAATCTGACTTAGGCGTCGGAAGGGTGTTGGTGGGCACCACACCGGTGTCAAGTTTGTCTTTGCAGGTTAGAAAGACCAAATGTACCAGAAATCGACTCATCAATACGTAAAATTAACTATAACTCGATAAAAGAGATACATAGAAGTCTCAGCTTTTCGGAGCTTACATACTCCATCTAATTGGCCAATTAATTAAACTTGACCTTATGATAAATCAATCAACAAGAGGCTGGATTAAGAGAACCATATTTGTCTCAAACCATTTCCACCTATAAAATCAAGTGAAACTTCATGGTGTACAAGGTATATACAGTGGAGTACATTTTTATCAATTGAGTACAATTGAAACAAATGCAGAGATCGACCATTTAACAATTTTTGCCTTCTTCCCAGCCTCTTCCAATTCTCTCAGCCCTTCAACCTTCAGTTCTATCTCTTCAATCAGCTCCTCTTGCCACAGCTCTGCTCTGGCAGATTCTTCCATAGCTTCTTGCTACAACATAATTATTGTACAGTTTCACTAATTTCATAACTTCACCGTGAAACATTAACTAGGGATGGGCATCTTGCATGCGTCTTGTCATGTCGTGTTTGAGTTGTGTCATTTTTTTAGTTCGTGTCATTTAGGGTTTGGGGTCAAAACACTTACCAACTTAAACGTGTCATATACCTTGATATTAACTACTTGGAACTGTATCGTTCGGGTGGACACTGCTAACCTCTTCGATTGAAAATCCTTCCAGGGTGTAGATAAAATTTACACACGTAGCAATGTTATACATAGACCTTGTTTAACTTGTAACAAAAATCAACACTTTATATTTTTTTTTTATCAACAAAAGAAGAATTTTATTAATGTCATATCCAAAGTTACAAAGATTAAAAGCAAACGGGAAAACTGGCATCACAATCAAAAACCTACATCCTAACTATATTTGCACCTAGGCCAATCATATGCCACCCGCTACTAGGGGAGGGGAAAAGATGGCGAGAAGCCAACCCAAAAAGGAAAGGCCTAAACAATCTAAATAGTACTCCTTCAGTCCCATTTTGTTGTGCTTGTTTTCTTTTTTGGACGTCTCAAAAAATTGCCTATATGTCTTGATTTACAATACTTTATGTATTCAATATGGATCTTGTTTGATAGATCTCAATTAATTCTTTTAAACAAAGTTTTCAAAATTGTAAAAAAAATTATAGATTGTGAGACATAGACAATTTTTTGTGACGTGCCAAAACGGAAACAGGCACAACAAAGTGAGACGGAGGGAGTACATCAGAAGCACAAAGCAGAAACCGAGTGAAAACTCAAATTTGATGGCATGAACCCAAGCAGCTTCTTGATATATCATAGCACATATTCCCAACAGGCAAAAAGGAGCAGATTCTTCTTCATTGAACCCGCTTCGTGTGAGACCAAGTGAGCTCAGAGGACAAGGGTCAAACCTCAATGACAATGGAGGTTCAAAGTAATGGAATAGAAAACCTCACGACTATCTTCAACAACTTCTTTGACTTGGTAAAACTTGACAGTGAGAAATAGCAATCCTCTTGATAGACATCACTTTCATGGACAAGCAAATCATTAGCACTCTGATGAGAATCGGGTAGTAATGGCAGAGATTAAGCATTATCAAAGAAACCAGTTCCCATCATCTACTGCAAGAAATAGATCATGATGCTATAAAACAATTTCCAACTGAATCTTTGTGAAATTTAGCAGTGAACATAGCAGACTTCAGGAAAAAGCATCCCCATCATCTATAGCTATAAAACAAAGAACAAGGTCACCAACCATATAGGAGCAGGAAGTGTGAATGAGCTTGCTGAAACTCAAATAGAAAGGAAACACTACTTAAATGAGAACAAAAACAGTCTTCAAACTCATGTTGATAGTAGGAAAGATCTGGCAAGGATTATAGCAAAATATCAAAGGAAAGAGATCCCCATCCTCTATAGCTATAACCGAAGGATGAAACCACCAGCAATCTTGGAGCAGAATGTAAGGTCAATCAAGCTACATTTCTCTCTTTCTTCCTTTTCCTCCAATTAAAGAGACCTCCCTTCGGCAAGCATATCGAACTGGTGAAGTTTATTCTTTATCTCATCCATTTTAACCACGATATTTCCAAAATCTGAGGAATTCCAGACTTTATGTTTTGCCTCGACAACTCTGAGTTTCTGCATAATCTTTATACCTGCCAATCCATTCCAATTTCCAGCTTCCCAAACCTCTTTGATAATCTCTGATGCAGATGAAGTTTTTTGAAGTGATTACCTCCTTAACATTTAAAAAATCTTTGTTCCAGATGGTAATTATTCCTCCAGATGCACCTTCATCACCAACAACTGCATGATCAAAATCTACATCGTACCAATAATCTTTGAATTTGGAATTTGTCTGCATTCTCCATCATCATAATCACATAAAAAATTAAAACCAACACAAAGACGATAGCCAAACCATGGTATACAGTTGGTATTCTGCATTGTGCATGGTGCGGTGTTGTGACGTGTTTGAGCATGTAATTTTTTGTTAATGGGTCAACACGAAGAACAAAATGGTTACCCAAATTCTCATTGAGTTACGCGAGTCCAACCTATGTTCGGCTCATTTAATTTTCATGTCGTATCCTTGTGTAAAAAACAATCGAAGCATGAAGTGCATAAATAAAATTTTACCTTCTCATAAACCCAATGCCCAGTACCATCTCCCCCATCTTTCCTGTACTGTTCTGAATCATAGTATGGATCCTAAACCAAGTTGATCATGTATTAGGAATTCATGATTTTGGATATGTTACCAGATTTCAACAATGTCAATTATTCGAAAACAGAGTTTGATGCAAAATCAAGAAAAAGGATATTCATTTCTAGCACCAAAAAGTTTGATGGAATTCGAAAACATATGGAATGGAGTGCCAAGATTTACTTGTTTCAATGTGGGGTTCGAGTCCCAACTTAATTTTCAAAATAAGTGCTTATTTTTCAAGTACTTAATTTTTGAATTAAAGTTGATGTATTGTTAGATAATGACATGTCGTGTAAAGAGGGAAATAAGCACCTAAAAATAAGAACCTTAGCAAAATAGGGCCTAAGTGAAGCACACAACGATGGCGGTGACGTTGTCTTTGCTTTAAGGACCGATGCATGATCAACAAGTTTTTCAGCACATTGTCGTGGGTCGTGGTCTTGACTTAGCTCACGGCATACAATGTCAACTGCTTCCTGATTTTGCATCACATCCCAGATCCCATTAGAAGCCATGATCAAAAACTCGTCATCCTCGGTTAACAGAATTTGATGAACAACGGGTTCTGCAATGAGAGGTGACGCAGACTCGGAAGATCACTTCATATTCCAGTCTCCAAGGGCACGTGTCACAGCAAGTTCACCATTTAGGCACCCAAACTCGATGATACCACCAAACTCCTCCACCCTCCTCCGTTCCGGTAAATAAGTGGGCCTGTGATCTTGAGATATCTGCACTGCATCTCCATTTCTACAGAAAATAGCACAACAGTCGCCACCATTTGCTACTAGCAGATGCCTGCCAAGTAATAGGGCAGTCAGTGCTTTGGTTCCACAAACAGTTGAAGCACTGCAATCATCAGGCAACTCACGGTCAGCAAGCAAAAATGCTTTGCAATGAGACTCCTCCACCTTTTTCAAGAAAGCATCATCAATATCGGATGTCAGCGGAAAATCAGCATCTTCAAACAAAATTCTCATGACATTGTTATTAAGATAATCTGCTGCGTCAGAGCCTCCATGACCATCAAAAACAGCATAGAAGGCACTTGGCATAGGATAGCTATTAATAGATCCAAGTGGGCGGATAGATCATCGACTAAAATGTGCTTGTCTTCATTGCATCTGCGCAGCCCGATGACTGTGTCACTACCCGAACGAATCTTTGGCACATACTTTTTATTGGGTGTCTCAATGACTGTAGCTTGTGTCCTTTTTGAGCAGCTAACTACCTGATAACCAAGAAACAAAGAAGGTAAGCCCATGTCCGAATATATCTCAAATCCAAGCAGTAAGAGTATGAAACAATCGCCACAAAAAGCAAAAAATAAACAAAATGACTGGATTTCCCATTTAGTATACATATAGTAGGACAATGACCCAACTAATAAGAGCAATCACGTGCAACAATGAGACCTCAATGAAGCAATTGTCTGCCAGTTAGATTCTGGGCAGGAAAAGTGAACTGGTCAAGTTTCCAACTACCATAGCCCCGAGTTTAGGATTCATCAGTGTACTCTAACATTCCAGATCTGAGGGAAGATGACATCACTCACTTCATACATTCAAGGTTGAACACACCCAACCTCGCAATTTTAAAATTAGGTGAAATTACACGGACACCCCCTCATCTATATGGTTTGGACACGAACACCCCCTAACCTTTAAAACCGCCCATACACACCCCCTCATCTACTGAAAAGGGAAAAAAGTCTCAACGCCGTTAACGGAATGAACGAAATGTCAAATATACCCTTGGTGAAATTACACGGATACTCCCCCATCTATCTAGTTTGGACACTGACACCCCCTAACCTTTAAAAACGCCCATACACACCCCCTCATCTATTGAAAAGGAAAAAAAAAACCTCCAACGCCGTTAACGGAATGAACGAAATGTCAAATATTCCCTTTGTTATGAAATGGAGCAACAAGCATACGCCACACTTCACTCTATCAGAAAATTCTCTCCACCCTACTCGATCATGGCGCTTCTGTCTCTCTTTCTCTCCCTCTTCAACTTGCATTGTAGATCATGGCTAACCCTAGATCGTGAAGAAAACCTAAGTTTCAAAGAACATCGGATCGTGTACATTGTAAAAAAGCTATAGATCATGGCAAACCCTACTTTGGAAGGTATGTTTTATATGTCAAAAATTCTAGATTTTCTTATTAAATGGCACAAATGTAGATGTATATGTTCATATTATATGATATATGAATACATTAGGGTTTTTGTTTGGGAATAGTAGGGTTTTTTGAAAGGTGTTATACAGTGGTGACTTCGATAACTTTTAAAAATTGGGGCTTTTGTTGTTTTGCATTTGCTTGTCATCCATTTTGTATTTGAAGTCCTCAAGGGGGCCATGATCTAGAATTTTTTTACATATAAAACATACCTTCCAAAGTAGGATTTGCCACGATCTTCAGCTTTTCTACAGTGCACAAGATCCGATGTTCTTTGAAACTTAGGTTTTCTTCACGATCTAGGGCTAGCCATGATCTACAATGCAAGTTGAAGAGGGAGAGGAAGAGAGACAGAGGTGCCATGATCGAGTAGGGTGGAGAGAATTTTTTGATCGAGTGAAGTGTGGCGTATGCTTGTTGCTCCATTTCATAACAAAGGGAATATTTGACATTTCGTTCGTTCCGTTAACGGCATTGAGGGTTTTTTTTCCTTTTCAGTAGATGAGGGGGTGTGTATGGGCGTTTTTAAAGGTTAGGGGGTGTCCGTGTTCAAACCAGATAGATGAGGGAGTATCCGTGTAATTTCACCAAGGGTATATTTGACATTTCGTTCATTCCGTTAACGGCGTTGAGGCTTTTTTCCCTTTTCAGTAGATGAGGGGGTGTGTATGGGCGGTTTTAAAGGTTATGGGGTGTCCGTGTCCAAACCAAATAGATGAGGGGGTGTCCATGTAATTTCACCTTAAAATTAATCCGCCATGATTAGACACAAAATCACAGACGGTCGGGAAGCTGGGGCCGGGGCCCCTAGGACATCGAAATTTTTAACGGGTAGACAGTCACTGTATATGTACTCAATTTTATATTTGTTCATCCAAGACCATTTTAAAATTTAGTAATAAACATTTCACAGTTGCCATGTCTTGCTCGAGTAAAATTTAATGCAAGGTAGTCAGCCTATTTCTAGGATTCATCTGTTTCTTAATGCTATCTGTGTTCACCAGACTTCACTTTAATTCACTCTATCTATAAGCCTAATTACAAATGAAGTGCATAACCCTTATTAGTTTCTTATTAGTTTCATACTTATTACAGAAAAGAGAGAAACAGGACAAGAAATACAAAACGTTTCCACTTAAGCCTAAGAGCTCCATTCTCCCCCCAACCCACACATAATAGCCCAAAGATGAACACTCTCACACATACATACAAACAAACAAGGTCAAACACTTAGTGCTGCAAATGAACCGAGCCACTTGAGCAACTTGGCGCTCGACTTGATTATGGCTTGTTCGATCTCAGTTTGTTATGTAAATAAATGAGCTCGAGTCTCACTTTTTAGCTCATTTAGTACACAAGCCGAGCCCAAATTCTAAAAGCTTGGCTTGTGTGGGCTAGCGAACCAAGCACTATTGATTCTGCAAAATATTTCTATATAATCCTACATCTATTTCACGATGCTCTTAATTTTTGAACTTCAATATTTCGGAAGGCAAGTTGAGTGTCATATAGAGGATTACTCCATATATAAAAACGTTTACACTTGAGGTGAGTAAACTCTGGATACAACACTTGGATGATTCCTCAACACATATATAGGCGAAGGGATGGCTGATGACTTCAACGTTGCAGAAAAAGTAGAAAGGCATGTGCAGCACTTGCCATGAAATGCCATCGTTTTTAGGTGTACTTCTATTGTCCCCACATCAGCCACTTACAGAATCACTCAGCCTATATAAACTACAGAGGCGTGCAACATTCAAGAACAAAGCCCAAATCACAAAGAACCAAGCCGACGAGCCGAGCCCGAGCTTTCATTTATTTGGGCTCAGCTCGGCTCTTTGCAGCCCTACAGACACTTACATTATCATTTTGCTTAATCTTGTTGCTTACCAGAAAATAAAAAAACACAGACACTCACACTTGTACTCACAGTAACATCATACACACTTCCATAATGTATGTCCACCACATTCATCTATAGTGTCATAGTAATGTGGCTAGTCATAATAGCTAGACTTATGGAAAATTATTTGAGGTTGCTGGCCGCGCTTGCAAAGCAGAAATTTGATTAGGTTCCTCTTACTTACTAGACACCATACATTCACTAAGCACTCCGTGCGAATTTTGGCTTTCTACCACTAATCTTAGATTCTACTTTATCCTCTCGCTCTCTTGCTTTGTGCGACTAATTCAAATACAGAAGCATTGACGTGAAAGCTGAGAAAAACAAAAGTATTGTTGTTGGAACCGGACCTACCAGGAATGGTTTACAAGGAGCTAATACCAAGTCCGCTTCGTCCACACCAAAGTAGAGAGTCAAACGCAGACCCCGTACGAATTTACTTTCCGATAATGAATGACTTTAAGGGCAAAAAAACCAATATCTGGCTACAGCGTGAGGACAGGGCACTAGTGGATGCCAAAAACATCTATGTAATGTTGATGAAAAGCTCGGGTTTCCAATGTGGGACCAAGAAAAAGGACAGAGGGAGTATGTAACTAAAATTCAGAGTTTGTGAAGCAAACAAGATAATGGACCACAAAGGGACAAGCAATTAGACAAAACTTAGTAGAGCAATGCCCGAAATCCCAACAATGACCAGAAAGAAAATAACAGAAGCTGGCAGTACCTTAACAGATACATAACTGCTTGGTGCTAGAATAGGGGGAGGGAGAGGCACTGGAACTGGAGGAACATGAGAACCTCCATATGGATCAGATGGTGGAGGAGCCAGGCCCACATATCTAAACCAGGTAACCAGCATTTATTTATCAATTAATCGACAATAAAAGATTGTATTAAATTTTACTGGTATCACAGTAGCTCTTCTGAAAGAGCATATTATGTTTCTTCCACATTTGAAGCCCAGAAAAACGTTAGAATCAGAACGAGTACTTACCCATGTAGTCCCCAAACAGGTGCTGCGGGAGGGTGAAAAGTGTTGGAACATTGAAAGATTTTAATAAAAATTTAAAATACTTATTACCTATCATTACTTTCCGTTACAATATTAGTGCTTAAATGTTGTCGGTTACAAAAACATAAAAGTGATATTTATTCCTATCATTATATATATATATATATATATCAATAAATGGGTCTTAAATCCAATAACCTCTATATATATGGGTTTTGACAAGTGTGAAAAGTAGTGGAAGTGAAGAAAGTATTTGGAGACAAGTGGACCCCGATTCTAGAAACTTTGTCGAGTCATCATGACCGGCCGATGAGTCCTAATGCTCATCCAGGCCTCTTTTTCATAATTAAATTTGGAGACAATGGTTTGAAAATAACATAACTGTTTTATTTCAAAAATACTTATTACAAAACCCAAGTCTTTTGAAAAGATAACATTTTTACAATATCTACACAAAAATACAAGCATGTCCCAGGGCAGCAGCAACTCCATCTCTATTCTTCATTATTTGTGAAAAATATCAATTTTCATAAGCCGAATGCTCGTGTGAGATACAAATACAAAGTTTGCACGCTTCATACCATGAAAACAATTTTAACATAAATACTTGCATAATTTGAAACGAATAATCTTATGATGTTCATCCAACAGCTTAATCTTTCTGTAGGGGAGCGACCCCTCTTGCTGTGTGAAATGATCAAGTCACTGGCCACTAGGGCCCTATTCTTTCCATCCGTATAACTCTTTTTTGTGTTATGGTATCTTTTTAAGCGTCCCCCAAACTCGGGACAACTGTTTGGATGCATAAATAGGTCATCTCCTTTGTCTGACCGTTTTTATTTTCTAAGCTTAAACTTTACAGTGCCATCCCCTTTGTCTGACGTGCTTCTAATTTTTAACATGAAAAATTTATCATATCCTTTTCCATGGTATATCTTAAATAAAATTGTAATCTTTTCTTACCATAAAATCATGTAACTAGTACAAGTATCTCACCTTGGACTTTTTTGTAAGTTTAGAGGAGACTTAACTCGTATTCTTGCTAATGCGATAGCTCAGCAGTGGCGTATAACTTTGGACAGGACTATTGTTAATTTCCTTTATTTCTTTTGTTATGCTAACCAACAGAACCTTTCCCTATTTTTTTTCCGTACAAGTGCTTTAGAATGAAGGTACTATTTTTGGTCATGTACTAAAATAGGACTTGCTATTTATAGAGTTTTCTAATCTTCCTAAACTTGACAACTAATACTCCATGTGTCACTACAAGTGTGAGGTGTGATTCTCTTAGTAAGTGTAAGCCAAGCTATTGGAATGACTTGGCTAAGCTACATTAACTATAGACTAATGTGGCAGTTTTTTACAATTTTCCCTCCTATTTTTTTTAATTCATAGAGCATACTATAAACTACTACATATATGATATATTTACACGTACTTAAGAAAAAAAAACATTTGTATTTCACCCTTTCTTTTTCTTTTTTTGTTGCCCGTTTATTGCACGAAAATTGCTTCCAATTTTCCGTTCGAAATAAAACTAAATAATTTAATATGCCGGTCTCAACATTGTCTTCATTTTTAGTTGAGTCACGTATATATTTTGGGTCGGGGTTTCTTTATCTAAGAGGTACATGGTTCAAGTCTTAGGGGCCATCATAAGTTCGTCTTAGGCTCCGAGAATCTCAAAGCTGGCCCTGCATACGTGTGAAAAATGAATTTGGAATATCATGTGATAGTGTCCTAGAAGCATGGAATAATTCCTCCACATTTCTCTCCCACGTCTCTCTCTCTATTTTTTACCAAAAACAAAAAAACAAAAATCTAGGAAATTAGGAATGGGGGTTTGAAGGCTTGTGGGGCTAAAATACATTTGCATAGTATATTGACAGACAGACAGATAGATAGATATAAAGCATATCAAACAATTTTGAACAAATAAAAAAATTCATTTGAAAATGTCAAGTTTTTTTTTTTGCGTGTGTGTAGGGTTAACATAGAAAATATTTTTTTAAAAAATAATTTCCAAACTAATAAAAACTATTTAGTAGAAATAGACAATAATTTTTCAAAAAATAAAAACAGTTTTTGAAAACTTTTTTTTTTGAAAAACAGTTTTTAAAAAAATAGTTTTTTTTTTTGTAGCAGCATTGTTTGGAAAACAATTTTAAAAATAAAACAGTTTTGGAAAGTTTTATGAAAAAAACAATTTTTTTTTGTGTAGAACAAATTTTATTTTGAAAAAATAGTTTTTCTGTAAATACTGTTTTTGAAATTTTTTTTTTTTTGAAAATAATGTCGAGAGGTCGAGAGAGAGACAGAGAGAGAGAGAGAGAGAGAGAGAGAGAGAGAGAGAACCAAGAGGTAAAACTTGGCTCACATAACCCTACGGGGTTTGCGTGGTAATCTCGACCTGTGATTAAGAAGTTTGCTCCATTCTAATACAGTAGTAATAAATAAAAAAAACATAAAGGGATGAGCTGTAGAAATTAGTTTGAGGTGCGCGCAACCCGGTCTGACACGCCTCATTACCAATATAAAAAAAACACTTCCCTCACGTGTATTCCATTAATTGTCTATCTATCCATTGTCAAAAGGGAAGGAATTGTTGGCCTCCAAAAAAAATGGGGACACAGTCACGGCGGGAGACACGCCACGTGTATATTTATTTATTTATTTATATTTTTTTCAATTTTTTTTCAAATTTAAATGGCAAAATGTGGACAAAACGAAAATTTCATAGTTCCAATACCATTTAAACAAAACAAGACATCCATAAGTTCAATACAACCCTATTGAAAAGTTACAGTTTAACCCCTGATTTTTTTAAATTTATAATTTGACCCCCAAAATTTAAAAAAATTACAGTTTGACCCCAAATAATTTTTAAAAAATTGCACTTTGACCCCGCCTTGTCCCCCTCAAAAATTTATATTAAATTATGGGACACACCACGTGGAGTGTCCCATACGGGTCTCCGAGGTGTCCCCGCTTGTCCAGACACTACGAAACGTCGACCGTAGACCCCTAGAGGTGTCGGTGCTTCATAGGTTTACACAAACCCTGCCAAGTCTCTAGTTCTGCGTAATGATTACATGGTTAGACAATACGATAATACCATCATGTAACTTACGAATTAACCAACCAAAAGGTCATACGTACCTGGAGGAGCTCAGAAACACCGACTTCAAGCAGAAGGATGTTTTTTTAAAAGATTTTCTAGCGTATGTATGTGCAATAGAGAATGCAGAAGGATAAGCAACAGCAGAAACATACAGTTCTGGAGAAATGAAGTCATGTGCATACACTCGAATAAAAAAGAATGTAATTTACAAGAATGTCAGTAGATAAATGATTTTATATCAGTAGATAAATGATTTTATATGGATGAGTCTAATGACAATCAGGCAGACTTCAACTAAGCTTCATGCAGTCCATCCGAAGCCAGAGTCTGAAACAATATGATCCCTAGCCTCTACCAAGACAACTAAGAAACTTCTACTATGCTAGCCGCCACCTTTAAACCTTACAACTTATACGCTAGAGTCAACAAATTAAATATACAACAACAAAATGAAAAGAGAGGCGACTATTGTCTTCCATCCAGCAGAGGTCACAACTACCGGTTCTGCGCTCTGCAGACATCTTATCTTACTCCAAGTGCAAACCAAGGCAAATGGAACAGCAGCTTGTCATAATAGCCCATTAGCAGAATTTTGGCATATCTATAGCACGCCTACTTCCGGCCACATTCCTTCGCACAGAGAACCACCTTACCACACTGAATAGCATTCTCCATCTTCTCTGAGCTTTATTTCTTTTTGACAAGTATCTTCTCTGAGCTTTATTCATAGCAACTGAGCTAGAACGAGCCAATAGAATGTCATTGATAGTGTCATGTAGACTGGCACTGGCCTGCAATTCTGGATTTGAGTTCTGTGATTGGAGGGAAACATGAGTATCAAAGATTTGTAGTTTTCCATTATCGCGGAATCCCTGAGTCATAGTTTCCATGTCACAGATCAAGGAATTGGTGACTTGACCTGGCATAGGTTCTTCAGAACTACAATTTGTATAGTTAGTACTTTGCAAACTACCAACATTATCCAAGCCATTCAGTGTAAGTGGGTTTTCTTCAGTGGAGGTTTTTCTGGCCACATTCCTCCTCACAGAAAACCATCTCACTACACTGAATAACATTCTCCATCTTCTCTGAGCTTTATTTCTTTTTAATAGGTGTCTTCTGTGAGTTTTATTGATGGGAACAGCTGGAGAATGAACTAACAGAGCGTCATTGACTGCACTGTGTATGTCGGCCGGTGATTCTGACTCTGAGTTCTGAGATTGGACGAAGCAACTATTATCCAAAAGTTGCAAACACTCATCCTCACTGAACGTCTGAGTCATGTCACAAACTGGGAAAATCAAAGGTCGGCCATAGATTAAGCTATTCATGCCTCCTTTGGAATAGATCGAAGAGGTGATGTCTCCAGGAGAGGGAGTAAGGCTTTTTGGAATTTCCCTGAATGGGGATTTTCGGGCCACTTTCCTCTTCACTGAGAACCATCTCATTAAGCTAAATAACATCCTCCATCTTCTCTTTGCTTTGTCTTTGTCTTTTTTCGGTAAGTATCTTCTCTTAGCCTTGTTCATGGAAGACAAAATGTCATTGACGGCACTTTGTACATTGGTCTGTGAAGAAGCATTTGGATCTCTATGCATCTCTTCCAAAAGTGTTTCTCTATTCACATTCCTCCTGACTGAGAACCACCTCATTACGCTGAATAACATCCTCCATCTTCTCTGAGCATTTGCTTTAGACAAATACCTTCTCTGAGCTTTATACATCGTAACATCTGAAGAGCCAGCCACAAGAATGCCATTAACAGCATTGCGTGGACCACCCTTTAATTCAGAAGTTGCATCATGAGATTGAAGGGAATAGTGATTATCAGAAATCTGCAGATGTTCACACTTGCTGAAGGCTTGAATCATGGAATCGGTATCACAGAGTGAAGAGCTGGCAGCTGGGCTTGCGAAAGTCAAAGTTTGTTTATACCGATTACTGATATCATCTATACTTTGGGACTCAGAATAGCAAAGGAAATCGACTTCGCATGGGGATGACATGATCTCATGAGAAGAGACATCCAGTTGTGGATTATCAAATTTGGGAAGGTTGTGAGAAGCTAAAATTGCATGGCCATCAAAAATCCCCATACTTGCAGGGTTTGACTGGTAAAGAACATCGGGAAGGTCACCAAAATCATCCAGGTTTAGATACTCATCAGTGATATCTTGTCCCACAGATTCCAAGTCAACTCCACCAATATTATCCAGGTTTTCAAAACCAAGAGAGCTGAAGTCATCCAAAATACTTGCACCCCCAAGTGAACTGACATCGATTGAATGGTTATCAAACGTATCAGAGGTCTCAAAGTTACAGCCACCATTAGAACTCTCAAGCGTGGTCGAGGTTGAAGGGTGATGATGAGCATTAGTCAGCTGCTGAGAGCTTGCCATAAGAGATGCCACATCATCAACTGATACTACTTGCTCCCATTGTTGAAATGCTGAAACCACCAACTTGTCGGTAGTAGCCTGATACCAAAATCAATCAGACAAAAAGTCAGACCTGAGCAAAAATGGGCAGAAATAAAGAGTGAGGAATCAGAAAAGTGCCTTTTCTGTCTCGGACAGCTTATCCACAGGAATGAACTCATGTTCCACAAGTAACCCCATAAACTGTCCCACGACATTGAAAACCACAGCAGTTTTTGGTTGAGAGGTGGAAGAGCGGTATAAATATGCCCTCTTGTCAAGTACACACGTTTGGGCATGGTTCACAGTGATGTCCCATATTTTAGTAGGCATACCAACGATCTGCAGACATCCCCAGAAACCAATATAATTGTTACGTCAAGACACCCTCAATTAACTACTTCATATCATCATATCATGAAAACCTTAATGTGCCAGACGTCAACAGGTGGAAAACTATAACCCCAAGTAAAATCGTGTTCCTGTCTGGAATAAGTGAAATGTGTTCAACATGGAGTCCTCAGAAAGCTAAAACTGACAAGTAACAATAGTCCGAGAACAAGCGGGTTCAACTGAACCTTAGTCACACAAAAAAAATAACCTAGAAGTACTGTCAGGTCATAAGTGTCAGACGTTCATGACCGACCGTATTCTGTTGTGCAACAATTAACAAACATGCTTCTTGACAAAAAGAAGGAGCAACAATATTTCATAGCATTCTTGTCCCAAATTGGTTAATTATAACTTCCAAAACTAGTACATGAGCTTGAGCGGCCTCTCCACTCATTGCCAATTTGTTTTGAGTTAGATGTGTTAACATCGTATCAGAGGTAGGCTTTCGTAAGCTTTTGGGTAAGACTCTCTTCTTTTTTTAACAGGAAGTCATTCGACTATCTTAATTGATTGGCCCGTTGTTTGTGCCTTAAGTGCACCTTATTTCGTTGTGATCCCTTGTTATGAATCCTTTTGTTTACCTCACTACATGTGGGTTAGGGGTCGCACGTGAGGAAGAGTGTTAGAGCTTGCTCAAAATTTATTAATTATAACCTCCAAAACTAATATATGACTTGGGGCGGCCTTTCCGATCATTGCCAATTGGTTTTGAGTTGAATGCTTTCGCAGAATTCATGCAATCTAAATTAAGCAGCTAAGCAAAATGGATAACAAGCTTATCAATAAATCAAGAAACAATTGGTATGGAAGGAGGGGAGCTGTATTAGGCTCAAAATGTCGCCCAGAGAGAGCAAACAAGTAAACAATATTACTAGCAAGGTAAAAATCAAGAAATGTCCAGCAACAATTACCTGTTTTTTCTGATATATATAAAAAAAAAAATACTGTTACCTGTTTTAGCCTCTGAGTGTTTGTGTTGAGTAGAGTCACGAAATCCTTCACCGTATTAATGTTTTCCTTGCTCAAACGGATATGGTAAGTACCATCTTTGCCAATCTTTTCCAACCTCCAGACTGCATCAGATAGAGATGGAGGATGGTTCTTCTGGTACACTGCAAACAGAAACCAGAAGTTCAATGGAGTTTCTTCTTTTACTCTTTTCGTCTTTTACTCAATAGCTATAAGTTTATTCAGAACTCAGGTATCCTGTGCGTAATGATATATTACATTCTCTGGAATCACCTATTGCAATAAAATTCACGATCTCTTTCCACCCCTATCATAATCGACCTCAAACACAATAACACTAAAACTGTCGCCATTTAACAAATATACACAAAAAACAGAAACTGTATTAATCAAGAAATACTCACATTTTCCACGGCGATCCTCAACAGTGAAAGAATCTGTCTTTGCTTCTCTTACTCTGAGTCCAAGAGCACCATCCACAGTTCTTGCACCAAGCCTGAATTCATTCCTTCTCATCCAGCATTTGTTATGCCTGAAGTAAATGTCACCAACGAAACCAATACCTGCCTTAAGCGTCAGATAAGCATCTCCAGTAAGAAGAGTTTTTCCTCCTTCGCGCTCCCTGACAATCTTACTATTGAACTCTTCAAGTGACCAACTATCTCCTTCATAACCATTAAAATCTTTCTCAAGAACTACTATTTCCACCTTTGCTGAGGCTTCAGGGCCAGAGTTAACAACTTGTCCTGTGAGAACATCATATAAAGCTATTCCAATAGAGGTGTTTTTCTCTGCTATAATTTTTGTTCCGGTCAGTACTGGAAGAGAGAGTTTATGCAAGAACTGTAGTTGTAAGCTTCTTGATTTAGAAAGATATGTATCACTCCCAGAATCCCTGAACAAGCATCATAAAGGATGTGGCATCAACACAATAGTTCTAAATAGGGGTCATTCGATGCAACAACCTCAACATTTTGTTCTCACCATTTCTCGTTACACAACTGGATTTGTTTTGCAAGTGGCAGTTCAACTTCCTTATTTATCTGGAGACACCAGGCAGCATCAGGAAATTGTTACTAGACGCATAACAAAAGAATGAAATCTGGTCGGAAGAAGTGAGAATGGTTTTATAGGACATTAGTTAGAAATTGCACTTAATGCTGTAATCCACAGGGAGATCACATTTGATATTCTATGTATAGAACAGGGGTGCATAGTACACCGTACCAAGAAAACAAAAAAGCCTACGTCGTAGACCAGGAGGCACTCTGAAAAACTGTTTTCATAGTTCCATACAGAGATTAAAAATGGTTGGGGAAGGCCCAAAAGTTATTGATAAAAACTCGAGTAATATCTGACAAATAGGAAAAAAGTGTCAACTGATTGACATGAAGCATAAATGCTACTCCAGTGCTATTCTGGCATATGGAGTAAGAAAGCAAAAAGAAAGGGCATCCACCATAGCAAACTTTACCTACAAAAAAAAGCCCCAACTAGGTCCCTTGACAAGGAGGATAATTAAGGGAGTAGCTTTTTTAGTTCAAGAATGCCAACAAAAATCACCATACGATAAGAAAGCTTAACTCCTCAAATAACATAGTCATCACAAGGGCTAAACTGCAAACATACGGAAACATTATATCTAGACGAATTACGAAGCATAGTATCGTATGGAATAGGTCACCAGCTTTTAACAGCACATGTCAATTCATCCTCATTATTCTTGCAATAGAACTTCAGAATTTGATGAACTATTCAAGTCATGTACGTTTCATTACAACATAATCAATAAGTAGACACCAAGACATACAGTTCTTTGGCACTACAACACATCCAAGAGATCTTCCTCGTCAACTGTAAAGGAAACATGACTGCATTTTAAGGCTGTGCGTGGATCAAGGGCTTGTGGAGGGGGTGGTTGAGACAAAAGAAAAGGTGAAGGGGAAAATAACTTTGAATGGTAGTTACCAAAAAAAAAACAAAAACTTTGAATGGTGAAGGGAATTCCCAACCTTTTCTTTTCATCCCGAACCCGTCCACAAATCCTTGATCCAAATACAGCTTAAAGATAGCATACACAATTCAAGTTTTGTGCACTTTAGCCACCAAAAAGACAAAACAAATATGAACAAATATGTCACTTGGATGCAAGGAAGTGTTAAATTTCTTGGAGGGTTCCAACCTAAAACCAATTGGCAATAGGTGGAGTAGCCTCTAGAATTTATTAACCAAGTTTTGGTGGCTTAGATGAGCGATGTGGGACAAGTCTAACACTCCCCCTCACGTGTAGCCCGGATGCACGTGGAGGTGACTAACCAGGAGCTGACTGACTGACTCGGGCGACAGAGATGACAGAGACTTTCCCACGAGAGGTGAGGCCACCCAAGACCTAGCTCTGATACCATGTTAAATTTCTTGGAGGGTTCCAACCTAAAACCAATTGGCAATAGGTGGAGTAGCCTCTAGAATTTATTAACCAAGTTTTGGTGGCTTAGATGAGCGATGTGGGACAAGTCTAACAGGAAGTGCCTCCAAAGGAAGTACTTTTACTTCTAATCATAAGGAATGTGCTTCAACCCGCTACTGGAAATGAAGTATATGAGAGTCGCTTGTAAATGCAACATTTGCAAAGAGCCAAATTGAAGTAACAAAATTCTAATGACAAAGCTGTTCACAACTTCAGAATGCCTTTAATATCACCGGAGGAATAAACTGCAAGAGCGTGATATGAAAAGGCACTCTTGCAGGCAGATACAAGGTTTGATGTGTAGGAGAGAATCCACTACTACACCAAAGTTAGGAGCTAAATGAATCAGCCTCCATTACTAACAATTCGGGAAAGCAAGTGTTATAGAGCACATACCCCCTAGTGTGCATTCAAATGCACCAAGATCTTTAGCCACTTTCGTTCAGAAGAATCATAAACAACCTAGTTTGGTCCCCAAGCCCGACCATATTGTCCCAAAAAGTCACTCGGTACATAACCAAACACCACAATGCCAAATAAACAAGTCAGAACCCATGTTAATAAGACCATAGGCCGATCGTATTTACTTTAACCATCACTTCAAGTATACAACCGACACCACTTTGATTCATTCTCTCATCTCCAGCCCTTTACTCTTTTTCTTTATCAGATTTGAGTGGTATTTCATTTCCCACAGGATTGGCATACCCTTAACGAAACCTATTTTGATGTATACCTAGGGAATATGTAGCACTCCAAACATTTTTCACGTGGGACACCATAGAATTAACCATTCCAGAACACCAGTGTCAGATTCAGCAAGGAGAGGAAAATAGAACTAGATTGCATATGCACAATCATAAAGTGCAAAAATTGATGAGAATGATATTAAACGAAGCTCTCTAAGAAGCAACAAATATTTTTTTTTTTTGAGGGGCATGCACTTACAACTCCACAAATCAAGCCTTCTAATTCTGGCTCCATAGAACCCATCTCTGGTTGCAACTTCATAATCTCTGATACTAAACTGAAAAACCATCAAAGCCAGGGTAAGAAACCAAACCAAAACTAAACTCATCCCAGTCAAAATGTCATTTTAATCAAGCCCATTGAAATTCATTTCCTTTCAAAACTAAACTCATTCTAATTCCTTTCAAAAAGACAAAAAAATGTCAGACTCATTGAAATTCGAAGAATGTGAAGATCAAATAATGCGAAAAATACGGAAAATTCTTGAGGGAATTTTCTGTAGAATCGGGTTTCATTAGTTTCTCTTGGAAAACTTGATCAATCTCAGATTCCCTATTTAGAAGGTTTTCAAAACGATCTAAAATTTCATTCCATTTTTCGACTTTCTCATCATTATTCAAATTTTCTTCAATTTCTGAATCGTTTACCCAAATCATTCAGACATTGACCCATTGAAATTCTCAAGATACCCACCTCGTTTCTCACTCAAATTTTCCATTTCTTTCACCCAATAGTGACAGTGACAGTGACAGTGACAGTGACAGCTATGGAATGTATATGCCTTAGTTCTAACCGCGGCCTCCCCCCCGCCAAAAAAAAAAAAGAAAGAATGAAAAAAAAAGGTACCAAAGAAGAAGAAGAAGACGAATTAGAAAGGTAGGAAAACAGTTAAATCAGGCACCCTTCTTTGTTGCCTATCCTCCGACTGAACATTGCCTATTTCTTCATTTTCTGATGATCAAAGAAAAAGAAAGAATATTGCTTTTATTTCTTCCCTCTTCTCCATTCTGCTGCGTCTTCTCGCTCTAAAACCTTTGACTGGTGTAGAACTTATTTATTATTCTATTGGCGTGGCGTAGGAGTTAGTACCGTCACGTCAACGGTAATTGGTAAACGAAGGAGTAACACTATAGTCACCGAACCCAAAAGCAGTGAGCGGCCACTGCACGCGTGTGGGGTTTACTCCGAATCCTGATCTACGAATAGATCGAGTCGACTATGCCAGTTGGATATCATTAAATTATATAAATTGGGAATAATGGATTTGATCCAGTGTTTCGGGTAAAAAATCCCAATTAAGCTGAGCATAACTCGACAAGCTCTACAAAGTGAACGATTCGGATCATCGGAGCGCGATTGCTAGGTGTTCGATTCAATCTTTCACTTTTGAATAGCTCGAATCATCTGATTTTTTTAAATTTGGATCGAGCACTTACACATATCGGACTGGGTGATTTCTCACGAGTCTCACTCGATTTTTTTTTTAAATTATTGAACGGCTCGAATTATTTGTGAGGAACCCAGAGTGGACTCCACACGCGTGCGGTGGCCGGTCACTCCTTTGGATTCGGTAGCTGTAGTGTATTAGGTCCCGTTCCAGAACACCTTCTTAAAAAATAAAAACTTATTTCATATTTCCAAATTAAAAAATAATGGAAATGAAAAATAATTTTTTAATATTTTTTCACCGTATTAAAGATCTCAATGAGATCTATCAAATAAGATCCATATTGATAGAAAAATTATTTGCGTAAACACATAATTTTTTAGCTTAAAATTCTCTTCTTAAAAAATAAGTACTTATTTTTCTTTCCAGAACAGATCCTTAGTGTTTTTGTAAACGAAGAGGTTACAGTCACCATACATTTTCGTTGTTCAAATTAGGGCTGCACGCGGTCCAGTTCGGTTCGGATTTTTAGGAATCTGAGGACCGAACCGCTAGTCACGGTTTTTACAAAATGAAATCTATGTCCGGACCAAAAGTCTTACGGTTCTATTCCAATCCGATCCGTTACTCACGGATCGGTTACGATTTTGTCCACGGATTTTAGCAAAAATAAAGGTCAAACATATATTCTACAATAAAAGGGAATAAAGTTACATTCAGAATTAAGTTTAACACTACCTAAAAATACTTGTTGCATAAACTACTAAAGGCTTATTTCATAAATCAAATTCAAAAGAATCTAAACACTAGTAACACTAGTAGGATTGTTTTATTATAGTACATTACATAACATAAAAGAACTGGAAAAAAAATGAACTATGTACTGAAACTCAACTAGGTTACCCGTAATTTATAAAAAAAAATTACGATTTACTTTCTATATTTTATATATATTTACACTATATCTCATTATTAAGATAAAATACTAAAATTTGAAGAAAAAAGTGTTAACATTACTAACAATTTATTTTATAAATACACACATATATTATTTATATAAAATAAATATCTCACGGTCCGGTTCGGTTAATTCAAGGTTTCGTAATGAAAATCCGTGGACTGAACCGCGAGTCACGATTTTCTAATTTTTCAATCTGTGTCCGGACCATTAATCCATGAACAAAATTCAAAAGGTACGGATCGATTCGATCCGGATCGATTTCACAGTTCACCGGATTTTTGGAACAGCTCTAGTTGGAATCACGTCACCCACACTCCCAGCACCCAAATCTTTCACTCCTCATATTTTTCAAAAGGTTGGCCGGCCTTTGCCTTTTTTTTTATTTTTTTATCCCGACAATGTTGATGCAGTGGGGCCCACAAATATTTGCCTTTCTCATTCATACTGTACCACGTTGTTAACGGGCCAAGGATGCACTGTGGTTGTTGTCCGGTCTGATCCAGTTTTGGCTATGTGGCTCCGACGTAGGCCGGACGCCGGGGTTCTGCTGTGCCAGGAGGCACCGTACCTCCTATCCATACCCAAAAACGGTGCTGTTTGGAGGGAAAAAAAATTTAGCCAATTTATTTGTAATCATATGAAGCAGAAACATGTGATTATAAGAGTATTAGAGATAAAATTTAATTATGTCTCTTTAGAATAATATAATCAGAATAATAAGATTTTTACACTGGTTCAAACAGATTGAAAATTGGAGTAAATAATTTTTTAACTTTATTTTTAATATATAAACCGTCTACAAAATTAAGTGCTCAAATTTTTAATCATTTTAAACAAGTGCGAATATCTTATTATTCTGAACATATTATTCTAAAGGATAATAATTAAGATCTTTGCACATATTCAAACGGATTAAAAATTTGAGCACTTAATTTTTGTAGACGGTTTATATATTAAAATTAAATTTAAAAAATTATCTACTCCAATTTTCAATCCGTTTGAACCAGTGTGAAGATCTTATTATTCTGATCATATTGTTCTAAAAAGACATAATTAAATTTTATCTCTAAGTCTCTTATAATCACGTTTCTGCTCCATATGATTGCAAATAGGTTGGCCAAAATTTTTTTTTCCTCCAAACGGCACCGTTTTTGGGTGTGGGTAAGGGGGTACTGTGCCTCCTGGCACAGCAGAGCCCCCGTGTCCACGTAGCCCATGACAATAATCGGAATAGTTTAATGAATAGAACTTTTCAGGTATACTCCATTAAAGTTCTCAAATTCAAAAAAAAAAAAAGAAAGTCAACTTTTTAACTTCTATTTTGTGCTTAAAAATGATTATTCTCCAAAATTTGGGTACAAGTAACAAATTTACTTTTCCGATTCGTCTCAACGAGATGAATTAATAATCTACAAAAATTTTATGCAAAGCTAACGATCGCAAAAAAAAAAAAAAAGAATCAAAACAAAACGTACATTTTTTTTTAAAGTAAAAAAAAAAGTGCTAATTGAACACCACCTAAACTCAGATGCTTGGGGAAAACTTTTTTTACCCCCTTTTTTTTGGATTTCGGGGGCCTGTGGTGAGGGAGATCACCACAGGGTTGCAGCTACCCCAAAACTGTGCCGTTTGGGCACAAAACCCATTTCCCTTTACACTTCTATTGATTCCTGTTTGGTGCTCAAAATCTATGATGATTGATGATTTTGTGGAACTCATTTTAAGTCCAAAAAAAATAATTCAAAACAGCAAGTTATTCTTAAAATATTTTTTATGAGTTCTTGTAAAAAATTATCTCAATCCGATATCCCTAATGACTTTTTCAGCATTTGTAGAAACCCTACGAATATCGGATTGAGCTAAATTTTTACAAGACTCCCCCCCCCCTTTTAAGTGGTTTATGGAATTTTTTTTTGCCCAATTTCAATAGCGATAAGAGCTGTTTCAGAATTCGTAAGGCCCCTACGACAAATGCTGAAAAAGACCTTACGGATATTTGATTGAGCTAATTTTTTACGTGAACCAATAAAAAACATAAAAATACTTTCCATTAGTTTCTAGAAAAAAAATCAGTTCCATCGGATATCCATAAAGGTTTTTTCAAAATTCATAAGGCACCTACGAATGTTGAAAAAGCCCTTATGGGTATCGGATTGAGATAGTTTTTTACAAGAACCCATAAAAAATTAAAAATAACTTGCAGTTTGAAATAACTTTTTTGGACCCAAAATGAGCTCCACAAAATCATCAATCATCAAGGATTTTGTGCACCAAAAAAAACAGAGACCAAACACGGACCAATAGAATTGTAAGGAGAAATAGGTTTTGTGCCCAAACGGCACAGTTTAGAGATGGCTGCAACCCTGTGGTGACCTCTCTCACCACAGGCCCCCCGAATCCCTTTTTTTCCTAATCGCACAAAGTGGATCCAACTCATGTGATTTTCTTATTGAAGAATGAGGTGATGTCACGTGCTGAGCTATGATAGTGCGTAAGGCTGGGAATTCAGGAATGGTAGTCAAAAGGAGTCTAGAAGCTTCTGATGCATGCATGAGCCCAGATCATCTCGGATCATGGAGAGCCCGCGTAGTGATGACAGATCAATATTTCCCCTGTTCGGATGTGTTATGACTTATATCCGAACACGTTTGAATATTTTAAATTGGGTGAGTTTCTTAATTGGGGGTTGTTACGTTGGTTCAATTTAGCCTACCAATTTACATTAGCCAATAAAAGATGAAGATCATATCGTCTTTGACCAAATTTGTACCAACATTTTCGCGTCTTCTCAATTGTTGGGTTAGAGCATCCGTATTAGTGTCGCCACTTCCCATCTGGTTCTATAGTAACCAGCCAAAGGAGGAAAATGGTCTTGCATCAGCCTCGACTCTGCTTGGCATCAAACTAACATTGCTACAGTCCCTCGTGGAAGACGAAGAGGAACTGTTCATAGGTTAAACATTAATTTAATGTTTTCAATTCAAACTTTGTTCAAACCTTCACCGACGGCTTGGGCTCGATCTACGCCTTTGACGCCAGTAACGGACCTTCTTTGATCGACTTGTCGGAATTCGTGGTTGGATCTTGTGGTTGATGCTGGCAACAGGCCATCTTTGATTGACTGGTCAGAATTCGTGGGTGAGGTCGGCATTGGTACAGTTTGGGGGTTTTGTAAAACTTTTGCATGCTGGTTTTTACAAAGATTTAAGAGAGAGAGAGAGAGAGAGAGAGAGAGAGAGTGTGTGTGTGTGCGCGCGCGCGCACGTGTGTGGGGGTGGAATAGCTACTATTTTTGTGAATACTCCGTTGGTTTTTTTTTTTTTAAAGAATAAATAAATTAATATTTTTAATGGGATAGTTTTAATAAAGACAGTCTGATGCAGTAAACATTTTAAAAGTGAGTAGTTAAAGTAATAAATTGATTTTTTTTTTCTCCAATTTGGTCCAGACCGGTGCAAATGCTTTTAGGTGGCATTTTCCTAAGATTCTATGATCTCATAGTTGAAAATGCAACGAAACACCACAATAAGCAAATTTGAATACAGAGAATTTGGAGGGTTGTAAACAATTGAATACAGAGAATTTGAAAAAAAAAAAAAAAAAAACCACACTTCAAAAAGAGGGTTGTAAACAACTTTCCCGTCTCAATTACTGAGACTTTGCTCATAATCAAAACCAAATTAATGTTTCCTCCAAACTTTTCCCCTTCATTTCACGGCTAAAGTTCAAATTTTTAAAAATATATATGTGATAACTTACAATATGGTATTAAAATAATTTATATAAGAATGTTTTCTTAAAACAAAAAAAAAAAAAAAAAAAAACCACTTTGAAAATTATTTTTTGAAAACATTGTTGAGAGAGAGAGAGAGAGAGAAGGTTTGTGTGTAATGATGTTCAAAAAGACAAGCAAAATGTTGTTAGTTTTGATAATGATAAAAAAGTTGCCAATGAACTATAAGTGTTTAGCTAAATTTTTTTTGTGACAGCTCATTTTTTTTTTTTTAGTGGCAGTCTTCCATTAGAAGGGGTCAAAGCTCTCAAAGTCGAATACATCAACGCAATAGTTAGTGTACAATTACAAAACATTAATCTTAGCTATAACCCAAAGGGTTGGCCTAGTAGTCTTGGCACGTGACTTAGGGGTTTGTTCCCATCTAAAGTTTCAAGTTTGATTTCCCTTGTTAGAACTTCTCGGGGCCTAATCACCCCCGGCCACCGCGTGCAAGCGTGAGAAGGGGCTGTAAGCATTAATCTGAGGTGCGAGCAAGCTAGTTCGGAACACCTTGCATTAAAAAAAAAAAAGTAGACACGTTTTACCTTCTGTTTGCAGAGAATAAAATAAGAACCTAATTATGTGATCCTTGTTGCCCAAGGAAATTGAAGACTGATAAACTACTGATCATGAATATTGGTGGACTAGAATAAGCCAACAAATAGCTGTGATGGCACAAGAAGACTTCGCCCGTTCTAGAAATCTTTTTAAAAAATAAGAAGCTTATGTCACATTTTCAAACTCAAAAATAAAGTAAAATGAAAAATAATCTTTTAATTTTTTTTGCTCGTATAAAAAATCTTATCGAAATCTTCCACACAAGATCCATATTGCATATTTTTAGATTTCAATAAACCCATAATTTTTGAGCTTGAAATTGCCTTATTAAAAAATAAGGACTTGTTTTTGGTTCCAGAACGGAGCCTTAAATCATTCCACGCATTAACATTTAACATAAGTGAAATTGACGTCCGTTTTGTAGTCCTGAGTAGTTCTGAATTACTCGTGAAAGAAAGAAGGTTAGAAAGGCCTCGAGGGCACTTGGGTTGGTGTTTTAAGCACTCTCTGAGAATCAAAGTTAGCCTCTCGATAGTTTTTAGGTGAAGGAGGAAAATGTTACCTGGCTGCACCATCACCTTATCCTTTTATACATATACATGTGGGTCACGTGTGGAGTGTGGCCTCCTGTGGCACGTGTCGTTTTTTCGCGCAAGAATTTTGAAAATCGCTCCCATGTAGGGATTTAGGTTGGGCAAGGATCCTTTGTATAGAGTTCGGGTTTAGGTTCTCTAGTGGGTTGCGCCTATCCATGTTGGATTTCAGGCCTTAACCCAGATGAGGTCAGTATTTTCGAACTTCGTACGCCTCTAGAGAGGCTGTAATCGGACTGAGGCAGGCCTAACATTATTTGTACGTATCCTTAAGTAATAGAGTTGCACAAAAATGATTAAACTCGATGGTAAAATTATAGGAGCATGGGGCACCCATCTATGGGCTGGGTAGGACCTATATAGATATATATGGAGTTCTTTTCAAAAGTTGGCCTATGGCCTTATACGAAAGAAGAAAGTATAATTGAGATGTAACACCCACAAATTAAATTCCTATGGATTTTCGCCTCTTACCATCGATCCCTTAGTACACTCCAATCGGCCACTTTTTTTTTTTTTTTTCAGTGTAATCTGCTGCCCGTTATTGATCGTCTAACCTTCTTTCAACGCTCACTTCAAACTCGATCTATACCTATTGTGTGATAGGGCCAAGAGTCCTCTGCCTTCAGCAGCTCTGTTATTTAGTTGAAATAAGCTTACTAAATCCCAAATTTGATGAGCAGAAGTCGCGCTCAATTCGATTCGTATTTAACTATTGAGTGAATAGTTATGTATGAATCTCCTCAGATTCGTGCAAACTCCGATTGAAGACAGAAAAATATCATTGCCAAAGACCTGCGTTCAAAGTGGGGAGTTACTTCGGGGCCAGCCAGCAGGGGTAACTTGTTCACCACCTTTCAGATAAAGGTCTACCAATGATCTTTCCTCCCTTCGGTTCAACACACTACCACGGGGAAGTGGATTTTCTTCCATGAGATACATCCTTTCTTTCTCCTAGCTGATATCTGGGACTAATAGGATTTAAAATGGCATTATCAGCGCCTTGGTTGATCTCGAACATAAGGTCTTCATAAATAGGTGCCCCATGCTCAGCAGGGTTGAACCCCTTAGCGCTGCTAAAGCCCAAAGAGGGTTTGGGTGATGCTAATTGGCCACGAGGGCAACCTTTCCGCATCTTTTCCAGAGACGGAGAGAGGTGTGGGCATATGGAGGCCAAGGCCCCCGCGCGGTTTTGGGTTTTTTTATTATTTTAAATATTAATTTTATTTATTTATTTTGTTTGGTGAGAACATTTAGGTATTATATTTTGTATTGGGTGTTATTTAGACATAAAAATGTGTTCCTTCGATTATTGATCTCATTGCTTTTTCTATCTCTCTCTACTTACTACCCTAAAAAACCTCCCTCAAAATCTAAACCAAATAAACTATTAGATTTCTGAACCTTCAAATTTCAAAATCTTGTTCATAGGTCGGCCCCCGTGTTTACAAAATCCTGGTTCCGCCCCTGATCTTTTCCCATGAAGTTGGTTTTTAAGGGTGATCAGGTACAAGTTCGAATTGATAGAGCAACGTCGATTCTTTCTAGTACCTAACTCATTAACAGATTAACATGAAGAAAAAAAAATGACCAGATGAAAGTTTTTCTTCAAAGAGGCATGGACTAGAACCCAAAGTGTTAGTGTTAGCTCTAGTGGTAAGGAGAGGGGAAGTAAGTGCCTTGTTCGAATCTCATGAAGAGCAAAATTCTTTTGATCGCTCTCCCCGCAAGTGAATGCTCGTGTGCGAAAAAGCTTTGGAAGGGAGCTTCAGTTTGAAAATCAAGAAAAATGATCTTCTTTTCCTAACAGACTTTTAAGCAGCTTTAAAACCTTTTTTTTTTTTTTTTTCTTTTTTTCATTTTGTCCAAAAGCATAACAAACAAACTAGAACAACTTTCCAAGTGTATAGAAGCAGAAGTTGTATAAGGGTATGTTTGAAACTTGTGTAAAGAATAGAAAACGTGAGGAAGGTGCAGAAAGTAAGGTTGTGACAAATTTTTAAGGAAAATGTAATTCTGTTTAATGATTTTTATTAATTGTGTCTCAAAGAAAAAGTAAGGAATGCGAAATGCATTCATCAAATAAGGGAGTGTGAAAAAAAAAAGTAGATTAACAGTACTCCTTCATTTGCCGGGCATATTAAAAAAAAGTATTCCTAATCCTTGATTTGTTACTTCACAGTCTTGTTATCTTGTATACCCCATACCACCCACAAATCCCAGAAGAAAGGAAAAACTAAAGGTGGGCATCGTGTCGTGTTATGTTCACGTCGTATCATCTCATGTTCGTGTCAGAATTTTCTTTCAACCATAACCCGACCTGATTAGTTTTTTTCGTATTATCGTGTCGTGTCATATTCGTGTTTCGTGTCAAAAATAGCGGTCCCTAATCCGCTAACTTCGTGTCAGGTTTATATCGTGTTATCGTGTCTTTTCATAAATTCTCGTGTTGTGTTCGTATCGTGTCATCTCGTGTTCGTTTTAGAATTCTGTCAACCCTAACCCAACTTGTTTAACTTTTCATGTTATCATGTCGTGTCATATTTGTGTTCCGTGTCAAAAATAATCAACCATAATCCGCCAATTTCATGTCGTGTGGAAAATTCTCACCCCTAAAAAAAAATCATGACAGCTGTCTCAAAGGTCCCATTTTTAATATGTACGGAGACGGAGTAATCAATTTGGAGAGGACTATTCGCTTGAGGAGGAGACTATCTCAATTTGCTTCCACTTTCTCAAAAAAATAAACTTTTAGAAAAAGAAAGTAATTTTAAGTTTAAAAATTATATGTTTACACAAATAATTTTTCTACTAATATGAATTTTATTTGATAGATCTCATTAAGATCTTTTAAACAGTGCAAAAAAATTTAAAAATTTCTTTCTTATTTTTATTATATTTGAACTTAAAATTATTTTTATTTTAAAATAAAAAAATTTAGAAAGAAAGCGTGGCACGTGGGAAGACCCTTCGCTTGAATAGAATTTTCGGGAGTGGTGGTCCGGCAGATTGATGATTGCTTCAATCACATCAGTCAACTTTGGGGAGAGGACTATTCTCTCGAGGAGAGACTATCTCAATTTGCTATCCTGTTCGGTTAAATAAGGTGTCGTTCTATTTTTTTTTGAAATCTTATTTTTTTAAAAAGAATCTAATTTTTTTTTGGCACCATTTAAAAGATCTCAATGAGATCTATCAAATAATATGTTAATTGACTTATTTTTTTTATTTTTATTCAAATTTTTTTTCATATTTATTAATTTTTTGTCAATTTTAATTGGATTTTGATCATAATTTTACTTTTTAGATTCCTCTCATTATGACGATGCAATAATCCTAAAAAAATTGACGAAAAATTTACAAATACAGAAAAAATTTAAATAAAAACAAAAAAATAAATTAGTTGGCTTATTTAGCTGACTCTTCGTTTGAATAGAATTCTTGAGAAGTGTTGGTTCGGCAGATTTGATGATTGCTTCAATCGCATCAGTCAACTTTCAGAGTTTATTTACGAAGAGATACCAATCTCCGTCAAATTAGCAGGAAACCATACTCTGGTGGGGTTGTAGAGAGACTGGATGGATGTTTACGTGCATGTAATGTCTTAGGCCACGTTTCAGAACATCTTTTTAAAAAATAAATATTTATTTCACAATTTCAAACTCAAAAATAATGTAAATAAAGAATTATTTATTATTATTTTTACCGTATAAAAGATTTCGATAAGATCTGTCAAACAAGATCCATATTGTTAGAAAAATTATTTGCGTAAACACATTTTATTTTTCAATTTAAAATTGTCTTCTTAAAAAGTAAGTACTTAAATCGAGTTCTGAAATGGGGACTTATTCAATGGAGATCAAACTAGGGGCTGTTCCAGAAAAAGTTACTTTTCGAAAAATAAGGCAATTTCAAGCTCAAAAATCATGTGTTTACCTAAATAATTTTCCTACTAATATGGATCTTGTTTGAGATAGATCTCATTAAGATCTTTTAAACGGTGCAAAAAAATTGAAAAAATATTTTTCATTTTCATTATATTTGAGTTTGAAATTACCTTCGATTATCCCTCTCTCCGCTCCCCTCCCCTCCCATCTGACTTCGTGTTAATTTACAATGGCACTCCCTCTCGTTAAGTACGCGTGCATGTGTGTATGGTCATTCAAGAGTTCTAAACTGGTAATAAGCCTTGTTTGGTTATGCCCGATGTAGCTTTTCCTCCAAAATGTGCTTCCCTTTTGTTTCAATGTAAATATGCATCCCTATTTTAGTTAAACCTTTCTCTTTGTATTGGGTTCTGAGTTGAATGCCAGTTCTGCTAGGATTTGTGCTTGTTTGTCGTTTGGACAACATGTGAACGAGATTTGGGGGACTAAAACACTCTGTGTTTGGCCTGTGGTGAAGTTGTTATATGGAGACTAAATCTTATCTATTGATGTTTTCGATTGGTATTGCTTTTCTGACATTAATTTTGAGACATTGTGCGCTGCTGTTGCTTGATAAGCACCATACAATTTTTAGACACACACCGATACTGTAGTCCGAGTAACATAAGTGTGAATGAAGACTAAATCTTTTGTTTTTCTTTTTTTCCTTGTAGAATTACGTAATCAGCAGAGGTAACAAGTTGAAACAATGGACTCTTGATGATAAAGTCCGCCGTCACTTAAAAGGGTCCGGATTTGATAATCCTTTACTAGTGGGAAATTTTAGGGTTGAGAAGTCTTTAATATGTTCTTTGTTAGAATTATTTGACGGAAGGAGGTACGTTTTTTCGATTGGTGGGGAAATAAAGCAGGATATTTGTTTCGGTTTGGAAGACGTTATGTTTATTACAGGACTTCCTATAGATGGGAAGGCAGTGACCGGGGTTGAAGCAACCTCTCCTGAGGAGGTTTGTGCGAGGCTTCTTGGTAAAAATGGTAGTGAGTTGAAAGGTGAGAAATACAACCCTGTTGTGTCTCTAAATTGGCAGCAAGAGAACTTCATGAAGTTCCTCAAGAGGTGGCGGAAGAAAGCGATGACATAAAAGTTTATGTCCGGGCATTTGTTTTGTTTGTCATTGGCCGTTTAATTGTGCCCAGCGCTACAGGGGCTCATGTCTCTGTTCATTATCTTCCTCTACTGGAAGATATAACTGAGATTAAGAGTTATGCCTGGGGCGCTGCACTATTGGCACATTTGCTCTCGTCTTTCAACAAGGTGGCGGTGAAACAGAGAAAGGATGGAGCCGGGTTCTATCTTGCTTTGATGATATGCAACATTTCAGTTTTTTCGCTAGTACTTTTTGTGGAGTATTAAGATGACAAATCTGATATTTCAGTTTTTTGTTCTAAGGTTTTTGCTCTTGAGCGCCTCCCTCCACTTGCGCAAGCATTTGGTCTTTCTAAAGGACAATTGGATAGCTCTAGGGACTTTCCTTTGGCTTCAAGTTGAGCCAATCTTCTTGAGAAACGCTTAAAGAACAATCACAACAAAGCTATTGATTGGTCGGTGAAAAATCAGGGTTCCCTAATAATCTGTAAAAACCCTAATAGTATGAAAGTGAATCACTAATTAATACTATCAATTAAAAACTACGTACGTAATCAATCAAACCCACAACGCAGAGATATATGTGGAAAACCCCAAAACGGGTAAAAACCACGGGAAGGAATCAAATCACTATAATCATTGTGCAGTTACATATATACCTATCCAAACGATGCAAATCCTCACAAAGTTCTAAGTATCACCTGTCGAGTCACACGTACACCGCACCCAGTGATCTTGATCGCCAACAACTTTGAGTCCACAAGCCCTCCAAAACTTAAGAAAAATTTCCCATAGAAATAGCACACCAAAAACTAAGTTCTTCGATCTTTTTCCTCAACTGCCGCCGCACGCCCTTTTCCTTCTTTGAATAATAATCTATGTATATGGCTTGCCCACCTTTCTTCTGACGTTCTTTTCTTTTTATACAAGGCTGTACTTTTTAACCTAGGCACAGGAACTAAGAAGTCCATATATGGATATCTTTATCACGATTCTTTTCATTTAAAAAAATCGGATTGATCCGTCCATCGATCCGTCTTTGCCAAAATTTGTCTCGCTGAAGCTGGCCTCCTCTTTTATCCAGAATGCTCACTCTCAATTACAAATAAATGATTCCTTCCACTCTAATCCTATACAGACTCACAAGCCTATTAAAAATAATAAAATTACAACTCGATTTAAATTATGTGTTTTGTCGTACAGAATTGCCAATACAATTAAGACTATGGAATTTGGTCCTTACAATCTCCCCCTTTGGCACTTCCATGACAAAACACAATACAATGAAAATCTCATGATTAAGATCGAGTTGTAGAGAAGCTGCAAACAAAACTCAACATTCAAACATGTTAGAATAATAAGCAACCTACTCCCTCTTTCATCATTCTCCCCCTTTTTGACATGGAATGACAAAGGGTGAATAGAATAAATAATAAAATAATAAATACGAATGGAAGAGAATTAAGCAATTAGTGACCAAGAGAAGTAGTCAAAGAAAATTTTTATGCGAAGCACGAATACTAGCATAAATAGATGGTGGCTAAATTCAATAGCAGCAAAGAACTAACAGACACGCAAAATCAATAAAATAAAAATAAACTAAATGCTAAAAGAGAATGAGAAATGTGAAGATACGAGCATGAGATAGTTTTAGCGCAAGTATTATATCATGAGATGAGATGAAAAAGACATCCAAATTTTAAGGCACCACTTAATGATATAACACCATGCAAGACAGAAGGAATGCAATATACCATGATCATCGACATGAGAGGAAAGTGTGTGTGTGCATCCATGACCAAAAAATTTAGCAACTCAAAATAGGGCCAAGATGCTCAAGTGTTTAGATTTATCTAGTGACTCCCCCTCAACATGATACACCTCTTAAGGTTCGACATACAAGTCACAGATAATTAATCACAAGCTCCCCCTCAACAACAGGTGGTTGATTCATAAGTAATCAATAGAAAATCATAACCGTATTTTTATACTTTTACCCCACCGCTGTTTGACGCGAATATTGAGAGTAAGAATACCTTATACCCAATGCCCGGTTACTAAGCAAATGGTCCAACACGGGTGCCTTCACAAGGTCTATCCATTTTTTGCGCGAACGCAAAGAGAGAGAATACCTCACCCTAATTGCCCGGTTAATCAATGAACGCCCGGATAAGCCAAAATCCAAGAAATATACTTTCTTTTTCTTTTCTTCTCAATTTCTTTTTTTTTTTTAAATAAACGAGAACACTATCAACGAAAACCAAACAAAGGTGGTCCCGGTTCTGAAAAGACACAAGATATCACTAAGCATATGAGAATGGTGGTCCCTAACCGAGAAACTTATCAAAAGCCATGGATAAGTGTAATAAATGTCGTATACTCATGATTTATTAACATTCGAACAGTCTTGCAGTGAGAATACCATAAAAGAAGTGCAATAAAACTTTAGATGAACATGTTCATAAAATCCAATGATATTCAACTACGCATTAAACACTATATATCATGCTCATTCCACACAACACTCAAAAAATATAATTTTATATGTTTTTTTTTTTTAAATAACTCAATAAGCATTACCCAAAAAAAAAATTAAAAAACAAATAAGAAATTCCATAACTCTTAGGTAATTAGATATGCAAGAACAATTAAATCTAAGTTATGAAACCACGACCTAGCCTCAAAAGGCAAGGTCAACCTCTTCGGATGAACTATAATCATCTAGAGAGTCAAGGTCATCATCAGCTTTAGAAACCAAATCAATTTTACGAACCCAAGTCTGTCTTGTTTTGGCCTTTCCAATATGAGTCTTTTTATTGGTTATGGGCTTTTCAACATTAGCATGCGAAGGTATCCTATGTCTAGGCCTCTGAAAATACTCCCTACGATTATTCAACTTATGGTAACGGGGAGGTGTCCTATGACAGCCATGAAGGGCAAAGCAGTACGGACGAATATGACCTCTAAGTCCACAATGATGGCAAGTGGGCACAAAATAATTATGACTATAAGAAAGAGCTACATGAGCATGTGAAGTGTATGACTCATGCATCTTCCTACAATGCGGTCTAATATGGCCAATCATACCACAATAATGACAAATAGGAACAAATTTATTAACAACAGGAGTAAAAACGTGAGACTTATCAATATTAATAACGTTAGGTTTTACCTCCTTGCACTTGGGATGTCCGCTTGCCTCTGTTGCCATTTGCTTCTTTGTCGTAGAAGAATTAATCACGTTCTGCATATCATTTCCATTAGTCTTCTTACTTGGACGTTTAGTTCCGTTTCTCCTTATCAGTGGAGTTGAGGACGTTGCATGATAACCAAGCCCTGAACGATCGCTAGGTCGTCGTTGGATGGACAGAATATGATCCAACACTTTGGTCCCTGCCTATGTGTCATCCTCTGATTTATCCTTAGATTTGGAGCTAGCAGTCAAAGCTTTGTTTTTCTCAAGAAGGAGCTCAATTTCTTTATTTCTCTCATCACTCTCTTGAGTGCGTTCATTCAAAGTATTCTCTAACTTTTTAATCTTATCAGAAAGTTTTTCACTCGCTTCTATCAATTTTTTACTAAAAACATGGAGTTTGTTGTACTTCTCTCTTACCTCATCTATGTCATCACAACTATCCGCATCGCTATCATCTGTTTCAGAACCACTCGATTCAGAATGGCCATGTGAATTTAAGGTTACTCCAAAAGCCAAAAAGTTTCCTTTATCATTTTCATCGGCCCTCTGTTCTTCGTTCGATTCATCAGAATCGCTATCATCCCATGTTTTAGTGACAAGAGCCTTCTTTTTCATTTTATTTACACACTCTAGAGCGTAATGACCAAAACCATAGCACTCGAAACATTGTGGTCCCTCAGGTGGTCCTTTTCCCTCTTTTTTATTTTTTCCAGAAAATTCTCCTTTTCCTTTATCATTTTTCCTTTTTGTACTATTTTTAAATTGTTTGAAAAAAACTTTAATTTCCTCAAGATCGACATCACTATCACTATCAGAACCTTTCTTATATTTTTGAGTACTTTTAAAAGCAATCGGAGTCTCCGAAGGTTTTACTTTGAGTTTAACAGGTTCAGATTGCAATAGGTCAGCCTCATAAGTTTGGAGAATCCCAACTATTTCTTGAACAGATTTTTCTTTTAACTTTTTCTTACCCTCTAGCATAGTAACTTGAATTTTAAATCTAGGAGGTAAGGAGCGCAAAATTTTCTTAATAATACGAAAAGAAGGAATTGGCTCACCCAAATTCTCGCAGCTATTGACGATAGCGATGAGCTTGGAGTAGAATTGATTGAAGGTTTCTTCCTCCTGCATTCTGATGGTCTCAAACTCAGTGGTAAGCCTTTGCAGCTTAGACTGCTTAACAACGTCTGTCCCCTCGTGGCAAGTAACCAGAATATCCCAGGCTTCTTTCGCAATTTCACAGTTAGCTATTTTCCTGTGCTCATTTATGTCAACAGCAGCAAATAAAATATCAAGGGCACGATTATTAGCTTGAAGAAAAGGTTTTTCTGTGGCTGATAACTCAGACTGAGTTTTTTGAACCAACTTATCGCCTATAGTTTTCATGGGTCGAGTGTAACCCACAACACATGAGTCCCAAATTTCTTCACCGGCTGATCTCATTATAGCCTTGATTCTAGATTTCCAGTAATCGAAATTATCACCATCAAGTATAGGAAAATTTCTAGACATGTGATTCATGTTCATGTTCATGATGGATCTGCTCTAGGAAAAATCAAACCTAACGGAAGGAGCAGCCTGCTCTGATACCAATTGAAAAATCAGGGTTCCCTAATAATCTGTAAAAACCCTAATAGTATGAAAGTGAATCACTAATTAATACTATCAATTAAAAACTACGTACGTAATCAATCAAACCCACAACGCAGAGATATACGTGGAAAACCCCAAAACGGGTAAAAACCACGGGAAGGAATCAAATCACTATAATCATTGTGCAGTTACAGATATACCTATCCAAACGATGCAAATCCTCACAAAGTTCTAAGTATCACCTGTCGAGTCACACGTACACCGCACCCAGTGATCTTGATCGCCAACAACTTTGAGTCCACAAGCCCTCCAAAACTTAAGAAAAATTTCCCATAGAAATAGCACACCAAAAACTAAGTTCTTCGATCTTTTTCCTCAACTGCCGCCGCACGCCCTTTTCCTTCTTTGAATAATAATCTATGTATATGGCTTGCCCACCTTTCTTCTGACGTTCTTTTCTTTTTATACAAGGCTGTACTTTTTAACCTAGGCACAGGAACTAAGAAGTCCATATATGGATATCTTTATCACGATTCTTTTCATTTAAAAAAATCGGATTGATCCGTCCATCGATCCGTCTTTGCCAAAATTTGTCTCGCTGAAGCTGGCCTCCTCTTTTATCCAGAATGCTCACTCTCAATTACAAATAAATGATTCCTTCCACTCTAATCCTATACAGACTCACTAGCCTATTAAAAATAATAAAATTACAACTCGATTTAAATTATGTGTTTTGTCGTACAGAATTGCCAATACAATTAAGACTATGGAATTTGGTCCTTACAGTCGGGAATTCTCCGTGGTATTAAGGAGGATCAGGTTGAATGGCAGCCGTATCTAACGCTGAATAACCGTATTCCCGAGTTTTTGAGGGGACAATCTATTGTGGGGAAGTCCAGAACAATTGTCTTGTGTTTTGGAAAGGCTGCATACAACCGTCACGATATTTGCCCTAGGCAATTCGGCTTGGCAAAAGAGTTTGAGTGTACATTGGGGGAGGCCTTGGTTGATATAAGTGGTCAAATAGGTCGGTCTGGGCCAAAGGGAAAGGATTGGTCTACGCACGGTTGCTATAAAGTTTTCAATGAAGAATGGAAGGATTGGTCTACGCACGGTCTACGCACAGTCTTCTAATCGACTTCCAAGGTGCCTCTGAGGCAAACGTTCTGAGCCCCTCCAATCCACAACCGCTCTCTGGTTTGGCAGCCGAACAAACACCAATGGACGACTTCCAAGGTGCCTCCTCCAAGGCAAACTCTCCGAGCTCCTCCAATCCACAACCTCTCTCCAGTTTGGCAGCTGAACAACCACCAATGGACCCACATATGTATTCCAATTATCGTCCTGGAACGAATGAGGAAGTTGCAGCCAGTCCCTCTTACAGTACTCCCCTTCAACCATTTATGGGTAATTATAATCTTTTCATCACTAGCCTTAGACTGCCATTGTTGATTTCTGCATTTTGCCATTGTTGATTTCTGCAGTAGCCTTAGACCACCTTAAATTTTCCTCTTCTGGTTAGATGTTTTATATCACCTGCTGTTTTTTATCGCCTGATGTTTTGTGCTGGCTTCTTTCTGTGGATGTTCCATCCAATCTATATCCAGTTCATCTTTTGCGTGAATAGGGAAAAACTAAAGCTGGAGTTTGACACCAATAGAAGCTGTTCAAAAAAGTGTAGTTTGATATATAAACTATGTCTTAGGCCCAAATCACTAAGTATTTTGTGTTGTGCCAGAAGCCCATTTAAACCAATTGAACCAATTGAAGGTAAATAATTGAACCATTTGAATGAAATCTTTTCAGCACTAGCCTTAGACTGCCATTGTTCATTTCTGCGTAATGTTTTCATATGTTTTGAGAGTGAAGAAATTGAAATTTCCGCTTCTGGTGACGTTGATGGATTTTGCATCAATGACATGCGTTCTCCCCCAGTGCATAATCCAGAAGATAGTGAGATGCGGGATGTTGCTGGTAGGTGCTACCTGTCTGATGTTTAGTTGTACTTGTTAGATTTGGTTTCTAATTTCATTACGCTGCTTTCCGTTTTAAGTTTTCTCTTTAGCTCATTTTCTTTATGTTTTGTAATTTCTCTTGGCTCAATGGCATTTGATCCAGTTTGTGATCGGGTTTGTGAACCAGTTTGCTCAGTGACAGCTGATCCAGTTTGTGTCAAGGTTTATGCGAGAAGAAATAATAAAATCGGCAAGGTTTATGCAAGAAGAACTAAGCTCCGAAGCCAAGTTCCCGTCCCTGAAAGACTCTCAAGAGTGCATCTGCATTACTTGGAATGCATTCCATTTAACATAAGTTTGATGTCCATTTTGTAGTCCGGGTTGATCTGAGTTCTGAACTCGTGAAAGAAAGAAGGTTAGAAGGCCTTTTTTTGCTCGGCAAGGTTAGAAGGCCTTGAAGACATGCACTTGGCGGGTTGGTGTTTTAAGGATCCTGTGAGGATTAAGTTAGCCTCTCTTTTTTTGGGTAAATCAAGTTTAGCCTCTTAATAAGGCAAAAGAAAGAAACAACTACTAGTAGTTTTTAGGTGAAAAAGGAAAAAAAAGTTACCCGTCTAGCTTTTTCTATTTTAAGATATGCAAGAAGTAAGTTAGTTGATAATGTTAATGTTAATTTTTTTTTGGTACGTTAATTTTCATTGAGAAAAAACCAACCAGATCAAAAGACCAAGGGAATGCCCTCGAAATCTAAAGCAGAGTGAGTTACTGACTAGCTTATAAGGAAAAAGGAGCAAAACCATCAAGTACATGAACACCAAGAACAAAATCAAGGAGTCTAAGCAAAAACTGAGGGGATGTGCCAAGCTTGGCATATCGGACGATTCTCATCTGATTTTGTGACCCTTCTCCATGAGATAAAGCAAGCTCTCAAATGAAGATGCCGGGTACGCTTTTGTGGGCCCCATCGCCACATGTTTCGTTTCTCTTCCATCAGAACTTTATTCTATTATTGCTGTTGAAAAGTACTATTCACATGTTGCTCTCTATTATTGGTGAATGCTTCCAAAGTTGATACTGACTGGAGATAACTCATTCACATGTCAAATCTGTTGCAATCTTGATAATAAGGTCCCTATGGTTGAAGCTTTGTCTCTTGAAAACTCTACGGTTCCTTTCACGCCAAAGACCATAGACCACAGCTGCCAGAGAAAGCTTCAAAACAGAATTTTTAAAGCTGGAACTGTTACTATGCTGACACATCCAAGCCATCTCATCTCGTAGAGTAAAACCACCCCTCAGAACACCATTTGCTTGAACGAAATGAGACCAAACTACAGCAGAATAATCACAGTTTGAAAAGGAGATGGTCATGTGTTTCTTGCTGGGTACCACACCACACGACCCACATATGCCTTCAGAGATAACCCCCCATGCAAGGATCCCGTCTTTGGTAGATAGCTAGGAAGGCAATCCACAGAATGATGGACCATATAGGGACATAATGGGAGCACCAGATTACCTTGTGCCAAGGAACACCATGAGCTTTAGTTCTTATGGCTCCCCAAGCAGATTTAGTAGTGAAGGGTCACTGGGATGTAAGGTCCATTTGACTGAGTCTTCACAATCAGTGTCAGGTCTAAGATTTGGAGAAGTATTGGCAATGATGTCCTGAGTTACAGAGCTTCTAATTCTGGGCCAATGACAATAATCACTAACTATGATAGAACTTACTTTCGTATCGGCAATGATATCTCAATTTACTTTAGTTGTTGGTGCTGTTAGTGAGATTTGACCATTGGTTTTGGGCATGCGGGTATATGTTGCCTACAAACTGGGGTCATGTGTGGACTGCATCAGTGTGACCTGCCGATGCGTGTCATTTTAATTAACACCCACAAATTAAATCCCTATGGGATTTCTCTTCTTACCATCCCTTAGTACTCCAATCGGCCCATAAGCCCAAACAAAGGTTTGGGTGATGCTAATTGGCCACAAGGGCAACCTTTCTGCGTCGTTTCCCTTGAAGTTGATTTTTGAGGGTGAGGTACTAGGTTCAAATTGATAGAGCAATGTCGATTTTTGTTTTGTACTATCTAACTTATTTACAGATTAACATGAAGAAAAAAAAAACCATGATCAGAGGAAAGTTTTCATCAGAGAGGCATAGACCAGATCCCAAAATGTTAGCTCCAGTGGTAAGGAGAGGGGAAGTAATTACTTATAAGCACGGTCTCTAGTTTGACTCTTACAAAGAGCAAAATTCGTTTGATCACTCTCCCCGCGAGTGAAAGCTTGTGCAAAAATTATTTTGAAGTTGTATAAGGTATGTTTGAAAATTGTGTAAAGAATAGAAAACGTGAGGAAGGAGCAGAAAGTTGGTCAGCGAATAATTTTTTTAAAATTCAGACGGGCCAAAAAATTAAAAATGCCTTAACCTACTAGTTGTACATAGTGGCGGATTCAGGATTTGCATCAAGTGGGGGGCATATATATAACATTAACAATCTTAACAAAAAATCAAAATTAAGCAAAATTGTAAGAAACGGAATGTAAATATCCATGATAGAGTAAAAAACAACTAAACAAATTAAGGAAACAATCTAAAGATATATCCCGAACTCTGAACGAAAAAATGAATAAAAAGCCCTAATTTATCTCGATCTAATTTAACTGTTCGGATGCAAAGTATTTTGGATGTAGTTTCTCAAGTTTAAATCTTCAATTTGAAGTTGCAATATTAAATCTAAAGCAAAAAGCCCAATCAAAAGCCCTTGGAGAGAGAGAGAGAGAGAGAGAGAGAGAGAGAGAGAGAGAGAGAGAGAGAGAGAGTAGCTGATGGGAGATGCGTGGGGTACGTGGATATAGTGTGTCAGCAAAACCCCTTGGAAGAAGTCGCGCCTCTGAATGGGTCCGTCCCTAGTTGTACAGTATACTATATATCCTACACGGCAACCGAAAAACTCCCTCCGACTCTACAAATGCACACGATTTCGGCAGCACATACTACAAAGAAACTTGCAATTTTCTATGAAAATAATTTCACTTGTTCGGGGCCGCCAATCAACAAAGTCTTTGCTTTCTTCCGACATGGGTTTTCTCGGGCAGAATCCTTCCATATTGAGAACCACTTCAGCACACTGAATACCATCGTCCATTTCCTCTGAGCAAAATCCACAGAAAATTGATCGACAGCTCTCTGTAAATCAGACTCCAAACAAGAATTCCCAGATTGGCAGGAACAACCAGCACCTAGGGAGTTTGCAACTTGACCATGGAAATTGCAAGTTCCATCGTATAAAGTATCCAAATTGAAATCATCCCATCTAATCACACCTCCCGTGGAATAAACGAATGGATTGTTATCTGGGGAACATACACTTACTTGTGGACAATCGAACCCACCAACCTCTAGGGAAGTTAAAACCTTATTGTCAGCCGCGTTGGCGTGCAAAACGTTACTGAAAAAGTGTGCTGAGGCATTGGTAAAAAGTGAGGCCTCATCATCGAAAGAGACAACTTTCTCCCAGTTCTTAAATGCAGCTACTACCATGTTATGGGCGTCCAGCTGAATAGAAAAGATGCAAGGATTAGAAAGAGAATGAAACAACGAAGAAGCAAAGTAAGTTATTCGGAGTACCTTTTCAGTTTCAGAGAGCTTATCAAGACAGGTATATTGGCATTCCGAAAGAAGTCCCATCACTTGTCCCACAACACTGAAGACCACACAGGTTTTTGGCTGAGATTCAGGACAGTAGACGTACAACCTTGGATCAGGTCTGCAAGTCTGAGCATGGTTTACAGTAACTTCCCACATCGCAGCAGACATAGCCGTGCCAAGGATCTACAGAAACCCAAAAAAACTATTCTTGTTAGAAATTGACATTTTGAGAGGAGAGGGAAATGTTGTCTTTTCATAGACATGAACAAAAATATTTACGATCATGAAGTTTCATGAACTAATATAGATGCACGATGTTCCCTATAAAGAAATACAATGGAGGTCTCGTCCAGCATGGACATGGGGTTTTGAATAAAGCAACCTATAAATCTCGGACTCGGAATCTCGAATATCCAAGCAACAAATTTAATGTCAAGCTTTCAAATGCCATAAACATTTTTCCAAAGGTCAAGACAACCCTACGATCCCACTGCCTTGTCTTTGGAGGACAAGCACTGGGCAAACCATACGTAGTATATATACTATGAAAGAGTAACTAGAGTTCTGACTCAGAGTTCATATACAGCTTCTTCTTTTGGGGGTAAAAGAGAGGGGGAGGGATAAGGATACATCTCCAGTAATAGGATCCACCTGAGTGCCAAACGTTAACAGGTGGAACACTATAACCCCAAAACAAAATTGTATTCCCGTCTCGAATGAGTGGAAGGTGTTCAACATGGTGTCTTCAGAAAGATAGAACTGATAAATAACAATAGTCCAATCAATATCCTCTAAGTGCAAGGGGTTCAACTGAATCTTAGTCGCACACAAAAATAACCTAGAAGTACGGTCAGGTCATAAGTGACAGAAGTTCATGTTCGAACATATTCTCTTGTGCAACAATAAAAAACATGGCCTCTTGATGAAGAGGAGGAGCAACAACTTTTCAAAGCATTCGTTAGAGCTTGTCCCACATTCGTTAATACATTAATAGCATACGTGCCTAAGTGGCCTCTCTACTCACTGCCAATTGGTTTTGAGTTGGATGTTTTAACATGATATCAGAGCTAGGTTTTTGGAGACTTTTGGACAAAACTCTCTTAATTGATTGTCCCGTAGTTTGTGCCTTAAGCTCACCTTATTTCATTGTGATCCCCTCTGTAATGGGTCAAATGTTTACCTTTCCACGGGCGGATTAAGGGTCACATGTGTAGAGGAGTGTTAGAGCTTGTCGTCCATTTTAACCTCCAAAACTACTATATAACCCGGGGCGGCCTCTCCGCTCTTTGCCAATTGGTTTTGAGTTGGATGCTTTAACAGAATTGATGAAATCTAAATTAAGTAGCTAAGCAAAATGGATTAACAAGCTTATCAATAAATCAAGAAACGCTAGGTGTGGTGGAAGGAGGGGAGCTGTATTAGGCTCAAAATGTTGCACAGATAGAGGAACAAGAAAACCATAATACTAGAAAGGTAACAATCCAGATATGTCCTGCAACTATTACCTGTTTTAGCCTATGAGGGTCCATGTAGAACTGAGTCATGAAATCCTTCACGGTATTAATGTTTTCCTTGCTCAAACGGTTATGGAAAGCTCCATATTTGTTAATCTTTTCCAATCTCCAGACTGCATCAGATAGAGATGGGGGATGGTTCTTCTTGCCCACTGCAAACAAAAATCAGAAGTTTCAATGGAGTTTGTTCTTTTACTCAATAGCTACAAGATATTCAGAACTAGGGTATCCTATGCATAATGATATTATGTTCTCTGGAAACACCGATTGGAATATATTTCACAATCACTTTTCACCCTTCCCATAATCGACCACAAACACAATATACTACTAAAACTGTCGCCATTTACAAAGATATACAAAAACAGAAACCACATTAATCAAGAAATACTCACATTCTGAACGTCGATCCTTAACAAAGAAAGACTCCGTCTTTGCTTCTCTTACTTTGTGTCCAAGAGCACAATCCACAGTTCTTGCACCAAGCCTGAGTTCAATTTTTTTCAACCAGCATTTGGTATGGCTGAAGTGAATGTCGCCAATGGAGCCAATACCCTCCTTAAGCTTAACATTAACATCTCCTACGAGAAGAGTTTTTCTTCCTTCCTGTTCCCAGACAATCTTACTATTGAACTCTTCAAGTGACCAATCATGACCATTGAAATCTTTCTCAAGAACTACTATTTCCACATTCGCTGAGGCTTCAGGGCCAGAGTCAACAACTTGTCCTGTGTGAACATCAAATAAAACTATTCCAATAGAAGTGTTATTCTCTCCTGTAATATTTATTCCGGTCAATATTGGAAGTGAGAGTCCATGCACAAACTGTAGTTGTAAGCTTCTTGATTTAGAAAGATATGTCTCATTCCCAGAGTCTCTGATCCCAGAGTCCCTGAACAAGCATCGGAAAGGATGTGGCATCAACACAATAGTTCTAAATTGGGGTCATTAGATGGAATAACATTAACATTATGTTCTCACCGTTTCTCGTTACACAACTGCATTTGTTTTGCAAGTGGCAGTTCAACTTCTTATTTATCTGGAGAAACCAGGCAACATCAGGAAAATGGTACTAGACACATAACAAAAGAATGTAATCTGATCGGAAGAAGTGAAAATGGTTTCCGGACATTAGTTAGAAATTGCACTTTAATGCTGTAATCCACAGGGAGATCACATTAGACATTCTATGTGTAGTAGTAGGGGTGCATAGTACCGCCGTACCAAGAAAACAAGCAACCCACCGTAACATTTATTGGACATCGAAGTATACAGCCTGGAAAACGATATTCTTTTTTTTTTTGATCTGCGAAATCGGTATTCATAGTTCCATACAGCTAGATTAAAGATGGTTGGGTAAGGCCCAAAAGTTATGGATAATAACTTGGGTAATATCTGACAAATAGGAAAAAATTGTCCACTGATTGACATGAAAGCATAAAGGCTACTCCAGTGCTAATCTGGAGTAAGAAAGCAGAAAGAACGAGCATCCACCATAGCTAACTTGACATACAACAAAAACCCCAACTAGGTCCTTGAGAAGGAGCATAATAAAGGAAGGGTATTTTATAATTCAAGAATGCCAACAGAAACAACAACACGATAAGAACTTCTCAAATAACATAGTTACCACAAGGGCTCTACTAACAACATATGCAAACATTATATCTAGACAAATTAAGAAGCATAATATTGTGTGGAATAGTTCACCAGTTTTTTGCAGCACATGTCAATTTATCCGCATTATTCTGGCAATCGAACTTCAGAATTTTTTGAACTATTAAACTTATGTACACTTCATTACAGTGTAATCAATGCGTAGACACCAAGACAATACAGTTTTTTTGGAACTACATCACATGCAAGAGATCTTCCTCTTCAACTGTAAAAGAAACATGACAATACTTTAAGGCTGAGCGTGGATCTATGTAGCACCGACACGGACACATGACAGCGACACTCCAACACGCCAATGATAAAAAATTGGAGGACACGACATGTTAGGGGACATGTTTTCAATGACATAAATTTACACAATTATACGTATAAAAAGGCTCTAATTCTATAAAAAAAAAAAAAAATTTGTGACACCATAAATAGCTTAAATCTTATATATCATCACATTATTCACAAAAGCATTCCAACAAAAAGCATTTCATCGTCTATGTGTCTTTGTCATCAATTAACTATCATATGGTACACAAAGAAGAAAGACTTTTCTAAGCTTTAACAAGAGTCTTAACCATTTCGTTTAGCAACCCGACATGTATTGCATAAGCATTTTTTGGAGTGTCCCCGGAGTGTCGTGTCCAAACGAAAAACGTTGAGAAAAAGTAGGACACTTCAGATTTGGGTGTCGAACACGTGTTCGGAGAGTGTCATAGTCCAAGAAATGTCCGACACCCGTACACGAGCTCCGACGAAGTGTCCGTGCTACATAGCCGTGGATCAAGCGTTTGGCAGATATGTTTACCAAATCATTATTCAAACCACATTTAGAGTTGTTGTGTAACAACTAACAAGCTGGGACTTTGTGAATTTACTCTCAAGGTTGAGGTGGAGTGTTAGAATATTGTCAGGCTTACGTTAGTCCCACATTGGCTAGTTGAGTCGTTGTAATAAGTATCCCACAATATAAATAAAGTTTGTGTGTGTTAGGGTTAATTAACGCCCTAAACAATTTTATTTCTCTCTCAAACAACAATAACCAACAGCACTTTGGTTCATACTCTCGTCTCCAGCCCTTTTTCTTTTTCTTTATCAGATTTGAGTGGTATTTCATTTGACGCAGGACTGGCATACACTTAACAAAAAGTTAAAACCATTTAACGGGTAAAAAGGGAATATGTAGCACTTTAAACAGTTTTCCACTGGGGCACCATAGAATTAGCCATTCAAGAAAACAGATTCAGCAAGGCAAGAAAAAAAGAATAGATAGTCTCACAATGGTAAACAGCAAAAATAGATAAGAGTCATAATACACGCAGCTCTCTAAGAAGCAACTAGAAAATTGAGGGGCATACACTTACTTCACAAAGCAAGCCCTCTAATTTTAGCTCCACAGAACCCAGATCCGGTTACAACTTCATGACCTCTGATCCAGAACTGAAATATCATCAAAGACAGGGTAAGAATCCAAAACTAAACTCATCTCTGTCAAAATCTCAATTTAATCAAACCGATTAAATTCCAATATTCTAAAGATTGCCCACCTCATTCAGAGATTGACCCATTGAAATTTTCAAGATACCCACCTCGTTTCTCATTCAATTTTTCCATTTCTTTCACAAAATAGTGACAGTAACAACTATGGACTAGACCAAAGTACTTGCCCAAAAGAAAAAAGGTTACCCAAGAAGAAGAATAAGAGAGAAAGGAAAATAGTTCACCTTCCTAAAGCAGACACCTTTTTTTTGCCTATCCTTTGAACTATTGTTTCCTTCCTCCGACTGAACATTGCCTATTTCCGCGGCACTTTTGCTGCTCTAAAACCTTTTACTGGCTTAGAATTTTGACGTGTAATTTACTAAGATGTTAGAACCGTCAGTGGGTTTGTTCCTTTGACAAATTTATACAAAGGTTCTTAAGTAGTTATATTTTGGTGTAGATAATAAGATTGCAAAAGGAAATATAAGAAGCTACCTCTACTAATGCATAATTAAGAGTAAGAGCTAACATAAAACTTTATGTTCATATCCTATTAATCACAGTAAGAGAGAATATTATCAAGCACGTCACTTATTGCTTCACATAATCTACACAGAAGATTGAAAGTTTTAAAGCAACTCAAGTTGCTAAAAAACATACTTATGCTGCCAAAAGTTGTACAAACTATGCATTGGAGGATGGCAATAGACCAGAGACTAGTCCAAGGTCATCTATACTGATGTATGGCCTGCCAAAACCGCCAAAACAGCATCTGCTATTGCAAGGGTTATCTCTGGAACTGGCAATAGATTTTTTGCTCAGTGTTGCAGGTGATTATGTTTGAGCATCTGCAATCATTGCCTGTCGGCAGAGGGCAGAGCAGTAGCATCTACTTTTCCACAAAGTCATTCATCACTGTATTATTTATCTGAGTATTTAGTTTCATCATCCACCTCAACGTTGCTCAGTATTTATTTTCTATGTCCATAATCTTCCCTCTGAAATTTTTGTCCAAACTTCCCTCTCAAAATTGCCTACATCACCATTAATCTCATTTTGTAGGTTTTGTTTATTTATAACCATTGTTACCGATTATCATAAGAAAAACGAAGCAATAATCTGAAGAATACATGTATTTTATAAAAATACGAAAATTGTATGAAGGATTGGGCTGGTAATAGATTTGGGATGTCCAATGATATATTGGATGAAGTGGGAATTTTTTAGATAAAGTGAATAGTGCCAATTGATTCGAAGAATGTTCTTCATTTGAAGGGATACTTCTTCATATTTGCAGAATAAAAAAATGGTTTTTAATTTGAAGAACAAAAACGAAGAAATCAAGTATGGTTGGAGATATGCTCTTAGAAAACCAACATACAACCCACCATTTACACAGCAAACTCACATAATTAAACTTGTAAACCCTGATACACACCCATAAAGTCACAAGCCAAGAGCCCTTTGACCAAACGCATCAGGGTGCACTTAGGTGCTAGGAGTACGCAGGTTAGGATCGAGTTGATCAACTCCCCTACAAGCATCCACAGTAGACTAATCAAATTGGATAATCAAAAGTTGCAACATCACCTTTTGATTATCCATTTAAGGGGTTGTTAATGTTAGCAATGTAGATGTCTACAGTGGCATAATCTACATTGAATAATCAAAACTTGCCACATTACCTTTTCAACTTATAAAAATCTAAAAATTGTCACCATATAAAATATTTTTTTAAATAGTTTTTGAACTAATAAAAAACAGGTTATTAGGTTATTAGAAATAGAAAATATTTTTTTAAAAACTTTTATTTTGAAATAACACTTTTCCGAAAAAGTTTTTAAAAAACAGTTTTTTTTCAAAATAATAGTTTTTGAAAAAAAAATCAATTTAAAAAAAACAGTTTTTAATTAAAAAAAAAACATTGTTGAGAGAGAGAAGGTTATGGTTATTGGTAAAATGTTGCTAGTTTTGATTATTCAAGAGCCAAAATTTGATAGTTGCTAAGAGATTGTTAAATTTGTTTATGCCACTGTGTGCACTTTTTTTAAAAAACATTGTTAACCTCACCAATCTTATAGTTTTGGTTATATTACTGTGGATGCTCTAAGTTACTAATCTAACAATTCTAACTTTCGCCGAGCAAAAAAAAACCCGTTTTGGGATTTTGGATTTGGATTAGAGTAATGATTGAAATTATCAGTAATGATATGAGAGAAATAGAAAATTAAGAGTGATGATCGGAGGAAAATAGGATAATGATTAGAATTCAAATCCAAAACAATAGGATAATGATTAGAATTCAAATCCAAAACCCTTAAACGAACAGGGTCATAAAGTCACAAAGAAAATACTCCCAAGTTACAAAAGCACCATATGAATAACGGAGTATACCAGAAACTATACTACTCAAGGAAGAAAGCGAGCGGAAACAGAAAGAATGATAAACAGAAAATGCGAAGACGAAAGAAAGAGTTGAAGGAAAACTCACCTTTCAGTGGAGACAGGGAGAGAGCGAGCGAGGTCGACGATCGGCGTTGTAGCTTTCATAGACAAGACGGTATATAGTACATACGGAATTACGGATACAAGTCAATGGCGGGCTACCCTCGGGCGCCGAGTGACGTGGCTTCCTTTTTTTTCATTTTTACTAAAAGGGTGGGAAAATAACCACACCCCTCACCCTCACCCTCACCCTCACCCACACCCAGGGTCGGCTCGGGGTAAGGTCCCGCAAGCCTGTGGATTTGGGCAACCCCCAAGCTAGGGCAACCAAAAAAATTCCATGTTAATGTATATATTTATATTTTGACGAAAATATAGGATAAAAGGTGTAGCTAGCTTGTTGGTCAACAACATGCATTTAATATCCCATATGATCGTGGGTTCAATACTTGTTCAACATGCATTTATGTTGTCCTAAAGCTAACAAGAGACACATCCGCGATATTTGTCACTTTCTCTTAATGATATCTTTGTGACAATAATTTCTGTCACTAATGTGCTTGAGTCCCAATTTTTGTATGCAATGAGATTGTGTTTTCTTGGAATCGGATAGTGCTAAACATAAAGCATTATAATCGGAGTTACATTTTAAATTAAAATTTTGATGTAATTCAACTAAAATCACAATGTAACATTGATTTTGTTTTTTTCACTTGTATGTATTTTTATTTCTTATAACTTAATAATAGTAAACGGACAACTAAGTTTAGAGTCGGGTTTAAACAACTCAAACATTAGGGCTAGGAAGAGGAGTGAGACAGCGGAAGTGACAACTTTCTTGGGGCACCTTTCATCAACACCGAAATCTTGTCACTGCTCAATGGTTAGAACCGGCAATGACCACTTATTAGGTTGTGCATTCCAGTTTTGCCCCTTAAAAATAAGTATTTATTTATAATTTTCAAGCTTAAAAATAATAAGCTTACTGAAATTAAAAAAAAAATATGCAATGTGGATTTTGATTGATAGATATCGATGAGATCTATCAAATCTTGTAAAAAAAATTAAAAAATTATTTTTATTTTTTAAGTACTTATTTAAGAAAGTGGAATAAGCCCTGAGCTGTGATAGTGCGTAGAAGAATCTAGAAGCTTCTCACACATACAAGAGCTCAAAGTTATTTTTGTAAATAGTAAAAAAAATGGGATTAAAGTAATTTTTGATAAATAGTAAGGAAAATAAGAACTTTTTACATATTTATTTACTACTAAAAAAAGAAAGAGTAAAAAGTAATTTTTGAAAGTAAAAAGTTAAAAAGAAAAAAGAAAAGGTTAACACCTTCCGTTTGCTTCATCCGTTACAAATTGACAGAATTGGACGATTGGAGCCTAATTATTAATGAAATGATAAGTTCAGGTGTCTATTATCATTAGTTAAAGTCTATATGTTTTTCAAGAATACGTGAAAAGTTCGGGTCCTTTTTTGAAAATTTCCCATTTTTCGGTGAACAAAGCAGAAAGTATAATTGAGATATAACACCCCCCCCCCCCCCCCACACGAAGTCTCTTCTTATGGAATTTCGCTTCTTACCGTCCCTTAGCGCCCCTAAGCCATTGGATGATGCTACTGGGTCACAAGGGCAACGTTTCTGCATCTTTTCTCTTAAAGTTGATTTTTATGGGTAAGATACTGGGTTCGAACAAACAGAGCTATATATATTTTTTATATCGAAAAGAAAGATTTTATTAATCTTTGAACTAGAGTACAAAGATTAAAATGATCACGGGCACACTGGCATACATTAGAGCAGCTTATTAACTCATTAAGTTGCATTTTTGATCCAGGAAAAGCAAAAAGAAGAAGAAGAGGAAGAAGCAGCACGGTCCAAGACAAAGGAAAGATATCGTGGAATTTAACAATGGCAATGTATTCCCACATGCAGAAACAAATCCCATTCAAACTATTTGATGCTCGCCAATGAGCTGCTCGATTCTTTTCACGGCAACACCACGAGAAAAGGCCAATTAAACGAAGTAGCCCAGAATCTAATACTAGTATCTTCCACCAAAGCCCTGATCTCCCAAGGACAACCAGCGTTCCTATCGTTGATGCACCCAATTAAACAGTATTCCTTCGTTTGTCACTTATCTTTTCACCCCATAAATCTCTTCGCCATGATTCAAACACTTGATATTTGCAGGACTGTGTCGAATCTCGATTCAACTTAAAAAACGAAAAAAGTTTGGAATTGACATAATTTCATTAAAACATATCCTTCCCTTGAATTTGAAGATATGGTATGAAAGCTCCAGTATCTCATTTTACAGCTCAATTCAAGCCCAAAACCATCTACAAACCAACACTAAACATGCCTTAAACTACTAGTTGTACAGCATACTCTTTACACAGCAAGCGAAAAACTCCCTCTGACTCTACAACTGCACACAATATCGGGCAGCAGATACTACAAAGCAACTTGCATTTTTTCTATGAAAATATTTCATTTCCTTTTGACATGGGTTTTTTTATTGGCCACAATCCTCCGTATTGAGAACCACTTCAGCACGCTGAATACCATCGTCCATCTCCTCTGAGCAAAAGCCGCGGGACGAGACAGTAGAAATCCATTGACAGCACTATGTAAATCCGACTCAAAATAAGAATTCCCAGATTGAAAGGAACCATCAGTATCAAAATATTGCATACCCACATCCTCGGAGAAGGCTTGAGTAACAGACTCGGGTTCACAGGTTAGGGAGTTTGCAACTTGACCATGGAAATTCAAAGTTTCGTCGTATCTAAGATCCAAATGGTCGATATCATGCAATCCAAAATCATCCAATCTTTTCATACTTCCCATAGAATAAATGGATGGAATGTTATCTGGGGAACATACACTTACTTGCGGATAATCGAATCCGCCAATCTCTTGAGATGTTAAAACCTTGATGTCAGCTGAGTTGGCGTGTAGAATGTTACTGAAAAAGTGTGCTGAGGCATTGATAAGTGAGGCCTCATTATCAAAAGAGACAACTTTCTCCCAGTTTTTAAATGCAGTTATTACCATGTTATGGGCGTCCTCCTGAAAAGAAAAGAAGATGAAAGAAAGGATTAGAAAGAGAATGAAACAATGAAAAGAAGTAAAGAAAGTAATACAAGCTCTTAAAGAAGAATGCCTTTTCAGTTTCGGACAGATCATCAAGACGGGTATATTGGCATTCAGAAAGAAGTCCCATCACTTGTCCCACAACACTGAAGACCACACCGGTTTTCTGCTGAGATCCTGGATAGTAGAAGTACCACCTAGGATCAAGTATGCACGTCTGAGCATGGTCTACGGTAACTTCCCACATCTTAGTAGACATACCTGTGCCAAGGATCTACAGAAACCCAAAGAAACAATTCTTGTCAGATATTGACATTGTGAAAGGAGATGGGAAATGTTGTCTCTCATAGACATGAACAAACTTATTTACGACGAACTCTAATATAGATGCATGAGGTTCCTCTCATAGACATGAACAAACTTATTTACGACGAACTCTAATATAGATGCACGAGGTTCCCTGCAAAGAAATAAAATGGAGGTCTCGTCCAGCATGTACATGAGGTTTCAAATAAAGCAACCTATAAATCCTGGACTCGGAATCTTGAATATTCCAAGCAACAAATTTAATGTCAGCTTTCAAATGCCATAACTATTTTTCCGAAGGTCAAAACCGTAACCGCCCTACTCTCCCACTGCCTTATCTTTGCAGGACAAGCACTGGGCAAACCATCTTTAATATGCAGTATATACACTATGGAAGTGTGCAGAGTTCTGTTGAGTAAAACTACACAATGAAGTTAACTCAATAGTTCATGTACAATGTCTAAAAGGAGAGGGGGAGGGATAAGGATACATCTACGGTTATGGTATCTACTTGAGAATAGTACAGAAAGAAAAAGATAGACGGGACAGTGTGCATTACATTTCTAAGCCTTGTGGGATCTAGAAACAGGAGAATCAGAAAATCCTTCACAGAGTTGACCTTTTCCCGATTCAAACGCTTGTGGAAAGCACCATCTTTGCCAATCTTTTCCAGCCGCCATACTTCATCATCCAGAGATGGTGGATGATGTTTCTTGTACACTGCAACATAAACAATTAAACTACAAGTCCATTTTTAATAATGGTTAACCTGCAACTCTGAGTTACCATTCTTCTTACATGCTTAACACCTAGACCAGGTTTGGCTTTCTACAAATTTAGTTTCACAGGCACGCATGGAAGCCAGTAGGGTGAAAAGAATAGCATGCCAACAACAATCACCAAGAGAATGACAGAAACAATAAACCAAAGAATAGGAAAATCAAGCCATGACATACAGGTATAGTAGGAAATGAAAAGACTAACTAAACATACGGTATTGTCCTAAATGAAAAGCTACATGAATATATAAATACAAGGAGCCTGAGTAGGGAAGTGTAATTGAGTTCCACAACCCACTCACATTAATGACACTCAACCAGTGGTCAAAAGCACACAGAGTTAGACAGTGGATCATCAATATTTGGTTTCACATTGTAGGCTAAGTAACTAAAAGCCATGATGATCCAGGAAAAAAATGCAAATTTGATAGGGAAAAAAAAACACCACTAAGCATACCGTCGCCTAAACTTCCCCCTGTAGGAGCCTCCCCTAGAACTTGCACGTAGGTTTGCTAACCATAGAACCAATGTTTTAAAAACTGGAGCAGACCGGACGAGGGTTTGACTGGTTGAACCATCAACCGAACCCATGTTTTATGTTTTGTCTGTACCGTATGCAACCCTAATACATAGTCTATAAATTTTGGGAACAATGAACATAACAATTATCAATATTAATTTTCCAAAAATACTCATTGAGGTCACTGCCTTCATCCAAAGACATAGTCATCTGAAGTACCTATTGTTGGGTAGGAATGTCGAATTTCACTTACCACAAAGAGATTAAACAAACCAACACACAATTATGGATATAATGACTTTCAATTTTGGCAAGGAATTTACTTATATATTGCCTACAATTCTCGTGTCCCCAGCCTCTAATCCACCCGTGCCATCTCTAAGGCCTTTCCTTGTTTGGAAGGCACCGTTTTTACAGTGGAGTTGAGGCAGTGTTTGCTTCCTAACTAGCAGAGTCCCAAGGAAGACTACTAAAGACATGGAAATGAATGGCAAGTCTCAAGATATTCATATAGCCATGCAAATGCAAACTGAGATTCAGCTCTGCGTCGCTTCGATTCTGAAAGGGAAAAAAAAAACTATATCTTAGAATTTCTAGAGTTTTAGGTACGAACACTCATAATTTTCTTAACCAGACAGTGAAATGTGTAGCTTAGATTCAAATTTTATGTAGTGTAGGTAAAATTAGAGGCACCAAGTCCTTTGTAGCTAAATTCAGGTGTACTATCGTTCCTGTGTATTCTCAGCCGTAGGATTCTCTTTTGAGATTCTCATGCTTAAAGAGTCTCACATAATCTCATGGCTGGAAAATTTACTGAAACAATGATTCACCAAGAGGCACGAGATACTTTTGAATCTATGTTTTCTCGTTTAAACTGAATTTCAGCCACATGATCGTTCATCGAGATTCGTGCATTTTCGAAATTACCTGTGCCATCTCTAACTATGGTCTTGATGCTAATGAATGATATCCCAATGAAACTTTCCAAAATTGGAAGTCAATATATCCATAATTGTGTGTTGGTTTGTTTAAACTCTTTTTAATAAGCGAAATTCGACATTCCTACCCAATAACAGGTACTTTTGATGACTATGTCTTCTGATGAAGCCAATGGCATCAATAGAGTATTTGTTCTTGGAAAATTAATATCTGATAATTATTACGTTCATTGTTGCCAAAATTTATAGACTATGTATTAGAGTTGCACATGGTCCGGATCTGTCTGGTTCTGTAGAAATTCTTTACACATATGGGTACAAATCTTACTAGCACGAAGCAAGGACGCGGTAGCGGAGGCACCTAGCTCCTAAAGTTGGGAGCGCCTAAGGAGCGTATATAGATTATATAAAAATATGTACATAAAATATCTTTAAATACTTAACCATCAAAGGAAAAGTGATACGTACTAAAAAAAATTCAATCTTAAAGTGTAATTACTAATTATTAGAAGTTATATATTCTCAATTTGCAAAACTTCTTGACTAATATGATACTCATATTCTTATTTCCACAATGGCATGGCTCCCTTAAAAGTAAGAGAATAACTGCCTTAACGGCCCAATAAGCTCCCATCTTGGGAGCGCCGATTCGAGCTCTTGTCTAGGAAACGCACCCATTTTAGAAGGATCCTGCTACTAAGGTACAAATAAAAAGTTGCAATGGTTGCAACTGTATCTAGTCTCTATTCGGAGATTTGAGTAGTGCTACAATCACACACTTGCACACACAAATGCACAAACACACTCACAAGGTGTGCTGGGTCCACACGCAAAAGTGGTGTACTTGTGTGTGTGGACCCAACACACCTTGTGAGTGTGTTTGTGGATTTATGTGTGCAAGTGTGTGGTTATATCATTTTCGTTTGGAGATTTAACAATCAGTGTAGAGGACCAATGGTGAGTATAGAGGACAAGTGGTGATGTTTTTAATGTGGTCAACGAAAAGATAAAACTTATAAGAAATACATAAGAATTTACGTTAGTTAACTAATTTCTTTTACTCTCTACACTATATTTTTAATTTATGTACATTTTAAATATATTTTGACTTATCACAGTTCAATTCAGGTTCAACCAAGGTTGCACCAATGAACCAGCCGCCTGGGTCCTTTTCCGGTTTGCTCACCGGTCCAGTTTTTAAAACAGTGCATAGAACATATCAGGAAGTGCAATATCATATTATAGGTTTCACTAACCACTGCTTAATATAAAAGACACAAAATTTCAAAAAAGTTAGAATCTGAGAGTGCATTTCACCAATATCAATACGATATACCAATCTTGATATGCTTTTCAAATGTTTCGATACACCATGTTCACAATAACCACCGGTCCACCGCCCTAGGATTTTCCCATGATTATTATTGATTCAAGCTATTCTATTCAAAGCACCAAATTGATAACAATAGACTAAGTAGTAAGTAATGCAATCAATGAAAATACTTACATTCTCCACGGTGATCTCTCACAATAAATGATTCAGTCTTTGCTTCTTTTACTCTGACTCCCTCAAAATTATCGACAACTCTTGCGCCCAGCCTAAATTTACGGCTCCTTGTCCAGCTTGAATTATCTGTAAAAGAAACCTCCCCCACTAAACCAATGCCTGCCTCGAGAGCTAAAAATAAATCGCCAGTAAGAAGGGGTTTCTTTCCTACCCTTTCCCTAACAATATTATTATTGAACTCTTCAAGAGTCCAATTTCCTCTTTCATCACCATCAAAATCTCCCTCAAGAACTACAATTTCCACCTTTGCTGAGGATTCAGGCCCAGAGTAAACAACTTGTCCATTAAGACCGTCAACTAAAGCCACTGTTAAGGTGTTACAATCTTCTCCTTCAATATGAGATCCAGTGAATATAGGAAGAGAGATTTTGGGTAAGAATTGCAACTGTAAGCTTCTTGATTCAAAAGACTCTATCTCTTTCACGGTATTCCTAAACAACGAGAGCAACAACGCATCAAGCAAGAGTGATGAAGGCAGTCAACCTAACTTATCAAGCATACTGTACAGTCCATCGACTTACCAATTCATATTGCTCAAATATTTTCTTAGAGCCGATTCAACTTCTTCTTTCACCTGTCAATCCAGATTTTTAATGAGTTATAGAAAAAGTAGATATAACATAAAGGAAGCTGCTGCCGCAATCAAGCCACCATGGAGTGACATCAAATGCCATAGTAAGTTAGTACCTATTGATCTATATCCGTAAAATGCTTCTAATGAAAACTATACAAGAAGCTACCATACAGCAACAGCTATGTAGGATATATTGCACCATACAGACAAAGTTACCGATTATGGTAGTATCTCCACACAATTTAAATAGTGCACGATATTAGAACTATGCCCATTGCAACCCACATATTAAAAATGTGCAGTCCATACCCACGATGACGGACCCAACAAAAGACCGCACAATATTAGACCGAAGTGGCTACACGTGACAGACCTCAAGCATGGCTGCATGTGAGGGGTATGTTAAGGCCTACAATTCTATGTTACTCGATGTATGGAATGGGACTACTTAATATAATCTTGAGGCCTCTCCACGGTTCCACACAGTATTCTAAAAGGCAGCCACCGGCGGGTTGCCGTCATGATTTCCCCTTGGCGGTTTGTTTAGGTGCTCGGGGAGGCTAGGCGCCTACGGTTTGGACTCTCCAAGAAAATAAAATAAAACTTAATTGCAAGGAGGCCTAGGCACTAGGCAGTGGGTCGCCGCCCGACTAGCGCCTAGCGCCTTTTAGAACACTGGTTCCACCTAATAGCTTAAGCTTTTGAGTTGGATATAAAATGTCAACAACTACCACTATGTACAAGTCCCCGTATTAACAGCAAATCACTATATATTACATAATGACCATTGGCTTTGTTAGAATATAGTTGGACTTAGTCCCACATTGGTTGCCTATGTTATGTAACTAGTAGCCACATAATACAAATAAAGCTCACTTGTGTTAGGGTTAGTTAACACCCTATACACTTTTCCTTCTTTCTCTCACAACATAGTATCAGAGCGGGATCTTAACCTTAATCCTAAACCACCACAACCCAATCCTAAACCCTAGCCTCTATACATAATCCCTACAATCCTTAGCTAAACCCTAGCCTCTGTACATAATCCCTAAAATCACAATCCTAATCCTAGCCTTTGCCTTAACCCTAATCCTAGTTCACAGATACTGTTCATCGTTGGTACTGTTCACCGCAATTACTGTTCATCGCTGTTTTATACTGTTCCGTTACTCTTATGCACTAATTGTTCTGGTAATTTTGGATTTTTTTGGTCAATTTACAGTTTATCCTCTCCAATAGATGGTAGTTTGGGTATATTGAAGTCCGATTTCGGTTGTTGGATTATGTTGAGTTATTTGGTCTATGTTGGCATATGAGCTCTTGGTTGTTACTCGATATTGGGATTATGTTATTCAGTGGTTACTTTGTTTTTGTTGAAGTAGTTGGATGCATGCATTGTCGTGCCCTTGGTCGTTAGCCGGTCAATCAATTCCTTATTTCTTGTTTATTGGCCGTTTGTTGGTGGAGTATTTGGTTGGTTAATCTATCGGTAGTTGATTAGTTGCATCTCATTGTACGGTGATATGTTTGCAATGAAATCTGGTTCTAATTCTACTTTCGCTGATTTTGGTGATTTTGGTTCTTCATTTAGCCGTGGCCTTGGTCGCGGCTGTGATTATGGGTACAGTGGTCGTTTTGACCGTGTTTTTGGTGGTCATGATTCTGGTCATTATGGATTTAGTCGTACAGGTCTCATGTCAGGGGGAGGTGGCCATAGTCGAGGCCATGGTTCTAGACTTTGTACTTATTGTGGGGGAACTAATCATACGGTTGAGCATTGCTATGACCTACATGGTTTTCCTCAGGCTCATCGGGTTACTTCTTTTACTTCTTCCAAGGATATTACGCAGGTTGCACGCTCCACTGCTATGGTGACTATTTCGATGGAGGAATATCAACGCCTTGTGTCACTTCAAACAAGTTCCTCCATTGCTACGCTATCTCAGACAGGTTCTAGTGCTTGTATTGCAACTTCTCATTTTTCTGTTCCTTGGGTTATTGATTCTGGTGCATCTGATCATATGACTGGTACCTCTACTATTCTTTCTGGCCATCAGTCTATTGATAAACCATCTCGTGTTACCTTAGCCGATGGTTCTACCACTGATATTACTGGTTTGGGTTCGGTTTCTGTTACTTCTTCTTTGACTTTGGATTCCGTATTGCACATTCCTCGCTTTCCATTAAATCTTATGTCTGTTAGTAACCTTACTAAATCTTTAAATTGCTCTGTCACATTTCTTCCTGATGGTTGTGTGTTTCAGGATCTCAAGACGGGGCGAAAAATTGGTGGTGGTACTGAGCGTGGTGGTTTGTATTACTTTACCAACAATGTTCACCCTAGCTCTGTTGCCCTTCAGTCTTCTGTGTCACCCTATCAACATCATTGTCGACTTGGTCATCCATCCCTTCAGAATCTTAAATGGCTGGTACCTTCATGTAGCCGTGTTGATGCTTTGCCCTGTGAAGTCTGTGAGTTTAGTAAACATCATAGAGTGTCTTTTTATCCTAGGGTTGAGAGTCGCGTATCTCGTCCTTTTCACTTAGTTCATTCTGATATTTGGAGTCCAATGCGTGTTCCTAATATTTTTGGCTTTCAGTATTACGTTATTTTTGTCGATGATTATTCTCGTGTTACGTATCTTTATCTCATGAAAGAGCGGTCAGAGTTGTCTTCTATCTTTAAATCATTTTATATGGAAATCAAAACTCAGTTTGATCCTTGCATTCGTATGTTTCGTTCTGACAATGCAGATGAATATTTTCATAATTCTCTTTCTAAGTTTTTTGATGACCATGATATAATTCACCAATCTTCTTGTGCTCGAACTCCACAACAAAATGGAGTTGCTGAACGCAAGATTAAGCATTTATCAGAGGTTATGCGTGCTCTATTATTTCAAATGCAAGTTCCTAAGTCTTACTGGAGTTATGCTGCTCTTACAGCATGTTACTTGATCAATCGTATGCCATCTAGCGTTCTAGGTGGTCAGATACCCCATACAGTTTTATTTTGTGGTCGCCCTCTCCACTCATTACCCTTACGAGTGTTCGGGTGTACCTGTTATGTTCATGCTCTGGATCCTGACCGGGACAAACTTGATCCACGGTCAATTCGGTGTATTTTTCTGGGATACTCGCGCACTCAGAAAGGGTATAAGTGTTACCACCTCTTCGTCGTCACTTTGTTTGTGCTGATGTTACATTTAATGAGTCATTGCCCTTTTACTCGGGTAACAGTATTCCAATTCACCTTCCTGAGTCTGAGTCTGAGTCTGTGTTTCCTATTTGTGTACCATCTGGTCCTCCCTTGGAGGTGTATGTTCGTCGGCAACAAGTATTAACAGCTCCACAAGTACCAGCCACCACGCTTCCTCCGTCCCAAGATCCGGTTGCACCTTCACCTCCACCCCCACCCCCGCCTCCGCCTCCGCCTTCGTCATCACCTGGTCTTCCTATAGCTCTTCGTAAAGGTATTCGGTCTTGCACATCTCATCCTATTGCTCGGTTTGTTTCCTATGATCACCTGTCTCCGTCCCTTCGTGCTTTTACTACTTCTGTTTCGTCCATTTTTGTTCCTAACACTGTTCAGGAGGCCTTATCTGTTTCTGAGTGGCGGACAGCTATGGAGGCTGAGATGTCTACCCTTCACGACAATGGCACTTGGGAGCTGGTTTCTCTTCCACCAGGAAAGTCTACCGTTGGATGTCTGTGGGTATTTACCGTCAAGTATAATCCGGACGGCACAGTAGAACGGTACAAGGCCCATCTTGTGGCCAAAGGCTATACCAGACGTATGGCGTTGATTATGTCGAGACTTTCTCTCCTGTGGCCAAGATTAACTCTGTTCGCATTCTTATTTCTATGGCTACCAATCTTGGTTGGCCCTTGTTTCAGTTGGATGTCAAGAACGCCTTCCTACACGGTGACCTGCTTGAGGAGGTGTATATGGAGCAACCTCCTGGGTTTGTTGCTCAGGGAGAGCGTTCTCAGGTGTGTCGCCTTCGCAAAGCCCTTTATGGTCTTAAGCAGTCCCCTCGAGCTTGGTTTGGTAGGTTTAGTGATGCTGTGTTGCAGTTTGGTATGCGTTGCTCTCATTCTGATCATTCTGTCTTCTCTATTCAGTTAGATCGGGGAAGAGTAGTGTTGATTGTGTATGTGGATGATATCATTATTACTGGGGATGATCTGAAAGGTATTGATGAGCTGAAACAGTTCTTGCAGCGTCAGTTTCACACCAAAGATTTGGGTAAGTTGCGATATTTCTTGGGTATTGAGGTAGCAAGATCCAAGGAAGGGATTAGTCTATCTCAAAGAAAGTATACGCTAGATATTCTAGAGGAGTCTGGTTTATTGGGAGCAAAGCCTGCGGAGACTCCTATGGATCCAAACGTCAAATTGTGTGTTGATCAGGGGGAGATATTTCCTCATTCAGACCGTTATCGTCGCTTGGTAGGCAAGCTGAATTATCTCACCAATACACGACCTGATATCTCATTTGCTATCAGTATGGTAAGTCAGTTCATGTCAACCCCACGTTTTCCACATTGGGAAGCTTGTCTTCGTATTGTGAAGTATCTCAAGGCTCATCCTGGACGTGGCTTGTTTTATCGTTCAAATGGTCATTTGCGTGTTGAAGCCTTTATTGACGCTGATTGGGCAGGATCACCATCTGATAGACGGTCCACAACTGGGTACTGTACTTTTGTTGGTGGAAATTTAGTTACCTGGAAGAGCAAGAAACAAACTGTGGTGCTCGATCCAGTGCTAACGCAGAGTATCGTGCCATGGCTCATACTACATGTGAGGTTGTATGGTTGAAAGCTTTCCTTCAGGAGTTGGGGCTTGGCGTACAATTACCTATTCCTATGTATTGTGATAATCAGGCAGCAATACATATTGCTTCGAATCCGGTATTTCATGAGAGAACTAAACACATCGAGGTAGATTGTCATATTGTTCGGGAGAAGATAGATAGTGGCGTGTTGGCTACCGCTTTCGTGTCTACAGGAGCTCAGTTGGCAGATATCTTCACCAAACCTTTAGTTAAACCACGTTTAGAGTTGTTGCGTAACAAGTTGGGATTTTGTGATATTTATTCTCCAGCTTGAGGGGGAGTGTTAGAATATAGTTGGACTTAGTCCCACATTGGTTGCTTATGTTATGTAGCTAGTAGCCACATAATATAAATAAAGCTCACTTGTGTTAGGGTTAGTTAACACCCTTTATACTTTTCCTTCTTTCTCTCCCAACAGGCTTGTCATATTTCCATTCCGAAAGGTCTAAACCTGCCAAATGAAGGCAAAAGTTTCCGGAAAATATGCCTAGACTCTTGTTTACAATTCTTCTCTTCTTCTATTCCATTTTGGCACGCTATCAATGTACAATAAAAACTTAATAGAATGTTCTGAACACTAGAAATCCTCCTTTAAGAAGCCTTATCCTTCATCAAAACACTCAAAAGGAACACCCGAAGCTAATACAAGTAAACCAACTTGAAAGACTGCTTTGTAGCCCCAACAAAACCCATATTTAGCTTCAAACTCTTATAGTACAAGCCATAGTAGTTATCCAGTATTCTACATAGGCAAAGTTGCACTAAAAGTGCAGGAGCTCCAATAATAATCCTAGTAGAATGAACTGCAGAGACCTCCATCCATCCAGAGTTTTTATTCACCATGAATGCATAAGAACAATTACAACAGCTACATGTTGGGAAGCCAAAAGACTCTTCCATCAGAGGTTGGGCTGTAAACAAGCTGAGCTGAGCTTTGTCGACCTTGAGCTCGGCTTGTTTACTAAACGAGCCAAAAACTTGAGTACGAGCTCGGCTCGAGCCTTACGAGCCGAGCCCTTAACGAGCAAAGCTTAGTCATTTACAAAACAAGTCTCTTTAATCGAACCAAGCCTCCCTTAATGAGCCGAACTTTTGTCTCAGCTCGTTTACAGCCCTAATCAGAGGTCAAAAATCACTGAGGAGTGCCGGAGAATATCAAAGCTATGTGTCTCGTTGATAATTTCAGTGCTAAGAAAACACATTACTACGAAAATGGCATCCCCCCGAATATCAAATTTTGAGACATATGGCTGTTTGGCACAGGGAAAAAAACATATTGCATACCGTAACTGCAAAGCAAGAGGTTATGCACTTACAACTCTACGAATCAAAGGCTCCAGGACCGGCTCCACGCAAAGCTGGACTTTGCGCAAACTCATCACCTCCAGTATTACACTACAAATAGCAGACACGTAGTTAGAAAGCAAGTAAAAGTCTTGTTTGCACACTAGCAACTAATTGAAGACGCAGACTCATTCTAAATGGCCCAATCCAACTTCCAAAAGTAACACCAAGCCAATTCAGCATAGGCCACATAATACCTTTTGGACAATTTGGCTGACCCAACTATAAAAGCAGAAAACTATGTGCTCTTTGATGCCAAACTATGCAATTTCCAACATCTACAGTATGCCCACTTATAAAAGCAGTTTCCTGCTACTTTTCCAGCTTCAAGAATCCATTTTCATTTTTCATTTTCCAGCAGTCACGCACAAAAAGAATTGGTTGATGATTTTTGAAACTACATTTTGTAGGACCCCTTTTGGAAAAAGAAGCATCTATGAGAACACATCAAATAATATTTTCTTATTCTCGAAAACCGGAAAATTAACGAAATCTGAAAACAATGAAAGCGTTACTGTTTTCACATATCATTTCCAATAAGGGTTGTTGAAAACAAATTCCGGACAAATTGCAACCAAAACAAGACTCTCCAATCAACTGAGAACCAATTTACCCTATTTCCTTCTATCCCCGCTCAATTCAGGAACCCCTTTGGACCCTTCTAATAAACAAGAACATATAATCAAATAATTTCTACCTCGAAACTATTTGTGAGATGGTAAAAGTTGTACCCATACAGGATAAGTTGAGAGAAAATATATTAAGGTGGAGAAAATATATTAAGGTGGTTTGAACGTATTTACCATACACTCAATAGTTAAGAAGAGGGATATGATGGTGGTGGATAGTAGGGGTAGGGGAAGAGGAAGACCTAAACTGACTTTGGATGCCGTGATACGAAAGGATTTGGGTTTACTAAATCTAGGTTACCAGGTAGCTCTGAACACAGCTCAATGGAAATGGAAAAATAAATTCATGTGGCAAACCCAATTGATTGGAACACAAGGCTCGGTTTGGTAATGTCCCCCTAGAAATCAAGCAGAATTAAACCGAATTCCAATTGGGCAAACCATATCAACAAATTCGGTATACAAATAACACCCAATCCTGTTTCCACGCCCAAATTTCAGGTATAGCTAATTGAGCACAAACAAACACCCAATACACGTGTCACTACATGGGAGTGTCTAATAATCGAGAGAGAGAGAGAGAGAGAGAGAGAGAGAGAGAGAGACTGACTTTCTGAGAGAAGGGAGTTTCCTGCGCTTGTCCTCGGAAGGGTTTCCGTCCGACGGAGCCTTGCAATCGTCTTGCTGCTGTCGCTTCTGCGGCATCACCGGTGATCAAACAAGTAAACCCTAAGAGGCGGCGGCGGCGGCGGCTGTGGCTGTAAGCATGAAGTGGTTGAGGAGGGGAAGAAGAGACCACCATACGGTGTCGTATACGGGGAACGAGCTAGAAACTGCTACTATTTACTCAAAAAGATGTAAACAGCCGCAATATATATAGAAATTCATGTGTATAAACAACTAGTTGTATATCGATGCACGTCGTCTACGCATGCCAGCAAAGAGATGAGTCTGTGTTCGGAGCCCGTGGGCGGAGAGATTGAGAGAGGATGAAGATGGGAGGTGGGGTTCGATTGGGTAGGATTGGATGGGATGTCTACAAGTGGGGCCATATATAGCGCGTTTAGGGAAATTGGAAACTATTGTTCGGTTGCCTTTTCCGTTTAGTTTTAGTTTTGAAAATCAATCATTACCTTACTTCTTTCTCCAATCATTATCCTATTTTTTCAATTATTACTTTCTCATCTCTCTCTATCTCTCTCCAATTATTACCCCTATTTTCAATCATTACTCTATTTCTCTCTCCTCCCACTACCAAAACTAAACTAAACTAAACTCTCAACCAAACACAACCAAAGGGTTAAACATCACTTGTATGACTCGGGGTGATTAGGGTAGAAATATGCCAAGAGGTCTACAAGACTCTAAAAAGGAAAATCTCCAACTGAAAAAAGAAGACAAGTCACCAGGAGGGAAAAACAACCCCAAATTCAAGGAGCTAAAATGCCTTGTTTGGATTGGAGTTTAAAAATTTTTTTGAAAAATTGTAGGGGTAATAAATGGGGAGAGATAGAGAGAAAAATGTTAGAAGTAAGAAGAATCTAAGGGGAATTTAGGGGGAATTTTTTGAAAAATTCTTTTTGAATTGTGAAGAGAACAAGGCAACGTCTAAAGGAGCGGACGAGGCACACTGATGGGAGCCACCGACAGGCACGCAGGCTCACTTCAGATTTCCAACGGATGATCCGAGTTTTGTAATAATTGTTTTAAAAAATTTGAATGGGCTTGTGAAAAATCAGCTTAATTCGATATGTGTAGGTGTTTGATCCAATCCTTCATGTTTTTCAAGAATTCGAAAAAAGAATGAAAAAAGGGAAAATGACGTGTTTTGATAATTAATACATACCAAAGTCATTTTTAGCATTAACAAATGTTCTTAGTTTATTCTTGGTGGGTATTAATTATCAAAACACTTCATGGGCCGTCATTTTCCCATGAAAAAAATGAAAGATTTGATCGAGCAACTACCCACATCAGATTGAGCTGATTTTTCACGGGCCCATTTGATATTTTTTTTAATTATTGAACGACTCGAATCATTCGTGCGGGATTCGGAGTGGGCCCGCATGCCCATCGGTGGCTCTAAGAAAGGAAGAAGCAACCCAATGGAAAAGCATGATTACAATTTCACCGGAGAAAAAAAGAACTAATTTGCTCACTCGAATAATCGACAGGCTCACCCTTTTCCTCTAGAAAAACCTAGGGAGACAGAGATATACAGTTCAGAGGAGATTGAAGCTTATAATCCTTTGATTATAGTGAATTGATTTGTCTCTTCCCCCCATATCAAACCATGTAAATCTCTTGTGTTCTTGGTTTCTTACTTTCTTTGCATTTGTTTCATCTTCTTGTAGTTTGACATTGATATTGCTTGATTGAATCATTGTGTCTTCCGCTTATCGCACAACACAAACACGAGCTATGGAGTCCACACCCATAGGAGTCCAATCGATTCAACCAAACATGCCTAGAGTATTATACTACTTCCTCCGTCCAGATTTAATAGTCCTTTTTAGAAATTCGTGCCACTTTTCAATCGATTATATTTTGTAATTTATGATGTTTTACGTAATTATGAAAACATTGTCTTATATAATTAATTGAGATTTATCAAATAAGATCTATATTTGATATAAAATTCATTACTAATAGAAAGATATAATTTATTTTTTATCCGGTTAGAATTAAACTAAGAACTATTAAATCCGGACTAATGGGGTACATTATACAGACAAATGCTCATGTACCTCTTCGAATGAGACACATAGCAACTTTCTAGACCCCAATGTTTTGTTTGGAATTTGAGGAAGGTGAGAGAAAGAAAAATATGGAAAAATGAGATAAAAATAAGAGAAAAATTGTACTATTCACAATTCTAGATAATTATATTTTTTCACCTCTTTCTCTCCAAACCAAAAAATGGGGGAGGAATTTTTTTAATTTTTCCTTCCTTTCTCTTCCTTTCCACAAGTTCCAAACAAATCTTTACTCTCTATTTTTTATTATTTTTTTGATTTGACTGTTAGGAATTATAGGCAGGCCATCTACGCTAGATATGACCTTAACTATTTAAGGCAGACACAAAATTGTCCAAAAATGATATTCCCACAACGACTCAAACACAACGACTTACACAACCTCTCACATACATATAGGTTCCACACACACTACTATGTGTGGGCCCTACATGTGTATGAGAGGTTGTGTAAATTGTTGTGTTTGAATCGTTATATGAGTAATATTGTTGTTTTCAATTGTTTCTGTTGGCTTTCCTTACTACTAGATTCAAGATCCAAACGAATTGATATATATTAGGCGTTGAAGAGAAACAGACAATAGGAAGAAGCGATTTTCCGTAAGCTAATACACCAGATCTTCATCGAAACTGCCGTCCAGAACCACCTAACTCTATATCTTTATTAGTAGTGTCTACCATTTTTCCCCTTCTTTCGTAACAGCTTACGTGCACCTTTACTAATTTTAAAGTGATTAATTCCGTCTCCGCTAGCGAGTGGACTGATTAAAATCGGGATAAAGTCCTCTATAAATTGCCGACCCCTACATTCAAGAGTTGATAGTACTTGAAAATTTTTTAACACAAGACTTCCCAAAAAAATAAGCACACGAGTCCGAAGTCTTGATTGGTAGTACGTAACTCTATTGATTACATCAGGAAATTCATTATTGCAGTAGTTTAGTTAGATCAATTTGATAGCACAGTCCATATCCATAGTTGCGTATACGCACCTCGGGGTTATCCCAGTGGTAATGGCGAATGACTGACATTGGGAGTACTCTCTTTGGTCAGGGGTTTGATTCCCACCGGGTGAGTACCCTGATAGTAAGTGAGGGGCCATGATTGGTGTGGCAGTGCTAGTTGGTTCGATTTCCCACCGGGTGAGAACCCTGATAGTAAGTGAGGGGCCATGACTGGTGTGGCAGCGCTAGTTCTTCCGAGGTTTGGGTTGCGTGGTCGAGTCTAATTGTGGCTCGGCTGTAGGGCTATTCCTCGATTATTTATATATATATATATATATATATATAATGTCCGTAGTTGCGTATTTGTTCCTACATTTTGAGGTTGTCCAAATACCAACTACTCTTTTCCATTTATAACATTTCTTATAGGTTTTAACCCCTTAAAAATGACATCACATTTCTACTTTAGAAACAAACAACTTGGCAACTAAAAGGATATAGTAGTATATATTACCGGAGATTTGAAGGAGAAAATGAATTTTATATCCAACTGAGGACAGTTCCTCTGATTGCAGCTGTCCAAAAATATTTTTAATGGTCTAGATCTACTGAAAATATTACTATCAAGGTAAGATGCGTTTTACAATCTAGACCATTAATTATTGAGATAATCAGCGTCCGGGATTAAATTACCCTGATTTCTCAACTGTCCAACTGTACGTATGTTGAGAAGGTTGTAGACACTATTAAAATAAGGGATATGGAGTATCATTCAAGAATAGTCGCGTGCTTGCCCGGCGCTTTCCTTAATTACTAATTTATTAAGTGTAGAGATAGTTTTTAATTTCATAAGAGCACTGGGACCATACCATTAATTAATTGGTTCCGTGTCTTCAACACGTACATGTTGAAAGGAACATAAGTACTACGGAGTTTGGAAGACTAATTGGGGCATGTTTTGAGAGTCAATTTTGTTTGGAAACTGATATTAGCACTCCAATAATTGATAGAGACACTTCAATTGAGTAATGCGTAATGAGATAATCCAACTCCAAAACAAGCATGCTTTGAATCATGAAGGGAGAAGCAATGAACTAACAGGAAAGAAGATATAAGTAATTAAACAGTGATTAATATCGTCTTATTCTATGAATGTTTCATTAGAAATATAAGATGATGATAATCCGATACACGAAATGTAAAGGTGCCAAGATTAGTTTCCCAGTACGTGATGTTCTATATCACATGTAAGAGGAAGCCTAGTGTTTGATGTAAAATGGCTATAGCCAATGCAATAATTCTACATAAAAAAGTGTTTTTTTTTAAAATCAAATTTTGGCGCTATGTCTCCTGTGGTTTCTTCTGGATTGATTCAAACAGTTTTAAGTATTAACTACACTTTACAGTTCAGGACAAACCCCTGCACGTCATCACCAAACTTTAGACTTCACCAGAAAGGTCACAATCCCAAGATTGACGATGAAGAGTAAGGTTTGGTGATTCAGTGTAATGACTTCCGTGGTGAAGCCGTACATTTGGCATCCTTTTGTGGTGAAGTCATGCGTTTGGTGATGCCACATAAAGTTTAGTGATTCAGTGTAGAGACCTTCTTAGTGGTGTAACAATGAGTGGTGATGCCGTGTAAAGATTGGTGTTGCCGTGTAAAGATTGGTGATGGAGTATGGAGGTTGAGCATGATCTTTTTTTTTTGAATATATATAGTTGGGCATGAACCATAAAGTTTGGTGATGCATCGAATTGAAGAGATTGTTGGTGGAGTGTGATGCTTCGCGATGCCGTGTAAAGTTTGGTAGCTTTCTGTGTTGGATTTTTATGGTTAAAATTTCAATTGGATAGGTGATGTGGCAAGGATGCCTCCCTTTGCTTCCAAATATGGCACTATCAATTTTGAAGCCAAGCCATTTTAGAACAATTTGCCTCCCCATTAGAGCTCCAAGTTCTATTCTTTTTGTTCCAAAAATTATAAGTACAGCAGCACCCAATTCGGCTACCACTGGACTTGCTTTAAGGGGCTTTAGTTTTGGTTTTGGTTTTGGAAGTAATCTAGAGAGAGAGAGAGTGTGTGTGAAAGTTGGATTACTTTTGGGTGCCGTTCCGATGCGCAGTAAAAAGAACTTTAGAAAAATGAAGGTTTTCGAACTCATTTATTATGAAAATGAAAAATAATTTTTCAATTTCTTTTGCATTGTTTAAAAGATCTCGTGAAGATCTATCAAACAAGAGCTATATTGGTAGAAAAATTATTTGCGTAAACACATAATTTTTGAACTTGAAAAACCTTCTTTTTCCTAAAGTTCTTTCTACTGCACATCCGCAACGGAGACCAACCGACAATCGCTTGGGATAGGGACTTGCGACCTAGTACTATATTAAATGAAGATCACAAGCAATGGGCAACTGAATTAGTTAAAACATTTAAGACAGTTGGAGATTACTTTGAGCCTTCTCACAACAGTTAGTATATGTACTGCAGTGCCTTTTTGTCTCAATTCTCAAAGGTCACTTCCAACCTACGAGTAATTATTCAGTAGCCTTGGTCCATCGTTGCATGATCTTTTAACACTTTTCAATGCCATGCATTATGCGGTGAAGTCCATAGTGAAAAAAAATTCCTGAAAAATCGTGTGGTGGTGTTGCAAGAGCGATTAATAATTCATGCTAACGTGTGTCGTTTATGAGCGATTATTGGGCATATTTGATTGTCGTCAGATTGTTTTTATAAAGGATTGGAAAAGATGAGATTAATGATGAGAATAGAGAGTACATGTGGGTCCATGAGATGATAGATGGGAAATACTGAATTAATTATACTCCCTCCGTCCATTTTTTAGAGTCTAGTATTCCATTTTGGGTTGTCCCTTAATAAGTGTTCATTTTGTAAAGTTAGTAGGTAAAAATTGGTGACTTTTCCATTTTGCCCCTAAAAGTAAATTCCATTTTGAAAAGTTAGTGAGTAAAAATGTAATGATAATGTTTTCATAGAGGGTAAAGAGAGAAAGTGGAGGTAAAAGTTGATGTGACAGGTATAATGATGATGTTTTTTTAATAAGTTGAAATTACGAAGCAGGACATTTATAAAGGGACGGAGGGAGTATCGTGTTTCGTTAGAGTGCAATGAAGATGAGATAAAAATGATAGGAATTATTTTTTACCATTAGACGAGGGAGATAATCCGGGGAAGGAGCTACAATAAGCTAATACCCCTCCCTCATATTAGTTTTAATTAATCCTCCACATAATGGAGAAATAATCCATCCTTATCCAACTCTGCCCTTAAATGATGCAGATTATCTTGTCCTCATTTTTTTTTTTTTTTGATCAACTATTATATTGTCCTCTTGTCTAATAAAGGAGCTACAATTTTTGAAACTAGGATTCACTATTTTGGACCATCACGTTATATTTTGTTCTGAACTTGAGTATCTTGCCAATGCACTTCGACTAATCCTTCACACTCGTCAGAATCGTAATTTCCACCACAATTTTGACCAAGGGGTTAATCAATAGATATTTATCTAAGCAGGCTCTCACCATGGTTAAGCCAGTTACAGATGAAGAAATTAATAATACTCTTTTCAGCATGAACCCTAACAAGTTACCCGGGAAGAGATGTTCTCTCTTGTTTTATAATACGATATCTGAGGAGCAGGCTCTCACCGTGGTTAAGCCAATTATAGATGAAGAAATTAATAATACCCTTTTCAGCATGAACCCTAACAAGGCACCGGGCCCTGATGGATTTAATAGCTTCTTTTTCAAGACATGCTGACCTATTGTAGGACATCCTAGCTGGTGTTCTTTCTTTTTTCACCTCAGGTAAGCTGCTTGGAGAGGTGAACTCTACGTTCAAGCATTGGTGCCTAAGGTTGCAAACCCCACCAAAGCGAGTGACTTCATACTCGCTTGTATTGATTGATCCCAAAAGAGTTGATTGACAACACAAAGGATGAGAAGTGAAAGGGCACGGAAGAAGGAAAGGTTAATCTTCCGCATTATTTGAAATTTTTTTTTTTTTACATCTCAGAGTGTCTTGAAACAATTTATGTGCGCACCTCAATTACTTTCTAAGGGACCAATGTTGTCATCCACTAACGGGATTGAGACAATAAAGATAATTGATTTTTGGGTAAGATAGAGAACACTCAACCCCTGCATTTTTCTCCCCCTCCAAATTTTGAATATTGAATTGGACATCAGATTCAAAGAGGCTCCATCTACCTGTTTTGGTTAACATTATAGCCCGAATTAAACATGCATAGGATATATAACTCAATATACACTTAACCAAACATGGTCTTAATACACACATCTGTTTTTCCAAATACTGTGAAATGCTAAATCCAAGAGCCAAAGAATGAAGTGCACAGCATCATTTCAAAAATAAATCCTTAAACAGATCTCACATTGAATTAGTTTCTTCTGAGCTTGCTGATATAAGCAGAATGAAAGTAACAGTTTTACAAACCCTTTTCAGGACAACCAAAAAACTGTTTCCTATACTATCTAACCAGATTTGAGTAAACATAAGTACGTATTAAGTATCAGGGATTTGTGCAACAGGTCTATTCTTTCTCCTTTCCCTATCTCACAGAACTGGTGTTAAAATACATACCCCCAAACTCTCTGACCTCAGAAACGGCATTTATTTCCTTCTTGCAAAAAGAATATCGGGTTTTACAGTGTTTCATATGGACAACCATAGGCCACAGTATCCAGCCATGCTGCAAGATCTTCGCCTACAACTTATTGCATCGACCCCACAATCCTCATCTACCAAACACCTGTGGTCGTCGCGAATGTCAGTGATGTGGCAAGCACTCTGAACCTGTTGTTCAATTCCATGCCCATATTTCAACGTTGTTGCTGGACAGACTTGCATAGACATTGCACTCGTTCTTTTTGCTGCTTGTTCACTCTGCAAGGAAATAAAAACCTAGTACTTAGAGACCTCAAAAATTATGGGCTTTCATCCTGTGAAAAATGGTGTCGTCGTAACGCTGAAACACTCGGGGGGCGGGCAAGAAGCAATTAAAAATCCCTGACAATGCAATGCAGGCAGAAATTGAACATTCAGTTTTTCAGCCTGGTTTGGTAACATTTTCTGTTTTATGTAGCAGAGAAACTTTGTCAACAAACTGTAATTAAAATTGAAAAATTACTCACAAGGAACTTTTCTTAAAACAACACACTTAACCAAAAATATGTGAATTTCTAAACGTTTTCTCACAAAGAAGAACCTTTTTTGTTGAAAACTATTGAGTGTTTCTGGACTTTTCATGGTTTCTGTTTCCAACACAAATAAACAAAATAAAAAGAGTAAATAAACGAAAACATCAACATTGTCAGACAGAGCCACCAAATAGCAAGATCCATTGTCATCTAAAATGACCATCCAACTACTGGCCAAGAGCATTTCACAGAAAATACCAAAAGGAGTATTGACAAGACTAATGTAAGCTTTTCCAAGACATTCATTTCTTAGAGTGAAATATGATCCAGTGTGATTTCAGCTACTTGGTAAACCCACCATAAATTGCTGAAATAACTGTCAACGATAACATGATGCTCACAGAGAAAGCCAAGAGAAAAAGAGAGAATTTTCCACAAAGCAACTGATAACCTTCAAACCATCAAACACAACACAACAGACAAAAGGAGACAGCTCACCTTGACAAACGTCCAGTTGCTTGGGATGTAGGCCTCGGGGAGCCTCTCGTGCCAAGTGCTCAATACCGGAAGAGGATGGCCCTCCGTAGTGAAAATATAATTGCCATCAACCAAAAATGAATCATCGAAGAGAAGAAATAGATACTTGCACCTACAAAAGTATCGCAGACATTATAATAAATGCAATTTGAAATGTGCATTTGAAGTAGTTCTTTCAGAATGCTCACGTTTCAGCAAGGAAGAAACTATGTTGATGATCTTCTAATTGCATGGTAGTGACATCTCTAATGCTTGCGAACCCGCCTTCAACTTTGGTGTATAAATTAAGCGAATCTACAATTGATTCACCCACTTCCAGGAACCATGGATCTGAGAAGTGAGAACAAGAAAGATGCTATTTATTAAAGAAGGTCCTAACCTAACCAAAGCAGTGGACATGAAACTGAGACGACTTCAATGCATGATTCCAGAGATCCCATTACACATAAAATTCACCAAGGTTCAACAGCCAATTAACAGAATAGGGCACCACCTGATTCTCCAATTTCTGCTTTGCAAGCATTCATTTGGATTATATGAATGGGGCAGAGAAAAGCCCAGGTCTCCAAGAATCTACTGTTTGAGTGTCCTCGATTGAGAGAACGAAAACTTCCAAAGTTGATCATCCAATTCATTAAAAAAATAAACGCTTTTAGTTTTCAGAACTGTTTCCTGAATTCATTTACTGTAATAATAGGAGAACTTATTTCTAATAATAAGAGAACTTGTTTGCTTGACAGTTTTTGAAACTCATTTTTGAGAATCTTATGGAAAAGAACCATACGTTAAGAAAACATCGAAAGGGTGTTTCCATAATTCTTGAAAATGATTGCCCTCGAAATGAACATATGAACAATGTGGGTGTGCTTCGAAAACAGTTCCCTGAAAATCGCTCTGCAAAATTGATTTTTATCCAGTGGGCTTTGAGAATTTGCCATCTTGGCTTTCAATCGAGTAGTAATTTATAGGGTAAATTTCACTGACCTCCCCTGAGGTTTCTGACAAATGCAGGAGCCTCCCCTGAGGTTCTAATAATTGCACTGACCTCCCTTACTTTACAAACTATTATTCAGATTCCCCCATTCCGTTAAATCCACACTAACACCATTAGTTTTTGTTATTAATTGACTGAAATGCCCTTGAATATTACTAATCTAAACGATCACATCTTTTTTCCTTCTTTTTTGTAATTTAATTGAAGTTTAAAATATTAAAAGTAACATTATACTGGTTATATAAGACAACTTCAACATAAAATTAGACTCAATTATACAAACTTTCGTCGAATTTGAATAATTAATCATGCATTTTACATTATCATAGTCATTTTTTCCCTGTTTAAAGTGTGATTTTTCAAATGGAGGACACGTACTAATAAAAATAAACATTACTCTATATGTCAATTTTTTTTAAGAAATGATCTCAATATAATTTACACATTGATCATTCTTCAGTGCATTAGAGATGAAACACAATTATTACTAATGAACTAATCGGGAAAATAAGAAGGAAAAATAAAAAAAGATTAAAGAATTTTTTATACCGAATTTATTTAGTCGGAAAACATATTAAAAAATACACGATAATTTTTTTGTATGTGGGATTAGGCGTTCACATGCCTCTTTTATTTTTCAAAACCCACGTAGGAGAGGAAAAAATAGATCGTGATCAATTATCAAAATGCATAACTCGGTATACAAGCTTGACCAAAGTATGTATAACTCAAGTATGACATTGTTAAATATTAAATCACAAGTCAATTAAAGAAAAAAACTAACACACAAACATAAAAATTAAAAAAAAAAAAGAAGAAGATACATTGACTTTGTTCATGAAAAATATGTAGAAATCAAGGTAATCTGACCAAATATATTTAGTTAGTTCTAATTTAACAAAAAAAATTCCAATTAGAAAAAAAAATGGAACAAGAAGAATTGATTTTATAGTTTACATTATATTTGAGGGCATTTTAGTCATTTAGTAGATAATACTAACGGTGTTAGTGTGGATTTAACGGAATGGGGGAATCTGAATAATAGTTTGTAAAGTAAGGGAGGTCAGTGCAATTATTAGAACCTCAGGGGAGGTTCCTACATTTGTCAAAAACCTTAGGGGAGGTTAGTGAAATTTACCCTAATTTATAAGAAGGAATTAGTAATGAGAGAAGCTGAAGTAGTCTTATGCACTACACAGCCATAGTGTTGAGTTAAAGTGTAGAAACAACATCAAGAGATATATGGAGGGACTGGTGATGTCTTTGAGCTGGGATGGGTAGCTGAATGGTGGCATAGGTGAAGGAAAGATGGCCTCAATCAAGGAGGTGGTTTCGACAGAGACTGGCAGCCAGCACCTTTTTTTTTAATGGAACAGCCAGAACCAATTTCAGGTTCAAGAGAAAGTATCTTTGGGGTTCAGACTCTTCAGAGACAGAAAGAGCAAGGAATTGCATTTAAAACCTCTTTCGAAAGTGTAACATGTGTAATTGAAATGTAGAGAAAAAAACATCAGTTGAAACTGGTTACAAGCAAGAAAGGATTTCTTCTATATTTCAAAATGGCCAGATTCGAAAGCCTTAAGGAAGGTCCACGCAGAGTTTTCCACATGTATTCATGTGCATCAACAGTAACAGAATAATGGTTTAACGTGATACTACCAAGCCAAGAAGGCCATAAAACCACCACCTCCAACTTCCAGTTAGTTGCACAAAGTTGAAGATTCATGCTTCCACATAGAAGCCATGAACAGACACCATCAGAATAGGAAATGAGCTTACCTTTGGTTGCATGATAAAGATAAAACGTGGACTCCGCTAATTCAGGGCGCAGAGGATAATACTTTTCTGTGGGGTGCAACATCTGACGATCCAGCAAATACCTATAAATTTTTAAGGTTCTTATTAGTACATTTGAAAAGGCAACAACTGTAAGCTAATTGAACCACTGTCTTTATACTGAAGGGGGATAACTTCACTAGGACAAGAAGCCGGACACCTTTCTGGTAATACTCCAAACCTCTCCCATACAGAAAAGAACTCACGGTGCGATGAGTTAGCAGCTGTAATATCTCCAACAAGTACCTAATTACAATCAGGAAGGTCAAAATGGACTCTACCTTTAAATCATCCATGAACAAGTAATGGTTTTCATTTACTTACCTGTAGACCAGGCCAAAATGCTTGAAGGCTTGTTAGTTGCCAATAAGTTGCTTGTCCTGTTCTCATATCAGCTTCATGGTACCTAATTACAGTGAAATGATCCATGTCACTCCCAAAATCTAGTAGACCACCCAGCGGACCAATTCGACATGATTGTGCCATAACAGCAATAATTTTACTGTGAGGATGAGCCTTGTACTATGTATACCAGATACTTTAATGAGTTACTGACTTACTGTCACAAACATGCAGAAAGTGTTTTTAATTTGAAAATGTGAAGTAAGTGGCCAAACATAAAACTTGAATTGGAGAGTTGGGGACATTACGCACTACTGGTCTGGATAATCATAAATTTCATTTGCACGCGCAGAAAATATAACTTCTAAAGCAAATAATCCTAAACTTGCCAGCAAATAATCCTAAACTTGCCAGATAGGGGTTTTTTTTTTTGGCCAATTTGTATAATAAATTGGAGATTTTTTCTCCTCGCTATTAAAATACTAGAAAGTCTTCAAACACTCCAACTGGTGGCGAGGACTTTTATTTTGAGATTTATTACCCAATGTGAATCAAATAACTCAATGATTTGAGACTTGGGCTTAGAGTAAACAGGAATACTTTCAAACACTATAAAGGCTAAAAATTTGGAATTTGAATGCCCTTCAAATTTGGACAGATTTCACAAATCACATTGATCTCCAAACAAGAAGTATAAAACTCATGTATCAACCAAAAGGAAAGAAATTCCTTTGCTTCTTTAGACTAGAAGCTTTGAAGAGGACAAATGTAACTATCCAATTGTAGATCAGTTTCCGTCCGATGGATGGCGGATGATCCAGGTTTGTAAACATGGATTTAGTTCAGTAAAATTCACACACACGCACACGCACAAACAAACGGACAAACAAATGTATATACATAAACAAGCATTTCGGAATTGAAGTAGCTTATAGGGGGGAGAACCGACACTGTAACAGGAAAATATCAGTTGTACTGTACCATGGCCCATGTCTAAAATACTTCTGCACCCCAAGATAAGCAGATTGAAACATCCTCCAAAACTCATCCTTTCCGAAAAGAATGTGGGCTTTTATTAGATACTCATAGAATGAATCGACCCCTGAAGAAACCACAAGGAACCCGGAATCAAATACAGCAAAGGAATGCAATAATGCATATGCAATAATAAGGAGCATTTCATGTTACTAACAGAGACTATGTCCCGAACACCAGACTAACAAGCGCAACTGAAGAAAGATGATCAGTCTGTTCTGTTGGTACAACTGCTTCAAAATCAATTCTAGAAATTTTAAAAAAAATGTCTGGCTGATGGAATTCAAAACATATTTACAAAGGTTTTTTATTAAAAAAAGAATCATGTTTTTTTGAAAACATGGTTTCACCCTCGAAAATTATTTTCACTAAAACCCAAGTACAATACGAAATTGACGAGTGTTTATGTTATAGATCCAACTTTAAAACAAAATCTGAAAAAATGGATTCTGAAATGCTGAAGCTCCTAAGAAAATCTATGAACTTTATGCACAAAATACAACATGACGAAGGAATTAAAGCTGAAAGAACATACCAGCACCTATGCCAGATGAGAACTCTAACCATTCTCCAGTTTCTACATCCAAAGTAGTTCCTAGAAGATTCAAAGAACTCCGCATGCTCCATAACTTACGAAGAGCACGCAATGCTGCAGACTCAAATCTAGGGTCACCAGTTAATCGAGACAAAGCTCCCATTTCAAGAATCAGTGAACCTGAATCCGGCAACGGAAAATTAGCTTATTGGGGACATCCTTTAAAGGATTCATTCAAACTGCAAAAAATGGGCTCCTCACCACACCCTGACGTGCTTGTTTCAGTTGTCTCATTGTCCATCACCCCATACTGTCCACAGAATTTCGCATTGATGTGGTGTCATAAATCCTTCTTAAAACAAAACCAAACAAACCATATTCATCCTTTCGGAACTATTGAAAGGTCTATATGGTAAAAGAGTATACTGTATTCAAAATATTTCCAATTCAAGCATGTTCCCAGTCTAAAGCAGGTTCAGAAAAGCAACACATGACCATACAAAATACAGATGGATGACAATTTGGAGGATCCTCGTCACGAGTCTTTAATATTTCTAACAATAGCTCCATAGCTGTTCATGATAATGGGTTTCAAATAGCGTCAAAATGTACAAAACCAAACTCCAATACTCGAATCAATTTTGTGATCATAAAGCCATTTATTGCCAGCCCGGGACAATTACTATTAGCCTGAAGTCGGCCGATTTTTCAGCCTACAAGTCCCAGCATTAAATCACAACACAACAGCAATGCATTTCCTATTAGTCGATTTGCCATGAGTTACATATGGTACACAAGCTTAGGTCAAAAGAAATAAATCAAATCTCTAAACGAAAGGCAAATGCTTCAACAGGTTTATCATCTTTATTTCTGCGACCTCATGTAAATAAGGTAAGAGGATCCCGGCAAAGGGTATTCCTTTCCCATTGTGAAACAGATCTCATCAGTTCAAACAAATTGAGTTCTAGCCTGACAGCATTTTGTGACGGTTTGTGTGTCCTTGCTACTATCTCTTGTTCCTCATCATCTCCACTGAAAACTGATTACATTGAATAGGTATCTTTTCTACTTGCATTTAGTCGACTTCTGAATCTGCTGATTATGTCCTCTAATCTCTACTTCTCAAACTATCATTGTATAAGGCAATTACTGCACATATGTCATATGTTCATCAATAACCCATGTTCGCCAATTAAAATTTTTTGTAGGCCAATGAGGGATTAGGATGGGAACATTAGAAACCACACAGGAGCAACAAGCGCAAACTGCTATGTGGATTATGAAGGAAGCAAGAAATTCAAAGTTACTTTAAAGAATGAAACACCTTGAATACCTCAAAATTTCTCGATTAAGAATCACGACGCATTCTTTTATTAAGCATGATGTAAGAAGTACCTTCAAATTAATCCATGCATATGGCATGCCTGTGGGGGTGTCAAAAGCAGGTAGAAAGCGCCGCCCCAAATCATCAGCCAGAATAAGAAGTTGATTCTTGTAATTTCCTTGGACCAACCTGTTTGTAGAATCAGTTGCAAGAATATGAGCAGAAACAAGTCCTCCAAGAACTCTTATGTTGCACTACACAATAGCGAAAACACCATTAAACACAATTCAAGCACATCAAATTCAAGTTGATTTACCATAAACACCACTCCTTCAAAGGAGGAAATAGCAGAAAGAAAGAAAAAAAGTGCGATGGACTCTAGCTTTCATCCAGTAGCAGTGTAGCCAAGCTAGATGAAGCTTTGGGTCAAACAAGTTCATGGTATCTAAAATTTTACATTTAATTTCACAAATTTTTACCTCAAAAAGATTTATCCTTGCATCAACATCAAATGTTAAATAATCAGAAAGCCAAAGAACAGCCCTTTCGAACTCTGTGTTGTTCCCCATGATAACAAGGCTGAGAGAAAGAAGAAAGAACAGAGAGAGTGTCAGAGTGATCTCTGCTACAAGCCTACAACACTTCAATTTAGAAATAGTATGAAAATCCTAAAATATAAGTATTTTTTGGCAGAACATAAAGACATAGACGAAAAAAATAACTACGTCGTTGTGTCCATGAATTTATCTGTACAAAAACTATATGGTACCTGGACAGTGATTCTATAAGTGTAAGGGCTGATCCATTATACTCTTGCGGCAAACGTTCGAGCTAAAAAATGAGACAGTAAACAAGTAAACTATCCATTAAAGCTATTAGTGCAAATGACATCAGTGATGAAAAACTAGTTACCTTCAAATTTCCAAGCTCAACTAGGGAGTCAGTGTGTGTTTTGGTGAGAGGCTTTAATTCATCATGCTAAAAGAAAAAATAAAATAGAACTTTCATATATTTTTCATAATGAGAGAAAGTTTAACTTTGAACAGAACAGTCACAGGGAACCTGAACTGACCGGAAAAGCATAAGTCATATAGTTGTCATAAGCATGGTAAAACCTGAAAAGGGAGGAAGCACTATACTGTTAGTTTGCCACATTGATCAGTTAAGAAAGAGATGCCAGACATCAACAACAAAGATGCTTCTTTAGTCCTCCATTTTTGTTCTTTGGCTTTTACCACTAGCTTTTCTATCCTTTTCCCTTTTACTTGGAAAAATTCACACTTAAGGGCATCTCCAACGCTATGCTAACATCTTGACTCAACCTTAATCTGAGTAAAAACCAACCAAAGCCATACCCACTCCTCTACTCATACTCATAGGAAAATGAGTTTTACTTTTACTCACTTTTTGTCTCAGAGCAAGGGAAATGCTTCCTCAAATTGAAGTTATAGAGGCTAGTTTGGAGCTTTCAAATTGACCTAGTAATGAAGTTTTTTCTCAAATTTATGCTTGAGTTCGTCCAGCAGAGTTATTCAAATCAAATGAAGTGTCTACTCAGTTTTTTACTCAATTAGACTAAAAATATAATTAGAGGGTCAGAGCAATCGGATAGAAAATGACTTCCAGTATGACCCCTAAGCTCAATTCAGTTTTCAAGTGCAGTTGGTTCTTGAGAAAACAAAAATCTAACTACTACCTAGTACGAGCAAAAGAAATAGTAGCCTAGTTTTCAATTAAAGACATTAATAACAATAATTAATTATTACACTCCTTTCCTCCAAGTTCCAAGTCGCCATATGGGGAAAAAATATGACCCCTTTGACACCCTTAACATGCTATTCTATTTTCACCACACAAAAAAAAAAATGCTATTCTATCAGCTGGCTTCCAAAGTGTTGTCAACAGGGAACTCTATATTTCCTTTGATCGCTTGGAACTCTATATAAACTGATAATTAAGTTGAGGTTCGATGTCTAAAAAACCCAGCAATCAAGTGGGGGTTGTAAATAATGAAACCCAAAAATCTTGGGTTAGAAAAAATTAGTCTTTTGAAGAAGCCCATTAAATGAAACCAACTCACTCCAACTACAATCGGAGTCTGTACAGGAGAATTCACTCCTTCAAGACAAAAATTTTGTGAGAGTTCCTAACGTAAATGACATAATGAAAAGTGGACCTATAAACAAGATATAACCCCAAGAAACAGAAAAGCAACAATTCAGATATAACAGCCAGATGGTGACGGTGTTCCAACTATATATTACAGATCATCAATCAACAGTCCTTATAAATTTGAATAGAATTGAAATTGACTCACATTTTGCGAACTTTCTGACTCATGCGTCTCTTCTTGGCTGCCCAACGAGGATCGGGGGCTGACATAGATTTGCAAAAGATGGTGGGAGAGATCACCAGAAAAATCAGAACCCATGTCCCAGATTTCCGAAGGTACATGTCTGGGATAGACTTTGAGAGAGAGAGAGAGAGAGAGAGAGAGAGAGAGAGAGAGAGAGAGAGAGCTAGCGAGACAGAGAGACGTTGGGTTGGTGCCAAGAAGGGGAGATAAGACACAAGATAGATGATACTACCAGGTGATGTGGTGCCATGGTGGGTGGGTCGTGGGTGGGTGCTTTGGCTGGCTGGCAGGCAATCAGGAGTTACCTGTTTCCTAGTATTTTTTAGTAGTATTTCATAGGTAAAACTCCCTCCGTGCATAAATAAATATCCGGTCTGTAAATTTAGACTATTAAAAACATGCAATTTTTAGTTAAAAAATTTAAAAAAAATTCATAATTTGAAAGAACCCATTAATATCTATTGCTTTATGAAAAAAAATTTAATTTTTTAGCAAAACAAATACATCTTTTTTAAAGGTATAGGTTTGCAATCTAAAATATTTATTTAGGAAAGGGGAGTAATATCAAATTCATGAGAAACTCCAAACTATAGATGTGGATTAAATTACTGGATACATATTTGTTTACTTTTATTTGTATCGGAAGAAATTTTTGTTTTCTGATAGCATATCATTTTTCTTACTACTAGATTTTTCAATTTTGCGTATGCCACTGAAAAATATGGTCAAAAGATTTTGTTGCTCTTACTTCTCCTTCTTTTTACTAGATTTTTTGTCCATATTCAGTAATATTCTCCCTTTCTAATTATTTTTTCTAGGGACAATCCAATAATATCCTCAACTCCAAAATGGCTCGTGCAATTTTTTGTATTAGAAACATATTTTCTGAGTTAATTTTTGGGAATTAATATTCACACTTCCTTTGTTGTTATTCACACTCTGATATAGAACACGTGGAAACTCAATTCCATGATCAGCTGGACCGAGCCAAACCCCAAAAGCCCAGACGGTGTTTAATTTCAGATTACCCAAATTGACAAAATTCGGACGAGCTTGGAATAGGCTCAAACTTGGTGGGATGACTTATTTTTGCGCTCCGGTCCATACTCATTGACCCTAGGTTGATGATCAATAGTGCTTTTTGGCCTAATTCCTTTGCTTAGGCTTTCAATTGCGTTATTTTGCTGTTTTAAGAAAAATTTGTTTCGTTAATAACTCTTAGACCGTAATTCCTTTTATGTTGATTCTTTTTGAGAAAGTCTTGTTTTTCTTTCCCGTTTTCAGTTTTAGAAAAAGCCCCAAATTCTGAAACTTTTTATTTTCCAAGTTTAATTTTAGGATTTCTATGGTTTCGGCGTATATAAGGGTTTGGAACCTAGAGTTTATGCAGCTTTTAATCAATAATATTACAGAGATTCTATCTTTCTTTCTTATGCGCAAGATTTGCTCGTTGCGACGAGTTGTTTATCTCATTTGGACTAGTACGCTAACCAGTCTCTCGTGAATTCCACTGCGTCACACTCCTTTGTCTTTTAGCAAAAAAAATATGCACACACTTCTAATACTAAAAAACAAAAAAGGGAGTGTAAATATTAATTTCCTAATTTTTTTTTAGTTTTTCTAAAATTGAAGTACATTGCTGAAAAACCAAATCAACCCACAAATTTAGGGTAAATTTAGGTTCAGTTTGGTCCAAGTTAATTTGTTTTAAAGACAATTGATATTAATTACTTTTTTTGACAAGCAAAAGAATTTTATTAATCTCCAAATCCGAAAATTACAAAGATTAAAAGGAGATATTAATTACTTTACATGATCTTTGATTTAACGTTTTGTTAAATATTTTAGATTAATGATTTGAAAGTACAAAAAAATTGAAGTTGAAACATTCTGATAAGATGATACTAAAGACAACTTTTTTTTATATTTTTTAGTTGCAGTTTTCTAATCTTGAATTCATCTCAACAAATACAAATGAATAATTCAAAATGCTTAAGTGAATTCAACAAAAATGGAAAAAAATACAAAAAATAAATTTCAGGCGAATGTAGCTCCTTGTAGTTTCCATTGTTTTTGCGGTTCTGAATTTCAACGATAGTAGAACCAGACCCCAAATACACATCTAATTACACACACTCACAAAGCTTGAGCGTGTGTATTTAGGTGTGTGTTGTGTTTGTGAACTTTTGGAGCTTGTTCGTTTGGGGGTTTTAAAGCCTTTGCGCACGGTCCCAATACATTTTCTCTGTCTATCTCTCTCTAGTCAAACCTCCTTCAAAATTCAAAACGAACAAGCCCTGAGCTTTGTGAGTGTGTAATTGTACGTGTGTTTAGGCGTGTTTCCTACCAACGAGCTTATAGCCCAGTGGTATTGCCCAAAGGCTCCCATAGTGGAGGCCAGGTTCAAGCTCTCATAAGAGGCGCTTTAGGTATGTTGCTCCTTCCCCTTCCCCTTCCCCTTCCCCTAGAGTACGTTCTTTTCCTTTGAATTTTCCCTATTTCATTCTAGTAGAAATCATACAGACCCAAAGAAAGAAGAGAGATGATAATAATGTCCTCTCATTGGGGAAGGGAGGAACAAAAATGTAACACCCCAACCCAAAATATATGCGTGACTCTACTAAAAATGAAGACAATGTTGAGATCGGCATATTAAATTATTTAGTTTTATTTTCGAACGAAAAATTGGAAGCAGTTTTCATGTAATGAACGAACAAAAAAAGAAAAAGAAAAGAGGTGAAGTACAAATGTTTTTCCTTTAAGTACGTGTGGTAGTTTCTACTATCCTCTAGGAATTATAAAAAAAAAAAAAAAAACAAACAGAAAAAAATAGAATCTGCCACATTAACTTATAGCCACCTAAAGTAGCTTAGCCAAGTCATTCTCATAGCTTGGCTTACTCTCATAGCTTGGCTTACTCTTACTTAAGAGAATGACACCTCACACTTGTAGTGACACATGGAGTATTAGGTGTCAAGTTTAGGAAGATTAGGAAACTCTATAAATAGCAAGTCCTATTCTTAATGCATGACCAAAAAATAGTATCCACTAGTACTAGACTACCTGTACGGAAAGGAAAAAGAAAAGAAAGAAAGAAAGAGGGAAAGGTTAAGTTAGTATAATATTAGTGCCACGTACCAAAAGAAATAAAGAGAAGGGAGGTAATAGTGCCCTGTCCAAAGCCGTGTACCATAGCCATACTGTTGAGCTATCGCGCTCTATCGGGAGGTTAGCAAGAATACGAGTTAAGTCTCCTCCAAGCTTACAAAAAGTCCAAGGTGAGACACTTATACTTTAGTTACATAATTTTTCTTTATAAAAGTAGCATGATTTTATGTTGAGGAAAGATTACAATTTTATTTAAGATATGCCATGGAAAAAGATATGAAAAATTTTTCATGTTAATTATTAGAAGCAGGTCAGACAAAGGTGATGACACTGTAAAGTTTAAGCTTAGAAAATGATAGCAGTCAAACAAAGGAGATGACCTATTGATGTATCCAGACAGTTGTCTCGAGTTTGGGGGACGCTTAAAAAGATACCATAACACAGAAGGGAGTTATACGGACGGAAAGAATAGGGCCCTAGTGGCCGGTGACTTGATCATTTCACACAGCAAGAGGGTCGCTCCCCTACAGAAAGATTAAGCTGTTGGATGAACATTATAAGATTATTTGTTTCAGATTATGCAAGCATTTATGTTAAAAATTGCTTTCCATGGTATAAAACGTGCAACTTTGGTATTTGTATCTCATATGAGGATTCGGCTTATGAAAATTAATAATTTTTTTTTTTACAGATAATGAAGAATAGAGATGGAGTTGCTTCTGCCCTAGAACATGCTTGATGTACTTTTGTGTAGATATTGTAAAAATGTTATCTTTTTAGAAGGCTTGGGTTTTGTAATAAGTGTTTTTGAAATACAACTGTTATGTTTTTCTCAAACCATTGTCTCCAAATTTAATTACGAAAAATGGCCTAGGTGAGCGTTAGGACTCATCGGCCGGTCACGATGACTCGACAAAGTTTCTAGAATCGGGGTCGTGACAAAAAATCTTCCAAACCCTAATGTCACAGTCCAAACGTATAAATACATACATTGATCCTTCACAATCATCAATTCGACTACATCCATCACTTTCCCTAGCCAAGCACTTAATTGGCCCATTGTGCCCCTCTAGCACCCCCAAACACCACCACCACCCACCACCACCAATCTATCTCCAAATCCTCACTGTTCTATCCGCTGAACCACTGAAAACCAAATGCCCCACCATAACCAAGCACAAAATATGCCCCCTTAGCTCTCCCATCACCACCATCCCTCCTCTAGCACCCCCACCTCCAATTCTATCCTCCTTCTCCCACACCAACACCGCCCCTTCATTGGCGCTCAAAAATAACACTAACCCATCTCTGCTCAGAGCTAATGCATTCACCCCCAACTTGTGTCCCTGCAGTTAGAAAAGTAAATTATCAAAAAACCACGAAACATGAATAATAACATAATAAAAGAACCAAAAAATTGCTTATTCACTCATCTACTTCATAACAAGGAGGGTAGTCCTATGGTCCACACCCCTTATTAAGGGATGTACCGTACACTCCATAATTTTAAACCATTGGATTTAAAAGTGAATAATCCGGACCACTCATTTATTAGGTCAATTAACAAAATGAAAAAATGGCTTAACAGGTAAACGGTGGCTCTCTCTCCCTGACGCTCTCTCGCTCTCCATATCTCTTGTCTGGCTCTCTCTCCCTACCACTAACTACCCTTCGAAGACCTCACTCCGATGATTTCCTCCGCCATCCTCCCACATCTCAATCCGTTGTGATTTCGCAGGACTATCGTCTCTGTCTCTCTGTCTCTCTGTCCCGCCCACTACTCGTTCTGGTTCAACAATCACACTCGGGCGACCACTCACTCTGACGTCCTTGCTAGAGTGACAGTAAGTCTCTCTCCTTTTCTCTTCGAGCTTGGAAACGGTGATTTCTCACCAGACACATAACGATAGGGGAGCAACCGCGGACTTATTCCATCTTGTTCCTTTTAATTGAATCCTTTCATGGGTTAACAAATTAGGTTTTTCTTTAGGGAAAAACTAGGGCTTTTTCCATAGATAAGGAATTGGTTCAACCTTTTGATTGTGTATTTTTTTTTATGCCTTCATCACATCAATGCTATTCATAGTTGAATGAAAATTTTGATTTCATAGTTTCACTGCGAACCACGTGTTCGATAAAATGCTTCTCTACAGGGATGAAGCCATGAATAGGGTAGGGGTGGCCAAATAAGAGGGTACTGAATTCAAATTAGGAAGAGACCTATGTCAAGATGATATGTAATAGTACAATTCATCTATAATTTTCCTATATTTCTTCAAACTGGAATAGATAGGCTGAAGAAATATAGGTTGTCTTCGCCAAACCTTCGAGACAGCTTTGAGTAGAATAGATAGGCTGCATGTTGCACCATATCAATCTTTAAGCACAACCAGTGATCTTTATTGTGGTTGAACAGTATATAAATCTACACATGCACCAAAACAACATTATCGTGATAGTGGTCATCCAACCATATTGGTCGTACTTATTTTAATGTTAGCATACCAATACGTATTGATATTACCTCTTCACAAGCATCAATTGGTCCGGTGTATCCTTTTTTTTTGAAGAATAAGTCTGCTACACGTTCATTGTTTCCCTCGTATTCCTCATTTTTAATGATCATTTGCTACATGTACATGGTGAATACAATAAACAACAATGCGGACATATGTACAGTCAATGACCTTCCAATTAGGACATGTATGGTAAAATGAACAAGGAAAGAAGCTTAAAACTGCAAAATTTGAATGACATAATACAAACCTATTTTTTTACTCCGTGCATAGCATGACTCCAATAGATAGACTTATATAACATATTTAAGATTACCAAGCAAGAAAAGAGTACGCACCGAGGCATATTCCGACATGTACCAAATCCTATGCCTCCCATCCAGGTACTTTGTCCTTTGTTTATTTGTCAGTTGAATAACTACCAGGTTTATGACCTACATTGATTGTTCTAAAAGTTACCGCACAATGTAAAATTATTAAAAACAATGAAATGGTAAATCTATGAGAGGCGAAGACAATGCTTACAGTAGTACATATCCAGGCATAGGGTTTTAGACAACACATATACTGGCGAGTACCAATTTCGTAAAATGAAACCCCATTGCAATGACAGATTCCCTGGAAGGAGTAACATCATAGAAGAATAGTAAGAGGTTAAAAGTAGAACTAACTCATAAATTATTAAAAAATTTAATATGGGCAATGCTTGAGTACCCTTGTATGCAATTCTCATCAAATATGGACTTCACCATCACTTCTTCCTCTGAAGTTAGAAACGTAGATGGACTTGTTTTTTCGATTAACGGTGACTTGTTTTTTATGGAACATAAAAGAAAAAAGTTACATTTATACGGTAGAACTTTTCAAATTAAAGCAAATCAGTCCTTAGCAACAACATCAATAAACACTTGTGGAATAATTTGTTCATCCGATGGTCCAAGAAGATTATCCAGAAATTTACCCATCTGCTTACCCATCTTCCAAAAGGTTACAAACACAATAGTTGTTAAATGACTTGGAATTAGCCCAATTATAAGAAGACCTTGGACAAATAATGTTATTAGTTTGGACTTGGTTTACATTTGCAACTGCGGCATCCTCATCATCATCAGTAGGCATGCTGGTGGTTTGGACTTGGTTCATCTTTTGGACTTTTTTGACGCCATCAGCAAAATAAGGTGAACGAACGCATGGAGCAGGCCTTCTCTCCTCTTTTGATCGAGTAATTGGAGCAACATAGTCGTTGTTGCATGATGACATATCCCCAATGTCGACTGATTGAGTAGTAGCATGCATAAGGCTAGATTTAGTTTGCCCCCGACCTCTTCCACAACGACCTCCTACTCCTCCTCGGCCTCTTCCTATTTGACTTCCTAAGATTGGCAAATTGTGTTCAACAAGAGGTGAACCCATGGCCTTTTTTTGTTTTATTACTTGACCTTTTCTACCTTTTTTGGGGCCCGCTCCTTCACGCCCAAAAACTCTATTGATGGGCCATCACTTTCTTTCCCATTATTTTTTTCTAACATGAGATTGTGGACAATCTTTGTTTTTGCAGTCGCACCTATTTTATTTGCTGCCTTCATTCCCTCACCATCATTCATTTTTTCCACCACTGAATTAAAACAATCAAGCCCATTTGCAGCGGCCAATTGATCTGGACGCACTATGTGCTTCATGATCACATTGTGTAAGTTATACACTACATCCTCAAGCTCACCAATTTGTTGACTTGTCTCTACCCCATCCCCAGGTGCATTGGCATTTTGTTCCCAATTCTTGATTTTCTCTTTCATCGAGATCATCGTATGCTTCAGCTCACCAATATATATCGTGGCGCATGTTATCATAAATTTCATTTTTTACCTCATTGACATGATGAACGTTCATTTGATTCTACTTACTGAAAGTAGCCTTCACCTAATCATGCAAACATACCCACAAATTCAGGTTCACGTATGCAATGAATCCAAATGCGTATGTGTGCATATGATTGAAATGTATTACCTCATTATGGCATCCCCCAACTTCCGAAATAGTCGAAAGGTCTTTTTAAGTTGTGAATCACCCCAATCATTCAGGCGAGGAATCGATCGCATAGTAGCATATGTGCTCTCGAAAGTTGAAGAAACATTATCCAAGTAAAACAACTGCATGACAAAAAAACAACTGCATAACAAGGGACCTTATGAACAACAAACAAAAATAAAAAAGTTTACGTGTTACATAAGTTGTGGGTGCTTTTCATTTGATGGAAGTAGATCTATATATTGTGTAGGTAACACATGAACCAAGCAATTGTCAGAATATAATTGAGGTACATACCAATAGGAGAAACAAACATCCACTGATATTAACCTTTTTTCGTCTTGGTAAATGTTGATGCTGCAGACTAGGGAGTGCAATGTTAAGTTCCCCCAATTGCAATTCTTCATGACTTCAACATCCTTCACGAAATGAAGAGAAGAAACATTCAGGGATACCTTCGTGGTTGGGTATAAAAGTGCACCTAATGCAAATAAAGCGAATTTCCGCTTGAACTCATCGCCAGCATCAACGGTCTTTTAGTCTTTGAGATACTATTAATCCATTCAAAGGAATTACCCCATTGACCACTCCAACACTTTCATGAAAACTCTCCATTCCTTCAAGAGATCCCCATACGTTAATGTCACAGCCGTTGGATCGTACTCCCAATATATCACTAACATCTTTCAATGTGAGGTTAAATTGACGATCATGTACATCCAAAGAACAAGATTTGGGATTGAAGTTATGAACAAGGAATTCGCACAACTCAAGATTTAGTCGTGTGCACCTTATCCCCAACAAACCTCCCAATCCAATTTCGGTCACCACCTGTCGTTGTTGTTCGTTCAATTTATTGACTATTAGCACAATTGATCCCAGAGAAATTCTTGTTTGGATTCTCCTCTACAAATGAAAAAGAAAAAAATATTGAGCTTTTTTTGGTAGGCCAATTAAGTAGAAAAGAAAAATTAAAAATTCTTGATTGGAATTAGCCCAATTAACCTCTCTTGGTGCATGCTTCGAATCTTCTGATATAGAAGAATAACGCCCCAAGCGTAGGGCTTAATACGTCATTTGAAGCATAATAATCCGGAAGACCGGGATCGTACCCACGGGAATAATTATACGGCTTAGCTCGGATTTGTAGGTGTAAGCATGGATTTCGGCTATTAGGTAGCCAACCGAGTTTTACTTTGAACGGTGGAAATTTAAAAGGCTAAATTGAAAACGAATAAACTAGGAAAAAGATAGGCTAGGTCTAGGAATCACTAGCCCTCATGACTCGGGCTGAATCACATTTCTCACCAATTCACGCGGTTCAAGATACGCAATTGTAGGTACCCAAACCGGGAAATAGAGATGGTTTGAAAATCAAGCTAGCTCTAGAACTCATTTGGTAAACACCTCGAGCGACAGAGCTCTAAGCATCACGTGTGGTGAGTAGGCGATGCTCCCACCTCCACGTGATCAAAGAGGTTAACACCTCGGTAATTTACCAAACGAATCCGAACCCCACATCAATTTTCAAATCCAAATATTAAAACTTTATTAGTGAAAAATGCAATTTTTGCCCAAGCCATGGGATGCTAATCATCCCATGACCTAACCCTTGAAACTACTCACACATATCTATGAAGATAAGAGCAAGCAAAAATCTACTTAGCATAATTGAAAGACAACACTAGAAGAAAATTAGCTTAAACAATAGATCGGGAATTAAGCAACAACTTTAATTAAAGCAAGAGTATCAAAAGACAATTAATAAAGACAGGAAATTAAGAACAAGCTGCTGAAAAATAAAGAACAAGATAAGAACAATGCAGAAAAGTAAATTGAATCTAATCCTAGATCTAGAATTGTGGGTACATTTCTGTCCAAATCGTGCAAATGTGACATAACAGGGTATTTATTCCGCCCTTGTTTCGCGCACGGAATATCCCAAAAGATGCTCTGAAGATGCCCCGCTAAGCTCCTCGGCATCGATGGCAACAAGCATAGGCTGGGCCACTAAGGGGCTCGGCATCGATGTCAAATTTGGCATCCCATCGATGCCTAAGCTGGTAAGGGTCTTGGGGCACTAATGGCCTCGGCATCGATGTCAAATTTGGCATCCCATCGATGCCGAGCTCAATAGTGGAGCTGTGCCTTGATTTTGCCTTGCTTTGCCTTGATCATGCCTTGGCTCTGCTCGGGCGTCGCCTGGTCTTGCCTTGGCTCTGCTCGGGCGTCGCCTGGCCTTGCCTTGGCGTTGCTACTTCTGCCTTGGCTGTTTACTAGCCGTTGCTCTTCTGCCCGGGCTGTTCCTCTTGCTTTGGCTCTGCCTTGGCGTTGCTCAGCCGTCGGTCACGCCTTAGCCTTGGCCTCGCCTTGCTCAGCCTTGACGTCGGGTAACTTTTGCCTGAGATGCGCCTTATTAAGCGATTCACCTACAAAACAAAACAAACAAACTCTACGAGACAACTAAGTTAAAAACAACTAATTAATGAGTAAATTAAACTAAACCTAGACACTAGCGCACCCTTTCATTACATTTCTGGGTGCTTATCAGTGCATGAGAGAAGATGGTGTTAGTTATGAACCATAATAACTATGTATCAAGTCGGTTACTTGTAATCTTTTTTTGGTAGTCCAGCCTTATCTAAAAATATTGCGCTGAGCTCGTCTGTTCCATATCCAAGAACTTCTATTTCTCATCCTATGAAAGCAACTTCCAACTATCCCCAATATTCTTCATGACCTAAAAATATTAGATTTAAAAAACAAAACTATGAGACAATCATCACTTATAGAACACAAGTTAAGAATTCGTGTTTAAATGAATACCCCTTGTTTAGTCGATGGTTTCCTTCTTTATTGTGCTTCAACTGTTCATGACTACAAACATTATCAATTCTATAATGAGAACATGTGCCAAATGTGAAAAAAAATAAAAATTTGAAGGAAGGAAGTTTGTAAGAGGTACCTATAAAATAAAAAGGCGTTGGTATGGTGCCGTTTCGGTTGAGGATGCTGATTTGTAGCAACCATTGAGGTCTGAAAATAACTGTAATGCTCACAAATGACAGCTCAAGAATTAAAGATGGAACTTGTCACAATTTTAAAAATGCATAAAAAGTAGTAGAGTTCCTTGTTTCTTAGTTGGTTATCTAGTTTATGAGTTATAACACTATATCCTCAAGGTGTCGATTAAAAAATCTATTCAAATATATTAAGGGAGAACACATTTTGGTGAGGATAACTTTTTGAGGCCGGCTCACTTTTTGGTCTTTCCAAATCGGGATTTTTTCATAGTATCAAACCTATGCACAAAGAACTACATAGTAGTCTGCCATCTCAAATCCAGCCCCTACTTTTGTTTTAGTTCATGACATCATCATGTGTTATCTTTCCATCGTGTCTATTAGAAATATTGGCCCACGCGATCCGTGTGGATGATTTATTAGCATCAGAAAAAAAGAAAAAAAAACCTCCAATCTCGAGTGACCAAAAAAAATTCTTTAGATCGATAATGGCAAAATGTAGTAGACATGGCAATGGCTTACATTTTGCTTACTCTAATAACAGTAGTTTTAATATTAGGTACAGTTTTTTACTTACAGTCGTTTCTATAATTTTTTGAATTAGAGAATGAATATTGATTATGGTAGTTTTTCCCACAATAAAGAGTAAAACCATGTTCACTTCCTGAGTTCTTTGCTTTCCCCACTTAACTAAAAGGGCTATATAATTGAATTCCAATTGTATGAGGCATTCTTACAAACACATTCAATGCAATAATAGAACCAAACATAGAACAACCATTACATTTTCTATGAGCAACGATTTCATGGCCAGAATGACACTAATTTTGTTATGATTATGCCATGCACCGTTAAAAGCCCTAACAAGAATATTTGCACAATGGCAGTAGAAAATCCCAACAGATAGACACTCAAAATTTCAAAGATGAATTGATACACGGCTTCTTAGTGATTGTGGCAACGATAGTTGTTTGCGGTGGTTTACGATGGTGCCGGTTGGTTTGTAGGTTAGAGGTTCGTTATGAGGTGCTTACATGTGAGTATTCGTGAGCTGGAGAGGTGCGATTAGTCGATGATTAGTAAGGGGAAAAGAAGACATAATCTTGTGGGGTGAGGGACGGAGCGAGAGGAACGGGAGAGACAAAGGCAGCGCATTCTTTGTTTCCTTCCGCGGGATTGACGTCTGGCCTTTCCTGGATTGAGTGCGTGAGGTCACCTTCTCTCTCAAGGAAGAATGTTCTCCTTCCTCAAATTCAGTGCTCACACTCTTTCTAATCAGGGGGAATGTCAGGGGTATTTCTAGGGCACCTGGGCCTAGGTCAAGCCCATGACGGCGCTCCTATGAAACCGCAACATGTGTCCCTCCTGTACCTCTAGGTCCTGGGGAAACGCGTCCTCCAAAGGACTCTTTTCCGCGGGAGAGCCCAAATCCCTGCGACGCAACCTCCATCCCAAGCCACCAAGCCACAAGAGACTCCCCTGTTCCCGCTGGAGCAAGGTTGCGACCCGCGGCGATCGTGAGCTCTCTGCGGAGTCCTTTCTGGACCCTACCTCTAGGCCTGGGCGGGACTCTAGGAACTCTTCGACGTAGTTTCCTTGTGATTATGGGCATTTGACAACTCCTGAGACCTTACCACAATCTCCCGCTGCTGAGACCACTTCGAGGGCATATAAGGTTTTCCTACAGTATCAGCGGTGGTTCCGCGGTACCTTTTCTCTCTGCGGACAACTTCCACGGGGGCATCCTTCTTTTCTTTCTCTTTGTACACATGTTCTTTTTCCATTGGGTGGTCAACTATTCTTCCTTAAATCAAGCTTTGAGCGAGGCTTTCCTTCCACGCGGGCCCCACTGCCACGTGCCTGTTTGTAATTGGGAGGTCAAATAGTCTCCCTTAGTCGTGGGTGAATAATTTTGACCGCCCATACACGGTTGTTTATAGAGTGCCTATTCGAGGTTCTTAGTGAGGAGCAGCCTTTGGACCTCTGCAATATCAGGTTTCACCCAATTATCAGGTTATCGAGAGGGGGGGGGGGGGGGGGGGGGGGGGGGGGGGGGGGGGGGGGGGGGGGGGGGACGTGAGACTGTTGGGGTTTTTCAAAATTATAGTATGAACGTGTAGAGAGGGGGCTAGGTTTACTCCAATTATGAGAAGGGAAAAACCGTTTAATCCAACGACTCAAACATAAGTTGGCAATAGCAGCCCTTAGATCGGCATATTCTCCTAGAGATACCGCCCTATTTTATTATACCTAGCTGCTAGATCCATACAGAGAGTGGGAAAAAAAAGATACATACCGAGAGATTGCGAGAGAGAGCACACCTGATGTTCTCAATAACTTCGGGATGCATTAGATGAGACACAATAATGATGATTGAAACTGTTGATTGCGTTATCTTTGTTGATTAAATCATACACGAAATTTTTTGCTATGATGGGGTTTAGAAAGCCTCTTTATCGGCTCCCTAATTCGATAAAAAAGAATATTTTCATCCGATTAATGGTCTAACGATAAACGATGAACTTCATTCTTGGTACGTTTAAACTAATTCATATTCTGTAAAAGATAGACGGGTCCGATCGAAAAAAATGGCTTACATGGGGCTCAGTTGTTGCATTATTACATTAATATGCATCTGGATACATTAAAAGTCTTTCGATTACGTAGTTGTCGATATCCGATAATCTCTAATTTTGGTGACAATGTTAAATATCGTGTAACTTGACATCCTAACAGTCCTAATCGATCATTCTAAAAATACACTCACTAATGACATTTAGATTGTACATTCAATTTATATTTGATATGAAACCTAGTCCTCTGTTGTAGTTGAATATAAGGTAGCCATGCGACCGTGACACAATAATGACAATCAATTCTGTTGAATTTTTTATGGTTGTTGATTAAGTCACCTACGTAAAATTTTGTCTCAATTTGGTTTAGGAAGCTCCATCATCGGCACACAAATTTAATAATAGAATGATATTTTCCATCCAATTAAGTGTCTAGCAATAAGCCATCAACTTCATTCCTGGTACGAATGACCTAATTGATATTATGTAAAAAAATAGATGATTTCGATAAAAAAAAAAAACCTTACAACATTCTTTAAAAAAGAAAATAGGAATGAAGGGTGCAAGACTTGAACCCCTGATCTTTTAGATAAATGTCCAAACTCCAACACCTTATCACTGTGGTACACAATTGAGAATTTGAAATTTTAAATGCTATTAATTATATAATACTTTTTTGTACGTAGAGACCCTATTTTCAGGCTGAAAATTTGAGAAGGCAGTGGCCTCAAATACATCCATTCCAGTGTTGGGCCTACACTTGTAGATCATAATATAGCCTATGTCATTGGTGTAAATCAGTATGTCGATTATAATAAAAAAATTTATAAGAAAGTACAATGACAATAAATTTACAAAATTATTTAGATTGTACTTCCATGACCTAGTTCCAAGGACCACCATTAAATTTGGATTTGTATGCATAGGGTGAAGGTTTGGCACCGATCCACTTGTCAAATATATAGTGCCAATTGTTAAGTGCACTACCCTAAATATCCGTATCTTGAGACAGTTGGATAATTATTTGTTTTAGTGACCTCTCATTTTTTCATGAAAAATTGAAGGAATTTTGATTTTTTGAATTAAATTTTGTAGAGAAAGAATTTCATTTAGACTAATATTTGAGAGAAAATTGTAGTTGTATTCGAAAATTTGGGTATACTATTTATTTTTGGGTGAATTTCTAGGATGAAAATTTTGAGCGAGAACTTCATGTTTAGTTTAAATTATTGAGGTATTATGTAGGGACAAATAAGAATTTGAAAAAATAGTGTGGAGGGAATCTAAATTAAGATAATATATATGGTGGAAATTTTAAAATTTGAAAAAATAATGTGGCGGGAATAGAAAATAATTAGTGGTATGGTATTTTGCTGATTATAACTATCGTTTACTGAACATTCCAATTGAATTTTTTTTATACAACATGTTGTGGGTATGAAAACGCCAATTTATGATGTTGTCATAACAAATTTGATAATATTAAAAAATTTGTGGTATGGAATTTTGTTGATTATAACTATTGTTAACTGAACATTTCAGTTGAATTTTTTTTATACGACACGTTGTGGGTATGAAAACTTCAATTTATAGTGTTGTCATAACAAATTTAGTTATATTACTGAATTTGTGGTATGATATTTTGCTGATTATACCTATCATTAATTGAACATTTCGATTGAATTTTTTTATACGACACATTATGGGTATGAAAACGTCAATTTAAAAAACCTACGATACACGATACATATCCTATGATTTGTATCGTCTCATTCGGAGAACGATATGTATTCCACCATATATCCTTTTTGTAAAAAAATCTTATGATACGACCGCATATCCTACTATTTATATGAGTATTCTAATTCTGTACATATCCTATGATTACTTATTCGAAAAAAGTCGAACCTTATTTCAAAAAGCAGAATCCCAAATGCATTAATCTAAGCCGTTTGATTTAATCATGGTATCTTTCAAACCATTTGATGGAAATTCAACCTCAATGTAAGGCTTGTATAAAAATGGAAAAAATACAAAAATAAATTTCAGGCGAATGTAGCTCCTTGTAGTTTCCATTGTTTTCGCGGTTCTGAATTTCAACGATACTAGAACCAGACCCCAAATACACATCTAATTACACACACCCACAAAGCTTGAGCGTGTGTATTGAGGTGTGTGCTCTATTTGTGAACTGCTAGAGCATGTTCGTTTGGGGGTTTTAAAGCCTCTGTGCACGGTCCCAATACATTTCTCTGTCTATTTCTCTCCACTCAAACCTCCTTCAAAACGAACAAGCCCTGAGCTTTGTGAGTGTGTAATTGTATGTGTGTTTGGGCATGTTTCCTACCAACGAGCTTTTAGCTCAGTGGTATTGCCCAAAGGCTCCCATAGTAGAGGCCAGGTTCAAGCTCTCATAAGAGGCGCTTTAGGTCTGTTGCTCCTTCCCCTTCCCTAGAGTACGTTCTTTTCCTTTGAATTTTCCCTGCTTCGTTCTAGTAGAAATCATACAGACCCAAAAGAAAGAAGAAAGATGATAATAATGTCCTCTCATGGGGGAGGGGAGGAACAAAAATCTTCCAAACCCTAATGTCACAGTCCAAACGTATAAATACATACATTGATCCTTCACAATCATCAGTTCGACTACATCCATCACTTCCCCTAGCCAAGCACTTGATTGGGCCATTGTGCCCCTCCAGCACCCCCAAACACCACCATCCACCACCACCAACCCGTTTCCAAATCCTTACTGTTCTATTCGCTGAACCACTGAAAACCAAATGCCCTACCACAACCAACCACAAAATCGCCATTACTATGCCCCCTTAGCTCTCACACCACCACCATCCCTCCTCTATCGCCCCCCTTGCCATCTTCCTTCTCCCACACCAACACCGCCCCTTCGTTGGCGCTCAAAAATAACACTAACCCATCTCTACTCAGAGCTAATGCATTCACCCCGGACTTGTGTCCCTTCAGTTAGAAAAGTAAATTATCAAAAAACCACGACACATGAATAATAACATAATAAAGAACCAAAAAATTGCTTATTCACTCATTTACTTCATAACAAGGATATCAAAGACCGGTAATCATAGTTATTAAAAACCTACGATACACAATACGTATCCTATGATTTGTATCGTCTCATTCAAGGAACGATAGGTATCCCACCATGTATCGTTTTTATATAGAAATCCTACGATACAACCCCGTATCCTACTATTTATACGAGTATTCTAATTCTGTACATATCCTAAGATTACTTATTCGAAAAAAGTCGGACCTTATTTCAAGAAGCGGAACCCCAAATGCATTAATATAAACCGTTTGATTTAATCATGGCATATTTCAAACCATTTGATGGAAATTCAACCTCAGTGTAAGGCTTGTATAAAAGAAAGAACCGTACTTCGATTGTATTTTGTAAGACTTTTCTTTTTCTAACAAAGGGAATATAAAGCCTTAATGTAATAGGCCACAATTGAGATACTTGAAATTTTGCATGTTCGATTTTTTTAAAATGTAAGCATAATTTGTTGGTATTATTAGATGTATCTACATTTTAGTTATATATTAATTATGATTAACGTTGTTAAAAGCATAAACTAAATTTAGTATTTTGACAAAGCTCCAATGGACAAAACCCAAATATGATAGATATTATCGAAAAAAATATAAATTTCTAGTTTTTAGAAACTCTAAAATATTTAGCTCTAGAATATCGTTGTGAAATATTTAGAGTTTTTTTTGTAAAAATTAGTGATATGTGTAAATATCTAGAGCTTTTTTGTGAGAATTAGTGACATGTAATTCTAAAATTTCCTCAAAGTTGTTGTATAAAAACACATCTTTGTACTAGAGTCTTCCATAGGGTAGTACAAATAGGGATGAGTTCTAACCATTTTCCACCAAGCCAAAAAAAGTTTGAGTTCAAGTGTAATACAAACACTTTCCTTCCCCACTCTTGTCTTTAGTATTTTTCCTCTTCCAAAAATATTGTCTAATTAAACAATAGAAACTCTTACTCTTCCAGCAAATTTATCTCAAGATACACAATATGTATCCAGATATGAACTATACAATTGAAAAAAAGATACACAATACGCATTCCGATTTGAAAACACTGCCAATAATAAAGGAATTTTATCTTTTTGATCAGCAATTGGTAATAAAGGAATTTAAGGAATCCTATTTGGCGATCACATAATTATTATACTCCGCCTAATAATGGTAGTTGGATAAAAGGCTTACATATGAAGCAACAAATTGTAATTGCAGGCATGCTCTGGTGCAACACAGGACGAAAGTGAGCAATGACAAGTGATCAATAAAGTATCTACGGCGACATCAAAGAAATGACAAGTGATCAATAAAGTATCTCCGCCAACATCAAAGAGAGTGTAAACAACATATGGTATTACCACTATACACCAACAAAAACGGAAAATCTGTTTGGATGGGTTAAACTCCGTTAAAGAGAAAAGAAGAAAAGATATGAAGTGAACTTCTAAAGAATGAGCTAAGATTAGTAAGATGAATTCAGATTTTTCATTATATGGCAGCATTTGTACGTTAAGGCTATAATATGGATATATTCTAGCTAATTAGTTGCAGTTTTTCACAAAAATAGAGACAGAAGAAAGATTGTTAGTTAACTAACGATCATTAGAATACAAAGACGACATACACCAGTGAGTTTTGATTTTTGAGATTCTTTAGTTCAAGTTTTCTAATAATGTCTGTTTATTGTCGTCTCATTCGTTTCATATCATGTTTTCAAGTTTTTTTATAATGTCTGTTTACCGTCGTCTCCTTCGTTTCAAATCATGTTTACGAAGGAACATAGAGAAAGAACTAGATAAAGAACACAATCAAAGCCGTAAGAGCATAATAGTACTAGAAACTGTAGATTACTTAGTATAACAAAAAAAAGCTAAAGTTTCAAGTGCTTCATAGCAACACCAATTGCTAGCAAAATGCTGTCGGCGCCATCGTTTCAAATCATGTTTGCGAAGGAACACAGAGAAAGAACTAGATGAGGAACACAACCAAAGCCCTAAGCATAATAGTATTAGAAACTAGATTACTTAGGATAACAATAGAAGTTAAAGTTTCAAGCGCTTCAAAGTAAAACGCCAATTGCTACTGCTAGCAAAATGTTCAACTTTTCGACTATAGGAAGTTGATTAGTTGAAAAGTTCTACAAAAAGCATATCCGCTCCCACATGTAACATCTGTTCAAACAGGAGATAGAGTTTCAGCAAAGGGATAAGCATAACAATTCTCATCGTGATCGAGTAATGCACCTGGCACCAGATCACGAAGCACATCCATTGTATTGCACTTCAAATTATAGGAAATCACTTTTCCCGGAATGGCCAACACCAGTTTGTAATCTTCTTTCTCCTCGCTCTTCACAACACACAGAACATAAATTTCAAAGAATCTCATCTCAGGGAATACAGATACTATGGTTCTACACTTGACCAAGTACTTCACAATCCAACGGTTAGTGTCGCTTCCCCACTCGAGGATTGCAAATCTTGTATCTTTTAGTGAACGGGTCTGAATAAGAATCAAACCGCCACCACATTCTCCGAAATACTTGACACGATTCTGAGGAAGAATTCTCGGACTTCTTCGAGGGAGTGGCAATGCAACCATCTTCTCTGCATCAACTTCGAATCTCAAGAGGACTTTCTTATAACTCAACCAATGAATCGCTCCGTTCCAAAAGACACCACGACCACAACACGTACTCGGTGGAAGAATCTTTTTCCAATTCCCAGTCTCCGAATCGTACATATCGATTTCAAAACACCAAGGCTCGCGTTTACTGGCGCTGTAGCGACTACCCAAGACAACTTTGTAGTGAGGTGATTTTGACGGGTCAAAAGCCAAGTAAGCGCCACGGCGAACGTATAATCGATACGAAAGTCCAGTAGGCTTAGGAACTAGTTTGTATTTCTGCGTGGTCGGATTGCAAACAATGTATATCGGTTCGCGCCGAGAACTGGCCTTGCATAAAAGTAAGCCGTTGCAGGAGTGTAGAATCCTAGGTTTGGAGCCATTTACCGCGATGGCGAGGGACGGGAGAGACTGGCGGCCGTGAAGGGAGACGGATTCGAGGCGGCCGTGTGTGTAGAAATACAAGCCTGAGATTGAAGGCCTAGGGTTTCGGATGGAGTGGCAGGTGGAGAATTGGGAGTGGGTGATGAGAGAGAGCCAGTGCTTGGACACGGACTTGAATCGGAGCAGGGATTTCGCGGGCAAACGCAGGAAGATTTCTGTGAGGAGATCGGCGTTGCTGGAGATTAATTCCGCCACCGGTGAGATTTCCGAAGCAGTTCCTCCGCCGGTTATCGCCTTCGGCCTTTTGTTTGATGCGTTGTCCGCCATTGTTGCAGAGAAGTGATTTCAGGGCAAATTGGGGGAGACAGAAGGCCCAGGTTCTCCTTTGGACTCGATGAAAATGAAAGTATTGATCGGGGTATGGTTTGATTGGCAATATTGGGAACTTCTAATCTCATTTTGAAAATTTGGTAAGAGGCATAATTTCGGCAAATTTTCCAATTTTGAATCTCCTACTGTATCGGCTATGTATAGATATTACTCAAATCCAGTATCTCACAGCATATTTTTAATTTCGTTCCGACTGGAACACCGACTAATACCAAACCAAACCATACCAGACGAAACCGGTCAATACGAGAATTACATATAAGTTTAACTTTTTCTTCTAATATCCAAACGATACTGGTCAATACCGGACGATACCAAACTATTTTCAAATTTATTTTTATTTCCAATAAATGAATAAATTATACATCTAGATAAATAACACTAATAGCAAACTGGTATAAGAACCAATAAGAAAATCGATTCTCTTTGCAATATGATATCCAGAACGTTGCCTTGCAGACACAATAAAAATTATTTTTTTTATCATACAATAAAAATCAAATTCAAGATTGATATTCTCTAACACATAAATTAATAGTACCTAACTAAATACAAATTATAGTACGTAAAATAACTTTAACTAGTCCAATGGTTCTAAATACCTATTTTGTAATTTTCCCGTGCCTTCTTATTGGATTTTTATTTTCCATTTCCCTTAAAAAAAAAAAAAAGGCTTCTAATTATTGGATTTTTTTTTTAAGAGCATAATTGCCTAACAGCTCTTTTAAGTTTCGAATTCCATAATGGCAAGATATACCCCATAATTTGCTATTTTGAATTTTGTAATTCCTTCCCAATCTTGCAATCCCTTTCAACCCAAAACCACATAACCCTGATGACATTTTTTATCGCAGGAAAGGAATCGAAGTTTTATCAACTGTGGCAGCGAAATGTCTCCGTGAAATGGATTGACAAGTTTTTGGGTTCTGTTGAAAATATATGTTGAAATTTTGTGTGTGTTTTGTTTGGTTGTAACTAAAAAATAATGAACCATAGTACAAAATCAACCAGAGTTATTTGTATATTGGAAATAAATTCTATAGTATGAAGTAAATTGTGGGATGCAAACAAAATTTATTCTCTTTTTATTTGAAAGATAAGATAAGAAAATAGAACTTACCTTGAAATGGTACTCTTTTTTGTATTTATCCCAATATACTCCGTTTTGTTCTTATTCACGTGCAATTGTAGAATTACACAAAGCACATTTTTTTTAATCCACTCATGATTAGGATAAACATGAAATTAACATTTTTCTTCCTTTAATATAAGGGGAGTGATTTTGCCACTCCTCTTTTTGTTAATGCCACTTTCTTTTGTGTCTATATAAAATGATTTGTTTTGTGAGAAAAATGGAGTGAAATTAACAAAAAGGGAGTGGAAAAATTAATTCCCTAATAAAATTGCATTAGGATTACATGAGTACTAAAATCAAGAAAACTGATTTTCACGCTTTAATTTTTACTGATGACGATCCAATTTTAACATGAAGTTACTAGTAAGTTCATAAACAAAGTGGAACACCATTAGTAAAAAGAGGAACACGAATATCAATTTTCATCCATTCCCAACTAAAATAACCCTAAGGCTATGTTTGATAAATGTGTTGGATTAGATAGGATTAGTAAGGAGATGGGTTAGTAATATCGAGTGTAATCCCAAGTGGGTGTTTGATTGTGTTAGGATTAAATCATGGGATTGTGATTACTAATCTCAATTCCTTGTTTGATTGGAATACCATGGGATATGATTACAAATTGCATTTCAATTATACCCATGGATGAAAACATGGTCTATTGAATTGCATGGGAAAAAAAAACGGATTGTATTTTCCAATCATTTTCGAACAATTTGCATTTTTTCATCCAATCAATTTCCAGATTCTTATTTGGACAAATATCCATGCATTATCGTGACAAATATTTGGAATAAAGCAAGCATATATTTTTTATTCATGTCCCATAAAAGGAGGAAAACGAAAAAACAAAACAGATAACATCTTATTAATTATACTCTCAAATAAATCTAATTATTTATTTGCGATCCTATAGAGCAGAAACATGATTATGAAAGGCCTAGAGATAAAATTTAATTACGTTAATTTAGAATAATATTTTGAGAATAATAAGATATTCTTCGCATCGGTTCAAATGGATTAAAAATTGAAATACTTAATTTTTTAATCATATTTCTTAATATATAAACAGTCTAAAAAAATTAAGAGCTCAAATTTTCAATCCGTTTGAACTGGTGCAAAGATATTGTTATTCTGATCATATTATTCTCAAGGGTCATAATAAATTTTTGTTATAAAAGGGCTCTCATAATTAAGTATCTTCTTTTTATTTAGAATCTTGTGAAGCAGAAACATGATTATGAGAGTCTTAGAGACAAAAGTTAATTATGACCCCTTAAAATAATATGATAAGAATAATAAGATCTTTGCACTTGTTCAAATGGATAGAAAATTGGAATACTTAATTTTCTTTGGACTGTTTATATATTAAAAAATATAATTAAAAAAATTAAGTGCTCCAATTTGTAATCTGCTTGAATCGGTGAGAAGATTTTATTATTCTAAAAAGATATAATTAAATTTTATCTCTAAGCTCTCATAATCACGTTTTTACTCCATAAGATCACAAATAAAGAGGTTACGAGTTTTTTTTTTTAAATTCCAAAACGGTGTCGTTCTTGGGCTTGATAAGGGCTGCTATGCCACGAAGGCGTCAGAGCCCCTGCGTCCACAAAATATAGGTAGCGTATTAGGGATTTGGATGGGTAGGTGAAGTGTGTAATGGAGGATATTATTGGTCTTAAGTTGACATACCATGGATAAGGTGGTCATTTTGCAGGAGAGAGCTTAGGATAGGATTCATAATACCTTGTACCCCATCCCCATGGTATTACTAATCTAGTGAAAAAAGGGGATTGCTAATCCCATCCTCTTGTGAATTCTATCCCATTTTTTAATACCAAATAAAGAGTTAGGAATGTCATAGGATTAGCAATCCTATCCCAAGTTCTAACACACTTGTCAAACATAGCCTAAAAGTAAGGAGAAATTGCATTTCAGTGGGAGTTGGGACAAATAATGCCTAACTCATGAAGAATTTTTTTTGAAATTACATAAATATGGAACGGAGGAAAAAAATTCCCCATATATGAAACGAATGAAAAAATATTCCCTATACATGGAGTTGGTTGTAATAGAATCTTGGTTTCCTAAGTTGCCTTTTCTATGAAATTAAATTGCCACTTCTATGAACTTAAGTTGCACCTTCTATGAACTTCCTGAGTATTCAATTTCTTGAGCATTTCTTCAATCTCCTTACCATAGCTATTATTTTCTAAGAAATTTGGAATCTGGATTATTTGCAGATTTTGGTGAAACGGACGAACTGAAATTCTCCATGCATGAAACGGAGGAAAAAAAATCCCAAAACATGAAGTCGATTTGTAGTCAAATCTGAGCTTGAACCTAAATTGCCCCTTCTATGAATTTTCTGGGTATTCAATTTCTTGAGTATTTCTTCAATCTCCTTACCATTTCTATTATTTTTTGAGAAATTTTGGATCTAGGTTACTTGCAGATTTAGGTGAAATGGACCAACTGAAATTCTCCATGCAAGAAACGGAGGAAAAAAAATTCTTAAAACATGAAATTGATTTGTAGTCAAATCTGAATTTGAGCTTAAGTTGCCCCTTTTATGGACTTAAGTTGCCCATTCTATAGATTTAAGCTATCCATTCTATGGACTTAAGTTGCACCTTATTTTTTCTAAGAAAAGCAGCCAGTGAAACAAATTGATAGCTAGTAGCATAACTTCATCACATTTTCAAATAAAACCAAACAAGAAATTTCAAGTGGCAATTCCTAGAATCTAAAAGCAAAAGTATAAAGTGGATGTTAGAAAACATACATCTTATTTTCTCTATAATTCTCTTTCTAAAAAATTACCCAAAATACACTAATCTCAAAATATTTTAAAAACTCAAATCTGCAAGTAACCCAGATCCCAAATTTCTCAGAAAATAATAGAAATGATAAGGGGATTGAAGAAATGCCCAAAAAATTGAATACTCAGGAAGTTCATAGAAAGAGCAACTTAGGTTCATAAAAGTGGCAATTTAGATCCATATAAGGGGCAACTTTGATTCATAGAAGGGGTAACTTAGGAAACGCAGATTCGATCACAACAAACTCCATGTATGGGGAATAGTTTTTCCTCCATTTTATATATGGGGAATTGTTTTTCATCCGTTCCATATTTATGTAATTTTAAAAAAAGGGAAATGATAATAGCACTCCAAAAATTGATGCAGGCACTTCAAAATCAGTGTAATTCCAAAGTCATTTTCCTTTATTTTTTAGAGTGCCTGCATCAATTTTTGGAGTGTCAATATCATTTTCCTAAAAAAATCTCTTCGTTAATTGGGCATTATTTGCCCCAACTTCCACCGATGCAATTTCCCCTAAAATTAACCCCCAACGGATGGATTAGCCACCGTCACCTTCCCACTCTCTCTCTAGCTCTTCCGCCTGCAATTTGTCTTCTCTCTCTCTCTCTCTCTCTCTCTCTGAGATGATTCTCTCCAATTTAAACAGACTCTCCGCTCACCTGAAAACCGAACAATCTGTTCTCCAACTTCTTCTTCTTCTTCTTCTTCTTCTTCTTCATCACCATCCATGGCTTCTCCCTTTCCCGCCAACTCTTCAATCATCTTCTTCATCATTACTTTCAGCTTCTGTACATTCTCTGTAACTCGTTCGTCGACCGTCGGAGTCGGGTACATATCGCGCCTCTTCGAGATTCAGGACCGAGAGAGAGCTCCTCCTGCGGTCCAGATATCCGCCGCTGGCGGCGCCCTCGATCGGCTCATCCCTTCGCATTCGTCCAGCTTCGAGTTTCGGATCGTATCTAAGGTTTTCTTCATCTGATGAAACTTGTTCTTCTACTTTCTAATACTCTACTGCATCCGTCATAAGAAGGACGGGTTCGCAAAACAATAACTTGAAAAAAATGTATTTTCGCTTTGTGTTAATTTTGCTTTTATCTCTTAAACTATCCACATTTTATTTATCTAGTTCGTCCCAAAACTGCGTAAACAAATAATTTCGTCCCTCAACTTTGTAATTGCAATCTATTTTGTTCCTAGGTAAAATTTTGTCCAATTTTGGACGAAATAGATTGCCAATAGAAAGAGTTGTGGGGATAAAATTGTTGTTTACGACGAAGTAAAAAAATATGGAGAGTTTAGGAAATTAAAAAAAAAAAAAGAACTCTTTTGTTTGAAAAAGTTCGAACCCTTTTCCCGCAAGAATCAACTAGTTCTGTTAATTTTTGCAAAAAAAAAAAAAAAATGCTTGAATTTTTTAAACAAAGACGTATTGTTTTTAAGTAGTCCTTTTTGCGAACCAGACATTGTTTTGGTGGAGCGTACCCAGAATGCTTGAATTTTTTAAAACTTTTTATATTCTTCACAAGTTTCGAATTATCCAATCGGCAAAACACACCGGAACAAGGGTACACCAAATTTTTGGTACAGAGGATTTGGGAAGGGCCGCCGAAGGGGGGTTGGGGGGTTGGGGAGGGGTTGTGGTGGTTGTTGGTTGACGGTTTGTGACAGAGGGAGTGTATTGTTATTGGTTGGGATTAATCCTGAGTGCGTAGTTTGGGACTCAATTGACAATTTGACTGCGGGAGTGTGATTTTGAGTTTAATTTCTGATTAATATCATTTTTTTGAGATTAACTCAAAAAAAGCTTTAATTGGAGTAAAAGCTTTATTTGGTATGAGCTCTTGGGAAAACCCTGATCTCAGTAAAGTACAAATTTGAGCAAATGGTTAGTTGTGGTATCGTTGTAATTATGAAAGGGAGGAAACAGCCTAGTAAAACTTTGAGTACACCTCAATTTGATGTGAGTTTAAGTCAAAGACTAGAGTGGGTTTCAGGAGGTTTTACTCAGAAAGGGACTGTTCTAAGCGCCCACTATGGTCTTGTTTTCTTTAATTGTTTCTTGAAGGTGATCAACTTCACGTGTTTTAGAAGTGAATTAGGAAGTACCCATTTTAAATCTCATTTAATCAGCAGAATGTTCACTTGAGCACGGAGTCTATAGGTAGTGATGGTATCGAAGTAGTACCTTCAGTTGTAATGAAGGAATTCCCTGAAATCTCTTTTAGGCAATTTGCAATTACAGAGTGAAATTTTTTGGGAAGATTTAAGTGCAAATCAAATGTTTTGTTTTCTGATTCTGTCTTGATGTCATGACTATTATCTCTTTTTGTCAAATTTTTGACGGGATTGAAGGTAACACTTTTTTTTTTTTTTTTTTAATTGACTCAGGAGCGTTGCGGTGGGGAATCTTGCTTTATCGTTCACAATTCTCCTTCTCTAAGTAAACACAGCACGCCAGGATCTCCAGAGATTTTGTATGTGGTGGTTCTTCGCTCATTTTATGTTGTTGTTCCTTGCAATGCCTATACTAACCATCAGCTTAGCTTACACAGTGGCGTAGCCAGGACTTTACATCACTGGGGCCATTATAAGAACAAAATCTCTGATGATAGCCAACTCCCGATGACATCCCACCGACCAATGACTTGATGGTTGTTGGTGATGTGGCGTGATTTTTTTGTTGGTTGTTACATCATGTTACAAAGGAGAGTTTTCAAGTTTTGGAGTGCTATTTTGTTCACCCATACACCTAAACACTAGGTGAACATGTACGTATTACTCACTGTCCATACTGGGTGAAAATTACTCACTCTTCAATAAATTCACCGAATCTTTACTTGGATATGATTGCAGATATTGATTTTGTGGAGCTTATTTGTGTAACAATTCAAACAAGTCATTTTTATTTTAACAAGTATTTAATTTAATAACATGTGCCTTGCTTTAAATATTGGGTAAACTCAAACTACCAATTTCAACAAGCAAACAAAAAAAAAGGTGCAGTGGGGGCGGGTGCCCCCAGTGGCCATATAGTGGCTCCGCCACTGAGCTTACAGAATTGTGACTAATTAATTCTAGCGTAGATGACAAATCTGATGTGTAGTGCAACCCCATGTACTGAAATGGGATGTGCCTTTTAAAGTTTTGGCTACATGCGTCAGTCATTTTGTCTGAGATTTTTGTTTTCCCAACTTGTTTGTGGCTCTTACATATTGATGATTTTCTGGCATGGCTAAGATTGTGGCTCTTACGTATAGATGATTTTCTTTGATTTTGATCAACCATGCAATTGTCAGCAAATGATATTACGTTCTGGTTAAGAACTGTTTTTTATTACACTGCTTTCTTTGAATAATGAGTTCGGTATACTTAATACATATTTAATATGTTTGCTTGGATGTGAGATTCAGATGTGGCAAATGATGAGGGAGGGAGAGAGACCAAAATATAAGCACTTTTCATTATTTGCGGCCATTATGTGTAAGAAACAAATTGTTATTTCTTTTGTCCTTTTTTTTTTTGGTTGGAAATTCTACCTAATGATGTCTGTGCATATCAATCAGATGTGCCCATTGGGGAAAGTACTTATTGCAGGAAACAATGAACCCCTTTTAACAAGTACTCTAAGTCATGTTTCAGTCCGACTATCCTTCACTGGGTAATGATTAGTTCAATTAATGACGTTGTGGTTCCGGAATCATCATCTAGATTCTAGTGTAAGTGAGTTCTTAATTTTACTTGTGTTGTACCTCTCTGAAATTGTGGATATTTTTACTTCAAGATGTAGAAGATTCAATGGTTACAGTTTTCGGAATCTTATCATGTACCATTGCAAAGCTGAAAATTGGCGTCTTGCGAAACCACTTGAACTGCAGTTTACCTCTCTTATCAGATTGATGTGCCTTAATACTTGTGTCATCTGGTGGAACATATTGCACATGAAAGAAGAAGATTATAACTTTATAACTACGGTAACATGCTCATTAACCTTTGTTTCAGTTATTTTCTAGAATTAGCGGGGTCACTGGAGTAGAGCTTTCAGCTGGTATGCACTGGTACATAAAGCATTGGTGTGGGGCTCATGTATCCTGGGATAAAACTGGTGGGGTACAACTATCTTCAGTACCTAAACCAGGCTCTCTTCCTCGTGTCCAAGATTCTGGCATTTTAATTCAGCGGCCTATGCCTTGGCATTACTACCAGAATGCTGTTACATCAAGCTGTAAGCTTCAATTTCAATTTTTTTTTATAGTTCTACTGAAGTCTTTGGAATTTAGAGCGGTTAAAACCTTTTTTAACTCACATGGATTAAAAATTTTGAGGTCATATTCTGACAACATTCATCCTTTTTTCATTCATATGCCTGAAGATACATTTGCCTGGTGGGACTGGGAAAGATGGGAAAAGGAGATTGACTGGATGGCTCTACAAGGTATCAATCTGCCTCTAGCATTCACAGGGCAAGAGGCTATTTGGCAAAAAGTATTTCAGGTATAGTTTTATCGCTTGGGCTGTGTTTGGATCGTGTATTCAAAAAGAGATCTCACAAGGGAAAAGAAATGATTGGGAAACCAAAGAAATACATGTAACTTCTCGTCCTCTTTGTCATCCTTTCTCTCTGTAAACACTTCCACGAATTTATGACTTAATGTACGGGTATTCATCTAATGGAAAGTGAAGGTTCATGTGTTGTAAAAGTTTGTCTTGCTTTAAATTAATGTCCATTAGGAATTAGTGTTTTAATGATGTACTTCATCCTTTAACAGAACTTCAACATTAGCAGCTCAGATTTGAATGATTTCTTTGGAGGCCCTGCCTTTCTTGCATGGGCGCGGATGGGAAATCTGCATGGGTGAGCGTTTTGTCCTTGGTTTATTGTTTTGTTTTAGTGTGAGTGCATGAATATTTTGACTAGGCGGCAACGTCTATTTATCGCATATTCCACCTTTGTAGCTTGGGCACATCAACTTTATATTCCGTTTTTGGGTCTGTTTTGAGTCTTGCAAATTCATTGGCTCATCTTTTACATTGATCTCTTAGCAAATTCAGTTTCAAACCCTTCTGTAAGTGAGACGTTTGTGCATTGGGTAAGATCTCTTCACTTTCTTTTGATAGTGATTGGATCCGGAATAATAAATTCTGTAACATGGGTGCTTTGGAGATAAGTGTGTACTATTTGACAAAGAATAACAGCGATAAATCTTTATTAGCTATGTAGTTGTTCATGAGTAACGGTTGGGTGTACGAAATACTTTACTCCCACTCGCCGAACTCATGTTGTTGCAAATTTCCCAATTAGAGACGTTGTACCCATGCCAGGACTTTATATGCTAGTGTTACTTAGATTTTCCTTTCGTGTCTCCAGCTTTTTTTTTTTTTTCTATGTTTTCTATTACTGTCTTACTTTACAATTTACAAATTTTTTTTTTGACAAGTTACAATTTACATTTAACATGACGTTTTCTAGATGGGGCGGGCCACTACCTCAAACATGGTTAGATCAACAACTAACTCTGCAGAAGAAAATTCTTGCCAGAATGTTTGAATTTGGGATGACTCCAGGTATTGTTAGCATTCTCATCTGTTCTGTTCCAGTTTCTGGTTAACTTCACAGCTAAACCCTTTTGGGAAGGCATAAAATGTTGTAATCTCATGGAAGTCGGCAAAATAGATGGACAGCATTGTTTCCTTAGGTTATTTGTTGAGATTTCTTGAATCAAGTCTCTTTTGCATGTTTGTCCCTGTCTCATGAATTCCATTGTTTTTGTGCTGTTTTATTTCTCCTCACATGGGAGAAGGGTTTGCATGGGAGGGACGGTGCGAAATCTTGACCCAATTTCACAATTTAAGCCTTCTGGCATAGTTATTGGACATACTATCAGACCATTGGTTCTTGGAGTCTTGGATAGAGATCTCATTTTTTACTTGTTTCGCCATACTTTGTTGTTTTCAGGATAAGCACTATAAAGATGGTATGTACACTAAAAGAACATCATGGGGATGCTTCTCGTACTATTCTCCCATGCATACATCATTCTGTTCATGCTATGTTTGTCTGTCTCTGACTCTCGGGCATGTAATGGGGGGTCGCACAAGAGGATTTGAGAACTTGATATGCATCGTTTAAACTAATCCTCAGCAAATTAAGTTTTTCCAGATGTTCTAAGCTGTTTAGTTCTGTGCCCTAGGATGCAAAAGTAATGACAACTTCAGATTATTACATGGAACTGAGTCAGAGGAAACAGAGTCTTTTTACCCCTGACAAAATAATCTTTGTGCCGCTTCTGTGTTCCAGTTCTTCCTGCTTTCTCTGGAAATGTTCCAGCAGCATTGAAGACTATCTTTCCGTCAGCAAGTATAACACGTTTGGCAAATTGGTGAGTGCTGTCATTTGATAGGTTGACACATATGACAACAAACTGCTTTTTGACATTGGTTTAAGCCACGGATGTTGTACATGTTTCTGATCTCCCTTTAGATAATATGCCTGCAGCATTGACGGATAACTACTCGTTTCCTGCATATTCTTGGTGAAAATAGATGACTACTGTGCGAATGGGAGTAAACATTAGAGGCAGAAAGAACAGTTTTGAATCTTTAACCAAAACCTTTCAGTTTCTTCCTGCCATTTGAGGAGTACAGTTAAAGTCAACTAACCCAATGAAGCCTTTGTCCCTACCCTCCACACGTCTAACATATCAGAATTCAGATTGTAGAAGATAAAATGCGATCTCTTGCAGTTGTCTGATGACTTACTGCAGCCTCTTATGGTTAATCCAATACTCATATTGCTTTAGGTTTACTGTGGGAGGCGATTCTAGATGGTGTTGCACTTTTCTTCTGGATGCAACTGATCCTTTATTTGTCGAAATTGGAAAAGCATTCGTTCAAGAACAATCAAGAGGTGTGTTTCAGCTTTGTTCATGCTCTCTCTCAGTTTGTTCTTTCAACAGTCGTCTTGTCATTTAATTCGTTAAGGCTCGATCATTTGTAGATTTTTACGATATTTGAATTTACCTCTTGGCAGAATATGGGAGGACTAGCCACATCTACAACTGGTAAGATCTCCTTCACTTATGGACCTTGAAATCATTTTCACTTGCATTTTTTTCTTCTGAAGAGTCCACATAGGGAAAACAAATTATAGGTGGAGGAATGCCCAGTATAGGTCCTAGTGGCCAGAACACTTATTGGTCAAGCAATGCCTGGTTTTCTTCCTGCAAGTCTGTTTTTTCTCCGTAGCATTCGTTTCATCTCAGTAGATGCTTAAGTATGTCTTAGAGCATCCTCATTTGAACATATGTCCTACAGCATCACTGTCTTTCTTTGGAAATTTGATCTTGTTCTTGGAGAGTAATTAAAGTATGTGAGAGCTGCAAGGAAAAGAAGGGAAAAATATTAATGACAGATGATGAGAACAAAATATGATGGCCTATCACCTATGGTCTACCTGGTGACGTTGGGAAAAGTTTGGATTTATCCCTTCAATTAAGTTCTACGAGTAGAACTACGGTCCTTGTTGAATCATCGGAAGTGAATGATTGGCATGTAATTGCGAAATTTTCTTTTATACGCTAATTTTATTGCTGCAAACTGCTGATCCTTTACTTCAATTTTCACATCACATTAGCATTCTTCTTGGATGAGTCTCTCTGCCTGCTTAAAATATTTATCATTGCCAATTACTCTCACTTGGGATTTTTTCCAAGTGTATCAAAAATAACTATTATATAAATTCAATATTTGATAACTCATTAGCCTTTGCGTCAGGCCAAAAGAATGATGACCAAAAATTAGCTCTGCCAATTTACCCTAGAGTTACAGAAAAAAGAAAAGGAAGTTCTTAAGTTACATTTAGGCTTTGATCTAAGTGAAGACAAAAAAATGATTGTAAAAAGGAGGGAGGAGAATGTTAGGAAATCCTATAGAAGCCAAAGCCAAGTTCAAAGATAATGAAGGGTTTGAAAATGCTGTGCTTTAAGAAACCTCAGAAGATGGCACATTCAAATGAATAGAAGAGGCTTTTCAAAAAAAAATGTATGTGTATATGTATATATATATATATATATAATAGGGGAAATAAAAAGGGTGGAAGTAAGAGGAGACTAGCGTTGAAAAGATCATATTTTCATGGGGGAAACAAACCGCTAAATCAGGTTACTGTGTGAAATCTCAGGATTCATTTCTTCTACATTCTTGAGAGGTTGTGTTTAGGATAGTTTATCTCCTGCTAAAATTTTGCCATTTGAGCCTCTGTGCGGTTGCATACCCAACTTCTCTGTGGCTGCAACTCTCATTCTGTGAAACGAACACTCGCTGGCATGGAAATCCTTCTATGACATGTTTGTCAGAACACCGCCTACAATATTCCTGTTTTTCATTCTGAGTTCTAAGTAATAGTAAATCTGCCTGTCAAAACAGTGCTACTAAACCTATTGAATTATGCTAAATGTTAGGTGAATCTTTTGCAGTGATACTTTTGACGAGAACACTCCACCAGTTGATGACCCAGATTACATTTCTTCCTTGGGTGCTGCAATTTACAGGGGAATGCAAAGCGGTGATGAAAACGCAGTTTGGCTAATGCAGGTAAGTAGAAGAAATGCACAATGATTTTAGCCAATTTACTGCCATTTGTTAGTAATACTGGTAATAATCTTCATAATAGATGTAATAAATTGCAAGTTTAGTTACTTGGCCAGAAAAAAGGAACTTCGGTCGGTTTTGCCACTGCTCGAGTATAGCCTTCTTCTCTTTTTTCTTTTTTCATCTTCTAGCCTTGGTTTTTCCATTGCTTTTAATTTTCCCTAATGATTTGACATCCTAAACAATTTGTTTGTGTTGTATAGGGATGGCTTTTCTCATATGATCCATTCTGGAAGCCTCCACAAATGAAGGTTATTTCTGTTGGAATACTAGTATACTTGTCTACTAGTATATTGTGTTTAGTCCCACATTGCTTAATCATATTGTGTAACGAACTATCTTCTTATATAAATAAATGGTTATGTGTGAAGGTTAATTAACACCTTACACACCTTTTCCTCTCCAAACAACATGGTATCAGAGCGGGTTCTTAAACCGCCCTTGAAACCCTAAACCCTCACCTCCCTAAACCCTCACCTCTGACAGCCACCAACATAGCCGCCTCCCACCCTAGCCACCCATTCTCGGCAACCAACAAAAAAAAAACCCTAAAACGACCTACCCAAACCGTTTAGAATCCTAAAACAACTTACCCACACTCATCAAAACCCTAAAACACCACTGTTCACGCAACTGTTCACGCACTGTTCATCGGTACTGTTCACGCGCTGTTCATCGGTACTGTTCACGTCACTGTTCACGTGTACTGTTCACACGATTGTTGGCGTCGATCTTAACATTTTCGATCAGAAACCCCTATTTAATTTGCTTGTCTCTTGGCGATATGATTTAAGGTGATTTTCTAAGATACAATCTGTTCATTCTTCGTCTTTGATTGTGCCAAGTTGTTCTCGATGCGGATTGGTGTTCATCGATGGTCTGTGGTGAAATGTTTTTTGCACCTCTGATATGTCACTTATGTTTCTACAATCAGCTTTTGATGTCATCTCTGTTTGCTGATGGTATTCTAAGTTCTTCTCGATTGTGGGTTGTTTGTTTGCTGCTGATTGGCTACTTCGGGTTCATGATTCCCTCTTGGTCTTGCTCTTTTACTGTTGTTTGCTGGTAATTGTGACTTGTTGATGTTCGTGGCTGCCTCTGTGTTCTTGGCCTAGTTTCTTGTTGCCTGCTTCAATTTCTTATTTGGTTACTTGGTATATTTGACATGGGCTCCGGCACCGAATCTGTTTCTAGTTCTCTATCTGCAGGTAGTACTGTAACTTCCGCTATTAGTCGTTCTTCTCGGTCTCGTGAGAGGTTATCTATTACCTCCACCTTGTTGAATGGTCGAAATTATGCTGTTTGGGCTAAGGCTGTTGAGGTCTATTATGTGGGAGAATCAGAATACCATTACCTTACTGATGACCCTCCCGCGGCGACTGCCGCATCATATGGTGCTTGGGTTCCTGCAGATGCTAAGATTCGTGTTGAGCTTTGGAATTGTATGGAGGAAAATATTAAGAATACTCTGGTTTTCTTATCTACTGCAAAAAATGTATGGATGAAGGTTAAGGAGATGTTTTCTGGGGCTGATAATCTCCGTCGGACTTATGCTCTTCATCAACAGTTCTTTTCTCTTGAACTGGGCAGCTTCTCATTGGAGGAGTATTATGCCAAGTTCTGCGGTGTTTGTGAGGAGCTCAACACTTGTGAGCCCATTTCTTCCGATATTTAGGTTATGGAGCGTCAGCGTGAGCGTTTGCAGGTAGCTCGTTTTCTGTTTGGGTTACCTTCGCCGGCCTATGATTCTATCCGGTCTAATCTTTTGGGTGATAGAGATTTACCTTCTCTCAGTGAGGTGTTCAGTCGCGTCCGCCAGGCCTCTGTTCCTGACCCCAGTGCTGTTGCTTTGACCCCTGCTGCCCGCTCGGCTTTGGTTACCACGGTTCCTCGTGGTGGTACTTCTTATCGGGGTTTTGACCGTGGCGGTCGAGGTTTTGGGGGCGGCAGTCGTGGCCCTCCTGGCCGTGGCTTTGGTCGTAATTCTGGTAGCAGTGGTCCGGTGCAGTCTGTTGGTAGCCGTGATTCTGGTAGTAATAATAGTCGTGCCCGTGGTCGTGGGTCTCGTTCCTGCACCTATTGCCACGGTACTAATCATACAGTTGATTTTTGTTGGATTCTTCATGGCCGCCCATCTGCTCATCAGGTTACCGTTTCTGAGGATGATGGCTCTGTGTCTGTGCCTAGCCCCGTCCCACGTGTTGTTACTATTCTCGAGGATGAGTATCATCGCCTGATTTCCGAGCCACTTTCTCATGTGCCATCCTCCTCCACTGCTACGTTCGCTCAGAAAGGCTCCACCTTTGCTGGCCTAGCCTCTAATTCTCCGTGGGTTATTGATTCTGGTGCTACCGATCATATGACAGGCCACTCCATCCACCTCTCTGGTTCTCGTCCTCTTGTAAAGCCCTCTCGTGTCGCCTTGGCTGACGGTTCCTCTTCTGACATTGCTGGTTTGGGTTCTGTTATTTTACATTCTTCTCTTACCTTAGACTCTGTTTTACATGTTCCTCATTTTCCCCATAGTCTTATGTCTGTTAGTAAACTTACCCAATCCTTAAATTGTTCGGTTACATTCTTTCCTGGTTATTGTGTATTTCAGGATCTCCAGACGGGGAAGAAGATTGGTGGCGGTGTTGAACGTGGTGGTCTATACTATTTTGACACTGGCGAACCTCCTGCCTCTGTTGCTCTTCAGGCTTCCGTATCTCCCTATGAACATCACTGCCGTCTTGGTCATCCCTCCCTTCAGACTCTCAAACAGTTAGTTCCGTCGTGTCGTAGTCTTCAGTCTTTGCCATGTGAAGTCTGTGAGTTCAGTAAACACCATCGTGTTTCTTTTCCACCTAGAGTAGAGAGTCGTGTGTCTCGTCCTTTTCATTTAGTTCACTCCGATATTTGGGGTCCTGTGCGTGTTTCATCACGTGGTGGTTTTCAGTATTTTGTTATTTTTGTGGATGACTATTCTAGGCTTACTTATGTTTATCTCATGAAAAATCGGTCAGACTTGTACTCCATTTTCAAATCTTTTTATATGGAAATAAAGACTCAGTTTGATGTTTCTCTTCGTATCTTTCGTTCTGATAATGCTGGTGAATATTTCTATAATGTTTTGTCTGCTTTTTTTGATGAGCATGGTATTCTTCATCAATCTTCGTGTTCTCGCACTCCCCAACAGAATGGGGTTGCCGAACGCAAGATTCGTCATTTGACTGAGGTTGCCCGAGCCCTTTTAATCCAGCGGGCGGTTCCCAAATCCTTTTGGGGCGACGCTGTCCTTACTGCTGGCTATCTCGTGAATCGTATGCCCTCTCGCGTTCTTGGGGGCCAGATTCCCTATAGTATTTTACACCCTGATTGTTCTTTATATTCTTTACCTCTTAAAATTTTTGGGTGCACGTGTTATGTTCATGCTCTTGATCCCGGCCGTGATAAACTTGATCCACGCTCTATCAAGTGTGTCTTCCTGGGATACTCTCGGACTCAAAAAGGTTATAAGTGTTATTCTCCAACTCTGCATCGCGAGTTTGTCTGTGCTGATGTTACGTTTCATGAGTCGTTACCCTATTTTCCGACTTTACCTCATGCAGATCAGTCTGAGTATATGCATATTTTGGTGCCTTCTGGGCAACCTCAAAAGCAGCAACCCCCGATGCAGGTATATGTTCGCCGTGCCAAAGCTGCACCACTGCCACCTCCGCCTGCCGCTGAGCCTTCTCCTCCGTTGCGAGATCCGAGTCCACCTCCTTTGGCCCCTACTGCTCCACCTTCTCCTCCCATTGCTCTTCGTAAAGGTATTCGCACGTGTACTATCTCTCATCCTATTGCTAAATTTGTATCTTATGATCATCTGTCCCCCACCCTTCGTGCTTTTACTGCCTCTGTTTCCTCTATCTTTGTTCCTAAAACTGTTCAGGAGGCCTTGTCTATTTCTGAGTGGCGGACAGCTATGGAGGAGGAGATCTCTGCACTCCATGATAATGGAACTTGGGAGTTGGTTTCTCTACCCTTTGGAAAATCCACTGTGGGGTGCCGCTGGGTATTCACTGTGAAATATCATCCTGATGGGTCTGTTGAGCGTTTCAAAGCTCGCCTTGTTGCTAAAGGCTACACCCAGACTTATGGTGTTGACTATGCTGAGACCTTTTCCCCAGTTGCGAAGCTTGGTTCCGTCCGTCTTCTTATTTCTCTTGCAGCCAATCTTGGCTGGCCCTTATTTCAATTGGATGTCAAGAATGCTTTCTTACATGGCGACCTTCTTGAGGAAGTTTATATGGAGCAACCACCTGGGTTTGTTGCTCAGGGGGAGCGTTCTCAGGTATGTCGTCTTCGTAAAGCTCTTTACGGGCTTAAACAGTCTCCCAGGGCCTGGTTTGGCAAGTTCAGTGATGCAGTTTTGAAATTTGGTATGAATCGATGTCAGTCTGATCATTCTGTTTTCTCTCTCACATCTACTCGAGGCAAAGTGTTATTGATTGTGTATGTCGATGATATTATTATTACGGGTGACGACCAAAAAGGTATTGATGCGTTGAAGGTCTTTTTGCAGAGTCAATTTCATACTAAAGACTTGGGTAGATTGCGATACTTTTTAGGTATCGAGGTAGCACGATCTAAAGATGGTATTAGTTTATCGCAGAGGAAATATGTGCTGGATATCTTAGATGAGACTGGTTTGTTGGGGGCGAAACCTGTCGATACCCCTATGGATCCCAATGTCAAACTATGCATTGATCAGGGGGAGGCACTGTCTAGTCCTGATCAATATCGTCGTTTGGTTGGTAAACTAAATTATCTCACTATTACACGTCCTGATATTTCATTTGCAGTGAGTATTGTGAGTCAGTTTATGTCTGCTCCTCGTCTGCCACATTGGGAGGCCGTTCTTAGAATTGTCAAGTATCTCAAGTCTCATCCTGGACGTGGTCTATTTTATAGAGCTAATGGTCATTTGCGTATTGAGGCCTTCACTGATTCTGATTGGGCAGGAGGCCCATCTGACAGGAGATCAACCACTGGATATTGTGTTTTTCTTGGTGGCAATCTTGTTAATTGGAAGAGTAAGAAACAGACCGTAGTTGCACGGTCTAGTGCAGAGGCAGAATATAGAGCCATGGCTCACACCACATGTGAGATTGTGTGGGTGCGATCTTTTCTTGAGGAGATAGGATTCAATGTGCAATTGCCTATGAATTTGTATTGTGATAACCAAGCAGCAATTCACATTGCATCCAATCCTGTATTTCATGAGCGGACTAAGCATATCGAAGTTGATTGTCATCTGGTGCGAGAGAAGTTGACTGATGGTGTTATAGCAACTCCCTTCGTGTCTACAAGTGTTCAATTGGCTGACATATTCACGAAGTCATTGTTTAAGCCCCGGTTGGAGATGTTATGTGACAAGCTGGGTTTGTGTGATATCTATTTCCCAGCTTGAGGGGGAGTGTTGGAATACTAGTATACTTGTCTACTAGTATATTGTGTTTAGTCCCACATTGCTTAATCATATTGTGTAACGAACTATCTTCTTATATAAATAAATGGTTATGTGTGAAGGTTAATTAACACCTTACACACCTTTTCCTCTCCAAACAACAATTTCCTCCCCTCATTGTCTTATTCTGTTTGTTTACATAACCTATACAAGTGCACTCAACATCCATTTCCATTTCTGGATTCACTCATTCATTTGAGTATGGCATTTCAAGTTCCAAGTCTGAGACGGAAACCAAAGTCAATGAGGACAAAGGTGAAATTTGCTTGATATTCAAGCATCTGATGCTTTCATTGAAATGTGTACACCTTTCCTCATGTAAACTTTTGATCAGCAGCGAACTAATCAAGGGAAAGAAATTTTGAAATACTGAATATAAGTGTCACTTGCATGGCTGATTGGCAAGGGGTGGTCCTTTTATTTACAGGCATAAGTTGAAAGATCCCAGGGTCAACCTTTTAGAATTTTTATAGTAATTGTGTATGTAATCTAATTTTTTGAGTCTTTCATGTGGCTGCATTCCAGTTTCTTTGTTGTGCATTATCTTATTCTTCTGATTTGAATGAGAAACTTGAATTTCAGGCACTTCTACATTCTGTTCCCTTTGGAAGATTAGTTGTCCTTGATCTCTTTGCAGAAGTGAAACCTTTATGGCCTACTTCAGATCAGTTCTATGGAATTCCTTACATCTGGCAAGTGATTATCCGTTTTCCTAGTTTTCTATTATTATATGTAAAAGATCAAAGAGCTATTCAGTCAACAATTAACAGTTCTTGGCATGTCTGGACTAGTGTTAGTTCCCATACTCGGTATATAACCTACTTTAATTTTCAAGGCTTCTTTACTTCAAAGTTCAAACATTCCCAGAAGGATATACCTTTTCGCCTATATTTCCAGAAAACCATCATCAAATGTTGTCGCTCTTTACAGTTCTTAATATAGGATGCTTTATTTCTTAGCGCTTGCAATTGTTTGTGACCAGTTGGGTACACCAGGATTTTCAAATCCGAACCCAGCTGCCATAATTCTTGAACACTGCAAACCTGCCAGAGTTCAAATGATAAGTGGGGCCTGCTGCCGAAGGTGTATCGACAAATAGCCACATTAAATAAGCTTGGTTCACGAGCGACCAAGAACTCGTGTTTTCCCTCTTTCATGTTCTTCCTCCATGTTGCATTTCTGATATTCGTGGACTACTGCTTACAGGTGTATGCTGCACAATTTTGCGGGGAAGTCTGAGATGTATGGGGTTTTAGATGCTGTAGGATCTGGACCTGTTGAAGCTCGAATGAGTAAAAACTCAACAATGGCAAGTGTCTACTCTGTTTCCTGTAGATCCAGATTTTCTTTACTATGCATTGCTAATATCATGTGGCAGAGCCAAATATACAAGTGAAATCTCTGTCAAACAGCATTGTAGTGGCACTTGATTCTAAAGGCAAAACCCTTTTAGTCACTGGACATGCTTCAGTGGTTTAGTTTTAACTTTTAAGCTAAACATCAAGCGAGCAGGGTACCTTGATCCTTGTTCGTATGCTTAGCAACTTATGACAAACATAACAGTACCAATATACTCCCCACTCGATGTGGGTATGGGCAGGGGAGGATTGAAGGCAGACCTAACTTTTGGCAATATATGCACAAAAAGGCTGCTGTCAGGAAGTTTTACCACTGAAATAGCAGCCCCCCTATATCTCGAAAGATTGAGGAACTTATCAAGTCCTTATAGTCTCTTGCTCGTGAAGAATCTGACAAGGTTAAAAGTGTAATCTATGTGCACAAAGTCGATATGACCCATTAATTGTCACCACAACCTTGAGTACAGGTCTAGTTTCTTGGATGCTATCAATGGTTTATGAGAGCAAATTGCTATCGCTTGTCAATCCTACATTCCCACGTAATATTCTGTTTTCTTTGCGATTTGTGTAAATGCTCATTTGATGCTATGTCCCTATTATTGTCTATGCTGATGCTGTTATCATGCTGAAATGGAAATATTCAGATTTATTTGCATGTAAATCCGAATAAGCAATTTTCTTTGTCATTTTCGTTTTCTTGTTCTGTTGGTGTTTAGAGTTTTAAGTTAGACAGAAAAACTAAATAGATTGGACCAGGTAAATCAGCAATTATTTGTGAGTATAGATCTCCTTGGTCACCCTTTCCTCACTCGAAGATCATTTTGGTGGAGCTAAGTTTCCAATCTTGCACTCAACTATCTTATGTCTCCTTACCTTCGAAACAGAATAAATTGTTCAATGCTGCCCTTTTTCCTATACTACTTTATACTTTCACTTGATTCATGTACCTCACCCTACATTTTCACTTGTTGAAGGTTGGTGTTGGAATGTCGATGGAGGGTATTGAACAGAGTCCCGTTGCTTATGATCTGATGGCTGAAATGGCTTTTCAACATGACGCAGTCGATGTGAAGGTAATGCTATGTTTCTTTATGCCCCAAAGTCTTGGATATGTTGCGCCTACTTACTCTGCATTGAAAGATTTTGGTAATTCAGAAGGTAAGTGATACTTCCGAGGGTGAATCAAGGGAAAACCTCCTTTTGGGCTGGAATATGTTACAACAGTTATCAAATGAACTTCACTGGTAATTAGCCCCTTGTCACTAATACTGTAGAAACATAATCAGTCAACCCTCTAAACCTAGAACCCGTTATTTTCCTGTCCTTGAATCCCCCTTAATCAATGTATCCGGATATTTACTCAGGTGCACCATTTTGTTCTTACAGATGTGGATTGATACCTATTCAAGCAGACGGTATGGGAGATATGTTTCATCAATGCAAGATGCCTGGAGTATACTATATCACACAGTTTACAATTGTACAGATGGTACTTATGTAAGTAATCATACTTGGTAAATTCTTTTTCTCTATGAGATGTAAGCAAAGGCTTTCTTCTTAGTACTCCTAAAAATGATTGATACCATTGTATTTGACACATTGGGCAAGCGAGCTTGAATGGAGTAGTTTATTTTCTTAAATAGGATATAGCATTGCTGATGCAACTCTATAATTCCAGTACTGATTTCTCTTGACATGTGTTGCTTTTAAACTTAAGCAGATTGTGTCAAGTTTATGGTATGTTGATGCATGCGACGTGTATTATCACTACTCTGCATAATGAACAGAAATCAAGCATCTCTTATTTATCGTGATTTGAATATGCAGATATTCCACATCATTAACGTCTAGGCAACTATTAATGACAACAGAACCAAGTTAATCCACCAATCCTTCGATGAGACTGATACAGGAACTATAGCTAGTTGGGTTTTCATCTTGATTGCGTGCCTCTATGCGATTCCAAATAGTGTAAATCCATTCAGTTGACTGATCTCCAAGCACATCAGCTTGAGTTGTTATATATCAATTTTGAAACAGGATAAGAACAGGGATGTAATTGTAGCATTCCCAGACATTGATCCAACCCTCATTTCTTTCCCAAAAGTTTTCACACGGCAAAGATATGATGGCAACATAAAACCAATATCCAGGAGGGCTTTCGTAGAAGAAACAGTAGATAGTTCCTATGATCAACCTCATTTGTGGTATTCAACTTCAGAAGCGGTGCGTGCGTTAGAACTCTTCATAAAAAGTGGAGATGAACTATCAGGAAGTGACACTTACAGGTTAGTTTCCACAGGCTCACATCACCTAAACATTCTGTTAGTGGATCCTTTGTTTCATTTACTTTCGTGATTCTTGAAATTCTACCAGTCACTTCTATTCTGTCCATTTCTTCATTGGTCTCCATATGCATTTTGTCATCGTAAATTCATGTCAACCTTGTATATTGTGCAATCTCAGGTATGACCTTGTTGACCTAACAAGACAAGCTTTGGCCAAATATGCGAACGAATTATTCTTGATGATCATAGAAGCTTATCGATTAGGTGATGTACGTGGAGTTGCTCACCAGAGCCAAAAGTTTATAGAGCTCGTTGAAGATATGGACACACTTTTAGCTTGTCATGAAGGTTTTCTTTTAGGACCTTGGTTAGCGAGTGCAAAGCAACTTGCTCAAAATGAAGAGCAGAAAAAACAAGTGAGAAACTCTTTCCCTTGGTAACTTGTTGAATTTGATTGACCTGCTGAATACTTGAACTGACGGTGATCCAATTTTTCAGTATGAATGGAATGCAAGAACTAAGATAACTATGTGGTTTGACAACACAGAGGAGGAAGCAAGTCTGCTCCGTGACTATGGTAAGCCTTAATTCTCTTAGCGCTGTTTCATAGAGGTCTAGGTTGGATGGTAAATGCATTGGGCACTACAGTTAGACATCAAAGTACCAGAGGAGTGATGATGTTGTTGATCCTGTTTTCTTGGATTTAATGTGACTACATGTACCTGGGGACTTCATATCCCATCACGAACAGCCAGACCTATCAAGCAGAGAGTCTGTAGGTGATATGATGCACTTGCATTATTATTGCAGCATAGTGTCTATTCTAGTGATTATCCAAAAAAAATTCTTTTTGATCTAGGTAACAAGTATTGGAGTGGGCTTCTAAAAGACTACTATGGCCCCCGAGCTGCTATTTATTTCAAATATCTGATGGAGAGTTTGGAGAAGGGCGATGGTTTTCATCTGAAGGATTGGAGGAGGGAATGGGTTAAGCTCACAAATGATTGGCAAAGCAGCCGGAATCTATATCTGGTTGAATCCATTGGAGATGCTCTCAACGCGTCCAAGTGGCTGCATGGCAAGTACTTGCCGGATCCGGACACCTATTGATCAGTACATGAAGTTGATTTTCTGCATTTGAAGTAGGAGTGTTTTTTATTTTTATTTTTTTGAGAAAAAATTACAAAAACTGTCATTTTTTTCCAGAATAACAATCACAGTAAAACATACCCTCGGTTCTCTCATTGATCTCTCTTTGTTTGTCCCGTTTGGTTTTGTTGTTGTAGTGATGATTAGGAAATATTTCGACTACGCGTCACTCCATTCTACGCATATGACTCCTATATATATCTGTCTATCTGGAATTGTTTTCGTTTTACATAAAATAAAAAATCGAAACACAGTGACAACTTTTATGTCTTTACTGTTCGTGAAAATTGTTTGCGAGAAAATTTTCTCATTCATTGCTGTTAATTCTCCAAAGGTTTTGCAACCTATTAGGCTTGACCTCCTCTAACTTGCATTTTTTAAGACGCTTCTCGTTTATCCAATGAACGTATTTTAGAGGAGGGCATTGGCAACTTCTTTTTTTGGGGGAACCGGCTGGATGACCAAAAAAAGGATCTACTGAAGACGAAAAAACCGAAAAAGAAGAAGTTGAAACTGGAACGAAGAAACAAGTTGTCGTTGTGAATTATTTGAATTTTAGGGTATTATTCTACCATTCATGATATTCTTGGGTACGTCAAGGGACACTATTTTTTTTTTCTTTTTTTCTTTTTTTTGCAATTTGTCAAACCTAATCTATTTTATTCTAGGGGACTTGGGGAGTGGGATGAGTACTTACGGGACACTTAAGATTACAATTTTTTGGAAAATACTAGTACAAGTTAGTTGGTTAAGAAAACCTAGAGCCGAATGGTAGAGCGATAAAATCTATTGTACATGGGCAATTGGTGTCTCCCTTATACTCTCATGACAGAGTTCGATTCCTTTAAGCAATCATCCCAAAAAAAAGAAGTAAAAGAAGTAGAAGAAGAATCTATGTATCCATCGATACTTTTATGCTAAACACGTTCATGACACACGATAAACTCTCACTTTCTTAAAAACAAGGTAGAAATCACACGAAATTTTCGTCAGGCACTTATTATATTCAATTTTACCTTACGTTAAACTTTCTCGATTGATAAAAATTTCTCTTTTAATAATAAACGTTAATTCTTAAACGAGGTAAAAATCATTAAACAACCCACACATAGAAGTACAAAATAATCATGCTCCTGCACATAGGACGAGTAGAGTGAAACCCTCCATCATTTGACGGTTCGTGGAGTAGGTATTCATTATCGAACTACATATATCTTTGTGTTTTCTGCTCTCTCTCTCTCTCTCTCTCTCTCTCTCTCTCTCTCTCTCTCTCTCCTATTCTTTGTTCAATTACATAGCAATGCCAGTCCCTTTTTTTGTATTTGTTAATGTTTCTACACAACATAGAGTGCTTGTAACTAACCAATTAACTAAGGGGTCATATCCCGTCAAGTTTCTTCCAACCAGTCCAATTCAGTTTAGACCATTTGTGGGTCATTTCTAGGCCCACAACGATAATCAGATTATTAATCACGCCAAAAATCACGTTGATCAGATATTGTTTGATATAATTTCCAAATGCATTAAGTTTATGATCCGCAAATGCATTTAGTTTGTAAGGAAAAAAGTGTGCAACACTGGATTGCACTTGGCATAGATGTTAATTTTCTTAGGTACTTATTTTCTTTTGTTTTCCTACTGAGGTATGCCCCTTGTAGGCTGTATATTTGGTTAGCCTTTTTTATTTTCAAGCTGATTTACCAAAAAAAAAACACTAGATTGCAACCTATTTGACATAAGTACTTGAAGAGCAATGCTTATCTATATCATATCAAACGATATCCGATCAATGTAATTTTTGACATAGTCAATGTTGTTGACGAGCTCTAAAATCAAATGGTTTCGATCATTGTTGTGAGTCTAAAAAGGGCCCACAAATAGTTTAAAACTGGACCGGACTGATTTGAAATCCAAGACTGGACGAGATCGTCTCCAATTAACTAAACCAAAAGGGAGAGGAATTTTTTGATGCCGGGTGGGTATATTCCATGTGGAGTCCGCTCGGCACATCCGGGCCGTCCAATAAACTTTTGGACGGCTAGGATTGAAACCCTCTCTCACCCTAACATTTTTTCTTTCCAAATCTGAGCCGTCCAAAAATGCAATGAACGGTTCGGATGCGCCGAGCAGGCACCACATGATACCCACCCGCCACTAAAAAAAATTCCCAAGAGGGAGGATGATTCATGAAGGTTCGAGAAGCTACGGCGGAACCCCACCGTGGGCCCGTGACCTTCTTCTGCCTTTTGCGAAGTAAACGCGTACATATTCGTCGTGCTTCTCGAAAGTCCGCAATGGGATACAGAGCACCATTCTTTTGTATATATATAGACTTTTCGGCATATTCTCATTTCAAACCGACCAACTAAAGAAAAACAGCATTCTTATTTTTAAATAATTCAGATATTCGGACCAATTTACGTGCACTTTGATTAATTTTGAGGGTTCAATTTCATCGCTTACCTGCAGGAGCAGCGAGACTCCCAATCAAAATTTGAAAAAAACTCTGGACAAGCTCCATATAAATTGATAGTATCTAAGAAATTTCGAATTTGAAACTTTGTGAACGAGTAAGAGCCCGTTCCACTTTCCTTTCTTTTTTCCAAAGTTTTTTTTTTTTCAAATTTCAAACTCAAATATAATGAAAATGAAAAATAATTTTATGATTTTTTTTGCACCGTATTAAAGATCTCAATGAAATCTATCAAACAAGATTCATATGGACCATATTGGTAGGAAAATTATTTGTGTAAACACATGATTTTTTACCTTAAAATTTACCTTCTTTTTCAAAAACTCACTTTTACAAAAAGTGGAACGGCCTCTAAATAAGTCTCGGTGTGACCGCTGGCCAACCCTTCTTGTTGAAAAACTCATCTCTTGTCCCTGGCTGGCTTCAGCCTGTATATAAATACATCCCACCAAGGCCCAATCCCATATCTATCTCTATTCTCTCACCTTCAAAACCAAATCCTCCAATCCTCTTCCCACCCTTTTACTCTCTCCCTCTCTGTCTAACCTGGTATACTTAAGGAAATGGAAGCAACCAGCAGCTCATATGAAGTCCCAGCCGAGACCAGTTACAATTACAACCGCGGTAGGAGCGATGCGTCTGCGGCCAGGGCCAAGCACGGGAATAACAAGGTGGGTGAAGGACTAGCCAGGACCAAAGCTGTGGCCTCGACTGGGGTTAAGAAGGTCAAGGAAGGCACTTCCACTGCCATTCACTGGATCAAAGACAAGTGCCACCACAAGCCCACCAGTGCCACAGCCACCCCTGCTCCTATCTTTTCTTCTTCTTAACAGCCTAGCAGGGGTACCATATATAAATCAATAATGAGATGTATTTCTCTGCCTTCCGTCGAGTTTCCTTCGCTCACTTTTTCTGTGTAATAATTCCTTTGTTTTTTGTATGATCAATATATATATATATATATATATTTTGTCTGTGATTTTTTCTTTGGAGTAGATTAGTGCGTGGATGTATTTTTTATAACGTGAGATGTAATCGACTTTCGGTTTGGCTTGCAGTTATCTTGTTTGTGTCTCATTTTGCTTTTGTACCATGTTCCAAGGCCCTTTTTGCGACTTAGAAAAAGTTGAATGAAAAGAAAGGAGTGAGGGTAAATTTCACTGATATCTAAAGCTTTAAAACTAAGAGAATTGAAGCCAATTGGACCGCTTGTCAATTTTTGGCCAATTTTTTCAATTATGCCCCTCAATTGAGGTGCTGCTGGCTTTGCTCTTGGGGGCAATTCCGTCTTTAGGCCTAGGAGCTTGCTGACATCGTGCTCTCTTGCTGCTTGTAGTCTCCCGCCTCTCGCCCGAAACAGATGCTTCTGGATAGTTAGAGAGAACAACATTTGTGGGTTTGCTGCGGGAGCAAGCCGATCGATTATTCCAGTGGTATTGGCGGTTCAGGGTGGTCGCAACAGGTCAGATTCTTTCCCTTTAGGGTTAACGTCGTTTTCCCCTGTCCAGTTTGTCTTCTCCTTTTGTCTTGCGCACATGGTGTGAATAGATTTTGTAGATCGATCACGTTTTGTAGACGGCGTGAACAGATTTGTAGATCGATTATTGTGATTTTGTTGTTCAATTTCTCATGTGCATGTGACCGGAGTGAGTATGGAGGTGTGGGTTTCTTGTTATGGTGTTTCTAATTTTAGCTGCTCATGGACGGTTTCCGGGGTAATGCGTATGAGTTTCTGGAGGAGGGGGTATTAGTGTTTCGAAGTGCTATTTGTGTAGGCTTATTGTGTGCAGCTTTTGTAGGATTCCAATTCTTGTCTGCGTGAATTTGTCCGGATTTTCCAAATGTTTAGGCTTGTGGCCCATTATGATATCTTCTCGTAAACACATAAAAATGTCTATTTTTTGGTCAAATTTGGCATTCAGATCTTTTGGCAGACTAATTATTGAGATGTGTAGTTTTCTTACGGCGTTCTTAGGTGCTCGTGGATATTTTGTGGGATACTGCGTGTAATTTTTTGGGCGTAATAGTATTTCTGTTCCCCGTCTGTGTGGCCTATTGTGTACAGGTTCCATGAAGTTTTAGTTGTAACGATAGAACCCCATTTGTATAGGTTCTCATTTTTTTTTTTTTAACGGGGGGGGGGGGGTTGTTGTAGTTATGCAAGTATGGTTTTCTCATGCCTTCCGTGAGTGCTCTGGACTTTTGGGCGATGTGGTTGAGTAATTGCTTTTCCGCTCTGTTGGTTGAATAGAGTGAGCTGTAATTTGGGTGTACTTTGTGTGGTCACAGTTGTTGAAGGTCCTCTTAGCTTCTTTGTCGCATAAAGTCGGTTTTAGCTTAGGTAACTGAGATCAAGGCTTTCGTCACGGCAAAAGGTAGATTCTGCCGTGGTTTTTTTACATTGGTTTTATGTTTTTTTAGAGTTCACATTTTGTCCCTTTTGTTTGGTTGCATCTAATTGTCATTTTGGTTGGCGGCTTATTTCCATGGTACGTGGCCAATTTGTTTCATTTGCGCAACACTGGCTTAACTTATTGTATCGGTCAGGAATTTAAGCCACTGTGCTGTGAAGGCCAATTCTATTTACATTAAGATTTATCATTATGCTCAAGTAATTAACTAACTCCTCCTGTTTATATGAAGATGAGTGTTGGTAATTTTATGGATGTTGCGTTTGCTTTTGCAATTATTTTTCAGCAACTTGGCACCAATGACTTTGTTCTATCATAGTTATCCCAATGTCTAATTTAGTATTTTGATTACCACATACAATTGGACAAAAAAACTTGTAAGAACATCCCAAACTTCAACGAAAAAATCCACAAGCGTAACAACCACAAAATGAGGCCCGATCAAACTTGCAGCCTATTGGTAAAATGACCGTGAACTCTGACATCCTGAGTTTGAATACCCCTGCTGGCAGACAGACCCATTGTTTCCATGGTTGAGCCCTAAAAAATTGATAAACAAAGATTTAGACCCTTAGAAATAAGAAGAATTGTGTCAAATGTAAGTGAATTTATCACTTTTAAGGCATGATTGATGGAGAAAAAAAGCCCAATTTTATGATTTTTTAGAGTGCATTTTGTCCCTGTTGAAAAAAAGCAGGTAGAAAAGACATGCACTATCATTCCATGCTTTTTGTATGTTTGGGTTAGGAGCTACAAAGGTCTTATTCCTCCTCTGTTCTTGATGTTGTCTGAAGTTCTGTTTCTATTATCCTTGGAACAATCTGTACATGCTCGCTTTAGAATGGTCTGTAGCTCATGGAATGTAGTTTCAATGAGTTGATCTTTATATATTTTGGCCTGTATCTTTCTGAAAAGATATTTGGGTAAAGGCACTTTGTGAGAATTTCACATTCATGATAGCTTGCCCAGTCTTATTCAATTTAGTGTCTCTTCTTGAAAAAACCATTTTACCTATGCTTGCCCATCTCTAGGTTGTGAACTTGGGAAAAACTTTCTCTAGGGAAAAAAATTCCACAGCCAGTTGTTAATTGCCATTGGGGTTCTTGGTCTGGCAAGACCTAGCTTATGGAGTTATATATGTACAGAGAGTGATTGCCTTGGACTGTAACATTTGTTGACAAAATAAGTTAAATTTTCAAATATCTAAATTAATAATTTGTTAAATTTCAGCCGTTATCATGAATTGTGCATCCATAATACCACATTTATTCTATTGAGGGATCCCACCTCCTTCCTCTTTCTGTCTGAAGTGGGAAGTTCGTTTGCTTTACCTGAGAGAATGTCCTAATTCGGGGTAGTAAAGTGTTCTTTTCTGCTATATGGCCGACTTTGAGAGTTCTTTTATGCTATATGGTAGTAAAGAACTTGCCTGTGATTAATTTGTTTTCCTTCTGTTGGGATTCAACTATTGTCTCATGGATGCTTTCCAGTGGAACTCTCCAACTTGGCGACATACATCCAACTACTAGGTTAAGGGAATACTCATTTGGAGTTTGCTTCAAAATGAAGCTTTGAAGATTTATCACTTTCCAAAATCGTCCTACAATAACATTCATGCGTTGTGTTATGAAACTGAGAAAATTGCACGGATTATTCTCCTGGCAGTTTTCAAATGCCCTGGGAATTTGACAATGGAGACAACTACACAATCAACTCTCATTTTGGACAGTTTGACTCTTGATTTTCCAATCACCTAACCCATCTTAATACTATTATGCTGCCATTTTCTTTACGTTGCACAACAACTATGTTTTTTGGAAACTTTTCCCTTGTGTTCGGTTGGATGCCTTGACAACGCATCAATTTGGAGTTTGTTGTTTAAGACGTCCTAATTTACACACATGCAGGGATGGAATTAGTTGTCGATAAGAAGATTAGTTATAGAAGCTGTCTTTGAATGTTAATCTTGTGGTTCTCATCTATTGTTTTTGCCCTTTGTAAATTGTGTTCGTTGTCATTTGACAACTTATCTTGATTTCTTATTTGCATCTGTAGAGACTTCACAACTTCTCCATTGGTAAATTTCTAAAGACTTGCACAACTCATTCACCAGAGAAACCTTTTGATTCAAACAATTTGCTTCTAAACTTTGGGATTGTTAACCTCTTATAAATTTCTGTAAATAGCTTTTGCACGCAGCTCTACCATCCAATTATTTCAGTAAAAACAAACTCACAGATTTGGGCACGAAATCCTTGTGCAAGCACGATGGCATACTTTGTTTTTAAATATGTATCCAATTTTTATAGGTGCTTCGCGAATAACTCCAAAATCAGAGAACCACCATGGCCAACAGTTGCCAGCACACAAATGTTCACTTAACAAGCAACAAACCGGGATTAGATTGTCAAAATAGTTAACTTACCGACATCAGTTCACAAGGTTAGATACTAACCATAGCAATTAAGTTACTTCCTCATAAACAAATGCAGCACAGTATAAGCTAATTACATTATTTTTCTGCAACATAATGATCCAATTATTTATTCCTCCACTTCTTATCTTTGATTTAGGTTGAGTATGTAAATGTACAATCATAGAAGTCACTGACTTCAATCATAAAAGTCACTGACTTCAACCAAAAATTCATATGCTTGGCCTGTTCAATCTGCAATAAGAGCGCACATGTATATGGAGATGGTGACTTCTGGTGCAACTATTGCACTCAAAAAGTGGCGACACTTCCCAGGTACATGTTTTCAGCTACACTTCAATTAATTATGCAAAAAAGCTAAACACCATTCTTCAAAATGCAGGACCAAATTTAAAATCCAAATCACTGATGAAACAGGCTCAGTTATTCCAACTGTATTCACAGGGAAAATAGAAGCTCTGTATGATGTTACTGCAACAGAACTCATCCATCATGCAGCAAGCGTAAGCTACCAAAAATTTAATCCATCTTCCCCTCAATATTTACAACACATACACTTAATTATTACTAATCCAAACAAATGCATAGGAAAATTTGCCAATAGCATTGATTGAAAAGCTATCCAGCCCAAAAAAAAGCGTTGTGTCAATTTGAAGGCCTACGAGTATGAATACGGAGGAATCAACTGGTGTTTTTTCGCTGTGGAAGTCAATCTTTGACCTAATTGATGCTCAGGAGCCACTACAACTGGAGGCATTCCAACCCCAGCCTCCAAAAACACTAAGGAACCGCACCATCAAAGAAAGCTTTGGAGTTAGCTCATCAGGTATTTTTAGAAGTCTTGTAAATAACTTTCGGACATATAGGGGCTGCAGCATGGGTACTCGAACAGTGAGAGAGTTTATCATTGGTTTTGATTAGTGAATACTGATCAATTGCTGCTACGTTTGAGTTCTTGTCTAAGAGCTAATGCTAGAATTTTTTGGGAAAAAAATGAAGCTCTTACTTTGATATGATGATGTATCTGTAGTAAGAAAATTTGTATGTATTTAAGGAGTTATATTATCTATTTGAACATGATAGTGGGCAACAAGAAACTTTTACTGCTAATGGGCAATCTTGGAACATGATTGTGGGCAATCTTTGTGTAAAATCTTAAATATGATTGTACTTTATTGTGTTAGAAAACAATGGTACCTAATGTTTTCGTATATGCGTGAATGTAAAACAACTCACTCCTGCTAATCTTATTATGATGTTAGCCATATTTGAGCTAAATATTCTATCTTAGTAATTCTTCCTAATGCTTGATTTAGTGATGAGTTCTTAGAAGCAGCTGGATTTGGTTGCATTTAGTGATGAATTTTTGTTTGCTAATTGTTTGTGTATGCAGCTGGATTCAACTTGAATGTTACTCTACTCCGGAAAATATGTTGTCATGTTTTATCTATATATGCAGTTTATGTTTGATCAAAAAAAAAAAAAAGTTGCTTGTAAGATTTCGAATTATCAAATACTTCTGAATCCTTGTAAATAACTTTTGCCGACATCCCTACCCTCCACTAATGACAATATACTTATTTCATACCATGTCAACGTGTTGTAAATATATGAAGACTGCTTCCAAATAAATTGTGCTCTTACAGTTCCAGTACGGCAAACACGCAATCAACACCTCCTACCAATACCAAGCATGAGGCACCTTGTGTTTTTTTTTTTTTTTTTGGGTAAGTAAAATTTGTATTGCACCAAAAAACCGTAGGAAGCTACAAAAACTCATAGGGGCATACCCTTGGTAAACCTATACATCAAAGACAAAACGAAAAAACACCGACTCTTATCAACATGTATTGACCCCAAAAATTTGAGAATCTAGAAGCCAGTCATCACACAAACCCCTATTTTGGGCTGTGAACTTCACTGTAGTCCAAGAACTTAACCTGGCTCGAATGGCTTCAAAAATAGCACAAACAACCTCAGGGACACTTCTCGATCATCCTTGAAAAATCCTGAAATTCCGATCACCCCAAAGAAAATAAACTGAAGCAGCCAAAGACAACTTATAAATGTAATTCCGGAACCCCTTACCCTCACGATTCTGTCCAGCCCATTCAAGCTCTTGAGATAGAGGCACAACAGGCTTATAAATGCCATTACGGATCAAAATTTGCCCCCAAATAGCAGCAGAGAAGTCACACTCAAAAAATAAATGATTATGAGACTCCATGCCATTCAAACACAACACACACTGAGAACTCGTAGCTACACCCCAACTAACCAATCTATCTTTAGCGGATAGCCTGCCCAGGATAGCAAGCCACTCAATAAAGCTCCATCGTGGCATACCTTGATTGAACCATACCAAGGGATGCCAAGGTTGGATAGGAGACCGATGTCTCGTGTTGGCACGTGCCGCTCACCTAATCTTCCTTAAAGTTTCTAAAATTACACTGTTCTCTTTTACTTTTGAAACCATTAATGAGATGAGATGAAATTACTTCAACCGGTGGTGGAACCAGTGGGTTTTTTTACCACTGTTGTTGTGGGCTCCATCGTCTGTTTGTTTATTAATGATCGATCTGAATCGTTCATCTTGTAGGGCCCGCAACGCAATACATTTTTTCAAGAAATTAGCTTTATTGGACAAATGCATCAAAATTTGAATTTTGGTTTGTATAATGGATAGTCATTGGCAGTTTAACTTGACAAAATTAGATTGTTATTTTATGAATTAAAATTCAACTTCAGATAGATCTATCGATGTCCGATCAAGATGATTTTTTTGTGTGAGTTTATTACTCTGTGGGTCATACAAGATGAATGGTGCGGATTATAACAATAAATGCAAGGTAGGGCTCACAAAGCAGTGGTCACCATTTCCACCGTCGGTGAAAAAAATTTAATCAATCAATAATGAGATTCCCTTCATGTAGATATCACATAAACGTTTTAAATATCATGACAAATGATTGAAATACCCTGTAAACATATAGTCCAACAAATCTTGTGCATGGTTTGAACTTTGTGATTTTCTTGCCTATAACTAAATTTCTGTTTGTATGCTCCAATTTTTATTTTTATTTTTGTCTTTTTGCAGTTGAATTAAATCTTAAAAAACCTACAATGGTTTGGGTTTTTAGTTTAGGTGAAATTACACGAAGTATCATCTATACATTTTTGGACACAAACACCCCCTAAACTTTAAAAACCCCCCAAAAGCTCCCCTCATATACTAACCAGTAACCATTAACCAATTGGCACATTTCTGTCAAAAGACAGTTAAGATGAAGGGGTCAGCGTGGACAATTTTTTATAGATAAAGGGGTGAGTGTGCAAGGGGTAAAATCATTATTTCTCCTCATTCCACTAATAGAGTTGGCCCATTTTTTTTTCATATAAATGAGGGGTCTGAATAAGGGATTTTAAACGTTAGGGGGTTTCTGTGTCCAAAATGTATAGATGAGGGAGTTTCCGTGTGATTTCACCTTTAGTTTATCCTTAAGTAGAAGAATGAAGAAAGAAAACCAAAATGAAAAATCATATTGGATGAAAGACATCTTAAAAACAAGATCACTTTGGAACAAAATAGTGGAACACACAAAACAGAACAGATGGTTGATAAGTAAATAATAATGACCGTTTTCCCGAGAAATTAATTTAGTCTAATTCCTGCCGTAGTCATCAGCCTCCAATAATGTTATTATTGTATAAAAATGGAAAAAAAAAAAAAAGGAAATGGCCCTGTAATTTAGTATTTGTGTTAACTTGGTTCCTGCAGTTTGAATTGGCTTAATTTACACTCTGTAATTTCCATTTAGTTCCAACTTGGTCCAATTACTAACTGTTGTTAGCCTCCGTTAACCCTAGATACAAATGAGTCCATTTTCTAGTGAATTCATGAACCCTTTCTTCTCGAACCTCGCAGACCTAAAGCCTTTCCTTAAAAAGCAAAACGGAGTCACTTTTTTTTTTCTTTCTAAAAATCGGGTTCTCTGGCCCGTGTTCTTTAATCTAAAATACTTGAATTATTCTTCCGATATTCAAGAAGTGACCAGATATACCTAAACTCTATGCCCGGTGGAGATAAGTTTTTTTCTAAACCCCTTTTGTGGCCCAAACTATGATCAGACCTGATTCTCCTTTACCCGGAGCTATGTAGGCAGCTTGATGAAAGCTCGGTCCCTTTTGAAAATAAAACCCACTTCATTTTCTAAAATTCAAACATTTTTCAAAAATATCCGAACCCCTTTTATAGAACACAAAACTCTTCATTTTTCCTTTCTTTTCAAGAATTACGTCGCAATCCATAAGAATTAGATCACTTATTCAGGCCCTAATCCCTCTCACTCCTTCCCCTGAAGGCAAACGAGACACATTTCGGTTGAAGGTAAAATCCCGAGCTAGACAAATGGAGAATGGAACAATGAGGCTTTGTGTTTTGGTTCAGAGGTATATTAGGGTAAGAGGAGAATGGCAGATTACGGTTTTAATCCTAGAAAATGGGTTCATTCGTGTCTGGGGTTAACGAAGTCTAACGGCAGTTAGTAATTGGACTAAGTTGGAACAAAATGAAAACTACAGAGTGTAAATCGAGCCAATTCAAACTGTAGGGACCAAGTTGACACAAATACTAAACTATAAGGACCATTTCAATTTTTTTCCCAAAAAAAAGGGTGCACATTAGTACATGTAGCACCCAATAATGTTTGGGGGCGACTATTCGCAGCCCCATATTTTCTCCCTCATCCTACTACTTCACATAGCCCATTTTCATTATTTAAAAAAAAATTCCATATAACCCATTAAATGTACCTAATTTTTCCATTATACCCTTCCCTCCTCAAAAATTATAGTTTAACTCCCACCCTACCCACCAACACCACCATCACCTCCACCTCCATAGCCACCACCGCCACACCACCGCCTCTCTTCCTGTTCGTTCTCTCTCTCTCTCTCTCTCTCTCTATAAGTATATACAAACATGTACATGTATGTATATATATAATAACAGCAATTAGATCACTTTCGGTAACAACATGTCAAAAATATGTACAAAATTCGGTAACCAACTGTCAAACTATATATACGAAAATCATACATAACATTTCGGTAAATAGCTGTTGAAAACAAGATTATATTTCAGTAACTATATGTCGAAAATATGTTCAACCTTCGGTAAAAAACTGCTGAACTACTATACACGAAAATCATACTTATATTTCGGTAAATAATTGTTGAAAATAAGATTATATTTCAGTAACTATATGTCGAAAATGCATACAACAAAAACAAGAAACATATATTTTGATAATTGGATGCTGAAAATGTATCTCAATTTCGGTAACTAACTGTCGAGTATGGTAATATTTTATAGTGGTTCGCTATCGAAATTACTTACTTTATTCTATTCGAACCAGACACATCGAAAAACTGGATTTTCTAAACCCAGATGCCACAACAACAAAGAACAGGAGAATGATGAAGAACAAAGGGAGAAGAAGAGAAGAACAGGAGAAAAGAAGATGAAGAACAGGGGGAGGTCGGTTGGTGTGTTTTTTTTTAAAAAAAAAAAACCTGAATGATGATTTAGGGGGGAAGAGGGAAGAAGATAATTTAGGGGTTTTGTTCATAAGGGCATATAGGTCATTTCATGTATAAGTATAAGGGTAAGTAGGTCATTTTGTATTAGGGGGTCATGTTGTAATTAGTTGAAAATTTTTAACGGGCTAAAGAAGAAAATACGGGATTGCGAATAATCGCCCCCTAATGTTTTCTTAATTGTCAACAAGTTTGTAGTCCAATACACTCTCATTTCTTCCACAACCACATGGAAGATGAGGGGTTCAATTCTCGTCAGGAGTGCGAGTGCTTGGTGTGGTGATTGATGTTCTTTAGACATGCCCCACCCGTATGCTACTTAGCGGTACCCCTTCCTCATCCCCTTAAGAGTAGACTAGACATCTAACAATTCAAAAAAAATGTTTCCTGAACAAAAAAAAAAATTGCCATGTGGATTTGTCACGACCCAACCCGGAGGGTACATGACCGGCCAGTGAAACAAAATCACCCAAGACCTTAAAACTCACTATTGCAAAAATCTTTCTAATATATTTAAAATATATAAGCGGAAGCATGAATTTATAAAAATACATTCAGAGCTAGCTATCGTGCATACTGAATACAAACTTCGATAATGGCGGTAAAGTTATTACAATTATGAATCCAAATCTTGGAACTATTAAATCTCTCATAGCACAAGTTCCAAATTCTCAAATGTCTGACAACCACGTCAATAAAAATCACCATCATTAAAGGAGCCACCTTAACTTGCTGTGATTTGAATGGGTGGCCACAAAACCATTTCAGTGAGAAATGTAATATACAGAGCTTACATAATCGCATAGGAATAATCAAATAAAATCATGAACTTTTTGACGATCAATATGAGTTTCCAAACTCAATAATTATATATTTTTTAACAACGCAAGTTTCAAATATGCAAATCATAAAATCTAGAATCCAACAACAATTTTCAAGCTCGAAACTGTTAAACCAAAAGAGATCCATCATGGGCGGTATATTCGGTAGCCCGGGGAGCGACCCCAGCATGCACAAAATAAGGGAAATGATCAAATCCAATGGATACCCGGCCGTATCATTAACCACAATACATAGGCACCAAATTACACATACCTCATCAGAGCTCTTCGCCCAAATGTTACTCCAAAATCTTTTACACTTTTCTTTTTTAGATTAATCCCATGCATGTTTATTTTGAAACTCAATTCTCACAATTTTATACTAATATTATATATATATATATATATATATATATATATATATATATACGGTTCAATGAACACCCTAAAAAAACACCCTAAATCTCAATCTCACAGTTCCAGATCAAATTTTTATGATCCGAACCGTTCAATGCATGCAGAATGTGATTTTAAGTGTACTCACGAGAAATTAGCAAAAAAAATGACCGGAAAAGGCTTGATTTGAGCAGTTTTTATTTGAACCGTTCAATAAAAAACTGTTCGAAACTGTTTGGATCAAGCCCTTCCCGATCATTTTTTTTGCTGATTTCTTACGAGTACCCTTAAAATCACGTTCTGATCACATTGAGCGGCTCGGATCGTCAAAATTTGATCGGGAACTATGAGGTGTTTTTTTAGGGTGTCCACGGAACCGCTGCGTGTGTGTATAGGGAGGGGATCAAGGGACAAAATATTTGACAACAAAATAGACACTAAATCCTAGCCATTAAAATGGATGGCTGTGATTAAAAATGAAAAGGCACACTCTCTCTCTTCTCCCATTAACTCACGTGTTCTCCCTCTCCCTCTCTCTCTCTCTCTCTCTCTCTCTCTCTTCTCTCTTTTTTATTTTAAATCTTAAAATTAGTATAACTTTTGTTCTACAAATTTAATTTTTATAAATTTTATATTTCTAAAATCTACTTGAAAAAATCTACAAAATGAGATCCATAATGGATGTAAAATTATGTAAAAAAAAAAATAATTTTTCCATGTGACTTTTTTTTGGAATCATGTAGGGGAATTTGTTGGAAATTTTATTTTTTTATATCTTCTAAATTCCTATTTTTTTCATAAGAATAAATGCAAAGGTAATAGAAAAGAGAGAACAATATAAGCTTCTATTTTCTAAAAAATAAACCAAGAAAAAAACTTCCTCAGGAAGTGAAAATTACTAATTTGTATTTCGTACCAAAAACCATGGTTGTGATATAGGTTTGTGGTTGTGATACCGTTTTCCCCCGTTCCCGTTTAATCTTTGTAACTTTTGGTTTAGTGATTAATAAAATTATTTTGCCTATCAAAAAATACCTTAATGTATTCTATTGACTATTGTCCGATTCCACGTTTGGTTGTGAATGTTGAATCCTTAATTTTTTTGCGATCTCTAAGTCCCTCAGGATTTGAAGTAATTTTCCCTTCTTGAGGATGTTTTTTTCTTGGTTTATTTTTTAGAAAATAGAAGCTTATATTGTTCTCTCTTTTCGATTACCTTTGCATTTATTCTTATGAAAAAAATAGGAATTGAGAAGATATAAAAAAATAAAATTTCCAACAAATTCCCCTACATGATTCCAAAAAAAATATTGTCACATGGAAAAATTAATTTTTTTTTTTAACATAATTTTACATTCATTATGGATCTCATTTTGTAGATTTTTTCAAGTAGATTTTAGAAATTTAAAATTTATAAAAATTAAATTTGTAGAACAAAAGTTATACTAATTTTAAGATTTAAAATCAAAAAGAGGGAAGAGAGAGAGAGAGAGAGAGAGAGAGAGAACGGTTAGAGAGAGAGAGAGGGAGAACACGTGAGTTAATGGGAGAAGAGAGAGAGTGTGCCTTTTCATTTTTAATCACAGCCGTCCATTTTAATGTCTAGGATTTAGTGTCTATTTTGTTGTCAAATGTTTTGTCCCTTGATCCCCTCCCATATATATATATATATATATATATTCAACATAGCATTTTGTAAAATAAATAAACAACCACAAAACAATTTGAAAGAATATTATGTAATCAAGGTATATCGTACTCATTTCGATAGCGTGAACCATAAATTACCGTGATTATGATTACCGGTCAAAACCTATCTGAATTACGCAACAATATTAATTACTTAATTACTAACTTAATTCTTTTATCCGTATAACGAATTAAGATATAAAAGGCCCACCCCGTGACTTGTAAGAATCCTCAGTGATGGCTCAACCTCGAAATCACGCATTCGAACATTTTTTTCAAATCAAAAAATCGGCGTGTCCAAAAGAAGAATGGGGCTGCCCATATCCTTATTATGGGCTACCCCTAACATTTTCAACCTATGTAACATTTCTTTTGATTCAGACAGAAAATATTCAGGGAAGAGAGAGTGTATAAAGAGAGAACTACGGAGGAGAGAGAAAGAGGGAGCGTGTTACGGTAAGGGAGAGAGAGGTATAGGAGCAGTAGCTTGCTGCGCATGGCTGAGCCATTGCGCGACGGCAGCGGGTTGGTTGTTTGGCCGGGGAGAAGAAAAAGAAGATGAGAAGTACAGAGAAGAGAAGTGAGGCGAGTTGGAAAGTAGGGCTGGTCAAAAAATTCACTGAACCGTAAAACTGGTTCGGACCAAACTGATCCGTACCTTTTAGATTTTGTCCGTAGATTAATGGTCCGGACTCGGATTGAAAAATTTAAAAACCATGACTCGCGGTTCAATTCACAAATTTTTATTACAAAACCGTGGGATTAATCGAACCAAACCGTGAGATATTTATTTTATACATAAACAATATATATGTGTGTGTGTATATATATATATATATATAATTAATTGTTAGTAATTTAACACTTTTTTCTACCAATTTTAGTATTTTATCTTAATAATGGAATATAATATAGATGTACTTAAAATATAGGGAGTAAATCATAACTTTTTTTGTATAAATTACGGGTAAACCTAGTTGAATTTAAGTAGTTCGTTTTTTTTTTCCCAAATGATATAATCCTACTAGTGTTTAGATTCTTTGGAATCTAGTTTTTGAAGTAGGCCTTTGGTAGTTTATGTGACAAGTACTTTTTGGTTATGTTAAACTTAATTTTGAGTGTAACCTTCTTCCCTTTTAGTGTGGAATATATGCTTGACTTTTATTTTTGTTAAAATCCGTGGACAAAACCGTAACTGATCCGCGAGTCACTGATTGGATTAGAACCAGACCAAAGGACTTTTGGTCCGAACACAGATTTCATTTTGTAAAAACCGTGACTAGCGGTTTGGTTTTCAGATTCTTAAAAATCTGAATCGGAACGCGAGCAATCCCAGTTGGAAAGAGGGAGAGGTTTGTGTTTTATTGGAAAACAAGAAGGCTAGAGAGAGATATATATATATAGACACACACCAGAAATGATACTCACAGATTTTTTGTGCACAAATCGTGCACCGATTGTGATGTGGGGCCCACTTCGGGTCCTACACAAACAATCCGACCCATTCATTAAATGTAAAATATTTTTTCAAGAGTTCCCGCGAAAAAACAGTTCAATCCGATAGCTATAGGTACTCGATTCAATCATCTAACTTTTCATTATCCTAAAATCTAAATAAAAAATTAGATGATTTGCTCTTCTATCTATCGGATTGAGTTGATTTTATGCGAGAACTCTTAAAAAAAATATTTTACATTTAATGAACGGATCAGATCATTTGTGTGGAACCTGAAGTGGGCCCCACACTGCTGTGTGAGTAGCATGACTATACACACAGAGTGCAACTAGGACACGTAGTGCCGAATTTAAACCACATTCAATAATAATAGATGTTCTTTCCAACTGAACTCTTGTCTGCCCATTCATCTATTCGAATGAATTTATCTTGCCGACACTGAACTCTTGTCTGCCCATTCATCCATTCAATTAGTATAATAGTATTTGAGAAGTGTCGAAAGCTTACAAGTTGGTAGAAAATATCAAGTGCACGATTGCTTCGAATGAATTATCTTGCCGACACTGTGTATTCAGTCTCTAATCGGTTACGTTTTTATTGGACTTTGTGCGCGGAAAAATATCCCAAAATTACCTTTAGACTTGAAAAATTATTTCGAGAATGACTATAGTGAGAGAATCGCAAGAAAATTTTTGGAGTATCGTGCTTAAGATTTTGAGGCTAAAATTAGGTTATCGCAGGATTATTTAGCCATGACACCCTAGTTCGCTTTGTTTTGGTAGATTTGTTCACCACATAATTGACCAAGGTTCAATTTAGGCCGAAAGAAATTTAATGCCTAGTTTGTTTCCAAATTTGAAAAAAAATTTTGAACTCAAAAAACATTCATTACCCATAGTTCTAATCATTACTCTCATTTCTCTCCCCACTCGATCATTACTTTTTATTTTTAATCATTATTCTCATTTCTCTCTCTATTTCTCACTACTCATTAACCCTATTTTTAATTATTACCTAACTTCTCTCTCCATATATTATCCCAAAACCAAACTAAAAATTTTCAAAAATCCATCCAAACAAAACATTTGATTCTCAGGTTAGGCCCCAAGAAAGTAATTTCTTGTCAATTTTCTAATCCTGACATAGATGACTTACCTTTGATCGAAGCAGAGATTAGTTTGATTTGAGTGTAAGCGGGGCATGAGCAGTTTCGGAAAAATTTCTCGAAGTGCCGGTTGGGTACCACGTCACCCAGCTGATGTGGCGCTCGAGCAGACACATCTAGCTGTCCAAAAGTGTATTGAACGGTCCAGATTAAAACACTTTCTCTCCTCTCACCCCCCACTCTCTCTTCTCTTTCTCTCTTCAAATCCGAGCCGTCAAAAATCGAAATAGACGGTCCAGATGCACTGAGCGCAACATGGTACCCTCTCGGCATTGAAAAATTTCTCGGCAAATTGGGCAGAGTATAGAAGATGAAAAGGAAGAAAGTCGAGGCGAAAATGATTCACCCAAAACACTAGTTAGAAGTAGGAGCAGTATAAAAAGGAAAGGAAACCCGATCAAGAAATCGCCTTTGCAAAGTAATACTGAACATACGGGCTCAAACCTCAAAGAATGTCGATCGCGATACCATGTCGTCAGCTCTTCATCGATGGTGAATGGAGAGAACCTGTCAAGAAGAAACGCATCCCCGTCATCAATCCCTCCACTGAACAGATCATAGGTTTCTCTCTCTCTCTCTCTCTCTCTCTCCAAAATTGATACAGACGTGTATTTGTTTGACTCGTTTATCATTCGACTATCAAAGTTACTTTTCTCTCATTTTTCTCGCTTTCAGTCGGATCCTTACTTTATTTTGCTAGTAATAATCAGCTTTGCTGATAAAACTATGGTCTATTCATCCAGCCTTCGTCATGTTGATAAGAAAACTGAGAAAATAAATTCATGATTGACACCATCGTGTATAATTCGTGGAGTTGCCATTGTGCCTCTCCAACGTTCCTTATTCAGAAGCTAGAAATTAAAAAGTGTATTTTTATAACAAAAAAATAAGATTCAAAATTTTCCAAAACGATTCCTCAATTTGAGAAAAAAAGTTCAATTTTTTCCAATAAATATGAATGTTTTTTTAAGTCCTCATTATGCACACCAAACATTTTTTTGGTGAAGGATGTTACAATGTTATCGCAAAAGTTACTATGAATTATTAAGTCCCCAGCCTACAAAAGTTATTGCAATCTGACCTTACAAAGTAGCTCATGCATGCAACAAATACAATCATCGACAGCTGCGCAAACAAATCACATTTTGCGAGAAAAATTGAACAGCCACACGACACTACTATTATTGTCTGATCAAATCGGTTGTTTGCATGGAAGATTTTCTCAGATGGTCCCGGACAAGGGATTCGGATCGTCTTCGTGGACCCAAAGACACAAAATTAGGCAGACTTAAAGCAAACAGAAGGGGAGCTTCTGCTGTCCGTTTGGATGTCGGGAAAGAATGAGAGGTATTAGTTAATAAGGGGATAAAATAGAATGGATATTAGTTAATAAGGGATGTCCCACATTGATGTGATATTTATGGATGAGGGATTAAATAATAGGTTGTTTGAATGAGGTATTAGAGAAGAGAGATTAAATAGTACTTGGTTTGGATGGAGGATTAATAGGGGTATAAAGAAAGATGGATGATGTAAAAAGTTATCAATTGATCCTTTTGCCCTTGTGCAGTGTTAAGTTAGAATATTCATTGCAATAAATATAAAAGGGAAATGATAATGCCAAAACCGTTTTTGTTGGTGCCAAAACTCAAGTGCTTAAAGTCTTGTACATTGCAAGTGGTATAAGCCTTTTGTGCACTAAAGTTTTGACACCAATAAAAATGGTTTTTGCACCAACAAAAATGTCTTTGGCATTATCATTTTCCATATAAAATTGTAAAAATTAATTACTTTTTCATAATTAAGCAATAATAATTTAATTAACGGGGCAGGTTCCGGGGACCCTTAAATAAACCCCCCCAAGTTTCCGATCGAATTTTGATGATCTGAGCCGCTCAATGTAATCAGAACGTGATTTTAAGGGTATCCGCGAGAAATCAGCAAAAAAAAAATGATCGGAAAGGACTTCATTCGAACAGTTTTCTATTGAACTTTATTGAACGGTTCAATAAAAAACTGCTCAAAACAATTAAAATTTATTTTTTAAAATTTTTTTTTTAATAATTTCGTGTGTTTTTAAGTGTGGATGGATGGGGTTGTGTGGATGACATGGCACAGGATTGTAGTTCCCCAAAACTGTGTCGTTTTGGGGTTGCAAGGGATAGAGAAAAAAAAAAGGCTGCAAGGCTCGGTTTGGGGGAAGGTTGAGCAAAAAAAATTAAATGTTTCAAATTTCAATCCGTTTGAATCGGTGGGAAGATTTTATTTTTCTGATCATTTAATTCTAAAAGGTCATAATTAAATTTTGACTATAGGGCTCTCGTTGATTAGCCCTAAGAAAGTCGTAAAATCAAATATCTCTTAGAGTTAACTAACGAGAGCCCTAGAGCCAAAAATTAATTATGACCTTTTAGAATAAAATGATCAAAGAAATATGATCTTCGTACTGGTTCAAATGGATTGAAAATTAGAGCACTTAATTTTTTAACCTTATTTTTTAATTTATAAACTGTCTAAAGAGGTTGAAAAATTAAGTGCTCTTATTTTCAATCCGTTTGAATCAGTGCGAAGATCCTATTTCTCTGATGATTTTATCCCAAAAAATTATAATTAAATTTTGACTTTAAGGCTTTCGTTGGTTAGCCCTAAGAGATATTTGATTTTACGACTTTCTAGGGTTAATTAACTAATTAACGAGAGCCTAGAGTCAAAATTTTATTATGATCATTTAGTATAAAATGATCAGAAAATTAAAATCTTTCCACTGGTTCAAACGAATTGAAATTTGGAACACTTAATTTTTTTTTTGCTTTTGCTCAACTTTCCCTCTTGTCTCTTCGAACAAAATGAGAACTGCGACAGAAATGGCAAGCTGAGGGTGGGAGAAGGGGATAAACAGGAGCGAAATCGTCCACTTTTAGGGGATTAGGGGGTATTATTTTCGGACAGCTCGAAACCCAACCGAAAATTATTTAACCGAATCCCCTCTTCTCCGATATTAGCCAAGAAACGGTACAAATGAAAACCCCTCAATTTGTGGTTGCCAAAAGGGGTAAAGCTCCCTTATGGACGCATCCAAATGGGCCGTTAACTACATTCAAAACCATCATATGCATTGTTATAACATTGCCAATTCAGAATTTACAAAAGAAACATCTCATTGCGCAAACTATAACCCACAAAAGAACCAGCTTGACGTATGACCGTCAGCGTACAATCAACTTGGTTTTTCCCAGTTGATTATTTGTTCCTTTCAGAAAAGAAAAAAAAAATTTTTGTCCCGCAAGCCCATCTGGTTATATGCCTTGCAAACCCGCTATCTAGCCCGCGAAATAAGTGGTTATATCGAGTTTCAATATGAGAAATGCTACATACACTACTATCCAACCACTACACCATCCACTACATTCTTTGTGGGGCCCAATCCGGGTCCCAAAAAAATACATAAAAATGTTCATAAATTTTAAAATAATATATTATGGGGCCCTGTAAAAAATCAGCTCCAATGGATATCGGTAAGTATTATTTCTTGATTTGTAGGGACGAAACTGTTTATCTGCACAGAGTGCATCACGAGAACTGGTAGAGCAGAGAACCTCAGAGAGATGTGTTGTGAGAGAGAGAGAGAGAGAGAAGAACGATTAGAAGAGATAGAGCATAGTTCGATTATTGCACTGACGCCATTACCGCAGACGCTCACCACTTGATTACTCTTTGACAAATTCAAGGTCCCAATCTCCCATCCTAGGTTTAATCTTACCTTCATTCCGAGGAGACATTTTGCGCTTTATGTACTCTGTTCAAATCTCACCCATCGTTTAATTTTGTTTTGCCCGACAGATTTGTCTGAATGCGAAGACCGAATAATAATACGGCTATACTAGTAAGTACTAGTCAAATACTAAAACAACAAGTACCACACCTCGCCAGGAGATGTTGAAGAGGCTGAAGAGCCACCGAGATTTGACGTCCGTCGGATAAAATTGAGCTGCCGGTTTTTCGTTTAAAATTAAGGAAAAACACCTTTCTGATGTTTCCACAATTTCCAGAAACTTTGGAAACGTTTCTAAAAAATGAAAAAACAAAAATAGGTTACCAAACAAAAAGGGTTAACAAACGCTCCCTAAAAATGGAAACAAAAATAGGAGAAGATAAGTTGCGTATTTAGAGTGTGAATTAAATTTGCAGTGTTTTGAATTGTGGTGTATTGAACTGTGTGAGTAATCAGGGGATATTCCGGCTGCTACGGCAGAAGATGTTGAGGTTGCGGTAGATGCTGCCCGGAGAGCCCTTGCCCGAAATAAGGGCAGGGATTGGGCATCAGCATCTGGGGCACATCGGGCAAAGTACTTGCGTGCTATTGCTGCCAAGGTACATATTATAAATTTATAAGTATGCTATCGCTTTGAAAGTTGAAAAACCCTTCACTTTTGGGGCTGTCAAAATTACTTACCAAGTTTGATGCCTGCTTAAATGGAAGTGGGCTTTTCATTCTATAACTTCTGTGTGCTGAAGTATTGAAATGTTCTTAGTACCTACTGGTCGCCACATGCAGCATGATGGAGCAGAATAACTTTAGAGTTCTAATCATATGAATTAGAAGTTTGTTTTTTTCAGTACAATCGAATTCTCGTTTCATGCCTATTTATCAAACAATAGAAAAGGAAGAGAAACAGTAGGAATTGTGTTTTTAAAGGGTTGGAAGTGCATCTGCAGGTCTTTTGACTGAGGTAGGTGATGTTCGAGTGGTTTAATTGAACCTTCAAGGCACAAGGGACCATGAACAGCTAAGGGCTTACCACACAGCTAGGACTGGTACACAAACCAAGATACTCGGGTTTGAGTTCGTGTTGAACTCATTAAACCTTGCTCGAGATTTGTATTTTACCAAAACAAATCTTGAACATTTTTTTGAAGCTCATTAAGTTTTCAAATCAAGTGATGCTTCATTTATATCTTAGGGCTTCGGAGATTTTAATTGAATTCATGTTACATGCCCTGAGAATTTGGTTTATCTCTTTTTATGCAGATAACACTCAGAAAATCTGAACTTGCAAAACTTGAAGCAATTGACTGTGGAAAACCCCTGGACGAAGCCGCACAGGATATAGTATGCCCACTAACAACATAGAATATATTTTCTTCACTAGGATGCACAAATGATATACATGCTTCTCCGTGCCATGCAGGATGATGTTGCTGGATGTTTTGAGTACTACGCAGACCTTGCTGAAGGCTTGGATGCAAAGCAAAAAGCTCCTGTTTCTCTTCCAATGGAGACATTCAAGTGTCATGTTCTAAAGGAACCGATTGGTGTTGTTGGCCTAATCACTCCATGGTAGTTGTTTCTTCTTCCGCTGATCATATGTGGTTCATAATCTTATCTAGTTTTTTCGCCCTATTTGATGAGTCCATAAGTCGATTTTAGGCTGGACAATTGCTTGTAAACATCGCTCTCTTTCTTTCTTTTGTAACAATTCAATGTGCTTGGTGGATTACTTACCTTGTAATCTTTTCATTCTTATGCATGGTTTCCGGCTTTTTCTGTTTTGATGCTTAAGACTGCATGTTGTAGTCGTCGCTGGCTTCCTGCAGCTTGTTGTGATCCTTGAGTAAGATGAAATAGAATATGCTATTTATTTACATCCTTCTCCAATTTTCTTTGTGCTAATGCAGCATCATACTAGTATGATGGCCACGTCAGGTTACCTTTGTTTTGACATCTGTAGCTATGCATGATATTCTTGCTTTTCTCCCTCTTTGACCAATGATGTAGAAAATGAGCATGTGTCAGAATGTTGCGTGTGAATGCTTAGGGGCCATAGGTGCTACCAACAGCATTATGTTTCTCAAATATATATATATTCCTCGGACGATAGGTGATTGGTAGTGGTTTTTCTTCATGGATTGCTTTCATGGTGCGCAAGGGATGGTATTTGTATCGATTTCTCTTTTGGTTACCAATGTAAAATGAACAAGGATTTCGGAGACTAAATAGCTAAATAATTGCTTGAATCTTTACTGAAGGAACTACCCTCTACTGATGGCTACTTGGAAAGTTGCTCCTGCGCTGGCTGCTGGGTGTGCTGCATTCCTCAAGCCATCTGATTTGGCATCAGTGTATGTCTTCATTTTTTAAATATTTGCTTTGTTAGAATTTTACATGGACTATTTTGGGATATGCTTTTTACTGTACATTCAATCCAGTACCTGCTTGGAGTTGGCAGAAGTGTGTAAAGAGGTGGGACTTCCTCCTGGTGTCCTTAATATTCTGACTGGATTAGGCCTAGAAGCTGGTGCTCCTCTGGCATCTCATCCTCATGTTGACAAGGTTCGGTTCTTACGTCCAGGATTTGAAATTGATATGCAACTAAGATAAGTTACTTGGTCCACAAACAAATGGTTCCTTGAATAAACAGTTGTGCAATTCGACAATTTTAAAAGCTTCTTATAGATAATTTTAAGTGCAATATAGTCATTCCTCACCTTGTCGCATAGGAGACACCCTTATGTGTGTTGGCAATTTACACTTTCAACCTGCTCTTCTTAGATTACCCCCAAATGATACTTGACAACTGCCTTATATAGTTAGTTCAAGGTGGGAATTTGAAAGCATCCATGACTTTGTGTTTTCAAAGGACGCATTGTCGGGTTGTAGGAAAGTAGCGTACTCTTTATTGGACAGAGAAAAATTATTGATGCTGCAATTTTCTGGTTAAACATTGTCCATTGATATCTTTTTCCAATTGTTAAGGATTCCCCTCCAATCAGTCAACGTGTTGTTTTATGGTAGATTGCGTTCACCGGAAGCACAGCAACCGGAAGCAAGATCATGTCTGCTGCAGCCCAAATTGTGAAGGTACAGTTCACACTTCACATCATCCTGTTATCATGCACATTATCAACTGAATGCTTTTATTCCACGATTATCACATTGTTTTAGTAATTTTGTTTTCTTGGCAGCCAGTCACGCTTGAACTCGGTGGGAAAAGCCCCATTCTTGTGTTTGAGGATGTTGACCTGGATAGGGGTTAGTGCCTTCTATGTTTTGAAGCACTCATTTCATCCAAGATTGTTAGCATTATAAATTAATGCCATGATACAAAGTAAAACGAGTATTATCCTTGTTTGATAAAAACAAATCAAACAAAAAAAAAATCAATCCTAGTGACTGAAACCTGCATCATTGGAAAAGAGTAGATCTCCTTGTGGCGGTAGATATCAGTATTTTCACTGTTGTGATGGGTCATTGAAACAGCTGCTGAATGGACTATTTTTGGCATCTTTTGGACAAATGGTCAGATCTGCAGTGCAACCTCTCGGCTTCTAGTGCAAGTACGTGCATATTTTAGATATATGACTTCCTTACATTTATTTATCTGCAAGAAGTGTACAAGGGCCGTGTCCTGCTGTGTGGATGCTAGTCTGTTATCTGCTTTAGCTTGGATTGTTTACCATCTCATTGTGGAATAATAGAGGTATTTGTGACTCTTGTATAGAATTTTGCATGGATACGTCATACTTGTATTCTGAAAAAATAATATAGTTAAAAGTGTCAGGAGAAAAATGCTTTATGCCATAGCACTTTTTTATGGGCGAGGGTATTTTTTTTTTAAAAAGAAAGAGAGAGAGCACTTCAAATCAGGTGATATTAATTTTTCTGCTTCTAATCTCTCAATATAAGTTTTGATTTTGCTATTACCAGATTTACATCCCGTTAAAATATTTCAGGAAAGCATCGCAACAGAATTTTTGGACAGGCTTGTGAAATGGTGCAAGAACATTAAAATTTCGGACCCTATGGAAGAAGGTTGCAGGCTTGGCCCTGTTGTTAGTGCAGGACACGTAAAAAGCCTGATTTGACATTCTGCCATCTTTTTCTTGGAAAATGGTAGGATACAGAAATAGCTTAACTCTGAACTGTAGTCCGTGTTTGGCAATTTATCATATTAACTGTGAAAGCTTAGTTAATTAGCCCAGACACGCAACTTTTTAATATCCTGGGAATGGTATGGGGCCTCTCAATGTATGTGATATGAGGAAGCAAAATTTTCCTCCTGAGGCAACCTAAGTAACTTCGGATGACAAATCAAGACAGGTCGGAGCCCTCGACTGGTGTTCAGAAGAACCAGACCTATACTCGTCCAGAAAGAAGAATATAGGTCCCACTGGGAGTCAAGCTCCTAGGAGACTGCAAGAGGGGATAAGAGAGAATCTTATCTCATATATGTTGGACTACAACTAATCCAGTAAGAGCCCTATAAAGTGTACGATGACTTCGCATAGAAGCAAAATAAGTCTCACCTAAAAACAAATACTAAATAAAGCATCTACAGTTAGACCAAGGTATGGTTAGTCTAAGACTGAGCTCATTTGTGTGTGTTTTCTAAGGCATTGGTGTACCTCTGTATTGCCACCTCCTTCGGCCTTATGCTGACGAGAGTGTTTGGGCCTTCGCCCAACTCCTCCCTCAATTATTAGTCCACCTCTTGTGGTTCGAACAGATGACCTTTGATATGGAAATCATAGGCCTTGGCCAACCCAGTTGGTTGCCCCTGTTGGATGTTGATTCCTCTTGTAAGGAATTTTTCCCATGCAAGATATTCATTGAAACAGAGAATTTTTACATCCTTCTCTAGTTTGGTACAAATTGCTCAATCTGGGGCATTCTATAACTATTTATTCATCTCTCATCTTGATGGATATTCTACAATGGTAAAAAAAAAAAAGCTACTCATGAGCTACTTTGCTTCTTTCTCTATGCTTTTGGAATTTCCAGCCACATATTTTTACTGAAAAATCACCTTCTGGGAAACCCATGCATAGTCGTCATAAACAAGTACCTCTAACTCACAGTCTCTTTATGCATAGTTTAGAGACAAAAAAAAGGAATATCCTACACGAGACATGTTTACTAGCTTTTCTGGCACCAAATACTTGCACCTGAATTGAGTATCTTGTAAGTCATTTTGCTTTTTTTTTTTTTTTTGGGGGGGGGGGGGGGGGGGGCGCGGGGTGGGCTTTCAGATACTGAGAAAAGAATGTAGTTTCTTGCATAGTGGCATTGGAAGGGTTTGGACTGCTTGAATGTAATGTTCCTCGATTACATTAAGATACTAACTCCCTCGCATTAACATGGTGTAGCACGAGAAGGTAATGAAGTTCATCTCGACGGCCGAGAGTGAAGGTGCAACCATCTTGTGTGGTGGAGCTCGTCCTCAGGTAAAGTTATTTTGTCACGGTCTGAAATGCTTTTGTTTTTTGGATTTGTTTGAATGATTCACTTGCATCATTAATTAATGGCAGCATTTGACGAAGGGATACTTTGTTGAGCCAACGATCATCACTGATGTAACAACCTCCATGCAAATTTGGAGAGAGGAAGTCTTTGGACCTGTTCTCTGTGTTAAAACATTTAGCACTGAAGATGAAGCCATTGAACTGGCAAATGACACCCAGTGAGTTACTCTCGAGTTTTCTCGTCTCATATGATTGAGTGAAAGTTTACCTGATTCTTCTGGTTTCACAGGTATGGCCTGGGTGCTGCTGTGATATCGAAAGATCTTGACAGGTGTGAGCGGGTGACGAAGGTGCGTCTTATTTTTGTTCGTTGGAAAAAAAAAATGGACTCGATCTCAAATTGACTTAGGCCACGTTTCCACTAAGTTTTTTGGTCAACAACTTATGTCATTTATGCATCTTGTTCACACTAATCAACTAATTTGGCATTTTAGCAACTTATTGGTTAGTGGAAACAACTTGACATTTTTCAACAAATTTTCACTCACATACCCATCTACAATTTATTGGTTAGTGAAAACAATTCGACATTTTTTTCAACAACTTATTGGTTAGTTGGAACAACTAACGACTTGTCAACAACAACAAAATCTCAACTTTTTTCCTACTGGAAACTCCCCCTAAGAAACTAGAGTTAGCTGGAGATCAACTAAACTGTGATTGGTTTTGATATTCCACAGGCTCTTCAGGCTGGCATCGTCTGGGTCAACTGCTCACAACCTTCCTTCTCTCAAGCTCCACGGGGCGGCAATAAGTGCAGTGGTTTTGGGCGTGAATTAGGGGAATGGTAATGCAGAACATCTTTCTTATAATCTTGTTTCAAGCAACTAGGAATCGACGGATGAAGTGTCAAATTTTCAATTTAAGTTTGGGAGGAACCAGGAGCACATGATGGCATGGGCAGAGCCTTGTCGAGGCTAGTGCAGTCAATTGACCCCACTGGGTTGCAAGACTTTTGTAGGGTTAAACAAAACAGAAAAGCCACAATTTTTAAAAAACTTGACTTTCGTCCTCTATTGTTTTGGAAACTATTATCCTTACCTACAGTTTTATTTTTTCTACAAATTTGCGGGATCTTATTTTTTCTTGTTTTTCCCTTTTTGGAAACTATTCTTTACTTTCAAAGATAAAAATTCAGTTGATACTTTGACATACGGTTCTGCCTCCCTTGATGAAAATTATGGCTCTGCCCCTGCGTTAAGGCCTCAAGTTCCCTGGAAAAGTTCGTCACAGGTAAATTACATGGCAATCTTTTCTCTCGGTAGAACAACTAAACATGGCCTAGTCTTTGAAACAAGTTACCGCTCGAAGAGAATAGATGAGTCCTACCTCGTTGGATGCCTATTGTAATGGGGCATCCGATGGATTTACCATATCCACAGAACTGGTTAATATTTTGTTCTATTCATCTGCAGGGGACTTGAGAACTTCTTGAGTGTGAAGCAGGTCACGCAGTACATCTCTGATGATCCATGGGGGTGGTATCAGTCTCCGTTAAAGCTTTGAACACGCCTCCAGAAGCCGAATTGAGTTGTACAACATTTTCTGAAGGGCAAGTGTCCAAAACCCCAAAACGGCTTTACTCTTTAGGAAGTCAATCAAAAAATAATATTTGAGTTATATCATGTAAATTAGCGAGGGTAGTTTGATCCGCTGTTTATCATGGTCTTGGATCTACTTGGTGGAACCTTAAAACTAGTCTTGGATTATTAGACTTTTTTTTTTTTTTTGAGAAGTTGTGCATTTTATATCAACCAACACAAAACAAGGGGAGATCAACCCACTCTACAAAATCTTTACGAAGGAAACTCCTCACTACATTCTACCAAAAAAAAAAGAACTACAAAAATTAAGTACCAAGAACTTTGGTTGAATATTCCAGAAACTGCATAGTCTTTGGTTCTCAAGGGAGTGGGGGAAATGCTCCTAAGTGCCCACATGAAGTCTAATATTATCCTCAATACAAGCCAGCACTGCATCAGCCCTTCTGCTTCTACAAGCAAAAACTCAAGAGCTCCTTTCCATCCATAGATGGTAAACCCCAGCCGCCAAGACTAGCTTGAACAAAAAAGAACTGAAGTTCTTACCCTTGCAATGATCAATAGCCCACTGAATTTCCCTATCCCACACCTCCAGATTTCTTTGTATCTAGAATCTGTTAAGGATAACCTTCTAAATGCTGCTAGAATAGCTACATTCAAAGAAAAGGTGTTGCAATGTTTCATCCCTTTGAGAACACAACACATAATCTGGATCAATCGTCATCCCCCATCTATAAAGTCTCTCCTTTGTAGCTAACATCTTCAAGCAAGCTAACCATAAAATGAACAACCACCTTGAAATACTTCTGGAAAACCACACTATTGAAGCCCACTAAACTGTCTCTCCTCTGTGCCTAATTAAGTGCCTCCCAAGTATGCTTAGTATTGTATTCGCCAGTAGGGGAAATAACCCATATAACTTCATCTTCCGCCCTTCGAGGTCGAATTGAACTAGGAATTGAATTTTGAATCTGTTGAATCAAGAAGGATCTTTGTCTTGGCCAATTCCACTCTCCATCCTGGATTACAAAGCTTACTTTTGTAGAAATAGATCTTCCAAGGTTAGCAAAGGCTCAATCACTTAGGAGCTTATACAAAGGACCACTGGGGTGCCAATTATCAAGCCTTAAGAAAGTCCCCTTTCCATCACCAATTAAGTGTTGAACAAATTGGTCCATGAGCAATCCTGGATTATCAGACATTGCGTTATGTTTTCCGTGGAATAAGACTATGGCCTTTTAAACTGGTTTATGGAGCACAAGCCTTTTCTGGGATTAAAGAAGTATTATTGCTGCAACCCTGAACTGCAAACCTCATGTATTAAGTGTTCCCTATGTTTGCTAGTTTTCTTGTCTTCTTTCGTCTCCTGTGAAACTTAAATTCCTAATAATTTTTCTATGTACCATTTAAAATCTTTCGATTGTTTTACACGTCTGGCAGTTGGTGGCAAATGCTACTAAGTTCGGTTTCTTGGTCTTTGACTTCGTAGTATTTTTATGTATTGGTTTCTTGGCAATGATGACTTTGTAGTTGTTTTTAAGTTCCATTTTCTCAAACCAACCTCGATACGACGCTCTTTCGTGCCTTGCAACCCTGCTGATTCGACTGTCACCCAACGGTTCTCATGGGCCCATGAGAGGTAACATTGTTGCTTGGCAAAAGGTTCCATTATTGAAAGAAAAGAGCCTTTCGGAGCAAAAATTTGACGACAATCACCCATAATCATATAACAGTTGCACAGGAGAACCAAATGTCCCACCTTTTTTTTTTTCATGAGAACCAAATATCCCACTTGCTGAAAACAGCTCTAGAATTGTTCGGTTTCTTTAACAGAAATTTCTAAAACCCACCAAAACTAGCTAAACAATCTTATACACACAAATCCAAACTTCCCAATGTGGGAAGCCAGCCTGTGACGCAGGCCTGACAACCTCACCCATCCTTCAGTTTGTGTGTGTTAAAAGGGTTCTCTTGCCCCTTACTAGTCAACAATTGCCTAGTTGAGTGAGTTAAGTGAAGTTACCTTCTTACCCTTTGCTTTGAAAAAAAAAATCTGACATGTAATCGAATTATGTAGTAGGACTATGTCATGTTGCATCATACTATAATATCAACAAAATTTGGCAAACGAAAATACATATCCCAAAATTGTCACAATGTCATGAAAAAGATACGATGAATTTTATTGTCATCCCTCATAGATACATCATGGGAAAATGGTCGTAATATCATAGGTTTACCAAATATAAACACAAATTTGGCAAAGTACAAATAGAATCTCATCTTAGAATCCAGTTGACTCCAGAGGATCGCCTTTCCAAGTTGATGCATAGAGATTAATTATGCAGTCAATGAGGCCATCTCTTCTTTCCTAATACTCGAAAACAAAGAACTATGGAAAAACTAATAAAGAAAAAGGATTGCTAAGAATGATATCTGTCATCTGGTTGTGTAATCGATCAGTTAAGTGAACTTAGGGCGCGAATGCAGAAGTCGTTAGGACATTAGTTGTATTGGCTTCTTGCCGGCAACTTCAGAGTATGTACCATGATTGCCATGCTTCCAGATAATGATCAAAGAGATCCCTCAAAGCTGAAATGATTTCAGTAAAACAAAAATTATGAGTTATCTTGCAAGGAAAAGGGAAACCATAAAAGCAAATAAATTAGAGTTGTATGCTCAGCGTTTAGACTAAAGAAAACTTAACAAGATTCAAGAATAACGTTTGCCAACTACAAATGTTTTGTCAATGTGAGCATTGCTTTACATGCCTCAATTACTTTGTGGAGTGAGAATTTATCAATTTGTAAGTCAAGAAATGAACAAATAAATACTACTATCTTCCATGGCAACCCCCACACAAGAAACCCAAAAAAATGAGGATCTAGATTCTAGAGTGAGGGTTATAAAAGAAGTGAAGAAATCAAAACTAGTTCAGGAAAATATATTAGCATTTTGCAACCAATACCAAATGACCAATGAAATTTCTCTTCAGTGAATTTGATTAGTGTGAGAAGATTTGTAGAGATTTTTCTAGGGTTGAGGGAATTATGCCTTAAGAACTTATAATGTTGTTTATCTTCTCCTAAGACGTCAACCGCGATTGGATTAGCATGCAATAAATACAACATCCACCACTGAAATAGCTGCTAGAAGGAATAGATTTTAACAGCATACTGACTCGTGGATGGTACCTTGGTTACGGTATTCAGGACGAAACGTAGAGGCTAGACTTTCCCAGTCATGAACCTGTTTCACTTTTTTATTCTCAGCAGCAATAGCTTTCGACACGCTGACTGGAGCAAATGGACCAAACTGGTAACTCTTTGGACACTCTCTTGAATCCCTTTCCAAATTGGTCTTATCGAACTCATTCCCCAAAACCTCCCGTTTCACCTGCATTTTGCATTTGGGACTTTGTAATCTGGTTCAAATTTCCATCAATTCACTTGGTTCTCTTAAAACTGGTGTTCGTGATCTCAGTCTCAAATGTCCTTTTCTTGGACTCAATAGGAACAAAAGAGTTTGCAGATCCATCCTCCAATTTCTCTTTCATTCCCAACCACCTGAAGGCAGGCTTCCTTGTGTCTGGATGATGGACCTGAATGACAATCAAGAAATATTCAGATTAGGCTTCCCAACCACCCGAAGGTGTATCGACAAATAGCCACTATTAAATAAGCTTGGTTCACGAGTGACCAAGAACTCTTGTGTTTTCCCTCTTTCATGTTCTTCCTCCATATTGCATTTCTGATATCCGTGGACTACTGCTTCCAGGTGTATGCTGAACAATTTTGTGGGGAACTCTGAGAAGTACGGGTTTTAGATGCTGTAGGATCTGGACCTGTTGAAGCTCGAATGAGTAAAAACTCAACAATGGCAAGTCTCTACTCTGTTGCCTGTAGCTCCAGATTTTCTCTACTATGCATTGCTAATATCATGTGGCAGAGCCAAATATACAAGTGAAATCTCTGTCAAACAGCATTGTAGTGGCACTTGATTCTAAAAGCAAAACCCTTTTAGTCACTGGACATGCTTCAGTGGTTTAGTTTTAACTTTTAAGCTAAACATCAAGCGAGCAGGGTACCTTGATCCTTGTTCGTATGCTTAGCAACTTATGACAAACATAACAGTACCAATATAATCCCCACTCGATGTGGGTATGGGCAGGGGAGGATTGGAGACAGACCTAACTTATGGCAATATATGCACAAAGAGGCTGCTGTTAAGAAGTTTTATCACGGAAATAGCGGCCCCCCTATACCTCGAAAGATAGAGAAACTTATCAAGTCCTAATAGTCTCTTGCTCGTGAAGAATTTGACAAGGTTAAAAGTGTAATCTATGTGCACAAAGTCGATATGACAGGTTAATGGTCACCACAACGTAACCTTGAGTACAGGTCTAGTTTCTTGGATGCTATCAATGGTTTATGAGAGCAAATGGCTATCGCTTGTCAATCCTACATTCCCACGTAATATTCTGTTTTCTTTGCGATTTGTATAAATGCTCATTTGATGCTATGTCCCTATTATTGTCTATGCTGACGCTGTTATCATGCTGAAATGGAAATATTCAGATTTATTTGCATGTAAATCTGGATAAGCAATTTTCTTCGTCTTTTTCCTTTTCTTTTTCTGTTGGTGTTTACAGTTTTAAGTTAGACAGAAAAACTAAATAGATTGGACCAGGTAAATCAGCAATTATTTGTGAGTATAGATCTCCTTGGCCACCCTTTCCTCACTCGAAGATCATTTTGGTGGAGCTAAGTTTCCAATCTTGCACTCAACTATCTTATGTCTCCTTACCTTCGAAACAGAATAAATTGTTCAATGCTGCCCTTTTTCCTCTACTACTTTATACTTTCACTTGATTCATGTACCTCACCCTACATTTTCACTTGTTGAAGGTTGGTGTTGGAATGTTGATGGAGGGTATTGAACAGAATCCCGTTGCTTATGATCTGATAGCTGAAATGGCTTTTCAACATGACGCAGTCGATGTGAAGGTAATGCTATGTTTCTTTATGCCCCAAAGTCTTGGATATGTTGCGCCTGCTTACTCTGCATTGAAAGATTTTGGTAATTCAGAAGGTAAGTGATACTTCCGAGGGTGAATCGAGGGAAACCTCCTTTTGGGCTGGAATATGTTACAACAGTTATCAAATGAACTTCACTGGTAATTAGCCCCTTGTCACTAATACTGTAGAAACATAATCAGTCAACCCTCTAAACCTAGAACCCATTATTTTCCAGACATTGATCCAACCCTCATTTCTTTACCAAAAGTTTTCATACGGCAAAGAGATGATGGCAACATAAAACCAATATCCAGGAGGGCTTTCCTAGAAGAAAGAATGGATGGTTCCTATGATCAACCTCATTTGTGGTATTCAACTTCAGAAGTGGTGCGTGCGTTAGAACTCTTAATAAAAAGTGGAGATGAATTATCAGGAAGTGACACTTACAGGTTAGTTTCCACAGGCTCACATCGCCTAAACATTCTGTTAGTGGATCCTTTCTTTCATTGACTTTCGTGATTCTTGAAATTCTACCAGTCACTTCTATTCTGTCCATTCCTTCATTGGTCTCCATATGCATTTTGTCATCGTAAATTCATGTCAACCTTGTTGTATATTGTGCAATCTCAGGTATGACCTTGTTGACCTAGCAAGACAAGATTTGGCCAAATATGCGAACGAATTATTCTTGATGATCATAGAAGCTTATCGATTAGGTGATGTACGTTGCTCACCAGAGCCAAAAGTTTATAGAGCTCATTGAAGATATGGACACACTTTTAGCTTGTCATGAAGGTTTTCTTTTAGGACCTTGGTTAGAGAACGCAAAGCAACTTGCTCAAAATGATTTACCCAAAAAAAAACTTGCTCAAAATGAAGACCAGAAAAAACAAGTGAGAAACTCTTTCCCTTGGTAACGTGTTGGAATTTGATTGACCTGCTAAATACTTGAACTGACGGTGATCCAATTTTTCAGTATGAATGGAATGCAAGAACTCAGATAACTATGTGGTTTGACAACATGGAGGAGGAAGCAAGTCTGCTCTGTGACTACGGTAAAGCCTTAATTCTCTTAGCGCTGTTTCATAGAGGTCCAGGTTGGATGGTAAATGCATTGGGCACCACAGTTAGACATCAAAGTACCAGAGGAGTGATGATATCTGCTTTGTTCGGTTGCCATTTCTATTTAGTTTTAGTTTTGGAAACCAATCATTACCCTACTTCTTTTCCCAATTATTACCCTATTTTTTCAATTATTACTTTCTCATCTCTCTCTATCTCTCTCCAATCATTACCCCTATTTTCAATCATTACTCTATTTCTCTCTCTACCCACTACCAAAACTAAACTAAACTAAACTCCCAACCAAACACAACCGATGTTGTTGATCCTGTTTTCTTGGATTTAATGTGACTACATATACCTGGGGACTCCATATCCCATCACTAACAGCTAGCCAGACCTATCAAGCAGAGAGTCTGTAGGTGATATGATGCACTTGCATGATTATTGCAGCATACTGTCTATTCTAGTGACTATCCAAAAATTTCTCTTTTTCGATCTAGGTAACAAGTATTGGAGTGGGCTTCTAAAGGACTACTATGGCCCCCGAGCTGCTATTTTTATTTCAAATATCTGATGGAGAGTTTGGAGAAGGGCGATGGTTTTCGTCTCAAGGATTGGAGGAGGGAATGGGTTAAGCTCACAAATGATTGGCAAAGCAGCCGGAATCTATATCCGGTTGAATCCATTGGAGATGCTCTCAACACGTCCAAGTGGCTGTACGGCAAATACTTGCTGCATCCAGACACCTATTGGCTATTGATCAGTACATGAAGTTGATTTTCTGCATTCGAAGTAGGAGTGTCTTTTATTTTGAGAGTAACATTCACAGTAAAACATACCTTCCGTTCTATCATTGATCTCTCTTTGTTAGTCTCGTTTGGTTTTGTTGTTGTAGTGATCCATTACAAAATATTCGTACAGTAGTTTTTTTGTTGTAGTGATCAATTACAAAATATTTCAACTACGATTCACTCCATTCTACGCATATGACTCCTCTATTTGTCTATTTGGAATTGTTTTCGTTTTACTTTTTTTTATTCGAAACACAAAGACAACTTTTTGTGGCTTACTGTTCGTGAACGAACTTGCATTTTTTGAAAAAGCTTCTCGTTTATCCGGTGAACGTATTTTATAGGAGGGCTACTTTTTGGGGCGAACAAAAAAACATAGCTGTCCTTGTGAATTATTTGAATTTTAGGGTAAATTATTCTATTATTGATATTCTTGGGTACTCTTGTCCAGGACTCAAGGGACACTTTAAGATAACAATTTTTTGAAAAATACTCCTACTACAAGTAAATTGGTTAAGAAAACCTAGAGCCAAACGCAGAGTGATAGAATCTATGTATCCGTCAATACTTTTATGGCAAAACGTTTATGACACACAATAAACTCTCATTTTCTTTAACCCCAAGGGATAGTACAGTTAGTTGATCGGCCAAAACGGAAGGGCTTACCACCCTGAGATCTTAGGTTCGTCTCTCCTGCACTGCGAAAAACTCTTGGGGCCACCCCATGCGTAAAAACCCTTTGGGTTAGCAAAGATTGGTGAGGGGCTAGAGAGATTAGTCTTGTGGTACGCCGTACGCGCAAGCTAGCTCAAGAACCACTCTTCATTACCAAAAAAAAAACTATCATTTTCTTCAAAACAAAGTAGAAACCACACGAAATTTATGTCAGACACTTATATTCATTTTTCCCCCGTTGGTTCTCTCTCTCTTAATTAAAAGTGATCTTTCAAAGTTTACCTCACATTAAACTTTCTCTATTCATAAAAATTTATCATCATCATCATTTAATTAATAATAAACATTAATTCGTAAACGAGGTAACAATCATTAAAACAACAACACACACATAGGAGTACAAAATAAATTAAATAATCATTATGTTAAACTTGTCTCACATCGTTCATCTAAGTCACCCAAACTTGTTAATAAATTCTAGAGGTTACTCCACCTATTGTCAATTGATTTTAGGTTGGAACCCTCCAAGAAATCTAACATGGTATCAGAGTTAGGTCTTGGGTGGCCTCACATCGTGTGGTCAAGTCTCCATCGCCCGAGTCAACTCATCAATTCATACCTCCACGTGCGTCCGGGCTGCACGTGAGTGGTCACCCGAGTCAAATCTCCTGGTGTCCTCAATTCGTGCCTCCACGTGCATCTAGGCTGCACGTGAGAGGGAGTGTTATACCTCCACGTGCATCCGAGCTGCACGTGAGGGGTCGCCCGAGTCAAATCTCCTGGTGTCCTCAATTCGTGCCTCCACGTGCATCCGGGCTGCACGTGAGGGGGAGTTTTAGACTTGTCACACATCGCTCATCTAAGCCATCCAAACTTGGTTAATAAATTCTAGAAGTTACTCCACCTTTTGCCAATTGATTTTAAGTTGGAACCCTCCATAAAATCTTACACTCCTGCACATAGGACAAGTGGAGTGGAGTATTTTTGGCTCAATTTGGGAGATATGTGAAGGTCTCTAGAATTGTTTGAAGTTTTTCTGAGCTATGTGAAATTGCTTGAAGTCAGTCCTCACTCTCAAAATTTTCTCCTCGGTTGACTCTCAATCCTGCCGAGGCTGGTGGGCACAGAACAAATCAGTATTTAAGTTAATTTTAGGGTTTTTAGTTGACGGTATTGCATTCACAACAGCTTTATAAATGCAGCTTTTTATGTGAGAGGCAAGAGAGGAACTCTAAGAAATCTCATCTGTAACCCTTTGGGCACCTGTTTTCTTTCATATAGTAAAACCATCGATCATCGGCTGCCCATAGAGTAGGTATTCCTTATAGAACCGCCTATATCTCTTTATTCTCTGTGATTGCTCTCTCTCTCTCTCTCTCTCTCTCTCTCTCTCTCTCTCTCTCTCATGATTTGTTCAATTATATAGCAATAATCACGTCTGTTTTCTGTGTTTGTTAACACTTTCGCACAACGTAGAGTGCTTGTAACTAACCAATTAACTAAGGGGTTGTATCCCGTCAAGTTTCTTCCAGCCAGTCAGGTTCAGTTTGGACCATTTGTGGGCCATTCCCGAGCTTATAACAATAATCAGAACATTGACCACGCCAAATCACATTGATCGGATATCATTTGATATGATTTCGAAATGTATTAAATTTGTAAGGAAAAAAGTGTGCAACACTAGATTGCAACATATTTGACACAAGTACCTGAAGATCAATACATTTCTATATCATATCAAATAATGTTCGATCAACGTGATTTTTGACATGGTCAATATTTTTTCTGAGCTCTAAAATTAAATGGTTTCAATTATTATTGTGAGTCCGGAAATGACCCACAAATAGTTCAAAACTGGACCGGACTGATTAGAATCCAAGACTGGATGGGATCTCTCCCATTAACTAAACCAAGAGGGAGGATGATTCATGAAGGTTCCAGAAGCTACGGCGGAACCCCACCGCGGGCCCGCGACCTTCTTCTGCCTTTTGCGAAGTATAAACGCGTATATATTCGTCGTGCTTCTGGATAGCCAAAAAGACCGCAATGGAATACAGAGCACCCAAACAAATTTTCTTCTCCATCCAGATCAAAACTCCACGCGTTGAAGTTTTTGAACTTTTTTTTATTGACTTTTCTGCATATTCTCATTTCAAACCGGCCAACTAAAGAAAAATTATAACACATTCTTTTTTTTATAACTCATGTATCCGGACTAGTTAGTTTACGTGCATTTTGATTAATCTTAAGAGATCAATTTCACAACTTACTTGCAGTGCTCTCAATTAAAATTAGAGAAAAATTATGTATGGACGAACTCCAAATAAATTGACAGCCTCTAATTAAAAAGTTTTGAACTTGAAACTTTGAGAACGAGTAAAGCATGGTGTGACCACTCGCCGACCGCATCTACTTATGTACACTTTGATTATCTTGAAGGATTAATTTCACTGCTTACTTGAGGTGCTCTCATTTAAAATTAAAGAAAAATTCTGTATAGACCGACTCCGAATAAATTATTAAAAACATGCATCTAAAAAATTTTGAACTTCAACTTTGAAAATGAGACCCTTAAGAGTTAAGTACCCTGTCCCTAGGTGTGATCGCTGGCCAACCCTACGAGTTGAAAAACTCATCTCTTGTCCCTGGCTGGCTTCAGCCTGTGTATAAATACATTCCACCAAGACTCAATCCCATATCTATCTCTCACCTTCAAAACCAAATCCTTCAATCCTCTTCTCTCTCTCTCTCTCTCTCGTGTAACATAAGGAAATGGAAGCAACCAGCAGCTCATATGAAGTCCCAGCCGAGACCGGTTACAATTACAACGGTGGCAGTAGCGACGCGACTGCGACCAAGGCCAAGCACGGGAACAACAAGGTGGGTGAAGGACTAGCCAGGACCAAAGCTGTGGCCTCGACTGGGGTTAAGAAGGTCAAGGAAGGCACTTCCACTGCCATGCACTGGATCAAAGACAAGTGCCACCACAAGCCCACCAGTACCACAGCCACCCCTGCTCCTATCTTTTCTTCTTCTTAACTTAACAGCCTAGCAGGGGTTCCACACATACATACATATATATATATATAAATCAATAATGAGATGTATTTCTCTGTCTTCCGTCGAGTTTCCTTGCTCACTTTTTCTGTGTAATTAATTCCTTTGTTTTTTGTATGATATATATATATATATATATATATATATATCTGTGATTTTTTTTCTTTGGAGTAGATTAGTGCGTGGATGTATTTTTTATAACGTGATCTAATCGACCTTCGGTTTGGCTTGCAGTTATCTTGTTTGTGTCTCATTTTGTTTTTATACCATGTTCTAAGGCTCTTTTTGCAACTTAGAAAAAGTTGAAGGAAAAGAAAGGAGGGTACATTTCACTGATACCCTCCTTAAAGTTTCTGAAATTACACTGTTCTCTTTTACTTTTGAAACTATTAATAAGATGACATGAAATTACTTCAACCGGTGGGTTTTTTATCACTGTCGTTGTGGGCTCCATCGTCCATTTATTAATGATCGATCTAAATCGTTCATCTTGTAGGGCTCGCAGCACAATACTTTTTTTCAACAAATTAGCTTTATTGGACAAATGTATCAAAATTTGAATTTTGGTTTGTATAATGGATAGTCATTGGCAGTTTAACTTGACAAAATTAGACTGTTCATTTTATAAATTGAAATTCAACTTTTGATAGATATATTGGTGTCCGATCGAACTGATTATTTTGCGTGAGTTTATTATTCTATGGGTCATACAAGATGAACGATATGGATTATAATAATAAATGCGATGTGCGGCTCACAATGGCAGTGGTGGAAAACTCACCATTTCCACCACCGGTGAAAAAAATTTAATCAATCAATAATGAAATTCCCCTCATGTGAGATATCACACAAACGTTTTAAATATCATGACAAATGACTGAAATACCCTCTAAATAAATAGTCCAACAAGTCTTGTGCATAGTTTGAACTTTGTGATTTTCTCGCCTATAACTAAATTTCTGTTTGTACGCTCCAATTTTTAAATTTCTTTTTGTCTTTTTGTAGTTGAATTAAATCTTAAAAAACCTACACTGGTTTGGGTTTTTAGTTTAGGTGAAATTACACGAAGACTCCATCATCTATACATTTTAGATACGAACGCCTCCTAAACTTTAAGAACGCCCAAAAGCCCCCTCATATACTAACCATTAACCAATCAGCATCCTTCTGTCAAAAAACAGTTAAGATGAAGGGGTCAGCGTAGACAATTTTTTATAAATAAAGGGGTGAGTGTGTGAGGGGTAAAATCGTTATTTCTCCTCATTCCACTAATAGAGTTAGCCCATTTTTTTTCCATATAGATGAGGGGTCTGAATAGGGGATTTTAAACATTAGAGGGTTTCCGTGTCTAAAACGTATAGATGAGGGAGTCTCAGTGTGATTTCACCTTTAGTTTATCCTGAGCAAAAGAATGAAGAAAGAAAACCAAAAGGGCAAATTTCACTTAGACCCCTTGAGGTATCTGACAATGATAGAAAGTACCCCTCAGTTTTTAAAAATGACAGAAACCTCCCTTATTTTACAATTTGGGTTTCATTCCGTTAGTTCCGTTAGTTAAATGGACGGAAAACGAATGGAAATGTACGGAAAATGAAATCTTTAATTTTATTTAGTTCTAGAGCTATCTTAGGGCTCTTATTGAAAGTCCTAGAGCAAAAAATTAATTATGACCCTATAGGATAAAATAATCAAAAAAATAAGATCTTCGCATCAATTCAAACGGATTAAAAATTGGAGCACTTAAGTATCTTCTTTTCATTTGGTTCTATGACTCTCTCAAGGCTCTCATTGAAAGCTTTGGGGCCAAACCATTTAGGATAAAATGATAAAAAAATGAAAATCTTCGCACCGATTCAAACGAATTAAAAATTGGAGCACTTAAGTGCCTGCTCTTCATTTGGTTCTATGATTTTCTTAAAGCTCTCATTGAAAATTCTAAAGCGAAAAATTAATTATGACCCTTTAGGATAAAATAAGTAGAAAAATACGATTTTCGCACCAATTCAAACGAATTGAAAATTTGAGCACTTAAGTATCTCCTCTTCGTTTAGTTTTACGGCTATCTTAGGGCTCTCATTGAAAATCTTAAAACCAAAAGTTAATTATTGCACTTTAAGATAAAATAATCAAAAAATAAGATGTTTGCACCGATTCAAATAGATTGAAAATTGGAACACTTAAGTATTTGCTCTTCATTGAAAGCTCTAAAATCAAGTGAAAATCAAAATTTTTAAATGCTCCAAATTTTAATTCGTTTGAATCGGTGCGAAGATTTTATTTTTTTAATCATTTTATCCTAAATGATCATAATTAATTTTTAACTCTAGGACTTTTAATGAGAGCCCTAAGATAGGTGTAGAACTAAATAAAATTGAAGATTTCATTTTCCGTACATTTCCATACATTTTCCGTCCATTTAACTAACGGAACTAACGGAATGAAACCCAAATTGTAAAATAAGGGAGGTTTCTGTCATTTTTGAAAATTGAGGGGTACTTTCTGTCATTGTCAGATATCTCAGGGGGTCTGAGTGAAATTTGCCCAAACCAAAATGAAAAATCATATTCGATGAAAAGACACCTTGAAAACAAAATCACGTTGGAACAAAACAAAACAGATGGTTGATAAGTAAATAATAATGACCGTTTTCGCGAGAAATTAATTTAGTCGAAATCCTGCTGTAGTCGTCAGCCTCCAATAATGTTTACCACACTCTAGCACACAATAATGTTTTCTTAATTGTCAACGGGTTTGTAGTCCAATACACTTTCTCATTTCTTCCACAACCACATGAAAGATGATGGTTCAATTCTCGTCAGGAGTGCGAGTACTTGGTGGTGTGGTGGTTAATGTCCTTTAGGCATGCCTCACCCGTATGCTGCTTAGCGGTACCCCTCCCTCATCCCGTTAAGAGTAGGCTAGACATCTAACAATACAAAAATAATGTTTCCTGAATACACAAAAAAATTGCCATGTGGATTATTTAGCCATAACACCCTAGTTCGGTTTGTTTTGGTGGATTTGTTCACCACACAAATTTTTTTTTTTGATCGGCATTATTCACCACACAATTGACCGGGATTCAATTTAGGACGAAAGAAAATTTTGCCTTGTTTGTTTCCAAATTTGAAAAAAAATTCTCAACTCAAAAAATAATTGTTATCCATAGTTTCAATCATTATTCTCATTTCTCTTTCCACCCATTACCTTTATTTCTAATAATCATTTTTCTCTCTATTTCTCACCACTCATTACTTCTATTTTTAATTATTACCGTAACTTCTCTCACCACTTATTACCCGAAAAACCAAACTAAAAAATTCTAAAAAATCCATCCAAACAAAGCATTTGATTCTCCAACTATACCACAAAAGAAAGTAATTTCTCGTCAATTTCTTAGTCCCGACGTAGATGACTTACCTTTGATCGGAAAAGGGATTAGTTTGATTGAGCGGCAGTTCCGAAAAAATTTGGGAGTGGCTGTTTGACAAATTGGAGAAATTTTTCTGTGCCGGGTGAGTAGTGGATACCACATCACCCTGACTGACTGATGTAGTGTCCGAGGGAGCACATCCAGCCATCCAAAAGTGTATTACAAGATCTAGATTAAAGCATTTTTTCTCTTCTCACCCCACATTCTCTCTCTTTTCTTTCTCCGTTCCGCAACTCGATTTAAGTCCTTATTTTTTAAGAAGGCAATTTCAAGCTCAAAAATAATGTGTTTACGCAAATAATTTTTCTACCAATATGGATCTTGTTTGATAGATCCCATCAAGATCTTTTATACGGTGCAAAAAAAATTAAAAAATTATTTTTCATTTACATTATTTTTAAATTTGAAAATGTGAAATAAGCTGCTTATTTTTCATTTTCTCTCTTTTCTTTCTCTCCTCTTTTTCTGTCCAAATTCGAACAGTCTAAAATCGAAATAAACTGCAGAGAATAGAAGATGAACAACAGAAGATGAAAAGGAAGAAAGTCAAGGGGAAAATGATTCACTCAAAACACTAGTATTAGGAGCAGTGAAAGGAAACCCGATCAAGAAATCCCCTTTACAAAGTCATACTGAACATACGGGCTCAAACCTCAAAGAATGTCGATCGCGATACCATGTCGTCAGCTCTTCATCGATGGTGAATGGAGAGAGCCTGTCAAGAATAAACGCATCCCCGTCATCAATCCCTCCACTGAACAGATCATAGGTCTCTCTCTCTCTCTCTCCAAAATTGATACAGACGTGTATTTGTTTGACTCGTTTATCATTCGACGATCAAAGTTACATTTCTCTCATGTTTCTCGCTTTCAGTCGGATCCTTACTTTATTTGGCTAGTTGTAATCAGCTTTGCTGATAAAACTATGGTCTATTCATCCAGCCTTCGTCATGTTGATGAGAAAACTGAGGAAAATAACTGGGAAGATTTTTTATTTTTATGTTCCCTGAGGCCATGGGTTACTGATAATTCACGTATTTAGAGTGTGAATTAAATTTTGCAGTGTTTTGAATTGTGGTGTATTGAACTCTGTGAGTAATCAGGGGATATTCCGGCTGCTACGGTGGAAGATGTTGAGATTGCGGTAGATGCTGCCCGGAGAGCCCTTGCTCGAAACAAGGGCAGGGATTGGGCATCAGCATCTGGGGCACATCGGGCAAAGTACTTGCGTGCTATTGCTGCCAAGGTACATTTATAAGTATGCTATCGCTTTGAAAGTTGAAAAACCCTTCCCTTTTGGGGCTGTCAAAATTACTTACCAAGTTTGATGCCTGCTTGAATGGAAGTGGGCTTCTCATTCTGTAACTTCTGTGTGCTGAAGTATTAGATTTTTTCGAGTAGATTTCAAATATCTAAATTTTAAAAAAAAATTGCGCAATAAGAGAAATGTTCTTAGTACCTTCTCATCCCCACATAATTAGACTCAAAAGTTTTTTTTTTTCATTAAAATCGAATTCTCATTTCATGCCTATTTATCAAACAACAGAAAAAGAAGAGAAACAAGTTGGAGTTGTCTTTAATGTGTCACCTGTTTTAAAGGGTTGGAAGTGCATCTGCATATCTTTTTACTGGGTAGGTGATGTTTGAGTGGTTTAATTGAGCCTTCAAGGCACAAGGGACCATGAACACCTAAGGGCATACCACTCAGCTAGGAGTGCACACAAACCAAGCTACTCAGGTTTGAGTTCGAGTTGAACTCATTAAACCTCATTCGAGATTTGTTCTTGTAACATTTTTTGAAGCTCGTGAAGTTTTCAAATCAAGCTTGAACAAGCTACTACTCGGCTCATTCAACTTGTCTTGTGTAAAAATTCCAAGCTAATTGAGATCAACTCGTGATTGGCTTGATTAAAGCTTGTTTTGGATTGATTTGCTTGATAAAACAGTCCGAAGAAACATAATTTTGAAGTTCGCTAAGATTTCAAACCAACCTTGAACAATTCGTTGCTTGACTCAATTGCTTTGTTTATCAACCCTAAATACAGCTTGATTGTCCGCGTTGTTGTTCATGAGCTTGGAGCTTATTGACACTGATTCTTGCATAGAATATAGAGTCATAGACTTTCGCGTGACTTGTGGCCATCAACTAATATAGAGTAAAAACATTACTTCAAGAAAGAAAAAATAGCAACTTGGCATTTCTGAGCTAAACTATGACTTTTGTGGCTTACAAGTAATAAAACCTTTCTACAGGCTATCTACTTTTGAGTGCATTGTAAACACAGTTGTAAGGTTTATTTTGTACACATATCTAAGCTATTGGTGGTAGGGTCACAAAGAAGGTGGAACTGCAAATGATGATTGTTTTATTGACTTGCCATTATATACTTCATGATTCTTTTAAATGGGAAGGAAGTTCATATTACTGTTTGTTTACCTTAACTAGCTTATTCTAGAGGAAGGGAAGCTTTTTCCTTGGACATTCTTATGTAAAACCATTCTATTCAAATACATCAAAGGGCAATGGATGCTGTTTTGTTGGAGCTTTCTAATGTAAATCAAGTGATGCTTCATTTACATCTTGGGGCTTCAGAGATTTTAATTGAATTGATGTTTCATGCCCTAAGAATTTGGTTTATCTCTTTTTATGCAGATAACACTCAGAAAATCTGAACTTGCAAAACTTGAAGCAATTGACTGTGGAAAACCCCTGGATGAAGCTGCATGGGATATAGTATGCCCACTAACAACATAGAATATGTTTCCTTCACTAGGATGCACAAATGACATACATGCTTCTCCATGCCATGCAGGATGATGTTGCTGGATGTTTTGAGTACTACGCAGACCTTGCTGAAGGCTTGGATGCAAAGCAAAAAGCTCCTGTTTCTCTTCCAATGGAGACATTCAAGTGTCATGTTCTAAAGGAACCGATTGGTGTTGTTGGCCTAATCACTCCATGGTAGTTGTTTCTTCTTCCGCTGATCATATGTGGTTCATATTCTTATCTAGTTTTTTCGCCCTATTTGATGAGTCCATAAGTCGATTTTAGGTGGGACAATTGCTTGTAGACATCGCTCTCTTTCTTTCTTTTTTCTTTCTTTTGTAATAATTCAATTTGCTTGGTGGATTACTTACCTTATAATCTTTTCATTGTTATGCATGGTTTCTGGCTTTTTCTGTTTTGATGCTTAAGACTGCATGTTGTAGTCATCGCTTGCTTCCTGCAGCTTGTTGTGATCCTTGACTAAGATGAAATAGAAGATGGTATTTATTTACATCCTTCTCCAATTTTCTCTATGCTAATGCAGCATCATACTAGTATGATGGCCACATCAGGTTACCTTTGTTTTGACATCTGTAGCTATGCATGATATTCTTGCTTTTCTCCTTCTTTGACCAATGATGTAGAAAATGAGCATGTGTCAGAATGTTGCGTGTGAATGCTTAGGGGCCATAGGTGCTACCAACAGCTTTATGTTTCTCAAATATATATATTCCTTCGACGATAGGTGATTGGTAGTGGCTTTTCTTCATGGATTGCTTTGATGTTGCGCAAGGGATGGTATTTGTATCGATTTCTCTTTTGGTTACCAATGCAAAATGAACTAGGATTTCGGAGACTAAATAGCTAAATAATTGCTTGAATCTTTACTGAAGGAACTACCCTCTACTGATGGCTACTTGGAAAGTTGCTCCTGCGCTGGCTGCTGGGTGTGCTGCAATCCTCAAGCCATCTGAGTTGGCATCAGTGTATGTCTTCATTTTTTAAATATTTGCTTTGTTTGAATTTTACATGGACTTTTTGGGATATGCTTTTTACTGTACATTCAATCCAGTACCTGCTTGGAGTTGGCAGAAGTGTGTAAAGAGGTGGGACTTCCTCCCGGTGTCCTTAATATTCTGACTGGATTAGGCCCAGAAGCTGGTGCTCCTCTGGCATCTCATCCTCATGTTGACAAGGTTCGGTTCTTACGTCCAGGATTTGAAATTGATAGGCAACTAAGATAAGTTACTTGGTCCACAAACAAATGGTTCCTTGAATAAACAGTTGTGCAATTCGACAATTTTAAAAGCTTCTTATAGATAATTTTAAGTGCAATATAGTCATTCCTCACCTTGTCGCATGGGAGACACCCTTATGTGTGTTGGCAATTTACACTTTCAACCTGCTCTTCTTAGATTACCCCCAAATGATACGTGACAACTGCCTTATATAGTTAGTTAAGGGTGGGAATTTGAAAGCATCCATGATTTTGTGTTTTCAAAGGACGCGTTGTCGGGTTGTAGGACAGTAGCGTACTCTTTATTGGACAGAGGAAAATTATTGATGCTGCAATTTTCTGGTTAAACATTGTCCATTGATATCTCTTTCCAATTGCTAAGGATTCCCCTCCAATCAGTCAACGTGTTGTTTTATGTTAGATTGCGTTCACTGGAAGCACAGCAACCGGAAGCAAGATCATGTCTGCTGCAGCCCAAATTGTGAAGGTACAGTTCACACTTCACATCATCCTGTTCTCATGCACATTATCAACTGAATGCTTTTATTCCACGATTTTCACATTGTTTTAGTAATCTTGTTTTCTTGGCAGCCAGTCACGCTTGAACTCGGTGGGAAAAGCCCCATTCTTGTGTTTGAGGATGTTGACCTGGATAAGGGTTAGTGCCTTCCATGTTTTCAAGCACTCATTTCATCCACGATTGTTAGCATTATAAATTAATGCCATGATTCAAAGTAAAACGAGTATTATCCTTGTTTGATAAAAAATAAAAAAAAAACACGCAATGCTAGTGACTAAAACCTGCATCATAGGAAAAGAGTAGATCTCCTTGTGGTGGTAGATATCAGTATTTTCACTGTTGTGATGGGTCATTGAAACAGCTGCTGAATGGACTATTTTTGGCGTCTTTTGGACAAATGGTCAGATCTGCAGTGCAACCTCTCGGCTTCTAGTGCAAGTACGTGCATGTTTTAGATATATGACTGCCTTACATTTATTTATCTGCAAGAAGTGTACTAGGGCCTTGTCCTGCTGTGTGGATGCTAGTCTGTTATCTGCTTTAGCTTGGATTGTTTACCATCTCATTGTGCAATAATAGAGGTATTTGTGACTCTGAAAAATAATGTAGTTAAAAGTGTCAGGAGAAAAATGCTTTATGCGATAGCACTTTTTTATGTGCAAGGAGGGTATTTTTTTAAAAAAAAGAGAGAGAGCACTTCAAATCAGGTGATATTAATTTTTCTGCTTCTAATCTCTCAATATAAGTTTTGATCTTGCTATTACCAGATTTACATCTCGTTAAACTATTTCAGGAAAGCATCGCAACAGAATTTTTGGACAGGCTTGTGAAATGGTGCAAGAACATTAAAATTTCGGACCCTATGGAAGAAGGTTGCAGGCTTGGCCCTGTTGTTAGTGCAGGACAGGTAAAAAGCCTGATTTGACATTCTGCCATCTTTTTCTTGGAAAATGGTAGGATACAGAAATAGCTTAACTCTGAACTGTAGTCCGTGTTCGGCTATTTATCATATTAACTGTGAAAGCTTAGTTAATTAGCCCAGACACGCAACTTTTTAATATCATGGAATGGTATGGGGCCTCTCAATGGATGTGATATGAGGACGCAAAATTTTCCTCCTGAGGCAACCTAAGTAACTTCAGATGGCAAACCAAGACAGGTCGGAGCCCTGGACTGGTGTTCAGAAGAACCGGACCTATACTCGTCCAGAAAGAAGAATATAGGTCCCACTGGGAGTCAAGCTCCTAGGAGACTGCACGAGGGGATAAGAGAGAATCTTATCTCATATATATTGGACTACAACTAATCCAGGAAGAGCCCTATAAAGTGTATGGTGACTTCGCATAGAAGCAAAATGGGTCTCTGATGAGAGTCATGAGACCTAAAAACAAATACTAAATAAAGCATCTACAGTTAGACCAAGGTATGGTTAGTCTAAGACTGAGATCATTTGTGTGTGTTTTCTAAGGCATTGGTGTACCTCTGTATTGCCACCTCCTTTAGCCTTATGCTGACGAGGGTGTTTCGGTCTTCTGCCCAACTCCTCCCTCAATTATTAGTCCACCTCATGTGGTTTGAGCCGATGACCTTCAATATGGAAATCATAGGCCTTGGCCAACCTAGTTGGTTGCCCCTGTTGGATGTTGATTCCTCTTGTAAGGAATTTTTCCCATGCAAGATATTCATCGCAACAGAGAATTTTTGCATCCTTCTCTAGTTTGGTATAAATTGCTCAATCTGGGGCATTCTATAACTATTTATTCATCTCTCATCTTGATGGATATTCTACAATGGTAAAAAAAAAAAAAAAGCTACTCATGAGCTACTTTACTTTGCTGCTTTCTCTATGCTTTTGGCATTTCCAGCCACATATTTTTACTGAAAAATCACCTTCTGGGAAGCCCATGCATGGTCATCATAAACAAGTACTTCTAACTCACAGTCTCTTTATGCATAGTTTAGAGACAAAAAAAAGGAATATCCTACACAAGACATGTTTACTAGCTTTTCTGGCACCAAATACTTGCACCTGAATTGAGCATCTTGAAAGTCATTTTGCTCTGTTGGGGGCGGGGGGGGCTTTCAGATACTGAGAAAAGAATGTAGTTTCTTGCATAGTGGCATTGGAAGGGTTTGGACTGCTTGAATGTAATGTTCCTTGATTACATTAAGATACTAACTCCCTAGCATTTACATGGTGTAGCATGAGAAGGTAATGAAGTTCATCTCAACGGCCAAGAGTGAAGGTGCAACCATCTTGTGTGGTGGAGCTCGTCCTCGGGTAAAGTTATTTTGTCAAGGTCTGAAATGCTTTTGTTTTTTGGATTTGTTTGGATGATTCACTTGCATCATTAATTAATGGCAGCATTTGAAGAAGGGATACTTTGTCGAGCCAACAATCATCACTGATGTAACAACCTCCATGCAAATTTGGAGAGAGGAAGTCTTTGGACCTGTTCTCTGTGTTAAAACATTTAGCACTGAAGATGAAGCCATTGAACTGGCAAATGACACCCAGTGAGTTACTCTCGAGTTTTCTCGTCTGATATGATATTGAGTAAAAGTTTACCTGATTCTTCTGATTTCACAGCTATGGCCTGGGTGCTGCTGTGATATCGAAAGATCTTGACAGGTGTGAGCGGGTGACGAAGGTGCGTCTTATTTTTGTTCTTTGGGAAAAAAAAAATGGACTCGATCTCAAATTGACTTAGGCCAGGTTTCCACTAAGTTTTTTGGTCAACAACTTGTGTCATTTAAGCATCTTGTTCACACTAATCAACTAATTTTGGCATTTTAGCAACTTGTTCATACCAACAACTTATTGGTTAGTGGAAACAACTTGACATTTTTCAACAATTTTTCACTCACATACCCATCTATAATTTATTGGTTAGTGGAAATACTTGACATTTTTTTCAACAACTTATTGGTTAGTGGAAACAACTAATGACTTGTCAACAACAACAAAATCTCCTTAACTTTTTTCCTACCAGAAACTCCCCCTTAGAAACTACAGTTAGCTGGAGATCAACTAAACTGTGATTGGTTTTGATATTCCACAGGCTCTTCAGGCTGGCATCGTCTGGGTCAACTGCTCACAACCTTGCTTCTCTCAAGCTCCATGGGGGGGCAATAAGCGCAGTGGTTTTGGGCGTGAATTAGGGGAATGGTAATGCAGAACATCTTTCTTATAATCTTGTTTCAAACACCTAGGAATTGATGGATGAAGTGTCAAATTTTCAATTTAAGTTTGGGAGGAACCAGGAGCACATGATGGCATGGGCAGAGCCTTGTCGAGGCTAGTGCAGTCAATTGACCCCGCTGGGACGTAAGACTTTTGTAGGGTTAAACAAAACAGAAAAAGCCACATTTTTTAAAAAAGCTAACTTTCGTCCTCTATTGTTTTGGAAACTATTATCCTTACCTACAGTTTTATTTTTTCTACAAATTTGCGGGATCTTATTTTTTCTTGTTTTCCCCTTTTTGGAAACTATTCTTTACTATCAAATATAAAAATTCAGTTGATACTTTGACGTACAGTTCTGCCTCCCTTGATGAAAATTATGGCTCTACCCCTGCATTAAGGCCTCAAGTTCCCTGGAGAAGATTCTCATGAGTAAATTACATGGCAATCTTTTCTCTCAGTAGACCAACTAAACACGGCCTAGTCGTTGAAACAAGTAACCTCTCGAAGAGAATAGATGAGTCCTACCTCGTTGGATGCGTATTGTAATGGGGCATCCGATGGATTTACCATATCCACAGAACTAGTTAATATTTTGTTCTATTCATCTGCAGGGGACTTGAGAACTACTTGAGTGTGAAGCAGGTCACGCAGTACATCTCTGATGATCCATGGGGATGGTATCAGTCTCCGTCAAAGCTTTGAAGACACCTCGAGAAGCTGAATTGAGATGTACAACATTTTCTGAAGGGCGAGTGTCCAAAACCCCGAAACGGCTTTAGGAGGTCAATCAAAAATAATATTTGAGTTGTATCATGTAAATTAGCGAGGGTTGTTTGATTCCGCTGTTTATCACTTTCTTGGATCTACTTGGTGGAACCTTAAAGCTAGTCTTGGATCTACTTGGTGGAACCTTAAAACTAGTCTTGGATTATCAGACATTGCGTTATGTTTTCCGTGGAATAAGACTATGGCCTTTTAAACTGGTTTATGGAGCACGAGCCTTGTCTGGGATTAAAGTTGTTGCATTATTGCTGCAACCCTGAACTGCAAACCTTCATGTATTAAGTGTTCCTTATGTTTGCTAGTTTTCTTTGTCTTCTTGCGTCTCCTATGAAACTTAAATTCCTAATAATTTTTCTATGTACCATTTAAAATCTGTCAATTGTTTTAGACGTCTGGCAGTTGGTGGCAATTCTATGAAGTTCGGTTTCTTGGCAAGACGTGCATGCAACGCTCTTTCGTGCCTTGCAACCCTGCTGATTCGACTGTCACCCAACGGTTCTCATGGGCCCATGAGAGGTTAACATTGTTGCTTGGCAAAAGGTTCATTATTTGAAATAAAAATGCCTTTCGGAGCAAAAATTTGACGACAATCACCCATAATCATATAACAGTTGCACAGGAGAACCAAATATCCTTTCTTCTTTTTCATGAGAACCAAATATCCCACTTGCTGAAAACAGCTCTAGAATTGTTCGGTTTCTATAACAGAAAATTCTAAAACCCACCAAAACTAGCTAAACGATCTTATACACACAAATCCAAACTTCCCGATGTGGAAAGCCAGCCCGTGACGCAAGCCAGACAACCTCACCCATCCTTCAATTTGTGTGTTAAAAGGGTCCTCTTGCCCCTTACTAGTCAACAATTGCCTAGTTGAGTGGGTTAAGTGAAGTTACCTTCTTGCCCTTTGCTTAGAAAAAAAATCTGACATAATCAAATTATCTAGTAGGACTAATGTTGCATCATAGTAATATCAACAAAATTTGGCAAATGAAAATACATATCGCAAAAATGGTCGCAATGTCATGAAAAAGATACAAGGAATTTTATTTTCGTCTCTCATAGATACATCATGGGAAAATGGTCGTAATATCATGGGTTTACCAAATGAAAACACAAATTTGGCAAAGTAATAGAATCTCATCTTAGAATCCAGTTGACTCCAGAGGATCACCTTTCCAAGTTGATGCATAGAGATTATGCAGTCAATGAGGCCATCTCTTCTTTCCAAATACTCAAAAACAAAGAACTAAGGAAAACCTAATAAAGAAAAAGGATTGCTGAGAATGATATCTGTCATCTGGTTGTGTAATCGATCAGTTAAGTGAACTTAGAGCTTGAATGCAGAAGTTGTTAGGACATTAGTTGTATTGGCTTCTTCCCGGCAACTTCAGAGTACCATGATTGCCATGCTTCCAGATAATGATCAAAGAGATCCCTCAAAGCTGAAATGATTTCAGTAAAACAAAAATTATGAGTTATCTTCCAAGGAAAGGGAAACCATAAAAGCAAATAAATTAGAGTTGTATGCTCAGCACTAAAGAAAACTTGACAAGATTCAAGAATAAATGCGGGCATTGCTTTACATGCCTCAATTACTTTGTGGAGTGAGAATTTATCAATTTGTGAGTCAAGAAATGAACAAGTAAATACTACTATCTTCCAACCCACACACAAGAAACCCAAAAAAATGAGGATCTAGATTCTAGAGTGAGGGTTATAAAAGAAGTGAAGAAATCAAAACTAGTTCAGGAAAATATATTAGCATTTTGCAACCAATACCAAATGACCAATGAAACTTCTCTTCAGTAAATTTGAATAGTATGAGAAGATTTGAAGAGATTTTTCTAGGGTTGAGGGAATTATATCTTAAGAACTAATAATGTTGTTTATCTTCTCCTAAGACGTCAACCGCGATTGGATTAGCATGCAATAAATACAACATCCACCAACTCAAATTGCTGCTAGAAGGAATAGATTTTAACAGCATACTGACTCGTGAATGGTACCTTGGTTATGGTATTCAGGACGAAATGTAGAGGCTAGACTTTCCCAGTCATGAACCTGTTTCACTTTTTTATTCTCAGCAGCAATAGCTTTCGACACGCTGACTGGAGCAAATGGACCAAACTGGTAACTCCTTGAACACTCTCTTGAATCCCTTTCCAAATTGGTCTTATCGAACTCATTCCCCAAAACCTCCCGTTTCACCTGCATTTGCATTTGCATTTGCATTTGGGGCTTTGTAATCTGGTCCAAATTCCCATCAATTAACTTGGTTCTCTTAAAACCGGTGTTCGTGATCTCAGTCCCAAATGTCCTTTTCTTGGACTCAATAGGAACAAAAGAGTTTGCAGATCCATCCTCCAATTTCTCTTTCATTCCCAACCACCTGAAGGCAGGCTTCCTTGTGTCTGGATGATGGACCTGAATGCCAATCAAGAAATATTCAGATTAGGCTACTGCACTAAAACTTAAGGTAATACAGTATAAGAGAAGTTGAAAGAGCAATTTCATGTGTTGTGGATTCTTTCATTTGTTTTACCTTCTCAATGAAATTCATCGAAGACAGCACATTTGCAATATCATATAACCGCCTCACTTTAGCTGCAGAATTACCTTACGAAGAGAGTGTTAGTCATGAAAATTCTCAGTCCACATTTAGTTGGTAGTAACATTAGGTAACAAGCTAAAGAATTATTACTTCTCATTGTAGACGGATCACGGGCATCCCCAAGCAATATTTTAGCAGCTTCCTCAAGCGAGATCAAATCAACCTGTAGCCAGTAATTTAAGACTATTAAGCTAAAGCATGCTAGCTCAACATTCTCGCAACAGAATACAGGTCATTTATCTCAAAAAATTCCTTACATCAGTGCAAAGAAAGAGCTTGATAAAATTCTGGGTAAGAAGTCCCAAAGATTTTTCCTTCCTGTTGTCTGCCAACAAAAAGTATCTTCATAAGAAACTAATAAGGCAGATTGACCCATCCAATTGGTATGGGATGATTTTTGTTTTTTCAATTGGCCAAATACTAAATAAGGAAATTACAAAACCTATATCAACATACCAAATTGAGCAAATTATGTTTCTATAAAACTTAAAATTTTACAAAACAATAACAGAAAGTGGCACCTACAAGTATTGCATTCAGTTTCAACACTTTACCAGTTTTGGATGCCATTGAGAATCTAGTATGAGAACTAGGATTTGTTTTCTCTTCCTGGCTGGAAGTAATTGGAGTGGGGTTGTTTTCATCTTCATCATCATCAGAAACCTATTACAATGAACGTAAAATTATCAACACGCTACAGGTTACAGCCAAATGCAAGCCGTGAAGAATCAAAGATTTGTTTATTAACGTAAAGCCCAGATTTACATACTCTTGTATAGTCATTTCCATTCTCCCTTAAACCTTCTTCCTATCATGTAACATTAAGATAAAGAAATTAGCAAAGTGATAAACAGAACTGCTAAATGCTAAGTTCAAAACAACATTGTTAAATCCTATGTCCACAAATGAACTACTGCCTCCATACCTAACCTAACAATAGTCCATTACGAGAAGTAGTCACTTTTCAAATTTTAAAAATAAAAAATAAAAGTCGTGTATAATTTCTTGAATTTTCCATATGAAATGAAGTACCTCAGTTAGATCTTTAATTTGGTGCAAAATTTTGAAAAGTTATGCATGAAAGAGTTCCAAAAAAATTTTGTTAGGAAAGAGACTACATTTCGTAATGGACTATTAATTAGATATAGAAGGAGGTAGATAAAATCTACCCACATATAGTTGCAATTACCCTTAATTCCTCCAGAGCCTTTGGAACTTCTCCAAACCCTTTCCACGAATATCGATTCTTGGCCTTCCTTGCCAGAACCTAAATATAAACAACCAAAAAAAAACCCAATTGACTTTTTATAAATACGTGGATCTCAAGATGCTGAAAAAAAAGGGGGGGAGAAAATTGGGGATCTTACACCAACGCTTTCAAGTACATTAACGATGTCATAGATCCGCCGTCTCTCAACTCCTACACACAGAACCACACACAACTGTTTTATAGCTATTCCGGGCCATAAATCCAAAAGGATATTTAGATTACAGGTCAGATCGAAACCTAGTCGAGTTGCGGCATCATCGAGTCCGATTGTTTCGATGCCGTCTTGGTTGTACAAGCTCAAGAAACTGCACAAATTTGTCAAGCTAACATCAGAATGATAATAAGGAAGAGAGAGACCCCGAGTTCATGGAGAGAGCGAGAGAGAGAGAGTACTTGGTGCATAAGAGACCAAGGGATTTCTGCTTCCTGCAATAGGATTCTTTAGACTCGGAGGAAGGCAACGCCATGTGATAACAAGGGATTGAAGGAGTGGATCTGTGAAACCCTAGAAAGAGAGGGAGGAGAGAGGTAGTATGGATACGGGGGAGGAGAGAGAGAGAGAGAGAGAGAGAGAGAAGGGGACCGTTAAAAAAGAGTTGTTGAGTTTGGCGGCATCTGGGGTTTGGACTCGGAGGGATAATTTCAAAATTTTGAAACCAGAGAGAGAGAGAGCGCGCTCAAGCGGGAACCGGATTGGAAATTTAAGTGCGCGCCTATAACATCCATTGCCTGACTGCCATTTGCCGCCCCAAAAGGGAACCAATTTATTTTAGACTATTATTAAGTTCGGCTAAATTTTGGGGGCTTTTTAGTTTTGTTTTATTTCAATTTTTTTTTTTTTTGTGTTTCTTCATCTTTTGATAAGTAAATTTTTGTAAATTATTGATGTTAAGACAAATTAATAATCTACAAAAATTTATCACAAAATGAACAAACAGGAAAAAAATTTAAATAAGAACAAAACAAAAATTCTCTTTTTTCCCAAAAAGCTCTTAGCGGAACTTAACCTAAGCTCCATTCTCGTGAACTTTTTGTCCAAAACTTTTTATGGTATGTTTTAGTTTTCAAATCTTTTTGTTGAGTTTTTCGTTGTAATTTTTGAAATTAATCATTCATCTCTTCTTCTTTTTTTCTAAGGGACACGCACATCTTTTTTACCTCTCTTTTCTCTTTCTTATTTTCTTTTTTTTTGGGTGCCCGGCAGCATCCTTTGTACACTGTATTACGGGAGATTATGGAGGGTCGAGATCCTCTCCAGTCCAGTTTTTGGAAGGGTAATACTCTATTTTTGGAAGGGTAATACTCTAGGCCCACTTCCATGTAGGCTGTTTGCTCAGTGGAGGGTGTATGAGACCAAACATTTGAGACAGAAAAATAAGAAGAGAAGACTCTAAAACAGTAAAAGAAACTTGGTAAAGTCCTGTTTGATCTAAAGCATGCTAGAGAGAAAATCTTCTTATTTGAAGTCACAGATTCGTAAGAAAACGCTCTTGAGAAGCTACGGTATTGTCACTCTGCAGGAATGAATGCTGAAAAGCAAATGCACACAAGAGATGTCAAGGCTCCCAAATTTTGTCGTCTACTGGGATGCCGCAAGTCGTTTCTGTTTTTAAGTCTCATTGGAGAGTTTCTCCTGTTCTCTGAAACTAAGCCTGTTGACAGTACAGGAAAGTAGCAACAGGGTTTCCAACACACAATGCTTGTGCAAGCTCAAGCAATTGCTTTTATCTATCCCATAGCCTTATTATCCAAATACAAAAACAAATAGTAATGCACAATGGAAGACGAAATCAGCTGACAGAGTAGGAGTAGCCGCAAATCTCATAGCATCATCTCTTCCGCTCTTCAAGAGAAAACAGTGCAGCTTCCAAAGAGATCCAGAGTACAATGTCGAAGAATTCCCCATTTTGGTTCACCAGTTCAAACAAGAAACGGACAATCGGCAAGAGGTTAAGTTCAATTTTCTTTCGAGTAGAAACATTACCTTCTATGTTATGACTTCACTTCTGTTTGAACACATTAATCTAGGAATTTAGAAATTTGAAGGAGACAAGTATCCAATCCTCAAGATGGAGAGATTTCTCGTACTCGAGTTGGATAGGACTGAACATTGTGGACAGTAAGCAGCCCAGAAACAACTCAGAGATCAAGTGGGCATAGCACTTGAATAGCAGAGGGAGCTACCTTCACCAAGTATGTGCAAATATATTTGCTCATCTCCAAACATGCTTCGTTTGGCACACATTCACTACCCAACAAAGCTCTTATTCTGAGGATCAAGCGCTAGTGACTAGGCTGTGACTGTGACGGTTAGATGTCACATATTCCAATATCAAGATGATTAGACGTCACATATTTAAGGACGCAACTCTTCGTTTTTCCTGTCGGTGTGCCTTGTGCTTTTTTCAGCATCGAAATTTCCTCGTCCTGCAACCAGTTGACAAAACTTCTGAAGCAATTGTTTAACTACAAAATGTGCAGTGGAAATCCACTATTAAAATTTCCAGTTACTAAATATTTAGCGAAATACTGGAACAGGAAAAACGCAATTCCATTGTAAGGTACTTCCTGTTACTTTCTAACTGATAGCACGCCCTACAAGTTTCTTATGGGCAAAAAAAAAAAATCCGCCAGGGTGAAAGAAGATAACTGCCAAAACCTTAGTGAGCAGTACTTTCAGTAGGTTAGGATTCAGGACTGAAACCTGTTGAAGTACAAATGACAATCAAGTCCACAATCAGCTGGACCTGGACCAGAGCATGTACCTAGACCAAACTAACTCTTTAAACTGCTATATTAATCATTGGGGCGGTTCCGGGGTAAAAAAAACCCTCCAAATTTTAATCTCATAGTTCCCAATCAAATTTTGATGATCCGAGCCGCTCAATGTGTTCAGAACGTGATTTTAAGGGTGCAAGCGAGAAATTGGCAAAAGAAATAACCGGGAAGGGCTTGATTTGAACAGTTTTTTATTGAACCGTTCAATAAAATAACTATTCGGATGAAGCCCTTCCCGGTCATTCTTTTTTGCTGATTTCACGTGAGTACTTTAAAATCACGTTTTGATTACATTGAACGGCTCGGATCATCAAAATTCGATTGCGAACTTGGGGGAAGGTGGGGGGGGTTGGGGGTGTTTAGAGGGTTTTTTAGGGGTCCCCGGAACCGCCCCGATTAACCATATTCTCACTTGCAACAAATTCTTATAGCTCATTGATGCTTGTGTACACAATGCTGTAATCGCTAGTATGGCAATACTCTTGTGAAAAAGACTATTAAACTGAAGGCAATAAGTTAACCCGCCGAAAAACTATAAACATATCATTTCACTACATAAGATCATCTGAGTAACATTCATGAGAAAATAGAGAAGATCCAATAAAGTACCGAACTCACATGCGTGTGCCCAGATATGATCGAATTTTGAAACCTGGGCATTTCTTTAAGTTTGATGTAACCCATAAGAGTAGGGGAACAGACAAAAAATTTAATAAATGGTATCATATCATTTTTTGGGGGTAAGAGCCAAAAGTCATTGAAATGAGAAGGAAAGCAGTAAGCAAGTCAAGAGGCAATCTCACCTGATCAAATCACTGTCATCATTTCTTTGATTCATTTTCTCCAATCTGCTCTGGAAGAAGGTTTTTAGTGAGTGAAATGAAAAGGTTCCTTGGCCCGAAGCCAATAGGCTTTCCCTTGAGATGAAATCTCAAGTCTTATCATTTTCAAATCTTAGCCTCCAATTTTTGACCTCCTTATGAAAGACAGCAAAGAATGGAAAGAATTCGATCCTGTGGAAGTGGAGTGACCACTCAAATTCTCTCAACCAAAGGCACAGAACAGAAGTAGTCTGTACTCCAAACTGCACTAAAAAGCTTCAACACCTTAATAGTGTTACCATACCACCAAATGAAAGCATATCGTGAACAATATCAACCTGGATAGCACCAATGAGCACATGGCCGCTTTTAATTAGTGTCACGGTAGCAGAAAATGTGAGCGAAGTCATATTTTTGGAAGCCATAGTATGGTTTACAATCTGAACTGGCGAGGAAGACGGCCACATTTGCTCTGCAATCTCAGAATCTCTTTTGCGAAACCTTGATTGCCAGTAAGCAAAAGCCCATTCATGACGCGATTAAAAGTAAACTTGCGTGGCAGAAACCCTCTATCAACCATCTCTATCAATAAATTCCCAGCCACCAACAAATCTTCCGACTTTTTCCTAACAAACATCGCACTTATCAGAATATTATATGTATCCAAATTGGGCAAACAATTCCCACTTCCCATATTCTCAAAAACTTCGACTCCCTTCTCAATTTCTCCATCATCACAATAGTAACGAACCAAGAGATTATATGTCTGAACATTTGGCTCACACTCATCGTCCTTCATTCTACACATGTATTCCATTGCCCTATCCATTTTCCCTGCATGACACAATCCTCTAATAACCACATTGTAAGTCGTAGAATTTGGGACATAACCCTTCCTCAACATCTCCTCAAATACCACTATCGCATTTTCTACACTATCTTTCTTGCACAAAACCTGAATCAATGCATTATACGTTGCAACCGAAGGGAGTACCCCCATCCCAATCATCTCATCAAACACCTTCCGAGCCTTCTTTACCTCCCCCGCAACACCAAATCCATGCACCACAGTAGTGTATGTAACAACATCAATCTCACACTTCCTCTTCTTCATCTGCAAGAAAAACTCCCAAGCCGCCTTCATCTGACCAGCCCTAAAGAACCCTTTCAACAATATATTATACGTAATCAGAGTCGGATCCAATCCTCTCTCCACCATCTCCCTCAAAACCTCCAATGCCCTCGGCGTTCGCTTAACTAAGCAAAACCCATTTGCAATTATGTTATAACTAATCGTATCAGCTCTAAACCTACCCCTAAAAACCTTTAAAAGCGAGTAAGCCTTCTCAACCCTCCTAGACTTACAAAGCACATCAAGAATTGTATTGAAAGAATTTAAATCCTGAGGGCAACCCTGGTGATGCATTGCCAAGAAAATCTTAACAGCCTTATCGGGTTTCCCGGCGGCAACATACCTCTCCGTTATTATCGCAAAGGTTTTGGGGGTCGGGCCGAGGCGGCGGGCTTTCATCTGGGCCACGAGGGCCCAGACGGCCCGGTAGTCGCGCAACCGGGCCGCGATGTCGATCGCGTGGTCGAAGGCGGCAGCGGAGAGGGCGTGGGTGGGGAGGTGAGTTAGGGTTTTGAAGAATTGGAGGGATTTGGGGCCATGGTTCCATAGGCGTTTGAGGGTTTTGGTGACCAGTTCCGGCGTCCATTGAACTGGGTGGGTTTTTAGGGCTAGGGTTAGGTTTTGTGGGTCGGTGGTGAGGACGAGGTTGGCGATGGTGGTTTCTGGTTCGGGCGGCGGCGGCGGAGTGGCGGCGGAGGTGGTGGTGAGAGCGTGAGGAAGGAGGTGTCTTAAGAATGGGTGACTGTTTCTGGTAATTGGGTTACAAAGGGTGAGCATTTTGAATCAAAACTTCAGGTTTTGCTAGTTTGTAGCATTTGGATTTCGGACCTATATGCAGTTTTTTCAGTTGTTACAAGTTGCACTGCAAACTAACTGAGTTTTAGTAGCTCGAGTTTTAAGCTCGTGTTGCAAACGAGTCAAGATCAATACTTTAAAACTGGTTAGACTCAAAAAAATTAGGCTCGTTTGTATGTAATCAGCCCATTTACAGAAGCTCGTTCAATAAATAAACCGGATCCTGCTAGAAACTCAAGTTTAGCCTGTTTAGGCTTGTTCTTGAACGCTACAAACTACAAAGCTCAATTTGTTTGCGCCCTAGAACCTGTTACTCTAGTTCTTTCTTGTTTTTAACAAAAACGAAAAAGGTGGAGGAGGGGTTGACCAACTATAGCAACCTCTTTCGTTGTGGTCATAAAGATTTCAAACCTGTCGGATCAATTACCTATACGTTTCTACCTTCCAAGAAGAACCAATGGAATATTCGGTCTTTGCTGGAAAACAAGTTTTGAGGGGCGTGTAAGATAAACAATACACATGTATCAGTTTACACAACGAAAATAAGATCAAACTAATCTCTAATCATTGTTGAACACCAAACTCTCTTTCTCGAGAAACCTGTGCCTTGTTCTCTTTGCGATTCAAAAAGAATTTTTCAAAAAATTCCCCCTAGATTCCCTATAGATTCCTCCTATTTCCAACATATCTCTCTCTATCTCTCTCTACTTATTATCCCTACTATTTTTTAAAAAACTTTTCAAAACACAAATCAAACATAGTCCTTATGTTTCTCTCCATCATGAAAACTAAAGTCAACATAATTGAAAAAGTAGGTTAGTGAAGAGTTTCTTAACCACCACTTACTCTCATGGGCCTCTACAAATATTCTTACAGGGTGGCGTTTGAACCTTGTATTTTTTGGGGCAAATTATAGTTATCCCCCTCTAACTATGCCTCGCGTACACTTACACCCCTCTAACTATTTTTTTGGCACTTAACCCCCTCAAAGTAATGGAAATGCTAAATCCGTTTGGATTCCATTTGGAAATGGATGGAAAAGGCCACCTGGCATCTTTTTTAAAAAATTTAGACGTTATTGCCCTTTATGACCACCAACGGTCATCTCATTTTCTCTCTGTATATATCTGTAGCTCTCTTTCTCTGTCGTCTCTATCTCTCTCTGTCGTCTCTCTCTCCCTCTCTCTGAATCTGCATCTCTCTCTCTCCCTCTCTCTGAATCTGCGTCTCCTCTCTCCCTTTCTCTCTCTCTCTTCGTCTGGGTTCAATGTCTTCCTCATGCAATTCGACCCAGGTATGTGGTGAGGAATCAGCATTGTTGTGCCATTGTGGAGTAATATCACCATTGATGACCTCCAACACCAGAACGAACCCAGGCAGAAATTTTTTTGGGTGTTCTAAGTATAAGGTACTAATTGCCCCTTGAATTTGTGTTATTTGTTCAGTTTTACTATTTCATTTTCTTATTGAAAATCAGAAACTCTAAACATTTGGAATTAGGGCTGAACAGAAAAACAAACAGAGAGGTTGTGGCTTTTTTCTATGGCTTGATCAACTCGTTACCAATCAAGAGGCAATTGGATTCCAAAGAGATGATGACAGACAAGAAATGAAGATGAAGATTGATGAGATAGAAAAGAAGATTGAAGATATGGAAAAGAAAATGCAGATGTTGCAAGAGATGATAACAGACCAGAGGAAATTAGGAAACTGCAGTTAGAAATTAATGCTAGTGTTGGCATTTGCAATGTGGACTGTAATGTACCTGAACATGTATGTAGCATAGGCAATTAGTTGGTTCTTCCGTATGTAATGCAAATGTTGCTAGGTTTATGTAACTCCTGTTATGAATGCAAATGAGCCAATTTCCACAACGAACTACATATGATGTGTTTGCAAAATTAAGATCCAAAATAGTGGCACCATCATAAAATAGATAAAATAAGTTCCATATAGTTTCACCAGTCACTCTAAGTTCTTTAAAAGACCACCAACAAGTGCAGAACATAGTATTTCAAAAGAGCACCAACATGTGCATAACATACTACTTGAAAAGGCCTCTAAATGCATACATACTACTTCAAAAGACATCCCAGAGGTGCATGATATACTACTTCAAAAGACATCCAAGAGGTGCATAACCTACTACTTCAAAAGACCTCATAGTTTTTCATTACATATTACATCAAAAGACCACATTAGCCAGCATAACATACTACTACTAAAAAGCTGCATATCCCTCAAGGGAGTTGGAGTTGTTGACCTGAGAAGCCTGTGTTGGAGGCATGGTGGATGAGCCTTGGGAGGGGCCAAACTTATCAAGTATTGCAAATGTGTTTAGGCTTGTGGTATTTCCAACTCCACTTCTGGTTGAGAAGTAGACATCTCCATAGGTGGTTGACTTCTTTTGCATCTACGTAAAATAGAAAGTAACCAAACATTAATCAAGCTATTTTTTAGACATAAAGTGCAGGTAATTGATGCAGAGAAGTAAAAGTAACCATACTAAAATTATTACAGACCTATAAAATAGAGGAAAAAATATGAGTTTTGAAAAAAGAACGGGCTGAAATGGAGTTTCCTACGAAAAGTTATAAGTGAAACAAAAAAAGCCCAAAAACGGTTCGGAGGCCCAACCGGCCTCCGAAGGCTAAAAAACACACACCACATGGCCTACGGCTATGTGTCTTGACCGTTGAGCCATTTCGGATAGAACCCGAGTGGGCCCAAAGCCAAATTCCTCAGTCAATTATTTACGATAATACCTACTAGTAGAAATAGGCTAACTGCATCAGTAATGCATAACATTTACCTGAGGTGGAGTTGGATTCACCCCCCTTCCTCTTCTTGCACCTCTGCCTGCCCCTCTCCCTGTACCTTTTCCTGCACCTCTTCCTGCTCCAATGGGTCCTAAACCTCTTTCCATACTTGGAATTAGATGAGGGCACAGAAGTTTGCTAGTTCCTTGTTAAAGTGTCCCACTAATTTTCAAACAAAGCATTATATGTTAATGTGCTATAAAACAAAGTTAAATGTCAATAGGACTAGTAAAAGATAGAAATCATACCAAGACAGAAGTTATTCTAGCAATGGGCTTGAGGTATCAATTGTGATAGCTGAAGTTTGAGATTGTGTAATGGGTGGTGTGCTACCCTTACCTCTTCCTCTACCCCTGCCTCTTCCCCTTCCCCTCCCCCTTCCTCTACCTCTTGCTGCCTCACCTCTTGATGTCTCACCTCTACCAGAGTTAAGAGTCTACCTTTTCCATTTAGCTACAGGTGGACCTTTGCAAGTCCTTGAGTTGTGGCCAAATTGTTGGTAGTTACTGCACCTTAGGGACTGGTGTGTCCTCTTAGCCAAGTGTGCATTCTTTGGTTCATCTGGGGCCCTTCTCCTAGCTTTTTTAGGCCTACCAGGTGGCCTTCTCAGAGGAGGAGCACTGACAGCTTCAAGGTCTACGTGTACCCATTGGGTGTTATCTGGAATTGGGTTAATAATGGGAAGCATAGGACAACATGTTTGTGTCCTTATGGTAATAGGGGTCCACAAATAACTCAGGTTCCCTCTTGTCTTTCATTATTGCAGCAATGGCATGACTACATGGGACACCAGTTAGGTCCCATTTTCTACAAGTGCATGCATGATTAACCAAGTGTACAATGAATGTCTTTTCTCCATCCCTCACCTCATAAATGTAATTGCCAGCATAGGTTACCAAATATGTTCTTGCTTCCACTTTCAAGTGCTCTATGGTTTTTAAAATCTTTGGACATACCAGTCCACTACATTTGGCAATCCAACTTCTTTTTTCCTCAAACCTACTTATCATTTGTCTCCTTATCATCTCCATCATTGTAATTATAGGCTTGTCCCTAGCATCCTTACTGTAGTGATTAAAGGATTCAGATATGTTGTTTGCTAACATGTCACACTTAGGTCTAGGACTGAACATTGACCTAGTCCATGTACTTGAGGACTCTTTCATTAGCCATGCATGTGCATTTTTGTTAACAGATTTAATGAGATTCATTCTATATTCCCACTCTTGCACTGTGTATGAACAGGCTGTAGCCCAAAACAAGTCCTTAAGATCCTTACCTTTGAATTGATTCTTGAAGTGCATACATATGTCTGACACAGAACCTATGGTTAGCACCAGGCATCAACTCCTTAAAGTTTTCAACCAATCCCTGAAATGTTAAAGTAACCAAATTATGGCAAATATAATAGTAAATGTTAATGTACTTACAAAATTGTAATGTTAAAGTAAGCAAATACCTTTTGCCTATCAGAAATAAATGTCCAACCATTCTCTTCTGGTCTACCTATCACTTGCAACAAGTTTTCAAGAAACCACAACCAACTCTCTTTCAATTCAGCTTCCACAGCAGCAATGGCAATTGGGTACATCTGATCATTAGCATCCCTTCCCACAGCATGCATAAGTTGACCAAGAAATGGCCCTTTCAAGTGACAAGCATCCAACCCTATTATAGGTCTGCATCCCTTAACAAATCCACTTGCTTGTGCCTCAAACACAACAAACAACCTTTGGAAAACAGGGGCTGTGTTTGCCAAAGTCCTTTCCACCTTTAACAAAGCAGTGGATCCAGGGTTTGTCCTCCTTATCATCTCACAGTAATCCCATAGCTTCCAGTATTGCTGCCTGTGATTGCCCTCAATTATGTTAAGAGCCTTTTTTTTAGCCCTATAAACTTGGCTGTCAGAAACCTCAACCATGTGGTCCCTCTTTTGCAGCTTTTCTGACTGCACTCAACTTCCAGTTTGGATCATCTCTTAACCTATCAAGGTAGGTTCTGGATAACCATGCAGAATTAGCATGCCTAATATGGTATTGCCTTGGTGTAGGCTCCCCGACCGGCGCACCCTCGAAGAGTCGCCACCCGAATTTTTGAAATGGATGATCCGAGAAACCGAGAGTTTGTTTGAGAGAAAAAGGCTTTTGATCTAGCGAAAACATTAAGATATTGGGTTCGGAAGCCACGTTACGAATGGGGAAGGTTTTGTCAAAGAAAATGCACCCCATTCGCCCGGTAATACCGGTCTCTACTAAACTCTTTTAAAAGGGAAATTTAAAATACATGTTTGGAAGATCAAGCTCTTTAATAAATAAGTAAATGGGAGAGGGACATGGGAAGTATATCACATCGACGTGCGAGTGGTGCTGGCTATACAATGTGAAATGATACGGATGATGCAGGTTGAAAGAGGTCTTCAGCAGAAACTGTCTGGGTCTTAATACTCTTTTACACGGCATTTCGTAATACCACGCACGGTTTTACGGTATGCCGTGCGGGGTATCTACTCTGCTCTCAGGCCATTGAAAAGTTCCAGAATACCGCCCGGTGTATTAAGTAACACGCACGGTGTTTTTCAAATGTCATCAAATGGCGCTTTGTCACTGGATCATTCCAAAAAACATAACTCCTTTAAGCCATGAGTGTAAATCCCCTTTTAGAAAACTTTGTTTATAAAACCAAACATGGCTTGTAGATAGGATCTTATTTTAAAAGCACCAACACATGATATTTTAGCAACAAACAGGCCTGACAGAAGATGGCTATGATCCAGACGGTTTGAGCAAGAAAACAATAGCTAAATGAAACGCCGTGCGTTTGAATATATTATGTTCTACGATGCATCAGAGCACCGTGCGGCATAGCATATTCAGCACAGAGGCTTATTCTTGTTTTCGAAAATGGTTTTAAGCTAAGATCCAACCAAAAGGGGGTGGCCCCGACTGCAGAAAGTTCCTTCAGGGATAAAAACAGAGTTTATCCCAAGAAAACTAGTTTATACCTTTGATTTTGAGCTTTAGATGAGGATGGATGGCTACGGATGAGTACGAACAAGACTGGTTAAGGAAAGGAGGTCGTAGATGCAAGTAATAGAGGGGTACAATGGGTGGTTGAAACATTTATGTGAGTGGAATGCCCATTTCAATGATGGGGAGAGGCAGGGGGATTTTGAGAAAGATAGAGCCTAGAGAATGTTTTTGGAACAACTTTCTCAAGACTTGGGAGTGAGTAATGGGTGTGCAAGCATGATGAGAGAGAAAGAGAATTCAGGGCCCTTTCTCTTGAGTGGAGGGTTGTATTTATAGGTAAGAGCCAAGGATTTTAAATTTCAAATGCGGGAGGTACACTACACCAAAAATTGCCTTTGTCGGCGGTAACAAAACTGTCGGAAAATGGTGCTATTACTGGCTGTAATAACAAACCGCCGCAAAAAGTAATTATAAACTCCGTTTATTAACGGCATTAGTAAAACCGCCAGTAAAAATAACTATTACCGGCGGTAATGTAAAACCGTCGGTAAAAGTTACTATTAACCGCGGTAATGTAAAACCGCAGGTAATAATACATTATAGTATAAATATTATTATTTTTCAAATAAAACACATAATTTTATTTAGCTTAGTGGGTAAGTGCTCGGGTATTAATCAACGGGTCGCGGGTTCGAATCTCGGCAATGTCATTTTTTTTCGAAACTATTAGCGGCGGTACTAAAACCTCCGTTAATAGTCTGGAACCTTTACCGGCGGTAATTTACCGCCGTTTTTGTATTCCCGACAATTGTTTTGCCACGGAACTTTTACCGGCGGTATTGTACTTTTATCGGCGGTTTTGAGACTATTACCGGTGGTTTTTTAATGCCGCTAAAAGAAAATTTTGGCGTAGTGGTATTTTCTGGGTGGGCCAGAAGTTCTTTTTCGGTTGAGCTAACTTGTAGCTGTGGCTCAAGTGGGCATGGCCGACAGCTAGCTGAGCTAGTCAGAACTTTATCCAAAATGCTGCGCGGCTGACCTCATGACCTCGTGTGGCATAATGATATTTGCTATGTTGTGCGATGTAGAGTTGTGCCGTACGGTACTAAGGGTCCGGTAATGGGCCCTTGGTTTTGTCTTGGGAATTTGGTTCAAGGAGATCAGTCATCTAAGCTCTTTGAAGGTACTGTTTCCTTTGTTTCATCATCGGGACATTTAAAGAACCTCCGAGGTCCGGATTGGGGTGTCTGCACTTGGACATTAGCAAGGGTGGCACTTCAAGCTTTTGATTTGATATGCATTTGTGTCCTGGAAATAACTAGCATGAATCCTCCACCCACACTTGTTCTTGCATATTGCTGTTACCCTATTGCCTTTATTTTTCAGAAATGTGAACTCAGTTCCATTCTGGATGGTATTGTCACGACCCTGACCCACCCCTGTAGGTCTTAGCCATAAACAAAGCGCCGGTGAAACCATCACCAAGGCCATATCAAAGATACGACAACTCATAATCATATAATTTATAGGGACAAAAGTGTGTAATCAACGGAAGCATGACTCGCACTCCAATATATATCGACAACCTACATTTACAAAGGACTAAATGTCACGACCCTGACCCACCCCTGTAGGTCTTAGCCATATACAAAGCGCCGGTGAAACCATCACCAAGGCCATATCAAAGATACGACAACTCATAATCATATAATTTATAGGGACAAAAGTGTGTAATCAACGGAAGCATGACTCGCACTCCAATATATATCGACAACCTACATTTACAAAGGACTAAAATCCTTGAATACACCCCAGAGTTATGCTTAATTAAAAGGTTTAGCAAACTACTTACAATGATTATGAAATTTTAAAGTAATCAGAATACAACTCCTATCCATGAATTAATCATATTATTTGACTCCACAACACAAGTGCCACGCCATCTAACTCTTTAATTCCTGAAAGGTGGAGAAAACACATAAGCTAATGCTCGTATGAGTGATTAATACGCAATTCACATGCTTTCCATGGACAATGATTAAACCATTTGAATATGAATCTCATTTCATAGCAACATAGCATAGTAATGCACATCCTCTATTCATTTCATGTCTACCAGGCGTCCCCGGTAGTGGATAAGTTAAGACGTCTTTCGTTATCCAAGACAATAACCATGCCTTGCTAGCCTTTTAGCACGTGTCCCCTAGCAAGCTGGGACGTGGGAGGATGCCATTAATAGATATAAACATGTCCACCTTTCATTGATAATCCATGGAGTTCATATCAAAGTATAAAACATCATTGAAATGAAAAGCTTATAGCAACCATGTGTCTTGGGTATTAATCACTCACCTCGGTCCGAGTTTCTAAACCACGTTCCCTACACAAGCATATAAGGTAATTATAATTCAAATTCAATGGACACATTTAGACATCTAAATACTTTCATTAGATCTCCCTAGTAGCTCACAAAGATCTAAGGTTAATGTCCCAATAACAAAACTGCAAAATTCGGTATGGAGTCCAAAAACCAGTCTCTGTATTTTGGCTACAGAATTTGATAGGATTGGAATTAGATGCTGGGACCACCTCCATTAGAAAGTAGACTTTCGGGGCATCAATTTCGATATAAAATTTGCCCAAATCGGAGTCCGAACGACAAAGATATGCTTATCCGAAGTTGGGACTGTAATCTGTCTTGTTCTGCGATTTCCCTAAAATCCGAACTTAACTCTTCAAAACTCATATCAAAGTCATACCAAAGCTTCATTAAAACACACCCAAACTTGTAGTTATCAAGAGCTACTCCTAACCCAAGCAAATCATGCTCCAAGCAAGTCTAAACCACCAAATTCAAAGGAATTAAAATCAGATTTCTTAAGTTCTCTAAGAACTCAACCCGAAACTTAATTCATGAGACACCACCCCAATTACATGTAAAACCCGGAATCATCAACTAGCATGCATAGAATTAAACTACCCAGAACACGAATTCAACAATCAAAAGTTGGAGTTTACCTAATTTATGCTTCAATTCCAACCCGGAAGAACTTCCTTTCGTTTTCCCCCTTTGTCTTCTTCTTTCCCTTCTTCTCTTCTTCTACGGTGTTCTCTCTCTCTCTCTCTAGCGGTGGAAGCGATAGAAACAAGAATAGCGTAGAACTCTCCTTTAATTATCAGGCCATAAAAGAAAATGATTCAGTGCATGTGTGACCATGGGCTTCCTTTTGTTCCTATTTCAATTAACAAGTAATTAAGATAAGCTCGTTTCTCCCATAATTAACCCAAACTCTACACATACACTAACTTTAAACATATTTAAAGATTTGGGGTATTACAGGTATGCTTCCTCAAAGCAGCTCTAAATACACCAACATTTGCAAACAACATTCCCACCTCCAGTTCTGGCCTTTCCATGTCCCTATCTTCAAAGAACTTAGTAAACTGCCATGTTCTATCCCCATCCAGTGACTGCTCCAGAGTATTCCAGTCATCATGCTCCACCTCTTCTACTTTACTCAGACAATACTGCCAACTACCAGTACCACTAGCACTACCATTTTCACCTCCCACTTCAAACTTTCCACTTCCACTTCACATTTTCCACTTCCAGTTTCATTAGCCAGCAGGTTTGAAGCAACAACAGCTTCTGTTGAATCAAAAATTTCATCACCATCTGCAAAATACTCAATGTCACTGGAATTGATACTTCTTTCACTACATTCAGACCCATCTTTTTCACTCTCACTGCCATCACTATCCTCTTTCTCTTCAGGACTCACAATCACCACTTCATCTGCATCCTCTTTCTCTTCAAGACTCACAATCACCACTTCATCTACATCCAAAGGGACTCCTATATTTTCCACATAAACAGCTATGCTACCCTCCCACTATGAATGGCAAACATGTCCAACACATCTCTATCACTCTTTATCTCCCTTAATCCACCATCTAAATCACAATCAGGCATCTTATGGTAGATGTTTGCATTTTTTGGTGCAATACCTAACCCCTTCACTAAGTCTAAAACCTCAAAGTAGGACATAAGATTTGAGTCTATATTACTCATGCAGTCAAACTTTCCACCCAAATATAACTTTGGTGATCCCACAAAATAGCCCCCATGGTGGATTTGTAAAACAAACAGTGAATCAGACATCCTACATGATGACAAATGGGAAAAAAAGATGAGAATCTGTAGTTTATATACATGTATGAGACCATTTAAGACCACATGTTTGCACTTTTTTGAACAAAACAAAAAAAATCATGCATTTTTAATCCCTATGAGTCATTGTCAGTGCACACACACACATCTGTCCAACTGGAAATGCATATATATATATATATATATGTGTGTGTGTGTGTGTGTGTACATATATGGGACCACATTCAATAGAAAACCACAATAAAGTAAAACAAAAAGAGAGGACTTTGCATTAAAAGCCACAACCACTGCAATAGTTAACAGTTCTAAAGCATTGAAAGCATTCATTTTGTTTCAAAAACAAAGCCTAAATATATAATACCCACTACTTTTCTACTCTGAAAAACAGGGGGTTCCAAATCATACCAGCAATTGAGAACTACTCCTATTTATTTCAAGAACACTCAATTTTTTGTCCAAAGTTGTAGAACCATTTTCGGATTAGGATAAAGTGGATGAAATATGGATTAAGGTTCTGGAGAAGGGACATTTTATACTGCAGCTGGTGAAGTGGAGCGAAATGAGAGGGAATTTTCCCTCCAAATCAAAGCATTTAGGGTTCCATTTGGTCCCAATCCAGATCTAAGGGTTTTTTTGTGAAAAGGTTGGGTTTTGTTAGTGAAAGGGTTGGGTTTCGTTGGTTTTGTAAGTGTTTTGCAAAAGAGGGCAAAAGTGTAACTTCGCTCCTCTCAGTTACAGAAGACAGACAGTTTTGCATTTCCATTACTTTGAGAGGGTTAAGTGCCAAAAAAAAATAGTTAGAGGGGGGTAAGTGTACGCGAGACATAGTTAGAGGGGGTAACTATAATTTGTCCTATATTTTGACCACCCAAACCACCCGGGAAGTACTCTAATTCAGTGAAGATGGTGCCTGAGAAATATAGGCCTCCAGCCTCCAGGGGGAGAATCAATAGACCTAACCTCAACTAGTGGCTTGCCACAGGAACATTGTTTACATTTTGTTAATTTTTATCGAGCTTTTATGTGCTTTTTTGAGGAACAATTCAGTGATTAATTTTCAATAGCACACGTGGGAGGTGAAATTCTTCACGAAGATTAATTTTTTCAAACCTAAGCTTACATAAAAGAACAAAATGAAAGATCAACCACCACGGCACCACGATACTATTGAAGTGAAAGATCCTTAATACATGAAACCACGGCATGGTGTTGGCTGGACGATTTGCCAAGTTGTAGGCGCCGCGGTGTTGGTAACTTAAAGTGAACACACCAATTACAGGAACTACGAGGCATACCCTTGAACGCAATATAAAAGGAGAACCCCAAGAATCAAGAAAATACTACAAACGAAATGTTCCAAGCAAGGCAAATTAGTCTATTTTCATCTGTTTTCCTGGCATGCCTCCAAGAGCTAAGGCTAGCTCTCAATTCATCGTAGACGCAAGAGATTAGATCAGCAGCAGCGAGGTTTTTGCGATGAAAAACCCGTCGGTTTCTCTCTCTCCAAATGCCATACATGGTAGCAGCAAGAGACAATTTGAGTAAGGAGTGTTCAAGACTGGAACCTTGCCTGAACAGAATAGCCCATTCAACTTCAGCTGAGTCAGCTGACAGATCCTGAGCTGATCTAAAGACATCATTTATGTGGAGAAAATGATTCCAGACACTTGTGGAGTAAGAGCATTTGAAGAATAGGTGGTAATGGTTTTCCTGTTCAGAATCACAGAGAGGACAAATACCATCAGTAGCTATCCCCCAATGCTCCCCAACTTGTCCTTAGTGTTTAACCTGCACTGCACTGTCATCCATTCTATAATGGCCCATCTGGAAACATATTTAGTGGGGAAACCAAACAATTAGGGGTGTTACAAAAGCCGACAGACCCGAAAAGACCGACCTGATCGGTTCGGTGTTCGGTCGGGATAAGGCCGGTTTTTTTTTTTTCCCGGACCAATCCGAAACAAAATCAGTTCGGTCTTGGTTTCCTGGAATTTTCGCCTTTCTTATGCCTCAACAGCATTTCAGGCTAACCTGGTAGTGAAAGAACCAGAGGGATGCAATGTCCATTTAAGAGTCAGGTATGTCAGTATGAGGAAGAAAGGTGTCAGGAGTATGGGCAATGATCTTTTGAATAATAGGATTTCTGGCACTAGGCCATTCCCACCCTCCATTCACAATGATTGAACCAAATGTAGCGTTCAAGGGTCTGCCCAAATGACTGGAAAATCTGTCCTGTAAAAGTCCCAAAGGATGCCAATTGTCAGTCCATAAGAAAGTGATCCCCAATCTCATGAATGATTCAAGGTTGAAACACAGCTCTAAGTTTGATGAGGGGAACAAGCTGAGGAAAAAAAATCATATATAGAGGGGAACGAGTTCTAGCAGAATATGGTTAAAAAAAAAAAAACAAGCAAAGAAAGTGATGATCTCATTAACCGCAGTTGTCGTCCAGTTGTTAGTATCGTGGTTAGATTAACCAAGATCACGACTACAAGTTTTGTTATGTGTCTGTAAATACTAAATAGAACTTGTTACGTCAAGCAGGAGGTGAGGTACGAAAGGACGAACACATGTACATTCGCATGTATTGTATGTCCTACAATACACCCGAACAACTAGGGCATGCTCGATTGTTTTTGTAGGGGTGGGATTGGATTGTTACGGACGTGGATTCATTGAGAGTGTTTTTTCCGCGTATTTTGAGGGCTGCAGTATAAGTTCGATCAGTGGACGATGAAGGGACTAAAAGGGGAAATTGGCAACCCCAGGAAGAGTTAGATTCGTCAATCCAATCAGTAGAACCCACAGAGTAATTCACAACATGACATTTTCTTTAAAAATGGATCCATAACTCTAGTTTTTTTTTTATTATCAATATTGTATATATCAGCGGGGGTTAGCGAATAGTTAGAAATTAGTTCACAGAAGGCCTAAAGGTTATTCATAGCCATGAACTCCAATCAACCGTCTCTTGTAAGACTCAAACCCAAGCCTCCACCATGGAAGGCGGCAGAGAATGTCAACTGAGTTAAGAGCTCATTGGCTTTGTAACTCCAGTTCAGCTAAGTCAAAATGGTGCCCTATGAATAAAAAATTTATTTAGTGGTTTCGGAGTAGAATCAATGGAGCTGAACAGCTAGTGGCTCGTCGCAGGCTAACACCTTTGAAAGTTTTTATTAGTCTTTTGTTTTGCTTTTTTTTTTTTGCCAAGCTTTTTTTCTGTGAACGTTTTCTTTAGTACTACTAGTATTTTATAGGGAGTTAGATCCTGTCCGGTATGAGTTGCTATCCAGTCCCGTCCAATTCGCCCTAAAGGGCCCACAACAATGATCGGAACCGTTCACATTTTAGAGCTCGTCGAGACCAACGACCATTCCAAAAATCACGTTGATCGGATACCGTTTGGTATCATTTCAAAATGTATTAAGTTTCGGAAAAATGTGTTGAAGGGTTGTAATCCTGTGTTTCACACATTTTTTTAGACAACATTAATACATTTTGAAATGATATCAAACGGTATCCGATCAACGTGATTTTTGGTATGGCCGTTGGTCTCGACGAGCTCTAAAATGTGAACGGTTCCGATCATTGTTGTGGACCCGGAAAGGGCCCACAAAAAGCCGAATTGGACGGGACTGGACGGTAACCATACTGGACGGGATCTGAACCCATTTTATAGTCATTAATTTTCTTAAAGTTGAATTCACGTGGCTTTTAAAATGAAAAAATCAATGTCAAAGATCCTTGATACGTGACACCGCGATGTGATTGTGTAAGCAAGACAATTTGTCAAGTGGTAATCGGCGATAGCACGCGTTCCATTAGATAAGGAGAACCGTGACAATCAACCACTTGAAAAAGTCTCACAACGTGGTGTATATTTAAGTTGGAAACATTTCACCACTAACTAAAGGACACCGACAATACTAAATTTATAGTCAAAGATTCATGATATGTGACGCCGCGACACGATCGTGCAGGCAAACACAAGACGTAATCGGTGATAACACGAGTGTCAATAGATAAGGAGAACCGTGACAATCAACCACTTGAAAAAGTTGCACAAGGCGACGTATATTTGAGAGTTGGAAATATTCCACCACCAATTGGTAATTAGATACAGAGAGAGAGAGAGAGAGAGAAACGTGTTCAACTCCTAATTACTGTACTAATCAAGGTAGATGATCTCCTTAACTAACCATTGTTTGTCGTCGTCTCGTATTGCGGTTAGATTAAGTGAGATACGATCGCGGACAAATTCAGTACGTAAGTGAATTTAATAAAACAGGATTGGTGAAGTGAAGTGAAGTTCAAATAGGACTAGACAATCACCTCTTCTACACTGGAATTTGTCTGTCTAGACAATACAATAGGTAAAGTCAAGCCCAAAGAGATTGCGGTCCCACGAATCTCGGAATTTGTGAAAAATCTTTGGGAAAATCACTGGAACTGCAAATACTTATAAAAGTGTAAGGATCCCACAAATCTTTGGAAAAGGAAATGACGAAGAAATATTGGGTGTTGAGCTGTTCCCTCCCTCCCTCCAGAGGGGAAGGTGAGGGGAGATCCAATACGATTTGGTCCCATCCGTCTAATCTGATTTGACAGATAATCCTGTTTCCTATTCGAAATGCCAATAAAATCCATGCCATTTGGTGTACAAGTACCCAAGATTGATTTCTCCCTACTAGGAGTACTTTAAGAGATTCCCTTGGGAACAAACAGACCCCGTTCTTGTTTCGATTATTAATCTACGCGCTTTTTATTTTTATTATTATTTTTGTCAAACTTTAAGAGGTTTTTTTTTACTGACACGAAAATCATATGTCAGTAACAATTAGCTACCCTAAAGGATGGAGGAAAGCAACCACAAAGGGGGTCTAAATTCACAAACGAACATTCACAACCTCAGACAGATAAAACTCTTCTCCGACCTCGAATAGCCATCAAAACAACGTAGATAATCCACCACAACAACACCCATAAGAAGTGGAAAAAAGTCTCACGCAGGAGAAGAAAACTAACAAAAAAATAGCAAACAAAAACTAAAGCAAAACAACAGATCCACATCCTTAAGTTTAACTGCCCAAAATGCCGAATAAGACCCTTACTAGCGCCACCATCGTTGCCACAAGGGCAGCCGAGACACAGCAAAGATCACGGAACGAAACCTTGAGGTACCACAGCAGCCACACCCTATCGTACACCACCACCAACTGCTACTTCTGTCTCAAAAAACTACGTCCTCGTCAGGGCCTGAACTTAGCGACGCCCAAAACGATAAGAACTAGGCCGACCTGATAACGTGGATGGAACTGCAAGACGATCGGTAAGAAGAGCAAACGACGAGGAAGATCAAACAAAGGAGCACACAGATGGACTACTCTGAAAGCTCACCGAAATTAGGAGGGCTAAATCTGAGAGATTAGAGGGAGAGAGAAGGAAGGGCGGGGGCGCCTCTCCTAGGAAAACCCTAAAATTAATAATAGAACAAACCTTCAATGGTCCCAACAATATTTTTTTAATTAACACATAGGAATTGAACCGGCAAATTCGTGAATAATCTCTTACTTTTTGTCATCTCAAATAACTTACCTGGATTAAAGAAAAAACACAGAGACATATTTTAGGCTAAGCTATCATTACTCTTATCATCCATATCTCTTACAGTAAAACTTTACTTCTTTGGTCTCCGTCAACAACACATGTTTAAATTGTTTACTTCAATTTAAAGATTCTGCGGTCGAATTTATTTTTTTTAGACATGTGAACAAAGCACTTTAAATACGCATCTTAAGTTTAAAATTATTTAAGGGTTGACTGTACAATAATGTATAATTTGTTTGTTTGTTTAACCACTGGTTGTTTGTGATGCGTTGCGATGTTTATCGATTTGGACGTGGAAAAAAGAAGATTCAATGTATAATTTGTTTGCATGTTTATTGATGGCCAACCATAATATAATTTCTTTCTTTGGATATATTTTATTGTACAAGGTGACAACATAGAATCTTTATTTTCTTTAAATATGTAGCTTAAGTTAAAAAGTTTAAAACCTTACTGTACTCATTGTTTTTCATGTGTTAACTGATATAGATTTTGTACATATGCCATGCCTGTTGATCTATTTTCAAATTGGTTTTCGATTATCATGATTTATTTAGTAAGCAAACGCGTTTAAGGTGACTGATTAGAATCTCTATTGTGATTTTGGAGTTGAAAAAAAATAGCAGGTAAGAGTATTAGGTGAATTTGACCCGATATATATTTTGCAAATTGAGATCATCTAATGTGATAGTCTCTTTTTCACGTTCTTATGACATCAAACGAGACCAATTACAGGTTCATTTATGGCTTGATCAGTTCATTTGGTTATTTTTTTATATGTTTATTAGTCACATAAAAAAACTAAGGTTCATTCAACACCCATATTTTTCTAAACAAAAAATATTTCTTACTATTAGAGAAATGAAGGAACATACTTGGACCATATATATTTCAACCAAGGCATTATACCATCGGATCAACGGTTATTTTGGTCTACATTTTAAACATATATATCTAGACTTACGAGATAAACTGATCAGATCATCAAATGAAATAATATCAAGTTTCATTTTACATCACACACGCAAAAAAAAAAAAAAAAACACATTAAGAATCACATGACATAGCATGGCATTAGATGACTTTCATTTTACATTTACAATCATCACCCAAATAAAATCACATAAAGAATCACGTGACGGTGAGCACTGGATTGGAGGTTTCGATTCAACGTGATTTACAACCATTCATTTAAATAGAGGGAGACTAGATAGCCGTATCCATATCACATCCTTATCGAGAGGTGGATCTGACCTTTCGCTCGCATTTAAATATTTGTGATTATATAGATAGATACAAAATGAACATGTGAACAAGATCCATAGATACATATTTTATTCTACCGCCGTGAGTAGAATGCACTAATTGATCAAAACAGTTGAAACCTGTAAACTATACGTACGTGTGGGTAAATAATGCGGCGGCAAGCATGTGGGCGGCATTCCAGTTTTTTACGCCACCAGTTTGGGAAATGTACGTGGTCCTAAAAATTTCAAAATCAGGTTGGATAACGATATTAATTTTGACCGTTTTCGTCAACCAAAAAGACTATTGACCCGATGTGTCGTTAGGTTCTGTTGCAACTTGCAAGGGCATAACCGCAAAATCGCCTTAGATCCTGTCCTGAATGAATGGTAATCCCTCCGTCCTTTTTTCTTTGTTTATTTATTTATTTATTTATTTTATTTAATGTTCATGTCAGTTTTTATTCTTTTATATCTTCTAATATTTTTTTTTGTTAAAAGTGAAAAAATTGTATTGATAAACGCCCTAGTAATAATTCTCCCCCATATTTTTACATATATCTTATACATACATTTTTGTGAGGCCCATATCGGGGTCCCACAAAACGATCCAAACTGCTCATTTTTTTAAAATATTTTTTGGAGGGTTTCTGTAAAAAAATCAGCTCCAATGGATATTAGTAAGGGCTTTCTTAGAAATCGTAGAACCAATCATTTTGTTTTGCCCTATGAATTCTAAAAAAGCTCTTCCTGATATCTGTTAGAGTTGATTTTTTATAGGAACCCTCCAAAAAATATTTTAAAAAAAGATGAACAATTCGGATCATTTTGTGAGACCCTGATATAGGCCCCACAAAAATGTATGTACAAAAACATATGTGCAAGTAGCACAGTTGTAAACGCCCAGCGAGACTTAAAAAATGGAGGTTATTACAAAGAATTTGAACAAAGTCAAACTAATCTTCTAACAAATAAAAAAAGTAAATCACAAGCCAATCGATATCTTTCATTCTAACTCAGACATGGCCTGACACAAACATTTTTAAACTGCCTAACATCTAATTCGAAGTCTCAAACAAGAAAAATGCAAAGTTAAGGATAAATGTATTAAATACCTAGACGATAACATGCATTCCAACCAATGATGAACGCACCAATGAACTCCCAAGAACTGTAGATCTGCCAAGCTGTGAGGAGTTGCCCCGTCAAAGATATCGTGTAAGGATAGAACGCTAAAGCACAACTATCATTGTGAAGCAATCTCGATTGAAAGAACCCGATCTGTAGACAAAATTCATCTAAAGACAAAACTAACAACTCTTGTAAAACAAGAGACAAAACTCTCACAAATTAGATGACAAGTCATTGTTCTGGATAGACGAAAGAAAAAAAGGAAAAAGAAAAGAAAATGAGTCGGTATAGAACCTTATCCTCCCGCCGCTGTAGCACACGGGTATGGAATCGGGGGGGGGGGCTCAACGGGATGGGAGAAGAGGAGTTGTGGGGGCTAGGGTTGAGAGAGGGAGATAGATAGATTACATGACACTTGTCGTAACATAAGGCTTTATATCTTCTAATATGAATCTTAAAAAATATGCAATATAAATATCCTATTTGATAGTTTTCGATTAGCTCTATAACACAAAGTCTTCAAAATTATGAAAAACATTATAGATTGGCTGATTGGGAGATATAAACGTTTAAACAACGACACAAATAACGAAAATGAACAAACAAAATAGGGTAGAGAGAGTATTTAAAAACTAGTAAAAATTAAATAATAAGACAGAATAATTAGGCTCCGTTCTTCTAACATTTTTTTTTCTCGTTTGTTAATTTTGCGCCAATTTTTCGTGAATTATTGATTCGTCTCGACAAAACAAATTGTAAAAGTAAAAAAAAAATATTTTTACTCAAATATTTTGAAAAATATTCACTTTTAAGGGAAAAAAAAGAAGAAGATTCAAGCCTCAGTATATGCTATAAACCTATAAGCGGATCAAAAAAAAAAAGAAGTCATGCTATAAGTACTTACACAATCATAGAGTTGACACAAACATCTGTCCTTCTAAAAATTTCACTGTTTTTGTTTTTTTTTTTTAAAAATAAAATGTTTGTCTTGATGAGAAAAATTTATAAAAGTAACGGTCGTTGCTAAAGGTGAAATACGTTCACTAAATACACAAGTGTAACTAATTTATAAAAATTTCATTTTCCTGTATTTTTAGAATTTTTTCTATATTTAAATATTTTTTTTATAATTTTGTCTTTGATAAAAATACTTGATTTCAAATATTTTGGCTAAAATCTATGAAAAAAAAATACTGCTAAGAGAATATATAAGTTGTTATTTTAAAATAGTTTATATTACGGTCAAAGATCTTCTTGATGTTCATTGTGTTTCGTGCAAGGAGACAACTCTAAGACAAACTAAGTTCGTGAAAATTAGCCCTTGTTCTTCTAAATAAACTATTGGCTTTTCCGTAAAAAATGAGCCAAACAAATCTAAAAAAAATAAAAATAAGCCAATAAGCCAATTGTTTCGTCTTTATTTAAAAAAAATTGGATTTTGGTAAAAAAAATTTACTTTTTAGATTCTTCTCATTATGAGGATGCAATAATCCCCAAAAAATTGATAATAAGTCAAGTGGTACGAAAAAAATTTGAATAAGGACAAAAAATAAGCCACTTTGGCTTATTTATCCGAACACCTTATGTTATGGTCATGTAACACGCCAATATCTATAACAATCTTTTGATTATGTAAGATCGGTCCGGCTAAGGTCCGTTTTCGAAAGAAAAATAAGTATTTATTTTTTAAAAAGGTATTTTGAAATGGAGCCTAAGGAGTACTATATTGCCCCTCTTAGGACAGTTCCAGAAATCTTCTTATTTTATAAATACTTATTTTGGAGTTTTGTTCCACAAAACCCAAATAAGCAGCTTATTTTCACATTTTCAAACTCAAAAATAATGTAAATGAAAAATAATTTTTCAATTTTTTTACAACGTATTAAAGATCTCAATGAGATCTATCAAATAAGATCCATAATGATAAGAAAATTATTTAAGTAAGCACATAATTTTTGAGCTTGAAATTACTTTTTTTTAAAAATAAGTACTTATTCACCCTTTTGTGGAACACACCTTATTATTAAACAAAAAATAAGTTCTTATTCCGGTTCTGAAACGAGCTCTTAATCTCATAACTTGTGTAGTAGTTTAATAATTTATGTCCATTCCCTCGCATAATTTATGAGATTCATGTATACACCTTGTCGTAAATCCTACGTGATTGTGTAATTGTTGAGGCTTGAGGTAAGCATTCTATCTATACCGCTGTTAGTGCTCTGTTCACTTTCAAATCCCAAAAATATACTTATATTTCTTTATATTCTTATTATTATTATTTTTTTTTACATCAAATTAAAGTACTCAATCTTATAATCAGCAGTTGGCCCAGGTTTGAGGAGTCTATCTCTTGCCTAGGTCAATCTCTCTTGCCCGGTTGGAGTCTCTCTATCGAAACAAGGTCAAGCGAGAGAAGGAAAGGCTGGAAAGCTAATAAGAAAAGCAAGTTTTTTCACCTAGTCAGGGTTCCTTCCCTAAATAATGAAATTAAAAACCGTGTATTTTCCTTCAGGGGTTATGTAATAAGGTTCAGCTGAGCAATGAGTGTTTTAGGCACCGTTTCAAAATGAAGAAAAAATCCTTATTTTTTAAAAAGGTAATTTCAAGCTTAAAAATTACTCCCTCCGTCCGGATTTAATTGTCCCTAGTTCTATTCTAACCAGCTAAAAAACGGGTTATATCTTTAAATCCGTAATAAATTTCATATCGAATATGGATCTTATTTGACAGATCTCGATTAATTCTTTAATTTGATGTTTTCGAAATCACGTAAAACATTATAAATTAAAAGATATAATTGATTGAAAAATGGCACGAACTCCAAAAAAGGACCGTTAAATCCGGACGGAGGGAGTATAAGTTTATTAAAATCTAAAAATATATAATATAGATCTTGTTTAAAAGATCTCATCGAGATCTTTTATACAATGCAAAAAAAAGTAAAAAAATATTTTTCATTTACATTATTTTTTAGTTTGAAAATATAAAATAAACTGCTTATTTTTTAAGAAATTTTTTGAAACGGAACCTTAATTTATTATAAGAAGTATAAAAAAATATACTCCGTTCCAGAATGGGTTTAAGTTCTTATTTTTTGTCTAATAAGAAGGGTTGTTCCACAAAAGATTGAACAATTACTTATTTTTTGATAAGACAATTTCAAGCTTAAAAATCATGTGTTTACGCAAATAATTTTCCTATCAATATGGATCTTGTTTGATAGATCTTATTGAGATCTTTAATACGGTGCAAAAAAAATTGAAAAATTATTTCTCATTTACGTTATTTTTGAGTTTGAAAATGTGAAATAAGCTGCTTATTTGGATTTTGTGGAACAAACTTTCTTATTTTTTTTTGAGAAGTGACAAAATAAGTACTTATTTTTTAAGAAGGTTTCTGGAACGGAACCTTAAAATGAGACCGCGAAAGCACTAAAAAAAAAGTTAAAGGTGAATGGACAGTCTACGCCGTCCTGCACCTCTCTTCAAACAGTGTTTTTGGTCAAAGGTATCTTGAATATTGCGATAGTTTGTCATTGGTTGACTGACTGGGTCTCGGAACCGTACATAACTGGCGACGACGGTTAGATCAGAGCACGACTATGGCCATCGCATGGATTTTGCAGTGACCGTTTATATCATGTTTATTGGAGCCCATTATGGGTCTTAAAAAATATAAAAAAATATTCATAAATTTTAAAATAATATTTTATAAGATCCTGTAAAAAATCAGCTCTAACGGATATCGGTGGTTATGTTTTTTGAATTTATAGGGACGAAACTGCAAAACTAAACAGTTTCGTTCCTACGAATTTTGAAAAACATACCTACCGATATCCGTTGGAGCTGTTTTTTTACAATGTCCCATAAAAAGTTATTTTAAAATTTATGAATTTTTTTTTGTATTTTTTTGGGTTCGAAGTAGGCCCCAATAGGCGTGCGATAGACGGTCACCGCATTTTCATGCAGTGTACCTAGACTTTCCGGTAAGATTAAGGTTAATTTCTCAGGAACCACTCGTATAAACATGTGACATTTTGTGGAGTATTAGGGAAAGTTAGTCTTACGCTGAGTTCCGTTAAGATATTTTTACTTTTTTTTTTTTGGTTCTAATTCAATTTTTTTTTTCGTTTATCATTTTTGCGCTTAGTTTTTGTGAATTCTTGATTGGTCTCATCTAGACAAATAGGAAAAAGTAAAAAATTATTAATTTTATCCAAATATTTTTTAAAATATCCAAGACAAAGCCCAAAATCGGCCTTTTGGGCTTTATATTGGATATTTCAAAAAATATTTAGGTAAAAATTGTATTTTTTAATTTTTTCGTTGAGTGTTATATATCCATAGTTTATCAAGAACCACAGCCGATGTATTTTTTTCAACTCATTTAAATTAGTTATATTTGTTTTGTTCAACAAACGCTCCTCATTGTGTATAATTGATGTGGTTGATTTATTTGATCTACTTGGTGTAAATGTGGTACGGTCTAAAAAAAGAACCATTACGCTTTTGTGATCTTTATTGTTTTGAAAAAAAATTGACCTAACAGATTATGAAAATATTTCAAGATTGATGTTCAATATTTAAAAAGAAACGGTATTTCATAGCACCGGTCAAACCTCGAGACACCCACCAATATACGTGACTACGTGAGGGTCAGAATTCAAACATTATGTTACTATTAATTCATATGTATATGTTGTGTCTAATTAACACGTCTATGAATATTTATCAGAGGTGACCTATTCAACATTTTGAACTGATTAATTAATTAATTTTTTATCTAGTATATATATACCAGGTTTCAATCAGGTCAATTATTAAATATTTTGAACAATTAATTTGAACTGGGTCTCGGTGGAACATAGCACCTACACATAAGGACCTGCTTGGATGCTGATAAAATTTCGGGGGTTAAAAATATGAAAGAGATAAGATAGTAGCGGGTATTTATTTTTGATGGATTGACTCACATCGATTTGATATTTATGGAGGAGGATAAATAGTATATGGTTTGGATGAGATATGAAATAGGGGGATAATTTGACTTTGTTTGGATGATTTATAAAATGGGGGATAAGAAGGCTGGATGATGATTTAGTAAAAAATTCCACCCCTCCACAGCTGGATAAAATTTGGGAAACCTAGGAGCCCAAAACTTTCACAACAGAAGCCCTTGTACGCGTCAAAAAAAAGAAGGGATGAAAACAAAAGATGGTAACCAATTTTGCATTCAAGCACCGGCAAAAGCAGGGGCCCCACCCCATTTACCCCCTCTTATATTTCCCCTCCTCTTTTAACTTCATCTAAGCCGGCCCTAAGTGGCGAGAGTGAGATTAATTTCTCAGGAACCACTCATAGGCATGTAAACATTGACAATTGGGCTAAGTTACACGCATCTCGGACTATTTTTTACAACTCCTCCCACAGTTATTTCACAGGCTTATGCTGTGAAATAGCCTCAAGAGTTGCTAGCAATGATAATCTAACCTGAAACTTTAGGACCTCGTTCGTTTTGGTATTTTGGATTTGGATTTATAGATAATGAATGTAGAGAAAAATAAAATAATGATTAAAAATATGGGTAATGATTAAAGAGAGATAAAGAGAATAATAGGAGTAATGATTGGAGAGAAATATGATAATAATTAAAATCCAAAATCTAAAACCCTTAAACGAACGGAGTCTAGGGCTCCATTCATTTGTCAAAAAATTAGTGCATGCAAATTATTTCTCGAAATTTTTTTATAGTGAAGTGGAGTAGAGGAAAGTGAAATATATTTTCCTTTATGCAATTTGATTAAAAGAGTTTTGTTTTGATATTTTACTTTGTTTTAACTTTGTTTTTCAATCATTATTCTACATCTTTCTCTAATCATTACTCTATTTCTCTAATTATTAATTTCATTTCTCTCTCTATCTCTCTACACTCATTATCTCTCTCTCCAATCATTACCTTATTTCTCTCTCCATACACTATCAAAACAAAAATACGAACAAGGCAGGTGTTTTTTTTTTTTTGGAGGATATGTTTTGAGAGAACCTAATCCTGGTGGCAAAGTGACATGTTTCCATAGAAACAAAAAAATTTAGGCGTTTTTTCTATCTCATTCACATTAATTAATAAGTTTCAGTATTTTACCATCTTGTTCATATTAACAAAAAAATTGTTAACAAAAACCTTTTTTTGCTACAGTAATTCTAGTCATAAACTCATTTACAATTTATTCAATACCGGAAACACCTAACACCTTGATTGCTACAATTTTTTCTAAAACTTATTCGTTAGTGGAAACGCCCCCTTAGACACGTGAGTCCCATAACTTTTTCTGCTAACTGAACGAGACTTAAAATGGAGCAAACACTTAAATCCTAGGGCAAGACCATCACTCCACCCCTCGGGACTGTGGACAATATCCCCTAAGTTATAAAAGGATAAAGTAGATTATATTTTCCCTTGAGTGGAATCCATAGTTTATCAAGAATCAGAGCCGATGTATTTTTCAACTAAATTTTGTTCAACAAACTCTCCCCCTTTGTACATCTGACGACGTTGATTTATTTGATCTAATTGGTGTATAAATGTGGTGCAGTGTACAAAAGGACCATTTTGCTTCTGTGATCTATTTTTTTTTAAAAATTTGACCCAACAAAACTAAGAAAATATTTCAAAACTAATCTCAATACTCGAAAAGAAACGGTCTTTAATTAATAGCACCGGTCATACTTTGAGACACCCCACCAATATACACGAGGGTCAGAATTTGACCGGTGCTATTAAAGACAGTTTCTTTTCAAGTATTGAGATTAATCTTTGGGTCACTATTAATTAAACATTATCAGACTTGACTATGCACGAGGGTCTTAATTAATATGTCTTTGAATATTTATCAGAGTTTACGTTTTCAACATTTTGAGCTGATCAGTTAAACCTTTTTTTTTTCCTTAATCTCTAGTATATACGGAGTAGTTCTCAATCAGGTTATAAGATATCGACCTCTGTGGCATTACGTATGATGTTGAATCGTTGATGTCTTGGGGCACAGCTTTGACCCCAACATCATTAATTATTCAATATTTATCATACGTTTATATGGGTTTCAGTAAAAAATGTATGGATTTCAAGAAAATGTACGTGTATTAGGGAGTTAGAGCATTATGTGTCGGTGACCCAAGATCACCGAATAATTATCCATATTGATTTGGTTCTAATAATTAAGAAAAGAAAGTGATTTTGGCACTTCACATTTAGCCATTAATAATTACTTCACTTTTTGTCTTTATCCTATTTGAAATTATCAAATTACCCTTTATTTTGCTAGGGTATGTTCCACTAATTACATTATTAATAAGTACATATTTTTTGAATCAAAGGAGATGTATTGTAAGATAATGACCTATCTTGTAAAACGAGAAATATAAGTAATTTAAAAAATAATAACTTTAACGGAACGGAGCTTTAGGCTCCGTTTGTTTCATTGTAAAATGTTTTACAATGTAAAATATTTTTCTAGAAAACAAACTTTAAACTTTTATTTTTCAGTGTTTGATTGGCACTTAAAAATATTTTCAAAAATCAACAAAGTAGGGGGGGGGGGGGGGGCGCGCTTAAACGGTAGAGATTTAAGAATATTGGAATTGAACGTGGGTCATGACTAACGATTGAGAAAACTGAGTAGTGAGAATTACTGTAGAAGGCATCGGGTTCATTTCGGAAAATAACTTATGAAAGATTTAAGGGTAAGTCATTTTCATCCAATTGACGGAAAATGTTTTACGTGTAAAATGTTTTCCTAACTTTTACATGACCAAACATCGGAAAATAGGTAAAATATTTTACGCCCAAACAAACGAAGCCTAAGTGTTCATCCACTTTAAGGCCCCGTTTGTTAACCTCTTTAGGTCTTGGGATTGGACTAATAATCCCATGGGATTACTAAGCCTTTGTTTGTTTTGGCAATGGAGGGGTAGACTATTAGTCCCATGGGAATGTGAATCCCCTCATTAGGGGTATTACCAATACTTTGGAGGACTTGGTATTAACAATCCAATCCCCTCATTGCCAATGCACAAATATAAAAATAGCCTTCACCAATTCCATCTCATTACCAATCCTATCCCATGTGAAGGGCAAAAATGAAAATGTATACTATCAATCCAATTCTATCCCATGTGAAACAAACATGAAATTAATAATCCCATCATCTAATCTCATCTCAAACAAACATACTCATCATCAATCTCATCTCCTTACCAATCCCTTCTCATTACCAATCCCAATCGTAATCTCATCTCCTTAGGAATTCCATCCCTCTAATACTTTTATCAAACGAGGTCTAAAAGGGTATTGTTATAATTTCAAATAGAAAAAAAGTAGAGTGTCAATAGCTATATATGGAGTACAAAAACAATTTCCATTGAGAAAATAGGTATTCTTTTTCTTATTTTTTATGCGAGAATTTTATGCTATTGTCAATAAAGAAATAAGAATACAAAAAAAATACAATTTTCAATGCACTTTTAATACTTTTTGAAGCATTTCAACACATAAAAAAAAGTGGGGTTTTCTGTCATTTCCTATCTTACTGACAGTCTATTACAGTGAAGTAGTAGATAACATGCCCCATTCCAGAATGGGTTATAAATACTTATTTTAAAAAAAAAATAATTTCAAGCTCAAAAATAATAGGTTTAATGAAATCTAAAAATATGCAACATGGATCTTGTTTGAAAGATCTCGATAAGATCTTTAATATGGTGCAAAAAAAATTAAAGAATTATTTTTCATTTACATTATTTTTGAGTTTGAAAATGTGAAATAAGTACTTATTTTTTTTAAGAAGGTGTTCTGAAACGGAGCCTAGCATTTTCCTTTGTTTATTTTGAAAAGTCGATACGCAAACACTTTTTATGTAATTTTCTCTTTTTTAATCACCTCTTCTCCCCATTAAAATAATACTCCACCAACTTTTAAAAGTCAAAGGCGTGTATTAACATGTCAAACCTTTATACGATTGTGTTTCTTCAAAAGTTACTCCACATGACTAAAGTAAAATAAAATTTGAAAGTTCTCAAAGGTATGATCACTGTTGATTTAAATGAGGAAAAATTTACGTACTTCATCCATAAAGTTATTGATATTCATTAACTGGATCTTTTAGAAAGAGAAAGATCTATTCATAGAGCTCTAGTGCATGTTTATGAGTTTTTTTTTTTATTTTAAATTTTAGTTTTTCAGAATAAGTTTTTGAGTGTTTACAAAGATTTTTATACAACAGACTTTCAGTTTCTATAGATTTTGAAAAGCTAATCAATTTTTAATTTTTTTTAAAACTGGGCTTGGGTAGCTTTTATTGTTTTATGGATCATATTTTTTAATATTTAAAAAAATTATTTTCAACTTTTTGCAGAAAAACAATTCTAGATTATAAATTAATCATAATTTCACAGCTACATTGACTGCGATAAATATGTTTATCTTCTTCTACTAAAATTTAAAATCTAGAATTAAGAAAGTCTTGAATTTGAAAAATCTGCATTAAGAATCTTGCAAATTGAAGTTTTTGAAGTCACATCAATCCACTTACGTACAAATTATATATACTAGAAAAAATGAAGTTACAAATGCCCCAATCTATAAAGATTCAAAAAACCTCCCTAATTTTTCACCGAGTCAATCGGTTAATTATGGGTATTTGATCTAATTTTTCAAATTTTCATTCAGAATCTAAGATTGTGAATTCTGAAAAAATTTGAAGAAAAAATTATTTTCAAACTAATGGGGAGTTCGGATTATTTGTACGACCCAAAACATTCCCCACCGCTATGGCCTATGGGTACCCACAGTATTGTTGTTGTATTTCAGTGTAATTATGCGAAGTGCCAACCACCCAAATGGAAATTGCAACGACTAAAAACGCGCACCGAGCATTGTACGTATAATTTGTAGGTCTGCACACAGTCCGGATCGGATCGGATTCCTAAGAATTTAATCCTAATCTGCGAGTTACAGATTTTTAAAAATGAAATCCATGTCCAGACCAAAAGTCTTGCGGTTCGGTTCCAATCCAAACCGTGAGTCACGGTTCGATCTCGATTTTATCCACAGATTGCATCTTCCAAGTACTTCATCAACCAAGTACTACATGAATCTACACTCCAAAAATATAAAAGCTGATTCAGTAAGCAATTAACAAGTATTCCAAGTTCTCAAACACATTACATTATATACTCCCTCCATCCCAATTTACTTGTCCCAATTCTATTTTAATTGGATTAAAAAACTAGTTATACCTTTAAAGTGGTAATGAATTTTATATTCAATGTAGATTTTGTTTGAAATATTTCGATAAAATCATTTATACGATGCAAAAAAAAATTAAAAAATTAATTAATTAACTTCATTTTTGAATTTAAAAATATAAAATAAGCTACTCCGTATTTATTTTTTAAGATGCCTTAATTTTTATATAAGAACTATAAATAAAATGAGCGATTTTGATAATTTTTTTTCCAAAACGGGGCCTACAGATTATACCATTATCATTTCTGTATCTATAGATTCTATACAGATCAGAAAAAAAGAAAGAGACATACATATACATACATATATATACAGAGAGAGAGAGAGAGAGAGAGAGAGAGAGAGAGAGAGAGAGAATAGTCATAGTCATGTGTGTGGAAAAGAAAAGAAAAGAAAAGAGAAAGGGACAGTAGAGGACAACGCTAGTGGATTTTGAAAGATCTCCAGAATCTCAGCTTTCTTCGTCCTTTACCTGAATTAAAGTAGATTTCCCAGATTTCCCCTCCTTGTACCAAAAAACACACTATTTATATAGATTTCGTATCTTACTTCCCCCACACACCTTCCTCCCTCCCTCCCTCCATAAATACCACAACAACAACCAAAGCAAAGCAAAGCAAAGCAAAGCATTTTTTCTTCTTCTTCTCCTCTCTCTCTCTGCGCCTTCCTCGAACCCACCAAAGATCTACTCCACAATCTTCACACGCGGTTTCGCAGCGTAAAATCCGGCTGCGACATATGGTTATGGCGAGAACGACCGGCGGCGAGTACGTGCGGCGAAAATCTCCCGAGACGGTGGAGGAACGAGATCGTACGACGTCGCTGGTTTCGCGGGAGCTCCATGTCCTGGCCGTCGATGACAGCCACGTGGACAGGAAGGTGATCGAGCGGTTGCTGAAGATCTCTTCCTGCAGAGGTACATCGTCGTTTCGAGTTTCTCTGTAGTTTTTCTTTTTCGTAATTTTCATTTTTGATGATTGGTTAATGAATTGGATTTTGTATGTTTGCAGTTACGGCCGTAGAGAGTGCGGGGAGAGCCTTGCAGTATCTCGGGTTGGACGGAGACAAGAGCGCCGTTGGATTCGATGTAAGTACTTTTTGCCCAAAAAATTGGAATAATAGATCTATTTTGTTGTGTGGAACGAAACAGAGCATTCTTATTGTGTTTTTGAAATGGATTGCTGTTTTACTATGTGAAGGTGAATCTAATTATGACGGATTATTCGATGCCTGGGATGACGGGATATGAACTGCTAAAGAAGATTAAGGTCAGTGATGAGTTCTGGTCTTCGTAATTTTGTTTGCAATATATGGTCTCTGTTTGGTTGTGGTGAAAATGGTTGGCTAATAAAAATTTGCAAAGCACATGTTATTCTGGAATAAGGATAGATGACAATGGAAGTTTGAGAAATTGCTGTACCGGATTCAATTTGAGTTTCCACCAAATCTTTTTTGTCTTCAGACTAATGGCAAATAGCCAAAGTCATTTCTACTGAATGGTATTTTAATTGATGTATGTGAGAAGAATGACCTTAGAAATTTATGAAAATATGGGCTTTTAGTCTCTTGTTTAGGGGAAGGCAGGGCTTTTGGATTTATCGGTATCAAATTCATTACTTATGAGAGAAATGGAATTCTAGCTTTATAGATGAATATATGATAAGGATTTCTGGATTTGTGGTTGCTAAAATTGATGTTGTTGCTTTCTTTATCGAACAGGAATCATCAACTTTAAGAGAAATACCCGTGGTGATCATGTCATCCGAAAATATTCTAGCTCGCATCGATAGGTATGCTTTTAGTTTGTATTACTTGAGACTTGTGGTTCTTGATGCAATAAAGTTGAATAAAATTGACCACAACTTCAATTCAGTCTGTGATCAAAATAAAATCCAAGATGCAGATTTGGATACCATATATAGGATTCTATTGTTGGCACACTTTTAAGATTGGCATCGTATCCCCTCCCCATTTAGCTTTAGATGGATTCCTTTAGTTTTATATGTTAGTCCATTTTAGAGAATCCTTTCCAACATTAGGCATGTCCAGTCTGGGATCCTAGATATCGTGCACCCAGAAGCTCAAAAACGTGTAAACATATTTTTACGCGGTTGGGCAATTGCTCAAGTCCACAGACAATGGATTTGATATTAGAGGCAAATTTTGTAACGGGTTTTTGCTCACTGGAGCTCAAAACTAGAAAATACCACTCATTCCTCCTCCTCTCAAATTTTATGCTACAATTTGCATCTCTTGCTAGGGTACGAATGTGCAAATATACAATTTGCACATGTCTATCAATGGGAGTCAGCAAAAAGGGGCTAAAGCAAATCCATTGACGACTTCATCCCAATCTTGGGAGGATTTCAAGCATGTGCTCCAAATCTTTATTTGCGACTTTTTTATTCACCAGATCTTTGACAGGAGCCCATGACTCTCTGCTCACGTCAGTGATGTGTAAGATTTTTAATGTAATTTGGACAACATAGTCATGACCGTCCCTGAAATTTAGGGTTAGGGTGCTTGAGGCGAGCTTCAAGGTTGGGGCTCCTTGCGTCCTCTTTCTTTGACAGGCAAACATAATGAACAATAAATCAAATCTTAAAATGAAAACAAAATATTATAATGTAGATTAAATTTCCGAAAGTAGTGATCATTAGAAGAACATAAAAATATCACTTAAATATCACCGTTATTGCATTTTTAGTGGCAAAAATAGTATTTACGCTAGCATAATCAATCTTTTCCGTAGTCTCCTTTTCAATAGGTCCTCTTTTTTATATGTGTTTATCCAGAATAGGCTTATTTTTTACATCTAGTGTAACACCCTAATAAATTTTGGGGCACCTAATTTTAAAATCCAGGGACGCGCCTGAACATAGTTTGTTGTTTATATTTGTAAAACCTGGCTTGGTTAGAATGCAATGAAGATTAAGAGAGTGCACCAAATAGTCCATCTTTATATTGTGAACAAATATTAGTTGTTGGATTTTGTCCAGTTGGAAGGCTTCTAGTATTATTTCTGATTTCAGTTGTTCTGCTGTTGAGTTCAACTCCCATTGGAGTGGTTGACATTGGACCTTGTCAGCTAGCTGAGATGATTATGTCAATTTCGGGGTATTTGTGGTGGTTTACTAATGAATTGTTTCCTCACTTCCAACATGAACTTCCGTAGTCTACTGAACGCTTGCAAGCCTATTAAGTTTCACAAAATCTATACGATGCGTCCAAACACCTACACTCGTGTACACTCACAAACACGTCTATGTGAAGTCAATACTTTGCATTCCAATAGTTATAGTGAGATGATTCGGCCTATAATAATTCTTGGGGGAAAGTTGAATCAAGCGACATCTGATTTTGCTGCTCTAGTTCATCTTGAATTCCGTTCTACCGTTTTAACTTTTAAAGCCTTGCCTTGTTGATTTCCTCAGATTCAGCTACTCCCACAATTTTGTCGATTTCAAAAGTTGCGTTTCGATTTGGAAACATCCTACTAATAGCTTGCATCTTTACCCGTAACAGATGTTTGGAGGAAGGAGCAGAGGACTTTCTCCTGAAACCAGTAAAGCTATCAGACGTGGAACGCCTGAAAGATTTCGTATTGAAAGGGCAAGGAGAGGAAGACGGAAGGGACAAAGGAAGCTGCAAAAGAATGATACAACATGATTACATGCCGCCACCACCACCACCACCACCACCACCCTGTGATCAATCATCAACACCCATCCCATGCCCATCACCACCATCAATACTGCCTCCTCTAAAGAGGCCTAGATTGCATAATGTAGATTGATGACTTCAACTCTCATTCCTTTTTGACTGGCAGTATTCTTACCATTCGTTTGCCCGTGTCTACAAGCGTGTTCTCTTTTGGATGGAGGTGGTATGTGTTGTTTTGGTTTCCACTAATACACAGTTGTATATGCTCCCCGAAAGTAGCCGTCGACATTCAGAGATGATTCTCGTGGCTACTTTTTTTTGTACGCTTGACTTGAAATTTCAGGAAATATAATGCAAGTCCCAAATTTTTGAGATGTTCATTCATGTTCTCTCTTATTCATACCCCAAAGTGGTTAGGAGTCGGGACATTATTCCTTTTCTAATCAGAGGGGGAAATTTTATGAAAGCGTGGGGGTACTGCTTAGAGCCGTTGGAATGTTTTTGTATTTTTCTTGGTAGATCATCAAACATTGAAAGCACACCCAAAGTGGATGGGCATTGCAGTGGGGTCCACCCCCCCCACCACCGCCCCCCCAACCCCCCCCCAACCACATTTAGCCAACTTGGGCGGGCATTCTAGGGACAGCAGCATCGAATAGCACTCAAATTACTGCTATTTTCTAGAAGAGTTCTTTAAAAATTCGGACTATTAATTCAAATTACTGCTATTTTCTAGAAGAGTTTTTTAAAAATTCGGACTATTAATTATTGAGAGAGACGGTGAGATTGAATGCGCTACTGAATCCTCAGCCCACTAAGTCCAAATTTGGCAAAACATTTCTTTCCCTTTCTTTCCTATTTCTGTTGGTGGTGACTCAGAGAATTCAATATAAGGTTAGACCACCAGATTCTGGTTGCGGATAGAGTGGACAAGTGGACTTCACAATAAGTTTCTCTTATATACTATTTTCACTTTTTATTTTTTTTATAACTCTGGTTTTGGGCCAGTACGCATTTCAACTAATTCCAGGAGCCCAATTTCACCGGCCACTTGCGAGAGGCCAGTTAAAGCCGGAGAAAAACTTCGTATGGATTAGCCCAAAAGAATTAATCATATCTAAGAGATTTAAAATATGAGACTTTAGAACACGTTCACCAGCTTATTTAAAAGAGAATATTACCTACTTTAGAGAGGAAAAATCCAAAAAATCACTTGCATGAGATTAGGTACTCTAAAAGGGTATATATTTTACATTTATGAGGAGTGGTTCTCTACTTTTACCTTAGAACTATTCACAAGGTATCTAATAAAATATTATAATATTCATTTCTCTCTCTCTCTCCTCTGTTGCTTTGCACGTTTTGTAATATTTTATGATATTTGATTTTTTTTTGATCCGCATAATATTTGATGAATAGAGAGAAAATGATAGAGAGACTGATGTAGGGTGGGAGCAAAAATTGGATAGATAGAGCAGAAATTGCACCTTTTTCACTAGTATTTTTCCTATTATTGGTGTACATGCTATTAGGAGAGAACAAATTCCTACGTCCCAAATATGGACCATCAAGTCGATCCCTCTTGGGATTTTGTTGCTCTTATTTATTGATGGAACATATGTAGACAATTCCACATATACTATGGTAGTACCTTATAATTGAAAATTTAGTCAAATTTTTTTGCAGCTTAGTACAATATTTCGCCTCATTGTGCAATCGTGCACCTTGTTCAAGTCCTCTCTCTTATGAGTACTTTCTGTCAAACGTGCAAGATGAGAGAAGGGATTGAGCCTCAATTAGAAAAAAATATTCAATATCCTTGGGGTGGCGGTGTTCCAAATGCATCCTTAGTCTTTACCACCAAACTGAAGAACGAACAAATCATCATCCTTAACGATGTCTTGAACAAGTTGCACTTAACAAACTCATCAAAAGTGATGCGAGAGTTGAGACTATTGCAAAGTGCCGCAGTTCGATTTCGACCCCTAAAATATGACAATGTGTAAACTTGTAGCACATATGAAGCTAATACGAATAGTGACTCTTAATTACCTAATAAAACTTCAAGTAAGAAGGAAGTTCTAAATTCTGTTCCTGCCACCTGGGGTGGTAGTCAAGATGTCAATTGGTTTGTTCCCATCGGGTTTGGCTTTCATGTGGTCACGGGTTTGAGGTGTGTTGGCATCCTCTCGCACCCGTTTGAATTTCATGATCCAGCTATTGCCTTCTTCGGCCCTAACGGTTGGGAAAAAAGAAAAAGAATTCAACCTTCCTGCCTGCCATGCCTAAAATCCATCACCCAAACTTTATCTGAACTTGGTCTTGTCATAAATCACTACACCTTTCAAGGCATATGGAGTGATCATCAATGGATTTCCATCTCTGCCTACCACTTGTTTTGTCACTCTAGGTATTCTCACTACCTGTCTCCGAAAGTCACTCATCTCTTGTCTCTTTCCCTACCAGAAAAAGATAGGAGTAATCTTTAGTACTGGTTCTCCAACAAACAAGTACTACTACAACATCAATAAATTGATCATCTACTCCTTGGGTAGCTCAATATTTACTCATGGAATCAATACTAGAGCAAGTAGGAGTAATAAATTCGCTAGTTCAATCTTCTTTAAAAATCCTTACCCTTTTGCAATCGATAGATTTTTTTTCTTTTTTTCCGATTGCATTAGATACACATGGTGAATTATATTATTTCTTAATAAAGAGGTTCTTACTATTCCTAAAAAAATTCTTTAAAAAAATACTTAATATTGAAAAGCAGATTTTCAAATCTCATTTAACCATATTGGAAACATATCTAGTAGTTTAGGCATTCTGATGGAGTATTTAATGAAAGGACCATAAGAGCCTCGCCAACCAAGCCTTCATTTCTTCATTTTGAAGAATTATTCCAACCATCTCTCATTGTCTTCCCCCAAAAATGAAACACCTTCTTCATTTTATTTTTACACTTTGAAATGTTATACGTAACGTATAGTATTGTAATTCACTTTTTATAAAATTAGCATAGTTGGAAAGATATTCATGAGACCTTTAAAACAAGACTACTAACCAATACATTTTGATAATTATGAAAATCTAAAAGTTCAAATTTTTGGAGGAAAAATTGAGTTTTAGAGAGAAATGAATGCTATTTTATAAACTAGAGATAGAAATGAAGAATTGGGTTGGAGTTGATGTGGATAGTTACATCTTTCGTACTTAGTTTTTGAATAAAAAAATTATTTTGAGTCTTCAATTTGAAGACTTGGATTGGAGATGCTCTAATAATGTGATCGATTCAATTATGGAAATGTTTTTTCTTTGTCCTCCTTAAGTAATATATGAACATCAATACCAATATAATACACTGAATGGGCACCATTCCGGCTTGGGATAGAGCCGGAAATTTAAGCTTGTGGTGGCGAACATATATATGATAAAAGTCTAACGGAAAGATGGACAACATATAATTTTTCATCGAATAAAAAAAATCAAAATAGCAAACTAAAATAAAAATATAATGAGCAATATCTCTTATGCATGTGTAGAGTACCAAAAAAGTAAATAGTAGTAACTAACTCAATGAATCTTTTAAATTGAAATATCTTGAATTTTGCTTGATACTTTTATATTATTATTAAAAGTATCGATGAGAGAATAGATATTAAAATCTTTAGTAAAATGTTTTCAATAAATGTGTTCAAGAAACTTGTCAAAAATTTATCATGCATCTTATTGTACATTTTAATCTTTCACAAGTTTCATAACTGAAGATGCTCTTGCTCTATCGTAGGTGTTGACATGAGCAATGTTAATAGTACAAGATAAATCAATTGGCTGAAAATAAGATAATTTATGGACTTTCTAGCTTGTTTGTTCAACACCCCAACACTAAACTTTGAAATTTTAGTCAGATTTTTATACTCGAATACTTAGAAACACCAAGCTTATTATTTTGAAGTCAGAGTATGTACCTTTTTTCCTATATTTACACCCTATATTTTCTAGATATATCAGTTAAGCCGTTAAATTTGATTTTAGACCATTAATTTGGACTTGTCTACAAAAAATACTAAAGTACTAAAGAAATAGAATATAACAAAATACATCACAAAAAATCTAGGGGTGGCGGGCCTTTGTAAGTTACGGGGAAAAAAATATTTCTATTATAACAATAGCATTTTTCAAAATTGTTTCCCCCTCTGTCTCCATCCTCGATCCCGGGACAATATAGTTTTATTAAAACTGTTTATTTTGTTTGGCTCATCAAGTTTGCCATTCATCCCAGAATTTAAATTGATCCAAATTTATATCTACAACAAAACAAGTTTTTTTTTTAAGAAACACTTGAAGAAAAATGAACTCTATTCGTAGGAATGACTATATCCGATCAATCTTATTTTTAACATGGCCAACAACTCAACGAACTAAACAACATGAACGACTCCGTTCACAGTAATAATGCCAGGGATCCCATCTATTTGAAGGGCACAATTTGTTGTCTCACAGGGGCACATGAGGGCTCGCGATCCAACTTAAGCTTTTGAGTTTGGAAAAATAGTTTGTGTTAACTAGCCAATTATTGGGTACCCCAAATAAAAGATCCCCACCCACCATACAATGTGGGTTACTCTTTATATCCCAGCCACCCAAAAAGAGTGAATGATGACATTCTACCGGAGAATTTGTTGCTATGTAAATGATTGAGAGTACCATATGGTAGCTTACTTGTCTTAACACTAGGGCTAACCGTGATTCAAAACCTTCCAAGTCAAGTCAAAAAAATGCATTTTTCTCCACTACTTGGGTCAGCTAAATCCAATCACAAATTCATAAGTTCTAACTTTGACTGTGTAAAAGATAAAACAAGGGGAATCAGTGGAGAACTTGAGAAGACATTTACTTGCTTGCAAAATTGCTTCATGCATATGGTAAACTCCAACCAGGACTATGGAAACCAAGAATATATTACCAGCTCCAGCTAATAGACTTGGGTTGGATTCCAGCTTTGTGGGTTAGTCCCCGGTGGTTGACCTGCAAAAACTTTTCTTCATCATTAGTGTTAAACATTGTTTACAAGTTAATTAATGCAAATATTTCTTACACGACACTTGACAGAATGAGTTTTTCTCATAACCTAATCTTGTGTCTTGATCTTGGATTTATAAATGACTAACAAAAGAAGAAGAAAAATAAACTGAATTTTAAATTCAAGCAAAACCTAAGTGGCACTTTATCGCCCTGAGGATGTGCCCATATTCTAGGGCTACGAGGAAAAACTTATATAAACGGGAAGGGTAGCGGGAATTAACTATGCATCACTATCTTATGAGCCAAAAATAATTTTGTTCATCCTTCTCTTGATTGATCATGGTTGAAAAAAGAAAAAGCGTCTCCATTAAAATAATGAACTCTTTCTGCAAATAAAATTGAACTCTTTTGAAATGAGTCAAATTGAATTAACGCATCACGACTCGTCTCATTAGTGGTTTGAAAAAAGAAAAAGCGTTCCCATTAAAATAATGAACTCTTTCCGCAAATAAAATTGAACTCTTTTGAAATGAGTCAAATTGAATTAATGCATCACGACTTGTCTCATTAGTGGTTTGGATATGGGTAGATTAGAATGGGTTAATTTGAAAAAATTAATGGATTTGGATCACCATTCGACTGCCAGAATCTTTGATGTACGTTGCATCTTTCAACCAAACCCTAAGGTAATCCTGTGGATATGTTAGAATAGAATAGATATCAGAATAAAAGAAAGTGACAAATCATTTTTGCTTCTCTATTAAATTTGAGCACTGACGGACCAGTGCTGAATAGGTCAATCGGAAAACACGCTTGCGCCTCAATCTCCCATTCTCTAAATTATTTTTTCAACAGAAAATTATACATATATATGTCACAAACATATTTAAGTGACAAGAGTATAATATTTCAGGCAAGACCAAACACATATATGCGTCGTTCAACTACGGGAATTTTTTTTTATGAACTGCTTTTTTTTTTGAAAGGCTTTATGAACTGCTTAAACCAAAGGAAATTAAGCAGGCCAAAGCGAACCCGTCTAAACAGACACTGGATTGTATAGTTAAAAATGGTGAAGTTAGTCAAGTTACCAAAATCTCCATTGCCATCTGTGTTGCACCTTTCTGGAAGCAGCAACATTAATGTCTTTGCACTGCATAAAAGGTCAGCAAAGAGTTTAAGAGAAACCAACCAACATTGCACAACCTTATTTGAAACTGTCAGCAAAACAGATAGTGCAGCATAGCAGTTGAAGGGTTCTTACGGTTTACGATTTGTCAAGCAATACAAGATTGTGGTTGAAGGGATCGGTTCTGGATTACCAAGAAAAACATCGAAAAGGCTTTCTTTCTCATTCTTTACAGGACATCAATGTCCTTATGTTCCTTCTTTATCATCTTGTTTGTTCAGTTTTCTGTCTTTTTCCCCTCCAATTCATTCAGTCAAATTCTCCACAAAGAATTTGATCATCCTCAGCATCCAAGTCTTTAGGTAAAAGGCCAAATACTTGGATTTCTGGACAACCTTCGTAGCTCTCCAGCACAAATGCCAGTCACAGCTATTGTCACAGCTGTTGCGGCCACAGCTGCAAGTACACTAGTTGTTGCCGGCATCTTTTTCTTGATCTTCTACAAATTAGCTATGGCTAGAAAGCGTGAGAGAGGGAAATTTGATTCAAGTTTTCGTCAAGAAGGAAGCGTTTCGAGTCATCCACAGTTCATTCAACAAGGGGGAGCTGTCAAAGGGTTGGCTGTTGATGAGAGTGGGTTGGATGTTCTTTACTTGAGAGAGCCTGAAAAAGTAGACCTCAAGAGATGTTTCTCCAAAATTTGGGTGAATCCAATGGTAGCAGGAGGAGGAGAAGAAAATAGTATTGATAGAAAAGCAGATAAATCCATGACCCCTGGAACAATTCAGGAAATTCCATTACTCCGTGATTCAGCCAATACAGCTAATTTTGCCACCCAAGTCTCCAAAACAGGTCCACTAATCCCCAAGAGGCAAACTCCACCTCCACCTCCTCCCCCTCCCCCTCCTCCTCCACCATCACCACCACCACCACCACCACTACCACCTCGGCCTCCGCCTCCTCCTCTTTTGAAAAAAGCTCCCGCTCCGCCTCCTCTGCCACCAAATTCAGCGAAGAGAAACCCGGCTCCCCCGCCTGGGAAGGGCGGTTTGGTTTCATCACTGAAACCCCCTCCTGTGCCAAGGGGAAAGACAAACAGCAATAGCAGGGGAGAGGCTCCTCTCACCGGAGAAAGCAGCGCAAATGGGGTTGGTGATGTCAAGTTGAAACTGAAGCCACTCCACTGGGACAAGGTCACTGCAAATGTTGATCACTCAATGGTCTGGGATCAGATCAATCTTGATGGATCTTTCCGGTAAATAATTCCTGAAATTTTGATACCCGTTTCATATAATTCTCTTCGCTTCTTTTCACTGCATCCCTCCGATAATTGATGCTTTTTTTTTTTCATATCAGATTTGATGATGAACTTATGGAATCTCTATTCGGATACACTCACGACAATCAGAAACCTACGGAAACCGGTAGATTCGCAAATTTGACTAATCCCAACTCTGCTTCATCACGTCAAATTTTCATCCTTGATCCAAGGAAATCCCAGAACACCGCTATAGTACTTCGATCCCTCAGTGTATCCCGTAAAGAAATCCTCGATTCCCTCCTAGAAGGCCGAGGCCTCAGCCCCGACACCCTCGAGAAACTCACAAAAATCACCCCAACCCAAGAAGAATCCTCCAAAATCCTCCAGTTCAACGGCAGCCCAACGAAACTAGCAGACGCCGAGTCTTTCCTCTACCAAATCCTGAAACCCGTGCCCTCTGCATTCACCCGTTTCAACGCGATGCTCTTCCGGTCGAACTACGACTCCGAAATCCTCCACCTCAAGGAGTCCATCCAAACCCTAGAACTAGGTTGCAAAGAACTACGAAACCAAGGCATTTTCTTCAAACTCCTACAAGCTATCCTAAAGGCCGGTAACCGAATGAACGCCGGTACGAACCGGGGAAACGCGCAGGGGTTCAACCTCACCGCTCTCCGAAAACTCTCCCACGTCAAAAGCACAGACGGTAAAACCACTCTCCTCCACTTCATAGTCGAACAAGTAGCTCGATCAGAAGGCAAGCGCAAGAAATTGAATCAAAACCCTAGCTTCGGAACTAGCGATTATAATAATCCAACGAAAAGAAACGATTTTGACGGCAGAGACGCAAGAGAAGAGTACTTACAGCTGGGGTTGCCGGCGTTGGAAACCCTGAACGCGGATTTCACAAACGTGAAGAAATCAGCTGTGATAGACTACGATGGTTTCATCAACGCGTGTTCTAGTTTGACAGCTAGGGTTTGTGAAATTAGGGTTATGGAGAAGGGGGAGAGTGGGGGGTTTGTGAGGGAAATGAAGGGGTTTTTGGAGGAATTCGAGGAGGAGATTAGGGTTGTGAGGGAGGAGCAAGTTAGGGTTATGGAGGTGGTGAGTAAGACGACGAAGTATTACCAGGCGGGCGGTGAGAAGGGGAGAGGGGGGAATCCGCTGCAGTTGTTCGGGATTGTGAAGGATTTCTTGGGTATGGTTGAGGGAGTTAGGGTTGAGATTGGGAGGAGGAGGAGGAGAGAGAGGGGGAGTGGGAGGAGTGGGGTGAGGTCGGAGTCGGGGTTGTTGTCGCCGCCGCCGTCGCGGCCGAGGACTCCGGTGAGGGCCCAGAATTTTCGGGTGGAGTTTATGGGAGGTAAGGCAGGTGGGAGTGGGACTTCTAGTGAATCAGATGGTGATTTCTCCGAGGCAAGCTAGTTGGAATCTAAGTCACATAATCCTTGTGTACAATCATTTACTTCCCGTTCCCAGTCTCTTTCTAGCGAATTTTACGAGTAGTTTATGAGATTTTTGAAAGTCGCTTTTAGGCTTGCCAACTTGCTCTAAGTGTGAAGATAGTGCAGTGGCTTCTGTTCTTCATGGGGAATTGTCAGCAATTCGTTTAGCTTGTGCGATGGTTAAAGACACAAGGAATGTCAAATATTTCCTTTGAATCAGATTGCAAGGAAGCTATTCAGAATTTCAGTAAAGTGTTTCAGAATTAGTACTCCTTGGGGTGCTTATTGATTTGGTTCTGGACATCAGGGATTTCTTGAGTCATCAAGAGGGTGAGGAATCATAGTACTGAATAATCCTTCAGCAGATTCATCGCTCTAGCTCTCAATCATTGTTCTCACAAAGTTTAGTAAATTTGGATGTCTTTAGAAAGTGCAGGTGGCTTTTGTTCTGCAAGGGGAATTGTCAGCAATTCGTTTATACTACTAGCTTGTGCCATGGCTAAAAAGACAAAGGAATGTGGAATATTTCCTTTGAATCAGATTGCAAAGGATTCAATTCAGTCAAGTGTTTCAGAATTACTAGTACTCACCTTTGGTTATTTCCTGAATCAAAGAGGATCGAGCAATCATCAAGTGCGTGAGTTGTTCAGCTAACAAATGCAGTGCCTTCTCTAACTAATAACTATCAGGGGTTCTCTTCCAGGTTATTTTGGAGGACTTTTCCCCCGCCATGATTTCTTTTTCGCCTTCCGATGTCTTTCTTGTTCAGCTTTTCTGGCTGTTTTTACAACCGTAACCAAACACTGTGTTAGAAAAGAACCCAAAAACTTGAGATGATCCTTCTGTAGAATCTTGGCACATATTATTCAAACATTTTTTTGCAGATTCTAGATGAAATGTAAATTTTTGTTATTATTTAAAAAGTAATTTACTCAATGTAGCAGATCGGCTAACGCTACTAGGTTGGTCCGATGTATTCTGTTAATTGAGACTTGAGAAGTTATTATTGATAGTGCCTGGCTGGAATAGTGGAATCTGTTTCGCTTGGGGTCTAAAGTTTCACTGCAACGTTACACTAACAAAAATCTACTGGTAAGTTTCTACAGATCTCTTTTGCGCCCGTCTCAAATTCCGCAAAGATAATCGGAGCCGCTCATTTTGTTCAAAATACTTCGTTTACGGTCCCTGTAAAAAATCACCTCAATCCCTGCAAAAGGGATCTGTACGCGGCTGCTGCACAGCAGCCGCTGTACCAATAGCACAACTCTTACACTAACCTCTTACAATTTACACTCCTAAATCGGTTAACAGAAGTTGACGCGGTCACCGACATGGCTATTCAAAATGTCCAATGTTGCCCCTCTTTTATTCATTTCAAGGGCCCCTTCATTATTCCCTCAGCCAAAAGCCCCCCTTCACATTCACAACCAGACAAACATTTTCATACTCCCCTTGACTCACTTTTACAGCCCTTTAGCAACCTAGGTGGGAAAAGAAAAGAAAAGAAAAAAAAAAAAAAAAAGAGTTGTGACTTAATGTACTTGTGAGAAAAGAAAAGAAAGGATTAGACTTTCTCATCATTTTATTTGGATCCTTCCCTTTTCTCTTTCTCTCCAAATCCTCATCACTTTTGGTGAGAAACAAAAATGGCTCATTAAGGGGTTCTTGATTCTCACTCTCCCTCACCATTTCTCACCCTTTGGCCTTCCAAACAAGTGAGAGAATACTCTTTCTTTTAGGAGTAATTTCTTTTCTTTTCTCATGAAATTAACCTCCTCCAAAGAGGCATTCAATCTCTAAGAGGAATATATTAACAACTTATAATTTTGTGTGATTTAGACTGCTCTAGGAAGATAGAACATGCCTTTTGTGAACTTTTGAGTTTTTAAATTGGAAGCGAAAAAAGATGCACAATTGTATTGCTGATCATGTTCAATCCCGGCCCCGAGCAAAGAGAAGTGGTTGGTTGAGTTTTGCTTCCGCTACTTTTATACAATAGAAAAACATTAATTGATGATATGGCAAGGGATTTAGTTGGTCATTAATTTTAAAGATCATTGCTTTGGGTGTATGATTTGTTTCTAGGAAGCATCAAAGTATTTTTTATAACTCCTGTGTCCGGGGATCAATCTTATCGTTCACTTGCGGGGTCCCAATTAAAGTTAGAGCAAAACTTTGCATATATTGACCTTAAAGGAGTTGATAACACCTCAACGTTTTTTAACCTAGAACCTGACGTTTTTGAACCTAAAACCTTAGTTAGGAGGGAGCAAACCCCTAAGTCGTAGGTTTTGTGGACATCACATTGGTCAAACCATTTCTTCTTTTAATGTTACACCTCTTCTTTGGGATGCCAAACTACCAATTAACGGCAGAATCAGAGAGATAAGTTTTAGATTGAACAAAACATGGGATCTCTAAACAGTGCAAATGGAAATTTCCGAGCAAATTAGAGATGGAAAAAGAAGACCAGCTGCCCTTGATATGCATTTCTGTAGCAGAACACTACCAAAGGAGATGCGATGGTCCACCAACCCAATGGCTTGTAACCAATAGGTGAGGGTCTTTTGGTCATCGGCTCTGAAAGTATAAGTTCCAAGCATTTTCCAAGTCAAGCAGCCTTCAAGTCAATGATTTTGACAAAAAGAGCCCCCAAATCCCACCATTAACATTAACACAAAAACCAGAAACCAACGTCGGATAGGGACACTGCAGTAATTCACCACTAGCCATTATTCTCCCTCGCACTACAAACACAAGGAAAAAGAGAGAACAAGAAAGCCATAAGCCTAAACAAACTGCTGAAGCATGGAAAAACAGAAGATGGTGGGAGGGAGACTTGGAGAGACCATAGGGATGAGAGAAGAGCTCATCAAGAAAGCTTGTTCCCTTTCCTTGAAGGCTCACAGGGCTTCTGGGAAGCCGTATCTCTACGAGAAAAGCCGCAGCTCATCCGAAGCTGTTTTCGGCTTCCCAGGGTCATGGTCTGTGGAGGATTGGTTCAGCAGCAGGCCTTTCGGAGATACGAAGGCCGATCTCAATCTGTTTCCTTCCCTCAGGAGTATCGGCAACGATGAAGTAGCTGCGGTGAATGAAGCCTTTTTCCGGAGATTTGAAGCCATTCTCAGAACAACTTCATTTGAAAATGAGGTATTATAAATTTACTCCTTGTATTTTCTTTTTAACCCATTCTTCAAATCAAATTCAGATGAAACATGACATGAAATGTTGCATCAGTAAATGAAATAAAAAGGGAAAAGAAGTGTACATACGTAATGCAAGAAATTGAGGGGAAATGAAGTAGCATATCAAACGATGCCTAGAAATGTTGGCCTAGATCAAGCAACTGTCCAAGGATCCCAATAGAATCAGTACATTTTGTCCTGCAAATCAGGGCTTACAGAGTTTCAGTGAGTAGATGGTAGTGTTAATTATACTGGTAGCCTTGGACACCTGTGAAATCACTTTTCTACACCCTGAAATATGACCAAGTCCCGTACAGAGTTTTTTCTACACCCTGAAATATGACCAAGTCCCGTACAGAGTTTCTGTGAAGAATCTTGTTACTTTCAGTGCATCTGTCAATCTCTAGTATGGATTAATTGTCCAGTAGTACCTTCATTGCATCAAGATGTGTTTCATAGATCAACAGAGAACACCAAATTTCATTTGCAGTGAATGTCTAAAACCCTGGAAGTGAGACACAAATAGAGAATAGAAAAACAAGCACCAGATTCGAAGGAGATTTCATTTCACTAGTGGACATAACAATAATAGCCAAATCCGCTGTCGCGATGTTGAAAACCAAGTAAAATGTGCATGTAATTCCCAGGTCAAGAAAGCAGTGGCAGAGAAGAAGCAGATAGTATTCGCAGGGGATTCCTCAGGCGGCCCAACGGCCATTCTTGCAACCTTTTGGTTCTTAGAGGAGTACGTAAGGAAAAGCAGTAGTCCTACGTCCCCTCTCTGTGTAACTTTTGGGTCCCCTCTAGTTGGTGATCGCATCATTCCGCATGCATTAAGGAGGGAGAACTGGGATACTTACTTCATACACTTCGTCATGAGGTATGACATTGTCCCTCGCCTAATGCTCGCTCCTAATGGAGGAGAACTTCAGCCCTTTCTCCACTTTTTCAATCCAAGATCCTCATATTTTGGAAACAATTCTGTTGCAATGGCCGAGGAAGTTTCAATTTTCTTCAAGAACGTGATGAGGAATGTATCGTCTGTTGCCACCCATATCGCGTGCCATCTGATGGGGTCCACGAACCCGTTGCTGGAAACTCTAACCAGCTTCGTAGAACTAAGCCCTTACAGGCCTTTTGGTACCTATATCTTCTGCACTGGGAATGGAAAGCTGGTTGTTGTGAAGAATTCGGATGCAGTGTTGCAAATTTTGTTCTATAGTTGTCAGTTGCAATATGAAGCAGAAATCAAAGAGGTGGCTGGTAAAAGTTTAAAGGAACATCTCGGGTACGAAAATGAACTGCAAGGAAGCTTAGAAATGCAAAATGTGGCCTACTTGGATGATCTTTTCAAAGAACTTCCTTTGTCCTCAAATGCGGGCGTTGAGGGAGAGATAGGAAATCTTAACACAGCCTTGAATGACGTTGGCGTGGTGAGTTCCAACCCTTCTTTCTCCTCCTGCCGTTGGAGTCTTCTATTTCGTTTTGCAGACTTGATTGCTGAAAAGTATGAAATCGAGTATTGGTTCTTTGTTTTTTCAGGATAAAAAACAAGAAGTTCGAAAACACTCATTGTTTTAGAATCATTTTCATTTTTTTTGAGTAAACAGGTTTTGAAAATTCAGTTTGGTGAACACTTTTCAGAAAATACTTTGGTTTACGGATTTTGGAAAAGTAATTTACTGATATTTTTTCAAGAGAAACCGTCTTTGGGACAACATTAAAAGGATGCTAGCTAATTTTCAAAAATCGGACGGAATGGGTGCTGGTATTGTCAAATGCAATATATGAAAATATACTGATAAAACTGATTCTTAAACTGTTACTGAATCAGCCAAAATCATCTTGCATTCCCTGGAAAGTTGATTTCTTTCAAAGAATTTTCCGAGAGCGTATCACCACACAAAAAATCAATACCAACAGTCTAGTATCAAGTTTTGTTTGGATTCTTTGGAAGATTATCTAATTTCTAGTGCTTGGAATTCCAGAGCACTAGAGGTAGGTTGTGTCTTCGTGCTGCAGGTGAACTGCAAAAGCAAAAACGGGGAAACCAAGACAAGATAAACCGGAACAAGACTGAGATCGAAGAAAGACTCAGAAAAATCCGGAAATATCAAAGTGAAAGGGAAGTTCGCAAGGTGGGGTATTATGATTCCTTCAAGTTACGAAATGATATTGAGGACTTTGATGCCAACGTTAATAGGCAAGTGTTAGCGGGCATGTGGGACGAAATTATAGAAATGTTGAAAAGGTACGAACTTCCGGGCGAATTTGAAGGGCTGGAAGACTGGATAAAGCTTGGAACCGAGTACAGAAGGTTGGTGGAGCCTCTAGATATTGCCAACTACTACAGAAACTTTTTGAACGATGACACCGGACCCTACAAGACCATGGGTAGGCCGAAACGATACAGATTCACCCAACGGTGGCGCGAACATGCTGAAAGAACGGGAAAAGGATCCAGCTCAGAATCCTGCTTTTGGGCTGAAGTGGAGGAACTTAGAAGTAGCAATAAGAAGTTTGAAGAGATGGAGGAGGAGATTGTGCAATTAGAGACAGATCTATTCAAATGGCTTAAACATGGGGAGATCGGAAAAGATGTGATCTTGGACGAGTCGACATTTTCCAAGTGGTGGAAAACGCTCCCTTTTCAGCATAGGGAAAAATCCTGCATTGCTGTGCTTATGAGAAACTGAAAGAACATTTCGGCTGCGAAAATGTTATCCATGACAACTATCCATGAAAGTGTCCATGAAAAGGTAACGGACGGTCTAGATTCTCATGAATAGTTGTCCGTAACCTTTTCATGGACACTTTCATGAATAGTTGTCAGAGACCCTATCAAACCTCTTTAGGCTATATTTGGAACTGGAACAAGAACTTGGTTAAGGAAATAGACAAGTTAACCGCTCACAATGGTTAGATCCTTCCATTTTTTCCAGTTTATTTTCCTTATCACATCCTTGATTCTTAGAGGTATCCGTGTAAAAACTGTCTAGATTTTAAGAATCCAGATGTTACTCTTACCTTTGCAACATGTGGTTCTTGTAAAATAGTAAAATCAGCCGTAATGATTGTGAAATCTTCTCTTTCTGAAGAACACAATAGAAGAAAAACAGCTTGTCAATTTTCGCTGTGTTTATCTTACAAATGCAAAAGGAATGATATAAATCAAACAACAATTCGATACTTGTTGTAGAGCCACACTCCCACCCCAAAGGATGGTTTTCCCCCCGCACGTGTGTGCTCGCGTGCGCGCAGAGAGAGAGAGAGAGAGAGAGAGAGAGAGAGAGAGAGAGATCTTCTGATGACAATCTGAAATGGTTTTGGCATTTGGTATTTGGAATCAGGTAAGTTCTGATCATTCAAGTGGTTAGTAAAAGTAACGCAGAAACTGTTCATAGTGTAATTAAGACCAGAGAAGATGCATGAGAAAGGATGGGAGATCAAGACTTGCAATCACCAAAGCCAAAGTATATGCCATACCACCAGCAACCGAATCCCGTTGAATTTCAGTGAATAACAACATATGGACCCCTTACTAAATTGGTCAGAAATGACTAAAATTCCCAGAAGTTTCATATTTCACTTTGGCCGATATGTCAAAGTGGTCGAAAATTACTTTTGATCACGGGGTTGTGCTCATAAAGAAGGGATGATCACGACGGTAAAAGGCCGACCTTGAAATTCCACCGGAACAGCTCTCACGTGCCGTTTGACTTTGGCGAGTGAGATCTACTCTCACCGTGTGATGTACGTGCGGACAGGCGGAATGGATAGGTGTTGCTGACTTGAGCATTGGTAGGACTAATAGAGGGCAGGGTTGGAATGGATTGGTGAATTTATGGGTAGGTAAAGTAAAGATTGTACTATCTTTTTGTGAGTAGTTGTTTTTTGGACTAGTAGGGTTGGAGATGCTCTAAAGACATGCTGCTCTTGAGATAAGTTCCACTTATTATGAAATCACACTCTCCTCAACTTTATTAACCTACTCGTGGTTTTTTGTATTCACAATCCAACAATGTACTACTACATATTCTCCTCTTCTCATACATATAAGAGAATGTTAATAAAGTAAAATGTTGACTTGAGAGCATGTACATCAACAATAGCTTAAATATCTAGTAGAAAAGCTCCTTTTCAATTTTATCTATCCATTCTTTTCTCTCCCACCACACCTCCACTACCTCTCTATTCCATTAAACTCTTGCCTGTCTATGCCAGCATCTTAAACAGTGAGACAAAAAAAAATTCCTATACTCTGCTTGTACATTGGACGAGTCCCTTGACCCGACGTTGTTTGAAACTACAGCAATACGGAAAGTCCCAACTCATCATTATTTATCTTTATTTCCCAAGGCTAATTTTATCAAAGTTTTCTTTGGGTTCTTATTGAAAGCCCTAAAACCAAATATTAATTATAATCCTTTAGGATAGAATGATCAGAAAAATAAAAATTTTGCATGTGTTTCCCGTCCAAAATGACGTCGTAAGGTACTCAGGTACAGTGGGACAGAGGATCCACTCTGGGAGTGGTAGGGAGGAGAGAGAGAAAGAACAATATTTTAATCTTTTGCTCGTGAATAGTTGCTCGGTAGATGTAGAGAGGGTTTTTCGAAAAGAAAAAATAGCGTCCTGTTTTCCGAGACTGCTGCAAGTTGTCTTTGTGCCTTTGATTCAGTAAAATAGCTACAAAGGTGGGTTTTGCTAGTCTCATGTACATGCTTTGATACCACTTTTGTTACAATCTCAAAATTGACCCTGGAAGTCGTGACCGGCTAAGAAGGCCTATTGATAAAGTAGTTTAGAGATTTCCGACATCATTGCCATTTTCATGAAAATAAATCAAAGTATGCAGAAGCGTAGAATAATTAACATAATCCCAGAACTTGTAAGTGTAAATGTATAGTAATTACAAATCATTAGGCAACTTATAAGAGTATACGTACAGTTATGCAAATCTTTTTACATTTTTCCAAGGGAAAATTTCAAAATAACACCTGAACTTTGCACCAAATGTCACAGGGATACCTGAATTTAAGTTTATTTCAATTAAACACCTGTATTAATAAAATCCCCAAATGTAGACACCTGAATTTAAGTTTATTTCAATTAAATACCTGTACTAACAAAATTCCCAAATTTAGACCCCCGCCGTTATACTCCGTCCCAAAAATTGCCGACATGGCATCTCCAATCCGTTTAAGTTGCCTCATTGCACATGTTTCTAACAAGGGATGATGCACCCCAAGCGAAACCCATAGGCAGACTTCAGGTCTAGGGTTGAAGTGAGGGAGATGGTGGAACAATAGGCACACTTCTAGAGAGAGAAATGGAGGGAAATCAATTAGGTTAAGGTCATTTTCCCTCCAAACCATATTTTTTTGGCCAAACCCAGATCTTCTTTCTGCTCAGCAGACTTCTAATGATGGGTTTTGCTTGGGCGCATCGTCCCCTGTTGGAAACGTGTGCAATGGGGTAACTTAAATGGGTTGGAGATGCCATGCAGCAATTTTTGAAACGGAGTATAACAGCGGGGGTCTAAATTTGGGAATTTTGTTAGTACAGATGTTTAATTAAAATAAATTTAAGTTCAGGTGTCTAAATTTGGGGATTTTATTAGTACAGGTGTTTAATTAAAATAAACTCAAGTTCAGGTGTCTCCGTGATATTTGGTACAAAGTTCAGGTGCCATTTTGAAATTTAATAGTGTGTGTAGCCATCCACTGTAACTTTAATATATTTAGAATGCATTAAGTTGTACATGCATTTTAGCGCGCTCTCTCGCTCATTACGGTACCTTTGACATGAAAAGGGGGTAATGCAAATTCTAGAGCCTAAATCCAATTGTGCCTATATATACCAGTATTTCTAATATAATGAACTATTTCAAGCTATCGTAAGAGCATCACTCCCTATAATTACTATGTGTGAAAAGTGTACACTTTAAGCACCCCAGTCTCCACCCTCGCGCCTTTTCTATTCTTCACCTTTCCCGGCCCTCTCCTTCCCCTAACTCCCACCTGACACACGGCAGAAGACATTTCATTTCTCTCCTTGTGTCTATCTCTCTCCTCCCTTTTCTCTCTTTAACGGTGTTGCCATAGTTATCTCAACAAGCATTGTTTGTTAGAGTGTTCACAACACATTTACGTAACCTCCAGTAGAAAACACAAAAATGGGTATGGTTGGTTATGTTAGAAAATTTTTGAGCTAAAACACATCTAACACCACACACTAGAGATGCCCTTATAAAGCATGCTAACCTTCAAGATTTTCACGCAATCTTAGGGCCGAAAACTTTCCGAAACACACATCGGTCCAGAAACAGAATGCTGCTTGTTGATGATGGTGCCTGGGATTTGTTTCGGTTCGGTTAATTTCACTGACGACGTCCTCAAAAGTTTCTTAACAAACATATCAACCTCACAAACAAGAAGAGGTTCCTCAAGTTACACTAACTGCATTCACAATCAAAATGGTCAAGAGAAGTTGATGCAGCCAGTCACCAATATGGCCATTCAAATGTCCAATGTGCAGTCGCGTAGCCAGAAATATACGTCACTGGGGGTATTATAAGAGCAAAATCTCTGACAATAGCCAACTCCCAACGACATCCCACCGACCAATGACTTGATGGTTGTTGGTGATGTGGCGTGATTTTTGTGTTGGTTGTTACATCATGTTACAAATGAGATTTTTCAAGTTTTGAAGTACTATTTTGTTTAACCATACACCTAAAAACTAGGTGAACATGTGCGTATTACTCACTGTCCATACCGGGTGAAAATTACTCACTCTTCAATAAATTCACTGAATTTTTACTTTGATATGATTGCAGACATTGATTTTGTGGAGCTTATTTGTATAACAATTCAAACAAGTCATTTGTATTTTAACAAGTATTTAATCTAATAACATGTGCCTTGCTTTAAATATTGGGAAAACTCAAACTACCAATTTATAAAAAAAAAAAAAAAAAGGGTGCAGTGGGGGCGGGTGCTCTCAGTGGCCATAGAGTGGCTCCGCCACTGCCAATGTGCCCTCTGTTTTTTCATTTCAAGGGCCCCTTCATTATTCCCTCAACCAAAAGCACCCCCTTCACAACAACACAACATTTTCCTGCTATTCCCACAACCAAAAGCCCCCCCTTCACAACGACACAACATTTTCCTACTCCCCTTGACTCTCTTTAATCTCTTTAGTAGGTGGGTTCTTGTACACTTTTTTCCCTCGGTTCGTGTGTTCTGTTCTTTTTTTTTTTTTTAAATTTTTGTTAGATTTGTGTTATATTTTTTGGATTGTTCATTCATCTCGACGGGGAAAGTCTAAAAAGTAAAAAATCAGGACCAAAGACGAAAAAAAGTTCACTAAAGACGAAAAACTATCAATAAGTTAACAAGAACACAACCTTACTATTTTGTGTGATTTAGACTGCTCTAGGAAGATAGACCGTGTCTTCTGTGAACTTTGGAGTCAAGAAAATTGGAAGCGAAAAAAGATAAACAATGATATTGCTGATCATGTTCAATCCCCCAGAGCAAAGAGAAGTGGTTTGAGTATCAAAAGAAAAACTTTAACGGATGATATGGCAAGGGATTTCGTTGGTCATTATTAACTTTAAATATCATTGCTTTCGATGTTTGATTTGTTTCTAGGAAGCATCAAAGTGTTTCTTATAACTCAAGTGTCCGGGTCAATTTACGCGCACTTCGACTAATCTTGGAAGACCAATCCCATCGTTCACTTGTGGGTCCCAATTATAGTTAGAACAAAACTTTGCATATATTGATTCCAAAGGAGTTGATAATACCTCAAGGGTTTTGAACCTAAAGCCTTAGTTAGGAGGGAGCAAACCCCGACACCACATCGGTCAAACCTTTTCTTCTTCTTCTTCCTCTTTGGTCGAAAATGTTACACCTCTTCTTTGGGATGCCAAAATATCAATAAACCACAAAATCAGAGATTAGTTTTTGATTGGACAAAACATGGGATCTCTAAATAGTGCTTATGGCAACTTCCGAGCAAATGAGAGATGGAAAAAGACGACCTTTTTTTTGTTGCAGAACACTACCAAAAAGATGCGATGGTCCACCAAACCAATTGCTTGTAACCAATAGGTGAGGGGTCTTTTGGTCATCTGCTTTGCAAGTATAAGTTCCAAGCATTTTCCAAGTCAAGTCAAGCAGCCTTCAAGTCAATGATGTCTAATGACAAAAAGAGCCCCAAATAATCATTACCACAGAAACCAACCTCGGAAAGGGGCACTGCAGTAATTCACCACTAGACATTATTCTCCCTCCCACTACAAAAACAAGGAAAAGAGAGAAGAAGAAAGCCATAAGCCTATGCAAACCGCTGAAGCACGGAAAAACAGAAGATGATGGGAGGGAGACTTGGAGAGACCATAGGGATGAGAGAAGACCTCATCAAGAAAGCTTGTTCCCTTTCCTTGAAGGCTCACAGGGCTTCTGGGAAGCCGTATCTCTACGAGAAAAGCCGCAGCTCATCCGAAGCTGTTTTCAGCTTTCCAGGGTCATGGTCTGTGGAGAATTGGTTCAGCAGCAGGCCTTTCGGAGATACGAAGGCCGATCTCAATCTGTTTCCTTTCCTCAGGAGTATCGGCAACGATGAAGTAGCCTCGGTGAATGAAGCCTTTTTCCAGAGATTTGAAGTCATTCTCAGAACAACTTCATTTGAAACTGAGGTATTATAAATCTAATCCTTGTATTTGTTTTTAACCATTCTTCAAATCAAATTCAGATGAAACATGACATGAAATGTTGCACCAGTAAATGAAATAAAAAGGGAAAAGAAGTGTCCGTACGCAACGCAAGAGACTGAGGGGAAACGAAGTAGCATATCAAACGATGCCGAGAAATGTTGGCCTAGATCAAGCAACTGTCTAAGGATCCCAATAGAATCAGTTCATTTTGTCCTGCAAATCAGGGCTTAAAGAGTTTCAGTGAGTAGAAACTAGAAAGTAGTGTTAATTATACTGGTAGCCTTGTACACCTGTGAAATCACACTGTCACTCCCTTTTCTACACCCTGCAATATGACCAAGTCCCTTACAGAGTTTCTGTGAAGAATCTTGTTACTTTCAGTGCATCTGTCAATCACTAGCATAGACTCAAAATTTCCTTGCCAAGCTACAGGAAACAGATTTCCCGAAGTCCACGGAAAAATTATTGCTAATTGCCTAAAGTGAGAAGCAAAAATATTCTGATATAGACGTTTCTCAGTAATATCATGATGATAGATTAATAATCCAGTAGTACCTTATCATTGCATCAAGAAGTATTTCATAGATCAACAGAGAACACGAGTGCAATGAATGTCTAAAACCTGGAAGTGAGACAAAAATAGAGAAGAAAAACAAGCACCAGATTCAAAGGAGATTTCATTTCACTAGTAGTGGACATAACGATAATATCTAAATCTGCTATCTCAATGTTGAAAACCAAGTAAAATGTGCATGTAATTCCCAGGTCAAGAAAGCAGTGACAGCGAAGAAGCAGATAGTATTCGCAGGGCATTCCTCAGGCGGCCCAACGGCCATTCTTGCAACCTTTTGGTTCTTAGAGGAGTACATAAGGAAAAGCAGCAGTACTACGACCCCCCTCTGTGTAACTTTTGGGTCTCCTCTAGTTGGCGATCGCATCATTCCACATGCATTAAGGAGGGAGAACTGGGATACTTACTTCATACACTTCGTCATGAGGTATGACATTGTCCCTCGCCTAATGCTCGCTCCTCTCTCCTCCATTGGAGGAGAACTTCAGCCCGTTCTCCACTTTTTCAATCCAAGATCCTCGTATTTTGGAAAAAATTCTGTTGCAATGGCCAAGGAAGCTTCAGATTTCTTCATGAATGTGATGAGGAATGTATCGTCTGTTGCCAGCCATATCGCATGCAATCTGATGGGGTCCACAAACCCATTGCTGGAAACTCTAACCAGCTTCATAGAACCAAGCCCTTACAGGCCTTTTGGTACCTATGTCTTCTGCACTGGGAATGGAAAGCTGGTCGTTGCGAAGAATTCGGATGCAGTGTCGCAAATTTTGTTCTATAGTTGTCAGTTGCAATGTGAAGCAGAAATCAAAGAGGTGGCTGGTAAAAGTCTAAAGGAACATCTATGGTACGAAAATGAACTGCAAGAAAGCTTAGAAATGCAAAATGTGGCCTACTTGGATGATCATTTCAAAGAGCTTCCTTTGTCCTCAAATGCAAGCGTAGAGGGAGAGATAGGAAATCTTAACACAGCCTTGAATGACCTTGGCGTGGTGAGTTTCAACCCTTCTTTCTCCTCCTGCCGTTGGAGTCTCCTATTTCGTTTTGCAGACTTGATTGCTGAAAAATATGAAATCGAGTATTGGTTCTTTCTTTTTTCAGGGGCTAAAACAAGAAGAAGTTCGAAAACACTCATCGTTTTAGAATCATTTTCATTTTTTCTGAGAAAACAGGTTTTGAAAATTCAGTTTGGTGAACATTTTTCAGAAAATATGTTGGTTTACGATTTTGGAAAAGTAATTTACTGATATTTTTTTAAGAGAGACCGTCTTTGGGACAAAATTAAAAGGATGTTAGCTAATTTTCAAAAATCAGACAGAATGGGTGCTGGTATTGTCAAATACAATATATGAAAATATACTAATAAAACTGATTCTTAAACTGTTACTGAATCAGCCAAAATCATCTTGCATTTCCTGGAAAGTGGATTTCTTTCAAAGAATTTTCCGAGAACGTATCACCACTCAAGTTTGATATGTTCAGAAAAAAAAAAAAAAATCAATACCAACAGTCTAGTATCAACTTTTGTTTGGATTCTTTGGAAGATTATCTAATTTCTAGTGCTTGGAATTCCAGAGCACAAGAGGTAGGCTGTGTCTTCGTGCTGCAGGTGAACTGCAAAAGCAAAAACAGAGAAACCACGACAAGATAAACACGAACAAGACTGAGATCGAAGAAAGACTCAGAAAAATCCGGAAATACCAAAGTGAAAGGGAAGCTCGCAAGGTGGGTTATTACGATTCATTCAAGTTACAAAATGATGTCGAGGACTTTAATGCCAACGTTACTAGGCTAGAGTTAGCGGGCATGTGGGACGAAATTATAGAAATGTTGAAAAAGTACGAACTTCCGGGCGAATTTGAGGGGCAGGAAGACTGGATAAAGCTTGGAACCGAGTACAGAAGGTTGGTGGAGCCTCTAGATATTGCCAACTTCTACAGACACTCAAAGAACGATGACTCCGGACCCTACATGATCAAGGGTAGGCCGAAACGATACAGATACACCCAACGGTGGCGCGAACATGCTGAAAGAACGGGAAAAGGATCCAGCTCAGAATCCTGCTTTTGGGCTGCAGTGGAGGAACTTAGAAGTAGCAATAAGCAGTTTGAAGAGATGAAGGAGGAGATTGTGCAATTAGAGACAGATCTATTCAAATGGCTTAAACATGGGGAGATCGGAAAGGATGTGATCTTGGACGAGTCGACATTTTCCAAGTGGTGGAAAACGCTCCCTTTTCAGCACAGGGAAAAATCCTGCATTGCTTATGAGAAACTGAAAGAACATTTCGGCTGCGAAAATGTTGTCCATGACAACTATCCATGAAAGTGTTCATGAAAAGGTAACGGGCGGTCTAGATTCTCATGAATAGTCGTCTGTTACCTTTTCATGGACACTTCCATGAATAGTTGTCACAGACCCTATCAAACCTCTTTAGGCTATATTTGGAACTGGAACAAGAACTTGGGTAAGGAAATAGACAAGTTAACCGCTTACAATGGTAAGAATCCAGATGTTACTCTTACCTTTGCAACATGTGGTTCTTGTAATAAAATAATAAAATCAGCCGTAATGTTTGTGAAATCTTCTCTGTCTTGAGGAACACAATAGAAGAAAAACAGCTTGTCAATTTTTGCTGTGTTTATCTTACAAATGCGAAAGGAATGATATAAATCAAACAACAATTCGATACTTGTTGTAGAGCCATACTCCCACCCCAAAGGATGGTTTTCCGCCCACACGTGTGTGCACACGCGCGCGTGCATAGAGAGAGAGAGAGAGAGAGAGAGAGAGAGAGAGAGAGAGAGATCTTCTGATGACAATCTGAAATGGTTCTGGCATTTGGTATGTGGAATCAGGTAAGTCCTGATCATTCAAGTGGCTAGTAAGTAACTCCGAAACTGTTCATGGTGTAATTAAGACCAGAGAAGATGCATGAGAAAGGATAGGAGATCAAGACTTAAAATCACCAAAGCCAACGTATATGCCATACCACCAGCAACCGAATCCCGTCGAATTTCAGTGAATAACAACATATGGACCCCTTACTAAATTGGTCAGAAATGACTAAAATTCCCAGAAGTTTCATATTTCACTTTCTTTGCATTAAGGAGAGAAAAAAAGAAGGGACGTGGGGGGAAGTTTCATAAGATGACTACTCCACAATGAGAGTCATCAGACTACTACAGTGCTTGTCTTGTTTATATAGGATTAGGCAGTGATCTAATAAACAAGGTAACACAAGATTGCATCAACAGCAGGCTATATCATTTTTTATCTAACTACATCGGTGATTACCTAGCCAGAATAAAGAAAGTAAAAGAGAGAGGACCCTTTATATAAAGATATTACCAGAAAATGACAAGTGAGAAACCAACTTGCTAACGTTTCAGCAACCTTTCACAAACCAAAGAAATAAGAAACGCTGAGCATCCTCCGTCTGAGTCTGTGGTTGCAATATTATGAGAAATAGAGATGCGGAAGTTCCTCTTGTAGTTGGAGGTGCAGGAGCAGTGACCATGACTCATGCAGAAGCAAGAAATGTGGTTAATAAAGAGGAGTTCCAGGAATGGGAGTTCATTAGCAGGTGCAAAAGGAGTTAGCAGTGGCACATGCTAACCAAGTAGCAGGAAAGGAGGATAGAATTACAGCCCCTTTGGATGGAGGGGTTTCATGAGAAAAGAAAGGGAAGGGCTATGATTTGTTGTCAAATCATTCATTTGGATTGAGCATTTTGGAGAGATAAGTACAAAACAAATAATTTTACGTGGCCCTTCTCCTTTCTCACTCAGCCTCACAAAAACTGGTGAAATTTGGTGAGAAAGGGCTCCCTTTTGTTATCTCATCCTTTCTCATCATCCAAAGGGGCTGTTAGTGCGCTACCTTCTCCCCAAGGTCTCCTTGGTCTTGTTGGACTTGGTTTATGTCTGATTCAACACGAACTGCCAATGTAGGGTTTTGGGGGGTAATGGCACTGACACACTTTAGGTTTTGACGGAAGAAAATTTGGATATCCAAGTAGATCACCTGTCACAAAATTAGTAGTCTCCACTTCGGGGAGAGACTTCCAAACTCAGCATCAATAGGCAACTTTGCTCTCTTCATTGCATACAGATACAACAAACAACCCATATACAACTTCCAATATCAGATAATATCCTAAAATAATGATGCCACTCAATAACCCTGTACTAATTGTCAGTTGTCACCAAATCATGATGTGTTCATTCACACATCCAATTTCTTCAAACAGGTCAATAATGAGTCTAGGGTCTCTGAACATAAAATCAGTAAAACAAAACCAGTCTAACTGAGTTTAACCAGTTGTTTGCTAGAATCTAAATAGAGCAACAAGCAAGAAAGAACACTTCTTAGACAAATTTGAAACACTTGACAAACTGGAATCTTTAGTCCAGTGGCAAAAAAGACTTCTAAGTTCTAACTTGCATTTCCAATGTTTGGGGATAAATTTGTCAGTTAGTGGCAAAGAAGTAGTTTAACTTACATTTGCAATGTTAGGATACATTTGTCCCTGTTTAAAAAAAAAAAAAGAGGAGGAGAAATTTGTCAGTTCAAACTTAATTTAGAAACTAGCTCCACTAGTTACTTTGGCGATAAGTGAAAAGTCAGGTCCCTTCCAGACAAAATTGACACAATTACCAAGTAAAAAGCAATCTCAATTCTCAGGTCTTACTTTAATGCACAATGAGTTCATGCTTTCGACGTCCAGCAATCAATAGGGTCACCCAGTAATCAATGCATCTCCAAAGCACAATGACTGCCTCCTCAAATAGACGCACAATGTTCTCTGCCACAGTCCTGTGAACTCGGCCTCCACACATTGTTTAAAATCTGTACATAATAAGTTTATTCCCACCCTAGTAAAATTCCATTGCCAATCTGTCACATATAGTCTAATTATACATGGCCTTGCACGAGGCTTGTGTCATCCACAACAAAACATCTCACCACTCCATGACAACTCAACAAATCCGTCAACCTGGTCGCTTGAAGAGATGGCCACCCCTTCATCCCTCTTTCAATACTAACCCTTCAAGATGATCCAATAGAAGACTATACCACACACTTTCAGAGAAAGTATTTTCTCCCAAACAACACTGAAGCACTGGACTTCAGTGTTTCTGACAAAGTAGAAAGTGCCTAGTTGATTGTGGTGGCTTCTCTAGATTGAATCGTCCACTTTTTTACTATATGCTCTTTGACATTTCGAACTTTGCCATTCTGCCACTTTTCCACAGATATACTGTCAACAAAAGGTCCAGTACCTCATTGGCAGAACCAAAGTGAAGTCATGTATCTAGGCAATAGAGAACAAATTCAACCACGAACTGATTGAATGATAATGGAATGAGAAAAGGAGATAACATCGATAGAGGATATGTAAAAGCACTAAAGCAAGAGCTAGAAAAATAACTCCAGTATAACCAAAAGTGCCAATTGATTGTTTACCTCAAGCTATATTGACAGTCCCTCTGATAACCGGTGCACAAAGGGAGCTTTGGACGACCTTCATTCAAGCTATGATAAGCACCACCCTCATGAAAACCAATCAATTATTAGTAGGTAGATCTGGAAATCAATGAATCAGTCATGGTGATAAGTGATAACCATGGTGTTTGACTCGGAGCAAGGAAGAAAAAAATCTCATTGTTTGAATGGATGCAACATTTGGGGCAGATATGCTGTGAGCGGGTGATATTTTCGATGAACTGGGTCGGATCATGGGATATGACTCTTGGAGACTTGCACTCGCCAAACCCCTTTCAATAAATAAAACCACAAGCCCGGATCTTGTGACCAAATCCTGAAGCCCGCGGCCACGAGCCGGAGCAATTGGATTCCTTTTGAATTTTATGGTCCCCAAATCAACTCCCTTTGACGAATCCAAGTGGAATAAAACTAATCAGCCATACAGTCACAGGAATGTAAACCATAGCTGAACATCGTAGACTCGTCACTTGCCCATCAAGTTTTAGGGTCCACAAATATGTATCATCCAAACTCCATGGAAGGCCTAGCCCCTTCCTCACTTAAAAAAGTTCAAAGGCTAAGGTACAAAGTATTATTTTGTTAGGCACCCAACTTGTGCAACCAGCTGAAAAATCTCTATTCCTGGCAAAATTGCAGTTGAAGGCTTTACTAAACTATATATTGGACCACTAAAAGCGCCAGCCGAGTATTGAAAGTTTTCAACAATAACGAGTGAGGCAACTCTGGATCGAGGCAACATTCAATCCCTTCAGGTTCCAGTAGACAATGTAGGAAAAGGAGGTGAAAAAAATCATTAGGCATTCTTTTCTTTTCTTTTTTTTTCTTTTTCGATGCACGGTATACATATTAGTCATCTTCTTATCAAGGCATATCAGGGTTCATGATGCAACTATGTTCTAATTAGTTGCTCTAATTAAGCAAACAATACATGAGGCGGCTGTACTCAGGGGGCATTGAAGATTAACTGATTAAGTTCTGACTATAGTAAGTACAGAAGCAGCAAAATAATGAAATTGCATCTTGAGGCTGCCAAACTAGGCTAAAGTGTAAAAAACAATCCGTTAATTTTAAGTCTTAATAGAACATAACACAAAACAGCTGAAATGCATACAAAGCACCTGTGCTGAAAAATGTAAAAACGCATCAACATGCCAATGCCTTGAGATGCTTTTGCTATCATGTAAGAAAGTGCTTTAAGGAGAGATTAAATAAAGTTAGCTTCAAGGTCACCACAACGAGCCTCAAGTACCACCTCAAACCAAGCCTCAATTTGCATGTGTAACATAGCCTTGGAATGGGATTGCTGAGTTACAATTTCCTACTATCAAGAAACAAGATCTTGCTCCACAAACATAAATGTTGACTTTGCAACTCAAACAACTAAGTTATCTCAAGAGTCAACACCATGAGCAATTCAACGGAGTCCAGAAAATGGAGTTGAGAGAAAACATATTAAGAAGCACGTATGTCATACTGCTTATTGTTGGCGTAATATTGGAAACTTTATTTGATAATAATAAAGATAGCATATTAGTTCAGCAGGGAGCAACACTGACATATTCTTAACAAATTGGATGTATTGAATTTCTATACCACCTCACCTATTCACAAACCAAAAAGGACTTCCACATCAGCACATGCAGCACACATATGATGACCAAACTCATACGAGAACGAGCCTAACGCCTGGTGCTTTCAAAACCACATTCCTATACGGCTATACCAACGTCTGGGACTACGAAAATAAGAGTCTAAATACAAGAAACATGCAAGATATTTGGAAACGGAGAGACCTAACATACACATTGAGGGAAACAGACTCCTCCTAAGACCTCGTGACCATGCTACAAGAACGAGCCAATCGGAGACCGCCTCCATCCAAAGTTGCCTCCCCCACAATGGGCCCACCGTTGTATTGCTTCCTGCACCCCGGACAGCGTCCATCCTCCTCAAGAATTCTTTTGTGGCAGAAAAGGCAGAGCCTGAACCCACACAAACAAGGAAGGAAAGTCGAGTCTGTGAAATCCAAATCTTCACAGCATATGGGACACGATGAAGGCAAAGAAGGAGCATTATTAGAGCCCCATGTAACACCTCCACACCCGTAATGCCTTCCGGAATTCATGGGGAAACTAAACTGCTTCGACAAATTTGGCAGACTTTGCGGGCGGAAAGTGTCATCAGGCTTCCAAGCCCTGCCGGTTGGTGGAACCATCTGAACTTTTTCCACACACTCTGGCTTTGGGCATAATGTCACGATTTGTGAAGCTGGCCGATGAGCTAATTCAGGTGGAGAATCTATAGGGTGAATATGCTCCTCTAAACTGGAGTTGGTATGCTGCTCCTTCTTGTCATTGGTGGCAGCTAAAGCATCGGCAACAGCCTCCCAATCATCCAAGCACTCATCATCCCCTTCTTCATCTTCTCCAGTTACGCTTCCAGACCAACTTGAACCACTGCTACTGTCACCGCTACTCCCACTGAAATTTGTACCAGACACGGTACTACTACCCAAAGCAATGCTGGTATGGCTGGTGGGACTGTTTGAAGGTGAGTCCAAGTCACTGTAAGGGTGGACAGACTCCACCTTCATATCCTCTCTCGGCATTATCTCTAAATTCTCTATGGATTGACCCCTCTGGTTGTGCGCATCAACCACCACACTGGCGTCTGGCTCCCCTTTGCATCCCTTGTTCTTCACTGTATGGAACAACCGTCCATCCCATGTCAGATTCAAAATAAAACAAGATAAGGTAGAACAAAGTAAACACGCTCAACTACATATATGTTGTTTATTGTGTATCAAATAGACACATTGTGGGTGTTATGCTGCAGCGAAACTTATGGCTCCCCTTACTATTTGAAAAAAAAATATGAAAATACCAGAATGGACTATTGAGCTTCTCATAATCATTTTTTTGTCAGCGATTATTTAAGTGATGTTCTGGCCAGAAGCCAAAAGCAGAAGACTTGGCACAGCTTCTGTGACAGAAACTTTGAGATATTTTTAAAGGAGGATCTCGCTGCTCATGCTCGTGCTCACACTTCTGCCTTATGTGACTCAAGGTACAGCACTTATACAGCAACAGTTGAACCGTACGAAAGTTTCTAACTTTTGAAAACTAACTTATTTGTGTCACCATTTACTCTACTGTTAACCTGCATAGTCACTTTTCTTCGCTACGCTGCAAGCCTTGATTGGTACAGAAAAAATATTTAACCTATGCTGCCATGCAACACTCGGAAGTTGAAGGGGAACGATGTCCACTGGTTTCAGAAAATTTATTATGAGATTATTCATGGACTTTTAGACGCATGGAGACTTGTTTGCAATGAGTTCAAATGCGAAACTGTCAAATTTGTTGAATATGGAAGTGTAAGTATGATTGAAGTGGATTTGATTTATTTAGGTTGCACTGACATTTCTCTTTTCTTGATTTATGTAGGTTGTTTTTTTGTTATATTCATATCATTTTACTTTGAAAACTTGTAGAATTACACAGGCTCTGTGTATATGGGTCCAACAAGTTAGAGAAGTCAAACAAACATCTAGATGTTTCCTGTGGGGAGGATTGGGGATCGGGTGGGTACAGAAAAATTGAGTGTGCATTGCTTTTTCGATTTGTTTGGCCTATATAAGTTGATATGACTGGTAATCATTTTCATCATTTATCTCCCCTCCCTCCCTAATTCTCTCTTTGTTAAAACCCATACACTTTTGATTTTATTAACAAATCCGAGTGAAGTTCGGGTCACCTGAAGAAGGAGACTTGAATAATGACGGGAGCAGAGGGAGTTTCTGTTTTTACCTTCAACTTTGAGTAACGAAACATATCCTTGAATTCAACTCCATCATTAGTCACAAATGTGGCAGTAACCCTATAAGTATGACAGTAACCCTAACCTATTACCACTTACAAGCATTTGGCGACTTTCTTTCCCTTGATTTTGCTTTGTAAGCTGTGGTAAAATGCCACTATGAGTTCTTTTTCTTTTGGTATGGAACAAAATCCCTTGACTTTCATTTCCTAATAGTTTTTATGTGTTTATTTGTTTATCCATGTGGTTAGCGGATCTGAGGTATTCTGTAAAACAATTGGGCGATCTTTAATTTCATTATTCAAGTTATTTTCTTCCCTGGCAAAGATACTTAGGCTTCACCATAACTATTCCCATCGCGCACAAAGTCTCGTATCTCATATAGTTTAAGTCCTACGATCGAGAAATGGGTGAAGGGCAAGGAGGAATAATAAATCTAACAAATAATGAGGTCAACTGCACTTTTGCTGCCTTAGTCTGGGGCTCTTTTTTGAACAGAAATGGGATTTCTAAGCACCATGAGAGGTTGATGCATGAGTTACACTGGATATATGCAATTCAAAGAAAGGAACTAGCTAATGACGAACATGAACAAAAGAATAGGGCCAAACAATTACAACACGCAGCAGTACAAATCAACTTAATTTAAGTACTCACTATTCTTCTTCTTTTTTTTTTTTTTTTGTTTCTTTTTGTTGCAACGATTGATGAAAGGGCAAGTCTGAACTTTAAGAGAGGCAAGGGAAGAAGGGACATTTTCTTTGGATGCGGACACTATTCAGGGGCGGACCTATGTTGGGGCCCCAGGGGCCCGGCCTCGACCCCAAGTTTCATATTTTTTATTTTTATATATTTGATTTTAAATATTATCGATAATTATTCATGTATATGTACATATAATCTCAATAATTTTGGTTTGATTTGATAAAAAAAAAATGATTATTTTACATTCTCATTTCTCAATATCTTTCATAAACATTGAAGTAGCCTAAAGAAAAAGGCAAAATGATTTGTATACATTAACTGCCTTAGGTGAAAATCATTTCAATGTACAAATTTAATGTATAGGAAAACAAAAATTTTATAATATAATAGGTATATCTTCCGATAAAAAATATATGTCCATTGAGCCGGCCACCTCCCTCAAATCAAAATTTTGGGTTAAGCATGCTTTACGGTTACTCATGTTAGTGAACTGATGAAAGTTATACGCTACAGCCCAACCATTCAATGATCTTTTTATTTTTCATTTTTTTTTATAAGAGAAATTGTTACATCATGTATGAATTATACTCCTTCCGTCCCAATTTGTTAGTCCAAAAATCACTACTTGACTTTTTACATACCTTGGGAGAGCCACTGCTCGCGACGAGCATCGAGCTTGCATTGCTTCAATTTGGCCGACCTGTTCGCCTGAAAATCACAAAGTCCAATAAAGATATCACATCAGATGATACGAATTCAAGGAGAGAGAGAGAGAGAGAGAGAGAAATAGTATTTTGAAGATTAGAAGGGTTAGGTAGTGACCCTTTTCTTCCTGGGGAAATCCTTGGCCGCGATTGAAATCGAAGCATTGGCGATCGAATCAGAAACCATGGCTGTCGATATGGCTTTTCGAGCAACTGAGATTTTTCGAAAACCCTAATCTCCGATGCAAAATATCTCGCCAAGAAGTTTAGAGAGAGAGAGAGCGCGATGGGATATGGAGAGAGAGAGAGAGAGAGAGAGAGAGAGAGAGAGAATAGGATAACGGAAACTACCCTGCTTCGCTCACCCGAGTATTTCCAGCCGTTCGAAACAGGCGTTTCTTTGGCCGGACTGTATATATAGTCCTCGACGTACATTTATGCCCCTTGATTCACCTTAATTTACAGTGTGTTTCATCTTATGACGCTTCTTTTAGACCAAAGAATGAGGTCAACTACGGAAGACGAGGGCGATAATTAGACAACGACGTCGTATTTGTGCCTCTGGACTACGGTGCCGTTTTTTGGACAATGATTTAAACCGTGATTACTGGCACCCGCGGGTTATTAATTGCGGAGCGAGCTATTTGCAATTACAAATTTTTTATATGTAGTCTGTTCTAAACCTAACCCCGGACTGAGCTATTTGTAATCACAAATTTTTTATATGTAACCTGATCTAAACCTTACCCCAGGGCGAGCTATTTGCAACCACAAATTTTTTATACGTAGCCTGTTCTAAATCTAACCCGGCAAATCTTATAACAATTTCCTATATACAACCTAACAAATATCCATAAACTTTCCAAAATACCCATATTCTCTCTCTCTCTCTCTCTCTCTCTCTCTCTCTCTCTCTCTCCCCGTTTTTCTCCTCTTCTACCCAACACCTCCATAACCACCACTACCTTGATCGCTAGTACCGCCACCACCACAATCATCACCGCCATCACCATTCTTGCAAAAACTTGGCCTCCTCCTCCCACTCTCTCTCTCCAAACCCCCTTTTCAAACCTCTCAATCCTCTCCTACCCAACACCTCCATAACCACCACTACCTCCATCGCCAGTACCGCCACCACCACAATCATCACCGCCATCGCCAATCATGCAAAAACTCGGCCTCCTCCTCCCACTTTCTCTCTCCAAACCCCATTTTCAAATCTCTCAATCCCAAAACCGTTACCATTGCCATGAACTCCGCAGCACCAACTAAAACCATCGGCGGCCGAGGAAGGTCCAGGGGCACGAAGGCCATTTCTAGGTTTCTCAATCCTGAAAAAAATGATGAAACACCAATCGAACATTCAATCCCGAAAATCGCTACCAAAATCGAAAATTAACTTCCACAAATGTTCACAAAATTCAGATTCTTATATCTAAACCCTTTGTAAATGCGTCATGTCTTTTTTTTTTTTTGTGTGGTTAAAAACGTAGATTCTGACTATTAAAATCGCAAATTTTAAATGCGTCATGCTCCGTATAACGCATTCACAAAATGCGCGATTAATTTTAAGCATTTTGCTAATGTGCAATGGGACTGAGTTCGTTGGCGAAGAAATGAGAGAGAGATGGAACTTGGAGGGCCAATGACGGTGGCGACCCAATGATAAAGATTGTCGCTTTTAGGGCCAGCGGAACAGTCGGAAGGTGGGTCCATTGAGGTCAGCCATCTCCTTCTCTATTCTCTTTCCTGAAGCTGAAACCGACATCGTCGAAGGCCATGATGTTCCCCGCGGCTACGTCCTCCTTCAGTCGACATGCTGCCGGAGTTCATCGTTGACATTTTAGTAGAGAGAGAGAGAGGGGTGCACCTGATGATAAACCCAAACGCATAAAAAAAGGGGTGGACTATTTGCAGCGGGGAGAGAGAGAGAGAGCGGCTAGGGTTTTTGCAGGGAGAAGAGTGGGCAGGAAGATGGTGGATGATCCTTTGCAATCCTAAAACGACGTCGTTTCATTGGGGTATTTTTGTCAATTTTTTAAAGGGCATTTTTGTTCGAAAGTAATTAATTTTAGAACACGCTAGGTATAGAAAATTTGTGGTTGCAAATAGCTCTGCTCTTAATTAATAATTCAATTAACCTCTTCAGCTGGTTTCAAACGAGAAGTTATTTGATGGTTTAAGGTGGGCGTAGTGGTGTACTCTATGTCCGGGACAATCATATTGTGCTCTTTAAATGGGCGTTGATACGTGTCCGAAAAACGTGATCTGAATCGTTAACACCATAAAACTCAGGGAAAGACTACAATACACACCTCTTATTTAGGTGTGTATCATATGCACCCCCAAAATGTTATAAATTATAGAGAAAATGTTACGAACCATATTGCTAAAAATTTACGAATCGTATAAAGGTTACGAGATACACCAAAATGTTATGAATCATAATGAAATATTACGAATCGTACTGTTGAAAGGTTATGAATTCAAAAATAAAAGTTACGAAACACATTAAAGTGTTATGAATGAACCATAAAATAAGTGTATATCGTACACCATTTTAAGGGGTGTGTATGTTAGACTTTTGATGGGCACCCAATATTGTAAATATTTGATGCGACTAGTCCTGTTTTATGTTGTTTTAACTTGCGTTTATTTATGTTCAAAAAAAAAACTTGCATTTATTTAGATTTTATAGCGATATTGCACATAAGGTGTATTTCTAGTGTTTTCAGGTAAAACGTGCAAATAAGGCGCATGTCAATGCCATGCATGACCCAAGTGCTTCCAAGTACCCGAAGACCCTGTCGGCCCCTTAAAATCTGTCTAAGTATGGAAAAATGACTTTCTGGAAAAATATCGATTTTCGAGATTAAAAATGGCGGTAATTGATCCTTAAATTTTTCTAAGAGTAATTACAAAGTTGCAAGGTTTTATTTGAAGAGAAATGTCATGTTTTGAGCCATTTTCTCTAGAGAAAATGTGCAATTTTCTGTTTTGTACTAAAAGTGCGGGGTTGTTATATTTTGATTTAATTGAAATCTTGAAATTTCGGTAATGCTATTGTTTCCAAATAGGGGGTACTTTCTTATTTTCATTAAATAAATTAAAGCAAAGAAAAAGTAAAAATAATGTTTAAAATGTAGTCTTTACTTAAATTTGAAGAATGAAAATAAGGTGTTATAGAGCTGTGAAGTTGCTGGGAGCCGTTAGGTGCCAAGTTTTGAAGGTTGGCCTGAAGACTGGAGATAAACTCCTGGTATCGATACGAACTTAATCTGTATCGATACGCATTAGCTTTGTGGGAAGACAAGTTATATTGTATCGATACGGCCTTAATACGTGTCGATACGGAAGCACTACGGAGAGAATGACCTTTTCAACTTAGCAGTGTGGTATCGATACTTTCCATAATTGGTATTGATACGACGAGCTTTCGGCCAGATATTTGTTACTTTTTGAATCTTCTACTTTTGGAATACTTGCTACTTATAGTATGTTAATAGGATATTTATTGGGAGAAAAGATGAGTTGTATAAATACTCTTCTCCCTCACTTTAGTTCAAAAACTACTTTATGCTCTAGGTTGGTTTTCTTTCTACTCTTTCCTCCATTGTTGTTCAAGCTTAATTTCTTAAGAATTCAAGTAAGTATTTGTCTTATGTTAATTTCTCGTTTATTAATGTTGTAGCTACGCTTTGGATCTTTGCATAAATCAAGTTTATTTTCAGTTTTATCGGTTAAATCTTATGTTCAAATTTCTTACCATGCTTAGTTCTTTAACTGTGTGTGAGTAGTCAATTAGGCTTGGCCATTGGGTGATTAATGCCTCATGACTTACGTTAATCTTGCTTTTCTCAATGTTAGAACTTGAGGTTTGGTTTGTAAATGTGTGTGGTTCGCCTTTTATGTAACAAAACTTGTTGATGTTAACCTCCGGTGATCATATGCTTACACATATGGTTCCGTGAGCTATGTCTCGCCTTGTGTTTGCCAAAAGAACCAAAAAACTTGCTTGCTTTCCAAACTATGCTTCTAGTTCATGACCTTGATATTTAGTTTGAATGTAAGTCTTGGTGTTGTTAATCTCCGGTGATCATGTGCTCGCTCACATGGTTCCGGGAGCGATGTCACGCTTTGTGTTTAGCTTGTTATTCAAATTCTATATCCAGTCTGTTGGAATTTGGGGCCGGTCTGGGACCAAATCGGGTTGTCCATGTGGGCATGATCCGGTGACCCAGATATTAGAGAGTCCTATCTCATCTTGGAGATAAGATAGAAGAAGTTGAAGTAATTCTAATCTCTTAGGATTAGAAGACTTCTAAAGCATCTAAGATGCTCTCTCTCTCTCTCTCTTTATTTCCTGCAGAATGTTCATAAAGAACACACACAAAATAATATACACCAGAGGTATACAAAAGATATAGAGTTCTGGGAAACTCTCTCTCTTCAATAGTTCTCTCTTTACCATTAAAGAGCAATCCGAGCTTTTGCACCGTGGAATAGAGGGTGATACTCGATCCTCGTAGTATCACTCCATCGCAGGAATTTGTCGCTGATTTGGTACGTGATCAAGAGTTCGTAATCCATCCACACCAAGGTCCGGTTCGGTTAAAGTTTGTAAGGTAACCCGAAACCACCCGCTTCCGCACTCTGGTTATTTTTTTCTAACAAAGTCTAACCATTTTCATAGCTAAATCTTCCGGTTGATAGCCTATGCCGTGCGATTCAACCGTATTTTCGTTGAGAATTGTTAGATGGCTTAAGTAACAGGTGTTATGAACTTCTACGCCTTGCCGCTTGTTTAATTAAGTTAAAACTCATTTTCTAGTCTTTTCCATAAGAGTGTTTCTCCACCTTTCAAAGGAAAGCTAAAAGTTGGCTGTCTAAACGCCGGAAACCCTTACAAACTACAATCCGATTAAGCTATTTTCGATTATCTGTGAGTACGATCCTGGACTTTCCGATTATTATGCTATCGTCGACCTATAGCTCTACGCTTGGGATTTTCAACCTTATCAGAAGGCAAGGTTTGGAGCCTAAGCAACTTTCCCTAAAACTCATTGCATACGATATCGGTAACCCAATGAACCAATCACATGCTTTTAACTTTATTTTTTTGACATCAATATCAACCCTCTATGACTTGTAAATGTGATCCACTCATTTAGTTATCAATGTCCAATCCGCTCTATTTTTATGGACTTATTTTGCGCATCAAGCTCTACGAAGTGAATGACTTAAATCACATTTTTTAGTTCAAGAGACGTCCATTAATTTAGTGGGCATGGCAGCCTGAATGCAGATTCTTGTATTTTTTGTGATATAATTAAGTGGCGTGACAATACTGAAACGCTTCTAAATCAAAAGATAGAACACGCTTCAAAATCAAAACACAGAAAAGATTATTTTACAATAATTAGGTTTTCATTAGAATTAAATACCGTCCGTATTAATTACATGAATTTACTTTAACAAAAGATTTCTCACAACAACATTTGTTAAATTTTATCCAAACTTAAATTTACTACTATAATGTGTAAAAGCTTCCTACTGATTAAGAGTTACCTCATTGTGTTGTCAATTTGGATTCTATTGAACAACTTCCATATGCGTTATATTCCACACCTTAAGCCAATTACATAGATTTAAGTTAATTTGTGCATTTATAGTGACTAGTAGCAAACCCATGCTATGCACGGGAATCGGAACACAGAAAATAATTAAATTTTAAGGTATACTTTTAACCATAGTTCTACTTCTTTTATTTAACAAAAAATTTGTAGAAAACCTGTGCTATATATGCACGAGAATCGTAACACACAAAGGATAATTAAAATGGGAAGTGAGCAATTATTCTTTTTGCCTCTCTATTTTATAGGATTTTTTTTAATTTAAGCTTTTTTATATAACATTTTATTACTTTTCGCAAATATCTAATTTGATATCATAGGTACATGAAAATCATAGTCTTCTCTAATATTTTCTTGGGACTATGTGAGTTATTTTTTTAACTAATTGGACATTAAAACAGGAAAACAAATTCTCTAGTTTCTTTTCATGCAAACCTTGTCACAAAACTATTTTTTTATCGGCAACCTTGCCACAACTATCGAACCATTTTGATAGTCAGTTCCTTGATGTGAAAGTATATTCACCAAGACAATTGGCATAGGACATTTAAAAGTGGAATTCATAAGAAAAAAAGGGGAAAAAAAATGAAAAACATGCACTTATATGTTGTTCTATAACTGGGATAGGAGTTACTATACTATAAAATACTTATGGCCGGAATCACCATTGTTGAAGACGACCATGCATGCTTAGAATTTCTACGAGCATGAGTTGGGATATGAGAAATCTACTAACGTCTCTTTTTCCGTGCCATTGAAATTTCGCTCCAACGCCTCATTCTTCGATACTTTTCTTGCACAATATTCAATTACTGTTAGATTTCTAACAACATAAACGTCTATGAATGCATGACGCAAAACTCAAAGGAATAATTGGAGTCAGCAAAGTAAGTTAAAAAGACAAATCTAAAGGGACTATTAATCTTCCAGATGATATCTATGCACAGACTACGACTTTTCAATTTTTTGGGAAAAAAAACGGAGAGTATAATGGAAGAGAAAAAATGCAATAAACATACAGTGGAGGAGATGTGTATATAGGAGGTTGAGATATGAATAATTATTTACTTTTTCTTTGGACTTGGACTTGGCCCTACCTAATAATGCAAAGTTTTTATTCTCGTAGGATTTGATATGTGGGAGCTTTTATATGCACCATTAATTCTTTAGAAGCAAATCTCAAATTACCTTTTCCGATCTATCTGTTCGACTAAATAAGTTAAGTGGCTTATTCTTTTGTCCTTATTCAAATTTTTTTTCGTACTTACTAGTTTTTCGTCAATTTCTTTGAGATTATTGCTTCGTATGACGAGAGGAATCTAAAAAGTAAAAAATTTACGATCGAAGCCTAATTTTTTTATGACGAGAGGAATCTAAAAAGTAAAAAATTACGATCAAAACCTAATTTTTTTTTACTAAAGACAAAAATAAGCCAATTTTTATTTAAAAAAAAGATTTCGATTGTAATTTTTTACTTTTTAGATTCCTGTCATTATGAAGAAACAATAATTCTTAAAAAATTGACGAAAAACCAACAAATGCAAAAAAAATTTGAATAAAAACAAAAAAAAAGCCAATTAACTTATTTAGCAGAACAACTCAGTCACTGAAATTAGATTTAGCAAAACACTATTGTTGTGGACAAAGTTCAATAATGTTTTTCCTTTTATTTTTCCTTTTGGGAAGTTTCCAAGTTGGAGGCATAAGGTATCGGAAGCGTGGCGATAATAATTTATCCGACATGTACTGTTATTGGCTTCTAAAGGAAGAAATCAAAACAATGATTATTTTCCCTACCAATTGAAAATTTTTTCAGTGCCGAGCGGGCACCACGTGGTGCCCGTTCGGCCATCCAAGTCGTCTATTACGTATATGGACGGCTCAGATTTGGAGAAAGAAGAGGAGAGAGAAAGTGTTAGGATGAGAGGAGAGAGTGTGTTTTAATCCGAGCCGTCCAAAAATGCATTGGACGGTTCGAGTGCGCCGAGCGAGTGCCACGTCGGCAATACCCGCTCGGCACTGAAAAATTCCTCCTACCAATTATATACTCGCTAATACAAAGAACATGTCTCCTTGACCTGATGTGGGTGGTGTTACGTTACTCCTAAAAATCCCAAGGTCAAGGATTGAAGCCTCCTTGCCCCACCAATTACTCGCTAATCCCATAATTGGTCATCCTGTAGGCTATAACTGCACTCGTCAAATTAATTCCGTTGCCTTAATTAATAGGACCTTTTATATGTTTCACAAATTAAGGATTTGCTAGCCTAAAAGAAAGAATAATTTTAAACATTCAAAAAATAATATTACTAAATAATCAATCAGCTAATTAAATCTCGCTACTTCTCGCTACGTGAGGCCTTCACAATAATCACCACTTTTGTTTAATATATAGATTTGGTAAAGTTGTTTCCTATGGCTTATCAGTTTTTTTTTGGTACAAAGAAAGTAAAAAAAAAAAAATAGCTACACCCTCTCAAAAGCTCTCCTCTCATATCCGCCTCCAGGAGAGAGATAATGTCATCCGGGGGGATAATGTGTGACACCATACGGTTCTCTTGATCTACTCCCATGTTGGCAAGCCTATCTGTCACCTTATTTCCCACTCTAAGCGTGTGCCTCAGGGTGCATCCAGTAATATCCATGAGGATTTTACATTCTATGATGAGCATTGTGTGGTGTGAATTCTGAGGTGGTTTCCAATAATCAAATCAATAGCCGCAATTGAGTCCGACTCCACATCCATAGCTTCCATCCCTTGTTGTTGGATCATTTCGAGCCCCATGAATAGCTCCCAAAGCTTTGCTTCCAAACTTGTACAGTCTTCAAGCTTTCCAAAGAAACCAAGGATCCAAAGCCCTCTCTCTTCCCTGAAAACTCCACCATAGCCTTCTGGTCCCGGATTACCTTTGTTGCTGCCATCAGTGTTCAGTTTTAGTCTGCCAGTGCTCGGGAATGTCCATGAAACAAGTCTTACCGGTCTTGAGCTAGTACATGAGATGGACTGAAAACTATGCACAAATTCACTCGCAAAAATATGACTACTAGAACAGATCTCATTCGGATTAGTATCAATATTATCAAAAACTTTCCTATTCCTAGATAGCCATATCTTCCAAAGGATAACAACAATTGAGACATTCAAAAAATAACCCCGTGAGTTCGCCTTCGAGTGGTTAACCTTGCTGTAAAGCCATTCACGCTATTCCTCCAAATTACCCGTAAGGGTGTCTCGACACTAGGAATCTGAAGCCAAACATTAGCTCCCAAAGGACAATCAGAATATAAATGCATCATATCCTCGCTACCATTATTACCACGAGGACAGTTAGGTGTTCGGCTTATCAGTGCTCTGCTTTTGAAATTAAGACATATTTGGACTTCTAGTAGGAAAATAAATACATAATTAGTTTACATATTTGTTTTCAGAGGAAAACACAAATTTATCATATATGTCCAATAAAGATGGTACAAATTTAATTATATCTCTTTAGAATAATATGATTAAAATAATAAGATCTTCGCAACCGTTCAAACGGATTGAAAAATTGGAGCACTTAATTTTTTAGTAATATTTTTTAATATATAAACCGTCAGTTGTCTAATTTTTAATCCGTTTGAACAAGTGCGAAGATTTTATTATTCTGATCATATTATTTTAAATGGTCATAATTAATTTTTGTCTCTAAGGATATCATAATCACGTTTCTGCTTCACAGGAGCCTAAATAAAAAGAAGATACTGAATTATGAGAGTTCTAAAAATAAAAATTAACTCTGACCTTTTAGAATAATATGATTAGAATAATAAAATCTTTGCCCCGGTTTATACGGATTGAAAACTTGAGTACTTAGTTTTTTTAGACGGTTTATATATTCAAAAATATGGTTAAAAAAAGTAAGTGCTCTAATTTTCAATCCGTTTAAATCGGTACGAAGATTTTATTATTCTAATCAAATTATTCTAAATAGACATAATTAAATTATATTTCTAGGGCTCTCATACTTTCGTGCATATTCAGAAATACCTTTCCCATCCGGTCATTATAAATAACTTTCTCGCATACCCAAACCCATAGAACGTGAGAGAGGGAAAGATGGATAGCACAGGCAAAAGAGGAGGAAGCGAAGTTCGCGAGAGAGAAGAAGAACAAGAGTGGACGTGGGAGGGTGAAGAAAGCAGGCGATGGCAACGGAGGAGGCCGAGTCATATCGGGGAAAAGATCCAGGTCGAGCCGCGATTCACAGGAGGAGGAGGACTCGGCAGCGGCGGTGGCCGTGGAGGTCGAGAAACGCCCCTGCCTCCTCGGGTACAGTGGTGCTGCCGAGGGTCCGGTGGTTTACCGCTTCAAACTGAATGAGAACAGACAAGGCAAGAGGAGGAACCCCGGCAAGCAGCTAGGAATGCGAGTGCTCACTCCGCCCAAGTCGGGGTGGAAGCAAGCATGCTCGATGACCGTTGTCGTTGGCACGACCGTCTACGCCCTGTGGGGCTTGCCAGGAGATACTGATGCGGTAGGAAGATATATACTCTCCCACGAGGTCGTCTACTTCGATACTAGTCGTAGTTCCAAGGCGGGTTGGATTCGAGGCCCTGATATGCTCATCGGAAGGTCCCGGCGTCCCGTGGTAGAGCTGTAGCTTTCCAAGGCAAGATTTATGTTTTCGGGGCCTTTGATTGGTGCGATGAGGAGGAGGAGGACGACGACGAAGAAGGGTACGATAAAAACAATAAGATTAATGGCCCTTGGGCTGAGGTTCTTGACACCGAGAGGATCAACAGCAAATGGGAGCCTCTACCTCCACCCCCTGAGATTTATAATATTCTCCATGGTGGTGTGGACAATATTCTCGGCTCACCTATCGCCGTCTACAGCGGTCCTTCTGAACCGAAGATCTTGTTGGCCGGGTGCGACTGTGTCTACCACGTGAATTCCGAAACTTGGGAAGAATTCCGGGCCTCCCGCGTCCCCGGAATTCCCAATCTACTCCGCCCGATTTAACCGGCAATTTGATTGCCATGGGCAGCTCGCTGTATTGGACGACCAGGGGAGTCCTCCAAACATTCGACATGAGCGCCGGGGAGCTCGATGGGGTGTCAGTGGAGGGTTTCTCTACTTCGAAGTACCAAGATATGATGTGTGACGAGCCTGGTTTGCTTCATTTGGGCGGAGATAGCTTCTGTTTTCTCACCCTCAAAGAACTCGGTCCCGATCCCCCCAGCAAGATTCGCTTCCTCGATCTCAAAGGAGGTGTTCGCACTAAGTATTGCATCCTCGCGTTCCAAGATCCCAATCACCGGGGAGGTAGTGGCACCAAGATTCGCTTCTCCAAGTTCCAAGTTCGGCGTGAAGGTGGCTTCAAGGCTTCCGTTGTGTGTCGCGAAGCTTATGTTGTCGACCACCTAGTAGACACGGGTGACGCCTTCGTCCTTTAAATTTACACTCTATCGTATATCTTGCTTTTCATACCGCATTTTCCTTGTGTATTTGATTTGAACTGTTAACTTGAGAACTCAGCCTTTCATCTATATGGACACCCATCAATTTCCTCAACAGTGATAGCATAAGCACACAATACTCGTATTTAATTATTTTACTAATGCATAAAGCTCCTCAATCTATAGGATTAGATGAAACCGAATTTGCCATCCTCATGCTTATAGTGTTCAGTAGCTAAAGCTTAAGGTAATATCCAAATTGCGTTTGGTTTTTGACTTTTTGTTTGATGATTCTTGTTGAATTATGATCACTTTTCCTCAAGCACCTTTTCTAGAAAAATACCCTTCAGCTCACCGTTAATAGAGAAGAATGTTGAACCCTATGTAACCTGGAGGCTGGAACATGGATTTCGTTTGGCTACGAGAATGGGGATGGGAATGTGATATGCCACACGTCCACTAGTGGTATGATACGTGTAGGCTAGCTTTTATAAGTTCTATTGATTCCAAGATTAGAGAAGTTCTTCTTTCAAGCAACAAAATCGAGTATAATTAAGATCATTTCCCGATAATAGAACACATTTCTAGGAGCACAGTAACCAATCTTTAACATGTTCTCTTGCCACAGTTTATTTCAGTGACATACAACTTATACGAACCCTTTGAACTTTGGAGGACAAGGGCTCAAGTTATGAGGCTAGCCGCTTGTGTTATTGTTACCCTTATGTAATTAATCTGTGACATAATGAACATACCCCATCCTAAAGTACGATAACCCTTGCTATGAGCGTGTTTTGAAGTTCAAGAACACAAGAAAATCATGAAATCTTTCGCAATCAATTTTGGCCATGGAGATTGCCACGAGAATAGAATGGAAGTGCCAGGGAAGTCTAAAAACTGTTCCCAAAAGCCTCAGGGGTTAACTCTCCTTCTAATGTAGAGTAGTTACAAAGGGAAAAAACTAGTAATTTGACCGAACTGAATGGGAAGAGGTGAGCTAGAATAAGGGCAATTTGTCTACTGTCCAGTCTTCATCATGACCGAAGGTTGAGAGTCTTGAGACCATGAATTGAATTCTTGACAGGTAATGATCCTCATTATAATATCTAGGGTTCTTTTTTTAACAACTCTGCATCAAAATGTAGCGCGTCTTCATCTGACCAAAGGTTGAGAGTGTTGAGACCACCTTGTATTCCATTCTTGGCAGCTAAGTGCTCCTCATTACAATATCTAGGTTTTTTGGTAACATATAACTGCTTGATTACCCAGAAGGGCCAGAACATACAAAATTTCAAGAACAGGATTCTAACATTGGAATTCCAAAATCACCACTACCATTAACCATGCACGGAATCGACCGAAACATAAAAATTTCGAGAACATAATTGTGATATAGAAACACATCCAAATACCATGAAACACAACGGACCTTTTATCCCTGAAATCACGCATCAGCTGTACAAACTTGGTATACTCCTTGGAGTCAGAGCCGAATGCTTCTCTCACAGATTGGATGAATTCGAACTTCGCTGTCATGGGATGGGTCCCTGTCGACTCATCTCTGCACACCGGAAAACAAAAACGTTAAAATGGTAAAATTGCACTCGCATACACATGGAGAGATTTACTAAGATCACATTGTACACGAAATCACAATTTCCAAGAGGGTTTTACGGAAGAACACCAGAATCATATGGAAACGAAAGAAATTAAAGAATGTACTCACGATTTCAGTTTCCTAAGTCAAATCCCTGCATAATTATGTCTTGTTCGGATGAGAACTTGAAAAAAAAAATTCAACTTCAAAAACACTGATTACTATACTTTTAATCATTACTCTAATTTCTCTCTCCATTCATTATTTCTATTAAAACTCTGATGAACAAGGCATTAGCTTTTGAAAAATATCTCAACCTCTAATTCACTATGGCTGCAGAGATTGATGCTAAAAAAATGATGAGTGGGACATTTTTCTTCTTCTTGTCAAGCTAACATACCAAGAAAAAAAATCTACGGAAAAGATTCACAGCAGATGCGACCCATATCACACTAACTTTGAATCTACAGAACTTATTCGGTATTTATATGGGTAAAATCGTACTACTATATAGGTTTCTGAAGCAATAATCTGACCTAGTACATCATAAACCAAGTCAAAACTGCCTGATCGAGATAGAAACTATACCTCTCAAACCAGTCTAATAATTGATCTCCAACACTGCAATAGGAATCATTCATTCAAAAGTTCTGAGAACAAACCATCGAAGATGAAAATGTACACATAAAAAACTGAAAATGTACACAAATCCTACGCTCACTCTACCATCTATCCCCTTCACTGAGCAAAGATACTGAAAATGCACACACAAAGCTCGTTTACAGTTTGACAACTATTCTGCGCGTAGCTTCTGGTGTTTGACATCAAAAAATAAGGTTGTAATAACGAAACGGACATGTGAGAATTTTTTCCTTGCTAGTGGAACGAGAAAGACATGGATCTATATTGATTACGCAATCAAAGGTCCAAAAAATATCATAATAGAAAAATTCTCCTTGCTGGCAGAGTGGCATTCTGAAAAAAGAAAGGTTTTGGAAAGAAAAAAAGAGTGGATTCCCTTTTGTGAGCAAGAGCCCATCCTTGATCCAAGCCGAGTTTTGCATTCCTTAGCTTGGTGCAAAAGGCTTCTCACGGGTCCTTTTCAAGCCCATCTCGAATATGATGCGGTAGGGTACTCGTGACCCTGGTGGTGGCTGCCACGTCCTCACACTTAAATGCCGCCATCTTTGCCTTCCTATTTTAGGCATCCGCGACTTGGTTGATCCGTCCAAGTTTATACTCTTAACACCATATCAATCAAACTTGGCAGGTTTGTCTTGCTTGCCATCGTCCCTGTTTTGGCATGATTATTCTAGGTCAGTAAGTTACTCGGCGCCACATTCTCTAAGTTTCAAAGTTGATGGCGGACTACACAACTCTCAGATTGAGAATGTGATCCACAGTCCAAAGAGCCACAACAACGGACACCTTTTCCCATTTGTTCGATCATGAGTTTCATGAATCAGGTAAGAACCTCCTAAAAGTCGCAACCAAATCTGGCCTGTCATGAAAGACAATGCGAATTCACCTGCAAGATAAACGAAGAGAAAATAAAAGATGTAATTGCCAAGAATGGACCTCCAAGTACTCTGTCATACAACTATTTGTCGAACTCGAGTTTAAACATGCATGTGTTTTAAATAGCAGTACTGGGATACCTATCAGTGTATGCAGTATGCTACCAATGGATTGATCTGAGATTGAAAATCCTGATTCAAACCCAGCTCTACATTTTTTATACCCGTCAAGCAATCGAAGCCAGATGAAGTCAGTAGCAACTGACAATCTTCGAAGAATTAATTTAGGCACAAAAGCTTATCCTTAACTTGTCCCTAATCGAATTTCTTCATGCCATCAAGCTTGCCATATTTTATGCTCACATATTTATTCTCATGGCTTTTTTTATTTCAGTGACACGTGTTCACCATGGATGAACGCATCCTTACCTGTTCATTGTGGATGAACGCATCCTTACTTGTTCACCGTGGATGAATTCGTCCTTTATGAACAAATGTGTCCTTTCCCTTGGTAACTATTAGGAATAGTCACTTGGTGGTCAATAAATAGGATGTTCCCTATTCATTCTTTATGGATTCGATAACATGTTTATGTCCATATATAATTTCATCTAGTCAGAGTCATTTATTTGGAGAGAGTACAAAACACAAGGAGGTTCACCAGACCCACCGATTGAAGTGCTGTTTTTGTGGGGAGTTCGATCAAGTAGTGCGGGGAGATAGACGTTCATGCAAATCGTAAGCACCGTAGCAGCGACGAATCTATCTTTAAGTACAGAGTGCCACACTCACCTTGATCACAATTTTGTTGCATTGATTGCCAAGTTTTGAGTTTCAATTTTATTGTACTCATATTATTGGTTTTATCACAAAAAGTAAACATATTTTTCCAACACCCCATATCAAACAGAATTTGCAGTTTCACATTGATGTTTAAATTGACCTCATGCCCCAATCATATTGTAGAACTCTTCCTACAACAAATAGATAAGCAAAAAACAACCGAGAGAAGACAACTATAATGCTCAAGTTTATGTTAAGGTATAGACCTAAACTGTTATAAAATCCCAAAATAACAAGGAAAAAAGAAGAAGAGATGTTATTAAACTTATATCATATCAAGTTTTTCTCATCCATGATACAAATGCTCGAGGATAGAGCATCATGGACTTAAAAACCGGCTGCCACATAGCATATCGGCCGCTACATAGTGGTTTTTCGGACCTTTAGTACTGCAACACATTGCTATACCAGTGCTTCCAAAAATTCTTATCCGTATATCGAATATTCATATTTGTATCTGCTTGTTCCCACTCTGTATCGCTTCGACTGCTACAGGTGTGGCTTTGGCATAAAAAATGATCTAAAAAAACTCACGGCTGCTACACTCGAATTTTGCTATGTATCATTTGATGTTCCCGCTTAGGGATGGCAATCGGGGCGTTCGGGGCGGATATGGTGAATTTCGTACCGAATCTCCGAAACCGAACCCCTACTCATATCCGCCCTGATACCCGAACGGGGAGAGTACAAAGAAACCATAACCGAACCATTTGGGGTCCGGGTAATCCCTGAACCAATTGGGTACCCGAAGTGGAAACCGTTCAGAAAGATGATTGAACCATCGAACCGTAAAAACCGAAGACGGGTCAGTTGAACCGCCAACAAATCCTTTAACTATGATACTGCCACCAATTAATGCAATTAGCTGGCAAGTTAATGAAGGTTAATGGCCACTTCTCAAATAAAAAAAAGGAAGAAGGTTGATGGCCCACCTTTAAAGTGTAAAGAGTTCTTGTCTGCTGAACATTGGAGTTGAGCCTTATATAGGGTGAAGAGGTAAGTCTTTCATGGTTCACTGTTTGGGAATATATTTTGGAATATAAAGATATTAATGCTTGTTTTTTGACCCTGCGCCAGTCCCATGATTTTAGTTAAGTGTTGACAGAAAATGGCGAATAATTTTTGGAACTACTGGCTAGGAATATGACATGCTGGCCCAAAGCACATATAATTTGTGCATGCCATGTTACTGGATGTGTTTTTTCAATGGTAGGTCTCAAGAAAGCAACCCAAGGAGAGACAGTCTCTGTGTTTGAGGACTGATCACATTTATCACGTTTACTTCCCATTTACTTCCGATTGAGTGCATTTTGTGGTTAGGGTTTCGGAATATGTGAATAGGGTTGCCATATTAATGCCGTTTTATGATTTTTTGGCTAGGGTTTCCCTATATATGGTTAGGGTTTCGATATTATGCTCATGGACTGTATTTGTAAAAGAAATGGTGAAATTGTCCCCCCAAAATTATCTTGATTACAATATTAATTCGATAGGTTGTTAGAAATGGAAAAAAATGGTTAACGTAGTTGAATGCGGATCCACTTTGTAATATAATATTTGCGTATTTGAATGCGGAGTAATTTTCTAACATAGTAGTAGTTGAAGACTTGAAGTTTAATTGTTTTTGAGGTGGATAGGATGACAAGATTAAACAGAACCCAAATAAGGAGAAGAAGAAACGAAGAGGCAGACATGACGTTATCAGCCTTTTTTATTTCTACGTTGTCTGTGTTTCGTCTCTACTTCTTCATCACCTTCACAACACGATGTCTATGTCCACACTTGTCTCCGAATCTGAACTTTTACTAGACCCAAGTAGATAACCTCAATGGGCGAGGGGTAATAAAGTTGATTGCTATGATCAGTTGAGGGTGAAATATGCATACGTTCTTGATGTTGTGCTTTTTAGTCCGAGATGTTGGATTAGGGGACTCATGCTACATACGTCTTGAGGAGAGGTGTCACGACCCAAAACCTACCTTGGAAGTCATGACCGGCCAAGCGGGTGTTAAGCCGTCGAAGGCCTACACATATTCTAGTTTTGGGATTTCTCGCATATCATTATCATTATAAACCATATAAGCAAGGTATGCGGAAGCGTAGAATAAATAGCATAATCCCAGAGCTTCTAGGTGTACAAGTATAATAATTACAAACCATTAGGCTACACATGATTCACCACGATTATTCTAGCACCCCATTCAGCCCACAACTTGCTATCTACCTTAACCCGAAAAATTGGAAAAAGTTTTCATAAGCCGAAGCTCGGGTGAGAAACGTATACCAAAGTTACAAGTTTGACCGTGGAAATACCCCACATTATAAAACAATTCAAAGCAACATTTCAAATATTTCATTGACCATCCAGTACATGCAATTTTGTCCGAAGTTCATTTCTTCGGTCCAAGAGATGGACCCTTTTCATTTCATTTCTCTTTCCACTTTTGCACTTTTAAGCGATAATAGCATTCAACGGTATTTATTGCCAGTCGGTTGGGGAGCGACCCCATTGAAGAATGGTAAGATATCATTACCCGGTGATGCCTGACTGCATCTCCTACCATACTTCACGCCACTAGTATCTTTATCTGTCCCCTAGCACTCGGGACACCGTTCGAATGAATCATATTATCACGAGCATGTACGTACTAGCAACTATAGTAAAATTCAAGTTTCCAAAACATATTGCCATGGTCTAATTTAACTGAAACTCAAAATTATTTATAAGCCAGCCATCGCATGCATTGACATCAATTAAACCAAGTAGGAAGTTCAAATTCTATATTTTCCAGCAAAATCAAGCAATGGCATCTCATTCCAAAATTTTAGAAAATACATGTAACTAAGGTATGCGCAACTCACAAAAAAAAGTAGCGTTTAGCTTTAACACGCGATCACTTCACTCCACAACACTTGCACTTGAACACATAATTATCGTGACAATTTCTCACAAAATCACCTTTACTACCAACTTATCTAAAACTAGAATAGTATCATTTTATAACTTTGTTTCAGCCATCTTCCATGTAATCCATCTTAGGACAAAATTCCCAAGTTTTTTTTTTTTTGCTCGGCAAAAGCGAAATTTTATAACACTCGAAAGGATACATCGAGAGGGAAAGCTGAGGAGCACACAAGCTCAGACTCAACCTAGGGAGGGGGAGACGCAAATCATCCAGCAGGGGGTTGAATGATTAATGCCAAACAATTACAATTTTAATGCATGAATACCATCAAAAAAACTTTTGAAATCCTCTACAGAGTACAATCTAATATTGAATTTGACTTTGATCCACATAGCCACCCTGAACTTGATTATGTCCACTACCTCCTCAGATCTTGCAATCGCATCCTTAAAAATATACCCATTCCGCGTCATCCAAATGGACTAAATTGTTGCCTAAAAGCAAGCTTCCCAAATGTGTTTTTCCAAGTTACGGAAATTATTATCAAACCACCAACACAAAAGATCCGCTATCGAAGGCGGGCAAACCCATTTAGTGTGCCACCAATCCAAGATCTGGGTCCAAATGTACCAAGAAAATTGACAGTGAAGGATTAAATGGTTGGGAGTTTCCAGTTGGAGTGAACAAAAAGGGCATAAGGAATCATTCAAGGCAATATTCCTGTTCAATAGAACTGACCGTGTGGCCAACCTTTCTTGAATCGCCTTCCACGTCAGAACTTCCACCTTAGGGGGACAGATGTTTTTCCACAGGGAGCTCAGAATAGGATTTCGATATTGGGTCTGCACTTCCCACTGCTCGTAGACTGATCTTACTGAAAAGTTCTTATTACCCGTCCAATTCCATGTTAGAGTGTCCGGTTTGGATGGATCCATGAGATACGATTGTAACCTTAGTTCCAGATTCCTTAACATCAGATTCTCCCTATCACATAAATGTCTTCTAAACACCAGCCCCCAATTTCCATTAGTCGCCCCTTCCCATATGTTGCTGACAACTCATCCTGTTGAGTGGATGATAAAAACAGCCTTGGAAAATCTTCTTTTAGTGTTTGGGACCTAACCATCTGTGGTTCCAAAAATAAGTATTCTGTCCCGAGTACACATGGATTTTGAAACCCTCTTGCACAATACCTCCAATACTAGACCTAGGATCACCAATCGAACAACTGTCTTTCCAAATGGAAGATACTGAACCTCTCGTAGGGCATACCGGCAACCAACTCCTCTGGTCCAGCCTATATTATCTCTCACCACTCTTACCCATAAGGAATTGCTGTCTTTGTTGAATCTCCACCACCATTTAGCAAGCAGTGCTAAATTTTATTTCAAAAATCTCTTCACCCCTAAGCCTCCATTTTCTTTCTTCTTTGCTATGCTATCCCATTTAACCAAATGCAGTTTCTTCTTATCAATGGTATCCCCCCAAAAGAATTGACCCTGCAACTTTTCCAACTTCTTTGCCACTGCCACTGGCATTTTGAAAATTGACATAAAATACACAGGCAAGTTAGACATGTTAGAATTAATTTGATTGAGTCTCCCACCAGAGGAAAAAGTTCTACTTCTCCATAAGCTTAGTTTCTTTTGGGTTCTATCAATCACAGGTTCCCATGTCTTCACATTCCTAGGATTTGCTCCCAACGGCAATCCAAGATACTTGATTGGCAGGGCTTCAACTTTACACCCCAATACTTGAGCAAGGGCAAGCACTTCATGACGACTAACATTTATACCACACAGAGAACTCTTTGAAAAATTTACCTTCAAGCCCCACATTAGCTGGAAATTCCTTAGAATCCTCTTGATGTTAAACATCTCTTCCTTATCATCATTGCAGAAAAGGATCGTATTGTCCGCAAATTGAAGATGTGATAACACTAATCCATTGTGACCCATCTCCACCCTTTTAATAATTCCTTTATCCTTAGCTCTTTCCAACATGATGTTGAGAGCCTCTGCTACTATATTGAAGAAAAAGGGAGATATAGGGTCTCCTTGTCTAATGCCTTTCTGAGTAATAAACTCCTTTGTCGGTGATCCGTTGATTAAGACAGACATAGAGACTGAAGAGCAACACTCTTTAATCCATTCGCACCATTTATTCCCAAAGCCCACCTTCTTAAGCATATCCAACATAAAGCCCCAATTCACACAGTCATAGGCCTTTTCGAAATCCAGCTTCAAAATAAGTCCCCCTCTAGGCTTTTTCTTCCAGTTATGTATAACCTCAGTGGCGACAAGGACCCCATCCAAAATCTGTTTGCCCCCAATAAAAGCAGCTTGAGCCTCTCCTCCAAACGAAGACAAATGATTCCTCATTCTGTTTGCTAGGACTTTAGCAAGAATTTTATATATCCAACCGACCATGCTAATAGGCCGAAATTCTTTGAACGAAGAGGGGCAGTCAACTTTAGGGATAAGGGAGACAAAGGTAGAGTTAACACCTCTGGCTAACTTCGCGTTCGCGTGAAATTCTGAAAAAAATTGCAAGATGACGAGTTTCATGAACTCCCAACCCTTATTGACAAAGGAGAAATTGAAGCCATCGGGACCTGGAGCCTTGTTATTGCTGCACCCTTTTAAAGCTGCCATGATTTCACCCTCCTTAAACTCTTTTTCTAACTGATTTGTTGCATCTTGGGATAAGGTTCTAGGGAAGACTCCCCCTAGTACAGCTCTCTGGCCCCTTTCCTCTCTGAAATGATTTCTGAAATAGTCAACGGTTGCCTCTTTAATGTCTAAAGGATCTTCTAGCACTCTTCCATTCACCAAAATTGATCCCACCATGTTCCTCTTGAATCTATTGTTTGCAATAGTTTGGAAAAATTTGGTATTTTTGTCCCCCAATCTCAACCAGTTCACTCTAGACTTTTGTCGCCATAGTGACTCTGAAAGCTTAGATAACCTCCAAAATTCAGACTTGGACTTACATCTTGCTGCCTTCTCATCCGGCGTGAGTTGCCTGTCCTCTGCTAAAATGTCAAAATGGTGAAGCTCAGATTCCACTTTAAGCAATGCACAGTTAATATCCCCAAACTCTTCCTTATTCCAAACTTTCAATTTGGCTTTGATTGCCCTCAATTTCTGGAGAATGATGAAACCTGCCCAACCGTCCACCTGTACATTGTTCCAAGTTTCTTCAGCTAACTTCAAATAGCTAGGGTTAGATAACCAGACATCCACAAATCTAAAAGGTTTTGGACCCCAATCACGATTATCGTCTGAGATTGAGATAGGGCAATGATTAGAAATCAATATAGGTAAACCCCATTGAAAAATTTTGAACCTCAATATCCACTCCAGAGAGCATAGGAACCTATCCAAACGGCTATGAATAGCCTGATCATGGAAATTTGTCCAGGTGAATTTCCTACCTAGCATTGGTAGGTCACTGAGTTCCATTGAGTTACAAAACTCAATGAAATCCTTCATGCCTCTATCCACCCTTAAACATCCCACTCTTTCACTAATCTCTTTGATTTCATTAAAATCCCCCCCTATACACCATGGTTCCAGACTTGTTGCTTTAATCCTAATCAGCTCTTCCCACACTTCCCTACGACCTACCACCTCATTTGGGGCATAGATATTAACCAGAATACAAGGAAAATTGTCAAGCAGAACCCCTTGTAACATAATAAAAGACCTATTGATTGTAATATTTGAGGCTCTGAAAAAATCATTTTTCCAAATAGAAAGAATTCCCCCTGAAGCTCCCACCGAGTTAGAACATGCATATTTAAAATTAGTACCTCCCCAAATATTTTGAATAGCTGACCTGTCCAAAGAATCCAGTTTAGTTTCCTGCACCCACACCATATCTGGTTTCCTCTTCTTGATGAGCTTGTAGAGGAATCTTTTCTTGATTGAGCTCCCCATACCCCTTATGTTCCAAGAAATAATCTGCATTACAACTGAAAACAAAAAATCCAAAATCACCACAAATCAGTCACAAATATTTATACCTCGTTGTTCCTCCCCTCCACCCGGGCACACTCCTCGGTTTCCATTTCAATCATTCTTCTGAGACACTGTTCGTCCGTAGGAGTATAACAAACCCCCAACTCGGCACCGACCGCCATCGTGGCTCTAACCTCTCTTTCAATTGGAGAGGTACTTTGCAAGGTCTCACCTGAGGAGGAAAAGGAGCCAGACCCATTTGAAACTTCTCTCGCCGTCTCGTCTTGAATGAGTAAAAGGTTCGACAGTTGCCGCCTCCTTCTCTTCTTGCACGCTACATCGTTCAAATCTACAAGGAGGTTGATGCAGGGGAGATGAGACGAGCTCCCTTCGACAGGCTTCAGAAAACCGCCTTGAGCACCTACAGTCTCCATCCCATCTGATGAAGTATGGCTCCTCTGCAGACAGGGGTCAACGGAGTTCCCTAGAGTTTTCTTTTGATTCTGCCCGAGGCTCCTTTGGGAGTGGATTAAAAGGCTGCCCTGCACGTCGCAGGTGTTTCAATGGCGCGAAAAAGCGCCAATCCCGATCTGAAACAAACACCGTGCAACATGGCCCCCCTTTCCTTTCCAGCATCTTTTCCCCTTTAGGTACTCAAGGCCTTCAAGTTCCATCTACCCTCTCATGATTGAAGATGTAAAAGAGCAGAGTAGTGCCTTTGTGGATGTGAGTACCCACAACCTCCAATAGTGGTACTGATACTCGTTGTCTTAGTATGTGGCATCATATGACCATACAGATGTTAAAGAATTTCACAGAAAAGTCTAGGCTTTGAGGATGAACCCAAATAATATCTGTGATTTCGTTGGTGTATGGATTTGTACTAAACTCATGGAGGTTTCTTTTATCTAGTAGTTGATTCAAGACAAACTGAGTAGGACTTAGACCGCCTAGTTCTGCTATGTTATCTGTATATTTGAGGTTGTATATGCTCTGGGCACATGTAGTGTTTAACGGGTTTTTCTTTAAAACACTAAGAATTTCACGAGGCGCGGTGTTGTTCGCCATGTCACGCACAATTTCTTTCTCCTCTAGTGTTAGCCTTGATGGGTACTCATGCCCATCAAAATATTCTGCTGTTTCATGGTTATAGAAACCACATTCAACCCTTACACCACACATGACACCCGTTGGAGGTATTGGTATACCTCGTAGTTTAAATGGGCACTCGCATTTTTTTGTCCCAGTATTCTTTTGCGAGAATTGCCTTTCAACTGCATTCCTTGCCGATCTATACTTTCCACTTCTTTCACAACTAAGAATGCACTTTGGCAGCTTGCCACCAATTAAACTAGCAGATTTCTTAATGACAACGACAATACCATTTTCCATACCGACTCTCCGCACTCAAGCTACCATGTCGTCTCTACTTTGAAAAATCTATAAACAAGAAAACAAAATGTATAAGTGCAACATGATCCAGTCTAATATGCATAATTTCTATACTTTTAAATTAAATAACTAATATGAATAAGAACAACGGTAATAACTAACCTCGTTAGTTGTGAATTCGGGTGTATAATCACGAAAATTATGGGAGACGCCCTCACCACTAGAAACATCATTCTCAACGGACCAACTATCTAAAAATGACAAGTTGTAGTTATTCATAATGTTCTTCTACGTTTTACGAAATAGGTGTGGAAAAGGAGGGAGGAGCCGTGACAAAGGAAAAGAGAGAGAGAGATAAATGATGAAAAGATGGTGATGTTGGAGGGATAAGCAGGGAGAGGGAGGTGATGGGAAGAAGATTGTGATTTTAGAAGGATAATGCTGGATATATAAGGATAAAGTGTGATGGATGAATGGTTATAGTTAAAGATAGGAAGATAACAAAAAAATCTGAATGTGTGGTTGTAATTGAAGATAAAAAAAAAAAATCTAAATGAGTGGTTATAGTTAAAGATAAGAAAATAAAAGGAAATCTGAGTAAGTGGTTAGAAATAAAATAGATAAAAGATATAAATAAATACAAAATTAATAAATTCAATAACATAAAAGAATTATAAAATTTTAATAAGAGTAAAATTTCAATAACAGAAAGAAATTTACTCACATATATAATATTAAATAATTTGAAAATATATATAAAGAGTAAAAAAATAAGTGTTCCGATTTTTAATTCGTTTGAATTGGTGTGAAGACCTTATTTTTCTTATCATTTCATCCTAAATGGTCGTAATGAATTTTTGGCTCTAAAGCCTTTCAATAAGCACCCTAAGAGAGACCTGAAACTAAATAAGGAGCATTAGGGTACTTGTTGAAAGGCCTTCGAGCCAAAAATTCATTATGACCATTGAAAATAAAATGATAAAAAAAAACAAGATCTTTATACCGATTTAACCGGATTGAAAATTGGAGCACTTAAATAATATTAAATAAATAAAAGTGTAAAAAGATATAAAAGTTATTAAGTAAATAAATGAAAAATAAAAAAATTGGTTGAATTATTGCCGGGGGTATTTTGGTCTAGAGGGGTGGGTGTCAGGGAGCGCACAAAGAGATTTGCTTAATGTAATTAACAAATATAATATCCTTATACATGAATATATATACTTCGGTGGATTCAAAAGTTGAATCCAACACCCATTTCACCCATGCATGCCACATGTCACCACATTGCACCACGTGGCGCTCGCGCCCAATTGTCGCTATTCAAGTCCGTTCGCGTACAAATTCCAGTCTCCAAAAATTCTTATAATTTCAACATAAACAAATAAAAATATGAGGATCATCGTAGTGGAGTTCGATTTTCAAGAAAAAATCATAACTTAAAATAACTCGTACAGTGTATCAGATGTAACTCAATTGTCCCTTAATATTTACAAAATTAAATCAGGATCCATTTGTTATACAGACTACGATTCGCTTCCTATAGCCCATCTTATCATTAGAATTTAAATTAAAGTGTTGAGTTCCTATTCGGATCACGTGAAAATTTTTTAAAAGTCAAGATTTTACAAGAGGGTTGCCATTTTCTTGTGGATTATTTCATACCATACAAAGTAGAGGCGTACGAAATATGAGTTTTGGAGATCGAGTGAAACAGTAAGCAGGCATTTCAATGTGATGTAGAACACGTGGAGGCCCAATTCCATGATCAGTTGGACCGAGCCAAGCCCCGAAAGTCCAAACGATGTTTAATTTCAGATTACCCAAATTGGTTAAATTCGGGCGAGCTCGGAATAGGCCCAAACTTGGTGGGCTGACTTATTTTCGCGCTCCGGTCCATACTCATTACCCTAAAGGTTGATGATGAACGGTGTTTTTCGGCCTAATTCCTTCGTTTAGGCTTTCAATTGCGTTATTTTGCCGTTTTAGGAAAGATTTGATTCGTTAATAACTCTTAGTCCGTAATTCCTTTAAAGTTGATTCTTTTTGGGAAAGTCTTGTTTTTCTTTCCCGTTTTCAATTTTAGGAAAAGCCCCAAATTATGGGACTTTTTATTTTCCAAGTTTATTTTTAGGGTTTCTAGGGTTTTGCCTATTTAAAGGTTTGTAACTTAGGGTTTATGCAGCTTTTATCAATAATATTCAGACTTTGTCTTTTTCTCTTGAGGATTCAAGAACTGCTCGTAGCTACGAGTACCTATCATTCGTTTGATTAGTACGCAACTAATCTTTTTGTGATTTCCGCTGCGTCACAATGCCGTGCTCCAAGCCATCTTGCGGCTTTACAACATGCTCCTAGAAAAGCCCTAGCCTATTCCTCCTAACTACCACGATAGTAGATGAAGTTGGTTTCATGCAGGTACATTCGAGTTCAATTAATGAGATTTCTTCCATTTCCAATCATAAACTCTCCCATAAGTACTCTTCCCCATAAGTTCTCACTCCACTTGTTTCATAATTTTTTCTAGAATTGTCTTTGGAGTTTTGGATGGGTCAACATACGTGCCAGTTAATCCCCCGGCAGTCGACAAGCCACGGAATTGGTCAAGGAAGGGTGAGATCTCTACTAATGTGTTAGGTGTTTGTACTCGAGACCAAAAATTTTCCTAGGTTTTGTCTGGTTGGGAACGAAGCAAGGGTTGGGGCAAACGAAGCAAATGCACCAATCATTGAACTTTGAAAATTGAACACCCTTTGCAATCTTAGCTTTTGCAATCTTAGCTTGTGGATGATCCTAATAAGTATAGATGCAAAAAAAGAAAATTTTTTTTTTTGACCTTTTAATATTGTAAATAGATTTGGAAAAAAATTCAACATAAAATTAAGACTCACTTGGATATGTGCTTCCCATACATCATCTTCGGCCACTACCCTGTGTTGGGTTGGATCCCAATGAAACCCGGGAACATTAATTAGGTTCAGTATTACCCAATAAGTCTGCTTCCACCTCTTAATCTTGGCTTCAATATGGTATTCCTCAATAGGAAATTCCACGGCCATGAGACCTTGCAGATAATTCAAGTAATCGGGACGAAAGATTCCATCCTCAGCATTCCACATCGTCGATTGTACCATGCTCGTAAGGGCCCAAAGCAACAGAGTCTCCTCTGCCTCACTCCAAATTTTTCGAGCCATAGAACAAATCAGAAAAATTATGAAATTTAACCTTCTTTGTTTTTTTTTTTTTTTGTAAGGAATAATTTGTACTTGGAATGAATGAAGGATGGAGCCATGCCTTCTATTTATAAGAAAATTGGAAACTAAACATTCAACAAATAAAATTAGATAGGCCAACAAATTCAACAAAAAAAAAAACAAAATTGCTTACTAACCATTCATAAGAAGAAAATTGGGTATGCCAACAATTCCACACAAAAAATAAGCCTACTAACCTTTCAAAATAAGAAATTTGGATACTCATCATTCAACAAAGAAAATAAGGTATAAAATAAACTTAACATTTTACATTTCATAATAAATTAACAAAATAACAAAAATATACAAAAATTTTTTATATATTAATTAAATAATATATTTAATTATTATATTAATTAACTAAATTATTATTGATTATTTGTGAACAAAATTAATCAAAGTTGGAGGCCAAGTCATTATATAGTTAATCAAATGAATAATCTAATTCTAACACTGCACAAGGACTAATAAGTCATTTGTTAGCTTTTTACATCATACACCCTTCCTTATACACTTAATTTATCCTCCATCCAAACCAAGCATTAATTTATCCCCATTTTTTAATACATCATCCAAACTATCTATTTTTTAATACAATATCTATAAGTGTCACATCAATATGGGCTGATAAGCACCCGATATTGCAATATAAGGTGCGCTAGGTCTTTAGTTTAGTCTAATTTCATTGCTAATTTTTGTTATCTTTAACTGTTTTTGCTTGTAGAGTTTGTTAATTCTGTTTTGTAGGAAAATCATCCAAATAAAGGAGTTTTAAAGTCCAAAGCTTGGCAAGATTATTCAAAGCGGAAAGATGATCAAGAACGAATTAATCAAGTTCCAAAGCCTAGGCAGGAATGACCCGATGGTGACCCGACGGCTAGAATTTCAAGGCAAAGCAGTGCAAGACCACGGCTGGAGTTATTGGGCTCGGCATCGATGGGATAAAGGAAGTTACATCGATGCCGAGGGGCTTATCCAGGAAGGCAGCTAATGCGCTCGGCATCGATGGAAAGAAATACATTACATCGTTGCCAAAACCTTTAGCATAGCAATCTAAGCCCTTCTTCATCGATGCCGAGAGCCTTAGGAGCGGAATTGTGAAGCATCTTGTGGAATATTCCATGCGCGATTGAAGCCGATATAAAAGGGGTGATGTCATTTGGTTGAAAAACAAGTAGAATAGATTGGATTGTACAACTTTTAGATCTAGGATTAGATTTCCTTGCATTTTGAATTGTTCTTGAGTGTTCTTCATTTCTAGCCTTTAATATTTTAATTTTTGCTTTTATTAATTAGTTTCTGCCATTATCGTCTTCATTAAAGTTATAGCTACTCTTCCGATCTATCATAATCTCTAGTTTATTGCAAGTGTTGTTATTTCAAATTATGTTAGCTAGATTTTTGATTGCTATTATCTTTTTAAATATGTGTGAGTAGCTTTTCAAGGTTAGGTCATAGGTTGATTAGCACCTTATGGCTCGAGTAAAAATTGCGTTTTTCACCAATAAAGTTTAAATCTTTGGTTCGAAAATCGATGTGGGATTCGGATTTGTTTGTCAAATTGCTAATGTGTTAACCTCTTTGGTCATGTGTAGGTAAGAGCACTACCTACTTACCACACATGATGCTTGGAGCTCTGTCGCTCGAGGTGTTTGCCAAATGAACTCTAGAACTAGCTTGATAATCGAACCAATTTATCTTCCGGGTTGAGAACTTTGGTTGAGTATCTTAAACCGCGTAATTGGGTGAAGAATGTGATTTAACTCGAGTCGTTGGTGTTAGCAATTCCTAGATCTAGCCTCTCTTTTCCCTAGTTAATTCGCTTTTAAGTTAGACCTTTTAATTTCCACTGCTTAAAGTAAAACAAAGTTGGCTGTCCAAAAGCCAAAAACCCGTGCTTACTCCTACAAATCCAACCAAGCCGTTCTAATTATTCCCTTGGGTATGATTTCGGTCTTCCGAATTATTATGCTTCAATTGGACACTTATACCCTACGCTTAGGGTGATCTTATTCCTTATATCGGAAAGAAAACGAAGTATGGGCCCTCCATTCTTAACTAATACTGTACTCCTTACTATATTATCCTCATTCATAAATAATACACCAAAAACTCATACCGCATCCAATCTGCCCTCATGGCCGGTTATTTCTCTTTCTGATCATGCCTAGTCTTTACAGCCATTCGATCAGATGAATAAAATCCTTTTATTTTGCCAAATATAAAAAAGAAAAACAAGAAGAAGTTCTAGCACCACGCATGCATGCTAATTAGCTACATATTTGGAAGTGAGAAGAGGAGCGAGAGAAGAAAAATACTTGTTTATTCATCTAGTACTCCAATCTAATAGGAGTACATCAAAACAAAGCAAGCAAGCTTACATTAATTACATACATATAGATAGAATAAATAAAGGAAAACCCAAACAACAATAAAGACATTAATTAAACTAGTACTACACATGACTTAAAGGTGAAAAACAAATTTCAAAATTAACCACACACACAATGACAACCTAGCTCTCACACTTGCCAATGTTATGTTTGGCAAGTATTGCCGCATCTGGTTTAATTAGGAGTACCGATATCACTCCATATTGTCCAACAAACGTTTTAGCATCATAAGGCGTTTCCTTTGAAGCTCTAATGGGAAGGCGTTTCCTTTGCTGCATAATAAAAACAGGATCTCATACAAATAAACCATTGTCGCACACCAATAGGATACCTTAAAAAATCCCTCAGAGTAACCATACGATGGTGATATGAAGCTAAATGACTGCCCATAGGCTAGCATCATAAATAAAAGAGCGCCTTGCAGTAGAACAAATAAGTCATTCAATACTGGGAGGACAAATATTATCACCGCCATCGAGAGAACAAAGGCACATGTGTTCAATCCATAAAAATTGAGGAAGGCAGATCCATAAGTATCTGCAGGAGCGTCCTTGAACAGTAGTCGTTTGATAGGATTGTCAGTGGGAATGGATAAGGTGGCGTTAATAAAACTGGTGTTAGCACCAAATAGGTTGCTGGTGGACGAAACCGTGGCGTTGACATTACCGCCATTTGAAAGAAGGTTGTTGCCGCCACCGCCTACCCCTCCAGGGGGGCTAAGTACAGCTGTGAAGGTCGCAGTTGCAATTAGCACAGCTACCACCAGTCCAATATTACGCAGCTCCATTGACACTTCTCTATCCATAAAAACCTTAAGTTTATAGACTACTTCGAAAGGTTGCGCTGGCGAATTTAAAAATTTAGCAAGACTATAGTCATTCTTAGCAGAGGATGAACTTTTTAAAGCTCCTGCACAACGTAAAGTATTCACAATCGATCTAGCTTCATCGCTCTGCTCACTCTGCTCAAGTAGCAGAGCGATGTCCATTGCAGTCTGTGTCTCTGAATTCTCCGCATTTCTGTCCGCAAGGGACTCTTTAACTAATAACTTCACCATCTGCACAAGGCACACAAACAAATCAGCAATTTATTAAGGTAATGATTTTTTATTTTTATTTATTTTTAGATAGGGAAGCCTAAGCGATGGAGTTAACTTATTACAATAATGATTTACTTTGTACAGATTCGGAAGCCTGGGCAATGTAGTAAAGTGCTTAACTCTGTTAAACACAAAATACAGATAGACTATTATACCATTACCATGTTAACAGTGGCTTTCTCCTCACTCACAACCATGCACATGTAAGTTCCCATTTCGTATTAATTTTCCTGAGAAAATTTCTCCAAAACTACCAGCCGCGCGTTCTTGTATACATATTATAAGGCACATAAAATTCCATTCTTTCAAACTTTTGATAGCAGTGGCGCCGCTATGTTCAATAAGGGGTCGCCTAAACCCATGGTGGGAAAAAAAAATCTCCTGCTATTGGAGTATAATTTTGGAGTAGATAGGAAATGACCCTATCGAAATATAGCTTGACACCATTAATGTAGGATGCAAAACACTTGATAATTATCCCATTACGAAGACCAACCACCAATTTTCTGCCGTGCTTGTCTCTCTCTCGCTAAAAGTTTTATTTAGGTATGTATAAGTGATGTAATAGTTGGACTCAAATTACAATCTGGTTAATAAAGAGGACATTTTGTTCGGACAAAAAGGTCAAGTGACTTACTCCCTCCGTCCCTTTTTTTGAGTCCAGTATTCCATTTTGGACTGTCCCTTAATAAGTGTCCATTTTGTAAAGTTAGTGAGTAAAAGTTGGTGCATTGACTATTTTGTCCTTAAAAGTAGATTCCATTTTGAAAAGTAAGTGAGTAAAAGTGTAATGATGATGGGTAAGTAGGAAAAATTGAGGAAAAAGATGATGTGAAAGGTATAATGATGATATCATTTTAATAAGTTGGAATTACGAAGCAGGACACTTAAAAAAGGATGGAGGGAGTATTTTTTTATCCTTATTTAAATTTTTTTCGCATTTGTTAGTTTTTCGTCAATTTTTTTTTGGGGATTATTGCTTCGTAGTGACGACACGAATCTAAAAAGTTAAAAATTACGATCGAAATCTAATTTTTTTGAATAAAAACAAAAATAGGTCAATAAGTCAATTTTTTTGTCTTTATCAAAAAAAAATTGATTTTGATCATAATTTTTTACTTTTTAGATTCCTTTCGTCATGACAAAATAATAATCTCCACAAAATTGACAAAAAACTAACAAATGTGAAAGAAATCTGAATAAAGATAAAAAATAAGCTATTTAGCTTATGTAGCCGAATAACCAATGTTGAATGGACAGGTGGAATATTGCTGCACTACCCCTATGTAGTACACCCATGCACTGCAGGTCCCTAGATTGGTTCGTATAGTACTGTGTTGATTTAAGCAACATTCATTGACTATAAATTTGAGCCACGGGTTGGAATGAGTTTTCATGGGTTTTTACTTGAATTTGAGTTTTGAAATGGCAAGGGTAGGAGAGGCTCTTATATGATTTTTTAGCGTTGGATTGTTTTATTGAGGTAAAAAACATGGATACAATTTTGAATAGAAATCAGTCATAATGCAAAATTCATCTTTATTAGTCCCATTCAAGAAATTATGCTAAGAAAAGTCATTTCAATTTGAATGACTTTTCTCGACTTTTGAACTTAAAGGAAACATCTCAACTTTCAATTTTGTAAATGTCTCCATACTTATAAAATCTTGGAGTCGCCATTGCTTGATAGCATTTAAGGTTATGTATAATCAAAAGAGTGCAATCAAGAGGGATAGACCCCATACCTCGAGCTGTGAATTTTTCACCGCTAAATGCAAAGCAGTGTTCCCTTTGTCATCTTTGTTGCCCAGCAATCTTCCCTTATTGATCCTTCGAATAAGTCCCAATATGATTTCTACAGCACTTTTATTCTTGGTTTTCACGGCGATATGCAGAGCAGTCTCATCTTGATTTGTCAGGTCCTCAATTGAATTCGGACAAGCAAATAGGAAATCTGCCAAAGCATTAACCCGATGATCATCCAGTTCTCTTTGTTGTTGATCGGCATTAACGAGATGATCATCCAGTACTCTTTGTTGTTGATCGGCATTGATGTATTCTTTTTTGGCAATGAAATGCAAAGGAGTCTCCCCTTGCTTTCCTTTGACCCGTATGAGCTCCTTGTCCAACTTTATGAGTCGTTTTACCGTATCAAACTTGTGATTTATCAAAGCCAGGTGCAAGGAGCTTAGCCCATCTGGGTTCAGCTTCCTACCAAATGATGGCTTCAATCTCAAGATTTCCACAGCGAAATCAGTACGTCCTGCCGAGGAGGCTGTATGTAGAGGAGTATCAACGAAAGGTATATCATCTATACTATCCAGAACTTTAGAGTCCTCCTTAATTGACTCGTACAAGCCATTGATATCTCCTTTTTCAGCAGCTGCCTTCATTCTCTGTGCCATTTAGTGCGCCCAGTCGAGCTCAAACTGTAATGGTTCTGAACACAGGTGATGCTAAAGCACAACAAGTACTAGGAGGAAAGGTGTTTTTTTTTTTTTTTTTTTTGGGTTTTTCGGCAAAGGTATGGGGTGGGTGGGAGGAAAGTTATCTTACCTTTAAAGCCAATTGAATGGCTGCCACTTTTTTGCCAAATGCCTCCCATGCGCTTTTGGTCATACGGCTTATTGACATTTTTGATCCCAAACTTGGTCCCCAACATACCAATTCTAACAATTTCATTCCCAATGTTTAAATTTTGAGTTTAAAAGGTCTCTCTGTTAAATTGGTTGGATAAATTACAAATATCACCCTTAAGATTTATATTTGCATAACAGTAAAGCCACTACTTAATTTCTATATTGTGTATTCAAATCTTTTTCATATTGATTTGTTTTTGCATAAATTTGTCTTGAATTATTGGTTCTTCTAAATAGGACGAATTCAAAAATAAAAAATTATTATCCAAGATATTCCGTATTTTTTTAATAGATTACAAAAGCAATCCAAAAAATTTGTCTGTTGTCATAGTAATAAAAAGAGGGTGAAATTGTGAACAGGAGGACATGAGCAATCATTTTTTTTTTAATGATATTTTTTCAAATGGGCTTTCGTTGGGCTTGCCCACTCCAATAATGTAGGGTAACGGATAGGGCAGCGGATTCTTTATCCTAATTTCCCTGTCGGAGTCCCCTGTCCCACACTTCCCCTTCTTCCATGTAACCACTCCAAACGCCCATACAACTTCCCTCTAACTCTGTTACATACAATATCAGTTAACCCCCTAAATCTGTTAAGGACAAAACTTCTCTTTGTTGATGTTTTTTAAATTTTTCTGGGACCCATTACGAGTCTTACAAAAATGATTTAAATCGCAAGTTATTCATAAAATATTTTTTATTAGTTCCTAAAAAAAATTATTCCAATTTGTTATCGGTATGACTATTTTAAAATTCGTAGGACGCCCTATGAATTCTTTAATATGTAAATAATCTAAAAAATTAAGTGCTTCAATTTTTAACCTATTTGAAGTGGTGCGAAAATTTTATTTTTTTTAATTATTTTATTTTAAAGGGTTATAAATAATTTGTCTTTAAGGCTCTCATAATTAAGTATCTGTTCTTTATTTAAGACCTTGTAGAGCAAGAACTTGATTATAAGAGTTCTAAAGACAAAAATTTGTTATAATCCTTTAGGGTAAAATGATTAAAAAAATAAGTTTTTATACCGGTTCAAACAGATTGAAAATTGGAGCACTTAATTTTTTTAGACTATATATATGTATATATATTAAAGATTTTGTGGGGCACCTTTGAATTCTGAAACAACCATATCAATAACAAAATGAGCTTATTTTTTGCAGGATCCCATAAAAAATAATTTTAAAAACAACTTGCTTTTTAAATCATCACTCATGATGGGTCTCACAAAAATAAAAAATAAAAAATCAACAAAGGAAAGTTTTGTGTACGTAATTGAGTTAACTTAACTGGTATGTAACAGAGTTGGAGGAAAGTTGGACGGCTATATGGTGTGGCTACGTGGCATAAGGGAAAGTGTGGGACATGGAACTTGGATAGGAAAATCAGGACAGAGGATCCGCTGCCAATAGATAGATCTCCTATAGAAAAGTTGAACAAAAAGTTAGCCATCCTCCTTGGCCGTATTTTAAATGGGCGAAGACGAAGACTTTTTTTTTTTTTGATCCGCGAAGACGAAGACTTCGAGTCTCTGTATATTACTGTACCAACAATAAGACATTGTTACGACATTACAAAAATTGGGGTAAATTTCATGGACACCCCTAAGGTTTGCCTTACTAACAGATGTCCCTTTTACATATGAGAAATTACTATAAACGCTTGTGATTTCAATGTTCATTAATTTGTCGATATCCAATATTTAACAATTGTTCGACCAAACACGTGACAAAATTAGATAAAAATGTATTCTATTTCCCAAAAAAAAAAAAGTATGCTATTGACAAATTCACCCTTTTTAATAATAGAGTAAATATTAAAGAGATATCGATTGTCCTTTTTGACCACGAAAATGCTTCCTTTGAGTAATTAAAAAAGTGTTTTTGATTTAAAATAAGTGAGAGTTGATAGTTTTTATTACTTTTTTTTATTGGAAAGGGTGAATTTTTAGATATAAGTTACTTTTGACTCATTACATCGCGTGTATAGATAGACGATTGTTGATTACATAGAAATGATGGTGATTCATTGTAATTTCTCATACGTGTTGGGTATCTGTTATCAAAGCAAGCCTAAGAGGTTGTCAGGGAATTTACCCTAAAAACTATTATGCATATTGTTGTGTTTTTTTTGGAAAAGATACAGATCGAAAGTCTTTGGTCTTTAGATGGAGAAATTTTTCAGTGCCGAGCGGGCACCGGTCACGTGGTGCTGAACACGCATATCGGCCGTTTAAACGTATTTTGAATTGTCCAGATTTATTTGGGTTTGAGAAGGTATTTTGATAATTTCACACTCAAAATTTACCCAAAAAAATCTGAGTCATCTAAAATACGTTTGGACGGCCGAGATGGTGCTCAGCACCACATGACTGGTGCCCACCCGGCACTGAAAAACTTCTCCTTTAGATGCGTCATTTTATTGGGTCAGAAATGATGCGTCATTGATGACGAATAAAGTCAGGTCATTGTTATGCTGTCATTGACGAATAAAGTTTTGTTTTCTGAAAACAAGGACTGCTCCATTGTAGTAGTACTTTACTACTCCCTCCGTCCCTTATTTATAGTCCGGTATTTCATTTTGGGCTGTCTCTTAATAAGTGTCCATTTTGTAAAGTTAGTAGGTAAAAGTTGGTGAATTGTCTATTTTGTCCATAAAAGTAGATTCCATTTTGAAAAGTAAGTGAGTAAAAGTGTAATGATGATGGGTAAGTGTGGAAAGTGGAAGAAAAAGTTGATGTGAAAGGTATAATGATGATGTCTTTTTAATAAGTTGAAATTATGAAGCAGGACATTTAAAAAGGGACGGAGGGAGTACCTTTTTCCAGCTGCATTGAAAGCGTTGATGGTAACGCAAAACCAATAATTCAATTCTATAGAGTCTTTCTACAATCACATTTAACACACATCCAAATACACACAAATAAATGTATGGACTCCACACACACTAGATTGTGCAGTGTATGTTGAGCCTATACACTTATGTGTGTGTATTTGGATGTATAAAGTGGATATGATTATAGAATTATTAAATTCTATAACCACACACATTTATTGAATTCTATAACCACTGAATTCTATAATTTATAATCACATTCACTTTACACACTCACATACGGCGCAAAACAAATGGGTTTGCCCAATGGGAATGCTTTGCTGAAGATTCGCAAAACAATTTTTGTTCAAGTTCTGTGGAAAACAGGGTTAAGCCTTGTGCATTTGAATCTTCAAAGGTGACATCTCCATTTGTTTCCTGAGAAAATTCTTAAAAGATTGAGACTTCGTTTCATTTAGAAAAGAAACTGTACGACATGTTCTGTAACTGCATAAACTGAGAGCTTCTTTAGCTAACTAGTCCGCAGACCGATTTGCTTCACTCCACATTTGGCAAATTAATCTCCCGCACCTAATTGCGTTGGCTCATCAATGCCCTGCAATCAACAAGTCAAAGCACTCAAAGGATGGTAACAATTCTCGACTGAATTAACCAAAGCAATAGCAAATTCGGCATCCATTGCAACAATGAGATTTGTGTTTCCAAGGTATATTGCCAAGGATAGACCATCACGAAGAGCCCAAACTTCTGCACTCGGGCTCAATTCAGAGCCTATTCGTCTCACCTCGTTGTAGTTTTAAAGAATAAGATATTTATGTTTATAAGTAAATTTGCAATTAAGACCCGATATGTAATCCGCACAATTCAAATAAAGCACATCCAACACTTAGCTAATAAATCTTATTAACAGTCGTGAATTTTGATGAACTCAAGTTCTTACTCATTTTTTGGGGAGTTAATGAAGCCTTGCATCCTTCCTATAGTTCTTCATTGCCGGTGGAAATCACCTGCTATAACGGCCCCAATATGTTTGTTCCATTCAGCTCATTTATGAGTCTTTTAAGTGTGTGAATTCATTTTGCAGCTGTAAGAAATTGAAAATTGCGAGAGGTCGGATATCAAATCTCTCTCAGGCCCCATAACGCTATGTGAGACTCTCTGATCCACCAACCAAAAGGTATGTTTCTCACTCTTGCACTGAAAAAAACTAATATATATTTTTTGTCCAAAGGTTTGTTAGAAAGTATTTGGATGTGGGATTATCCACAATCACAGAACCGATTTACCACCCAACAGTGACAAAACCACTAAATGCTAGAGAGCCAATTTGAGATGCAAATAACTAAGGGTAGCGGATTAACCAGGCTGCATTTTTTCATTTACCAGATCAGAGAGATTGGGGAATGTTGTAAGAGGACTGTACTGTAGCTTTCCATTTGCTCAATTTGAATTGAATTTTTTATTTTAACCCAAAGGATTATGAATGAGTTGGATATCAGTCACATGCTTCTTTGTTAAATAACTGTCATTTGTAAAAGAGTGTCTCCTGATTGGTTCAATAAGATTACTAGGTTGTTGTGCATTCTCCTCGATGAAGGTACTCCATTCACATTGATACATGGACATTTAAAAAAGTAATAAGGAACAAGTTTGAAAGGGGTAAAGAATGGTGGTGGTATTGAACAAGTTTGTTCATATAATTAGTACTCCTCTTGATGTTGTGATCCAGATTTGTAATTCGTTTGTTGACATTCTGTTGGTTCTAGATGAAGCACACGTTGTTCGTATAATTAGTCTTGCAAATTTATCTAATACACCAACTTCACATCCATATAACATTCTAGGGAAGGTATCTAAAAGATTCTAAAAAAATATTTCTTTTCCTCCCATCTCAACCCTTCATTTCTCCACATCCAAGTGTCCAAAAATGTCTCTCTCACAAACTAACTTTACCATGGCATTACTGTAAATCCTTGGCATTTTTAAGAACAAAATTAGAGCACATCTCAATTAACTAGCCCTTGCGAACCAGATCTGAAAAATTTCTCTCTCTCCCCATTTCAAAATTCAAACTACACCCACCAACACCGTTCTCTCCCCCTGCCTCTTCCCTGCCTCCTCTCCCCTCCCCCACTCACTAAAAAATGGACACAGTCAGGTACGTTGATTTCTAGCACTCTGAAAGTTTGATACATGCTTATCTATTGTTTGGTTGGTATCTCTAAAAAGAAGAATCAGACTTTGCTGATTTTCAAATTGAATTCTTCTTTCAAGAACGATCTTTCTATCCTTTAACTAGGATTTTTAAAGCATATTTTTTCGTTGCTGTAGGTCATAAGATTACTAACTTCTTCGGGTACTTTGATATCAGAGGTTACTACCTTGATTCTTCTACGTATATTTGTTCTCCAACTTTTGTCTAGGCAATTGGGTTGTAGTCTTTTCATTTTGGGTGTATTGGTGATGTTTAACATGACAGCTTTTTATTCACTTATTTCTGATGAATCAAGAAATTTTCTGCTTCTGTTTAGTGATTATTTGGGACTTGATCGTTGTAACGATCCTGATTTTGGTAAATAAAAATTTCGTTAAATATTTAAATTTTATTTTAATTACTTGGATTTATTTTTAAAATTTCCTTTTAATTTCTAATAATCTGTCATAATTAGATTTTTGACTTATAAAATTATATCTTTTCGCACCGGACAATCTAGTCCTTTTTCAAACACAAGTATGTTTGTAGAAGCACTTGTATATTTTCCTAGCGAGTAAGATAAAGTCTTTAAATTGTATTTCTTGACTAGAAATTCTACTTGGCAAGTAGAATTAGCTTCCAACCAATTAGTTAGAGAAACCTAATTACCATTTCACCTAGTTATATTCTCCTAACCTTATATGGACCTTTTTGACCATCTTTGAGCCTTATAAACCCCTCCCAACCCTTGTTAAACCTGGTGGACTTTATAAACCTTCCTAAAAACCTAGTTAAACCTTTTGAACCCATGTATATATCCATTGGGTAATAGAAACTAGGAAAACTATTGTCCATTGGATAATAGCATGACTTGACTACCCATCATTGTACTTTAAACTTGTCATGTCATGAATAGTGTGATATGATTACATATCCAGTGGATAATAAAACCTAGGAAAGTTAGTGACCATTGGTTAAAACCATGTCATCATAGTACCTTTAACTTGTCATGTCATGAATAGTATGACATGATTGCTTGTCCATTAGGTAATAGAATGTAGGGAAATTATTACCCATTAGTTCATAAGGTGATTAGAAATATATGTATCATTGTACTTATCCCAATCTATGTGCCAGTGTACTTTCCCTAACTTATAGGACAATATACTCTCCCAAATCTATGTGTTGTCTTATCTAAATTAATCTTGACATCACCATCACCTTTTACCCATTGGTTAATAATTTGAAGGGTAGTTATTGTCCGTTGGTCCATAGAGATAGGACTTGCACATGTGAGCATAGTACAAGTCATCATGGGCCATGTCATTACTTTACTTCCAAAAGAAGTAAGCTGAGTCTTGTCAACCTTACTTACCATTAATACACCATTGACCTTTGGACAATAATTGCTAGAGAAAATATTATCCATTGAATAATAGACATTAACTTGCTAATATATGCTTGACAAGACAAGTCATACCAAAGGAAGTAATCATTTTATTCCCATACCAAGTCATTTCAAACCCTAATTACTACCAATATTCCTTTAACCATGGTTAATAACTGCTAGGGAAATTTTTAACCATTGGTCAAAAGCAATTAAGTTGCCAATGAAGCCTTGATTTGACAAGACAAGGTTAGGAACCAAAGAAGTCATCATGTTGCTTCCAAAAGAAGTAAAACTAGCATTGTGATGCATGCAACCCTAAGAATTATAACCCTATACCTAAATTGCTCACCAAACTTACTTTCCTAGATTCTCTAAGTACATGTGTATACACATATATGGTTCTCTAGATATATATATATGTATGTATGTGAGTAGTACATAGTACAAGAGAGAGACAGAGAGAGAGAGAGAGAGCTGTGAGGAGAGAGAGTGAGGTGTGTGATGATGTTTTTGGACACTTCCACAAGCTACTCTTTTAGCCCTTTTCACACTCAAGCCAGCTAGGATATCATGACAACCTATGACTAGACTACTTTAAGTATGATTCTAGTCATTTATTTTGTTCTTTCTTGCAAGCAACCTTTCCCTAGGAAAAGACACGCCAAAAACCCCTCATGATAACCTAGGATTTGGCCTAAAATGGGAATGATAGGTGAGGGAAGGCTAGGGATTTGATTTAAGACTTGAAATGACAAGTCCACGGAGCAAATCCATGGGAGAGAGAGAGAGAGAGAGAGAGAGAGAGAGAGAGAGAGAGAGAGAGAGGGGGGGGGGCCGGCCATGAGGGGAGAGGAGGAGCCCAAATTTTGGCTATAAATAGCACCCCATATCTCTAGGGATGGCATTCGGGGCAAATGGGGCGGATATTGGGTATTCCGTCCCCGATACCCGAAACCGAAGTACCACCCATATCCGCCCCGATAACCGAACGGGGAGGGAACTGGGTAACCATAACCAAACCAAACGGATATTGGGTAATAACCGAATCGAACGGATAACCGAATCAAGCCCAAAAAACTGAACCTTTTAATCAAAGAAAAATTTTGATCCTGCCAAGTTTAAGTGAATTGTACCTTTTAAACAAACAAAAATAACCTTGTAAACGAATAATTAACCTTTTCTCGACAAAAAACCAAAAACTAATACACCCTTGATAGTAGCTATCAGTGAATAATACAAAGCAATCAGTCACAACAATTCAACAAAACACCTACCACAGCCAATCAATCCACAAAACAATCAGTCCACAAAACAACTACAAAGCAAAGTAAAATAATACAAAGTTTAGTCAGTCCGGTGACTCCAATCACCACATGCACACCAATCAGTCCAGCCAAAATTGAAATATTACAAAGTTCAGTCACCACCACATCTCACCACATCACAAATCTTGAAATAATACTACAAAGTTCCATTTGCAGAATTAAGAGATGGAAAAACAAAATAATAGAATCAATTCTGATTTCCATCTTGAAATGCCAACTTCCATTTGCTGAGTTCATATCTGTTAAATTGAAGGGCAGAAAAAGTGAATTAATATCAACAAAAAAGGTTCAATTAATATGAGCAATATATAATGTTAAAACCACGCGAGACGTGAGACAAATGCCAATTACCTCACGAGTCACGCACGAATCCCCCGTTTCCACATCATCTAATATAGTGGCGTACCCTGATGTTGATTCACCTAACAAATATAAAGTAAAAAATTCATAAGTACTAGTTTCAGTTTACTAAAGTAAAAAAATTGCAAGATACTAAGTTCATTACCTTTCATTTCGGCAGCCCATAACCAATTTTGAGCACACATCAAGGCTTCCATTGTATCGGGATGAAGTCTACTATGATGTGGACTCACCAACCTACCACTCGTGCTAATGCCGACTCAGAAGCAACCGTCGATACCGGAATAGCTAACAGATCCCTAGCCATGGCTTGCAAAATTGGATACTTGGGTTGATGTGATTTCCACCAATTCAAGACATCAAATCCCGCGGATTTTGGCAAGACAGCTTCCGACAAATAATGATCCAACTCCAATTTTGCAGTATCGATTGTCCTACTTCTCTTTGACTCCCTAAGCATGTAGACATCATACTTTGAGAGTGACTCTTCATCAAGAGAACTTGAATGGGAAGAAGAGTCACCAATACCCTTTATCCCTGAACTAGGACATTGATACTCCTTAAGCAATTTATAACAAAGTGCACGAACTTTCTCAACTTCTTCCTTATAACTTGTAGGAAACAATAATTTAAAGTAGAACTCCAACACGTTGATCTGATACGTAGGATCCAATACAGCAGAAACCCCCACAACCCCATGTACCACCAACCAATACTTGTCGAATTTTTCCACCATTTTTTTGGCCATTTCCCTAATCACTTGATTTTCAGAATGGAGCCAATCTCTCAATTCAAGTCTAATCTCACATATATTTGGAAAGCATTGATTAGTAGTGGGGTATTTCGTTCCAGAAAACAACTCTGTCACCTTAAAAAAAAAATTCAGCTTCTGACAAACATCTTTAGCAAACCCCCACTCACGTTCACTTGGTAAGGAATTATATTGAGCATCCCGTTTGCTTAAGCGAATGAACACATCCTTATAATGGAGGGCTGTTTGAAGCATTAAAAATGTTGAATTCCACCTAGTCGCACAATCAAGTCCTAATTTCTTAGTACTAGTCACATTCAATTGGCGGACTGTTTCTTCAAATTTTTCCTCTCTTTTTGGTGATGCTGTCCAATAAGCTACGCTGTCCCGAATTTTCTCAATACCCACCTTGATAACATCCAACCCATCTTTAACAATAAGATTAAGAATGTGCGCAACATTGATATTTAGATTAAGAATGTGCGCAACATTGATAACATCCAACCCAACATGAGCGATGTACTATCAAGTTTGTCTCACAAAAGATCAATCATGGCATCATTGGTAGAGCAATTATCAACCGTTATACTTGAAATCTTCCTATCAATGTTCCAATCCATCAAACAATTCAACAATTGATCACATAGAACTTCTTTTGTATGTGGACATGGCACATATATGAACCTAACATGCAACATTGATATTTAGTTAAAAATGGAAAAATGAAGATTTAAATTGCATAAAGGAATAAATATAGTGATATAAGTTAAAAATACCTCAAAATGCGACTTTGCAAAGTCCAAGATTCATCAATAAAGTGCGCTGTGACAGCCATGAAGCCTTTCTTTTGATTACTCAAAGTCCATATGTCCGTTGTGATAGCTAATCTACTTGCATTACTCACCACCAAACTCATTGTCTTCCCCCTCTGGTACTCATAAATCTTAAATATTTCAGCTTTCATTGTGTTCCTACACGGCACCTTAAATAAAGGTAGAAGAGCATTTGAATACCTCCTAAATCCAACATGCTCCACAATTGAAAGGGGATACTCATGCATGATTATGGCACTTGCAAGTTGTTTCTGTGCCATTTCATGATCAAAACTATATGAAGTTAGTTGTGGAGGACGGTCTTTGTTCATGAAATTGTTTGTTAGAACTTGTTGCCTCCTGTTATCCTTCTTTTGGTGTTTCCTTATATAATGTTCTTTCAAATGCGAAGTTCCATTCCTTGTTTCTCCGGATATTTTTGCTCCACAATAATTGCAAATGGCCTTGTAAACCCCGCAAATTTTCACCATATTATAGTGAGCCCAATAAGGACTCCTTAACCTTTTTCCATTATCATCGGATTTTTCTGATACAACTTCAACTTCATCAGTAGGATTGTCACTTGGATGAGTAGGATTGTCACTTGCATGGTTATCAAGAGGGGATGATGATGGTACGGGGCTACCACTTGGTTGTGATGGTCCAGAACCATCAACCGGATTTGTTGATTGAGCACTAGAACCGACAGGTGATTCAGACATAATTAATCTAGTCCTAAGAAAACACCAGCAGATTCAGACATTATTCAAGCTACAATTACAGATTTAAGCTACAATTATAGTTCAAGATACAATTAGATCACAAGCGTGCTCCCAATCAGATCACAAGCTAAAATACTGAAAGACTACAATCAAGCTAGTTAAGCAGACTGAAGGGGCTATGCCGCCGCTTCATCCTCAACACAATTCCGTGGGGTTATGCCACCGCCACGTTATATAACTAAAAGCAATAAAAGGCAATTGATGCTCAATTTAGCTTCGTTACACCTCAAGTCGAATTGGTGGCTCAGTTAGAGGTATCCGCTAAATTGAGCTCAATGTACGCAAAAGGAGCCCTAATCAAACAAACAATGCAGCCTAATCGAACCCCAACTCACTCGACTTGAATCGATAAAGATTCTGATATATAACAACTCTCCCACATGCAACAAATTTTAATCCAGTCAACTCATACACCAACACTAGTCTATGAACAAAATCAAACTCTTGGCCCACACGCAGCAAATTCAAGCACATAGATCTGAAGCAGATTATATTTTCAAGCACAAGAGAGAGAGAGAGATAAACCAACGAAAACAGTTGACTGAGTCAACTGGGCTCCGAAGAGTGGCGACTGCGGAGTGCGGACTGTCGGACTGCTGCAATCGATTTCCTGAAAAAATCAAGAAATGAGAGACAAGATCGAGAGAGAGAGAGAGAGAGAGAGAGAGAGAGAGAGATTGAATGATTCGAACGGAGCAGTCGCCAGTCGCCAGTCGTTGCTGCTGCTCTGGACTCTGGAGTGAAATGAAAACCCTAGGTGGGAACTGGGAAATGTGTATATATATATAAAAGGGTATTTTTGTAAATACCCTGTTTCGGTTCGTTTCGGTTAACGGTTCGGTTATTAGCTCCACCGTAACCGAACCGAACCCGTTCGGTTATCTCCCAACCAAAACCATATCCGCACCAACTGGGAATTTTTCAGTTACGGTTCGGGGAAAAAAATCGGTTACGGTTCGGGTACCCATCGGTTCGGTCGAGATTGCCATCCCTATATATCTCACATTCAACACACACCTTCACACCTTCCAACTTCTCTCTCTAGAATTCTTAAGTTTGTTCTTGTTCTTTTTATTCTTGAGTTGTTCTTGGAGTTCTTTCTAAGTTCTTCAAGAAACTCATCTTAAACCACCTTTTCCATCCTTAAAGTTTAGTAGTTTTAGTCACTATCTAGTTTCGAGATAAACCTTTCTCTTTCGAAGCTCCCGGAAGCATACTGTAGGAAGTTACTCCGCCCAATCGTCTACTTACCTTCCGTAGTCGTCACTACCGCCAATAAGAAAGGTAGAATCCCTTGTCCTTAACTCGACGTATAGCATAAAACAGTATGTTGGAAAGTAGAATATCTCTACTTACTTACTCTAAGTACACGTTAAAATTTTCCTTATTTGTTAAACTCTAAATATAAATGTATGATGCTTGTTTGTTGAGAAATGCCTGAGAAACTTGAATGGTGTTTTTTTTTACAAAAAGATGAAAAGGAAGGGAGTATGTTGAATATGTCGACTAATTTTTTCCGAAAAACATATGTTGTTCTAACTTCCCAAAAAGAAAGAAAGAACAGTTTGAACGATAATAATTTAAGCGCTTGATTGTAAGTATTCGTATTTTGATTCTTAGAATAGTAATGAGAATGTATACATGTTATTGGGATTACTTGCATTACTTGTGGTTGTGTGATAAAGCATAAGTGGCCTCTACTCCAAAGGCGTCCGTACATGTGGCGTTACGCTTGAAGTGGTGACTTGAGCATGATTAGTAATATAGAGTTAGATGATCTTACTAGTTTAGTTTCAAGATTACAACGAATGATTTATATTTACGTATGTGAAAAGTCCTACCGCGGAGTCGTTGCATGAAAACAAGACACAGAAAATGAAGAAAGTAGAAACATGGCATCTAGGTGTGGTTAATGGAAAAACGTGTTCCGAGAAATAAAATATTTTTGAAACTACATTGTGGCCACACGTGGTAGCCCAATGTGAGTAGTGTGTGTGTGTGTGCCAATGGGAACCTGGCGCGGCAGAACCATTGTGAGGATACTCGGGAAACCGGCGCGGCGGAACCGAGGTTGGGTATGTAGCTTGGTTATCCGCGGAGAGGAGCCAATGCAAAGTTTAGTGTGCCAATGGGAACCCGGCGCGGCGGAACCATTGTGAGGATAATCGGGAGACCGGTGTGGCAGAACCGAGGTTAGGTATGTTAAAAATGATTTTGGAAATGTTGATTTGGTAAATGAAAACGAGACACGGCCTACGATGAGTCGCGTAGGAGAAACTCAAAAAATCATGGACACCAACGTTAGTTTGACTAGTGAATGTGGATGTGTCATTGTTACTGTCTTGTTAGATATGCATGTACTATGTGAAAATCGTTAACCTTAGGGTCTATTGCTTGTAAGTTATGGGTTAGTGGGTATGGATTATTCCATTGAGCTCCTGTAGCTCATGGTGTTACCTTTGGTGACCCTGACATATTATATTGGTGGCGATACCGGTATAATGTGTCAGACCTTGTAGATGATCATGGAGAGCTGTACACCTTGGAGGCTTTTGGAGCCGAACACCTTGGAGGCTTTTGGAGCCGAAGAGTTGGCAAGAATGGAGGAGCAGGCAGAGCTATAGATAGGACCCTTAGTTTCCTTTCCCTTGGTAATCAAAAGTACTCTTATGGGAGTTATGATATAAATAATGAGCCACACTCTATTTTGAAGTTCCAATAAAATTGTCTATTTAACGTACCCAAAATTAGGGGCGTTACAATCGTTGCCAGTATAATAGTAAGGCATCATCTGCCAGTAAATGTTTGACACTGGTAGAGGAAACTTCTTCGTACTCTACAATAGAGATTTACTACAAAAAGGGTTAATTTTTTTTTTTAGAGAGACACTTCTGAGTTCGAGTGCTCAACAAATTCATGCTACCAGTATATTGTTTCCATGGTGGTAGATTTTTTGGCTGATCTTAGGTAGCTTTCTTACAAGGACTCCTTCAACTTTTGCGCAATGGCCATAATTGTTTCTCCATTAAAAGTGAAAAGGCTGATGGTTTGTTCCTATACGATTGAAGTATTATTCATTCTCTGTTCCGAGGATACTCGATTAGTAAACAGTATAAATAAGAGAGGAAAGAGAACACGGTGCTTTGTTTTATGGGTTTTCATTGCCCAAATTGCTTTTCAAAGAAACCTGAATATTGGATGATAACTTTATATATTGGTCTTAAATATGCGAGCTTGCTTCTTTGTGGGAAAAACCTGTACAAGTATGTGAAAAGTGAAAACCTTTGCTTTTCTTTTTTTCAGATGAATGAGGAAATAACCTACATGGTGGATGTTCTACTAGACCCAAAATTGGTCCTCCCAATGCTAATGAGTGGATAGGTAACTTTCTATCTCTTACTCCTGTATTGCTTTGTGTGTATGGATAAATATAACTTGGAAGGAAAATGGAACTATGATAAGAACTCATATAAAAACATATAGAGAGGTGACACATTATGTACAAAAGCCTCAACAATGGTGTACAGAGCTTTTCAACAATGGTGTACAGAGCATTTAGAAATTATGTGTGGCTTATGTTTACGGATTGTCATGATTATTCCATGGAATATATACTATGATGGATAAATAGAATAAATCAAACCGAGCGTTATATCCCAATCTTATTAGACCTCATGTCCTATTAAACATAGAATAGAAAGAATAATGTGCCCATGAAAGATGAAAACATGATTTCTGAATGCAAGCTTCCTTTATTCACCTAAGTTGATTGTGTGGGTTGTTGATCAAGATTGAAACCTCTCACTTGAGCTCCTGGAAAGGAAAGTTGGGGGATCCGTTCTCTCTGAGCTCGGTATGCCTGAGCCATGATGGCCGGAAATAATGGAAAGGTCAGTCCCCAACATGGACTGGTTGCTATTGGTTTTCGTACCTGAGCGCTGGCTATGCTGAGCCTATAAGGCCAGGCATTGGCACAGTCATACCGGGTAGGTTAGTGAAACTTAACCAGGCGTTTTATAGAGTATGGCCGTTGTGGCTGAACCGTCAAATACACAAGATTGATTTGCATTCTTTGTAATATGCCCCCATTGGCTTCCTATAATACACATCAAATACACATTAATTCTTCGATGAAGTAAAGTATAAAAACAAAAAATCATATTTTGCCTCTCATCTTAAACCTGTAATATGTCTTCTTACTAACATGAATATGACTTTTTATTTTTTATTTTTTCAGGTGTCAATGATTTGGAGATGGAGCTATTGGATCCTTTGTTAGACAGTTGAGTGCTTGACCGATTCCTATACCTAAATTAATGGGTTGCCCCAAGCGTAGGGCGGACACCGATGTAGCATAATATCCGGTAAGTCCAGAGTTGAATCCACAAAGATGGTGATGTGTGCTGACTAAAAACTTGGGTTGTTACTAATTAAACGGGCTCTTAGGTGGCCACCCCTTGTTGTTTTGATTGAGATTAATTAAAACCTAGAATACTTTTCAAATAATTAAAAAGGAGGCGCGGTCGTGGGGTTCATATCACTCGTAACCAAGCCGGACTAGTTTGCTCCATTTGGTGTTCTTAAAAACATTCGACTTTAGAGAGAAAAAGATACCCCGAAAGATGCGAATCCTTATGGTCGCCGTTCACCCATGTGCAGCGTAGAATGGGTTTTGGACCCCCGTTCCCCCATTCACATGGGCTCCGACGATGTCGGGTTCATCTAACGAATGTTCTTTAATAACCTAAAATTGCCTTTTCATTTTTAATTTAAAATTGGAGCAAGACATGTCTGACTTGGTCACGGTGTGCTAATCACCCCGCGACCTTACCTATATAACTACTCACTATGCATTAAACAAGAAACAAAAGAAACCCTAATTTGAAACATGCTTCTAAAAACAAAATAAATAAAAGATACGAATCAAACAAATACCAAAGAACAATTTTATTAAAGAACGAAAATTAATACGAGTTATTGACATGCAAGTAATTAAACAAAGCGTCAAAAACTTGCAAGGGAAAAGACTCAGAAGAAAACTGAACGATATTCGAAAACAAAAGAATTAATTACTGATGGCAGCCCGTTCTTCGTCAGCCCCGTTCTTCCGATTCTGAGACGTCCGTGGAAATAAATCCCACTTTTCCAAAAGCTCCGAAGACCCCTAGGTTAAAACATTGTTAGAGCATCTCTAACAGAGTCTCTTATCCCTCAACCTCGCCTGTTACTCGAGCAAAACCTTCAAATCTGCCTCCCAGCAGTCTCGCGTCACACCTCGCCATGGCAAGCGAGTACGGAACCCTCGCTTGGGCTTCTCTCGCTCTCTCCCTCCCTCTGTCACTCTCGCTCCCTCTCACATTGGGTCTCTCTCTCCGTCCCTCTGTCACTCCAAATCGACAGCAAAGGCTATGATGGTGGTCAGGTTTTGGCTGGAAACCTAGATTGAACGGTGGGTTTTGGCCGGAAACCTAGATTGAACTCTTTCACGCTGGATCTGGTCGTCGTCGCCGCCGTTGGGCCGTCTTTAGGCGTCGTTGGGGTCATCGGCGAAGGTATAAGAACAGTTGCCGTCGTTGGGTGTCGTTCGGGTCGTCGCCGAAGGTAAGAACAGTTGCCGTCGTTGGGCTTCGATGGGTCGTCATTGTGCGTCGTTGGTTGCCGTCGGTCACAAAAACAATGGTTCATGCTGGAGAAGATACAAAAGCCGAGAAACAGCTTGAGCCTGCTAGGAACCTCAACATTTGGTGGCTAGCTTAAACTGCTTTTTGGAGGATTTCCTAGTCAATTAGTCGAGAAAGAGCTTGAGCCTCCTGGAGATGTCCTAACAGGTATATAACTCACATGGTATCCCCCCTTCACAACAAAACTAACACGTGGCAAACAAAATCTAAAACAAAATCTGAGGACTTCAACTGTAATTTCCGCACAAGTTATTCCTCTTCCCGTACAAACTACAAAGACTTGGTTCTCTTTTAATTAATTTTTTCGTTTTACGTGTTTTGTTCGTCTTTTCTGAATTTTTGTTAGATTCCTGTGATATTTTTTGGATCAATTATCCTTCTAGACGAGAGGCGTCTAAAAAGTACAAAATTATAACAAAAAGCAAAAAAAAAATCACTAAAGATGAAAAAAGCATCAAACAACTGTCTTTTAGAACTTAAGCGTCGTTTTATTTAAATCTTTTCATTGGTCCATATTTTTATAGATTGGGTATTTTTCATTTTTATATCTTTCAATCCATATATAGGATATTTTTAGCATTATAAATTGAAAGATATAAAAAATTTCTTAAAATGTTCGAACTAGTACTAACATGGACACTCAATAAGGAATAGAGGGAGTATTTGTTTGAAACTTAGTTCGATAGTTTTTACATTTTGCAACTTTTCGTTTAGTTTTTTGTCGTAATTTTTACGGTTAATCGTTCATCTTAATGGGATGAACCGGTAAAATATAAAAATATGGACCGATGGAAATGTTCAAAGAAAACGACACTTAAGCTCTAAAAGATAGTTGTTTGATACTTTTTTTTGTCTTTATTGATTTTTTTGTCATAATTTTGTACTTTTTAGATTCCTCTCGTCTGGATGGATTAATTTCAAAAATATCACGTGAATCTAACAAAAATTTTAAAAAGACGAACAAAATATACAAAATAAAAATAATTATTAAGTTAAAGATAAACAAGCCTTTGTACGAGAAGAGGAGTAGTTTGTGCGGGAATTACAATTGAAGCCCTCAAATTTTGTTTTAGATTTTTTTTGCCACGTGTCAGATTTTTGTGAAGGAGGGATACCAAGTGGGTTATATACCCGTTATACCAAAAAGTTGTCAGATTTTTTGTGAAGGAGGGATACCAAGTGGGTTATATACCCGTTATACCAAAAAGTTTCTCTCGTCGTTGAGGAGAAGGGGTTAAAGGGTAGTTAGGTTGTGATGGACTCGTAATTAGGGCTTAGACGGTACATATATTTTTTGTTATACGAATTTTATTCAGAAATTTGAAGTATTGCAGTATTACCATCAAAAAATGTCTATGTTCCAACAAGGGTTCTTAAAAAGTAATAAGTATTTATTTGCAATTTTCAAATTCAAAAATAATGGATTTATTGAAATAATTTTTTATTCAATATGAATCTTGTTTGATATATTTAATGAGATCTTTTGAACGGTGCAAAAAAATTAAAAAATTATTTTATAAATACATAATTTTAAGTTTGATAAATACAAATAAGTACTTATTTTTTAAAAATTTTAGCGAAACAAGACAACATATGTCATTGAACCCGATGTGTAAAAGACATGTCCTAGTTGTGTCTAGTAGGGGTGTTCAAGAAAATCGCCCGAACTGTAAAATCAGTTTGATCCGGACCGAACCGTCCTATTTGGTCTGATTCTATAGTTCTGCGGTCAGGTTATGGGTCTAAAAAAATAAGAACTGTTAATTTTGATTCGGTTATTGGTTCTTAATTAAAAAACCGTTGTTAGAACTGGACCAGACCGTTTAAAACTAATATATATAATTATATAAAAATAAATATATGTGTGTAATTTGGTAGCTTAATCTCTTTTTTGCTAAACTTGCTTTATTTAGAGATGAAATCTCATTTGCTAGGAAAGTTTTTATTTTCTTCCTTTTTTTTCCTATTCTGATAGATTACATTCATATTCTTTCAATTCTTTGCAATCTTATTTAACGGATTAGTCTTTATACTTTCAATATCACGTCTCTCTTTTTCACACATCGATGATAAGTTTGGATGCTAATTGGATAGAATTGGAACCGGAATCGAACCAAAATCGGACCGATTTTGCGGTTTGGTTAGGTTCCGCTCATATATTGGTTAGGTTCTGGTTCTCAATTTCCTAGAACCGTTTGAAATGGTCTGATTACTGGTTTTCTAGAAAACCGGACCAATCCGGACCGTGTACACCCCTAATGTCTAGGACTGGAAATTAGCCAAGTCAAATCGAATTTTAGAATATTTAGGTTCCTTCGGTAAGTTTTTTGTGAAATAGATACTCCCTCCATCCCTTTTTAAGTGTCATGCTTCGTAACTCCAACTTATTAAAAAGACATCATCATTACACCTTTCACATCAACTTTTTCCATCATTTTCCTATTTACCCATCATCATTACACTTTTACTCACTAATTTTTCAAAAAGAAATATACTTTTAAGGACAAAATAGACAATGTACCAACTTTTACCCTCCTAACTTTACAAAATAAATACTTATTAAGGGACAACCCAAAATGGAATACTGGACACTAAATAAGGGACGGATGGAGTATATTATTGGAAAATTTTCAAAATGGCACCTGAACTTTCACTCCAATGTCACCGAAACACTTGAACTTCAGTTTATTTCAATTAAACACCTGGACTTTCAAAATTCCCAAATTGAGGCACCTGCCGTTAGCCTCCGTCCATTTCCTTCACAAATCGACTGATGTAGTTCATTTCTAGGGTTAAAAGGCACCACTAGAGATGTTAGAAAGTGAACTCAATGCATACAATCATAATTCAAAAGTGAAGTAGGGTTGGCATGGATTGTGATTGTGTGCATTGAGTTTACTTTCTAACATCTCTAGTGGGACCCTTTAACGCCAGAAATGAGCCAAATCAACCGATTTGTGAGGGAAATAGATGGAGGCTAACGACAGGTGCCTCAATTTGAGGATTTTAAAAATCCAAATGTTTAATTGAAATAAAATGAAGTTCAGATGTTTCAGTGATATTGGAGTGAAAGTTCAGGTGCCATTTCATAGATAACTTAACAAAGGAACCTAAATATTCTAAAATTCGATTTGGCTTGGCTAATTTCCAGTCCTAGACACAACTAGGACATGTCTTTTACACTTCAGTTTCAATGACATACGTTGCCTTGTTTCGCTAAAGATTTTTAAAAAATAAGTACTTATTTGTATTTTTCAAACTTAAAATAATTTATTTATAAAATAATTTTTAAATTTTTTTGCACCATTCAAAAGATCTCATCGAGATCTATCAAATAAGATCCATATTGGAGTAAAAGTTCAGGTGTCATATGATTTTTACTCTATAATTTGAAGTATTGCAGTGTCATACGATTTTTACTCTATAATTTGAAGTATTGCAGAATTACCACCAAAGAATGTCTAAAACATATATCATTGACCCCGAAGTGTAACAAAACATGTCCTAGTTGTGTTTAGGGCTGGAAATTAGCATCGTCAAATCGAGTTTTAGAATGTTTAGGTTCTTTTGTTAATTTTTATTGAAATAGAGCTCGAGCTTAATAAAAAACCTGACGAGCCGAGTTCAAGACAAGGTTGTATAGATTTGATTCAAACTTGAGCTTGTTCACAAGTTAAAAATATCATATATTTAAGTTTCATACGAATATAGGGTTACAAATAAGATAAGTTATACATATATTAGGTGATCTACTCGTGCCAGCACGAAACGTCTCATGCCTGGTATTTTTTTTGTTTGGAGCATTTGTATTGTAAATTGAGCTTTGACTACGCTCCCAATACTAATGGAATTCATTTGTTATTATGAAAGAAAAGGAGGCAAAACTAATGAAAGAAGTGAGCATAATATTTGGAAGCAATGAAACAACTAAAACTAAAACTAAAACTATAGCTATGAATATTGTCACAAAATTGAATGTGTACAAACAAAAATACTTCCAGGTTCCTTCCATTCCAAACTATGGTATGTCATTAATTAGTACACACTACCAAAACAAAACCAATTTCATGATTTTTTGTGCACCAAGTCATAAGCAGAGTTTTTGTTACCCTGCACTGCAAGTACCAAAAAGTTTATGAGCTTTGACTATGCTCTCGATACTAATGAAATTCATTTGTTATTATAAAAGAAAAGAAGACGAAACTAATGAAAGAAGTGAGCATAATATTTAGAAGCAATGAAACAACTAAAACTGTAACTATAGCTACGAATATGTCACAAAACACAATGTGCACAAACAAAAATGCTTCTTGGTACCTTCCATTCCAAACTATGGTATGTCATTAATTAGTACACACTACCAAAACAAAACCAATTTCTGTTAAGTTACCAACTTTCCCAAAAGCTTAAACTGTTAGAAATATGGTCCCAACAATGTATATCAAGCTTATCTAACAATTTCATGGTTTTTTTTTTGTTTGCACCAAGTCATGAGTAGAGTTTTTGTTACCCAACACTGCAAGTACCAAAAAGCTTAACTAGGTATTGTCAAATAAGTTCCTCAAGACCAGCACTATTACTCTATACATATTGGCTGGGATTTCATCATCAAAATATGTAGATATGATGCAGAAGTTCAAACATTCTATACTACCTTTCCCTATTACCACCTGTCTTAAATGTAAAACAGGATCAGCAAATTTTCATAACCATTCAAAATTTCTCTCCAAAGACAGAGACAAAAGCTATCCATTTTAAGCGCAATGCTTCAATGAACTCACAAAAAACAGGATAACTGACAAACATGTTGTTATGAGGGATAGTCCAGATTCTGTTGCCCATCTTGATCGCAATCTCATCAAGGTTTAAGTTGTGAAGCACTGGGTGCAGCCTCCGGTAAAATTCTTGCATGGTAATAAAAGATAGCCTAGATTATTAAATAAGAAAGAAATCATAATTAATTTGGCAATGTCAACCTAAATTAAATTTACCTAACATTCTTATAAAAATCTCATATGCTCATAACATTCTCAACCTAAATTAAATTTACCTTTTTGCTATTTTACCATGCCACAAACAAACTCAAATCTCCGAAAATTAGTTTGTTGGACTAAAGCTCTCCATGTAGCAGATTATGTACCTCCTATATGTTTATGCAAGTAACAACAAAAAATCCAAGCAGCATACTACGATTTGAGGCAACACACTTAGATTTTTATCAGTCAACCTAAGGATTGGTGTATGTCGACGGCTGCTGTTATGATGTGGTTTATTTGGAAGTGTAGAAATGGGGCTATTTTTGAACAAAAGCTCTCTCTCCTTAGGATGGTATGTAAGCGGGCTGTGGAGTATTTGCAAGAGTTCTTATCTGCAAACTCCTTGGGTCCTGCACCAGTAATATCGTGTGGGGAAGGAAGGCTTAGTTCATGGCAAAGGCCTCCAGCTGGTACATTTAAGATTAATGTGGATGGGTCTTGGAAGAAAGGGGTGATGAGAGGGGGTTTTGAGGTTGTGATCAGGGATTTTCTGGGCTGTTTTGTTGCTGCTTCTATGGGATTTTTTCAGTGGTGCGCGAGTTCATTGGCTGCAGAAGTCTTGGCAATTCGGCAGGGTATTTTGTTCGGATCTCAACTCGGTTTGGGGTCTGTTATTTTGGAGAGTGATGCTCAATTGCTCGTGAATATGCTCAATGGTCAGGCTGCGGTCAGTCAAGAGGTGGAAGTCGTTACTCATGATATACAGGTTTTGAGTAATAATTTCCATTGTTGCAGTTTTTCCTTTGTTTGTAGGACCGTTAATAATGTTGCTTATATTTTAGCTGGTGAAGGTTTTAGTGGTTTGGGGTATAGTCGTTGGATTGAGTCCCCTCCGTTGTGGTTGCTTGGTCCTCTTTTGAGGGACGAGTCTTCCGTTTGATGTTTTATTTGGATTTTTATAATATCATCTGTTATCGTTGTGGCAAAAAAAAAAAAGAAGTGTGGTTCACTATTTTTCAAGATAATGTATTATGAAATTATATTAATTGTACCCTTGTAGGGCCCTTAATTGTATCTGATCAATATAATTTTTGACAAGATTAGTGTTATTGTGTGTGCCAAAAGTTACTGGAGTCGAATATTGCTAGCCACATGATTCAAGCATGTTTGTTTTCAAAGTTTATTCTTAATTAATTTCATAAATATTAGTAATTTTCTTCGAGTAAAAGCATGTTTTGTTTTTTCAGTTGTTCATATATATGAACAACTTTTTTTACATGAATGTCAAACTCAACAAATCAAATAAAATGAAAAATTTCAATCACAATAATAGGCCAAGAATAATGCCCATTCAGACAGCAGACCATCATGACGGGCTCTTGGGACACAAGAGGCACAAACCCTATTTATAAATTCATAAATATGATTAAAAAAGATATTCCCTCCGTCTTAAAATATTTGTTCGGTTTGCAAAACGAGGTCTAAAAAATATTATGCCTTTTCAAGAAAAATTTAAACTTTTATCTTAAAAAATTACTATCATTCTGCGGACTGAACAATCATTTTGGGATGAAGAGAGCAATTGATTTTGACACCTCAATTTTTGGTAATCACACTGTAATATTTGTATTTTAGTGTTCAAAATACACATAAAGTAAGTATGAACACTAAGACAAATACTCCCCCCTGTCCCAATTTGTTGGTCCTCTTTGGGTGTGTGTCATTTTTCAATTAATTATATCTTACAATTTATAATCTTTTAGGTGATTTTAAAAATTTTGTATAAAACAACTCATTTGAGATCTATTGATCCATATTTAATATAAACAAATATTATAAATTAAGAGACATAGCCAACTTTTATAGACTTCCAAAACGGAAAGAGACAAGAATTTAGGATGGAAGGAGAATTAAAGTGTAATTATCATTTAAAAAAAAGGAAATTCGTAAAGGGTATGTAGGTAAATTGGGTAGCAAGCAGGCTCCGGCTGTGGTGCTCCCAAGCGGTTTGGGAGCACCATACTCCCAATTGTACTAATGTGAGTTTCACCGTTGGATTTAAGTGTGATAATCAGCACCACTCAATTCTAAAGGGTAGTAATAGGTTATAGCCGGTCTTGGCTCATTGTGAACAAATTATTCAGTGTTCTTGTCGTCTTCCTCCTCCAAATCAAATCCTATCACAAAATCCCAAACAGTTTCTCTATATAAAAAAAACCCAAACAGATGGTGTGTCAGGATTAGTCTAGATTTCACACAAATAATCTGAGCCATTCATTAATTTGTACTAAGCTCTCCAATTATTCTAGAAAAAAAATTGGTCAGTCTATAAATTTTCCATTTTACTTAAAATATTGATCTTGATGAGCCATAAACTTAACATTTTGTAAATTTTGTGAACAATACTTGATTTTTTTTCCCTTTAATTTACAAGAGATATTACAAAAATCAAATTGGAGAACATTTCTTCCAAATAAATTAGAGCATGCATTTTTTTTAACAAATTTTGTCGAAATTTGATTTAGATACAAAAGCAAAAAAATTGATAATTTCGGCTATAAAATTACCTATTACCATTAATGTCATATTCTTGTCTACTTTGAGAGATTCGAAAATTACATGAGAAGTCTGATATAGTGAATGTAGACAAATAAATCAGGACGGATGGAGTAATTGAAATTGGACTATTCAATTTAGTGGACAGCACTTTAGCTAATTATGTCATATTGGTCAATTCACATGTTCAAGCAATTGGTTATTGCCGTCATCATTGCTAGAGTCGTCACAAATGTTAATCACTACAGTCTTCCCAATCCTCTGAATATTGCCATCTATCTCTTAAAATCTAATCCAGACAAATATGTTCATAATTAGTGGTAAAAATTGACATAGATAATGCTAAAAAGTTCAAGCGGTATGGTAAGCAAAACTATATTACCTACGGGGAGTACTTACCATTTTCATAACCATACTTACCAAAAATACAAGGTTTTCTTACTAAATTCTGGATATGCTTACCACAAATACAAAGAACTTATTGTCCAGATACTTCCTAAGTACGATTTTCATTTGTAATAAAATACCATAAAAAGTGGTATGTATAGTCATAAACAATGATAAGTATAACCATAAAAACGTAAAAACCTGGAAAGCTTCATTAGATTATTGTGAAACACTTATTCAAGATTCTTCAACTTATGATCTTTCGGTAAGTTGATATGAAAGATCATAAGTAAATTCACAATTAAATTCAGTTTGTTCTTAAAAAAAACTTACTTGGTGAGCTTTTTCAACTTGTAATGGAGCTTCTTCTTAAATTTTCATTTTTTTTGGATGAGATGAGAGATGAATGGAAGATAGAGGAGTTATAGTAGATAAGTTTGCAGGGTTAAGGTAGGTATGAAAAAACATAGTACCATTAATGCCATAATTGGTGTTGGTAAACAAGGCAATTGGCAAAATATGATCAGTTTGCATGGTTAAACTGATTTAAGCATATGGTTATTTTGCCCTTATTTGATGGTAATTAAGTATTGTCAACCACGTGGTAAGTGTTATCAATGAATATAAGTCCATCGTAAAAATTCAGCTTTTGTGGCATCTCTAGACTTATACTTTGGTAAGTAAGCCTTATTCTATAGTAAGTATGCCATTGATACTTAAAGGACAAAAATGAGACTCGGGTGAAACTAGGAGGACCATTTCTATAAAATTTCCTTTAAAAAAGGATCAAATAAATTAGATATTTTAATTTACTAGTTCATTAGTGGTTACTTTTACATTGATCAAGTGATCAATGTTAACCACAAAGTCTGTTACTCATTCATTTGCCAAGTGATCAATGTCAACCATCAAATAGCCATTTTTGAAATTTGCTAATTGTGTAATTTGAAGAATTGAAATACATAAGTCTATGGTTAAACAATTAAACAAATTTGTCAGCCTATTTTAGCCAATTGTATTAATCTTCATTAATCACTATCAATCAACATCATTGTTAAATACCACATCTGCCAAATATGATCTTAATCGATTCAAATCGTCTAATTAATTTGCTGAACACTATAAATTATATTAATGAAATTGAATAGCTTAATTTCATTAAATCCTATCATAAATTCAATTGAGAATCCTATAAAATTATTCAATAGCTATTAAGCAAAAATATATTTATTGTTCAATTTTGTTATTACAATCAACTTATAGAGTTACTTTATAATATAAATTAACTAAATTTGTAAGCTATCAAAATATTAAATAAATATCTTGTCTTTTCTATTATATTTAAAGGTAAGTTACTTAAATATATTAAAAATAAAATAATTAAATACTTTTATAATGTTATTTGAAAATTATGGAAAACATTTGTCAAATTTTTTGTTTTTAGATAATTTTTCTAATTATATCTTCATAACAAATTAAAATTTTAAACTAAATTTATAATAGAACACCATTTTTTAGGTTTTCCACCATCTAATTCTTAGCAAAAATGCAAAATATATTGTGTATATAGTTTAAAGTAGTGTGAATATATAAATCTCCAAAATCTTCAAATTTTCCCACCAAAACATAGGGTATTATTTTTTTAATTAATGGTAACTTGTTATCTGACTAACCGGTTGTAATAAGTGTTCGACTGTTTGTGTTGTAAGTTTTGTCTTATACGATGGTAAATGTTGTCTGTTTCTGTGGTAAGTAATTCTTCATTTTTTTGTCAAAAGTTTACAAAATCATCTCGTTTTTAACAAAATCACCCTACTTTTAATTTTTGATTTTAATGCAAAGGCGGTGATTTATTTATTTTCAATTCAATGATCCATATTCATTGAAAATATGATGCTCTCATGCCACTTGAGAGTAAACTAGAAATTGTTGCAGCAAGTTCGGTTCTCAAAGCAACCGGGATGTCTTTGAAAAGCATTCATTACGGTGGCAGTGGGAACTGGGAAGTCAGTCCACTTTTCCTCCAAAGGTCACCATTGGAAAAGGAACTCGTAGCCCCCAATCTCTCTCTCTCTCTCTCTCCATTCTTCCCGCAGCTCTATCTCAGAAGGATAAACAAGTTTTCCCGGACGCGAGACAGAAACGAGAAAATGGACTCTACGTCCGTACCCACCACGGGATTTTACACAAAACTCAGCAACTTGGCCGTTTTGATTTTGGTTCTGCTTTCTTGCTCCACTTTCACCTGTACAGGTCAGTGCCTGATGTTTCTTTTCTATTTTGCATATATTTGTTCCCAGAAAACGGACTGTTCACCTCTGTTGCCTGTTGTGGGTTTTGGTGGAATAATGTTAAGAGTCTCTCACTTTTTTTGGAACCTTTTCACATTCTAGAGGTTTGTCAACCCAAACTTGGGGAAAGGAAGTGTTTTTTTTCTTTTCTTCTCTGTATATCGTTTAAAATCATCACATTGCAGTTTTGTTAGGTGTTTGACAATGGCTCAGTGATTATGGTTGTCAATGCGGAATGGCAAACACAAAAATGCATTCAATCTCTCTCTCTCTCTCTCTCTCTCTCTCTCTCTCTCAATATGTGAACAAATTGCATACAGAAATTAGGAAGTTAGATATTTTCTAGAGCAAAGTTCACTTTCACCCCTGTAGTTATCGCTATGTGCGGGTACTCCCTTCATGGTTCAAAACTGACCACATAACCTACATGTGGTTTTGAAAATGTACGGATAGACCTCCTGCTGTCATGTTTTCCATCCGTTACCGTTAATCCATATTAACGGGTGTGTATCTCACACACCTCTCAAATGTAATCTGAGTCGTTCATAATATATTAAATAAAGAATATAGTATCTAAGGAAAAAAAACATCTCGATCAGGGATCAATAACCCAGTGATCTAATTTTTAGTAAATTCATATTTGAAATTTTAATTTCATAACAAAATCAATTTGACCATGAGCTTTTCATTTTTTGATTGACTTGAATTTTGACATAGATGTAATACTCGTCAAAATTTACAATATCAACGGTTTGGATACAATTTTTGGTATATGGGATGGTGTGATTAGATTTAAAAAAGAAGAAGAATCAAGGGACATAATGAGGGTATATCGGTCTTTTAATGTTGTGTCCATTAATATGGATGGAAAACATGATGGCAATGAGTCTATCTGCACATTTTCAAAACCACAGATAGGTTATGTGGTCAACTTTGAATTATGAGAGGGGTATCCACACATGGCGATAATCACATGGGGTTAAAGTGAACTTTTTCTAAGTTAGTTGTTGATTACTCTGTTTCAATGGAAAGGTGATCTATTTTATGCATGGCTTACAATGTTCTGCAATCAGTGGCTGACGTAGGATTTGTGCGTGGCGGGGCCCGAGCCACGTATATTTCCAATGTTGTAAGAAAAATTGTATCCCATATGTGTGTTTATTGCTACTTGGTTGGTCTAAGTTTGTGTGTATATACTTAGCCATCATTTTTTTAAAAAATTAACCCAAAAACTAATACAATTATAGAAAATATTTGGAGTTATGCAGGGCCTTGGGCACCCCCTGCACCCCATTCTGTCCGCCCCTGTCTGCAGTATAGAGGAGACTTAACAAAAATTTTGTTGAGTACTATTGGGAATTATATGTTTCTGACAATAGAAGAGACGATTTGTTAATTGCTGTGTACATCAGGTGTTCTGTCACTTATGCTTTGGGGATTTCTTTTATCAAAACATAATACTAATTTGCATGGAGAATAGAAGGGTTTTTTGCCCAAGAGTAAAAACCGTAGAGTTCGGGGATGGTTGCAAGTGGGGTGATCTCCTTTATTGCAATTTCAAGTTTTATATATATATATATATATATATATCATTGCCTATTGATTATCTCCAAATGGGTAGATTCAATAGTTGCCGCCGTCTATTGTTTGTTGAAGAAAAAATAAGTAATCGCTTTTGTCACTCCCAAGTTTCATTCTTGGGTCCGTCCGTGGTTGTGATGATTTTAGATGAAGTGCTTGACCTCCTTGGGTCTAAGCTTATGCCTCATAATTAGGAGTTATTTGTGGATGGATGACCCTATGTAGCTGGTGATTAATCAGGATGAACCCTCTCAGAGACCCTGGTTATAAGGATAAAAGCATGTAAAGGAAGTTAGATGTGATGTATTGTTAGCACAATAATGCTTAGGACAAACTTGTACCATAAGAAAAGTTATTTGGCTAGTTAGGTGCTAACTATTGTGATATATTTGCGTAAGGGCGTAACATATGACAATTCTTAGTTATGAGGTTTCCTTGTGCATATTGGGATCTTTTGTTACGGTGTTTGTGACAAGGAAAGTTACAAGGCTTTGTGGGACTCTTTGTTATGATATATTGTGGTGTTACTTACAACTTATGAAAGGGCATGTGGTATTTATCTTTCTTGTGGTGTTTATAGACTTATAGTAGCCGTTCCCCAATCTTCATGAATGCAAAATTGTGGAAGATTGACTATCTTGTTGATTTATTCTAATCTTGTTTTCGAGAAAGGGATGAGGGAGAGATCAGACTCTAGGGATGTACGGAATTCTATTCTATGAACTTTATGCTTCTTCAGTCATACGAGAAATTTCCTTTTTCGATGTTCTTGCAGAAGCTTATGATCCACTTGATCCAAATGGCAACATTACCATCAAATGGGATGTAATGACGTGGAACCCAGATGGCTACGTTGTAAGTATGCCAAATACCGTGTTCATTTGTTTAAACAGAGTAATATCTTGGTAAACCACTCCCAAAAGCATTGCAGTCTGTTCAATTGAAAGGATCGTTTAAGACACATCCCTTAATCACTATTTAGGTTGTCTTTGCTATGCGGATGATGAGTGTGATAAATTGCTACTCTTATATCCAACTGCAGACCGCTCTACATGTTTACTACGGAGTAATTTCATTTGATTAAAGCTGGTGATACCTTAGTAAACCCACGTTCCATTCTCCATCCATCCATCCATTTTTTCTTGCTTTGACATCATATAACATTAATGGCTACTGTGGGGTGGTGGTTTTGGATAGCTGAATGGGTTGATCCAAACGTCCTTCGCTTCCTACCAAACAAGCCTACAAGAGGAACAACCACTAGTGACACCCAGCTGAAGCCAGCGGGAGGGCACTCCAATGCCTAAGTTAGTATTTGGAGGAGAAGAGAGGAAAGAGTATGACACATCTGAGATCTAAAAAATGGCTTACCCCCGTTTGGGTTTATCCTTTGGGGATTTTATAGATGGTTGGTACTTGGTACTTGCTCTCGAAATATCTCGTGCCCGGCATGAGTGCCTAACGTCACATGTAACCGTTTTGTTTAGCGATGTCACTGATGACGCTAGCAGACGCGTGGCCAAACCTGCGTGTGCGATGTAGCGCTGCGATAATACTCGAACTGATTTACAGGTCATCCCACAGGTCAGGCATCCTTTGGCCCAGCCCGACTCCAATAGGTCCAATTCCTGGGCCTATGTGTTTGACTTATGCGGAATGGGTTGGCCGTCAGCCCACAGCGTTTGGCCCAACGAGCCTTGGATAGTCTGGGCTGCCCATTCTAGCAGGCCCATGGGTAGTCGGATCTGGCCCCCTGCAGCTATGTTACCCCCTTTACTTTATATTCTGTAAATGGTATTTTTACTAAAAAATCCCCTTGAATGAAAAATCCAGCTAGGCCCAGTAAACCGAATGGAGCTTTTGTATGGTGAACAAGATGCGAAATCATGTTTTGCGCATGAAATCTACTGAATCCATTGATAAATCGAATTTAGCTACATGATGTGTTGATCTGCATCAATCCTATAGTGAACTCGGATCACTCCATTTGTAATGCCCTGCATAGTAAGCTGTTTAATTATGATGATTATCAAAAAAGAATTGTAATCTATTGTTGTTTGGGCAGTAATCTCAAGTCTCAATGAAAGTTATCAATATCATTTGTTTTTGCTTTTTAACTAATACGTTTCTGGTACCTTCTTATTCCAATTGGCAGGCTGTTGTCACAATCTATAACTTCCAGCAATATCGCCACATTCAGGCGCCAGGATGGACCCTTGGCTGGACCTGGGCTAAAAAGGAAGTTATCTGGAGCATGCAGGGTGCTCAAACCACAGAACAAGGCGACTGTTCAAGATTCAAAGCAAACGTCCCACATTGCTGCAAGAAGGATCCAGCTGTTGTGGATTTATTGCCGGGCACGCCATACAATCAACAGTTCTCAAACTGCTGCAGAGGAGGAGTCATAAGTTCGTGGGTCCAGGACCCAGCCAATGTAGCGAGCTCATTCCAGCTTACTGTTGGGTCAGCTGGAACAAGTAACAGAACCGTCAGAATGCCAAAGAACTACACTTTAAAAGTACCGGGTCCTGGATATACCTGTGGACCTGCAAAGATGGTGAGGCCGAGTAAATTTATGACGGCAGATAAAAGGAGAGTCACTCAAGCTTTGAGTAAGTTAGATACTAACTGCTTATAGGGATAACTAGGTAAAGAGAACTTTTTTGCAGCCTGCCTCACATAACTTTAGTCCTTACAACCAAGTCTACTCCCTAATGGGCCTGCTTCTAAGACAATTATATGTATTGAAGCTAGCGGTGAAAATTCAATTTAACAATAGATGTTAAAGAAGTTGAAATATTCACGATCCTTATATATTTCTTTGTCCTCAAATAAATAGAGTTTTTTCATGCATGAGTTCTATGTAGAGATCATTGTAAAGTCAGATTATAGTATATGCTTTTTAGGGGAATATCCTACTAAACATGTGGGGCATAGATCTCTTACCATTATCCCAGTGTCAAGTACCTGGCATGGGTATCCTGTTCGCTTACAAGAGTCCATGCATCAGTCGCTCCAACTTCTTTCTGCACTTCTGTCAGTTACTTTTCAGAGCTGTCATTTTCTACATCAGTTTAATTTTGTTTTTCGTTCATTTTGTTTTTCTGTTTTCGCTTGGAAATAGAAACAATGAAAAGTACAAAAAAGTACTAATAGTTTTTGTTTAGGTGCAAAAGGCAGTTTTCAAAAAGAATTTCGTACACTATTATCCGAAGCAGTTTCCAACAGAAGTTTTCTGCATTGCCCTGAGGCAGAAAATGAAATATTGCCAGACCAGAATCTCTCAGTGAATAGTTCCTTGTTCAAGTAACAAACTAGAACGACAGTATTTTGAAATGGAATTGTTGCTACATCTGAAATTCTTTAAAAATGTTCTTGCTACGAGATTGTTTGACTTTTTAAGTGTTTCTCTCATTGCAGTGACATGGAACGTCACTTGCACGTACTCCCAATTCTTGGCTCAGAAAACACCCTCTTGCTGCGTCTCATTCTCCTCCTTCTATAACAGCACCATTGTAAACTGCCCAACGTGCACATGCAGCTGTCAAAACAACATAACTCAACCAGGGTCCTGTGTACAGTAAGTTGCTGCGTGTATCTTTTCTCCAACATTTTTCATTGACTTTTGTTATTTTTTTATTATTATTATTTTTTTGGCGATTTGGTAATTGGTCTACTTTTTCCCCCCTTCTTATCTTTCTCATGTAGGCCGGGTTCCCCGTATTTGGCTAATGCTCTGTCTACCCCAGGAAGAAGTACTTACAATCCTCTGGTCCGGTGTACTAGCCATATGTGCCCAATTCGTGTCCACTGGCACGTGAAGCTCAACTACAAGGAGTACTGGCGGGTGAAGATTACAATCTCAAATTTTAATTACAGAATGAACTACTCACAGTGGAATCTCGTTGTACAACACCCAAACTTTGAGAATGTCACCCAGATTTTCAGCTTCAATTACAAGTCATTGACTCCTTATGCAAATATAAGTGCGTAATATGTTACTGAAAATTGTAAGAAATCAGTAGGATCACAGTTATGCTAGGTACTCCTGTTTAATTCCTCTTTTTTTTTTGGTTGGAAATGTAATGCAGATGACACGGGGATGCTATGGGGAATCAAGTTCTACAATGATTTGCTCATGACAGCGGGTCCATCCGGGAACGTTCAGTCAGAGATTCTATTCCGGAAGGACATTTCAACTTTCACATTTGACAAGGGATGGGCGTTACCTCGGAGGATCTATTTCAATGGCGATAACTGCGTGATGCCGCCTCCAGATGAATATCCATTTCTGCCAAATGGTAGTTCTAAGACGATTATCGCTCTGCTTCATCCAGTGTTGACTATTTTGGCTTCATTCCTATTATTGTTGGCTTATGTCTAGTGAGATACATTGGAAAACTAACCCCGTTACTTAGATCGCTATAAGTATTGGTACGATTTCAACCGGATGAAAATTTTAAATCCTGCACGCACGATAATTTCTTCGCTTTGTCCCTCTTTAAATTTTCCCTGTAAGGAGAAATTATTTTGTGGTCTGGATGCATTTTCGAGTTGTCTTGTGGCTGAAATCATACCAAATCTTATGGTGATCAAACAAACACGGTTAGATCCATGTGCTGCATTTTTTTGAAGCAACAAACCGGGCTTGGATGAATGGTAGCATGTTGCTACTGAGGTCTGCTCTGCTGCTGATATATGTACCACAGTCAAGATTTACAAAGGATTTAGGTTTAGCTTCTGGAATTTGATCCATTAATCATGTAAACTTTGGAATGTTGTAAACTTATACGCCCTTGGTGTTGTCCTGTTCTAAAATATAAATCAGAGGTTAGTTTTTATTCATAAGATTGAATCTCTTTTCTAACTTTTTGCTTTTCTCCCCAACTTGGTTATTTTGGTTTCAAGAACAATTTGACCGACACAACAGGAAAAGTAGGCAACATGGTATCAGAAACAGTTCATTTTATAAATGGACATCATAGCATGATGGTGTAATATGGACATCATTGCCGAATTTCGATTCGGTATTTGAAAGGCAACTTTGTATTTAGTTTGCTGATTCATAGGTCCTCCTGTCCTCTTTCTTCTCGTCTCTCTAACTAAATCTCAGAAGACTATGCTTCTGCTGATAGGAATATGATCAGCAAATGGACAGGATAAGCAACAACGCGGAAGTCGCCAGGGTTAAAAATCCAGCAGGGTTTGCTCTGGCAGAGTTTGGTAGTACAGGATATGCATCAGGAGGCGGAAGCTTGCACTCATCACCGTTGAAGTAAACCTTCCGAGGGAAGGCCCATCCTTGCTTGAGCGTAAATGTTTCCTTGTTCTTCTGAAGAAGTACTTCAGATTGGACGTTGCCTGCTGGCCCGGCTTCCATTAGCAGGTCATTGTAGAATTTCATTCCATAGAACATTCCAGTGTCATCTGCACATTAGCATCATGTTTTGGAGTTTTGTGGAAATGTCAGTATATTAAACATCTTATGGCCTTTGTTACATGGATTCACGTACAGATGGTGGATTTGGTATTTAAGTGTCAGAATCATCTAGTTTTCATATCAAACATGTGGGGACACTGCAGTTATTGACATTATATTAGTGAAATTCTTCCATTTTCTAAGATAAAATTGTTTTTAGGTGGTGTGATAGCTAAGTTCATGCATAATGTAAAGATAGATTGAATGCTTAAGATGTTCCTAGGTGCATGTCACATATGTTGTACCCTTTCTAAGCATCGGGTGTCTGATATAAATACTTCTTCACTATAGCGGAGTCTATGGATTGTACTATAGTTTTCTCTACAACTCACTTATTGATTGATATGGGACAACAGGCTTGTAATCAAAGCTGAAAACTTGAGTGACATTGTTGAGATTGGGATGTTGTGCCACGAGAGTCCATTGTGTGTAGTTCATTCTGTAATTGAAATTAGTGATTGCGATCTTGACTCTCCAGTAGTCCCTGTAGTTGAGCTTCACGTGCCAATGCACTCTTACTGGACACATGTGATGAGTGCACTGCAATAGTGGCGCGTTGTCCTTTCTTGGAGTGTTAATGCCTGCCTTCTTCAGCTGGTTCGAGTTGCTCCTGCACATCCATGAACCAAAGAACACAAATTATCCATCATTGTATCTTCTAATTTTGGAAAAGGTCACCGTCATGTCATTCTAGTGCGATTTTTTGTGTGAAATTTGTGTTCGCACATCATTTCTGAACTGGGAAAGAAACTTACATGATACAGTTGTTTTTGTTGTGGCAACCGCAGGAGCATGACGGGCAAGGTGTGATGGTATCATTGTAGAAAGATGAGAAAGAAACGCAACAGGTTGGATTCTTGGAAGCCATAAATTGTGAATAAGTGCATGTCACGTTCCAAGTCACTGCATTTCATTGATCAATCATTGTTAACTACCAACTTTTTGCATTTCACTGTTGCGAAATTGTTTTGCAGAAAATGTCCAGGGTAGTGTAGCATTGCATTGTATTCATCCTGGTTGAGTGCGGGCCCCCTAAGAAGCATGATGAACGCCGAACATGGCGATTGCAAAAACTGTAAATAGATCTTGTTGTATGTTTTGCCTTGTTATTCGTATGTAAATATATCTTCTACAAACAACCAAAACTAATGAAACGATGTCCCTATGCTTGTTACACTTGAGACAAGCGTTCCCCTGCTTAAAAGTTAATAAAATTAGTTCAACATGGTAGCATGTCCCATACGTATCCTGCCAAGTCCCTCGCGTTTCCGGAGATCACTTATGTGCATTGGCGGCACATAAGTGGACCCCATCCACAATGAATACGCAGTGCTACCAGCACAACATTTTGAATGTGAGATGTTATGTATATCAACGTTTGAGAGAAGTTACTATAGGGAACAATCAGGAGAACAATCTTACTCAGGGCTTGAGTTTTCCGCCTTCGGTCAGCAGTGAGGAACACCGTGGATGGCACGATCTTTGCAGGCCCGCAAGTGTACCCGGGTCCCGGACCTAACAAAGTGAAATTCTTGGGCAGTTGCACAGTCTTGTTCGAAGTTCCAGCCACTCCAACACTCACCTGGAAGGCAGAGACGGCTGCTGCAGGGTCCTGTCCCCACGATGCCACTACGCCGCCTTTGCAGCAGTTTGAGAACTGCTGGTTGTAAGGCACCCCAGGGAGCAAGTCAACAATGGTGGGACTTCTCAAACAACAGTGAGGTACATTTCCTTTGAACTTTGAACAATCTCCTTGTTCTGTGGCTTGTGCTCCAACCATGGACCAAATCACTTCCTTTTTCGCCCATGACCATCCTAAGGTCCACCCAGGGCTAATTATGTGTCGAAACATTTGAAAATTGTTCATCGTCACTGAGGCCTTGATAACATTCGTTTGAGAATAATTAGAATGCTAGTTTGGAGTTTCCAGAATCAATTTTGCAGAATGCAAATGAATTTTGAAAGCACAAATACACAATTCATTTTTATATTGAAAATTGAAAACTACTCGGGTTAAATATTGCATCAACCAAACAAGTTTCGGAAAACAATTCTGAAAAACTGATCTGGAAACTACAGCGGGAACAATAAACAGATAAAGCACTAGACTTTGGGAACTTTTTTTTTTCTTCAAAATGTTTATGTTGTTTCAAGATTTGGAAAAGTAACAGTAACGCTGAGGTGATACTCACCACATAACCATCTGGAGTCCAAGACATAACATCCCATTTGATCGTGATGTTTCCGAATGGATCCAATGGATCATATGCCTCTAGAATCACAAGGAAATAAGTAAAACACTGGTGAATTTGAAAAGATTGAACCATTTAAAGCATTCCAAGCAATGAAATTGTTACCTCCATTAGAAAAGATCATGAACAGGACAACAAAGCATAACATGAACTTCACTCCTGCAAATGGGTGAGTTGGTAACTGTCGACGATGGAACTTTGTTTCGAAGCAAGTTTCGCGTACTGGGTTGGCCGATGAACTAAGTTCCATTGCCCGAAATTCTCTATAGGATTGCAGAGTTTCGTGTTGAGGCAATGACAATAAATGAATTGGTGCATTAGATAAAGGTAAAAAGAGGTGTAACTGAAAGCGAATGCATGGAGATGGCACACCTAATGGTTGTTAGCTAGGTACTCTCTCTCTCTCTCTCATACAACATGGAGTAGTATAAACTTCCATTTCTAATGATGTTTTCCATACAGTAATTCCAGTAGTGGGGATGAAGCAAGGTGGGAGAAATTGAGACGTTTGAACACAACAGCTCAAGGTTCATTCTCTTGGTGATGCACTCACATTACCTTGTACTGTAAGTCATTCTCTTGGTGATGCACTCACATTACCTTGTACTGTAATATGTGGTGCACAGCACAGGTAACTTCTTACCCATATGGAAAGGTGAGCTTCTCCCCCTATTCTCTTCTTTTTTTCCCCCCTTCTTTTTTGGGTTTGCCAATCCTCTGTTTTCAAGTGTGCTGGGAAAGCACATGTAATTGAAACACATATTTTTACATTATTTGAATAATGTGGCATCCTCGGACCTACTCCTAACTCTTGTCGCCCTTCTGCCTTAAATCTCTTGGAACTTCTAGCCCTCTGTATTTTTCCGGATTCTCTTATTTAATTTGTCTTGTTCACGGTATCTTCCCCGCCGTTCTTCTCTCTGGCGCTTTTTCGAAAGCTGCTCATCCTTGGCTTTCTCCACTTCACGCGCCTTCCTCTTCTCCACTTCCTTGAGCTTTTGCTTCTTCAGCTGCAAAACACAAATGAAAACAAAGACTTGAAGGCAAGCTCATTTGGAATGACCGACTCTAGGATGGAAACAAAATATAGAATAAACAAATAAGGATCCACTAGGAACATGTTTACTGACGCTAAGAGCTCAGAATGTAATCAAAGAAACCACTAAAAAACAGTTTGTACAGGTTAGTGAGGACAAACTTAGACATGTTTCAGTTATGGAGATTATCAAAGAAGAAACGCGCAACAAGGATAATCACGAACAAGTATGAACTAGAGGTACTTTCTCTACGAATACACAATTATGAGAAAACTTCTCAAATTTTTATTAATCAATCATAATCAACGGATTTGTCCTAAGACTTACAACCTATTTTATAATAGAAGAAACCCTACACACTAGGAAATACTAAAAACAAGGAAGCTGTTAGATTTCTTGGAAGGTTTCAACCTAAAATCAATTGGCAATAAGTGCTTTAACCCTACACACTAGTAAATCTAACATGGTATCAGAACAAGGTCTTGGATGGCCTCACCTCTTGTGGGAAAATCTCTATCATTTCTGTCGTCCGAGTCAATCACTCAGCTCCTAGTCTGTCACCTTCATGTGCATCCGGGCTGCAAGTGAGAGAGGGTATTTAGGAATGGCAATGGGGTGGGATTTTGCATACCCCGGCCCCGACTCAAAAATTATTACACGACCTTGACCCCGCCCCGCCCCGCCCCTCTCCGTAAGAAATTAAAAAAATTATTAACATAAAATAAAATAATTATAAATACAGGGCGGTTCCGGGGACTCTTAAAAAAACCTCTAAAATAACCCTCCAAATCTTAATCTCATAGTTTTCGATAAAATTTTAATGATCTAAGCCGTTCAATGTGTTCAAAACGTGATTTTAAAGGTGCTAGCGAGAAATTGGCAAAAAAAATAACCGGGAAGGGCTTGATTTGAGCAGTTTTTTATTGAACCGTTCAATAAAGTTCAACAAAAAACTGTTCGGATGAAGCCCTTTCCAGTCATTTTTTTTGCTGATTTCTTGCTGGTACCTTTAAAATCACGTTCTGATTATATTGAGCGGCTCAGATCATCAAAATTAGATTGGGAACTTGGGGAGGTTTTTTTAAGGGTTCCCAAAACCGGCTTGAAATAAATCGGGGCAGTTCCGGGGACCCTTAAAAAAATCTCTAAAAAAAACCCTCCAAATCTTAATCTCATAGTTATTTTAGTATAATGGTGAAATATAAAGGTAAGATTAGAAGGTTTTTTTAGTAAATTGATAAAAATATTAGGGTAAATATATAAAAAAATTAGTATAATGATAATTAGATTAGTAATAAAAGTATAATTTTATATATAAATACAACTCGGCGCCGGTAATATCAGGGCGAGTTTGGGGGCGATGTACTTTCACCCTGAACCCTACTCGAACCTAGCCGGATTTTAGAAATTTTACCCCTACCCTGACTGTATACCTGAAAATGAGGTGAAAAACCCGCCTTGTTTGGGGCGGGGCGGGTTCGGGTGCAATTGCCATGCCTAGGAGTGTTAGACTTGTCCCACATCACTCATGTAAGCCATCCAAGCTTAGTAAATAAAATCTAGAGGCTATTCCACCTATTACCAATTGGTTTTAGGTTGGAATTCTCGAAGAAATCTAACAGAAACAATAAAATTAGAAACTAACAATTCTTTGTGACCAAGCAAAAATTAAAAGGAAACTAAATCTATTAGAGAATTAGGAATCTAATTACTCTAGGATACTTCTTTTCCTAAATCGAAGATTCCTAGCAAAATATTGAAATAAAATAAAATAATTTTTTAAATAAAATATTGTATCAAAATAATAAATTGAAATTCCTATATTTGTAAATTGTTGGCTTGCATCATTTTCCCCGGCTTGAAGAAACTCGTCCTCGACTTTATATAGTCGAGTTCGTCAAAGCTTGTCAGTATCAATCTTGTACTTCAAATTTATTTTCCCAAATCGAAATTATAAACAATACTCTAAAAATAATAGATGAATTCCTGTCAGAGAACAAAATCTATCATGCTCCAGAATCGAAAGCCACAGATTATTTCCTACAAAGTCTTCATAAGGTTTCCAAAAAGGATCCTGATTTTTGAAGTTGCCAAAAAAGAGGTTTTCTTCATGTTCATGTGCACTTATGGTGGGAATTATCACATATGATAAGTTGCCTTCAGCTTTTGTTTTTAATGTGAAGTGCTTCATTCCTCTTTCTGCAAGAGAACTAATATTATCTTGGGAGAAATCTATTATTAACACGGAAGTTAAGGTAACTTCAGAACTGGCAAGGCTTTCTCTTCATCGGCAACTTTGTCCAAAAAAGAAAGGTTTTTGTCGATAATCGGCAGCTTACTCCAATCCACAATTGGGTTTGGAATAGATTTTGATGTGAATGGTCACTCAATGGTAGCTTAATTCATCCACCTTTGTCTTCCCCCTCGACTGATGGTTACCAGTCTAAGATTTGGGAATAGAAACGTCATCCAACACCTCCTCCTCTTTCGGAAACCAAGGTTGAACCAGACGAGGGCGAGACGGGTTTTCACAAACAGGCATGGCAACAATCTGATCAGTTAGTGCTCCAAACACCTCCTCCATCCGCTGCTCTCAAGTTGTTGAAATCTCTCCTCCATTCATGCTTCTCGTGAAGCTTTACCTCATTTATACACATCTTTGGCAACAACATAACGACTATAACGAACTCCTTGTCGCGCCATGATCCGTAATCGAGCACAAACTCTGATACCAACTGATGCAGAGAAGTTTGTTGAAAGAGAAGAAACGCGCAATAAGGACAATCACGAACAAATATGAACTAGAGGTACTTTCTCTACGAACACATAATTATGAGAAAGCTTCTCAAATTTGCATTAATCAATCATAAACAACTGATTTGCCTTAAGGCTTACAACTTAATTTATAACAGAAGAAACCCTACACACTAGGAAATAAAAACAAGGAAACAATAAAATTAGAAACTAACAATTCTTTGTGACAAGCAAAAATTAAAAGAAAACTAAATCTACTAGAGGATTAGGAAACTAATTCTCTAGAATACTTATTTTTCTAATTCCAAGATTCCTAACAAATTATTAAAATCAAAGAACTAGTTTTTTCAATAAAATATTTTTTCAAAATAATAAATTGAAATTCCTATATTTGTAAATTATTGGCTCTGATACCAACTGATGTAGGAAAGCGTTGAAAGAGAAGAAATGTGCAACAAGGACAGTCACGAACAAATATGAATTAGAGGTACTCCCTCTACGAACACACAATTTTGAAAAAACTTATCAAATGTTCATTAATCAATCATAATCAACTGATCGATTTAGGGGATGTTTGATAAAACTGAAACTAAAAGCTGAAAAATTAAGTACTGAAAACTGAATGCTGAAATTTTTAAGCTGAAAAGCTGTTTGATAAATATATTAAGTACTGAATTAAAAAAATGATGAATTAATTTTGTTCCAATTCTCTCTTAATTTACTAACGGTCACAATATACTTTTGGTAACGGTGGAGGAGTGGTGGAGGTGGTATGAGTGGTGGTGGTGGATGTGGTATGAGTGGTGGTGGAGTGCTGGTAGTGGTGGTGGTGTAGTGATGGTAGTGGTGGTGGAGCAGCGGTGGTGGTGAAGTGGTGGTGATGATGGTGGTGGAGGTGGTGGTAGGAGCGGTGGTGGTGGTGTAGTGATGGTAGTGGTGGTGGTTGTGGTGGAGTGGTGGTGGTGGTGGTGGAGTGGGGAGCTGATGGTGGTGATGTGGTGGTGGTGGTGGTAGTGGAGGAAGTGGTGGTGGTGGTGGAGTGGTGGAGTTAGTGGTGGTGATGATAATGGAGGAAGTGGTGGTGGTGGTGGAGTGGTGGAGGTGGTGGTGGTGATGTGGTGGAGGAGGAGTGGTGGTAGTGGAGGAGGTGGTGGTGGTGGTGGTGGTGAAGGAGGAGTGGTGGTAGTGGAGGTGGAGGTGGTGGTGGTGGTGGAGGTGGTGGTAGGGTGGTAAAGTGGTGGTGGTGGTGGTGGGAGTGGTTGTGATGGTGGTATGATGGTTGAATAGAAGTACACAAAAATTCAGCCAGAATTAAGTGGCTCACAGCTACTTAATTTTTTTCAACTTTTTGGCTTATATTTTAAGTGGTACTTAATTTGTTAAGTAATGTAAAATATTGTTATCAAACCTACTGAATCACTTATTACTTAATTGATTCAGTTTTAAGTGTTGAATCTAGGTTATCAAATAAGCTCTTACCCTAAGGCTTACAACTTATTTTATAATAGAAGAAACCCTACACACTAGGAAATAAAGACAAGGAAACAATAAAATTAGAAACTAACAATTCTTTGTGACCAAGCAAAAATTAAAAGGAAACTAAATCTACTAGAGAATTAGGAAACTAATTACTCTAGGATACTTATTTTCCTAATTCGAAGATTTCTAGCAAAATAATGAAATAAAATATACTAATTTTTTTAATAAAATATTTTTTTAAAATAATAAATTTAAATACCTATATTTGTAAATTATTGGCTTACATCATAGACCAAAGTCCAAGTCTTCGGCTACTCATTATTTCAGTCGCTCCAAGCTGATTTTAACGGCCCTTTTTAATTTGGAGATGGTTTCTTAACACTTCTTTGGCAAATGGTGGGTTCAATTCAATGTTCACTCGATAGATGTCTCGAATATGCTGTTTGGATCTCCTTTGGTGAGATTAAGGATAGTGATGAGATTAAGAATAGTGATTTGTTTGTGCCAAAACTCTAATACATAAAAGTACTGTACATTGCATACGGTACAAGCTTTTTATGCGTCAAAGTTTTGGCACTAACAAAAATAATTTTGACATTATCATTTTCCGAGATTAATTACCATTGATGACCACGGTTCACATAATTACATGGCTCGAGAATTTTGATCAATGTGGCAAGATAATTAGTATTTGAGCAAATTGAATGTTTAATTCGTGTATGGTCTAGATGTATAAATTCTCTCTTTAGTAGTTCCACATCTATGTCGACCGGTTCCGTAGTTCGTCCGATCAAGTCCGGGCACACTAAAAAATAAAATACTAGTAATTTAATCCGATCAAGTCCGGCCTACGTAATTTTTCCAATAAAATTTAATTTTACTTTGTGCCCGATATTTTTTCACTTGGCCGTAGCTTCACACCAAGGGGTTCCACTTTTAATCATAAATAAAGATTACAAAGCACAGAGAAAAACTTCTAACAGTTTAAACATTGTCAAAGAAAATGAAAATATACAGTGGGCCTTTGAACATTACCTTTTTTTTTTTTTTTTTTCTGGAAAAGTGAGAAAGAACTTGTTCTTTCCAAATTTCTTTTCCCTACTCTCTTTTTTTACTTTGGAACAACAAAAACAATTTTTTGTAATCTTTCAAAACAAATTACAAAGATTAAAGGGATCCTAATAAGCATAAGACATCACAACGGCAAAGAAAAAACCAAAAAAAGGAAACCTCACACACTAAACCAAAAAAAGGAAACCTCACACACTAACAATTACTGTATATGCCGTCAAGACTCAAAAAGGAAATAACAATTCAAGATTGGCAGAAGCTAACCAAGACTCCCAAATCCCCACAAAAAATATAACTCCCAACCACCCACACCCAAAACTCACAAAAACCGGACCCCTTTTCAAGCATCAAGCTAAGAGCATCCGCAATGGTAATAATCAAAATCAATAACCAAAATGTGCCACGTTAGCATTTGATTATCCATTTAGTCCATAATCAAACTTAACAACATCTACCTTCACATTGGTTATTTTTGCATCTCTAACCAAAAAAGCCCACAATATACAATGCACATTTGTCTAATCGCAAACGAGTTTCAATCACGCACCCGACCAGTCTAAATTATTCGTCTCAATGAGATGATTCTAATGTGGGGTATTTTTAAGTTATTGAGTTTTGGTTATTAGTAAAAGTTGTTAAGTTTGGTTATGAAATGGGTGGAATTTAGTTATTTGCTAAAAGACTTTTAACTTTGCTTATTATAATATGAGATATTTTTGAGCATTATTGTTAAATTTGCTTATCCACACCCATATACTTATTACAATGAGGATGCTCTAAAGAGCCTGAATTTTAGCCCTTTCATCATCCTCATCTTTTATTGCTATAATTTTGCTTATAACTTCCTCATCATCCCCATGTAGTCTATACCCACGTTCTTAGTAAGAGATCAGACAGCCTCGGCACACTAAGACGAATCAAGTTGTTCCTTTTGTTAATGCCTTCAAATGATAGTGCAACTGCTGTTACTGCCGAAAAAGCGCACATTTTTGCTTATTTATGTCGCCCCTCTTCTTGCATTTTTGCTTCTTCTCCTATTCGTACAATCTTATGCAAACCAAAAAGAAAAGGGAGGTTCAAAGAAAACTAATAATCACTGTTAACCAACGATATTGAGGGGTGTTTTCGGTAGTGAAAAATTTGTAAATTTTTATTTGTGGTCGAGAAGTTGTTAGATGTTTCCGGTAATGAATAAGTGGTTAAGATATGTCAAGTTGTTTCCGGTAGTAGTGAATAAGTTGTTGATGGTTTGTGAGTAGAGTTGCTGTAAAATGTTAACAGCACCAACCAATTACTATATGTCAAGTTTTTTTTTATGGAATTTTTACATAATACTTTTATGGAATTTTTATAGAATTTTCTTTTTTTATGGAATTTTAATTATATTAATATTTCAATTAATATATGGTCTAATCTTCCCTATCACTTTTTTTTTCTTTTTTCAAAAGTATTATGTTAACAGCACCAACCAATTACTATTGCCAAAAGTGTTCTAGCTAGACGGTCCGGATTTTAATAAAAAAAATTCAGAAAAAAGTTTAACTCTTCTCAAAAATTTTGTTATCAATATTCCAACCGTCCAAAATATTATTGAACTATTATGATTGCGTGCCTCCGAAAACTAGATTTTCTCTAAGGGGGACCTTATTTTCTGCTCACTCCTACTTTTCCCAAGAAAAGAGGAGAGAAAATTCACACTGGGACCGTGGAGAAAAATGGGCTCAACTTTCAAATTCCACTCTCTTGTCTTGTTCTCACTTTGGAGAAACTCTCTACTTTTAGGAGAGAGAAAATTCATAGTAGGAATGGGTTCACTTTCAAATTCCACTCAGTCTTGTTCTCACTTCTCACTTTCGAGAACTTTTATACTCTCTACTTTCTTTGGAGTATTTTATACTTGGAAAATGTTAGATCAATGAATATTCAATACAAGAAGAAATTTGATCAATACCAATGCTTTTTCTACCAACGCTTAACAAAAGCACTATAATTGGAGGTTTGAACAAGCGCTTTTTCTAGCCGCTGATAGAATGGAAATTTCCTAGCTCCCAAAGCAAAAGCGCTGGAATAGGTCGACCGTTTCTAGAGCCCAAATAAAAACGCTGGAACAAACCCTCCATTTACTAGAGCCCAAAAATAGGCCCCCATTCACCACAGTCACCACCACTTTTAATTTTCTAGAGACCATTTATATATTCAAAATGTGGTTAAAAACTTAATTGTTCTAATTTTAATCCGTTTGAACCGGTGTAAAGATCTTATTTTTCTGATCATATTAATATAAAGAGGCATAATTAATTTTTTCTTTCGGACTCTTATAATGTAAATGTTTCTTTAGGGTCCCAAATAAAGAATAGATAGTTAATTATAAGACACCTAAAAATAAATATTAATTATGATCTTTTAGAATAACATAATCAGAAAAATAAGATCTTCGAACCACTGCAAACAGATTGAAAATTGGATTACTTAATTTTTTAAATATATAAACAATCTAAAAAACTAGTTGCTCCAATTTTCAAATTGAGTTTGAACAATAATACAAACGGCTACAACTTTCATTTTTGATTAAAATTTGCTAATTTTTATGTTTAAAGGTTCAAAAATGATTCTCTTGTGGTATGCCCCTTGCAAACTGTATATTCGGTTTAGATTTTTTTAATTTCAAGTTGATTTACCAAAAAGAAAAAAAAAGGGGTTCAAAAATGATGTTTGATTCAACTTTAATCACTAATTTTAATGTTAAAGTTACAACATATATAATGGTTGGTGTAGTTGGTCGTTGGGTCATGTGCGGAGGAGCCTTGTTCGCCAAATTACCCGGATTCGAAACTCAGGTGGTGTTCCACTTTTGAAAAAAGTTTTTTTTTTTTTTCAAACAAAGGTAATTTCAAACTCAAATATAAAGAAAATGAAAAAAAATTTTTCAATTTTTTTTGCACCGTTTAAAACATCTTAATGAGATCTATCAAATAAGATCCATATTAGTAGAAAAATCGTTTGCGTAAACACATAATTTTTGAACTTGAAATTACCTTATTTTTTTAAAAGTTATTTTTCTCAAAACTGGAAAAAACTGGAACACCCCCTCAGTGGATTCAAAAATGTTGATTTTTTCCCCCATGGAAACGGAGCTGGTACAGGTCTATACAGACAAAAATGTTGATTTTTATATTTTACCCTCAAATAGTGGCAGCTTTAGGAATTTTTTTAAGGGTGTTCAACAAGAATTAGTGGCGGAACTATGTTGGGGCTCGGCCCCCCGGCCCCGATACCCTGAGCTCTCGAGTTTTAAAATTTTTTAATTTTGTATATACCTGATTTTTAATATTATTGATAATTATTCGCATATAGCTACTTATTATCTTAATAATTTTGATTTGATTTGATAAAAAAACAGATTCTTTTACATTTTCATTTCTTTCATAAATAAAAAATAAGCACGTAACATTTTAAGTAGTCTGACGAAAAAAATACAAAATGATTGGTATACTTTAACTGTATTAAGCTAGAATCATTTTAATGTATTGGAAAACAAAAACTTTATGATATACGTTCCGATAAAAAAAATATATGTCCACTAAGCCGGCCCTCTCGAGTTCACAATTTTGGCTCCGCCACTAACAAGAACTTAATTTTTTTGACCATACAAGGAAAAAACATAAACAGAAAAAAGCTTAAATATACTGAAATTGATGTTTTGCCTAAAATATATGAAAGGGCATACTCTATCCATCGTAATATTTTCCTACTATACATATATATGTGCTAAATCTTTTGGACTGAGTTGTGATGTTCTTACACGTGTTCAACTTTTGTGAGTTTAGTATTCAAGTTTGTGGCTTAAGGTGTTCAAAGAACTTGTTTTTATCTAGAATTAGGCATGCAGTAAATCTATACAATTAATTTTCTTTACACGTGGGGTGCTTACTCGTGGGGTGTTCAATTGAACACCGAAGCCAAGCTGCATGTAGGGCCGCCTCTGGCAGTGGCGGCTCTAGAAATTTGTAATAAGGTGTTCAAAAATTACCTTAATTCTACCGGTTGATGTATTAACCAATAATATATACGTGCAAAACCTAATAATATGTTATCAAAGCCAGGTGCAAGGAGCTTAAGATCGAGTTAACCCATCTGGGGGTTTAGGTTCTTATCAAATGATGGCTTCAATCTTAAGATTTCTATAGCGAAATCAATATGTCCTGTTGATCGAGGCGGCTGCGTGTAGAGGAGGAGTATCAACAAAAGGTATCGCATGCATCTATACGATCCAAAAAATTAGGGTCTCCTTAATTAATTGACTCGATCGTACCAGCCTAAGATACTAAAGCACAATTACGAGCGTGGGAGGAAAGTTATCACCTTTGTGAAGGCAAATACTGGAGTAGTATTTTTTAATTATACAAAGAAGACCCAAGTCCTAGTTAGCTAGTCTTCCTCTTCTTCAGGTAGTCATTAATTATTTTAGTCGATCGATCCCAAATGGTTTTAACTGGCCAGTGTCATCTAGCTAGATGGATCTCCTAAATTCGATGTGATTACTATTTCAATGACCAGGCCAGGTTCACATAATCGATCACATGGCTCGAGACTTTTGTGCCCGTTATTTATATATTTTGGACAATATATATCCTGCGCTGTTGCTTTTGGGTTTCTTCATGTTACCTTTACATTTTCTTCTTCACTTAGGGGCCGTTTGGATGGGGCATAGCAGGGGATTAAGTTATATGCCCGGATAAGGAAAAGGGGATAAGTTTTTCCCTTGTTTGGATGCAGTATTGGTGGGGGATGAGTTAATACCGGGCATAGCTAATCGGGGGGGGGGGGGGGGGGGGGGGGGGGGGGGGGGGGGGGGGGTTGGAATCTCCCTCCCCTAACGGTTCTCTCTCACACACAAAAACAAATCTCCACTGAAAAATAAAGTGCTCTAATTTTCAATCCGTTTAAGCCTATGCGAAGATTTTATTTTTTTGATCATTTTTTCTTGAAGGGTTGTATTAATTTTTGGCTCTAGGGCTCTCCTATAAGAGCCCTAAAGATTGCGTTCACAATTGTCTCTCTTAGGGCTAACTAACGAAAGTTCTAGAGCCAAAAATTAATTATGACCCGTTAGGATAAAATGATCAGAAAAATTCACAATGGTTCAAACGGATTGAAAGTATGAGCACTTAATTTTTTGAATATACTGTATCTTTAAAAAAAATATTATTTATAGAGGGGAAAAAGATATAAACTGTCTAAAGAGGTTGAAAAATTAAGTGTTCTAATTTTCAATTCGTTTAAACTGGTACAAAGATCTTATTTCTCTGATCATTTTATCCTAATGGATTATAATTAATTTTTGGCTCTATAAATCTCGTTAGTTAGTGCTAAGAGATATTTGATTTTACGACTTTCTTAGAGCTAATCAACGAGAGCCTTAGAGTCAATTTAATTATGACCATTTAGAATAAAATGATCAGAAAACTAAAATCTTTCCACCGGTTCAAACGGATTGAAATTTAGAACACTTAATTTTTTTTAAAAAAAACCGAATTTTATAAAAAAAAAATTGTTTAATAATAATACTAAATTCGTTAATTTCTTAGTAGAAATAAATATTACGGCTTAAATTGTGAAAGAATAATTAAATTTGTAATTACATGTAAAACATAATACATAATTAATTTAGGGATTGCACAAGGGCAAAAGGGTTATTTGACAACTTTTTATATCATCCACCCTTCCTTATACCCCTATTAATCGTCAATTCAAACCAAGTATTATTTAATCCCCATTCTCTAATACCTCGTCCAAACAACCTACTATTTAATTCTCATTCAAAAACATTACATCAATATGGGTCACCTCTTATTAACTAATACCCCTACTATCTTATCCCCTTATTAACAAATACCTCCAATTTTTCCCTCTCATCCAAACGGGCGATTAAGATAAACAGCGGATGTAGCTTGGGGCAAATAGAAGCAGTTTTCTCTCTGGATTTGTATCGCATCAATATAGTAACTGCTAATATCCCATTTGTCGTCTTCGTATATTGTTAGTAGTATAATTTTTGCTTGTTTAATTTTTTTAATTTCAAAACCTTAATTTTAACAGATAATTAACAAGTTAGATGTGATTTGTACTCACCTAATTAATTCCTTATCTGTTTGAATAGGAATGGTCAGCACCTACGGGGTCAAAATCAAATGCGTAGATTTCACGACTCCCAAAATTCCTCGTGTTCAATGGTCTTCTATGAGTATTAAACTCTCTCGGTCACAGGAATCCATTTGTACGGCAAGTTGGAGACTGATTGAGAAAAGTCCATTTGACCTGGTGAAGATGGTGCCGTGGTTGGCGGTGAACGGGGGAAAGTGTATTGTGGTGCGTTTATTGGGATAATGATTAGTACATTACTCGCGAGACAAATTAATGACTTGTAAGATTGATAAATCCGGAGGATCCAGATATAGTGCATAAAACGATAAGTAAAACTGAACTCGAGCTCAGCTTGTCCAGTTCTATGATTCTATCAAAGCTTGAGCTCGGCTCGAGAGGCTTGATGGCTGTGGAGCGGATATAGTGCATAAAACGATAAGTACCGTTGGGTTCTTAATTTGTAAGAGATCCCTTTGGTGGGAGTTCCCTACGTAAGTAGGCGATGTGGAACAAACAAACACAAGCAATCCAATACAGGGCATTCATCCCACATCGGAAGATAGTAATCCAATGTTAGTCAATGGTTGAACTTGGTGTGATGTCCTGGCACTAGGCAAGCAGCAGCATTTTATATATACGATTGATACGATTGCGTAGGTCACCTTGCAAGCTCATTTGAGCCGAGCATGTCATGGCTTGGACTACGGTTGGTTTATAAACCAGCTGAGATTTTAGGCTCGAGCTCGTTCGTTTGCTTATCGAACTAAGTTCGAACGAGCTCATATCGAGACAAGCTTATTTGTAGCCTTAATCTTAATAGTGACGGCCCTTAGCAAAAGGGAACAAGGCAATATCTTTTGGGCGCCAAAAAATTCTTACAAAGAGGAGCTCTCAAAAATTGTGTACTATTGTAAACATCCCAATTTGAACCTCTTGAAATTTCTTAATTTGTGGCTTCGTGGCCCTCCGATGATGAACTTGGAATAATATGTGCCTCAGTTGAATAAGGACCTTGCTTCTAGAGCTTTCAAAAATCAAAACAATTTTCCAAAAATAAGTCATGAGCGCTCGAGACCATTCCTGAGCGCCCAAGACCATTTTCAAAATTCCAGATGAAGCTCACTTCTGAGCGCTTAGGACCACTGTATTGCCCAATGCATGCTTGAGCTTTTAGCTTTTTCAGGATGGCATGATTATATTCATTCAAACCTGAGGTCTTGCTATAGGACACCTCATCAGAAGTCTACTGAAGACTAAAGATATTTTTCCTCCTAAAATATTTTCCATTTTATTTTTGATTAAATTTTCAATATTCAAATTCATTTTCTCCTCCCCTATATAAACAGCTCTATGCTGCTTTAGAAGAGGACCACGAAAAAATCTCTCTCTCTCTAACCCCTTTTATTTTCAAAAGGCAAGAAAACATCACTCTTCAAAAATCATCCTCAAACATTTCCAAAAAAACATCAAACACATCAAGAAAAATTCAGGAAGTTGGAGAGTACACCTAGTTCAGAAAGCCATTAAGTCTACAAACTTTCTTTCAACTTCGAGCTTTTTGCATGGCTTCTGGTGGGGCGAAAAAATCCTTTTCTTCTTCCTCCCCCATCCAACTGCAACGCAACTATGATGTCTTCTTGAGTTTCAATGGCAGCGATACCCGCACCAACTTTACAAGCCATCTTTTAGCCGCTTTAGAGCGACACGGTTTTCATACGTTCAAAGACGACACAAAGCTCAATAGAGGAGAGGATATCCGTTACGAGCTTCTGAAAGCAATTGAGGATTCAAGAATTTCACTTGTCGTTCTCTCGAGAAATTATGCTGCGTCAGAGTGGTGCCTTGACGAACTTGTGAAGATCATGGAGTGCAGGAAGACCTTACAACACATTGTTTTTCCTATCTTCCATGGCGTTGAGCCATCAGACGTGCAAGCGCAAAAGGGGAGTCTTGCAGAAGCATTCGCCAAACACGCAGAGCTTTTTAAAGATCAGATCAGTCTGGGTGGCAAGGTTGAGAAGTGGAAGGAAGCGCTTACTCAGGTTGCCAACTTATCAGGCTGGCACTTGCCAAAGGTGAACAATGGGTACGTATTTTCCTCAACCCTTCTAATATGTATATGTTCATGAAAATATTCTAAAGTGGCACCGGAAAATAGTAGTATCATTTTGTTGGGTGTGCAACTACAATTCTACCTACAGACTACAATACTGACACAGTTTTAATGGAGTCATCTATGCTACTCTTGAAAATTGGTCAACGCTGTCAAATTTCATACTAGCTATCATATAGCACCAGTGAATTTGCATAAAAGTTGTCGGAACATTTTCAAAATATATTTAAGAAAATTAAAAATGTGATTATTGTTAAATGGTTTTTAATCTAGAAGGTGTGTCTATTCAAGTTAGATGAATAGACTGATTATTAGATTTAAATGCAAAAGTCGTGTCCATTCAGGTGGTTATATGAATATATGGACCATTTGATTTAAATGTTGTGAATGTTCCTGATGGTCACAATTATATAAATAATTAGGTGTGACTATTGGTAGGGAGAAGATTTTGGGTACCTGGAGGCTGGAGGGTACCACTTCATTCGGGTGATATGGCACCCAAATCATCCGTTGTATTTTTGAATGGTTCAGATGTATTGCTCAGGCACCACCTGGTAACCTCCCCGTACCCAAAAACTTCTCATTGGTAAGGGGGTCACAATCCCATGCGGCCATGCCTATCTAAATGCTAGGGGTTCAATTTAGGGGTGTCAAAATTATGGGTTTGGGTTAAATTATAAATGGGTTGGGTCTTTAATGAGTCTTTAACCCATTTACAACCCAATTAGCTATAACCCCAATTATACATATTCAACCCTACCCGTCTATTAACTCAATTACATATATATTTTAAACTTTAAACTGGCTAAAATATCCATGTATATTAAAAACACTGTATGGTCAAACCATTTTCACCACTCTCATGACCAACAAATTTAAAAAAAAAAAATTAGAAATTTTAACTCCACACCCAAATACATACCCAATCACACACCCCCACTCATAATAGGGGTGAAGTCCGCAAGTGTGTGTGGACTTTACCTCTATTATGAGTGGGTGTATGTGATTGGGTCAGGGCCGGCCCTGGGATAAGCTTAACAAGTCCTCGGACTTGGGCAAGCCCATGGGCTAGGGCAACCCCAACAAAAAATTTGTTTGTAAATATATATATTAATACTTTGACGGAAAATTGTCATAAAGGATTGGAATGCTTATTGCCAAGTAGCGTGGGATAAGTACTAACGTGGATACGTGCTCCGGGTTCGAATCTCTTGTTGAGCAACTAGAATTCAATTTTTTGCTCACGCCCAAAAATTGTTGTTGATGTCACTTGGCCCATCTAGAAATTAGTGACTAGCTTGCAATTAATTTTGCTTTCCATCTCTGTCTAGGATTTTGTTCTTTTTCAATCTCTCTCATAGGTAGTAGCAGCAACCCACTTTACCTTCTTTTTTTCAAAACTCCCGTCATGCTCTAAGAGCATCCGCAATGATAATAATCAAAATTAATTACTTAAATGTGTCCCGTCTGTATTTGATTATCCATTTAGTCCATAATCAAACTTAACAACATCTACCTTTACATTAATTATTTTTTGAATCCCTAACCAAAAAAACTCTCACAATATATAATGCACATTTGTCCAATCGCAAACGAGTTTCAATCACACAGAGGTGTTTTTGAGTTATTGAGTTTTGGTTATTGGTAAAAGTTGTTAAGTTTGGTTATGGAATGGGTGGAATTTGGTTATTTGCTTAAAAACTTGTAACTTTGTTTATTACAATATCGGATATTTTTTTAGCATTGTTGTTAAATTTGTTTATTATAATGGGGATGCTATAAGGTTTAACTTTTTTAATATTGAGCCTTAGATTTTATTTGGGTGATCGAATTTTATTAGTATACATTTTTTTTTAATCTTTCGTTCAAATATTTGTACTTTTTGCATTGATCTTAATTGAAATAATTCAAATAGATACAAATAAATTAAGATCGTATTTCAGAACATAAAACTTAATATTTTTATCTTCTGCATTTATCTTTTTTTTAAATATTTATAATGAACAAGTTAAATATCAATAAAGAAAACATAAGTTATGTTACAATATGTAGAACTTCCACATTATATTCTTGCTACAAAAATTTCTGTCTTTTCTGATTTATTTGTTTAGATTCCCGTTATTTGTCGGATTAATCATTTATCTTGACGATAGGAGTGTAAAAAGTAAAAAAATACAACCAAAAGAAAAAAAAAAGTCACTAAAGAAAACTACTTTTATTTTGCCCTTAATGTTGTTCTATTTGAATTATTTTAAAACTTTGGTTCACATTTTTATATATTTCTTGTTCCTTTCATCGATCAAGATCCATAATTAATTTCAAAAATGATGATGAAAAGTTAAAAAAAAATTATAAAATGGTGCCATAATCGAGATTGCATTTTGATTTTGAATTTTTGATATAATTCAAGTTAAAAGCACAATATAACCTTATTTTTACTTGTTTGTTTTTTTATGAATTAATACTAAGTGGGCAACTAAGCGTGAGGTCAAGCTTGGGCAACCCAAATGTCGGGGCCGACACTGAATTGGGTGTGTATTTGGACATGGAGTTAGATTAATTGAAAAAAGAAGAAGCATCACCTCCCAAAAATTCAATTGTCACCTATATTTGAGTGTCCCATCCATTTTCTTATCTTCCAAGTTCCAAACACAGCAAATCGTATCAATAGTTGTAATCAGGGATCTCTCTCTCTCTCTACACTCTTTCTCTAGTAGCTCTTGAGAAAAAACCTAGTCGCCGCCGCAAGGGAGGCCTCCGCCTCTCTCTCCCTCCCCCCCTCCTGTCTCCCCCCCACGGTACCATCATCGCCTTTCTATCCCATTTTCTCCTGGTTTCTCCAAGCTCCCCACTCTGAGGCTGCATCTCTGTTGATCGGCGAGGTCCTTTCGTCGGTTTGTCCATCGATCGGTGGTGCACCAGCCTGGTCTCGTCCACCGTCTTCAGATCTGATACCCTTGGGCCGACTGTGAGTAGTTAAATAAGGTGTGCGATTGGGTTCGTGGATTTTCGCTTCTTCGTTTTTTCTTTTTCCGGCGGGTTCCCGTTGGCTTTCTACAGGCTGTTTTGGGTTTCCCCCAAATCAGTCTGGTTTTGTACCAGTTTGGTTGTTTCCCCAAATCTGGTGTGGCAGAGGTGGTGGGCAAATAATTCCGGTGCCTATTGAGGAATAGTCCGATGATGGTGGTTTGTTTGTGGTCGCACTCTTGCTCCGTGCGCTTCCGGCCTTGCGCCAGAGGCTGATTTCGGGGTCCAAATTTCATAGGTGCTTTCTCGGGTTTGAACTGGGAGTCCGGTCCGTAAAAAAAAATGTCTACAGTAAAATTTAAAAAAAAATGCAAATGGTCACTTGTCCCCTGCTTCGAATGGCTTACTCCAGCTGCAACTAGCCAAATCTGATTCAGTTTCGAATGCCATAATCCTGTTTCACTCCAATCTTTCCTTTTGCGCTTCAAAACTTTGATTTGCGTACGTTCGTATCAAAATGGTGCAACATTAGAATAGCAACCCAAGTTTCCACAAAAGTTTTGGTCATTTAGGGTTTCGGGTTCTCCACCAGCAAATTCAAAAATTAACATAGCATCTTGTTTCTGGTGAATGCAAAAAAGTTACGGATTTGATGATGAAACCTTCAAATGATAACTCAAAGTTAAGAATTCGAAACGTTCTGACTGTTGCTAGTTCTAATTCCGGAGCTGGGGCTGGAATTCAAGCCAATCTCAAGGCTTGAATTAGCAAACAAAACTTTCTCTTATCACAATCCCATTTCTAGGGTGATCGACGTGAGAGAGAGAGAGAGAGAGAGAGAGAGAGAGAGAGAGTAAATTGACACTATTTGCATCCGACACAGGTGTGTTTCTGTGGTCGGTTAGAGAGAGAGAGAGAGAGAGAGAGAGAGAGAGTAAATTGACACTATTTGACATTCGACACAGGTGTGTTTCTGTGGTCGGTTCTCTTTAACTTGTTGGGTCATTTATGTAAGTCCCAATTAGACCCAAGCAATAAATGGGTGGGTTAGATGTGTTTGACTCATTCTGATCAAACTATTAAATGGGTTGGGTAGGATCTATTTTTTAGTGGGTGGGTTTGGGTCCAATTTGCTACCTTGGGTTCCATCAAATAATCATTTTATCGGCAGACTTGCAAAATCTTGTTAGTGCATGACGTAGTTAGACAACCGTCCTTGAGACTGTGTTTCATTAGTATCTTTAAGACGACTTCGCGGTTAACCTTTGAGGACAATGTCTTTGATGTGCCTTGAAGCAACCATTTATCTCCTCCATTTTTATCCTCTTCCGCCAGTTAATATAGTATTTGCACCAACAATGGTTTCGTTTGTGTGATGGCTCAGAAGATGTTCGTGAAAAATCTTAATTTGCACTTTGAAGAAGCCAAAAGAAATAAATTCTAATTAAGAGTAAGCCTTTGACATATGCATGCCGCTAATCATAGAAAGATGTTGAAATCTTACATTTGTTCTATAATCTACATTTGTAGCTAGGTCAGAGTCACATTGCGTTAGCATGACTTGTATGTAGTTATGGCTCTTCTAAATCTGCTGAAGGCTTAATTTATTTTTCCTCTTATATTCTATGCGCAATTCACAGAGATGAAGCAAAGTTAATTCAGAAAATCGTTGAAGAGGTCGGAAATAGATTGGACATTGCACATCTAAATGTTCCAGACCACCAAGTTGGACTAGAGTCTCGTCTGCAAAAGCTCAATCTTCTTTTGAGCATGGAATCAAGTAATGTTTGCATTGTTGGGATATGGGGAATTGGTGGAATTGGTAAGACTACAATAGCTATGAAACAGTATAATCTCATCCGACATATGTTTGAAGGAAGCAGTTTTCTTGCAAATGTCGGAGACACTTCGAAGCAACCGAATGGTCTGGCTGCCTTACAAGAGCAACTTCTTTTAGATATATGCAGAAACGGAACCCATAAAGTAAGAAATTGCTATCAAGGAATTGAGATTATAAAACGAAGAGCTTTCTGTCAAAAGGTTCTTCTTGTTCTTGATGATGTGGATAATGTCCAGCAATTGAAAGCATTAGCAATTGACCGAGATTCCTTTGTTTCTGGAAGTAGGATTATCATAACAACAAGAGATGTGTCTTTGCTAAATTTGCTTAAAGTGGATGAGATATATGCAGCAAAGGAGTTAAATAGGAGTGAATCTCTGGAACTCTTATGTTGGCATGCCTTTAAGGAAGACCATCCCAAAGGCAACTATTTGGACCTTTCAGATCAAGTCGTGGCCTATGCTGGAGGGCTTCCATTAGCTCTTGAAGTTTTGGGTTCCTTTTTGTATGGCAAGAGCATACTTGAATGGAAAAGTGCAATATCAAAATTGAAAAAAATCCCTCCTATTGATATTCAAGCGAAACTCAAGATAAGTTTTGATTCGCTCAGTGATGAAGTGAAGGAGTTGTTCCTAGATATGGCATGTTTTTTTGTTGGAACAGATGGTGTTTCTACAATCAAAATACTTGAAGACTGTAATTTTTTCACAACGATTGGGATTCGGGTTCTGGCCGATCGGTGTCTCATAAAATATGGACCCTGTAATGAGCTTCTAATGCATGATTTGCTTAGAGACATGGGCAGAGAAATTGTCCGACAAGAATCTGTTAAGGAACCAGGGAAGCGTAGCAGATTGTGGTATAAAGAGGATGCCCTTGAAGTGTTGAGAGATGGAACGGTGAGGTTCATATTCCTGAAATTTTAATTCATATTTTCTGTTTATTTACTGCCAGAATTCCAAATGCGTATGCATATTCTTAGTTCTCACAGTTAGTATTGATAGACATAATCATAACTTTGTTCTTATTTTGTTTCCTCATGGTGCAATGGATTTTTGTATTAGGGAACTGAAGCGGTTGAAGGTCTCTTCCTAAACTTTGCTAAGCCGAGTGACATCCAAGTGGATCCAAGGGCCTTTGAAAAGATGAAAAGACTATGGCTACTTCATCTCAATTACGTTAACCTGAGTGTAGGTTATGAACATATCTCCAAAAGGTTACTATGGCTAAGCTGGAATGGATTCCCGTTGAAATGCGTCCCATCAAAATTGTATATGGAGAATTTGGTTACCCTTGACTTGAGTCATAGTCGCCTAAAACAAGTATGGAAGGGAACCAAGGTACAACATTATTCTTCTCTCTCTTTCAACGCCCCTCAGATTGTATATGATGTTAAAATTAGCGTTGCTAAATCCCCGACTTCTCCAAACTCAACCAATTAATACAAGCCCATAGACTTATGCACTTCGGCGCCCCATCATGCCCTTTTCCATTATTTTTCTCACTCAAAACACTGCTAGCATTGTATTTTACGTGAAAATGAATGGTTCTTGTTTTCTTTTGTACAGATCTTGGTTAAACTGAAATTCCTCTACCTCAGTCATTGCTATTACCTAACCAGAACCCCCAACTTCTCTGGACTCAACAATCTTGAGAAACTGTTGCTTAATGATTGCATAAGGTTGGTAGAGGTTGACGATTCTATTAGATTTCTCAAAAAACTTCTTGTTCTAGATATGAAGAACTGTAAAAAACTTTGGAAGCTTTCTTCAAGCATTTGGATGTTGAAAACTCTCGAAAATCTTGATCTCTCTGGCTGCTCCAAGCTTGGAAAATTTTCTGGAATCCAGCTATCTAAGTCACTATCCCCATACCTCTCATCTTGGATTTTTAAAAGAAAGAGAGGGGATTCTATTAGTTTGTCACTTTCCCCTGTACTTCGCTTAAGTTGCTTAAAAGAATTGAGGATGGAAAGCTGCAATCTATCATATCTACCAAATGAAGTCGGGAATTTGATCTCATTGGAGACTTTGGATCTTGGCCAAAACAATTTGCGTACCTTACCAGATAATATCTGTAACCTTACTTGCTTGAAGAAGTTGTATTTGTCAAACTGTGATATGTCGCATCTGCCCAGCAAAATTGGGAGGCTAGTTGCATTAGAGGCTTTGATTCTTGAAGGAAACAGTTTACTTACTTTACCGGATAGTCTCTGCAACCTTACTCGCTTAAAGAATTTGAATTTATCAGACTGTGATGTGTCGTATCTGCCTAGTGAAATTGGGCAGTTGATCGCATTGCAAAAGTTGAATCTTGGAGGAAACAATTTACGTACCTTGCCGGATAGTATCTGTAACCTTGCTTGCTTGGAGGTGTTGTCTTTGGCACACTGTAATGTGTCACATCTGCCCGATGGAATTGGAATGTTGAGGTCGTTAAAGTGGTTTGATCTTCAAAGTAACAATATTAGCTTCTTACCAAATAATTTCAGTGACCTTGCTAGCTTGGAAATACTCTACTTGAATAATTGTCGAAGGCTCCAATCACTTCCAGAGCTTCCAATACGTTTACGCTTTATGGATGCATGCTACTACACATTACTAGAAAGCATACCCATTGAATTCAACTGGCAAGCTGGACCATACATGTCCCTTCTGGGATGCGATATGTTAAATAAGAACAATTTTGCTAATAAGGTGCGCTCTCTCTCTCTCTCTCTGGTATACAAAATATGAAAAGAATCATAGGGTATAAAGTATATTGCATCAATGTAAGTGCTAATATCCCATTTGTTGTCTTTGTATTGTTAGTACAATATCAGCTTTGTGAAGTTTTTCATTTCAAATCCTGTCAAGAAAAAGAAATTTAATTTGTACTCATCTACTGCGTGGTCTGTAAGAACAGGAATGGTCTGCACGGCAGAGAATGAGTATTCTTTATCAGCCTGGGGATGAGGTTCCCAATTGGTTCCAGTACCAGTATAGAGGGTCAAAATTTTCTCTTGTGGTACCACCTCTGGAAACTCGGGGAATAATGGGATGGATCTTACGCATAGTTTTCAGGACTCATGAAAAACCCGGTCAGAGGTCTTGTATGTATATTTTCAGTAAGAAAACTGAAGGTTTACAAAATGAAAACAAGCACAAAACTGGGGTAACGTATCAAGATGAAGATCGGATGAAACTCCTCTATTTCCCATCAAATCTCACGGGAATCCATTTGTATGGCGGGGATGAATTGGAGATTGAGATAAGTTCACTTGACCCGGAGAAGACAGTGTCGTGGTTGACAGTGAAGAAGTGTGGAATTAAACTCGTTTATGAGGACGAGGAACACATTATTGGTTGTAATTTCTCTTATCTTGGAGACCGATTTTGAAGATTATTTAATTCGAGGAAGAGATTTCTAGGAGGTTCCAGCACCAGGTACTTCCTATCTTGTGGACTGTACAAACCTAATGTTAAGAAGTTCATATAGTCACATTCGTGCCCATTATTTCTATATTTTGGTCGGTATCTTGGGCTGTTGCTTTTGGGTTTCCTGTTACCTTTAATTTTCTTCTTCCCTTGAGATGAATAGAGAGTAGAAAAATCGGTCCAGAAAAATATTAAAAGATTTTAGTAATTTCTAGAAATTACAACTTGAACGAAAATCACACGAAATGAAATTACAATGTTACGGCCTGGCATTTTTTATTTAGTTATATTGCCGTTATTAGTTGGTGTTATGTTGAATCCCAATTAATTATTTTGCGAGCACTATGAATATTGATGTCACGATTATAATATTTGGGGTATGAGATTGATTTTGGATAAAATATTGCAACCGGATGGTAATTTTATAAATTGTGTTACGTTCTATCTAAATCTAATTAACTAATTAGCTATAATATGGGGAGTAGTGGGTAGTTTTACAAAGTTAAGAGATATTTTCACGGTGTAGGGTTTTATTTGGACAGAGCGTTTGAGGAATGAAGTTGAGTGAGAGAACTTCGAGTGAGAGAAAGAGAGAGAGCAGAAGCAGCCGGAGGTTGTGAGGTACCGGTGTGACAGTCGAACTCCTTTTCCCGATCTTGCTCTCGGCTTTGTTACGGTACGTAATCTTGTCTTTAATGTTTCCATTACTTTCCACTGCCGTTTGGAGGATAGAAGCAGTTTGTTGGGTTGCACAATCTGTTTGTGCTATTAGAATTAATTGGGTTTGATACGGATGGAGTGAGTTGGTGGGTGAGATCTAGAGAGTGTCGTGTGTGCGGCAACGGGTTATTATTATATTGGACGTCGTGTACGGTGGTGATCGCTGTTGTCGTGGTAGAGGAATTGCTAGTGTTAGGAGTACTTCTGTGGAATGATTTTAATAATTGATAGTGGCATAGACTTGGATAGTTTTGGTTTTGTACAAGTTTCACTAGAAGGTATTTTCTTTTAATGCTATATATTAGACAGTGGTGTGTGCTCGTGGTTGGAGGTATGGAGTTTGGTTTCAGTGGTGGTGATTACAGAGGGTAGTAGTTAGGATTAGGCTAAGTTTTATTTTGATAGGAAGTGGTATTCTGTATCTACAAAGTGTATATTTGTGTTGTCAGTCATTTCGTGCTTTGTTTTTTTATTCAGATTAGCATCTTTTTGCGCATTCGATTGCATTACTTTTGGACTCAAGTGAGTAGTTAAGTATGTTACGTATATTCGAAAGATCCTTGTGTCCCTTAAAAGTATTTCCTTTAGAAATTTTTATGAATGTTATTTGGAGACTCAAAACTGTTTACAAGTTTTATAAATTGGAATGCGATGAATTTTCTGGGATCAATTGTTAATATTCTTTTTGGTGAAAACTTGGTGGATATTAATGGAAACATTTATTTCCGGAGTCCAGGGAAATTATTCCTATTCGTGTTGGTGACCCTAGCCATTGGCGAAAAGACTGTGTTAAGCCGTTGACCCCAATGCTCAACGGCTTTCTTTCGCTGGATCGTCTTAGGGAAAAGTACCACGGGCTGCTAACCCTGGTGACTCTAAGTTCGATATTGGATCCAATTTTGATGAGATTTATTTTGGCCATAGTACTATTTGATTTTGTTTCCCCATTATTGATGGAGTTAATGTTGTGATCACCACTAAGAATGTTTATTGGTTAAATGCTTCATTGATTAATTTATTTTTCTGCTGGACACATCGTATGCCAAATTATGATTTAATGGTAAATTATTTTAATCTCTATTTTCAACTTTATTTAATATACATACTTGTAATTCACTGAGCCTGTCAGTTGACGGATTTGTTCCAACTTCTTTTTCAGGCAAGTTTGAGAGTTAGGCAAGGACTTTGCCAACACCTCGAGAATTCTTTTGTTTGACCTCCTTAGAGTGTCTCATCTTAGTTTTATTTTAATAAATCGCTTCCGCATTTGAAACAATTGTCAGATAATGACTCGTCTTTATTATTGTTGGATCACTGGATATTGGTTGGTTTATGGGATGGTTGTGCGCAATACCTTTTGCTGAACTTAATTGGTTGGAGTTGTTCTTAATAAAAAAATGGTTGACTGTTTATTAGTTCATTGCCTTGGTTTTTAATCAAATTTTTTTTAGGCTGCATGTTCTACAAGTTTCAGTTTTGTAGTTCATGGCCAGTCACTTTCCATTTTGGGGTGTGACATACAGAATATGAAACATAAATATAAACTGTAAGTAAAAGAACAAGCATATGCAAACCAAGACCCGTTTTATACAACGGTGCCCTTAAGACAAATTCGCCGCCTCATCGGTGTTGGAGGTTGTGTCGGTGTTTATCTTCCAAGGTTTATTCGGTTACCACTCAGCTACCGGAGCACCGCCGTAGACTGCCTGTCGAATGAACTTGTGTTTGTACTCTCTCTCTCTCTCTCAAATAACAAGTATTGCCAAAATAGAAGAGAACTCTGGATTTCATTGTGTTGAAACCAAAGACAGAGGTCCTCTGCCATAAATGCTGCAATGAAGGAGAATATTCATGGAGGAGCCTATACATTCAATATGGGGAATTGAATTTTGCAAATTCAATTCTAAAGAATAATAGCTATCCATTGCTGTAATGAATGGTCAGAATTCACTCAAACACTTCCCCATAAAAGTTAAACTTATCCTTGGAAAGTTTTTTTAAAATCTAGACTGTCCAAATACATCTGGACAGTCAGAATTACTTACACAACCAGCACAACAGTTGTGCAAGTAGCATTTTTGAAACCGTTATTCATTAATCCAGAATTGACGTGGGTAATTATTCTGATAATCAACCAGCTTTGACCAGGTCAGTGGCGCATAGTTGTTGGTCCGAATGCCAAACGGGTTAGACTCGTATCCGAAGCCCACAAACCGATTGGTTCTAAACAGATTAGTGAAGGCCCAAAGCCCACCAGCCAGTTCCAAGCCCGATCCAGTCCTATGAACCGCGGGCCTCACACCACGATCCCACAGTCCCAGGCCCCAGTCACGGTCCGATTCGAGGAGGCAGTGGCGGCGTGCATGTGTGTGGTCTATGGATTGAAGCCCAAAGTCCACATAGCGTACGTGCTCCGTCCTTCGGAAAATTTGGGTACCCCCAAAAGGTCCAACCCTTGAGGCAATTTTTCCACTTAAATGCATCAATGGTTTCTCCACAAACCAATGTGGGGGACTTGGTGACCTTTCACTTCTCAACTTACCCATAAAATAACCACAATTGTTATGACAACACCTAAAATTGTTATTTTCTTATCACATATATCAAAAGAAAACATATGTAAATATCACAAATTATATAACAAACTACAATTGTTATGACAATATCATAAATTGACGTTTCCTTACCACAATGTCTCGTACTAAAGGAAATTGGTTAAAATATTCCGTAATAAGACTAAAATTTGTCGTACCACGATTAACAATAGTTATACCCAAGCAAAATACATGTCTAAAATGCCACAAATTCAGTAATATAACCAAATTTTTTATGACAATACTATAAATTGACGTTTTCATACCCACAACGTGTCGTATAAAAAAATTTCTATCAGAATATTCAGTTAACGATAGTTATAATCAGCAAAATACCATACCATAATTAAATAATATAACCACAATTATTATAATAAAATCATAAAGTGGCGTTACCTTACCACAATCTGTCTTTTTTTTTTTTTGATATATTTCATAACAAAATGAAAATATGTTGTGCAAAAATCCACAATATATATATATATATATATATATATATATTATGATAGGCAAATTCACAATAGTTATATCGAATCAAAATATATATGTAAATTATATACCACATATAGAATAAAATAATCACAAATATTATAACAATGCCATAGATTGTTGTTACCTTAACACAATGTATTGTACGAATTTTAACATAATTATTTTCAATTCCCGCCACAAAATTTTTTTAAATTTTAAAATTTCCACCATAATTTTTTGTCCAAGAAATTTACCAAAAGGTCAGTACTATACTCAAATTTTTTAACACAAGAACACAACTATAATTTTCGCTCAAAATATTCCTCCAAATCAAATTTCTCTAAAAAATTTATATCCAAAAAATCAAAAGCCCTCTAATTTTTTACATAAAAATGAAAGTTTAACGAAAAATTAATTATCCCACTGTCTAAAGACAAGAATTTGGGTTCGACTTTTTCAATAAAATTGGTTGAGTATGACCAATTTTATAGAATATAGAATTTTGCTAATTTTTTTTTTGTATAGGCAAATTCAAGTCGTTCAAGTTCAATACAATATTAGAATATAATTATGCATAATTCGAGCCCACCTGAGGTGTTTTTTTATTATTATCAGAATTGTCTATTTTTTTACATAATATTAATTAGATCACTCGTACCAAGAACGAAGTTGATTGTTTATAGCTAAACACTTAATCGGATGGAAAATGTCATTTTATTAATGAATTTGTGTGCTGATGATGTAGCTTCCTAAACCTGATTGATCCATAAATTCACGTGAATGATTTAATCAACAAATATAACGAAATCAACAGTTTTGATTGTCATTATTGTGTCACATTGACAATGTTAATGTACATCCAACTACAGAAGAGAACTAGGTTTCATATCAAATATAGATTGAATGAACATTCTAAATATTAGAATGAATGATCAAGCCGTACGATATTTAGCATTGTCACCAAAATTAAATATCATCAGATATCGACAACTGCATAATCAAAAAAAATTTAATGTATGGATACATTAAAGTCTTACAATGCACCATCTGAACCCCATCTAAGGCAATTTATTTTCTAATCAGAACCGTCTATCTTTTACATAATATGAATAGATCACATGCACCAAGAATGAAGTTGATCACTTATCATTAGACCCTCAATTAGACAAAAATATCCTTTTACTATTGAATTCTGGTTCCAATGAAAGGGCTTTCTAAACCCTATCGAGCCAAAAATTTACTTGATTATTTAATCAACAAACATAACGAAATCAATGGTTTTGATTGTCATTATTGTGTCGCGGTTGCAAGTCAATCGTACATTCAGTTACAACAGAGAAATTGATTTCATATCAAGTATATTGAATGTAGAATTCTAAATGTTGTTACCGAGTATATTTATAGAATAATTGATCAGAACTGTTAGGATGTGAAGTATTACAATATTCAACATTGTCACCAAACAATAGTTAATACCGTTCCAGATTAGCTTCTGTTTCCCAAAGTTCCTTTTTAGGTAATGAACAATAACAAAAAAGAAGATCCATTCCACTTTTCCCTTGAAAAGTTCTTCTTTTAAAAAAAAATTATTATTGTAATGACCATAATGCCCCTTCTATCAATTCAACTTCCCCAGACACCCTCCCCTTTCTTTGACGCACAAACCAGACCCGAGAGACACTCTTTCTCTCTCTCTCTCTCTCTCTCTCTCTCTCTCTCTCTCTTCAATCTTCATCAGGTTCGGCCGAGGCACGTACAACAACATATGGTCACAAAAAATTGTGTCCACAATCTGTCAAGCACCGCGCCCTAGCACCCACCGACCAAGGTTCCTCTCCCTCTCTCTCTCTCTCTCTCTCTCTCTCTCTCTCTCTCTCTCTGTATGTGTGCGGGTGTGTGTCTCCGTTTAGATTAGGGGCTCGATTGGATCGTAATCAACGTACAGTGAACAATGTAGCTTCAAACTAGGTTTTGGAGGTAGAATCCTACCAGTTATGGCCAAAATCCGTTAGTGGTGAATTTTCTCTCTGTCTCAGATTTGGGCTATTGCTTTCTTTGCTTTCGGGGTGGTCTTGTTGCCAAACACACAGTACTGGCGCACATATATTCTTTCTTATTCGTCAATGGAAAGCAAAATAATTCAAGTAAGTTTTGAACGGCTAAAAGAATTGTATGGGCAGAGTTGACTGCGGTAATTAGGTTGCAATTAGCTGTAAACTGTCAATAATGGGTGATTAAACTCGTATATACAAGGTGATTAAACTCGTATATACAAGGTGCGGGATGGAGCTCCATTGGCAGAGAGCTCTCTCTTAGTTGGAACGGTGCCTTTAAAGGAAAGTGGAACGGTGCCTCAATCATTCTCATTCTACCAATCATCATTTAAAAACGATGCTGGCTGCAGATTAGATTCTGAAATGTCATTTGCACTATAACTCTAATTTTCCTTTTCTGGCGTTGTGAGATTAGCAAAACTTTCTTTGCCAGATGAAGTATCTTCTAAATCAACGAAGATATTATTGGCAAACTTTCCTTGTTTTTCTTGCTCACACTTTTAATGACAGAGGCATAGGCATGCATCGTGGTCCAGTTGTAATGGTTCCAACGCAGTACGTACTTGTAGAGAAAAATGAAGTGCCTTTCCTCCTACGGAACTTTACCATTATTATTCTTTTTCCATCTTCTTGTCCAAACTGTGGCCAAGGTTTATGCCAATAGCTAGCATATAGTCTACTTCCGGCACAAAAAAAATATAGTCCAATATAATGTGATATTCAGTGTTCAACTTCTCGAATTGTTTGCTATATGCACGAGAACTTTAAGCGGAAATGCAATTATCTCCCTAAAAAGTTTAAAGTGAGATTTCTAACGTTATCCATTATTCTCTACCTTTAAAGCTATGTACTTTTAATCATTTATGAGGGTTAGTTTGCGGAAATTTACACACTTTTTTTTTTGGAAAAAAAAAGGAACTTTAAAAGAAAGTAGAACGAAGCCTAACAAGTAGTCACAGTTGTCCGAAAAAGTACCGTACTGAGAGTAAAAAATCCGAATAAAAATTCTACCAAATTTGTCTAAAAGATCAAAACCATGTACTGATCAATAAAGGGCAAAATTAGTCAAACTAGTCAACTTATATACTTGGTCCAACTACTGCCACAGAGGAAAAGACCAATATCACTCTTTGCAAAACTGTCCGTGACGATTTCAAAAAGATCCAAAACTGGTTTTCCAGAACAGAGCACTGGTAGGCCAAAAACTATTATGAAAACCAGTGGCAAAAAAAAAAAAAAAACCTTGCTTTCTTTTCCCTTTTCCAAATCTGTTAATCGTGAAATTGTTTTTTAAATCCGAAACTATTTTTCCAAGGGAAAATTTGTCTTAAGATTGTAGGAAAATCGGTTTGGAAAAACAATGAACGATTTTACTAATTTCTGGAAATTACAACTTGAACAAAAATTACATGAAACGAAATTACAGAATATGAAACGTAAACATAAACTGTAAGTAAATGAACAAACATATGCAAACCGAGACCCATTTTATACAACGGTGCCCTTAAGAAAAATTTGCCGCCTCACCAGTGCTGGAGGTTGTGTCGGTGTTTGTCTTCCAGAGTTAACTCGGTTACCACTCAGCCACCGGAGCATCGCTGTAGGAGAGAACTCTAGATTTTAGTATGTTGAAACCAAAGGCAGAGGTCCCCTTTCATAGCTGAAGCCATGAATGCTACAATGAAGGAGAATATTCATGGAGGAGCTTATACATTCAATATGGGGTATTGAATTCTACAAATTTAATTCTGGAGAATAAAAATCAATATTCATTAATTCAGAATTGAAGTGGGCAATTATTTTGGTAGTCAATTAGCCTTGACCAGGTCAGCTGCGCACAGCTGTTGGTCCGAATGCCAAACGGGTCCGACCTGTATCCAAAGCCCACAAACCGATGGGTTCGAAAAAGATTAGAGAAGGCCCAAAGCCAATCCCAACCTCAATCCAATCTTGTGGGCGGGCTACAGTGATGGGCGCTGGTGTGGTCTATGGGTTGAAGCCCAAAGCCCGCATAGCATATGCACTCCCTTCATCGGAAAATTTGGGGGTACCCTCAAAAGGGTCCAAACTTTAAGGCATTTTTCTACTTATATGCCCATCAATGGTTTCTTCTCAAACCAATGTGGGACTAGGTGACTTTTCATAATCTCAACTTACCCATTTTAAGAGACAATTTCTCATTCATCTCTTAATAGAATTTGTTCATCCGCTTGGGCTCACCTCATGTGGTGTGGGTTCTATCAAATTCTCTTTGATAAATTCCATTTTTCCAACACAGAGGATGTAGGGCAATAGGAGGCAGTTTTTTCCACCGGATTTATAACTTAGCTTTGATTTATAAGCTTTCTTCTTCTTTCTAAAAAAACGCAGCAACTGGGATCCATCTTGTGTTATGCAGCTGTGTACACATGATGTAGTTGACATTGATATATGGCTTTGCCCTGTAGATCAATTTCAAATACCCAATTTCCGAATCTCATGTTTTTCTTTTTTTTTTGGGTAAGTATCTCATGTTTTTCTTGTTTCTCTAAATGCCCATTGCAGTGTGGATTTTTCCGATGCTGCATAGGCGTAGGCTGCCGAAGTTTCTGAATTCAAGGAAACGACTTGTGGAATGCTCACGCATCAGGTACTTCCAATATATGCTAATATAACTTGGACTCAAATTCATAGCCAATCTTTCATGTGTAAAAAGCACATCGATTTGCCTTCATAATTCTATGCAACATTAATTGTGATTGTACAGTAAGGGTGATTATCATTGGATTCAGGTTAAATCTTTCGGACTGGGTTGCAAATAGCTTCAGCGACAATTCACATCGATAACTGAACAAAAAAAGGAACTGAGATTAATATATCTGTACAGTGGAGAGGCTTGCAGAGATAAAAGGAAAGATTATAGATTTAGGGAGTGATTAAACCATGAAGTACTCAAATAGTTCATCTTTATTCTCTGGCTCACATGTTTTTATGCTCTTGCAAATTAAACATTCTTTTACAGTTCTCAACGGACTTTGTTTTCGGGCTTTTCCATCACAATAGTCAGTCAAGTACTGAATGGGAAGAATTTAGTGGCCAAATTAGTTTATTCTTATGATTGTCATTCAAAAAAAAGGCAAAAGTGAGCATATTATTGAAGATAGCTACAACGATCACTAAACGTCGCGCTCTCCATCAACTCTAAGAATGGTGCTGTTTCTTGTGTTACCTTTCTGGTCTTGTCTTTTCAGGTCTTGAAGTGGTTTCCTCTGCTTTGAAGAGCTTCTGGTTCTAATGCTTTAGTGTAGAGCCTAAAATCACTTTGTTTTGTATGCTCCTTTATTTTGAGCTAGCCTTCTCGTTTTCTTTCCTTTGCTTTTGGACAGTATGTTGGAAAAAACTTCTAAAAACTAATTTTAAAGTAGTTTATTAGCACCATGTTAATTTCATTTCACTATTATTGGGATTTTTAAGGGCATATTATATGGAATGATTAATGTCATTCTTGATTGGTTTTATTATAAAAAGGTGGCTAGGTGTGGGAGCAGAGGAGATGAGAAAAAGCTTTGGGAAAATGACGGCCCAGGACATGTTTTGATAATTAAAACCCGTCAAGAACAAGCTAAGAACATTTGTTAATACTGAAAATATCCTTGACAGATATTAATTATCAAAACGCATCCTTGGCCGTCATTTTCCCAAAAGCTTTTGGTCGTATATACAGAGATTATATGATACATATGTTTTGCTACATACAACTTAGTATTTTGAGCATACATAGGGGCGATTCTTGATTCACGGGGAAAGCTTTAGCTACACACAAAGCTTTTGAGGATCGTTTTATCTTGGGAGAGGAATGTCACACAACTCGGTGCAAGCGGGGACATATCTTCTCTTAAGTTAACGCTTTACGCATAACTCGATCGATAAGTTTTTCTCTATTCTCCTATATCTCTAAATTAAAAGATTATTTCAACATCTTATTGTGTTTGTGGCTGTCTCCATTTATTTATGTTTACAGAATTTCTAACGAATATTTCCGACTCAGTATGCACAACAAACCTGTTAACTCTTTATGCTTCTTGTGTTTATAAAATAATTTGCCACCAAATTTTGTACTCTGTACTGTAGATTCATTGTATCCTCGTGTCTTCGGTGAATTGAATAGCTACGTATGTCCTCTCTATTTTCTGTTATATGTCGGAGTATGTTATATCTACCCTCCAAATCCTTTCCTTTTTTATTTTGTGGTATGTTGTTTTCAATTCCAACAAGTGTAGTTAGTAGGGCCGGCTCTACCTTATATCGGTTTAAGTACTAAAATTTTGTAATTTTGTGCATGAAATTTGATTTTTCTTTAATATTGTTGGGTACTGAATTACTTTTATGAGCCAAAGTATAAATAAAAATTCACCTAAATTTGCGAATAAGTAGATGATATAGCTCAACAATACAAAATAAACTAGGCCCATTAAATTTTCAACCAATATTCCCATTCGACTCCTCCCTCGTCCCCGGAATTCCCATTCGACAACTCCCGATTTAACCAGCAATTTGATTGCCCTGGCCCCTGGGCAAGTCACTGTATTGGACGTCCAGGGGAACCTTTGACATGAGCACCGAGGAGTTCGATGGGGCATCAGTGGAGGGTTTCTCCACTTCGAAGTACCAAGATATGATGCGTGACGAGCCTGGTTTGCTTCATTTGGGCGGAGATAGCTTCTGTTTTCTCATGCTCAAAGAACTCGACCCCGATCCCAATCCCGTTCTCCCCGGAGGTGGTCGGCGGTCGCACCAAGATTCTCTTCTCCAAGTTCCGAGTTGGGCGTGAAGGTGGCTTCAAGTCTTTCGTTGTGTGTCGCGGAGCTTATTTCGTTGACCACCTGCTAGACACGGGTGACGCCTTCGTCCTTTAAGTTCACACCCTATCGTATGTCTTGCTTTTCATACCGCATTTTCCTTGTGTATTTGATTTGAACCGTTAACTTGAGAACTCAGCCTTTCATCTATGGACACCCATCAACTTCCTCAACAGTGATAGCATAAGTACACAATACTCGTATTTAATTATTTTACTAATACATAAAGCTCCTCAATATATAGGATTAGATGGCCTTACAAACTGTACATATAAAACCGAATTTGCCATCCTCATGCTTATTTATAGTGTTCAATAGCTAAAGCTTAAAGGTAATATCCAAATTGCGTTTGGTTTTTGTTTATGATTCTTGTTGAATTATGATCTCTTTTCCTCGAGCATCTTTTTCAGGAAAATACCATTCAGCTCACCATTAATAGAGAAGAAAAATAGTAGTTGTCACACAATGTTGAACATGGATCGTTGGGCTACGAGGAACGGGGATGGAAACGTGATTCGCCACATGTCCTAACTAGTGGTATGATAGGTGTAGGCTTCTAGAAGTTCTATTGATTGCAAAATTAGAGAAGTGTTTCTGTCAAGCAACAAAATCTAGTAAAACCAAGATCATTTTCCGAAAATTGTATGCAGAACACATTTCTAGGAGCACAGTAACCGATCTTTAACATCTTCTTTTGCTACAGTTTATTTCACTCAAAAGAGAAACAGAAGAACACTTTTCAATGACATGTTTCAACAACGTAAAAGTATAGGTGTGGAGAAACTATTGAAAGACATACAACTTATACGAAGAACTTACTTACTAAAGGGCAAATTCTTGATGGGGTCCCCACTATGTTGGTTGTCAGGCCCCGCCCCGCAAACGGCACCTAAAGTGGGTCCGAATCGGCGCGATCACGTGGCATTCCCCATATAAAATCAAACCATACCTCACATCCTATCAAAATAAACACCCAGCGGAAGACTTATTATCTTAACATAAAAATGAGTCGACATATTGACCAACCAACCAAAACCTCGCACAACTAAACAACGATATAGTTTACAATACTTTGAAAAAATTATACACTTCAACACATCCACCGACGACTTGTTTATAACTTAGATAAATCAACTTCCTAGTTCACTACCTACAACCAACTCGCTCATCCACATCATCCAATGTTAGCCCAAACACTTCTCAACACAATGACTGGTAGTGGACCACTACAAGAAAATCGGGATCTAACAATGGTCAAAAGCGTTGCTAAAAAACACAAAAAGCGTTACTAAAAGCAATACCAACGGTTCACCAACCGTTGCGAGATATCCGTTGGTGCAGAGGTATAGCAACGGTTTTGATGAGTGTTGGTACATATTTTTTTTAGTAACGGTTTCTACAACCGTTGCTAAAGGAAAGTTTTTTTTTTTTTTTAAATCGGGGGTAAAATATGACATGGCAGCCACGTGGCCCCCACCTGTCGCCCCGTGGCGCCCGCGTGGCCATGGAAGGCAACACAATAATTTTGCTTCTCCTGGGAATTGAACCCAGGACCTCGCGTATGCGCGCGCGAGTACAAACCAGCTGGGCTAGCCCAGCACTTGTGTAATATTAAGGGCCTTTTAATATTTATACTATGCAAACTGGTTGGGCTAACTTATGTCATTAGAGTTTTATCGATTTATTCTTAATCTAAGTTTTTAAATTCGGTTTATACTATACAAACACCTACTTTTTTTTTTCCCGATTGGAACCGTCTATTTTTTACATAGTAAAGATAGCTACGCTTGTTCGGACAAATAAGCCAAAGTGGCTTATTTTTTATCCTTATTCAATTTTTTTTTTTTGCATTTGTTAGTTTCTCGTCAATTTTTTTGGGATTATTGCTTCGTCATGACGAGAGGAATCTAAAAAGTAAAAAATTTCGATCAAAACTTAATTTTTTTGAATAAAGATAAAAAATAAGCCAATAAGTCAATTTTTTCGTCTTTATAGTCCGGTTTTTAGTAACGGTTATGGAAAACCGTTTCTATAGTCCGGTGTTTAGTAACGGTTATGGAAAACCGTTGCTATAGTCTTGTAATCTAGTAACGGTTGCATGAAAACCGTTGCTATAGTCCTGTTTCTAGTAACGTTTTGCAAACCATTGCTAAACACCATCTATACTGACGGTTTTTTCAACTGTTACTAAAAAAACCGTTGAGAGATCCCAAATTTCTTGTAGTGGACCCACTCTACTCAACCTGCTACCTGGTAGACCAAAAAGGAAAGCAAGAGTGTGTGAGATATAGAAATGCTTAATAAAATATAACAATCGAATGAATAACAACAAGAATATAAATTCCTAACATAACTGAAATATTCAAATGTATATAACAGATATAACCACCACATCCTCCAATTACAACACAACAGTAATATCCAATGGCTAAAGACAATCTCAATTTGTCAACAGTTTATCGAGAAATTAAGAGTAACACCGGCCACACAACCAATAATTTAAGGCATAAGCATTTTGACATTAAGCCAATCACCGGGCACAAAGCCAATAATTTAAGGCATAAAAGCCTTATGGCATTAAGCTAATCACCGGGCACAAAGCCAATAACTTAAGGCATAAAGCCATTTGGCATAAAGCCAATCATCGGGCACAAAGCCAATAATTTAAGGCATAAAAGCCTTTTGGCATTAAGCCAATCACCGGGCACAAAGCCAATAACTTAAGGCATAAAGCCATTTGGCATAAAGCCAATCACCGGGCACAAAGCCAATAATTTAAGGCATAAAAGCCTTATGGCATTAAGCCAATCACCGGGTACAAAGCCAATAATTTAAATTCAATTCAATAGAGAACATCATCTATGAATCAAACATTCACATATCACAACCGAATCTCATGTCCCACACACCATGCTCCCAACCATCGTTAAATAAGCGATATAGCTTACAACATGCTCACACGCAAACATTCCCAATATATCAAAAGCAAAACAACATTAGCATGATATACACTCACCATTAAAGATAATCATATCGAAAGCTTACTACGATTAGCAAGATATACACTCACCACCACAGCAACATTTTATTAGAAAGAACCATATCAAACACACTCACCTTTACATCACCGAGATACGCCAAACTTACAGTTTCGGCACCTCCTATTTGGCCGGCTTGTTACCTAACCACAAGCTAACCATATCAGTTTATTGAGCGCTTAAACGTTACAACCAACTCCTGAAAATAATCTATAACACCAACAATAGATTAACGATGCTTAATACATACAAGTATGTCCAACTCAAAGGTTTAAAAGTGTCCCTAAACAAGCGTAGCACCTAAACACCACATAACCCCTACATTTGGTTTGAAATCTACGACCAGCATGTCGTATCTTGCCTATACTTCCTATAGGTTTAAAATCAGATCATGAAACTACCACCATTAGAAAGTACACCTCCAGTACATGAATTTTGATATAAAATTTGGCCAACATAGAGTCCAGACCACAAAGTCATGCTCGTCCGAAGTTACACACACAACTGCCCAAAATTGGAGATCCTGCACGTCTATCAACTTCAAATCAAAAACTGATTTAACCTAGTACAAACTAAGCCACAACCCCTATATATTCCGAAAGGTATACGAGTCTACTTTCAGAATCAATAACCCATGCGCAAACCCGATACTCGAGCTAAGAGTTATGACCATTTTCCCAAAACGTATCAGAACATCAAATACAAAACTCAGCAGACACACACTAACTTGTAAAATCCACCAAACTCAGGATATGCATCCAATAAATCCCAAATTTGATACACACCATTATCACACATCAAAGTTCATCCCTGATTTTTTCCAGATTTTTCATAATAAAGGAGCCTAGTCAAAATCAGCTCCAAACTCAGAAATTCTGTGCAACCAAGCACAATTTCCAGCAACCAGTCTGTGTTCAAAAATTCATTAAAAATCGAATACTTGATACTTTTTAGTAATTCCAACGCTAAAACGTCACCAACTTATCAATCTTTCAGACTCATAAGGATCCATACCCAGGAGGGTCGTTTAACTGAAAAAAAATGATAAAAGACGTAGCTTTATAAGCTGCCCAGATTTCCAGATTGCAGAGCAGTTTTCTAAAAATCACTGCAAATTGAATTCTTAACGATTTCGAGTGATTCCAGCAGCAAAAGAACAAGCCTCAAGTCTACTTTATTTCATAAGAAGGAACCAAGACTCAATTCTGAGCTTAAGAAGGCGAAAATCCCCCAAAACTGAGACCCTGTTGCAGATTTTCCAGGTTTTGACAGCAGCCACAACACCCACGAAATTCATCCAAAAACCCATCTCAATACCTCAAAACACACCCAAATCAGCATGCATAACCAAGCTAAGACATGAATTGAAACTAGAGAAGTATGAAATCAAGAACAAGGAAGCAAGAATTAACAAGATCAAACCGTAATTCAAGATAAACGGCTTCAATCCTAACTCTTCTTCCTCTCTTCTTCTCAGTCCGATTCTCTCTCTCTCTCTCTCTCTCTCTCTCTCTCTCTACGCAGAAGCCAGAAGCCCCTAAGGGGTTTTTTTTAGATACACCTCACACACACACCTCACCAACACACGGCACACATGCGCAGCTCTTTTAAAAAAATACACTTTAGCCCTTTAAGTTACTAAATTATGGCATGAAAACACCTTATAAATAAAGGGTGTTACATTGGTGGTCCTTCAATCAAGTGTTATGCCCCCCAGGCATACATTGTTCTAAGGGGTGAACTCTCTTGTGCGCCAATTAGGGTGAAATCCTATAACGTACCCTTGGAACTTTGGAGGACAAGGGATCGGGTTATGAGGCTAGCCGCTTGTATTATTGGTACCCTTCTGTATTCTGTAGCATAATGAACACCATTCTGAAGTACGATAACCCTTGCTACAACATAAGAAAATCACGAAATCTTTTATAATCAATTTTGGTTATAGAGATTGCCATGAGAGTAGAGTGGAAGTGCCAGGGAAGGCTAAAAATTGTTACCTAAAGGCTCAGGCTTAACTCTAGGTGAGGTAGAATAAGGGCAATTTGTCTTCTGTACAGTCATCATCAAGTCAAAAGGTTGAGAGTTTTGAAACCATGAATTGAATTCTTGACAGGTAATGATCCTCATTGTAATATTGTTCCTTTCAATTGAAGAAGTTTGGTATCTACTTTAGTTATTGTGGCTCTTAATCTCTACTCTGTCTGAGCTTACTTAATCTGCGGTGTTGATATATTTGGAGCCCACTCAATCGGTTGCGATCATTGTTTATTTATTAATCTATTCTCACAATTTTTCTAATAACGCATTATATTTGAGATACTGCGTTCACCCCCCTCTTGGGTTGTTATTTGGACCAACAGTACCACGCATGTTAGCTACAGATTTGAAAGAGAAAAGAGAAGCGATACAGATTTGAAAGTGAGAAGAGAAGTGAGAGAAGAAAAATAGTTTATTCTTGTAGTCCAATCTAATATCAATACAAAAGCAATATTACATAGAATACGAAAGGAAAACCCAAACAACAATGACGACGACAACCTCTCACACTTGCCAATGTTGGGTTTAGGAGTAATCACTCGATTAATATAGCCCAACAAATTTTTCAGCATCATAAGGCGTTGAACCCCTTGAAGCTCTAACAAGAAGAAGAGAACTCTCATGTTTCCCTTGGTGATATATTCAATTGCAAACATCATAAGCCTACAGTCATAAACCAGCCCCGCAGAAAGAGCAGATGCTATCTTATACGTCGCACAGTAACCAAACGATGGTGATATGAGGTAAAATGAAGTCCCATAGCTTATCATCGTAAAAAAAGAGCCAGATGCAGTAGCAAAAATATGGGTATAGCTGGGAGGACAAACATTATCATCGCCACCGAGAGAACAAAGGCAGATGTGTTAACTCCGTAAAAAAGGGCGAAGCCTTCCCCATATTCCCAATCTTTTGCATCAAACAGAAGTCGTTCGGCAGGATTGTCAGTGGGAATGGATAAGGTGGCGTTAAAAAAACTGGTGTTAGCAGCAAATAGGTTGTTGGTGGACGTAACCGTGGCGTTAAAATTACCGCCATCTATAAGGAGGTTGAAGTCACCACCGCTTACCCCTCCAGGGGGGCTAAGTACACTTGTGAAGGTCGCCGTTGCAATTAGCACAGCTACCACCAGTCCAATGTTACGCAACTCCACTGTCACTGATCTACCCATAAAAAACTTATTTTTATAGAGTACTTCCAAACATCGCTCGGGTGAATTCAAAAATTTAGCAAGAGCATCATCACAGGATGAATTTTCTAAAGCTCTCGGCGATCTGTCAACATCACTTTGAGCAAGAGGTTGCCGAGCGATGTCAATAAGTGCAATCTGTTTATTTGATTTTGTAGGGGTTCGATTTATTAGGACCTAGACAGTGTGTAGGATTAGGTTCCTTCCTTCAAACATGCAACAAGTCATTAGGGCTTGGATTGCCCAGTGACCCTCCGACGATCAAGTTAGATCTCAGTGGTGAAGTTTAGGTCTAGGGTTAGGGTTGAACGGCATACCTTTCACAATGAGCATCCCTTTGTATTTATAGACCTAGGTTTACTTGGCCTTCAAGCCAACGCGTAGAGGTCATGCTCGGGTAACCGCCTCGGGTGACATCATAGATGACGCACTGGATAAGGTGGTTACGGAGCACATGGCCAGGTCAGCCTTTCGTGAGGATTCTTCTTGATGCTGTGTCACATTAGGTGCAGGAGGCTTGCTCGAGAGCCCTCAGTGCTGTGCTCGGACGTCGGTACGGAGCCCTCGGGTACACTCGGTAATATGTCTCCAGAGTCGGTACGGAGCCCTCGGTAATATGTCCTCTGGGTCGGTATGGAGTCCTCGGTAATGTCCTCGGGGTCGGTACGGAGTCCTCGATAATGTCCTCGGGGTCTGTACGGAGCCCCATTTTTCGGGCCACTACAATAGCCCCTCAACTTCTCTTGACCTTTTATTGGTTTGGGAGGAGTTGACGAGTAGTATGGCCGAATGTTTTGATGTGTACCAAGCCCCAGAGAGATATGTTGAGCCTCATACAAGTTGTTCGTTGGTTCGTGGGCTCGGCTTGGGAAACTAAGGCACGAAAGAGGCACGGAAGGGTTCCGTCGGTTCGTGGGCTCGGCTTCGGGAAACCAAGGCACGAAGGAGGCGCGGAAGTGTTTCATCGGTTCGTGGCCTCGACTTCGGAAAACCAAGGCACGAAGGAGGCACGGAAGGGTTCCGTCGGTTCGTGGGCTCGGCTTCGGGAAGCCTAGGAACGAAGGAGGCACGGAAGGGTTCCATCGGTCCGTGGGATCGGTTTCGGGAAACCTAGGCATGAAGGAGGCACGGAAGGGTTCTGTCGGTTCGTGAGCTTAGCTTCGGGAAGCCTAGGCACGAAGGAGGCACGGAAGGGTTCCGTCGAATTGTGAGGTGGGTTTCGGGAAGCCTAGGCACGAAGGAGGCACGGAAGGGTTCCGTCGGTTCGTGGGCTCGGCTTCGGGAAGCCTAGGAACGAAGGAGGCACGGAAGGGTTCCGTCGGTTCGTGGGCTCGGCTTCGGGAAACCTAGGCACGAAAGAGGCACGGAACGGTTCCGTCGGTTCGTGAGCTTGGCTTCGGGAAGTCTAGGCACGAGGGAGGCACAGAAGGGTTTTGTCGATTCGTGAGCTGGGTTTCGGGAAGCCTAGGCACGAAGGAGGCACGGAAGGGTTCCATCGGTTCGTGGGCTCGGCTTCGGGAATCCTAGGCACGAAGGAGGAACGGAGGGATTCCGTCGGTTCGTGGGCTCGGCTTTGGGAAGCCAAGGCACGAAGGAGGCACGGAAGGATTCCGTCGGTTCGTGGGCTCGGCTTCGGGAAACCAAGGCACGAAGGAGGCACGGAAGGGTTCCGTCAGTTCGTGGGCTCGGCTTCGGGAAGCCTAGGCACGAAGGAGGCACGGAAGGGTTCCGTAGGTTCATGGGCTCGGCTTCGGGAAGCTTGGCTTCGGGAAACCTTGGCACGAAGGAGACGGAAGGGTTCCGTCGGTTCGTGGGCTCTGCTTCGGGAAACGTTGGCACGAATTAGGCACGGAAGAGTTCGGTCGTGAAGAACGCCTCTGAGCGAGGTGGGAGCTGTTGAAGGGGATGAGCAAACATCAGAGAGAACGACTAATCCCTAGCAGAGTCGCCAATTGTGGGGGTTCAGATTTGGATCAGTCAATTCGGGTTCCGCTCCTGGCTCCTTCCTTATAGCTCCGTGCATCCTCTGACAATTAAGTTAAATCTAGGTAGAAGAAGATAGGCCTCAGGTTAGGGAGAAACAACGTCCTCCCTAACGACTGTTTGGCCATGACGGGAAGAGCGTTGATGGCCTCGGGAAGAATATAGACCTCGGGAAGAACATGAACAGTGCAATGAACAGTGTTATTTCATGCTTCAGACGACCAAACCGGCGGTTTCCACCAATTGTCGGGATCTTGACCGTGGTTCTGGTTAGGTTCCTTCCTTCTCTGCTCCTGACTTCAGACCTGCAACAAGTCACTAGGGCTTGGATTGCCCAGTGACCCTCCGACGATCAAGTTAGATCTCAGGGGTGAAGTTTAGGTCTAGGGTTAGGGTTGAACGGCATACCTTTCACAATGAGCATCCCTTTGTATTTATAGACCTAGGATTACTTGGCCTTCAAGCCAACGCGTGGAGGTCAAGCTCGGGTAACCGCCTCGGGTGACATCATAGATGATGCACTGGATAAGGTGGTTACGGAGCACATGGCCAGGTCAGCCTTTCGCGAGGATTCTTCTCGATGCTGTGTCACATTAGGTGCAGGAGGCTTGCTCGAGAGCCCTCGGTGCTATGCTCGGACGTCGGTACGGAGCCCTCGGGTACACTCGGTAATATGTCTCCAGAGTCGGTACGGAGCCCTCGGTAATATGTCCTCTGGGTCGGTATGGAGTCCTCGGTAATGTCCTCAGGGTCGGTACGGAGCCCCATTTTTCGGGCCACTACAGATTTCTTTGCATTTATGCTTGCAAAGGGTTCTTTAACTAATAACTTCACCATCTGCATAAGGCACACAAACAAATCAGCAATTTATTAAGGTAATGAATCCCTTCTTTTTATAGATTTGGAAGCCTAAGCGATGGAGTCAACTTATTAACATAATGAATTTCTTTGTAGAGATCTGGAAGCCTGAACAATGGAGTAAAGTGGTTAACTCTTTTAAACACAATATACAGATAGACTATTATACCATCACTGTATCAAAACCGTCTTTCCCCTCACTCACAATCATGCACATGCAAGTTCCCATTTTTCATATTTTCCCCAGAAAATTTCTCAAAAACTACCGGCTGTTCGTGTATATAATATAAGGCACATAAAATTCCAATAGTTGATCCAGTACATTTTGTTGTTGAATATCGGCATTAACGTGATGATCATCCGGTACTCTTTGTTGTTGATCGGCATTGCTGTCTTCTTTTCTGGCAATGAAATGCAAAGGAGTCATCCCTTGCTTTCCTTTGACTCGTATGAGCTCCTTGTCCAACTTTATGAGTCGTTTTACCGTATCAAACTTGTGATTTATCAATGCCAGGCGCAAGGAGCTTAGCCCATCTGGGTTCAACTTCCTACCAAATGATGGCTTCAATCTCAAGATTTCCACAGCGAAATCAGTATGTCCTGCCGAGGCGGCTATATGTAGAGGAGTATCAACGAAAGGTATAGCATCTATACTATCCAGAACATTGGAGTCCTCCTTAATTGACTCGTACAAGCCATTGATATCTCCTGTTTCAGCAGCCGCCTTCATTCTCTGTGCCATTTAGTGCGCCCAGTCGAGCTCAAACTGTAATGGTTCTGAACACAGGTGATGCTAAAGCACAACGAGTACCGGGTGGAAAGTTTTTCTTTTTCTTGTTTTTCGGTAAAGGTATGGGGCTTGGGTGGGTGGGTGGGAGGAAAGTTAGCTCACCTTTAAAGCTAATGGAATGGCGGGAAAATGACGGCCAAGTACGTGTTTTGATAATTAATATCCGTTAAGGATATTTTTAGCATTAACAAATGTTCTTAACTTATTCTTGATGGGTATTAATTATCAAAACACGTTCTGAGCTATCATTTTCCCTTGAATGGCTGCCACTTTTTGGCCTAATTTTTCCAATTGTATCCCTGCCAAACGCGGGGGACAAAATTGTCTTTTCCAATCAGCAAATGCCTCCCACACGCTTTTGGTGTCCTACGGCTTATTGACATTTTTGGTCCCCAAAATATTACTCGTGTGCCATTTTGGTCCCCAACGTACCAATTGTAACAATTTCATACCCAATGTTTAAATTTTGCATTTAAAAAGTCCCTATGGCTAACGCCGTTGCCTCTCTCTGTTAAATTGATTGGATAAATTACAAATATCACCCTGAAGGTTTATATTTGCATAACAGTAAAGCCCCTACTTAATTTCTATATTGTGTATTCAAATCTTTTTCCTATTGATTTGTTTTTACATAAATTTTTCTTGAATTATTGGTTCGTCTACAGGAAGAATTTAAAAAGTAAAAAATTAGAGTATTTTTTTAATAGATTACAAAAGCAATCCAAAAAAATGTCTGTGTCATAATAAAAAGAGGGTGAAATTGTGAACAAAATGACATGAGCAATCATACTTTCTTTTATGATGTTTTTTCAAAAGGGCTTTCATTGGGCTTGCCCACTCCAATAATGTAGGGTAACGGATTCTCTGTCCTGATTTCCCTGTCTGAGTCCCCTGTCCCACACTTCCCCTTCTGCCACGTAGCCACTCCAAACACCCATACAACTTTCCTCTAACTCTATTACATACAATACCAGTTAACCCCCTAACTCTGTTAAGGACAAAACTTCCCTTTGTTGAAGTTTTTTTAAATTTTTGTGGGGCCCATTACGAGTCCTACAAAAATAATTTAAAACGCAAGTTGTTCTTAAAATATTTTTGTATTAGTTCCTAAAAAAAATTATTCCAATCTATTATCGGTATGACTGTTTCAGAATTCATGGGACGCCCTCTGAATCCTTTAATATATAAACAGTCTAAAAAATTAAGTACTTCAATTTTCAACCCATTTGAATCGGTGCAAAAATTTTATTTTTTTAATTATTTTATTTTAAAGGGTCATAAATAATTTTTGTCTTTAAGACTCTCATAATTAAGTATCTGCTCTTTATTTAAGACTTTGTAGAGCGAGAACTTGATTATAAGAGTCCTAAAGACAAAAATTTGTTATAATCATTTAGGGTAAATGATTAAAAAAAATAAGATCCTTATACCGGTTCAAACATATTGAAAATTAGAGCACTTAATTTTTTTACTCTCTCTCTCTCTCTCTCTCTCTATGTATGTATATATATGTATGTACATATACATATATGTATATATATAAAAGATTTTGTAGGGTACCTACGAATTTTGAAACAGCTATATCGATAACGGATTGAGCTTATTTTTTGCAGGAACCCATAAAAAAATATTTTAAAAACAACTTGCTTTTTAAATCATCTTTATAAGACTAACGATGGGTTGCACAAAAATAAAAAATAAAAAATCAACAAAGGAAAGTTTTGTGTAAGTAATAGAGTTAACTTAACTGCTATGTAACAGAGTTGGAGGAAAGTTGGACGGCTGTTTGGTGTGGCTACGTGGCAGAAGGGGAAGTCTGGGACATGGGACTCCGATAAGGAAATCAGGATAGAGGATCCGTTGCCAACGGATAGATCTCCTAAAGAAAAGTTGAACAAAAAGTCTATCATCCTCATTAATGGCCATATATTAAATGGGCGAAGACGAAGACTTCGTTTAACGCCCCGACTTTTCGGAGGCAATATAAAATAATATCTTAAGAAAATTTTGCTAAATAAATATGATTTTTCAAAATAAATGTCTAGCTATTACAATCTCAAGAAAATTTACTGATTCAAAATATATTAACTTCAGAGCTGACTCTAGGCTTGATGCGAATCCCGAGTATACTTGATCTCCATTCCTGATATTCTTTCCGCGTCGAACTTCACCATCATTGAATCTCCTTCATTGAATCCTACGCCCTCTGGCAAATTGATCGCCGAAGCAAACGATTTGCCAGGATACAGACGTATCTGTGAGTGATAAATCACCTAGTAGAATAATCCAACCCAACAACACCTCTTACTTTACAGTTAGCAGGTACAAGACAATATTGAATCGAAGAGCCAAACAGAGATTTCATACATGAACCAATTTATTACTGATCTAAGATCTCATCCACGAGATCCTTTCCTCCCATACCACTAACTATGATCGTGTCATGGAAAATCCCCCCTTACTTTTCCTGTGCACGGGGTTCTAAATGAATTCACCTAAGTTATGTACCTCGCATAAATTCATTTAGGACCATAACAGGGGGCACGATTACCCTTTGAAACTTTCCATGGTGTACCATACGTTAGGGTCGCCACCATTCATAAGCCACTAACTATGACCGTGTCATGGGACAATCCCCCTTGCTGGCCTTGCAAGGCACGAATGCCCTTTGGAACTTCCCATGGCGTACCATACGTTAGGGTCACCAAAATATCATTACTGGGCCCTGCAGGTCACCCTTATCCATAGCCAATTCAAATCCACAATCTCACGACTTCAACGCTTTACCATTTTTCCATCAACTTAGTATCGTCTAGATGAAATCTATTCTCATACCATCCCATATCTCTAGGATCCAATCTAACATTCAAATCAAATGTCGGTGCAGTATACAATCAAATCAAATACAGTAGTAATTAAAACAAATAACAAGCAATGCAATCACATAACTTTTTATAAATGGTCCGTTGCCCTTATTCCTATATGGCTACGTTGTCAATAATGAAGTAGAACTTTTATAGAAATTTTAATAGAATATTTTCTAGGCTTTCATTAATTTAATTCTTAAGAAATTAGATGGATTAAAAACTAATTAAATACATTAATTAGGTAAAAATATTAGAATAATTATCATGATCTCGATAAGAGTCCTAAAGGTTCTATGCAACATGTTTGAGTATCAAAAGTTGAGTTCGGAGGATCGCGGGATTAATTTTTAATTGAGACGTTAATTAAAGTGCCCAAAAGTGAAGTAAATAGATAATAAATAATTTACGAATTTAAAATATGTTGTGTTTAAAAAGTTTCATCTACTGAATGTAAGGAGTCTAAATAAAATTACTCGGGTATTAATAATAAGGTTTATATGGTCGTAAAGAAATTTTGATTGGAAGCACTTTAAAAATAATAATAAATAGTAAATTTAATAAAATAAATACGAAATTAGCAAGATATTATATTTGAGATGCGAGAAATCTAAGAAAAATAGTTTGGGTGTTAAAAACATCGTTTGGAAGGTCGCAAAGATTTTTCGTTTGTAAAATTTTGAACAATAACGAATAAATAATTAATAAATAGATAGATAAATAAAAAAAATATGATATTAACAAGGGATGAACTTTGAGATGTGAAAAGTCTAGAAAAAATAGTTTTGGTATCAAAAATGAAGTTTGGAAGATCGCAAAGTTATTTCGAAACATTTAAAATTACTAAATAGGAGTATTATTAATTTAAAAACTTTTATTAATCAACCCAATCTACTAGATAAATTAAACTGATATAATTAATACGTTTTATACTAACATGATATTACATTGTAAGAAAATAATATCAAATCAGTAGTTTTTTATAATATTAATATCAAAAAGATTGTAAAATAAATATCATAATGGTCATCTTCTTCATAAATAATTACAAATAAAATGTCGGGCTCAAAAAATAATATCAAATTGGTGAATACGGCAGAAAACGCGTGGTGAACTATATTTTTTTTTTCGTTTGGGACATAGGGTTAAGCATATAAACACTTAATATACTTATAGGAAAGATTGGAAGGGATTATAATACCTCGATTGGATCGAATTGATTCACAAACCGAATCTTAAATTTTTTGGACGAAGACTTCGGGTTTGACGACCCGGGGACCTTGGGATTGAATTGAGGCTTTTTTGGGGTTGCCATGGGTTGTGGAAGGTGATTGGTATAGTTGAATTGGGTTTCGGTTGGGCGTAACTAGGAAACCCACTTTTCTCTCTCTTTCTTTCTCTCTCTAGAATTCCATAGCTTGAAGCTTGAATTGCCCACGTTTTTCTCTCATGTCTGACTCGGTGGAGGATAAAGGGTGTAGGGATAAATTCGTGGCTTATGTGGTGGGGTATTTATAGGTAAATTTTAGAGTAGGAGGATGAGATTGAATTTGATCGAAATTCTATCTCTTGGGCTTTGAGATGGACGAGATAAGGCGATTACGTGATCAGGGAGGAGGTAGAAACTGAGTAGGAGAGGGAGAGACGGAAGGAGTTTGCATGCATGCATGCATGCAATTTAAAAAAAAATAAAATTAAGATAATTAAGATAATTATATTTGTATATATCTATTAAGGAAAAGAATTTTATTATTACGAATAATATTTTTTTGTATAATACAGATAAATATGTAAACACATTTATCGTTACAAGTTATGGTAAAATTATGCTAAACTAATTTTAGTTGTCAAAAATAAAACTAGGTTCTAGTTTAATCTAATTACACTATTAAATAATTAATTAATTACTATAGACTATTTGATTAAAAATAGTTTCTTTATTCAAAAAAAAAATAGGGCAAAAATCGGGGTCGTTACACTTCGAGTCTTTGTATACTACTGTACCAACAATACGACATTGTTACGACATTAGAGCAACAACAACAGTCTCGCTATTGATGAATTTTGAGCTACTTTGTCTATCCGAAACAATAAAATCACCTTGCACCAGTCTCGGTATTAACCTCGGTAGAATTGCTCCAACTACTGTGCTTCGGTAAATTTGGCGACGCACTATTCCAAAGGTATTCATTAGTTTACTATTGTTGGGTCAGGTGTCTGTCCTTTCTCTCTTTCTTTTCATTAAGATGTTTCTCTTTCATACCTCTTGTTCTCTCTCATGTGTTATATTTTATGATATTTAATGGATAGAGAGAATATGATAGAGAGGTTGATGTAGGGTGGAAGGAAAAAGTGAATAGGTAAAATACATTTTGCACCTTTTTTGTAGGTATTTTGACTTTTATTGGTGTACACGCTCTTGCAAAAACTGGGGTAAATTTTATGGACACCTCTAAGGTTTGCCTTATTAACAGATGTCCCTTTCACGTATGAGAAATTACTATAAATGCTTGTGATTTCAATGTTCAATAATTTGTCGATATCCAATATTTAACAATTGTTCGACCAAACATGTGACAAAATTCGATAAAAATGTATTCTATTGACAAATTCACCGTTTTCAATAATAGAGTAAATAATAAAGAGATATCCATTATCATTTTTGACCACGAAAAATGCTTCCTTTGAGTAATTAAAAAAGTGTTTTTGATTCAAAATAAGTGAGAGTTGATAGTTTTTATTTTATTTGTTTATTGGAAAGGGTGAATTTAAAGATATAAGTTGCTTTTTAAGTCATCTTTATAAGACCCGATCGTGATGGGTCCCACAAAAATCAAAAATAAAAAATCAACAAAGAAAAGTTTTGTGTATGTAATAGAGTTAACTTAACTGGTATGTAACAGAACTGGAGGAAAGTTGGACGGCTATTTGGCGTGGCTACGTGGCAGAAAGGGAAATCTGGGTTTGGACATGGGACTCGGACAGGGAAATCAGGACAGAGGATCCTCTGCCAACGGATATATCTCCTAAAGAAAAGTTGAACAAAAAATTTGCCATCCTCATTAATGGCCATATATTAAATGGGCGAAGACGAAGACTTCGAGTCTTTGTATATTACTGTACCAACAATAGAAATTGTTACGACATTACAAAAACCAGGGTAAATTTCACGGACACCTCGGGCCCGATTGGATGACGTATGTGTTTTGGGTGTATTATTTATGAAGGGGTGATAAGATAATAAGGGGTATTAGTTAAGAAGGGAGGGCCCACATTGATGTGACATTTATAGAGGTGTATTAAAAAGTAAATGGTTTGGATGATGTATTAGAAGGAAGGGTGTATGATATAAAAAACTATCAAATGACTCTTTTGCCCTTGTACAGTCCCAAACTTTATTATTCCTAATATTAATTATATAATTGCAAAACTTAATACATTTAATGATTTTTCGACAATTCTAAGTTATAAAAATTTACTATACCAATAAATTAAATAATATAACAATTTTTAAAATATAAATTTTATTTACTCATTGTAAAAAAAAACTTAGAATGTTATTTAGTTTAAAAAACTTTTTCAATTTGTACCAACCATCTATTTTTTTCCATCCAACCGTTCATTTTCATTGTCATGTGTTCCAAAACACCAAATCAATTTTCTTTTCCTCATTCTTATCGTTAACTCAGTATAAGAGAGAGAGCTAGAGAAGAGAGAGAAACAGACGGAAACGAAGAAGGAGAGAGAGAGAGAGAGAGAGAGAGAGAGACGAAGAAGAAAAAAGAAGAAAAAGTAGCGGCAGCGGCGGCCGCTGGTCGTCACTCGCCGATCGTCTCTCTCCGTCTATCTTCGTCTCTCAATCGTCTCTCTCCGTCTCTCCGATCGTCTCTCTTCGTCTCTCCGATCTGTACGGAACCCAGGTATGTCTCTCTCTAGTCTATACATATACATATTTTGTGTGTGTTTTTGTGGTGGTGGTGGCCTATTCTTCGCAATTTCTGTTAGCGCAGAGAGAGAGAGAGAGAGAGAGAGAGAGAGAGAGAGAGAGCCGTTGGGGGAGGGAATGAGGAGGGGTGTTTTGGTCAAAAATCAAGCGAATACACCCGGATTAGCTATTGCTACCTGGGAGGGTAGCAATAATTTATGGCTGTTCTGGGTGTATTAGCGAATACGGGGATTAGTTAATACAGGGGAAGAAATGGATGCCAAACGGTGTATTGACCCTTAATCCGGGTGTATTGTGTAATACACCCACCGTATACACCATCCAATCGGGCCCCTAAGGTTTGCCTTATTAACAGATGTCCCTTTAACGTATGAGAAATTACTATAAACACTTGTGATTTCAATGTCCATTTATTTGTCGATATTTAATATTTAACAATTGTTCGACCAAACACGTTACAAAATTAGATAAAAATGTGTTCTATTTCCCAAAAAAAAAAAAGTATTCTATTGACAAATTCACCCTTTTTAATAATATAGTAAATAATAAAGAGATATCGATTGTCCTTTTTGACCATAAAAATGCTTCCTTTGAGTAATTAAAAAAAGTGTTTTTGATTCAAAATAAGTGAGAGTTGATAGTTTTCATTATTTTTTATTGGAAAGGGTGAAATTTTAGATATAAATTACTTTTGATTCATTACATTACGTGTATGGATAGACACTTGTTGATTACATAGAAATGACAGTGATTCATTCTAATTTCTCATATGTATTGGGTATCTGTCATCTAAACAAGCCTAAGAGGTTGTCAGGGAATTTACCCTAAAAACTATTATGCATATTGTTGTGTGTTTTTTTTTTTGAGAAAAGATACAGATCGAAAGTCTTTGGTCGTTAGATGGAGAAAATTTTTCCAGCTGGATTGAAAGCGTTGATGGTAATGCAAAACAAATGGGTTTGCCCCCAATGGGAATGCTTTGCTGAAGATTCGCGAAACAATTTTTGTTCAAGCTCTGTGGAAAACAGGGTTAAGCATTGTGCGTTTGAATCTTCAAAGGTGACATCTCCAATATTTGTTTCCGAGAAAATTCTTAAAAGTTGACTTAATTTCATTTAGAAAAGAAACTACTGTAACTGCATAAACTGAAAGCTTCTTTAGCTAACAAGTCCGCAGACCTATTTGCTTCACTCCACATTTGGCAAATTAATATTCTCCCGCACCTAATTGCGTTGGTTCATCAATGCCCTGCAATCAACAAGTCAAAGCACTCAAAGGATGGTAATCTTTCTCGACTGAATTAACCAAATCAATAGCAAATTCGGCATCCATTGCAACAATGAGATTTGTGATTCCAAGCTATATTGCCAAGGATAGATCGTTACAGAGAACCCAAACTTCTACACCCGGGCTCGATTCAGAGACCTATTCGTCTCACCTCTCGCTGTAGTTTTAAAGAATAAGATATTTATGTTTATGAGTAAATTCGCAATTAAGACCCGATACGTAATCCACGCAATTCAAATAAAGCACATCCAACACTTAGCTCATAAATCTTATTAACAGTCTAGCACTTCTATTATGTATTAACAGATATCAGCTTTCACATCGTCCAACGTATTTTAGTCTTGCAAAGGAATAATTAAATTAATTTCTTTTGGTACGACAAGTTGTGGTAAACAAATGTCAATTTTTGGTATTATCATAATAATTGTGGTTATGTTATTTAATTTGTGATATTTTAGACATGTATCTTGCATGGGTATAATAATTATTGATTGTGGTACGACATATTTTGGTCTTGTATATGGTATCTTTTGATCGATTTTTTTTTGGTACGACACAATGTGGTAAGAAAATGCTAATTTATTTTGTTGTCATAACAATTGTAATTATGTTATATAATTTGCAGTATTTTACACAAGAGAGAGAGGGAGAGAGAGAGTCAAGGAAGAGAGAACAACCTGTTACCAGCTACGCCCTTTTTTCATTTTATTAATTGATTTAATAAATGAGTGGTCCGGATTATTCACTTTTAAATTCAATGGTTTAAAATCATGGTGCGTACACCTTAATAAGGGGTGTGTACCATAGGACTTCCCAAAAGATTAACTTACCAAATTCAAATACATATTTAATTACACACATATGTATATATTTATCTTAGTTTTAAACGGTCCGGTCCGGTTCGGTTCTAACCACGGTTCATTAATTGAGAACCAGTAACCGAACCAAAATTAACGGTTATTATATTTTTTGAATCATAACTTGACCGTAAAATCACAAAACCGGACCAAATAGAACGGTTTAGTTTGTATCAGAACAGTTTTGTAGTTCAGGCAGTTTTTTTCAACACCCCTACTTTTGGGTTTCTGCAGGTTACCTTTACATTTTCTTCTTCGCTTAAGATAAACAGCGAATGTAGGGGCAAATAGAAGCAGTTTTCTTTGCTGAATTTGTATCGCATCAATATAGTACTCCCTCCGTCCCATAATATTTGTACGTTTCGCAAAGCGAGGACGTAAAAATAATACAATTTTTGCAAGAAAAATTAAATTTTTTTTCAACAATTCACTAGATATCGATGAGTTCTTTTAATTTATGAAAAAAGTATGAATTTTTTTTTGAAAGAAATGCATTATTTTTAACTTCTCGTTTTGCGAAACGGCCAAACATTTAGGGACGGAGGTAGTAACTGCTAATATCCCCACTACAAGAAAAATTACATTGGTGGTGAATGGAAATCGTCACAAATTGCATGCTTTTATAGGTGACGAAAAAAATTTTGTCGACTAAAAGTTGTCGAGAATTCCTACCTAATGCCTTTTGATGACGGAATATTTCGTCACCAAAAAGTGAATAATTGGTGACGAAAATTTTTTCCTCACCTATTGTGCTTTTTGACAATGAAAATTTTTGTCATCAATTATTCCTTTTGGCAATGAAAAAATTTGTCACGAAAATTTTCGTCACCAATATAAGAAACCAGTGATGAAATTTTTCGTTGCAAAAGACATTTTGATATGGAAAAGAAAATCCTTCTACCTTAGATCCTGCTAAGTTTCAAACCTGAGTCCCTAAGTTTTTCGTGCAAGTTTCGACCAACTGCACTACACTCACTTTTCAGTTCATATTTGAAATATCTAATATAGAACATATATGTTTAACATTGAAATATATTTCAAATGTAGTTTTGAACCTTTAAACATTAAAATTAGCAATTTTGATAAACATGAAAGTTGTAGCCATTTGAGTTATTGTTCAAACCCAAATTGAATTATCTCAATCGAGTTCTTAGAAAAGAGTTATGTCCAAAATACATTTAGTGACAAAGCGCAATTCATAAATTTCGTCAGCGGTACCCATTTGACGAAAAAATATATTTTCGTCACCAAAATTAAGCATTTGGTGATGAAAAATTATTTTGTTACTAAATTGGTCCCATTTGGCGATGAAATATATTTTTTGTCATCAAATGATCATCTTTGGTGACGAAAAATAATTTCGTCGCCTGTTTTAAGCTTTTGGCGATGAAAAAAATATTTCGTCGCCAAATGGGTACCTTTGGTGACGAAAATATTTTTTTCGTCGTTAAACAGGTATAATTTGTGGCAAAATTATTTCGTCCTAAAAGTTGTCAAAACAGTGATGAAATTAAATTTTGTCGCCACTCTTTTGTCACCAAATTTCATTTTTCTTGTAGTGCCCATTTGTCGTCTTCGTATTGTAGCAACTCTTTGCTTTTTGTTTGGATACTGAAATAAAATGGCCTTTACTGAGATTTGTAGCTAACAGGAGTAGAACCCGCCCACTGGGAACTTATCTAGACGCAGCACCATAATGCCAACAGGTACAATTATACCTACAATATTAAAAAAAAAATTTAAATAATGAATTACCAATGCAAAACACACAAATCTATCCATTTTTTCTTAATGTTTTAGGCGCCGTTCCAGAATAACTTCTTAAAAAATAATTACTCATTTCACATTTTTCAATTTTTTTTTGCACTGTATAAAAGATCTCAATGAGATTTATCAAACAAAATCTATATTGGTAGAAAAATTATTTGCGAAAGCACATAATTTTTGAGCTTGAAATTGCATTCTTAAAAAATAAGTATTTATTTCCCTTTCGGGAACTGGGCCTTAGTATGTTTTTGTGATCTAAAGAATGTTTAAATATTTTATGTTCTCGTTAAATTCTTTTCCTGAACGCATATTCTCGTTATATAGGATTACAAGAATTTTTATCAACTTTAAGCATGAGAAGTGTCCCATCTATAGGAAATTTCTGAATCTACCACCGTAAGAAGGTAGATTTGATTTGTAGTCACATAATTCATTATCTGTTTGAATAGGAATGGTCTGCACTTACGGGGTCAAAATCATCTCTTCTTGTCAAAATTATGCGTAGTTTTCACCACTCACAAAATTCATGTCCTATCCAGTGGTCTTCTCTGAGTATTAATTTTCAGTAGGAATACTCATCTGATCTCTCTCGATCACAGGATTGATAAATACGGAAGATCCAGATATTTTTAGAGAATTAATTTTTTTTGGAATATTGTTTTCATTTCCAATCGTGTCGTTAGCTGAACCGTCCACACACACGAACATATGTTTGGTCCAAGGGTTGAGATGCATTTTTTCACATTTTATGAAAGTATTCACATTTGCCCATCATATTACATTAATGCCATCTGTTGTCTACGAGGAAAAAAGAATCGGAATTCAAATTTCACAGTTATCTTCCTCTCTGAAAACAAAGAAGGGGGGAAAGCAATTCTCCTTGCTTCCTTTCTACGAGACCTTTCCTCCCCTACGGAATGATTGTCTTCGGGGAAGGGGTTCCCCCCCTCGACTGCCGAGCACTGGGACCATTCACCGTCCACTCCTCCTCGACAGTCAAACCCCTCGGGAGAGGTATTTTTTGTTGCCCACCGTGTGTTTGTTAAAATGCTCCCTTCTATTTTGTATTTTGTATACACTTTCTTCAAAATCTGGAAAGGTATTTTTTTCCCCCCTTTTTCAATGGCATTCTGCATAATTACGTGAGTTGCTAATTTCTTCACTACACTGTTTGCGTATTACTTACTTCATATCAACAAAAAAAAATAATAATCTTCACCGTTCAAAAAAAAGGGGTTAATTTCCAGCAATTTTTTTTAATCGGCAATTTGAAGCTACCTAAAAATTGAAATAATGTTTTGAGCTACTATTACGAACCAAACGGTATTTCAATTCCAATCGGGATGAGTAGTGCCATAGGCATGGGCCGAGGTGGGCAGTGCCGTAGACACGGATAAACACTAGTATGAATATATGTATATATATATATATATATACACACGCACATCGGGGCGGTTCCGGGGACACCTAAAAAAACACCTCATAGTTCCCGATCAAATTTTGAGGATCTGAGTCGCTCAATGTGATCAGAACGTGATTTTAAGGGTACTCGCGAGAAATTAGAAAAAAAATGACCGGGAAGGGCTTGATCCGAACAGTTTCAAAGAGTTTTTTACTGAACGGTTCAAATAAAAAATGCTCAAATCAAGCCTTTTCCGGTCATTTTTTTTGCTAATTTCTAGCGGACACCCTTAAAATCACATTCTGCACACATTGAACAGTTCGGATCATAAAAATTTGATCGGGAACTATGAGATTGAGATTTTGGGTGTTTTTTTAGGTGTTTTTTTGGGTATCCCTTGAACCGTCTCATGTGTGTATATATATATATATAGGTCAAAACAATGGGACAAGTTATTTTGTCAACTGCGGACAGATGAAAGTGGAAAGACAGTGCCGAGGCGGTGGCTATGGATGGTGGCAGTATCATTTCCGTAAAAAATGTTTGGATTTTTCAGAACTCCCTAGACATGTACAAGAGAAAAACTATATATCCCAATGCCGACTGAGACCAAGAAATTAAAATTATCCCAATTTGGAGTGAAAGACGTGGACGAGTAGTACCTATTACGCTTGGAGTTCTTTCAGGCTTAGTTTTATGATTGATTCAGATATTCATTTGATGGTCTTGTCCAGTTGGTATGTAGCACCATGTAAAAAAAAATACAAGGTTGATTGATCATATCTCAAATAAGTTAAAACAGAGTAATAAATAATCTGTAATGATATATACAAGTTTTGTTGGTATTTTTATCGATATCCGACTAACTTGATTAACAACCATCTCTGTCAATTTTGTAAAATGTTAGTTTTAATCATGAATTTAGACCTAAAAGATTTTATTTGATTTAATTCTTGGAGTGAATTGAACAAAAAGAGTGTATCATCTAGAATTATCCCCTCCGTTTTTATTTTAGTTTTCTGCTAGGAATTTCGGAAATAAATGCCATTTTGTTATAGAGTACGACTGATAGCAGTATTTTTTGGGCCAAGACCTCTATTTCATTTTTCTTCTCATTTCTGCGCGCAATTTGTCAATCTCAACCACAAAAGTCCAAAACGTGTTTCCACAGCTTACCATTCCTTTCTTGGGCTATCACAAATTTAGCTTAGTGCTGAAAATGAGCCGATCGAGCTAAGCACAATTGGGCTCGAGTTCGGCTCGTCCAGTTTTATCGAAGCTTGAGCTTGACTCGAGAGGCTTGATGGCTGTGGAGTGGATATAGTGCATAAAACGATAAGTATTGTCGGGTTCTTCATTTGTAAGGGATCCCTTTGGTGAGACTTCCCTACGTAAGTAGGCGATGTGGAACAAACAAACGCAAGCAATCCAATAAAGGGCATTCATCCCACATCGGAAGATAGTATTCCAATGTTATTTAATGGTTGAACTTGGCGTGATGTGCTGGCACTAGGCAAGCAGTAGCATTTTACACATACAAATGCGTAGATCAGCTCGCAAGCTCATTTGAGCCGAGCATGTCATAGCTTGGGCTAGGCTTGGTTTAAAAAACTAGCTGAGATTTTAGGCTCGAGCTTGTTCGTCTGCTTATCGAACTAAGTTCAAAGGAGCTCATATCGAGACAAGCTCATTTGCAGCCTTAATCCCGATAGTGCCGGCCCTTAGCAAAAGGGAACAAGGCAATATCTTTGGGCGCCAAAAAATTCTTACAAAGAGGAGCTCTCAAAATTGTGTTGTATATACCTTCCCTATTCTTCTATATATTTAAAATCCCATTCATATTGAGCCCATCAAACAAGGTAGCCCTCCGATTGATACAAAATACTCTCTTTGTCCCTTTTTAAGTGTCCTGCTTCGTAACCCCAACTTATTAAAAAGAAATCATCATTATACCTTTCACATCAACTTTTTCCTCCATTTTTCCTACTTACCCATCATCATTACACTTTTACTTACTAACTTTTCAAAATAGAATATCTTTTTAGGGACAAAATAGACAATGCACCAATTTTTACCTACTAATTTTACAAAATGGATACTTATTAAGGGATAGCCAAAAATGGAATACTGTACTCTAAATAAGGGACGGAGGGATTAAGAAATGGCTCCAATTTAAAAAGGGGGAATGTCTTGGCCGTTCCTATTTTTTGTCTTGGGTTCCATGCGGACCCTTTTTATCCTATTTAAAGATGCTTTTTCTCTTTTGACATTGTCAATATTTACACTCTCAAAATTCACACCCCTTTGCAGAATTCACACCTTTTTTCAGAATTCACCCTCCCAGAATTCACACTCCTTTTCAGAATTCACACCTCTGGGGTGAATTTTGATTTTTTCGAACGTGTAAATTATTCATTTGAGTGTGAATTTTGTCTTTTTTCAAAGTTGTAAATTCTTCATTTTGGGTGAATTGTGTTTTCTTCGGAGGAGTGAATTTTTCGTTTTAGTATGAATTCTTTATTTAGGTGTGAATTCTTAGAGTGTGAGTCAAATTCACACATTCAAGCACCCCAATTCACACAAAAATTCAAACTACGACAGCTAGCTACACTGACAAATTTTCTAGAAGCACATTAAAGACACACAGGAGAGACCCACTTTCTTTCCCCCAAATGCATTCTTTTGGCCTTAACTTAAACTTAAAATGAGAATTTTGTACTAATTTGAATTTTTTTCGCATTTGTTATTTTTACGCCAAATTTTTGTATGTTATTGATTCGTCTCGACGAGACGAATAAAAAAAGTAAAAAAAAATTCACTTTTACCCAAGTATTTTAAGAAATAACCACTTTTTAGTGCAAAATTTTACACTAAAAAGTGGTTATTTCTCAAAATACTTGGATAAAAGTAAAGAAATTTTACTTTTTTGATTTAAAAATAATAAATAGAAATACTTTTCTATATATAATTTTCATTCATACTATTCCACATGGTAAATATTTCGGCCTTAATGGCTTAAGCGGTTGCAATATATAATATTCAATGGACTCAGGTTTCAATCACAACAGCTTCAATTTGTGAGATAGGAGGAAATTTTTTTTGGCAAAAAGACAATACAAAAAATACACTACCAGGATTTGAAGCATCTTATGTAAAAGAGCAAACATTTTACCATTGAACTACCAAAAAAGTTTGTATTATAGTTGTGCACAGAAAATATATATACTTATCTAGAAAGGGGAGCCCCATTTCCTGCCTAAAATGTGGAGGCCCAAGGAGGCGGCCTCTTGGGCCTTCCCATTGGGCTGGCCCTGACAGGGGTATTTTGGATGGGGTTCTGACTGGCCGGCCCTCTTTTGTCATAGTCTACCCATCCAAGCCCACCAAATGTCAAGCCCATTCCATATAAGTCCTGTTTTAAGGGAACTATCAAAAATACCCTTCGTCACTCATACGCGACCATCACCAGATCCAACGCAACTCCTACTCCTCTTTCCCTGACGCAGCGGAAATAACAGAGAGATTAGTTGCGTACTAATCAAACGAATGATAGAGACTCGTAGCCATGAGCAGTTCTTGAATCCTCAAGAGAAAAGACAAAGTCTGAATATTATTGATAAAAAAAAAGCTGCATAAACCCTAAGTTACAAACCTATTTATAGGCCGAAACCCTAAAAATAAACTTGGAAATTAAAAAGTCCCACGATTTGGGGCTTTTCCTAAAATTGAAAACGGGAAAGAAAAATAAGACTTTCCCAAAAAGAATCAACTGAAAAGGAAATACGATCTAGGAGTTATAAACGAAACAAATCTTTCCTAAAACGGCAAAATAACGCAATTGAAAGCCTAAACGAATGAATTAGGCCGAAAAACACCGTTCATCATCAACCTTTAAGGTTTTGAGTATGGACCGGAGCGCGAAAATAAGTCAGCCCATCAAGTTTGGGCCCAATCCGAGCTCGTCCGAAAGTTGCCAAATTGAGTAATTTGCAATTAAACAACGTTTGGGCTTCCGAGGCTTCGACCGGTCCAATTGATCATGAAATTGGGCCTCCACGCGTTCTACATCAGTCCCCTCTACTTCGAAAGAACTCGACCCCGAGTTCAAATCTGGATAAAGTGGCTCCTCAGCATAGTACTCAAACAGATCAGCAACATTGAAAACCTTAGAAATCTTCATAGTCTCAGGTAGATCAATCACATAAGCATTGTCACCAATTTTTTCACAACCTTGTACGGACCATACTTCCTTGGTTTCAACTTATTGTAGGTTCCCACAGGAAACCTCTCCTTTCGCAAAAAGACCATAACAGAATCACCCTCCTGAAACAATTTCTCACGCCTGCGTTTATCAGCAGCTCGCTTGTACTTTGCATTCGTTTCAGCCAACCTTTGTTTCACCTGCTCTTGCACCTCTTGAGCTTGCTTAGCCATTGCTTCAGCTGCAACACTAACCCCAGGCCCTCGTGAAAACTGAACCAAATCTACCACATGCTTTGGAGGGGTCACATATACCAAAGAAAAAGGTGATTTTCCTGTGGCACTGTGAATTGCGCTATTGAAAGCAAACTCAGCCTGCGGTAGAGCAAAATCCCACTGTTTCGGCTTGTCCCTACAAATACTGCGAATCAAATTTCTCAAACTTCGATTAGTTACCTCAGTTTGGCCATCCGTTTGTGGATGTGCAGTGGAGCTCCTTTTCAGCGACGTACCAAACATCTTCCACAAAGTCACCCAAAAATGGCTAAGAAACTTCACATCACAGTCAGAAGTAATGGACTGCGGCACCCCATGCAAACGCACCACCTCACGGAAAAACAAACGAGCCACATGAGAAGCGTCGGATGTTTTTCGACAAGCAATAAAGTGCACCATCTTCGAAAACCTGTCTACTACCACAAACACAGAATCCATTCCTCGTTGAGTACGAGGCAGACCCAACATGAAATCCATCGACAAGTCCTCCCAGATGCTATTAGGAACAGGTAGAGGTGTGTAAAGACCAGTGTTTTGGGACTGACCCTTAGATACCTGACAAATGTAGCACTTCCTCACAAAATTTCCAGCATCTCGCTTCAACTGAGGCCAATAATACCGTTCCTCCAAACTGGCCACAGTTTTATCCCTCCCTAAGTGACCACTTAATCCTCCACCATGTAAGTCTCGGATTAAGTTTTCCCTTAAGGAAGACTTTGGAATACATAAGCGATTGCCTTGAAACAAATACCCATCAGTAATATGGAAATCACTCATAGGCCGATTTTGCACACATACATCCCAAATCTCCTTAAAGTCATCATCCTCTGGGTATAGCTCCTTTAGAAACTCAAAGCCCACAATTTTATGGGCCAAAGTCACCAATAGATCAGCTCGACGACTCAAAGCATCTGCCACACGATTTGTTACCCCAGACTTATGTCGAATAGTAAAAGGAAATTTCTGCAAAAAGGTCGCCCAACGCACGTGCATACTATCCAACTTCTTTTGACTATTGATAAACTTCAGCGCCTGATGATCAGTATACAAAACAAACTCCCTTTGAATCAGGTAATGCTCCCAATGTTTGAGAGCACGCACCACAGCATAGAATTCTTGATCATACGTACTCCACTTCTGCCTTGCTTCACTTAACTTCTCACTAAAGAAAGCCACCGGTCTTTTTTCTTGGGACAGAACAGCCCCAATACCAATCCCACTAGCATCGCACTCAACTTCGAAAATCTTTTCAAAGCTAGGTAGTGCCAAAACCGGTGCGGTGCACAGCTTCTCCTTAATCACCATGAAGCTCTTCTCTGCTTCATCTCCCCATAAGAACTTTCCTTTCTTCAAACACTTAGTGATCGGTGCCACAATAGAACTGAAATTCCGAATAAAACGCCGATAGAAAGTGGCCAACCCATGGAAGCTTCGAACCTCAGTAACAGATTTCGGCGTAGGCCAGTCACGAATGGCTCGAACCTTATCTTCATCAACATGAATCCCATCAGAACTAACCACATAACCCAAGAACAATAAGCTATTAGTCAAGAAACTGCACTGCTTGAGTTGAATGTACAACTTATTTTCTTGCAGCACTATCAACACTTGGCGCACGTGCTCCACGTGCTCCTCCTCAGACTTACTATAGATCAGTATGTCGTCGAAATAAACGACGACAAACTTTCCAGTAAAAGGTCTCAAAATCTGATTCATAATCCGCATAAAAGTGCTCGGCGCATTAGAAAGGCCGAACGGCATAACTAGCCACTCGTAAAGGCCATCCTTGGTTTTGAACGCTGTCTTCCACTCATCGCTGGGTCGGATTCGAATCTGATGGTATCCACTTCGCAAATCGATTTTTGAAAACCACTTCGACCCATACAACATACCCAGCATGTCATCCAAACGCGGAATAGGAAACCTGTACTTGATGGTAATCTTGTTAATAGCTCGACTATCAACACACATACTCCAACTACCATCCTTCTTTGGCGTTAACAAAGCAGGAACACCACAAGGACTCAGACTCTCTCGAATATGCCCTTTCTGCAATAGCTCTTCTACCTTTTCTCTCAGGATCTCATTCTCTTTAGGACTCATACGATAATGTGGTAAATTGGGCAGACTTGCCCCAGGCACCAAATCAATCTGATGCTGAATATCCCTCATGGGAGGGAGCTCATTAGGCACATCATCGGCAACCAACTCCTCAAACTCTTCCAGTAACGGTTGTATCTGTTTAGGCACTGAAATCACTGCCTCATTCACTCCATGCACAACTAATGATTTTACCACCATTGCATAAACCTGTTCAGACTCTTTCAAACCTGCAAGAAACTCAGCTTCGGAACTAGCAATGGTTAAAAACGAGGACCCCTCTGCTTTAGAAGGCTTGACAGACACCTTATAATTGGTGGGTACCATAACAACCTTATGGGACTCCCAATTAAAACAGTAAGTATTGTCACGATCTTTATAAACAACGTCTACATCAAACTGCCAGGGCCTACCTAACAGCACATGACTAGCATCCATCTCAATAACATCACAAGTAACCTCAGCTCTATAAAATTTCCCAATTGAAAGAGGAAGTTTACAGATTTGAGTTACCTTCACCGTGGGGCCCTTTTTGATCCACCCAATGTTGTAAGGCGCAGGATGGGGTTCCGTTGGCAACTTCAAATGCTCTACTAGTCTCTTCGCCACAAAATTCTCGCAACTCCCGCTGTCCACAATCAAATCACAAACTTTCTGGTCGATTGAACAGCGCGACCGAAATATGTTGTGACGTTGGTTGGAATCCTCTGATTTTGGCGCGAACAGCACCCTTTGAACCACACAATTGACCCGCTCCCCATCTTCTTCGGCATAATCCACATCATCAAGATCATCCTCAGAACCTTCTTCCACAAGCCCTTCTTCTTCCACCAAGCCTACCTTTCGATCTGGGCATGCATTAGATAAGTGACCGGGTTTGTTACACCGAAAGCACTTGTCACCCCGCGGTTTGGCGTAAGGGTTCGGATCCTTGGCCACGTTCCTGTTATTGGAGCTACTGGCCGGATTAGCTCCTCCAAATTTAGAACCACCAGCAACTGCAACCTTCGGTTGAAACGCAGGCACTGTTGGTTGTTTCTCTCTCCCCTTATCAGCAGCAGGAACAAACGACTCTCGACGGTACCCTGAATTGGCTGGTCTACGCTCCATCTGTTCGGCCTTAATCGCCAAGTTAAGGGTGTCGTCAACTTCCCACACTGGCTGCAATCCTATTTTCTCTTGAATTGAGGGCTTCAACCCGTTCATGTACTGTGCTACTCGCTAACTTTCAGTCTCACTCAGATTATTACGTTCTGAGAGTCGATTGAATTCAGTTGTGTAATCAAAACAGACCTGGATCCCTGCGAACAATTCTGGTATGACCGGAACAGATGTTGGTCATAGTCAGACGGCAAGAACCTCTCCATCATAAGCTGTTTCATTCTGCGCCATGTTGCCACAGACTCCTTTCCTTGCCTCCGCCGTCTCGATTGCAGTTGGTCCCACCAAACTACAGCGCCGCTCTTTAGTTTATAGGCGACCATCTTGACTTGTTTCGATTCGGGAACCTCCATCATATTAAGGCACATATCAACCTCTGAAACCCAGTCAAGAAACTCCTCCATCTGCAAATTACCGTTGAACGTGGGAAGGTCCACCTTCATGCGGTAATCATCGAACCTATGTTGTTGTCGCCCGACGGGACGGTCTTCCTGTTCTTCATTATCCTCAGGTTCGAATTCTTCGCTCTCAGCTTCATGTATTACCATCTGACGACGACCGGTTGCGCCTCGGGCAAATCCTCCGGCACGATTCCGATCCTGGTTACGAGGTTGGCGATGGGCAAATCCCAACGCGCGATCCCCATCAACCCTCTCTGGCCTTTGGCGGATTTGTAGAGACATCTCCTGCAGCATCTCATGGATCTCAGCGAACTGAGCGTGGGTATGTGCTTGTTGATCCTCCACCATCTTCCTCAGGTCAGTAAGCCCACGACCAACGTCAATGGGTACCACTTGACGCAGCGGAAATAACAAAGAGATTAGTTGCGTACTAATCAAACGAATGATAGGTACTCGTAGCCACGAGTAGTTCTTGAATCCTCAAGAGAAAAGACAAAGTCTGAATATTATTGATAAAAAGCTTAAAAGTTATATAATTGAATAGGTTACAGCCCTTTTTATAAGACCTTAACCCTAGAAATCCTACTATAAAAGAAATAATGAAACATGCCAAAACAAGCGGCATTAAATAAAAGATATTTCCTAATTAATTAAAATAAAATCCTAATTCTTATAAACCAAGAATCCTAATAAAGGTAGAAATTAAAATCAAATTGAATACGGAAAGTTAATAATTCTAACCTAAATGAAAAATATTCCTAATCAAAATCTTATTCTTAAACAATAAAAATAAAATACAAAAATTCCCCATTTTTGTCCTACATCAGTCTCCTTTTCTTCAACAGAACTCGCCCTCGAGTTCTCATTTGAAACTTGCCACCTTCCATTCCAAAGAAATAGATATTTGGAATATTTTAACATCTTGCTCATCTTCCAAAAATCATTCAAAGAGGAGTGTACTTGCGATGATCTCTTCTCTTGATTCTTCAACTTGTTGACGAAATTGACGAGATGAACATCCGAAACCCAATTAAATTGTTTCACTCCAAGAAAATCAACAAAGTAATCTTTATGTTGATATTGCAGATTGTCTTGACCTTGAACTAGTTCCAATTCCTCCAATTTTTGTAAAATATATGGATCTTCATAAACTTTTGCATGAAGATATTCAATTTCTTGACCCTTCACAGAAAGCACGGCTTGGAGCTTTCTAATTGTTTCCTCCTTCTGCAACCGCACACCCAAACCAGTCCGAACAAATTTGGAGCAATCATGCATGACATCAACAAACATCTCTTCTTTCCCCCCATCCTCTTTCTCTCTAAAATTACTTGGGACGTTTTTGGTAAAATCATCCCTAGTCCACAAAACCCAATTGTCGAGGTTAACGTGATCCACTTGAAGTGAGCTCGGCTCCTCTTTAACAAAAATTTTAGTATCGACCATCTCCCATGGATAACCGTTTTGGTCCTCTACAACTTGATCGCCAACTTCTGTTTCAATTTTTTTATCATCAACTCCCTCTATGACCACCTTATCAATTTCTTCAATGACATCTTTGGCAAGAGTAGTTGTATTCTGTTGATTTGATCCATACTTTTCATCCAATAATTGTTTATAATTATGCGGCAAAAATCTCTCCATCAGACATTTTTTTATTCTTGACCATGCACAAATATGGCGTTTGTTTTGTTGATCTCGCAAAGATTGCAAGTCTAACCACCAACCTAGGGCTGGACCTGTAAGCTTGAACAACAAGTACTTCCACTTTTCTCCATTCGAGATTTTCATATACTCAAAAGCATCCTCAAGATTAAGTATCCAATCTAGAATATCCTCAAAATATTCAGAGCCACTAAATTTAGGTAAATTATTATAATACCTGAAATTTTGTTGCCGCTTTATCGACTGATAATTATCATGATTCTCGAATAGCTTGCCTTCAAATTTATTCCTACTATCGTAGTGATAATAAGAATATCTTCCGGAGACGTTTTGGTGAATAGGTTGGTTGCGGGCAAATCCCTCAACGCGGTTCCTATTCTGGTTAAGAGGTTGGCGATGGGCAAATCCCAATGCGCGATCCTTCTCAACCTTTTCTGGCCTTTGGCGAATTTGTAGAGTCAACCCATGCAGCAACTCACGGATCTCTGCGAACTGAGTGCAAGTATCTTGACGGATCTCAGCTAACAGAGTGCTTCGATCCTGCAACTGTGTTCGGGTATCGTCCATCATCTTCCTTAGGTTAGCAAGCCCACGACCAACGTCAATGGGTGTGTCTTCAACTTTGTTTGGTGACATCGAACCAGGCAAAACCTTGCTTTGATACCACTTGACGCAGCGGAAATAACAAAGAGATTAGTTGCGTACTAATCAAACGAATGATAGGTACTCGTAGCCACGAGCAGTTCTTGAATCCTCAAGAGAAAAGACAAAGTCTGAATATTATTGATAAAAAGCTTAAAAGTTATATAATTGAATAGGTTACAACCCTTTTTATAAGACCTTAACCCTAGAAATCCTACTGTAAAAGAAATAATGAAACATGCCAAAACAAGCGGCATTAAATAAAAGATATTTCCTAATTAATTAAAATAAAATCCTAATTCTTATAAACCAAGAATCCTAATAAAGGTAGAAATTAAAATCAAACTGAATACGGAAAGTTAATAATTCTAACCTAAACGAAAAATATTCCTAATCAAAATCTTATTCTTAAACAATAAAAATAAAATACAAAAATTCCCCATTTTTGTCCTACATCATTCCCTTTTCACACAACGCCACTCCTATTCCTTTTCAACCACCAGCCGCTCACACCTCAACTCCGTCACCCTCTCCAACTCCAGCAACTCCTCCTCCCTCCCCTTCTCCGTCGCCGTCGTCGCCGTCACCGTCTCCTATCCACACCCCAACCCCATCACCCGCACCGGCCCTGCTGCTGTACAACGTGGTCGCCGGAGTTCGCCTCACTTTGCACTTGACCATATGTATATCAACGGGTCTGTAAGTCTCTCCATTCCTGATTTGTATATTCAATCGAATCAATTTTGTTTTCTTCTGCTTTTGTCTTGTTTGATTGATAGTGGAGTTCTATTGTGTAAATATATTGGCCACTGAAAGCAAAAGAGAATTTGGGTGTGAAGAGTGTAGTTGGAATGTGATTTCTGTTTTGTTTTTTAAAGGTGTGAATTCTTCGTTTGAGTGTGAATTGTGTCTTTTCTGAACGTGTGAATTCTTTATTTTGGTGTGAATTAAGTTTTTTTCCGAAGATGTGAATTCTGCAAAATGGTGTGAATTCTTGAAAATGAGTATAAATTCTGCAAAGGGATATGAATTCGGGGGCTATGAATTCTTGTAAAGGGGTGTGAATTCTGCAAAGGAATATGAATTCGGGAGCTGTGAATTCTTGTAAAGGGGTGTGAATTCTTGGGGATGTAAATTCTTAGGGTGTGAGTTCTGTTTATTATTGAAGGTGTGAATTCTACTTGGTTTTGTGTGAGTTCTGTTTATTATTGAAGAAGTGAATTCTACTTGGTTTTGGTGTGAATTCTACTTGGTTTTTGGGCTATGAATTCTTGGTTTTGTGTGAGTTATGTATATTATTGAAGGTGTGAATTCTACTTGGTTTTGTGTGAGTCTTGTCTACTTTTTTTAGGGTGTGAATTCTTGAAAATGGGTATAAAACTTCTGAGGTATGAACTCTTCATTTTTTGTGTAGTAAGTTTTGAGGTGTGAATTCTTAACTTGGTGTTGTGGAACTTGATTTTTCCCAAAGTGTGGATTCTTATTTTGGAATGTCATTTCTGTTTTTTTTTCAAAGGTGTGAATTCTTTATTTGAGTGTGAATTGTGTCTTTTCTGAAAATGTGAATTCTTTATTTTAGTGCGAATTAAGTTTTTTTCCAAAGATGTGAATTCTGCAAAAGGTTGTGAATTCTTGAAAATGGGTATAAATTCTGCAAAGGGATATGAATTTGGAGGCTATGAATTCTTGTAAAGGGGTGTGAATTCTGCAAAGGGCTATAGTTTGTTTCTTTCCTCTCCTTCTTCAGTATCTTTCTTTTGGTGACATCATTACTATCTATGTGACCTGATTTTTGTTGAAGTGGGTTACAAAGAGAATGGGCATCAGCTTAAAAATGCTTAGCTCAGATTCCATTTCTCCATCAGAATAGGAAGTTTATCTTTATGGAACCTCGTCCTCTTGGTAGTATCTTGTTGCCTGGTGTTTTAGTTACTCTGCCACTTACCAATTTTTTAGCACACATGATCAGAATGCACAACATTGCTATGTAGCCGTTATGCAGAATGCACAACACCGCTATGCACAAAAGCGAAGAGGATGCAAGGAGAACTGACACCGAGTTGAACCCCAGAGACAAGAAACAACTGTAATAGTTTAGCGATTCAGCAATTCAGAGATACAGTAGTGATAGTTTACGGATTCTGTGTTTTATGTCCACTATACATCCCTGAAAGCAAAATTCACATGCACCATTTTTGCTTAACGCACCACTGGGTTAATTCAAACACACCGTTGGAAGAATTCACACCCGAATTGGCAGAATCCCCACCCCATTTAACAGAGTTCACCCCAAATTTGACACAATTCACATGCTATTTGACACAATTCACACCCCATCTGACAGTATTGACCCCCCATTTTGACAGTATTCACACCCCCCGATAGAATTAACCCCATCTTAATTGCACTGCCTATTATATTTGCTATCTAGATAAGTTAACTACTTATGTTTTTGCTATTTGACTAACATTTGATTTCTATTTGACGAAGGACGAAGTTGATGACGTCGGTGATGACAGTGGCGGTGTGGGGTTCCGGATCTATCGTTTTAGGGCTCCGATCTACCAATGTTGAAAGAAATCAGAGAAACAAGAGAAAAGAAGAAGATTGCAGTGAAAATAGCAGAAGAAGATCGAAAAACAGCAGAAGAAGATCGGAGTGGAAAAATCATAATCGTGCCTGAACTCGTCTTCCTTCTTCTCACCTCTTTAAGCTCTGCTGTTCCATGGCTTTTTCTTTTTCTTGAACTGTATAGGCTTGCTTTGGGGAAGATAAACAACCACCCTAGAATTGAATAAGAGTAATTGCAACTTGCGTATTAACCTTTTGAAGTTAAGTTAGTGTGTAACAAGAGCACATCATTTTATCCTCCTTGTTTTTTGTCATTTTTAGCCTTTTTTTTTTTTAACTTTTTAGGTTGCCAAGTCTTTTTTTAATTTGGGTGTGAATTGTGTGTGTGTGTGTGTGTTTTTTTTTAAGGTGTAAATAGTTAATTTGAAGATGTGAATTCTTTATTTTAGGTGTGAATTTTGCCTTTTTCGAAGGTGTAAATTCTGCAGAAGGGTGTGAATTTTTATTTTGTGTAGAAGTGGTGTGAACTATGGGGGTGAATAAATGCGGTGTGAATTCTGAATTTAGGGTTGTGAATGTGTAATTTGGATGGGTGTGAATGATGTGAATTCTGCAAAGGGGTGTAAATTCTGGAGGTGTGAATTTTGAAAAGAGGTGTGAATTTTGCAAAGGGATGTGAATTCTGAAAAAATGTGTGAATTTTGGGTTGTGAATTCAGTAAATCTGTGTGAATTTTGGAGGTGTGAATTCTTGCAAAGGGGTGTGAATTCTGCAATGGGTGTGAATTCTTGGCGGTGTGAATTCTCGGAGATGTGAATTCTTGAGGTGTAAATTTTGTGGGGTGTGAATTCTTAGAGTTTGAATTCTTCATAGGGGTGTGAATTCTTAGCGATGTAAATTTCTTTATTTAGGTGTGAATTCACCCAAATAAATTCACATGCCCAAAAAACAGAATTGACTCCGTCCATTGGAAAAAATTCACATGCCCTAAAAAAAGAATTCACCCCCTGTTGGATAGAATTCACACGCCCTAAAAACAGAATTTACCCCCTCTATTTGACAGAATTCACACGCACTAAAAATAGAATTCACTCCCTCTATTTGATAGAATTCACTCTTTTGTTAGTCAGATTTCACACGCCCTAAAAACAGAATCCATCCCCTCTATTTAACAGAATTCACACGCCCTAAAAATAAAATTTACCCCATCTATTTGACAGAATTCACAAGCTTTAAAAACATAATTCATCCCCTATATTTGACAGAATTCACACGCCCTAAAATTAGAATTCACAAAGGGAATTCACACGCCCGGAAAACATAATTCACCCCTGTTGCTCAATTTCACACGCCCTAAATACAGAATTCACCCTATACAATTATATGAAATAAAAAAAATAAGAAAATAAGAAGAATTCATAGCCCACCATACAAATATATCAAATAAAAAATAGGAAAATAATAAATGACATGCCCCAAAACATAATTCATCCCTTCTAGTTGACAAAATTCACACCCCTCACTCCTAAACAATTCACATTCTCCAAAATACAGAATTCACACCCCTCAAAATGCAGAATTCATACATCACAACTTACTCCCCAAAATACACAATTCATAAACCAAAAAGAAAGAGTTCACACCTGTCAAATGCAGAATTCACTCCCTCTAAATCAAAGAATTCACACCCCTCAAATGCAGAATTTACACAAACTCTACACAATTCACATCTAAAAAATACACAATTCACACTCTCAAAAACAAAACAAAAAATTGCACATAATTTTCAAAATTCACACCACTTTGTAGAATTCACACATTTTTTCAAAAATTCACACCCAGATTTTTTGGGAGTGTAAATTCTTAGGGGTGTGAATTTTAAAAAAAAAATGTGAATTCACACCCATAAATTACAGAATTCACTTCCAAATGCAAACAAAAAATTAGAGAAATAAAAATAGACAAAAACATATCATATACAAAATGAAACAAAAAAAAATTCTCAACTTACAATCTGCAAATCATACAGTCCTTTTTCATATACATATAGCATGTGGTGCTTTTTTTTCTCTCTGTCCTTCACCCCCTTTTATCATATACATGTATATTAGCATATCCATATGCTTCTGATCCTCGCCGGCTTGGTGGAGCCATGGTGTCGATTGGTAGTTGCCGGCGAGCCTCATTTCTCAGATCAGGACTCTCGCTGGAAGCTCGCGAAGCTAAGGGACGCGTTCCGGCCCATCAGACAAGGATACAAATACAAATACATACATGTGGATATATGTTTATACGTGTATATACATGTATATTTGCATATGCATATGCTTCTGATCCTCGCCGGCTTGGTGGAGCCACGATGTCGATTGGTAGTTACCGGCGAGCCTCATTTCTCAGATCAGGACTCCCGCCGGAAGATCGCGAAGCTAAGGGACGCAATCCGGCCCATCAGACGAGGATACAAATACAAATACATACATGTGGATATATGTTTATACGTGTGGCAGCGGTGGCGGCGAGGAATATGGAGGTGCAGGAAGGAGACGAGGGAAGCGGAGGAGGAGGAAGGAGACGGTGGAGATTAGCAGTGGCGATGGTTGAAGTTGTGGCAGAGGAGAGCAAAAGGCTGGGCGGAAGGCCAAAGAAGAAAGAAGAAGAAAGAAGCTGGAGGACTAGAGCGGGGGTATATTGGCCGGGCAAATGGGCAAAATTGTAAAAGCACCTCTAGAAAGGGGCCGCACGGGATATACATTACAAAAGGGGGTTCGGAAAGAACCCCAACTAAAAAACGGGGCTGGCCGGTAATTTCCTGATTTTTGATAGTTGAAACGGGAAATTATTGGCCGGTTCTATTTATTTGTTGGGGTTCCTTCCCAACCCTCTTTTGAAGTGTGTATTCCATGCGGCCCCTTTCTAAAAGTGTTTTTACTAGTTTGCCCTTACCCCCTTGGTTTTGGTAGGTGATTCGTCAGATTCGTACTGACGCGTATAATTCCCGCCGTTTCACACAATCGAATCCAGACAAACCCACGTGAATAAAGAGAACCCCAATCTCTCTCCTTCTCTCTCTGATGTGGACATATTTTTTATTTTTTGCATTAGAAAGTTAAAATTTAATATCTTTTATTATATATATATATATATCATTTTTTTTGTAAAATTTATATTTTTAGAATCTACTCAAAGAGATCTATCAAACAAGACCCATATTGAATACAAAATTATGTGATTTTCTTTTGTTTATTGAGAGTATGAATTGTGTATTTTTTGGATGTGAATTGTGCATTTGAGGTGTGTGAATTCTTCCATTTTGAAAGGTGTGAATTGTTCAAAAGGGATGTGAATTCTTTCATTTTAAATGGAGTGAATTTTGCATTCGATGAGTGTGAATTCTTTCATTTTAGTTTGTGAATTGTGTATTTTAGAGAGTGAGTTATGATGCGTGAATTCTGTATTTTGTAGGGTGTGAATTGTTTAGAAGGGGTGTGAATTCTTTCATTTGAGGTGTGTAAATTCTTTTTATTTTTGGAGAATGTGAATTTTGCATTTGAAGGGTGTGAATTGTTTATTTTGGAGATAGTGAGTAATGATGTGTGAATTCTTGATGAGCACCCAATATTGTAGATATTTGGTGCGACTAGTCTCATATTATGTTGGTTTAACTTGCGCTTATTTAGTTTTTATAGTGATATTGCACATAAGGTAGGTTTTTGTGTATTTCAGGTATTTCGTATAAATAAGGCGTGTTTGAACGCTAAGGAATGCTCCGGATGCAACCAAGTGTTCAAGGGCACATGCCACCCCGTTGTGGTGTCCTAAAAGTCATGAAAAGATGGTTTGGAGGTTGTTCGGGTCGCCCAAGGGTCAAGGGAATTGAAGGACATGCGAGGATTTTACTAAAGCAATTCATCTTCCGACTAGCTGAGGGTAGAATTGTCATAAATTTTGATGTACAAATTACTTTTGATCCAAATCACTTGGATTAGAAAGTAGACTCGACGAGCTTTCCAACGGTCCAAAGAACACCTAAATCTGAGTTCGGGAGTGTCCAGAGCGAGCCCGCGAAGTTGCCTAAAAAAGCTGTCAGGCTTGTACCGGTACTGGCCAAATCCCAGTACCGGTACATGAAGTCTAGAGATCAATTTTTCCAGCAGATTTGAAGGCCTTGTACCGATACTGAGGAATTTCCAATACCGGTACAGCTTAGGAAAATCTGCAGATTTTTTTGTAACTTTTTCTACCATCCATTTATGGAAAGTTTCCACTTATGGGATGTTTTTAGGATATTTTGGGGACTTTTTAGTCTTTTGTAACTTAACTTTAATTCCCTATAAATGGGCTTGCAATTTATAGAAAGGATAGGCCATTTAGTTAGATATAGGCCTTAGTCTTCCTTCTCTCTAGGATTTACTCCATTAATGTTCTTCAAGCTTTTCTAGTCATTTCTTCAAGAACTCAAGTAACTATTTGTCTTATATTAATTTCTCGTTTATTAATGTTGTAGCCGTGTACTAGATCCTTTATAAAATCAAGTTCATTTTCGTTTTTATCGGTTAAAGCTCATGCCTAATTTTCTTGCTTTGGTTTATGCTTTAAGTATGCGTGAGTAGTTGTTTGGCCAAGATTCGGGATAATCTTTCCCGAGGACTTAGATTGTTATTTGGTTCTCGAATCCTCGGGCTTAAAATCATGGTTTTCGAAATTGGATTAATCTAGCCATTTTGGTCTAAGTGAGGGGTGTTAACTCCTTGGTATGTTGTTTAGTCAAACGGTCTTGGCAAGTGGCATATTGAGGGCTCGTGGCCTCCTACGTGTTAGATGCATTAGCAAAAATAAGTTGAGTTAATTCTGTTTAATCACATCTTTTGATAAACGTAGTCGTTAAAGCTAAATCTTTTGGGCATGAGCACGTGGTCGTGACTCTCTCTTGAGTTATAATCGAGAACCGATAACGACCTTTGTCATGGGATAGACGATCCCTAGACTTGCCTCTTTTTAGTTCATAAATCTCTTTTCTAGTCTTTTTATTAGCATTTTCACCGTTAAATGCAAAATCAAGTTGGCCGTCTTGAACGCCGGAATCCCACCATATAAACCTACAATCCAAACTAGCTATATTTCGATTCTCTGTGGGTACGATCCCGGACTTTCCGGTTATTATGCTATCGACGACCTAGCCCTACGCTTGGGGTGTTTCAACCTTATTGGAAGGCGAGGTTCGGAGGCTAAGCAATTCTGCATTTTGAGAGTTATGAATTCTGTATTTTGGAGGGTATGAATTGTTTAGAAGGGTGTGAAAACTCGCACCAAGGAATTTGCCCATGGTCAATCTGTTAAACACAAAGTTGATAGGAGCCGCATTGAGGAATTTGCCCACAACCAACCTATTAACAAAACGTCTCTGGAGGATATTTTTATTACCAACTTGATAGTGAGAATGAATCTAAAGACAAGTTACTTGAGAATTATTATGGATATCAGTCGAAAAAGCGACATTCAAGGTCTGGAGGATTTTATACCACAGATGACGACTTTTTAAATTTTCAGGTAGAACCAATAATTCCTACTTTTCATGGGTATTGCAATCCTGAAAATTTTGTTTATTGGTTTTGTAAAGTAAATAAATTCTTTGAGTTCTGCACGGATGATATTCCTGAATTGAAAGAGGTCAAATATGTGGCTCGTAAATTATATGGCTATGTTTCTACGTGGTGGGAGCGATTGCAGTCCAATAGATTGCGACAATATAAACAACCCATTAGGACATGGCCTAGGATGAGACGATTGATGAGTGATAGATTTCTTCAATCAAATTGTGGACAGGTATCGTATCAAGAATACCTAAGAAAACTTGAGTCAAAACAAATGTTCCGAGATAATTTTGATTTGCAATATAGTCATGTTACCATTGATACAAATTATTCAAGAAACATGCCAACGAGTTCGACTCAGTTAAGCTTCAGAGGTCAAAAAAAGAATTGAGTTCCATCGAGTTCCAGTCAATCGTTTCACAATTATTATGATGGATATGGGATCGCAGAAGGGGAAGGAAATCGAGTTGAATTAGAGGAGGTGATATTTGTTGAGCCCAACATCAAAGAAATAGTGGAGGTCGATGTTGAATGCAGTCATTGTGGGCACATTGAAGCTGACGGTATAAAGAAATTTGACCTTGGTATTAGCCAAAAAAAGGAAACTATAATTGAAATTGATTATAAAAAATTGGTATTGATGTTGGTGATCAAGTTGTTGATGACCAAAATAATTGTCCATTGGAGGTGGTTAAAACTAATATTAGTGTCAATGAGGAGATTTTGGTTAGCGACATTGGCAAAAGTAAATTGGTATTCGAAAAAATAGATTCAAAAGATTCAACTAACTATCATGTTGAAGCATACATCCATGGAAAGGATTGAAACCATGATTGCGGCCAAAGCAGAATTAATGATGCTAATTTTATTGATTTTCTTGGAGTGCAACAATTTGATTGGGTTCCGAATATTCGTCTGGTACATCTTGTCAACAAGTTGAAGTATGAAGAGAAAAGATCGTTGTATGAATACTTTTCTTTAAATGATTTTTAGAAGGCGAGTAAGAGGTTGAAGTATTCCAAATATTTATTTCTTTGAATGGCAGATGACAAGTCTCTAATGAGAACTCGAGAGCGAGTTCTTTTGAAGAAAAAAAGACTGATATAGGACAAAAACAGAGGGTTTTTATATTTTACTTTTATTGTTTTAGAATAAAATTTTGACTAGGAATATTTTCGTTTAGGTTAGAATTATTAACTTTCCGTATTTAATTTGATTTTGATTTCTACCTTTATTAAGATTCTTTGTCTACAAAAATTAGGATTTTATTTTAATTAATTAGGAAATATCTTTTCTTTAATACCGTTTGTTTTGGCATGATTTAAGATATTTTTACAGTAGGATTTTTAGGATTAGGGTCTTATAAAAAGGATTGAAACCTATTCAATTATTCAACTTTTAAAGCTTTTTATCAATAATATTCTTGAGATTCTCCCTGTCTTTCTTGTACGTGAGATTCGCTCGTTGCAACAAGTTGTTTATCTCATTTGGACTAGTACGCTAATTAGTCTATCCTGAATTCCGCTGCGTCACTCTATGACGGTGTGGACAAAGTACTTGGCTCACCCGTCGCCGTCTACGGCGGTCCTTCTGAACCGAAGATCTTGTTGGCCTAGTGCGACTGTGTTAACCACGTGAATTCCGAAACTTGGGAAGAATTCCGGGGCCTCCCACGTCCCGGAATTCTCACTCGACTCCTTCCGATTTAACCAGAAATTTGATTGCCGTGGGCAACTCGCTGTATTGGACGTTCAGGGGACTCCTCCAAACCTTCGACATGAGCACCGAGGAGTTCGATGTGAACATCAGTGGACGGTTCCTCCACTTCGAAGTACCAAAGATATGATGCGTGACGAGCCTGCTTTGCTCCATTTGGGCAGAGATAGCTTCTGTTTTCTCACGCTCAAAGAACGCGATCCCGATCCTGTTCTCCCCGGACCTGGTTGCACAAGGACTCGCGACATCAAGTTCCGAGATCCCAATCTCCCCGGAGGTGGTGACCCCAAGATTTGCTTCTCCAAGTTCCGAGTTGGGCGTGAGCTATGAAGCAAGGATATTCTATTTTGGCCTCCGTATTATGTATCGTATCCGTATCGGATACCGATACTCTCGAATACTCTCCGGATACATATCCGATACGCTTTTTAAAGTATCATGCTTTTAGAATTATTTTTGGGTATCCCGATACGTTTCAAATACGCGCGGATACTCTCGAATACACTCCAGATATGTATCCGATACATTTTGGATATGCGCGGATACGTGTTGGATATGCTCAGATATGTTTCGGATATGCGCAAGGGTAAATATGTGATTACTTCAAATATATGGGTTAAAATTGCAAGTAGGACTATATTTTTCTTTTTCCCCCACCAATCGATACCAGAAACACACCGACAATATTCTCTCTCGACAACCTTGTAAGTCTCTCATCGCTCTCTCTCTCCCTCTCGTTGTGTGTATGTAAATATATATAACTCTATAGACACAATTATATATATATAACTGTATGTGAATATATCTCTCTCGGCATGTGAAATGGTGAACTTGTGTAATGAAAAACTTTAATTATTAATGAAATTTTAGGAATTAAAAATTATATATAATATATTTTTTATTTACTTTTATATTCTAACATTTCAATGTATCCGCCAACGTATCATATCATTTTTTTTGAAAAAATCACGTATCTGTGTATCCATATCGTATCGCATCCGTATTCCGTATCCGTATCCGTGCTTCTTAGGGCGTGAAGATGGCTTCAAGGCTTCCGTTGCGTGTCGCCCAGCGTATTTCGTTGACCACCTGCTAGACACGGGTGACGCCTTCGTCCTTTAAGTTCATACGCTTGCTTTTCATACCGCATTTTCCTTGTGTATTTGATTTGAACTGTTAACTTGATGAGAACTCAGCCTTTCATACGTACACAATACTCGTATTTAATTATTTTACTAAGGTCCCGTTCCCGAATATCTTCTTAAAAAATAAGTATTTATTTCACATTTTCAAACTCAAAAATAATGTAAATGAAAAATACTTTTTGAATTTTTTTTGCACCGTATTAAAGATTTTAATGAGATCTATCAAACAAAATCCATATTGATAGAAAAATTATTTGCGTAAATACATGATTTTTGAATTTGAAATTGCCTTCGTAAAAAATAAGTACTTATTTTCCTTTGGAGAATGGGGGAACGGGGCCTAATACATAAAGCTCCTCAATGTATAGGATTAGATGGCCTTACAGACAGTACGTATAAAACCGAATTTGCCATCCTCATGCTTATTTATAGTGTTCAATAGCTAAAGCTTAAGGTAATATCAAAAGGATGATGCTATGGTGGTCCCGATCATTTTGGGACACCGTAATTTTTGGCATAACTTCACCATTATGAGTATAATTAAAATTCATTACAAGCATAATAAAACCCAAATAAGCCATAACCAAGGAATATTCAAAAAAACTAACCAAGGCATAATCAAACCCAACCAAGACATAACAAACAAGTTATGTCTTGTTATGATTTTGTTATGCTTGTATTGGATTTTGGTTATGCTCATAATGATTTTGTAATGACAAAAGTTACAGTATCCCCAAAATGATCGGGGACACCGAAGTCATTTCCATATCTAAAAATTGTGTTTGGTTTTTGTTTGATGATTCTTGTTGGGATGATGCTATGGTGTCTCCGGTCATTTCGGGGACACCGTAACTTTTAGCATAACAAAACCATTATAAGCATAACCAAAACCCAATATAAGCATAACAAAAGCCAAACAAGGTATAACCAAGGAATATCCAAAAAACCAACCAAAGCATAACCAAACCCAACCAAGGCATAACAAACAAGTTATGTCTAAGTTACGTCTTGCTATGGTTCTGTTATGCTTGTAATGGGTTTTGGTTATACTCATAATGATTTTGTTATGCCAAAAGTTACGATGTCCCCAAAATGATCTGGGACACCGAAATCATTCCCTTCTTGTTGAATTATGATCTCTTTTCCCCAAGCACCTTTTCCAGGAAAATACCATTCAGTTCACCAATAGAGAAGAAAACTAGTAGTAGTTGCACATTAATGTTGAACCCTACGTAACCTGAAGGCTGGAACATGGATCATTGGGCTATGAGGAACAGGGACGGGAACGTGATATGCCACACGTCCTAACTAGTGGTATGATAGGTGTAGGCTTCTAGAAGTTCTATTGATTCCAAAATTAGAGAAGTGCTTCTTTCAAGCAACAAAATCGAGTAAAATCAAGATCATTTCCCGATAATTGTATGCTGAACACATGCATTTCTAGGAGCACAGTAACCGATCTTTAACATCTTCTCTTGCCACAGTTTATTTCACTCAGAAGCGAAACAAAAGAAGCTTTTTAGCTAGTGACATGTTCCAACAACGTAAAAGTATAGGTGTGGGGAAACTATTGAAAGACATACAACTTATACGAAGAACTTGCTTACTAAAGGGCAAATTCTTGATGGGGGTCCCCACTATGTTGGTGGTCCTTTAATCAAGTTTTAAGCCCCCAGGCATACATTGTTCTAAGGGGTGAACTCTCTCTTGCGTGCCAATTAGGGTGAAATCCTATAACGTACCCTTGGAACTTTGGAGGACAAGAGCTCAGGTTATGAGGCTAGCCGCTTGCGTTCTTGGTACCCTACTATATTCTGTAACATAATGAACGCCATTTTGAAGTACGATAACCCTTGCTACAGCGTGTTTTGAAGTTCAAGAACATAAGAAAATCACGAAATCTTTTATAATCAATTAATTTGGCTATAGAGATTGCAATGAGAATAGAGCGGAAGTGCCAGGGAAGGCTAAAAATTGTTACCAAAAGCCTCAGGCTTAACTCTAGGTGAGGTAGAATAAGGGCAATTTGTCTACTGTCCAGTCTTCATCAAGTCAAAAGGTTGAGAGTCTTGGGACCATGAATTGAATTCTTGACAGGTAATGATCCTCATTGTAATATTGTGCCTTACAATTGAAGAAGTTCGGTATCTACTTTAATTATTGTGGCTCTTAATCTCTGCTCTGTCTGAGCTTGCTCTATCAGCGGTGTTGATATATTTGGATCCTACTCAATCGGTTGCGATCATTGTTTATTTATTAATCTATTCTCACAATTAACTTCTAATAACGCATTATATTTGAGATACTCAATTCATCCCCCTTCTTGGGTAGTTATTTTGACCAACAGTACCACGCATGTTAGCTACAGATTTGAAAGTGAGAAGAGAAGGGAGAGAAGAAAAATAGTTTATTCTTGTAGTACAATCTAATATCAAAACAAAAGCAAGATTACATAGAATATGAAAGGAAAACCCAAACAACAATGACGACGACAACTTCTCACACTTGCCAATGTTGTGTTTGGCAACTTGCGCATCTGGATTTAGGACCGATCACTCAATTAATATTGCCCAACAAATTATTCAGCATCATAAGGCGTTGAACCCCTTGAAGCTTTGACAGCATCATAATAAGGCGTTCAACCCATTGAAGCTTTGACAAGCAGAGGGGAGCTCTAATGTTTCCCTTGGCGATAATATCAATTGCAAACATCGCAAGCCTACAGTCATAAACCAGCCCCGCAGAAAGACCGGATGCTATCTTATACGTCGCACAGTAACCAAACGACGGTGATATGAGGTAAAATGAAGTCCCATAGCTCATCATCGTAAAAAAAAGAGCCAGATGCAGTAGCAAAAATATGGGTATAGCTGGGAGGACAAACATTATCATCGCCATCGAGAGAACAAAGGCAGATGTGTTAACTCCGTAAAAAATGGCAAAGCCTTGCCCATATTCCCAATCTTTTGTATCAAACAGAAGTCGTTCGGCAGGATTGTCAGTGGGAATGGATAAGGTAGCGTTAAAAAAACTGGTGTTAGCAGCAAATAGGTTGTTGGTGGACGTAACCGTGGCGTTAAAATTACCGCCATCTGTAAGGAGGTTGAAGTCACCACCGCGTACCCCTCCAGGGGGGCTAAGTACACTTGTGAAGGTTGCCGTTGCAATTAGCACAGCTACCACCAGTCCAATGTTACGCAACTCCACTGTCACTGATCTACCCATAAAAAACTTCTTTTTATAGAGTACTTCCAAACGTCGCTCGGGTGAATTCAAAAATTTAGCATGAGCGTTGCCACAGGATGAATTTTCTAAAGCTCTTGGCGATCTGGCAACATCACTTTGAGCAAGAGGTTGCCGAGCGATGTCACGTTCAATCTGTTTTTTTGTTTTCTTTGCATTTATGCTCGCAAAGGGTTCTTTAACTAATAACTTCATCATCTGCATAAGGCACACAAACAAATCAGCAACTTATTAAGGTAATGAATCCCTTCTTTTTATAGAATTGGAAGCCTAAGCGATTGAGTTAACTTATTAACATAATGAATTTCTTTGTAGAGATTTGGAAGCCTGAACAATGGAGTAAAGTGGTTAACTCTTTTAAACACAAAATACAGAGAGACTATTATACCATCACTGTGTCAAAAGCGTCTTTCCCCTCACTCACAATCATGCACATGCAAGTTCCCATTTTTCATATTTTCCCCAGAAAATTTCTCAAAAACTACCGGCTGTTCGTGTATATAATATAAGGCACATAAAATTCCAATATTCTTGCAAATTACTTGATAGCATATAAGGTTATGTAATCAAAAGAGTTCAATCAGAGGGATAGACCCCATACCTCGAACTGTGAATTTTCCACCGCTAAATCCAAAGCAGTGTCCCCTTTGTCATCTTTGTTGGCCAACAATCTTCTCTCATTGATCCTTCGAATAAGTCCCAATATGATTTCTACAGCACTTTCATTCTTGGTTCTCACGGCGATATGCAGAGCAGTCTCATCTTGATTTGTCAGGTCCTCAATTGAATTCGGGCAAGCAAATAGGAATTCTGACAAAGTATTAACGCGATGATCATCCAGTTTTTTTTGTTGTTGATCGGCGTTAATGCGATCATCCAGTACTCTTTGTTGTTGATCGGCATTGATGTCTTCTGTTCTGGCAATGAAATGCAAAGGAGTCTCCCCTTGCTTTCCTTTGACCCGTATGAGCTCCTTGTCCAACTTTATGAGTCGTGTAACCGTATCAAACTTGTGATTTATCAAAGCCAGGTGCAAGGAGCTTAGCCCATCTGGGTTCAGCTTCCTACCAAACGATGGCTTCAATCTCAAGATTTCTACAGCGAAATCAGTTTGTCCTGCCGAGGCGGCTGTATGTAGAGGAGTGTCAACGAAAGGTATAGCATCTATACTATCCAGAACATTAGGATCGTCCTTAATTGACTTGTACAAGCCTTTGATATCTCCTGTTTCAGCAGCCGCCTTCATTGTTTCAGCAGCCGCCTTCATTATCAGTGTCATTTGCGCCCAGTCGAGCTCAAACTGTTATGGTTTTGAACACAGATGATGCTAAAGCACAACGAGTACTGGGAGGAAAGTTTTTTTTTTTGGTTTTTCGGTAAAGGTATGGGGCTTGGGTGGGTGGGAGGAAAGTTAGCTCACATTTAAAGCCAATGGAATGGCGGGCATCCTCATTAACAAAAAGTTTGCCATCCTCATTAATGGCCATATATTAAATGGGCGAAGACGAAGACTTCGAGTCTTTGTATATTACTGTACCAACAATAAGACATTGTTACGACATTACAAAAACCGGGGTAAATTTCATGGACACCTCTAAGATTTGCCTTATTAATAGATGTCCCTTTCACGTATGAGAAATTACTATAAACACTGGTGATTTCAATGTTCATTAATTTGTCGATATCCAATATTTAACAATTGTTCGACCAAAAACGTGACAAAATTAAATAAAAATTTATTCTATTTTCCAAAAATAAAAATGTATTCTATTGACAAATTCACCCTTTCTAATAATAGAGTAAATAATGAAAGAGATATCAATTGTCCTTTTTGACCATAAAAATGCTTCCTTTGAATAATTAAAAAAGTATTTTTGATTCAAAATAAGTGAGAATTGATAGTTTTTATTAAGGGGTCCTGCTAACGGGTGCTATGTAGCCCTGCTGAATCTCGAAACTAGTGTAGTATTTTAATTAGATATGTCTACATCGGCCCGCATGTGGTACTAACAGTTTTGCTTCTTCTTCTTTTTTCTGTGAGAACCGTAATTATCCCATAATGTACTACTATGTACTACTCTCAGCTCATTTGCTTTTACATTTTCACCCTTTCTCTTCCCTTCTTTCTTTTCTTTTTGCCTAACTTGTAACGTGGTTCCCCAGGACCAACTTCGATATCCAACACAAATGAATGAAGCCGTTTCATTTGTTTAAAATATTTATAATGAGTTCTTCAAAAAAGTAACGCAATCCGATATCTTATTTCAAAATTCATAGGGACAATTAACATTAGGTTAAGCTGCCTTTTTTTTTAAGAATCCATAAAAAAAAGGTTCTAAAAATAATTTACAATTTGAATAATCTTTGAAAATCTGTAATTTCTTGCTCATTTTAGCTACACCAAATAGGGCCTTACCGTACAATTTCTTGATTTTTGAGGGCCCCATTGCGGGTCCTACATAAAATATTGAAACCACAAGTTAATCTTAAACTTTTTTTAAAGGGTTCCTGAAAAAAATTTGCTAAATCAAATATCAGTAAGAGTTGTTTCAGAATTTGTTAAATTTGATAAGAACTGAAAATATGACTGTCTTTTTTATTTATTTTTATCTTTATTTAAAATATTAAGAGACTTGATCATAATTATTTTACTTATTCAATTTCACTTGTCGAGACGAATCAATAGTCACAAAAATTTGATGCAAAACTAACAAATGCGAAAAAAATTGAATAAAGACAAAAAAAGAAATCATCTTTACTTTTTTTATGTAGACAATTAATAGTTGAAACATACACAAATTTATAGTATGAAACTCGAGAAATGATTTTCATATTCTTTTTTTTATGTCTACATTTTCTTTTTTGTCTTTTAGCAAAAAAAAATACATATACTTGCAACATTAAAAGACAAAAAAAAAAGTTTGAATATCAAAAAGAAAAGTGTGAAAATCACTCTCCTAAAATTTTGACAATATCAAATTTACATCAAAAAATTAAAATTTTAGTTTTAATTAGTTGTATATTCAATATGGGTCTCATTCAATAGATCTATACGAGTAGATTAAATATGTAATTTTTGTAAAAAATGAATATGTATAATATAGTAGTAAGTACGGTAAGGCTCCATTTCAAAAAGAAAAATAAGTACTTACGGAGTATTTTTTAAGAAGGCAATTTCAAGCTCAAAAATTATGTGTTTACGCAAATTATTTTCCTATCAATATGGATCTTATTTGATAGATCTCATTGAGATCTTTAATACGATGCAAAAAATTGAAAAATTATTTTTCATTTACATTATTTTTGAGTTTGAAATGTGAAATAAGTATTTACTCCCTCCGTTCCAAATTCAAAGTCCATCTTTCCATTTTGGGTTGTTCCAAAATGATGGTCCTTTTCCAAAAATAGAAGGAAAAATTTGGTGACTTTCCAAAAATGTCCCTCATAGGTAAATATAAGTGTTGTAGAGTAGGTAGAATATAGGGGTAATGGTGGAAATAATAGGTATTATAGGTGTAATCATTGCATGTCCCTTAAATAGTTGGAATCCCCAAGATGGACTCTCAATTTGGAACGGAGGGAGTATTTTTTAAGAAGATGTTCTGAAACGGGGTCTAATAATTATAAACTTTTTTAGAACAAAAATAAAAAAAGGACGAGAGAGAAAAGTGGGAAGAGAGAGAGAGAGAGAGAAGTAGTGGTAAGAGTGCGGTAATAAGGTGGGAACAAGCGGATCAAAAACAAAAAGGGTAAACTATAGTTAACTCCCTCTAACTAAGCCTCGCTTGCACTTTGCCTCCTCTAACTTTTTTTTTGGCACTCAACCCCCTCTAACTAACTGAAATTCAAATGGTCATAACTTCTTCGTCCAAAATCGAAAACATGCAAATTATATATCGATTTCGAAGTCTTGAAGTCAGCTTTCTAATGACACCAAAATCACATCACGATTCAAAGCACATAGAAAATTAAGATCAAAAGAGTAAGAGCTGGTAGATAGAAAGACCGTTTTGAAAATTTAGTCTTTGGTCTTTAAATGGAGAAATTTTTCAGTGCTGAGCGGGCACTGGCCATGTGGTGCCGAACACGCATTTTGGAGGCCCAAACGTGTTTTGGACGGCCCAAATTTGTTAGGGCTTGAGGGGGGGTATTTTGATAATTTTATACTCAAAATTTACCCAAACAGATCTGAACTGTCTAAAATACATTTGAATGACCAAGATGGTGCTAGGCACCACGTGGCCGGTGCCACCCAGCACTGAAAGACTTCTCCTTTGGATGCGTCATTTTATTAGGTCAGAAATGATGCGTCATTGATGACGAATGAAGTCGGGTTATTATTATGCTGTCATTGATGAATAAAGTTGTTTTCTGAAAACAAGGACTACTCCATTATAGCAGTACTTTTTTCCAGCTGGATTGATGGAAATGCAAAACTAGAGGTGGCAAACGGGCGGGTCCGGATGGGTTTGAGCGGGTTGAAACGGGTCACGGGTCAAATATGGGCGGGTCAAATATGGGTCAAAAAGTAAACGGGTTGAAATGGGTCGGATCGAATATGGGTCAAGTCAAACCCAAACCCGCCCGACCCGACCCGTTTTCCTTTCTTCTTCTTTTTTTTTTTTAAATTTTTTTAAAAATTATATATATATATATATATATATATATTAAAAAAAACTAGTTACTCTATATCGAAACTCAAACTTGTTTAAAAAAATACTACATCTACGAACCTTTCATAATCAATAAGAAAAAAACTGCAAGTCATGCCTTAAAAAAAACACGAAATCGTCTCCGGTTTTACTATTAAAATCAATGATGGAGAATATGGTTAGTTTATGTATGCCGAGAGAGACTTACGAAGAGCCGAAGCCACTGCTTAGGTTTGGATTAAAAAGTTAAGTGACTTTTTTTTTTTTGTTTCTATTCAAAATTTTTTTGTATTTGCTTGTTTTGCGAGAAACTTTTAACCTCTATTAATTCGTCTCGACGAAAGAATCGAAAAAGTAATTTGGGTGAAAGTCATAATTTTTTAATTTTCCGATTGGAGCGAATCAAATATAGTAAAATACCTGTCGCAAAATAACAAGCACGAAAAAAAGTTGAATAAGATCGAAACGAAAAAAAGCCCAAGAGAGAGAGAGAGAGAGAGAGAGAGAGAGAGAGAATTTGTGTGGATAAATTTAACGGCCCGAATGTACCGAGCGGATACCGCGTGAAATATACCGACCTGACACCAAAAATTTCCTCGTTCTTAGTGGAACGGGCCTTGTCAGAGGGATCGATTTTGGAGATTGTCTTTGAAATGGAGAGAGAGAGAGAGAGAGAGAGAGAGAGAGAGTATTTGTGTGGATTTACTTTTCTCACTGGATCTTTTTTCTAGCAAAAATAGCTCATTTTTGTTTTGTACATGAGGCGTACAGCTTGAGCGAGAGGATGAGCGAGAGATTTGTCGATCAATTTCCCGTAGTTCACTGTTTTGCAGGGGTGGGTCTTTTGATTCTAACCCATATTGAACCCATTTTTAACCCACTTAAACCCATGTAAATGTGGGTTTATATGGGTTCAACCCATATAAACCCATTATAAAATATGGGCGGGTTGGATTGGGTTATAAGTGGACGGATTTGGACGGGTTACAAAATATGGGTTAGAATTGCCACCTCTATGCAAAACAAATGGGTTTGCCCCCAGTGGGAATGCCTTGCTGAAGATTCGCGAAACAATTCTTGTTCAAGCTCTGTGGAAAACAGGGTTAAGCATTCCCTTGTGCGTTTGAATCTTCAAAGGTGACATCTCCAATATTTGTTTATGAGAAAATTCTTAAAAGTTGACTTAATTTCATTTAGAAAAGAAACTACTTCCTCCGTTCCAAATTGAGAGTCCATCTTGGGGATTCCAACTATTTAAGGGACATGCAATGATTACACCTATAATACCTATTATTTCCACCATTACCCCTATATTCTATCTACTCTACAACACTTATATTTACCTATGAGGGACATTTTTGGAAAGTCACCAAATTTTTCCTTCTATTTTTGGAAAAGGACCATCATTTTGGAACAACCCAAAATGGAAAGATGGACTTTGAATTTGGAACGGAGGGAGTACTGTAACTGCATAAACTGAAAGCTTCTTTAGCTAACAAGTCCGCAGACCTATTTGCTTCACTCCACATTTGGCAAATTAATATTCTCCCGCACCTAATTGCGTTGGTTCATCAATGCCCTGCAATCAACAAGTCAAAGCGCTCAAAGGATGGTAACAATTCTCGACTAAATTAACCAAATCAATAGCAAATTCATCATCCGTTGCAACAATGAGATTTGTGATTCCAAGGTATATTGCCAAGGATAGACCGTCACAGAGAGCCCAAACTTTTGCACCCGGGCTCGATTCAGAGCATATTCTTCTCACCTCACTGTAGTTTTAAAGAATTAGATATTTATGTTTATAAGTAAATTCGCAATTAAGACCAGATACATAATCCACGCAATTCAAATAAAGCACATCCAACATTTAGCTCATAAATCTTATTAACAGTCTAGCACTTCTATTATATACTAACAGATGTTAGCTTTCACACATTGTCCAACATATTATAGTCTTGCAACGGAATAATAAAATTAATTTCTTTTGGTACAACAAGTTGTGGTAAACAAATGTCAATTTTTGGTATTGTCATAACAATCGTTGTTATGTTATTTAATTTGTAATATTTTAGCCATGTATCTTGCATGGGTACAATAATTATTGATTATGGTATGACATATTTTGGTCTTGTATATGATATCTTTTGATCGATTTTTTTGGTACGACACAATGTGGTAAGAAAATGCCAATTTTTTTTTGTCATAACAATTGTAATTATCTTATATAATTTGTAGTATTTTACACATGAGAGAGAGGGAGAGAGAGAGAGAGAGTCAAGGAAGAGAGAACAACATGTTACCTGCTAAACCCTCTTTTCATTTTATTAATTGATTTTAATAAAAGGGTGATCTGGATTATTTACTTTTAAATTCAATGGCTTAAAATCATGGTACGTACAGTATACCCCCTAATAAGGGGTGTGAAGCATAAGACTTCCCAAAAGATTAACTTACCAAATTCAAATACATATTTAATTACACATGTATTTCTATATTTATCTTAGTTTTTAAACGGTCCGGTTCGGTTCTAACCACGGTTCCTGAAAAGAGAATCAATAACCGAACCAAAATTAACAATTATTATATTTTTGGAATCATAACCTGACCGTAAAATCGTTGAACCGGACCAAATAGAACGGTTCAGTTTGAACCAGACCAGTTTTGCAGTTCGGGCGGTTTTCTTCAACAACCCTATTTTTTGGTTTCTGAAGGTTACCTTTACATTTTCTTCTTCCCTTAAGATAAACAGCGAACGTAGGGGCAAATAGAAGCAGTTTTCTCTGCTGAATTTGTATCGCATCAATATAGTAACTGCTAATATCCCCACTGCAAGAAAAATTACGTTGGGTGGCGAATGGAAATCGTCACAAATTGCATATTTTTTGTCAAAAATAATATAGGTGGCGAAAAAAATTTTGTCGACTAAAAGTTGTCGAGAATTCCTACCTGGTGACGAAATTTATTTTTCATCACCTATAATGCCTTTTGATAACGGAATATTTTGTCACCAAAAAATGAATAATTGGTGATGAAAATTTTTTCCTCACCTATTGTGCTTTTTGACAACGAAAATTTTTGTCAATATATTATTCCTTTTGGCGATGAAAAAATTCGTCACCGATGGGTCACATGTGACGAAAATTTTCATTGCAAAAGACATTTTCATATGAAAAAGAAATCCTTCTACCTTTGCTCCTACTAGGTTTCAAACCTGAGTCCTTAAGTTTTTCAAGCAAGTTTCAACCAATTGCACCACGCTCACTTTTCAACTTATATTTGAAATATCTAATATATAACATACATGTTTAACATGAAAATATATTTCAAATGTAATGTTGAACCTTTAAACATTAAAATTAGCAATTTTGATAAACATGAAAGTTGTAGGCATTTGAGTTATTGTTCAAACCCAATTTGAATTACCTCAATCGGAGTTCTTAGAAAAGAGTTATGTCCGAAATACATTTAGTGACAAAGCGCAATTCATAAATTTAGTCAGCAAAGATACCCATTTGATGAAAAAAATATTTCGTTACTAAATTGGTCCCATTTGGCGACGAAATATATTTTTTGTCACCAAATGATCATCTTTGGTGACGAAAAATAATTTTGTGGCCTGTTTTAAGCTTTTGGCGACGAAAATATTTTTTTCGTCGCTAAACAAGTATAATTGGTGATAAAATTATTTCGTCCAGAAAGTTGTCAAAACAGTGAAAAATTTATTTTTCGTTGCCAAATATACTCATTTAGTGACGAAATTAAATTTCGTCGCCACTCTTTCGTCACCAAATTTCATTTTTCTTGTAGTGCCCATTTGTTGTCTTCGGATTGTTAGTAGTATAATTTTTGCTTGTTTAATTTTTTTAATTTCAAAACCTTTTAACAAATAAGAAGGTAGGGGCGGATTCAGTTAAGGCACAGGTGGGTTATGTGACCCACCTAAAATTGCCGGGAAATTTTTTTTTTAATCAAAGTTAAGGCACAAGTGGGTCACGTGACGCACCTGAAATTGCTAGGAATTTTTTTTTGAACCAAAGAAATTGGTAATATATATATAAAACGACCCAAGTTGTAATGCATTGAAAGTCTGGCACAAGGGTTACTCCTCTCCACGTGAGGTCGCGAGTTTGAAACGCTGTTGCAACTCTTTTTGCCTTTACTGAGATTTGTAGCTAACAGGTGTATAACCCGCCCACTGGGAGCTTATCTAGACGCAGTACCATAATGCCAACAGATACAATTATAACTATAATATGAATAAAAAGTTTAAATAATGAATTACCAATACAAAACACACAAATCCATTCATTTGTTCTTAATGTTTTAGGCCCCGTTCCAGAATAACTTTTTAAAAAATAAGTATTTATTTCACATTTTTCAATTTTTTTGCACCGTATAAAAGATCTCAATGAGATCTATGAAACACAATCTATATTGATATAAAAATTATTTGCGTAAACACATGATTTTTGAGTTTGAAATTGCCTTCTTAAAAAATAAGTACTTATTTTCCTTTCGGGAACGGGGCCTTAGTATGTTTTTGTGCTCTAAAGAACGTTTAAATATTTTATGTTCTCGTTAAATTCTTTTCTTGAACGCATATTCTAGTTATATTAGATTACAATAATTTTTATCAACTTTAAGCATGAGAAATGTCTCATCTATAGGAAATTTCTGAATCCGTCACCGTAAGAAGGTAGATTTGATTTGTACTCACATAATTCATTATCTGTTTGAATAGGAATGGTCTGCACTTACGGGGTCAAAATCATCTCTTGTCAAAATTATGCGTAGTTTTCACGACTCACAAAATTCCTGTCCAATGGCCTTCTATGAGTATTAATTTTCAGTAGGAATACTCATCTGATCTCTCTCGATCACAGGATTGATAAATACGGAAGATCCAGATATTTTTAGAGTATTAATCTTTTTTAAAATATTGTTTTCATTTCCAATCGTGTCGTAAGTGAATACACTGTAATTATAATATGAATATATATATATAGGTCAAAACAATGGGACAAGTTATTTTGTCACACAAACCAAATAATTAATCGTGTACATGTATAGTATTACTCCTTTTTTTTTATTGAGGAAATTTACAAAACTATGGACAGATGAAAGTGGAAAGATAGCGCCGAGGCGGTGGCTGTGGATAGTGGCAGTATTATTTCCGTAAAAGATGTTTGGATTTTTCAGAATTCCCCGGACATGTAGAAGAGAAAGACTATATATATTCCCATGCCGACGAGACCGAAAAATTAAAATTATCCCAATTTGGAGTGAAAGAAATAGCAAAAGGTTATTCGTGGACGAGTGGTGCCTATTACGCTTGGAGTTCTTTTAGGCTTAGTTTTATGATCGATAGATTCAGATATTCATTTGATGGTCTTGTCCAGTTGGTAGCTAATGCCATGTAAAAAAAATACAAGGTTGATTGATCATGTCTCAAATAAGTTAAAACAGAGTAATAAATAATCTATAATGGTATATACAAGCTTTGTTGGTATTTTTATCGATATCCGACTAACTTGATTAACAACCATCTTTGTCAATTTTGTAAAATGTTAATTTTAATCATGAATTTATACCTAAAAGATTTAATTTGATTTAATTCTTGGAGTGAATTGAACAAAAAGAGTGTATCATCTAGAATTATCCTCTCCTTTTTTTATTTTAGTTTTCTGTTAGCAATTTTGGAAATAAATGCCATTTTGTTATAGACAACGACTGGTAGCAGTATTTTTTGGGCCAAGACCTCAATTTTATTTTTCTTCTCATTTCTCCAATTTGTCAATCTCGACCACAAAAGTCAAAAACGTGTTTCCACAGCTTACCATTCCTTTCCCATTTGGGCTATCACAAATTTAGCTTAGGGCTGAAAACGAGCCAATCAAGCTAAGCAAAATTGGGCTCGAGCTCGGCTTGTCCAGTTTTATCAAAGCTTGAACTTGACTCGAGAGGCTTGATGGCTGTGGAGTGGATATAGTGCATAAAACGATAAGTATTGTTGGGTTCTTAATTTGTAAGGGATCCCTTTGGTGGGAGTTCCCTACGTAAGTAGGCGATGTGGAGCAAACAAACACAAGCAATCCAATAAAGGGCATTCATCCCACATCGGAAGATAGTATTCCAATGTTATTTTGGTTGAACTTGGTGCGATGTGCTGGCACTAGGCAAGCAGCAGCATTTTATACATACGAATGCGTAGGTCAGCTCGCAATCTCATATGAGCCGAGCATGTCATAGCTTGGGCTAGGCTTGGTTTATAAACTAGCTGAGATTTTTAGGCTCGAACTCGTACGTTTGCTTATCGAACTAAGTGTTATGCAAAATGTTTCAATCGGGAATCCAGAATACGAATTCTATTACGTTTACATATGAACAGAATTACAACATAACGAAATTACAAAACCGAAATGCAAACCGAAATACAGAATGGATTTGTGAACCGAAACCCGTGTTTCACACGGTGTTCTTAAATAGATTTACCGCCTACCGGAGGGTGTTGAGGTTACTCGGCGTCTGTCTCCTAGGATTGATCTGGTTCGGACCATGAACGTTGGAACACCACCGAAGAACGTCTTGGCGAACTAACTCAGCGTCTGTCTCTCTCTCACACTATATCAGAATGCTAGTAGACTTTTCCGTGAATTGGTGTGGAACTATGCTGTGAATCCACTGCTGCCTGGCCTTCAATTCGTGGAGTAAATGGCAGAATGAATGGAGGAATAACCTCCACAGTGAATAGAGGTAACTCCCACCATGAATCTGGGGAAGTAAAGGACCCCCAATCCATTAGGTGTGGCTATGTGGCAGAAGGGGAAGTCTGGGACATGGGACTCGGACAGTGAAATCAGGATAGAGGATCCGCTGCCAACGGATAGATCTCCTAAAGAAAAGTTGAACAAAAAGTCTGTCATCCTCATTAATGGCCATATATTAAATGGGCAAAGACGAAGACTTCAAGTCGTTGTATACTACTGTACCAACAATAAGACAATGTTACGACATTAGAGCAACAACACCAGTCTCGCTATTGATGAATTTTGAGCTACTTTATCTATCCGAAACAATAAAACCACCTTGCACCAGTCTCGGCATTAACTTCAATAGAATTGCTCCAACTACCGTGCTTCGGTAAATTTGACGATGCACTATTCAAAAGGTATTCATAGTTTATTATTTTTGGGTTAGGTGTCTGCAAAGACGAAGACTTCGAGTCGTTGTATACTACTGTACCAACAATAAGACATTGTTACGACATTACAAAAACCGGGGTAAATTTCACGGACACCTCTAAGGTTTGCCTTATTAACAGATGTCCCTTTCACGTATGAGAAATTACTATAAACACTTGTGATTTCAATGTTCAGTTATTTGTCGATATCTAATATTTAATAATTGTTCGACCAAACACGTGACAAAATTAGATAAAAATGTGTTCTATTTCCCAAAAAAAAAAAAGTATTCTATTGACAAATTCACCCTTTTTAATAATATAGTAAATAATAAAGAGATATTGATTGTCCCTTTTGTCCATAAAAATGCTTCCTTTGAGTAATTAAAAAAAGTGTTTTTGATTCAAAATAAGTGAGAGTTGATAGTTTTTATTTTTATTTTTTGTTGGCAAGGGTGAATTTTTAGATATAAATTACTTTTGATTCATTACATTACGTGTATGGATAGACGATTGTTGATTACATAGAAATGACAGCGATTCATTCTAATTTCTCATATGTATTGGGTATCTGTCATCTAAACAATACTAAGGGGTTGTCAGGGAATTTACCCTAAAAACTATTATGCATATTGTTGTGTTTTTTTTGAGAAAAGATACAGATCGAAAGTATTTGGTCTTTAGATGGAGAAATTTTTCAGTGCCGGGCGGGCACCGGTCACGTGGTGCTGAGCACGCATTTCGGCCGCCCAAACGTGTTTTGGACGGCCCAAATTTGTTAGGGCTTGAGTTGGGTATTTTGATAATTTTACATTCAAAATTTACCTAGACAGATCTGAACTGTCCAAAATACATTTGAATGGCCAAGATGGAGTTAGGCACCACGTGGCCGGTGCCACCCGGCACTGAAAGACTTCTCCTTTAGATGCGTCATTTTATTAGGTCAGATATGATGCGTCATTGATGACGAATAAAGTCGGGTCATTATTATGCTGTCATTAATGAGTAAAGTTAGTTTTCTGAAAACAAGGACTACTCCATTCTAGCAGCACTTTTTTCCAGCTGGATTGAAAGCATTGATGGTAATGCAAAATAAATGGGTTTGACCCCAATGGGAATGCTTTGCTGAAGATTCCGGAAGGGTAGTTTTAGGGACAAAAAAAATTAGTTTTAGGGACAAAGAAAATTAGTAAAGAAAAAAATTTTAAAGTATATATAAACGGCCAAGATTCACTGTGCAGGCCTATTGTATTTGTTTTCAAGAAAATTCTTAAAAGTTGACTTCATTTCATTTAGAAAAGAAACTACTGTAGCTGCATAAACTGAAAGCTTCTTTAGCTAACAAGTCCGCAGACCTATTTGCTTTACTCCACATTTGGCAAATTAATCTCCCGCACCTAATTGCGTTGGCTCATCAATGCCCTGCAATCAACAAGGCAAAGAGCTCAAAGGATGGTAACCATTCTCGACTGAATTAACCAAATCAATAGCAAATTCGGCATCCATTGCAACAATGAGATTTGTGATTCCAAGCTATATTGCCAAGGATAGACCGTCACAGATCAAGAACCCAAACTTTTGCACCCAGGCTCGATTCAGAGCCTATTTGTCTCACCTCACTATAGTTTTAAAGAATTAGATATTTATGTTTATAAGTAAATTCGCAATTAAGACCCGATACATAATCCACGCAATTCAAATAAAGCACATCCAACATTTAGCTCATAAATCTTATTAACAGTCTAGCACTTCTATTATATACTAACAGATATCAGCTTTCACACATTGTCCAACATATTTTAGTCTTGCAACGAAATAATAAAATTAATTTCTTTTGGTACGACAAGTTGTGGTAAACAAATGTCAGTTTTTAGTATTGTCATAACAATCGTGGTTATGTTATTTAATTTGTGATATTTTAGACATGTATCTTGCATGTGTACAATAATTATTGATTGTGGTCTGACATATATTGGTCTTGTATGTGGTATCTTTTGATCGATTTTTTTTGGTACGACATAATGTGGTAAGAAAATGTCAATTTTTTTTGTTGTCATAACAATTATAATTATGTTATATAATTTGTAGTATTTTACACATGAGAGAGAGGGAGAGAGAGTCAAGGAAGAGAAAACAATCTGTTACCTGCTAAGTCCTTTTTTCATTTTATTAATTGATTTAATTAATGGGTAGTCTGGATTATTCACTTTGAAATTCAATGGTTTAAAATCATAGTACCTACAGTATACCCCCTAATAAGGGGTGTGTACCATAAAACTTCCCAAAAGATTAACTTACCAAATTCAAATACATACTCCCTCCGTCCCTTTTTTATAGTCCGATATTCTATTTTGGGCTGTCCTTTAATAAGTGTTCATTTTGTAAAGTTAGTGAGTAAAAGTTGGTGAATTGTCTATTTTGTCCCTAAAAGTAGATTTCTTTTTGAAAAGTGAGTGGGTAAAAGTGTAATGATGATGGGTAAGTAGGGAAAGTGGAGGAAAAAGTTGATGTGAAAGGTATAATGATGATGTTCTTTTAATAAGTTGGAGTTACGAAGCAGGACACTTAAAAATGGACGAATGGAGTATTTAATTACACATGTATTTTTATATTTATCTTATTTTTAAATGGTATGGTTTGGTTCTAACCACGGTTCCTTAAAAGAGAACCAGTAACCGAACCAAAATTAACGATTATTATATTTTTGGAATCATAACCTGACCGTAAAATCGCAGAAACAGACCAAATAGAACGGTTCAGTTTGGATCAGACCAGTTTTGCAGTTCGGGCGGTTTTCTTCAACAACCTTATTTTTGGGTTTTTGCAGGTTACCTTTACATTTTCTTCTTCCCTTAAGATAAACAGCGAATGTAGGGGCAAATAGAAGCAGTTTTCTTTGCTGAATTTGTATCGCATCAATATAGTAACTGCTAATATCCCCATTGCAAGAAAAATTACGTTGGGTGGCAAATGGAAATCCTCACAAATTGCATATTTTTTTGTCAAAAATAAGATAGGTGACGAAAAAAATTTTGTTGACTAAAAGTTGTCAAGAATTCCTACCTGGTGATGAAATTTATTTTTCGTCACCTATAATGCCTTTTGATGATGGAATATTTCGTCACCAAAAATGAATAATTGGTGATGAAAATTTTTTCCTCACCTATTGTGCTTTTTGACAACGAAATTTTTTGTCATCAATTATTCCTTTTGGCGATGAAAAAATTCGTCACCGATGGGTCACATGTGACGAAAATTTTCGTTGCAAAAGTCGTTTTCATATGAAAAAAAATCCCTTCTACCTTTGCTCCTGCTAGGTTTCGAACCTGAGTCCCTAAGTTTTTCATGCAAGTTTAAACCAATTGCACCACACTCACTTTTCAGTTCATATTTGAAATATCTAATATATAACATACATGTTTAACATGAAAATATATTTCAAATGTAGTTTTGAACCTTTAAACATTAAAATTAGCAATTTTGATAAACATGAAAGTTGTAAGCATTTGAGTTATTATTCAAACCCAATTTGAATTATCTCAATCAGAGTTCTTAGAAAAGAGTTATGTCCGAAATACATTTAGTGACAAAGCACAATTCATAAATTTAGTCAGCAAAGGTACCCATTTGACGAAAAAAATATTTCGTTACTAAATTGGTCCCATTTGGTGACGAAATATATTTTTTGTCACCAAATGATCATCTTTGGTGACGAAAAACAATTTCGTCACCTGTTTTAAGCTTTTGGCGACGAAAATGTTTTTTTCATCGCTAAACAAGTATCATTGGTGATAAAATTATTTCGTCCAAGAAGTTGTCAATACAGTGACGAATTTATTTGAACCAAAGTCAAGGCACAGATAGGTCACGTGACCCACCTGAAATTGTCGGGAATTTTTTTGAACCAAAGAAATTGGTAATATATATAAAACGACCCAAGTTGTAATGCATTGAACGTCTGGCACAAGGGTTACTCCTCTACGCGTGAGTTCACGAGTTTGAAAAGCTGTAGCAACTCTTTGCTTTTTGTTTGGATACTGAAATAAAAAAGCCTTTCTGAGATTTGTAGCTAACAGGGGTAGAATCCGCCCACAAAACACACAAATCCATTCATTTTTTCTTAATGTTTTAGGCCTCGTTTCCGAATAACTTCTTAAAAAATAAGTACTTATTTCACATTTTTTAATTTTTTTGGCACTGTATAAAAGATCTCAATGAGATCTATCAAATAAAATCTATATTGATAGAAAAATTATTTGCATAAGCACATGATTTTTCACCGTAAAATTGTCTCTAAACATAGTAATTACTTATTTCCTTTCGGTGAACGTGGCCTTACGTATGCTGAGGGTGTTGAGGTTACTCGGCGTCTGTCTCCCAGGATTAATCCGACTCGGACCACGAACATCGGAACACCACCGAAGAACGTCTTGGCGAACTAACTCAGCGTCTGTCTCTCTCTCTCTCACACTATATCAGAATGCTAGTGGACTTTTCCGTGAATTGGTGTGGAACTATGCTGTGAATGCACCTCTGTCTGGCCTTCAATTCATGGAGTAAATAAAGGACCCCCAATCCATTCAAATTTCCCAACACTAAGTTCAAATGAGCTCATATCGGGACGAGCTCATTGGCAGCCTTAATCCCAATAGTGCCGGCCCTTAGCAAAAGGGAACAAGGCAATACCTTTGGGCGCCAAAAAATTCTTACAAAGAGGAGCTCTCAAAAATTGTGCAGTATATACCTTCACTATTGTTCTATATAATTAAAATCCCATTCATATTGAGCCCGTCAAATAAAATAGCACAACTGATCGATACAAAATACTCTCTCCGTCCATTTTTAAGTGTCCTGTTTCGTAATTCTAATTTACTAAAAAGATATTATTATACCTTTCACATCAACTTTTTCTTCTGTTTTCTCTACATACCTATCATCATTACACTTTTACTTACTAACTTTTCAAAATAGAATATACTTTTAGGGACAAAATAGACAATGCCCAAACTTTTACCTACTAACTTTACAAAATGGACGCTTATTAAGAGACAATCCAAAATGGAATACTGGACTTTAAATAAGGGACAGAGGGAGTAAGAAATGGCTCCAATTTAAAAAAGGGAAATTCTTGGCTGTTCCTATATTTTGTCTTGGGTTCCATGCAACCCTTTTTATCCTATTTAAAAACGCTTTTACTATTTTGACATTGTCACTATTTACACTCTCAAAATTCATACCCATTTGCAGAATTCACACCTTTTTTCAGAATTCACTCTCCCAGAATTCATACAAATTGTAGAATTCACAGCCCTTTTCAGAATTCACACCTCTAGGGTGAATTTTGATTTTTTCGAACGTGTAAATTGTTCATTTGAGTGTGAATTTTGTCTTTTTTCGAAGTTGTAAATTCTTCATTTTGGGTGAATTGTGTTTTCTTCGAAGGAGTGAATTCTTCGTTTGAGTATGAATTCTTTATTTAGGTGTGAATTCTTAGAGTGTGAGTCAAATTCACACACCCAAGCACATCAATTCACACAAAAATTCAAACTACGACAGCTAGCTACACTGACTAATTTTCTAGAAGCACATTAAAGACACAGCAGAGACTCACTTTCTTCCCCCCAAATGCATTCTTTTGGTCATAACTTAAATTTAAACTTCAAATGAGAATTTTGTACTTATTTGAATTTTTTTCGCATTTGTTAGTTTTACGCCAAAGTTTTATAGGTTATTGATTCGTCTTGAATGAGAAAAGTAAAAAAAATTCACTTTTACCCAATTATTTTAAGAAATAACCACGTTTTAGTGCAAAAAAATTTTGCGCTAAAAAGTGGTTATTTCTCAAAATACTTGGATAAAAATAAAGAAATTTTACTTTTTTGATTTAAAAACAATAAAAAGAAATACTTTTCTATATATAATTTTCATTCATACTATTCAACATGGTAAATATTTCGGCCTTAATGGCTTATGCGATTGCAATAATATTCAGTGGACTCAAGAGGAAAAATTTTTTTGGCAAAAAGACACTACCAGGATTTGAACTTAGGCATCTTATGTAAAAGAGCAAACACTTTACCAATGAACCACCGAAGGAGTTCATATTATAGTTGCACACAGAACATATATATACTTATCTAGAAAAGGATGCCCATTTTTTGCCCAAAATGTGGAGGCCCAAGGCGGCGGCCTCTTGGGCCTTTTCATTGGGCCAGCCCTGACAGGGGTATTTTTGATAGTTAAACAAGAAATTACTAGCCAGTCCTATTTATTTGTTGGGGTTCCTTCCCAACCCTCTTTTGAAGTGTGTATTCCATGCGACCCCTTTCTAAAAGTGCCTTTACTAGTTTGCCCTCACCCCTTGGTTTTGGTAGGTGATGCGTCAAATTTGTACTGACGCGTATCATTCCCGCCGTTTCACACCATCGAATCTAGACAAACCCACGTGAACAGAGAGAACCCCAATCTCTCTCCTTTTCTTTCGGTCCAACCCCAATCTCTCTCCTTTTCTCTCTGATGTCTACATATTTTTTATTTTTTGCATTACAAAGTTAAAATTTAATATCTTTAGTTATATATATATATATATATATATAGTAGTATTTGCCCGTACCTACGGCACTACGCACCCCGGTTGAAATTGTCTGTGTTTACGGCACTTGCTAGGTAGTGGCTCAAACACTAAGTCGATTCATTAGTGTGTGATCCTCTTCTTAGTAGCACGGAAGAGAATTACTCGTGCTTACAGCACTCCCCCAATTATACATTTAAGCTAGGTACAAAAAATTATCAATTTGCTACAAAGAACACTTCGAAATTCAATAAGACTTCAAGTGTGATCACAAAAAGGCACGTGTATTAAAACTTTCCAATGTTAATTAAACTCAATAAGGATCCCCTTCTCAACAAATGAGTATCCCTTTCTCAACAAAAGGAGTCAAACTAATACAAATTCATGAATACACTTTCTGAATTTTGCAAGGGAAAGAGATATTGCATTCAGAAATTACTGCGGCTGTATTATGTTATTGGAAACCCCAGACGGAGAGGAATATTTTTGATATCCAAATCAAGAAAAGCCAAAATAATTTCTATCAAATCAAGGAAAGCTTTTCAAATAAATCTCTTCATTAGTCTTTGAGTGATGAATTTCTTCAACAAATGTGCTTTTGAATACATAAAGAGGGAAAATGCTCAGGTCGCAATATACTACATCAAGGCTTTGATAATCCAAGAGCAAAATATTCTTCCAAGATTCCTTCTGAAATGCAATTCAGCAAGCAGTGTATCAGTTTATCAGAGCTGCTTCAGTCAAGAAAGCATAGTCAAATTCCCAAGATGTGAATGTTGACAGTGCAATATTAAGAACTAAAATCTGGTTTGGAATCATAATCATGCCAAATTGCAAGAAACTCATCAATGGGTACATTTGGTGAGCTCATAATTATTTGAAAATCCAAATTTCTTAACTTGTGGACAAACCTTGGAAGCGCTCCAGCACTTTGAGTAGTTAGGATCCACGCTTCTTATGCTCCAATTTGCACACTGTTATCTTGTTTGTGGGGAAAAGCTAGATGCAGATCCTCACTGCATAAGAACAGAAAATGTTGATGTAGATACTGAGATACAAAAATTATAAACAGACATGGAAAAGTACCTAATACATATGGTAACCAATTTTTCGTCCGAGATTCAGAGGAAAAGTACCTAACCCATTCCAATTGAGCCTGAGCACAACAATTAGACTCCATTTAAATGGACTTTTATCATTGTCATTCAAATGAACTCAAAAAAAAAAAATACCAATTCAGATGAACTCAAAAAAAATATTACCATTGGCAGGTGGAGGAATTTTGTGTTTCTTATCCAACTTCAGCAGTTCAAATCCAACTTAACATTTTTTTCAATGTTGTGTTTCTCTCTCTGCCACTAAAGGGTCAGCAAAAACAATAAACTCAAGGCCATGGGCGCGCCCTGTGCTCTGATCCATCATAAGATTCCAAAACTTCCCCGAAATCCCACAAATGAATAATTTTTGCTAGATCAGATTGCATTTTCTGTACAAAAGCTAAGATCAGTTCTACTCAAATTAAAATAAAAAACAAACTTTTTCTGGCAAATAATTGCAAGACCTATATCTAAGATTTTGACAACAACTATTATTTAGATCTTAGCTAGGCAATAAAGAGGTAATAATCTTGCCTGCATGCGACAAACAATAATTTGATCTCCTGGGATCTTAAGCAGTAAAGAGGTAATAGTCTGTGGTTCTAGATTGCAATGTCACATAACCTGAACCCCGGAACCTTAAATTAGTGAATGATTCGTCGCCAGGGGTATCGATAACTAAAAGACCTGGAACATTTAGCTTTGTATATTTTTTTGTACCTTTGAAGGAAGAACAACAAAGGGCATTAAAGTTACAAAGCACTTGAAAGGTTCGTGTCAGAGTATTTTTTTGGCCGATTAGAAATTAGAAAATAACAAGACCTCTCTACAATTGAACCCATTGCCAAGACTATCCGTTAACATACTTGAAATGTAAACAAAATTTTAAAATTTGAAAACCTTGTCTAGTTAGTTACAAACCCGGAATGGAGACGGAAACCATCAAAAAGTCTGCACTAACATGATTCTCTCTCAACCATTCGCCTTTCTAATAAAGAAAATGCTCAATAGAAGTAGCACCCAATGTAAGGAATAAAACACATACCGGTTAGAACACTCTTTCAACTACTTCAGAGTTCATCTAGACCATAGCCATATTCAGCAGTTGTTATTTCCCAAGCATAACCCTGCCACCAGATTATAAAGTTTGGACGTTAAGGAAACGATGCAACATGAAGCAGGAAAATTATTCAAACCAGGCAATGATTTTCGTCCACGACACTACATTTCTCACGGACATTTCATCAAACACTTTGTACGCATACCTTAGCCCACTACATTTACAATAAAAACTAATCAAAGAACTCCAAACATAAACATTGCTCAAATACCCAATTGTGGGAGTCTGGGATCTATTTCCTCTTTGGGAGATGATCAGCCAAAGCCCAATGATGTAACTAAATATAGTATTAACTTTTGGCCTTTCTTGAGTGAATCAAATTAGAGAATCAAACCTTATTCTATCTAAAGACAATAAATCTGAAACAAATAAAGGAATAGCCATTTTAACTTTGTTAGAAGAGTATGAAAAAAAAGTTCATACCCCTCATAGTCCCATGCATATTAACAAAACCAAAGACACATCAAATTGTTTCAGACACTTTGTGCGGGGAAAAAAAATAGTGAGCGAGGAATTTTTCCCTATGTGAAGTCTAAAGACTCGAAATCATACATGTGTGTCTTTCTCAATTTGTCGAACACCTAAAATGCATACCATAATTTTTTTTGAGAAAAGTTTGAAGTCTAAAGACCATACGTCTTTAAGCAAGTGTTGAAAACTCTCACGCTGTCCATCATCATATACATGGCTGAAAATCAGTTGCTAAAGAGCCCAATTATAGCCTGGTACTAAAGAGGGTTGAAACAAAATAGCTCAATTAAACACAAAATCCAAATCTTTTTTTTTTTGGGAGAATTTTTCATAAGTCCACTATAGCACTTTCCAAACCTATCTAGTCCACTTCTAAGTTTCATAACCCACTAAAGTCCACTAATAATTTTAATGACAAAAATACCTCACCTAAGAAACAAGGGCCTTGTTTGGCTAATACAAAAATATATATATTTCATTTTTTTTTCGTTTTTGTTGCAATCAAACCGCCGCCGCTGCCACCACCACTGCTATCGTGGCCACCACCACCACCGCCGCCGTCGCCGCCGCCATTATGCCACATATAACGTTATATGTGTAACAAAAAATGTATTTTTTCATTTTTTTTGATTTTTTTATTAAACTTGCTATACTTAACATTTAACGTTATATATGTGATAAATTTCTCTTTTTATTTTTTCCTATTTTTCTTGTATTAATTTTTTAATGTTACATGAGTGATAAAAATTTCCTAACACACAAAATTATGTGTGTGGCAAAATTTTTCTAACATGCAACATTTCTTTTTGGTTTTTCTTATTTTTAGTCTTTAACGTTATATGTCGGTCCATACAAAACATATAACATTATATGTGAGTTTTTGAATATCTAAACATCGCAAAAAAAAAAAAAAAACATATAACATTATATTAATTTGAGCTTCTGCAACTCTGAATCTCACAAAAAAACAGAATATATAACATTATATCCGAGCTTCTGTACCTCTAAGTCTCACAAAACATGATATATAAAATTATATATTCTCAAAACAACATCATATCTTTCAAACAATATTATATATCTTAAAAAACAACATTATATGTTCACATATCATGCCACCATTATCTTTATTTTCAGTCGCGCCTTGAATCCCTAGTTGAATGTTGATGAGGCTACAAGGGGTCGAGCATCATTTTTTCACCATTTCTTCATCAAAACCTTCATCGATTCCTTCAAAATTTGTGTTTTTTTGCCTCCGAACGCATTTCCATAACCTCTATATCTACATATATACATATTCAAAACAACATAAACAACATTAATACATCTAAAAATGAGATATAATATTATATGTCTAACCCTTGGAAAAACACATATTACACATGACAGAAGTTCACATATAACATTATATGCTTCGTTATCCATCACTTATTGAATTGGTTCGCGTAGCGGCCTCTTCGACTTACTTCTGATAATATATGGATACATCCATATCTGCTTTTGAGAGGCCGCTGAGCGGACCTATTCAATAAGAGAACATATAACGTTATTAGTTCCTCTTCTTTTTCTTTAAAGTTTTACAGGATAAAATCTCATATACAACATTATATGTTCTCTATGCAAATTGAAATATTTTTTTTATATCAATACAAGCTCATATATATATACACACACATATGGTCACAAATATTCTCATATAACATTATATGTTTTTTTTATTATAACGTTATATGTTTTCTTTATTAAATAAAATTGAATATTTCTAATTTAGAATGTTATATATAACTATAACATTATATATTATTATATATCTCTCTAACTAAGAATGTTTTTAAAAAATGACATTAAATAACAATAAAAACACACAGAAAATATATTATTTGTGTGACACGAAATGCACACATATAACCTTATATATTTTTCCCAAAAACACAATTTGTTCCAACCTTGCATGTTTAATCCTAGAAAAAACACACATATAACCTTATATATTTATTCAAAAAACTCCAAGTATATCAGAAGCAACTCGGAGAGGCCGTTGTGCGGACCAAATCAATAAGTGATTGATGAAAAACACAAATATAACCTTATATATTTATTCAAAAAACTTCAGATCTCTAACCCAAGGAAAAACACACATATAACCTTATGTATTTATTCAAAAACCTCCAAATCTGATGATAACCAAACACGGGACAAATAAAAGACGGGATCAACCTTCTTATAATATTATATTTTTTGTTTTTACTACTCCAGATTTCTCTATAGTAAAATAAATAAAAGACCGGATCAACCTTTTTAATACGATAGACAAACCAACTTTAAAGCACGTTTATGAAAAAGCGGAAAAACGTTATATAATTGACTGAAACTACAAATTTTACAAACATAACAAATCGAAAATCCAAATTCGTTCAAGATTAGTGCAAGAAATAGACTATAACCTTAAATATCAAAGAGATCAAGATACAGAACAACAAGTACTACTATGAGGAATAGGTATTATATGTATAAGATGAGAATATCGATTCCGAGGTCTGGGTGAATGACTTTCTCCATGACTTCGCATATGTTCTTCCATCGCTACTTGATGAATCGATTCACGGTGATTTACGGGCCGGACCATCTTTGACAAGAAATAGATTGTAATTGAATATGAATCTGCAATCAACAACAAAAAAATCTGATCCACCTTTTTTTATTGATAAAATGGTGGGCCCATTGACGGGGCTGTAGCACAGGGACGGCATCGGTGGGGTGGCTGTAATCGTAGGCCCACTGAACCAACGAACAGCAACAAATAGTAATTATATGAAGAATTCCGCAATCAGATCGCCGATTCTCATCTTCTTGTTCTTTCACAAAGAGATACGGACCGAACTCGACGGGCTCCACTGCACCGCCATGGCATTTGCCAACAATCAGGAAAGTGACAGTGTGGCCCCACTTTTGCCGTTGTTAGAGAGAGAGAGGAGGAGGAGGCGGTTGTGCTCCAAATTTGTTTATAGTCTAGGGTTTCTCTTTATATGACAGTTTATATAAGAGGGCATTTTTGTCTTGGTTTAATTTCTTTTTCAAAAGAAGTGGACTTAAGACCTTACCAAACTATATTCGTGGACTAGAGGGGTTACAAACATTAGAGGTGGACTAACTGGGTTACAAGTTCTTTATAATGGACCCTAGACTAATTTTTTATTTTTTTTTTGGGTAAATTCAAAATCCAAATCTTCCGCAAACAATCATGCCAAATTGAATATTTTTTAAATGCCGAGGAATCAAAACATTTACCCCAAACGTAGAAGCGATCCCACCTTAAACATGGGCGTCCGGGAAGGAAAGATCACAGATCTCTGTTATCCAACAATCAAATTGAAACAGATGGCATTTTACGGTGGACGGTGGTAATGGCACCATTGACGGTGGGAGCCTCTAATGGCATCAATTGGGAGCCTCTGAGATGTCGCCGACTGATGGCGTCATTGACGGTGGACGGTGGTACGTTACTCCAGAGAGAGAGAGAGAGAGAGAGAGAGAGAGAGTACTCAGCTCTGAATTTTGAATTTAGGCAATAGATGGCTGTGAAGACAGCCCGGACGATGACAACAGATGGCATTTTTGCAATTTAGGAAAAAATAATGGGCACTTCAATAGAGTTGGAAGAATGCCTCTCAACCTTTAGATCAAATAAATCTCAGCCCTTGGATGTGTTTGTATTTGTGTGGGGGTCACACCATTGTGTTTTATTAGATAGATATATCTTTTTTTTTTTGTAAAATTTATATTTTTAGAATCTACCCAAACATATCTATCAAACAAGACCCATATCAAATAGAAAATTATGTGAATTTTTCTTTGTTTATTGAGAGTGTGAATTGTGTATTTTTTGGATGTGTGTATTTGAGGTGTGTGAATTCTTTCATTTTGGAGGGTGTGAATTGTTCAAAAGGGATGTGAATTCTTTCATTTTAGAGGGAGTGAATTTTGCATTCGATGGGTGTGAATTCTTTCATTTTAGTTGTGAATTGTATATTTTAGAGAGTGAGTTATGATGTGTGAATTCTATATTTTGTGGGGTGTGAATTGTTTAGAAGGGGTGTGAATTCTTTCATTTGAGGAGTGTAAATTCTTTTCATTTTTAGAGAATGTGAATTTTGCATTTGAAGGGTAAGAATTGTTTATTTTGGAGAGTAAGTAGTGCTGTGTGAATTCTACATTTTGAGAGTTGTGAATTCTATATTTTGGAGGGTGTGAATTGTTTAGAAGGGTGTGAATTCTTTCATTTGAAGGATTTAAATTCTTTTCATTTTGGAGAATGTGAATTCTGAATTTGAGGGATGTGAATTCATTTATTTTGCGGTGTGAAGTGTATATTTTGGGGAGTGAATAACGATATGTGAATTCTGCATTTTGAGGGGTGTGAATTGTTTTATTTGAGATAGTGTGAATTGTTCAAATGAGGTATGAATTGTTCACACTCCGTTGCACTATTCATATATCCAGAATTCACACCTTCAAAAAAGACACAATTCACATTTAGATGAAGAATTCGCACGTTCGAAAAAGATAGAATTCACACCGAAATGAAGAATTCACATCCCCAAATTAAGAATTTATACCTTTGGAAAAAAATAAAATTCACACCCAAATAAAGATGTAGAAGTATTACAAATTGCAACTTGAATAATTAAAAAATATGCTAAAATGACAAAAAATCATGAGGATAAAATGGTGCGCTCATGTTACACACTAACTTAACTTCAACGCATTCCAACGCAAGTTACAACTACTCTTATTCAATTCTAGGGTTGCTGTTTATCTTTCCCAAAGCAAGCGCCTTTTTTCGGTTCAAAAAAAAAGAAAAGAAAAAGCCATGGAACAACAGAGCTTAAAGAGGTGAGAAGAAGGAAGATGACTTCACGATTCTGATTTTTTCCAATCCGATCTTCTTCTGATGTTTTTCGATCTTCTTCTTTTCTCGAGTTTCTCTGATTTCTTTCAACGTCGGTGAATCGGAACAGTAAAACGATAGATCTAAAACCCCACACCGCCATCGTCATCACCATCATTGTCAACTTCATCGTCTCTGGCGATGTCGCCGTTGCATCCAAACTCCTGGCTACCGATCGGCGTTTCCACCGTCTGGCGGACTGAGAACGTCATTGCCAAGGCCGTCGCCCAGCTACTGGCGTGGGTCATGGCTTCGTAGACTGCTGACGGTCGAGGACGACGAAGACCTGCAGTTGTACTTGTACGCGTAAAGAAAATTGATTACACTAGCATAATTATTACTTTTGCTGCTAAAAATGTAAGATGGGTAATCTTTCAATAATTTTATCAAACATTTTGTAATGAGGCTTTATTTTGGAATTGTCGCAATTTTTTGTCAACATATATGATATGTGAATTTTATCTCATGATCATTATTTACGAAAGGTCCCGACTATTGGTACCAAATGGAGAGGATACCGAAAATGTTTAAAATTGCACTTCAAATAGTTTAATCTTACTAAAGTTATGATATTGGCACTTCAAAAATTGATGAAGGCATTTCAAAAAATAAAAGAAAGTGACTTTGGAATTACACTGATTTTAGAATGTCTGCATCAATTTTTAGAATATCAATATTATTTACCTAGTTTTATTAATTATCCTTTGTGCATGATATCTATATAGAATTGCGAAAGGAGAGAGTAGAATATCTTATTTTCTATTCCTTTTTTTTTTTATCAGATGAAAATGTCTTATTTTCTATTCTTGAACATTTTCTGTTCTCAGGGTATAAATCTCCTATGGGGTTAACTCGGTTACCACTCAATTAGCCTTGAATCATCCCTTGTGAATACCTATCGGATTTACTGGTTGACTAGTGTAGGGTTCCACTTTGAACTGTTCTGCCATTTGTGTAAATCGAGACAATTGGCATCACACGGAACTTCTCCTAAGAGCATCCGCAATATAATAATCAAAAGTGAATAATCAAAACTTGTCACGTCAGCTTTTGATTATTCATTTAGAGGGTTGCTAAAGTTAGCAATGTGAAGTCTCACATTATTACTTTTGATTATTCAAATGCCCAAATTTGATTATTGGTTAGGAGGTTACTAATTTTGATTATTACAATATGAGCACTTTTTTAAGCACACATTGTTAATTTTAGCAATGTTTTGATTTTGATTATTACATTGTGGATACTCTAACACTGTTCAATTCTCACAGTTGGGTTCGTTTTGGCCATGACAGCCCTTCCTGATTCTGGAGGGTATTTTCTCGAGAATTTCGCCTCCCTGAATTCTCAAAGAAGCGATCCCACTTCATACTCACATAGGCGACCTTCTTATGAAGGGTATCCATCTTCTTCTTTCTAAACAAACGTTGCACCTGGGATCCATCTTGTGTTATGCCGCTGTGTACACATGATGCAGTTGACACTGATATATAACCTTGCCCTGTATATCAATTTCAAATACCCAATTTCCGAATCTCATGTTTTTCTTGTTTCTCTAAATGCCCATTGCAGTGTGGATTTTTCCGATGCTGCATAGGCGTAAGCTGCCGAAGTTTCTGAATTCAAGGAAAAGACTTGTGGAAGGCTCACGCATCAGGTACTTCCAATATATGCTAATATAACTTGGAATGAAATTCATAGTCAATCTTTTCATGCATAATGTAAGCACATCAATTTGCCTTCATAATTGTGATTGTACACTGTGATTATCATTGGATGCAGGTTATTCTTTCGGACTGGGTTGCAAATAGCTTCAGCGACAATTCACATTGATAACTGAACAAAAAAAGGAACTGAGATTAATATATCCGTACAGTGGAGAGGCTTGCAGAGATAGAAGGAAAGATTATAGAATTTGGGAGTGATTAAAACATGAAGTACTCAAATAGTTCATCTTTATTCTCTGCCTCACATGTTTTTATGCTTTTGCAAATTAAACATTCTTTAACAGTTCTCAGCGGACTTCGTTTTCGGGCTTTTCCATCACAATAGTCAGTCAAGTGAATGGGAAGAATTTAGTGGCCAGGCCAAATTAGTTTATTCTTATGATTGTCATTCAAAAAAAAAAGGCAAACGGAAGCATGTTATTGAAGATAGGTACGACGAATGATCACTAAACGTTGCGCTCTCCATCATCGACTCTAATAATGGTGCTGTTTCTTGTGTTGCCTTTCCGGTCTTGTCTTTTCAGGTCTTGAAGGGGGGTTTTGCGCTGTTGTGGAGCTTATTCTTTTTCTGATCCGTGGAGCTTAATCCTCCGCGGTCAAATCAAAACTCCATCCAAGTGTTGAACCAATATCTATCCCCGCATGCTGCTACCAGCTGAGGCTTTGGATGTTTGAAGCTATGAGTCATTGAAGTGGTTTCCTCCGCTTTGAAGAGCTTCTGGTTCTAATGCTTTAGTGTGGAGCCTCAAATCAATTTGTTTTGTATGCTCCTTTATTTTGAGCTAGCCTTCTCGTTTTCTTTCCTTTGCCTTTGGACATGCGGTATGTTGGATAAAACTTCTAAAAACTTATTTTAAAGTAGTTTATTAGTGCCATGTTAATTTCATTTGTAACTCTCGGTCACTTTTATTGGGGCTTCTAAGGGCATATTATATGGAATGATTAATGTCATTCTTGATTGGTTTTAATATAAAAAGGTGGCTAGCTAGGTGTGGGAGCAGAGGAGATGAGAAAAAGCTTTTGGTCGTATATACGGAGATTATATGATACATGTGTTTTGCTACATACAACTTAGTATTTTGAGCATACGAGCGATCCTTGGTTCACGGGGAAAGCTTTAGTTGCACACAAAACTTTTGAGGATCATTTTATCTTGAGAGAGGAATGTCACACAACTCGGTGCAAGCGGAGGCATATCTTCTCTTAAGTCAGTGCTTTACACGTGACTCGATCAATAAGTTTTCTCTATTCTTTCCTATATCTCTCACTAAAATATTGTTTCAACATCTTATTGTGTTAATTGTCTCTATTATTTATGTTTACAGAATTTCTAACCAATATTTCTAACACAGTATGCACAACAAACCTGTTAACTCTCTATGCTTCTTGTGTTTATAAAATAATTTACCTCCAAATTTTGTACTCTGTACCGTATATTCATTGTATCCTTGTGTCTTCGGTGAATTGAGTAGCTATGTCCTTTCTCTATTTTCTGTTTTACATCAGAGTATGTTATTTCTACCCTCCAAATCCTTTCCTTTTTTATTTTGTGGTATGTTGTTTTCAATTCCAACAAGTGTTGTTAGTAGGGGGGCTCTATCTTATATGGGTTCAAAAAAATGCACTAAAAATTTGTAATTTTTTGCATGAAATTTGATTTTTCTTCAATATTGTCGGTACTGAATTACTCTTACGAGTCAAAGTAAATAAAAATTCACCCAAAATATGCGAATAAGTAGATGATATAGCTCAACAATACAAAATAACTTAGGCCCATTAAATTTTCAACCAAAATAAATATGTTGGTTATATTTAGGCTTTCTATACAAAATTCTCTTTACGTTTTTGTCACTGCTGAACAAAAATCTTGGAGCCGCCGCTGGTTGTTAGCTGAACTGTCCAAGCATATATATATATATATATATATATATATATATATATATATACACACTTAATTTTCTACTTTTGTAGTCAGCATTGGGTCATAGTCGAACACTGGCTCTTAGAGTTCAATTGCAAATATTTGACAACACACTCTCTTTTATGTGAGTAGGTGTTTATACCATAAATTCGTCAACGTGAATCGACTAGACTAAGTTGGGACACGTGTTGATTACACCTAATTAAGTAATACAGAATCAAATGGGCTAATCAACGGTTAGAGTTTTTAAATGCAGGACATGTGTCCACGAACAAGTTACAAATGAGCAACACGTGTAGCGGTTGATGAAGGAAGTTAAAAAAACACAATCTATCCAGAGAACGTGTGTTTGGATCAGTTCCTAATACAACATGGGATCGTGTGAAGTAACCGTCTGCTCAGAGAACATGGAGGAGAAGAAGGACATGCAACAACCGCTTGATTCAAATTTAGAGAGGGAATTCTGCCCAGTTTGAAATTCAAGTCGAAGTGGTAGCCTATAAATACTAAAGTTGAAGACGATTTGACCACCCACTCAATCGCCCAAAGGTTTCTACTTTTTATCTGTAATTTACTTTTCTCGTTCTAGGAGTAGCTTGTAACTTAATCGTCCAATCGATTGTGTTCTCACCGTCGACTGACTTCTACTTTGGAGAGTAATAAAGTCCATTTTGTTATTCTTCTTCCATCTCCGTTCACTTCGTTAAGTTTGCTTCCAGAGAAGTCCTGAAACACGGCAAGGAACCAAACTCCACCACCGCAAACATCCACATTCCAGCACACACTACGATTTCTTAGTCGATCATCGACTATCCACAAAAATAGACAAACAGTAGGTGAACACAATGCATGGGATAAGTTATTTTCTCACACAAACCAAATAATCGTTTACATGTATGGTGTTATTCCTATGTTGATTGAGGAAATTTACAAAATTGTGCACAGGTGAAAGTGCAAGTGGATGGTGGCAGTATCATTTCTGCAAAATAAATTATCTCAATTTGGAGGGAAAGAAATAGCAAATGGTTATTCGTGCACGAACTGTACTTATTATGCTTTAAATTCCTCCCGGTTCAATTTTATGATTCGGTTATTCATTTGTTTTTCTTGTTTAATTGGTCGCGCCATGCAGTTCAGAATAACTTTGTACGGTCTACTGTAAACAACCAGCAGCTGTTGTTTGCAGCTACTCCGTATATATCTCATGTAATAGAAGGAGAATGTGTTTCAAGCTTCGGGTTGGGCCATGATATGAGTGAGTACCCTGTGCTGTTACAGCAGCCGCAAGTGGGGTAGGCCATAACAGCATTCCAATCAACCAAAAACCATGTTAAATGTCACAGATTCTCATTGGGTTCAAGAGTTAATGTTCGGGTCAACTTACGAGCAAATCCACAAATACCTTTTCCGGTTTGGTCCAACTGTCCAAGGCACCTAGGAAATCATTATAACCAAACCCAAATCAAACGTGAGAGAGGGAAAGATGGATAGCGCAAGCAAAAAAAGGAGAAAGCAGGATCACGAGAGAGAAGAAGAAACAAGAGTGGACGTGGGAAGATGAAGAAAGCAGGCGACGGCAACGGAGGAGACCGGGTCATATCGGGTAAAAGATCCAGGCCGCGAACCCCGATTTGTGGGAGGAGGATGACTCGGCAGCGGAGGTCGAGAAACGCCCCTGCCTCCTCGGGTACTGTGGTGCCGCCGAGGGTCCGGTGGTTTACCGCTTCAAACTGAACGAGACCAGACCAGGCAGGAACAACCACCACCGGAGGTGCTGCCCCGGCAAGCAGCCCGGAATGCAGGTGCTCACTCCGCCCAAGTCGGGGAGGAAACCGGCATGCTCTATGACCGTCGCGGTCGGCACAACCGTCTACGCCCTGGGGGGCTTGCCAGGGCATACTGATGCGGAAGGAAGATACATATTCTCCCACGAGGTCTTCTACTTCGATACCAGTCGTCGTTCCGAGGCGGGTTGGATTCGAGGCCCTGATATGCTCACCGGAAAGTCCCGCGGTAGAGCTGTAGCTGTCCAAGGCAAGCTTTATGCTGTATTTGGATGAGTTTTTGAAATTTTTTGAGTTTGGTTTTTAACGTAATGAGTAGAGAGAGATAGAGGGAGAAATGAGAATAATAATTGGATAGTAGGGAGAGAAATGAGAGTAATTATTAGAAGTAAGGATAATGAGTGTTTTTTGAGTTGAATTTTCTTTTTTCAAATAGCAAACAAAGCATTATGTTTTCGGGGGCTTTGATTGCTGCAAGGATGACAACGAGGAGGATGATAAAAACAATAATAATGGACGCCCTTGGGCTGAGGTTCTTGACACCGCAAGGAACAACAGCAAATGGGAGCTAGCGTCTACCTCCACCCCCTAAGCTTTATCATATGCTCTACGACGGTGTGGACAAAGTACTTGGCTAACCCCGTCTCCGGCGGTCTTCTGAACCGGAGATCTTGTTGGCCTGGTGCGACTGTGTTTACCATGTGAATTCCGAAACTTGGGAAGAATTCCAGGGCCTCCTGCGACCCCAGAATTCCCATTCGACTCCTTCCGATTTAGCCAGCAATTTGATTGTCGTGGGCAACTCACTGTACGTATTGGACGTCCAGGGGACTCCTCCAAACCTTTGAAATCCTATAACGTACCCTTGGAACTTTGGAGGGCAAGGGCTCAGGTTATGAGGCTAGCCGCTTGTGTTATTGGTACCCTTCTGTATTCTGTAACATAATGAACACCATTCTGAAGTACGATAACCCTTGCTACAGCGTGTTTTGAAGTTCAAGAACATAAGAAAATCACGAAATCTTTTATAATCAATTAATTTGGCTATAGAGATTGCCATGAGAGTAGAGTGGAAGTGCCAGGGAAGGCAAAAGCCTCAGGCTTAACTCTAGGTGAGGTAGAATAAGGGCAATTTGTCTTCTGTCCAGTCTTCATCAAGTCAAAAGGTTTAGAGTCTTGAGACCATGAATTGAATTCTTGACAGGTAACGATCCTCATTGTAATATTGTGCCTTTCAATTGAAGAAGTTTGGTATCTACTTTAGTTATTGTGGCTCTTAATCTCTGCTCTGTCTGAGCTTACTCAATTTGCGGTGTTGATATATTTGGAGCCTGCTCAATCAGTTGCGATCATTGTTTTTTTATTAATCTATTCTCACAATTAACTTCTAATAACGCATTATATTTGCGATACTCAGTTCACCTCCCTCTTGGATTGCTATTTGGACCAACCACACATGGTAGCTACAGATTTAAAAGTGAGAAGAGAAACGAGAGAAGAAATATAGTTTATTCTTGTAGTCCAATCTAACGGATGATTCTATGGTGTCCCCGGTCATTTTGGGGACAACGTAATTTTTGGCATAACAAAACCCTTACAAGCATAACAAAAATCATTAGAAGTATAATAGAACCATAACATGACATAACCAAGGCATAACCAAAAACCAATCAAGGCATAACCAAAAATCAATCAAGGCATAACCAACCAAGTTATGCCTTGTTATGGTTTTGGTTATGGTTATAATGGTTTTAGTTATGCTTGTAATGAATTTAGTTATACTTATAATGGTTTTGTTATGCCAAAAGTTACGATGTCCCCAAAATGACCGGGGACACCGAAGTCATTCTCTTACGGTGTACCCAAAATGACCGAGGACACCGAAGTCATTCCCCCAATCTAATATCAAAACACAAGCAAGATTACATAGAATATGAAAGGAAAACCAAAATAACAATGATGACGACAACCTCTCACACTTGCCAATGTTGTGTTTGGCAACTGGCGCATCTGGGTTTAGGACCGATCACTCAATTAATATTGCCCAACAAATTATTCAGCATCATAAGGCGTTCCTCTTGAAGCTTTGACATGAGGAAGAGAACTCTCGTGTTTCCCTTGGCGATATTTTCAATTGCAAACTTCGTAATCCTACAGTAATAAACCAGCCCCGGCCCGCACAAAAAGTGGATGCTATCACATACATCGCACAGTAACCAAATGACGGTGATATGAGGTAAAATGAAGTCCCATAGCTCATCATCGTAAATAAAAGAGCCAAATGCAGTAGGAAAAAGATGGGTATACCTGGGAGGACAAACATTATCATCGCCGCCGAGAGAACAAAAGCAACTGTGTTAAATCCGTAAAAAAGGTCGAAGGCGAAACCATATTCCAAATCTTTTGCATCAAACAGAAGTCGTTTGACAGGATTGTCAGTGGGAATGGATAAGGTGGCGTTAAAAAAATTGGTGCTAGCAGCAAATAGGTTGTTGGTGGACGTAACTGAGGCATTGAAATTACCGCCATCTGTAAGGAGGTTGAAGTCACCACCGCATACCCCTCCACGGGGGCTAAGTACTCTTGTGAAGGTAGCCGCTGCAATTAGCACAGCTACCACCAGTCCAATGTTACGCAACTCCATTGCCACTAATCTACCCATAGAAAACTTTTGTTTATAGATTAATTCCAAACATAGCTCGGCCGAATTCAAAAATTTAGCAAGAGCATAGTCAATTTCATCACAGGATGAATTTTATAACGCTCTCGCCGATCTGGCAACATCACTATGAGCAAGACGTAGCAGAGCATTGTCAAGTGCAGTCTGTTTGTCTGAATTCTTTGCATTTATGTTCGCAAAGGGTTCTTTAACTAATAACTTCACCATCTGCATAAGGCACACAAACAAATAATTAGCAATTTATTTAGTAATGAATCCCTTCTTTTTATAGATTTGGAAGCCTAAGCGATGGAGTTAACTTATTAACATAATGAATTTCTTTGTAGAGATTTGGAAGCTTGAACAATGGAGTAAAGTGGTTGGCTCTTTTAAACACAAAATACAGATAGACTATTATACCATCACTGTGTCAAAAGCGTCTTTCTCCTCACTCACAACCAGGAGCAGACCCACCATAGGACACGTGGGGTCACGTGCCCCCACGCCCTGTAATTTTTTTATTTTTTTTTTGCGGTTTTTACATATATATTATTTATGTTAAATGCGTTTAAGTAGTTGTTTGTTGGTACAGTGGTAAAGCTAGTGTTCTTCTAAACAAGAGGCGGTGGGTTTGAGACCACCCCCATGCTCTCCTGCAGGTTTTTTTTTGCCTTTTTCCCAAAAAGCCACTGAAATTGGGTGGCTTTTTTTTCTTTCCCAAAAGGCAGAAGAAAATAGTAGTGCATACCTTGTTTTTTATATTATTCATGGCTTTGAGTCTACCTCACGTTGCATTTATATACTTTTTGTCCCCAAAACTGTAAAAGTAGAGTTAGTAATAGAAAAATAGATGATGAATATGTGATAATGTTGTTTTAATGCATTTAATCAAGGTGTGCAAGTTTACCTAAGTAGCTAATTATTAAAATACATATACACTTTAAAATTGTTAATTTATCATGAATGCTAAAATTATTTTGGAGTAAATGTGCTTAACTGTAACTCGTAGATTACAGTTATAAAAAAAAATTGGTGCCTTCGCTATGTCAAATTTTTGGATCCACCGCTGCTCACAACCATGCACATGTAAGTTCCCATTTTTCGTATTTTTCTCAAGAAAAATTCTCCAAAACTACCGGCTGTTCGTGTATATATAATATAAGGCACATAAAATTCCATTCTTGCAAATTACTGTACTTGATAGCATATAAGGTTATATAATCAAAAGAGTTCAATCAGAGGGATAGACCCCATACCTCGAGCTGTGAATTTTCCACCGCTAAATCCAAAGCAGTGTTCCCTTTGTCATCTTTGTTGGCCGGCAATCTTCTCTTGTTGATCCTTCGAATAAGTCCCAATATGATTTTTACAGCACTTTTACTCTTGGTTCTCACGGAAATATGCAGAGCAGTCTCATCTTGATTAGTCAGGTCCTCAATTGAATTCGGGCAAGCAAATAGGAAATCTGCCAAAGTATTAACGCGATGATCATCCACTTCTCTTCGTTGTTGATCCAGTACTTTTTGTTCTTGATCGGCATTAACGTGATGATCATCCAGTACTCTTTGTTGTTGATCGGCATTGATGTCTTCTTTTTGGGCAATGAAATGCAAAGGAGTCTCCCCTTGCTTTCCTTTGACCCGTATGAGCTCCTTGTCCAACTTTACGATCGAGTCGTCTTACCGTATCAAACTTGTGATTTATCAAAGCCAGGTGCAAGGAGCTTAGCCCATCTGGGTTCAGCTTCCTACCAAATGATGGCTTCAATCTCAAGATTTCCACAGCGAAATCAGTATGTCCTGCCGAGGCGACTGTTTGTAGAGGAGTATTAACGAAAGGTATAGCATCTATACTATCCAGAACATTAGAGTCCTCCTTAATTGACTCGTACAAGCCATTGATATCTCCTGTTTCAGCAGCCTCCTTCATTCTTTGTGCCATTTAGTGCGCCCAGTACGTCGAGCTCAAACTGTAATGGTTCTGATCACAGGTGATGCTAAAGCACAGCAAGTACCGGGAGGAAAATGTTTTTTTTTTTTTTTGTTTTTGGGTAAAGGTTTGGGGGTTGGGTGGGAGGGAGGAAAGTTATCTCACCTTTAAAGCCAATTGAATGGCTGCCACATTTTTTGCCTAATTTTTCCAATTGTATCCCTGATTTGGATAACCACGAGGCAAAAGCCAAATGCAGGGGACAAAATTGTCTTTTCCAATCAGTAAATGCCTCCCATGCGCTTTTGGTGACCTGAGCCGAATGACGGCTTATTGACATTTTTGGTCCCCGAAATATTACTCGCGTGCCATTTTGGTCCCAAACATATCAATTGTAAAAATTTCATACCCAATGTTTAAATTTTGCGTTTAAAAGGTTCCTGTGGCTAACGCCGTTGCCTCTCTCTATTAAATTAGTTAGATAAATTACAAATATCACCCTTAAGGTTTATATTTGCATAACAGTAAAGCCCCTACTTAATTTCTATATGGTGTATTCAAATCTTTTTCATATTTATTAGTTTTTGCATAAAATTTTCTTGAATTATTGAATCGTCTAAAAAGGACCAATCCAAAAAGTAAAAAATTATTATCCAAGATATTTTTTTTAATAGATTACAGAAGCAATCCAAAAAAATTTGTCTATTATCGCCCACCACTGATAAGCAACTTACCTCCGCAATCGCTGACCAACACCGCCATTTCAACCCCCATAGCCACCCATTCAACTCACCACCTCATAGACTCGAACCCTCCACATTTGCCTTCCTCGTCTATTAATTAGTCTATTTTTATGTGTGTGTTGTGTGTTTATATACATTTTTATATGTTGCAAAAGAAATGAGATTTTTTTTTTTGGAGAAGTAAAAAAAGTTCGCGGAAAAAAAAAGTGATTTTGTCATGTAGGTCTTCATATTACTCATAATCAATTCAATTTCTCCACTTCTCTTCCAAATAGAATTTGGGGCGAACTCGTCAATGGGTATTGACCATCGTCCACTTCTAGGGTCCACACAAGTGATCTGCATTATTTATTGATTTCAAAAAAAATTAGTGGCCTCATGAAAAATAAGGTCAATAGGAAAACATCAAGTGCTTGTACGTTGATAATGTTCAAAGGAAAATAAATAGTTAGAGGTGGTTTTGTCAGGTGTTCGTGTTTTGCCAGATGATATTTGTAATTTATTTTAAAAAAATAGTTTCGATAGTGATTTTTGACCATTTGGCCTCTTGTCGAGATGAATCAATGATCCCAAAAAAAAAGTTGACAGAAATCAAAGAAATGTAAATTTTTCTTTATATAAACCTTGTAGAAATTAAGTAGGGGCTTTACTATTATGCAAATATAAACCTTAAGGGTGATATTTGTAATTTATCCAATCAATTTAACGGAGAGAGGCGACGCTGTCAACCACAGGGACCTTTTAAATGCAAAATTAAAATGTTAGGAACGAAATTGTTATAATTGTTATGTTGGGGACCAAAATGGCAAGCGAGTAATACTTTGAGGACCAAAAATGTCACTAAGCCGTGGAATGACTGATTTTCCTCCTGTGTCTTTAAAGCCACACTTTTTTCTGTGGACACGGGATAATCTCGTTTCAGGCATTGCGATAAACAAAGATCACTTTCCTTTGTCCTGCCTCCCTCACAACAAAAAAGACCCAAGAGAGAGTGAGAGGAGGAGGAGGAGGAGGAGGAGGAGGAGGAGGAGGAGGAGGAGGAGGAGGAGGAGGATCACTGTTAGGAAAAATTCATTAGAACTTTTGTAAATTATAGTGAACGGAGACACCAACACAAGAATAAAAAATATTGAGATAGTTATGTAAGCATAAAAGTAGGAGTTTAAGAGAAAATTTATTGATTGAGTCACGCGTAAGAGCTGTTCTAAGAGAAAATACATCTCCGCTAGCACCGAGTTATACGACGTTCCACTCCCAAAATACAATGATCATTCGGAAAGCTTTGTGTACAACTAAAGCTTTTTCATGAACCAAGAACCGCTCATATACTCAAAATTATATCTCACTTACCTTGTAAAACAACACAAGCAATATATACTTCTTCTTTTTTTTTTTGGGAAAATTTTAAAAAACAACTCTGAACTTTCAGGAACTTTCTAAAAGAACACCTGAACTTTAACTAATAACAAAAAGACACCTGAATTTATCATTCTGATACCAATAAACCTCCCGTCGTCCAATTTTGTCAATTTGTAACGGATCGAGCGAATGGAATGCATTAACCTTTTTCTTTTTTAACTTTGTACTTCAAAAAATTATTTTTAACTCTTTTTTAAGCAATAAATAACTTTGTAATAAAGTTTTTTTTATTACTATTTATTAAAAATTACTTCAACATTTTTTTTACTGTCAAATTTTACATTCTCTCTCTCTCTCTCTCGCTCTCTTTTTTCTTTTACCAGAAATTTGACCTCTACCATCAATAAACACCACAACTAATTGCCAAAGCTCTAGCCCCAATTTCAAAATTTTGAATTAGTTTTAACCTTCCTTTTTTTTTTTTTTTTACTTTTTTCTTTCAAAAATTACTTTTAACTCTTTCTTTTTACAAAGTAGTAAATAAATATGCAATAAAGTTCTTTTTTTTCTTATATTTATCAAAAAATTACTTTAACTCCGTTTTTTACTATTTATAAAAATAACTTTAACCCCCCATTTTTCACATTAAAATTATACATCTCTCTCTCTCTCTCTCTCTCTCTCTCTCTCTCTATATATAAATATATATATCTCTCTCTCTCTCTCTCTCTATATATATATATATATATATATATCAACTGAAACTCTCTCTTTCTTCTCTATGTGATTTTGGGTTTGAATTTCAAGGAAATTCTTCTTTTGGTTGGTCATGGGGTTGATTGGTGGTGTGTAGTCTAATTTAAAAAGAAAAAGAGGGAGAGAGATCTAGGGGGAAAGGTAAAATTTGAAAGTTTAAAGTAGATTTTGTAAATAGTTAAAAATGGGATTAAATTAGTTTTTGATAAATAGTAAGAAAATAAAAGAACTCTATTGTAACGCAATTTTGGGCGCATTACTCTTAAAATACGCTGAATTTTACAAACTTCTAGGCCCCTATTTATCCTTATACAAAAATTTCAATTTCGAAATAATACAAAAAATCTATGTACATTTATTTAGCAAAAGCAACTCCAGAGCGATTCTAATTTTGACACGAATTCCATACAACGTTGGCCCAAACTCCGTTCCAAGGGTCCCACCTGTATCAACTGCTCCACTGTGAAATCCTGCACGCTCAGGCAAATTGAACGCCGAAGCAAATGATTTGCTAGGATACAAACGTATCCTGAGTGATAATTCACCAAGTAGAAATCCTAAAACCCAATACCACAATATGCAGTTCAACAATATAACAATTGATAATACACAGAAGGTACAGAATAATAGCACATTGACTTTTTCTTTACTATCCATCATCTTACATGAAATCTAAGAATCCTCTTCACGAGTTCCTTTCCTCCCACATTCACTAACTACAACCGTCTCATGGGTCCACCCTTCCTCTTGCTTGTCCTGCACCAGGGTCATAGTTGAGCGCACCTAAATTATGTATCTAGCATGTTCTCACTTAAGACCATAACAAGAGGATCGAGTCCTTCCATGACGTATCATACATTAGGGTCGGACTTCACCTACCACTAACTATAACCATCTCATGGGACCTATTCCCTCTTGAACAAAAGAAGCGAATTTTCCCATGACGCATTATACATTAGCGTTACAACATCTCTTAACATTTGGCCCCATTGGTTACCCATTTCAACACAAAGCCCCATTGGTTACCCTTGCCATCACCATGGCTCAAATCACAATCCACACACTCACACTTCCAATGCTTTACCATTTTACGTTTACTTAACATCGTCTACATGAATCACTATTCATAACCATCCCGGGAACCTATTTGTCCAATCTACAACCACAATAAAATACAGAAAGTCTACCCACACAGCAGATCTGTGCACAGATTGTGCACAGATTTTATTGCGGGACCCACCACGGGTCCCACACAAATCATCCGAATAGTTCATTAAATGTAAAACATTTTTTCAAGGGTCCCTGTAAAAAATAAGTTCAATCCGATACCTATAGGTATTCGATCCAACCATATAACTTTTCATTATCCGGAAATCTGAATGAAATGTTAGATGGTTGGATGAAGCACCTATAGGTATTGGATTGAGCTTATTTTTTACGGGGGCCCTTGAAAAAATGTTTTACATTTAATGAACGGCTCGGATGATTTGTGTGGGACCCGTGGTGGGCCCCAAAACAAAATCTGTGCACAATCTGTGCACAGATTGCTGTGCGTGTAGAACGGTTCAATAAAATATCACATGGTTCAACATTCAACTAAAAGTACTAACATGCTAACAACACATAACCATGCGATAAACTTAATTATGCGAGAAAATTAATTCTGTCATAGAAGTAATCATGCGATTAACAAAATATATATTCAGTCAAACAATCAATTACTATACTTAAAATTAAGTCTATTTCCTACATTTAAAAATTTTATAAAAAATTTCTACTATTTAAGCATTATCGTTAACTCTCATATTATTCATAGATTTTACAAACTAATTATTGGAAAATACTTATTGCTAAATTTAGTATTTACTGACTCTATTAAATATTAATATGAGATTTTCATAACAACAAAATTATGCAAGGCTATTCTAGTCAATATTTATTAGGGTTAAAGATTAACAAATATATAATCTAAAATATTTCTTGTTAATATTTCATAAATAATTATCTACCCCAATAATTTATTAAACACGTAAACGTCCACTCAAATACAAATCAACAATGCATCATCAACAGTAATTTCACAATCAAACACTTGTTAAACGATCATAAATTTTCACAGGGTATAACGCTAATTATTCCAGCACAACAGGACTGAATTTTAATATAAATAGGACCAGAATTAAATTAAAAATTTAACAGCAGGTCATCATCTTCGATAAACTTTAAATCTAAGTCATAACTCTATTAAAATGTAGATTAAAGTTTCGGGTTTCCGGAAAACTACCTCAAACACGATTCTAAGTCCGGGTAAGTGTTGTATGGTGTCCGTAGATCACCGTGGTGGTTCCAAAATCTCGAGGCGGCATTCGGCGATACTCCGTCGGGGCCCACAGCGCGGCGTACACCGAAACAATTAGCATGTGCACTGTGCACAAACCCACGGCTGAAACGGCGGGTCACGGAAGGTGAGGTGGCGGTGGGTACAGGCCGGATGAGGTGGAGGAGTCCGCTGGTGGGGAGAGGAGGTGGCTGCCGTGAGAGGTGGTGGCTGGAGTGCGTTAACCAAATGATGGTGGGGGCCGAGAGGGGTGGCTCGGTGGTGACGGGCCGGAGGAGTTGTCTGAAAGAGGAGGTGCTGCAGGGCTGGCTGTCCTCTCTCTCTTTTCTTTTCTTTCCTTGCTTTTGAATTTTTGTGGTAGTGTGAAGGGTGTTAATGTTGAGTTTTCTGGATTGGGGGGAAGGTGTTTACAATGGAGAGGGTGTGGGGTGAAGGGGGGGAGTTATGGGCGAACACGAACAGAGAGAGAGAGAGAGAGAGATAAGGGAGAGGGGAGGAAAAGAAATCTCATGTTTTGTGGGTATATACATATAGATGGAATTTATCCTAGTGTAGAAATAAAGTATATTACTAATTGATAGTTATCTTATTAAAAGAATCATTTTCTGAATAGAATTATAAATTTTAATTGATTAAAATTCGGGGTCACTACAAAGGATATACAATTATTTATAATCTAATTTATGAATGCAATGAGCACATATCAATCTACTATTTATTATAAGCTAATTAATTTAATCCATTAATAAATTTGAAATGACAATGCAAATTTTATTTTATTTTTATCAAAAAAATTTAGGGCCAAAATTAGGGTCGTTACATTTATCAACTATTTATTTAATTACTATTAATATTGCCCAACAAATTATTCAGCATCATAAGGCGTTGAACCCCTTGAAGCTCTGACAACAAGAAGAAGAAGAGAGCTCTCGTGTCTCCCTTGGCGATAACTTCAATTACAAACATCGTAAACCTACATATATAAATCAGCAACGTACAAAGTGCGGATGCTGTCGAATACATCGCACAAACCATAAGACGGTGATATGAGGTAAAATGAAGTCCCATAGCTCAGCATCGTAAAAGAAAGAGCCGCATGCAGTAGCAAACTAATATATGGGTTTACCTGGGAGGACAAACATTATCATCGCCGCCGAGAGAACAGAGGCAACTGTGTTCAATCCGTAAAAGAGGCCGAAGGCTTTCCCATATTCCAAATCTTTTGCATCAAACAGAAGTCGTTTGACAGGATTGTCAGTGGGAATGGATAAGGTGGCGTTAAAAAAACTGGTGTTAGCAGCAAATAGGTTGTTAATGGACGTAACCGTGGCGTTGAAATTACCGCCATCTGTAAAGAGGTTGAAGTCACCACCGCGTACCCCTCCAGGGGGGCTAAGTACACTTGTGAGAGTGGCCGTTGCAATTAGCACAGCTACCACCAATCCAATGTTACGCAACTCCATTGTCGCTGATCTACCCATAAAAAATTGTAGTTTATAGAGTACTTCCAAACATCGCTCGGGCGAATTCAAAAATTTAGCAAGAGCATAGTCATTTTCATCACAGGATGAATTTTCTAAAGCTTTTGCTGATCTGACAACATAAGCAAGATGTTGCAGAGCGATGTGATCAAGTGCAGTCTGTTTGTCTGAATTCTTTGCATTTATGTTCGCAAAGGGTTCTTTAACTAATAACTTCACCATCTGCATAAGGCACACAAACAAATAATCAGCAATTTATTAAGGTAATGAATCCCTTCTTTTTATAGATTTGGAAGCCAAAGCGATGGAGTTAACTTATTAACATAATGAATTTCTTAGTAGAGATTTAGAAGCCTAAATAATGAAGTAAAGTGGTTAGCTCTTTTAAACACAAACTACAGATAGACTATTATACCATCACTGTGTCAAAAGCGTCTTTCTCCTCACTCACAACCATGCACATGTAAGTTCCCATTTTTCGTATTTTCCCAAGAAAATTTCTCCAAAACTACCGGCTGTTTGTGTATACAACATAAGGCACATAAAATTCTGTTGGGGTTCGGATTCGGATCAGTCGATTCGGGTTCCGCTCCTGGCTCCTTCCTTATAGCTTCGTGCGTCTTCTAGCGATCAAGTCAGATCTAGGGAGAAGAAGATAAGCCTCGGGTTAGTGAGAAATAGCGTCCTCCCTAATGACTGTTTGGCCATGACGGGAAGAGCGTCGATGGCCTCGGGAAGGATATAGGCCTCGGAAAGAACATGAACAGTGTAATTTCATGCTTCAGATGACCAAACCGGCGTTTTCCACCAATTGTCGGGATCCTGATCATGAGAGGGTTCCGGTTCCTCCCTCCGTTTGCTCCGCTCTTCTGCCGTTGGACCTGCAACAAGTCACTTGGGCTGTGGAAGCCCAGTGACCCTCCGACGATCAAGTTAGATCTCAGGGGTGAAGTTTAGGTCTAGGGATAGGGAAGAACGGCTTACCTCCTTAGGTTAATATCCCTTTTCTTTTATAAACCTCGCTTGACTTGGCCTCCAAGTAAGCGCGTGGAGTTCACGCTCGGGTAACTGCCTCGGGTGACATCCTAGATGACACACCGGATAAGGCGGTTACGCAGCACATGGCTAGGTCAGCTTCTCGCGACAATTCTTCTCGTTGCTGTGTCGCATTAGGCGCAGGAGGCTTGCTCGGGAGCCCTTGGTGCTGTGTTTCGGGGGTCGGTACGGAGCCCTCGGGTACCCTCGGCATATGTCTCTGGGGTCGGTACGGAGCCCTCAGTGGTATGTCTTCGGGGTCGATACAGAGTCGGTACGGAGCCCTAAGTGGTATGTCTCCGGGGTCGGTACGGAGCCCTCGGTAATATGTCCTCGGGGGTCGGTATGGAGCCCTCAGTGGTATGTCTCCGGGGTTGGTACGGAGCCCTCGGTAACATGTCCTCGGGGGTCGGTACGAAGCCCTCGGTGATATGTCTTCGGGGGTCGGTACGGAGCCCCATTTATCCGGGCCACACAATAGCCCCTCAACTTCTCCCAACCTCTTATTGATTTGGGAGGAGTTGACAAATAGTATGTCCGAGTACTCTGATATGTACAAAGCCCCAGAGAGATGTGTCGAGCCTCATACCGGTTGGTTCTTCGATTCGTGGGTTCGGCTTCGGAAAACCAAGGCACGAAGGAGGCACAGAAGGGTTCCATCTGTTCGTGGGCTCAGGTTTGGGAAACCAAGGCACGAAAGAGGCACGAAAGGGTTCCGTTGATTCGTGGGTTTGGTTTAAGGAAACCAAGGCACGAATGAGGCACGGAAGGGTTCCGTCGGTTCGTGAGCTCGGCTTCGGGAAACCTAAGCACGAAGGAGGCACAGAAGGATTCCGTTGGTTCGTGAGTTCGGCTTCAGGAAGCCGAGGCACGGAAGAGTTCCGTCTGTTGGTGGGCTCGGCTTCAGGAAACCTAGGCATGGAAGGGTTCCGTCGGTTCGTGAGTTCAGCTTTGGGAAGTCGAGGCACGAAAGAGTTCCGTCTGTTGGTGGGCTCGGCTTCGGGAAACCTAGGCACAAAGGAGGCAGGGAAAGGTTTCATCGATTCGTGTGCTCAGCTTCAGGAAACCTAGGCACAAAGGAGGCACGAAAGGGTTCCGTCAGTTCGTGAGCTCGGCTTCCGGAAACCAAGGCACGAAGGAGCACGGAAGGGTTCCGTCAGTTCGTAAGCTCGGCTTCGGGAAACGAAGGCATGAAGGAGGCACGGAATGGTTTTCGTCGGTTCGTGGGCTCAGCTTCAGAAAACCTAGACACGAAGGAGGCACGGAAGGGTTCCATCGGTTCATGGGCTCGGCTTCGGAAAACCAAGGCACGAAGGAGGCACGGAAGGTTTCCGTCGATTCGTGGGTTTGGTTTAGGGAAACCAAGGCACGAATGAGGCACGGAAGGGTTCCGTTGGTTCGTGAGCTCGGATTTGGGAAACCTAAGCACGAAGGAGGCACAGAAGGGTTCCGTCGGTTCGTGAGTTCGACTTCTGGAAACCAAGGTACGAAGTAGGCAAGGAAGGGTTCTGTCGATTCGTCGGGTCGGCTTCGGGAAGCCTAGGCACGAAGGAGGCACGGAAGGGTATGGACGCTTCCGACCCTGTCGAAAGCTAACTTCTTCCTTGAATCCTGGTTTTATTGTTGTTCGGGGCACGGTGAACACCTTCTATGCTAGCCTGTTGTCTCCCAAAGAACCATTTCGCTGGAAGGGGCAAAGCGGTCTTTTTACGGACTGCCTAGGCCATGGATTCTTTTGGTGGATGCGTACGTTGTTGTGCAACAGACAGTCCTAGCCCCTCGCCGGAGTGAGAGCTGGAGGACAGGTGGAAGAGCCGCTTGATCTTTGCCAATTCCTCTCGTTGTGTCGCCGCCTTTTAGTTCTCGGATCTTGACAATTCCGTCGTGAAGAACGCCTATGAGCGAGGTGGGAGCTGTTGAAGGGGAGAGCGAACATTAAAGAGAACGGCTAATCCCTAGCAAAGTCGCCAATTGTTGGGGTTCGAGTTCGGGTTAGGTTCGGATCAGTCCATTCGGGTTCCGTTCCTGGCTCCTTCCTTATAGCTCCGTGCGTCCTCTGGCGATCAAGTCAGATCTAGGGAGAAGAAGATAGGCCTCGGGTTAGGGAGAAACAACGTCCTCCCTAATGACTGTTTGGCCATGACGGGAAGAGCGTCGATGCCCTCGGGAAGGATATAGGCCTCGGGAAGAACATGAACAGTGTAATTTCATGCTTCACACGACCAAACCAACATTTTCCACCAATTGTCGGGATCCTGATTGTGAGAGGGTTCCGGTTCCTCCCTCCGTTTGCTCCGCTCTCTTCCGCCGTTGGACCTGCAACAAGTCACTAGGGCTGTGGAAGCCAGTGACCCTCCGACGATCAAGTTAGATCTCAAGGGTGAAGTTTAGGTCTAGGGATAGGGACGAACGACTTACCTCCTTAGGTTAGTATCCCTTTCCTTTTATAGACCTCGCTTGACTTGGCCTCCAAGTAAGCGCGTGGAGGTCACACTCGGGTAACCGCCTCGGGTGACATCATAGATGACGCACCGGATAAGGCGGTTACGGAGCACATGGCCAGGTCAGCTCCTCACGAGGATTCTTCTCAATGCTGTGTTGCATTAGGAGCAGGAGGCTTGCTCGAGAGCCCGCGGTTCTGTGTTTCGAGAGTCGGTATGGAGCCCTCGGGTACCCTCGGTAATATGTCTCCAGGGTCGGTACGGAGCCCTCAGTAGTATGTCTTTGGAGTCGATACGGAGCCTTAGGTGGTATGTCTCCGGGGTCGGTACGGAGCCCTCGGTAATATGTCATCGGGGGTCGGTATGGAGCCCTCGGTGGTAGGTCTTCGGGGGTCGGTATGGAGCCCCATTTATCTAGGCCACTACAAATTCGATTCTTGCAAACTACTGTACTTGATAGCATATAAGGACCCCATACCTCGAGCTGTGAATTTTCCACCGCTAAATCCAAAGCAGTGTTCCCTTTGTCAATCTTTGTTGGCCAGCAATCTTCTCTTCTTGATCCTTCAAATAAGCCCCGATACGATTTCTACGGCACTTTTATTCTTGGTTCTCACGGCGATATGCAGAGCAGTCTCATCTTGATTTGTCAGGTCCTCAATTGAATTCGGGCAAGCAAATAGGAAATCTGCCAAAGTATTAACGCGATGATCATCCAGTTCTCTTTGTTGTTGATCCAGTACTTTTTGTTCTTGATCGGCATTAACGCGATGATCATCCAGTACTCTTTGTTGTTGATCGGCATTGATGTCATCTTTTCTGGCAATGAAATGCAAAGGAGTCTCCCCTTGCTTTCCTTTGACCCGTATGAGCTCCTTGTCCAACTTTACGAGTCATCTTACCGTATCAAACTTGTGATTTATCAAAGCCAGGTGCAAGGAGCTTAGCCCATCTGGGTTCAGCTTCCTACCAAACGATGGCTTCAATCTCAAGATTTCTACAGCGAAATCAGTACGTCCTGCCGAGGCAGCTGTTTGTAGAGGCGTATCAACGAAAGGTATAGCATCTATACGATCCAAAACATCAGGGGCCTCCTTAATTGACCCGTACAAGCCATTGATATCTCCTGTTTCAGCAGCCGCGCCTTCATTCTCTGTGCCATATAGTGTCCGAGCTCAAACGAAATCAGCCTTGTCGGGTTCTGTACCCTAGTGTTGCTAAAGCACAACGAGTGGGAGGAAAGTTATCACCTATATAACGAGTTAAAACCGGGAGCGATCATATGGGGAGGGTCCCAGTAGGCTAAGGTACAGTCAAAAGATCTATTAGGGGTCCACATATTTTTTTTAGTTGTAGTAGTAGTAGTAGTACTCTTCCAACCCAACCCAACACATCACCTCACCTGCAAAAGAAGGAATTTGACGATACCATTTGTTTAGGAGAGTGCTTTCTAGTACTGGAGTCTAACAACAACACGGATTCCAAACAGATCTTTTGACTGTACCTTATGGGTCAGAGACATTCTTTTCGGCCTTTTGCTTTCCTAAAACAAATGGCATCGTTGAGTACTTGAAAGAAAGATTAATGTCAGGAGGGTATCCTATCCTCTGGACGGACTGGGGGTGTGTGTGTACCTTATTATCAGCCCACTGGGACCCCCCCCAAATGATCACTCCCTGTTTTAATAATAGTAAAATGTTACTAATCCTAAATCCTATTACTGAAAAGTAACAGATTTTGGAAGAAAAGTTACCAAATGGGCCAAAATATTATAAATGAACCTTACAATAAGTGCATATAGTATATACTATGTATTATAGACTTTTCAAAAAATAGAAGTGTTTTTAAAATTAGTATTTTATGCACGCACGATTATATCGGTGCTAAAATACTAGGGAAAGATACGTGTCCATTGCAGATTTTTCTGGTAAACTATACAAGTAGTATAACGTGAAATACTAAAGTGCTAGTGCAAAATTAAATTAATATGTAGTCTAGATCAATCTATAAGTATCTCATCATAAATTACCCCAAAAAAAAAAGGTTATTGAAGTTGTTAATTATCTAACAACATTAAAAAAAAATTACAGTACAATCGTAGTTTTCTTCTGTATTAGGACTTTTTTTCCTTGTCAATGTACAATTGTAATTGTACAATCGTAGTTATGCTATCTATAATCCGCTAAACACATATCCTAACAACTTGCTCTCTCAACTTGGTAATCTTGCAGTGTTTTCTTTGTTTAAAACTTAATGAAAGCGTAGTGGGCAATTTTTAGCATTTTTCTTTAATTTTTTATTAGTAGTAGTATTAGATTGATGTAAATCAAAAAATAAAAAATAGATTTTTCATCACGAAGCCAATTAGGTTTCCTTACCCTTTTTTTTTTCAATTCCACTAATTAGTGTTTCCTTACCCTTTTTGCATCCACATTTCCCCGTTTTACCAATACAATCTTAAACAACTAGCCCATTATTTGACAACCATGATATATAGAAACTGAGAAAGAGAATATAAAAACCATAGGATATTTCTCTTTGCCTAGGCTTTACAGCACATTCAGATGAATAAAATCCTTTTATTTTGCCAAATGAATAAAGAAGAAATTCTAGTACCACGCATGCATGTTAGCTACAGATTTGGAAGTGAGAAGAGGAGCGAGAGAAAGAAAAATAGTTTATTAATTCCTGTAGTCCAATATTCATTCTAATATCAAAAGATTCAAAACAAAGCAAGATTATACATATAGAATAAATAAAGGAAAACCAAACAACGACAACGACATAAAACTACGTACACACTTAATTAAGGTGAAAAACAAATACTGTAACAAAATAACCACACAATGACAACCGGCCTCGATCTCACACTTGCCAATGTTATGTTTGGCAACTGTCGCATCTGGTTTAGGAGGTACCGATCGATCGATCACTCAATTATTGCCCAACAAACGTTTTAGCATCATATATATAAGGCGTATAATTAGTTTGAAGTTAATTTGACACGAAGAGATCTCCCATGCATCCCTTGGAGGTAGTTCCAATTACATCATTACGTGCGGCAGACACCAACGGAAATAAACCAGCTGTATCTCACGCCAACAGGATGCTGTAAAAAATGTCTCAGAGTAACCAAACGATATGGTGATATGTATGAGGTATAATGAAACCCCATAGGCTAGCATCATAATGAAAAGAGCGCCAATCAGTAGACCCAATGAGGCATGAACTGGGAAGGCAAACATTATCGACGCCATCGAGAGAACAATGGCACCTGTGTTGAATCGATAAAAAGTGAGGAAGGCAGCTCCATAATTAAGTATAAGATGTTTTGCATCAGGAACGTCGAACGGGAATCGTTTGACATGATCGTCAGTGGGGGGAATGGATAAGGTGTTGGCAGCTAATAGGTTGTTGGTGGACAAAACTGTGGCGTTGACATGATTACGCAGCTCCATTGACACGTGTCTACCGATAACACTCTTATATTTATAGAGTACTTCCAAAGGTTGCTCGGGCGAATTAAAAAATTTAGCAAGACTATAGTCATTATTAGCAGAAGATGAACTTTCTAAAGCTCCTGCATAGCGTAAAGTATTCACAATCGATCTGGCTTCATCACTTTGATCAAGTAGCAGAGCGATGTCAAGTGCAATCTGTGTCTCTGAATTATTTGCATTTATGTCCACAAAGGATTCTTTAACTAATAACTTCACCATCTGCAAAAGGCACAAAAAAAAAAAAAATCAGCAATTTATTAAGGTAATGAATCCCTTCTTTTTATAGACTTGGAAGCCTAAGCGATGAAGTTAACTTTTTTTTTTGGGGGGTAAATCAGCTTGAAATAGAAAAGAGGATAACCGAATATACAGCCTATAAGAGGCATACCCCCGGAGAAAACAAAAGAAAGAAAAAAAGAATAAAGAAAAGTGACCCTTAAGCCAATTGGCTACAAGATACTCAAGTAAAGGGAACCATTTGTTTCCATTCCATCTAAAAAAGAGGGAATGGAAACAACGGGACATATGAACCTATAGTTATGAGTTTGAGTCTATTACATAAGCCATGAAATGGAGTCAGTAGATGAAACTTTGATAGAGCAGCTACTGCAGAGAATCAAATTGGCAGCCTTCACTAGCAGTACTCGAATTCGGCACAGTGATAGCAGCACATGGCAGCAGAAATAGCAGCAATAACATCGGCTCGTGACCCCTGCCCATGTTGCATAAAATCTGCTCGATGGAGTTAACTTATTAACATAATGAATCTCTTTGTAGAGATTTGGAAGCCTGAACAATGTAGTAAAGTGGTTAACTCTGTTAAACTCAAAATACAGATTGTCTATTATACCATTTCCATGGCAACAGTGTCTTTCTCCTCACTCACAACCATGCAAATGCAAGTTCCCATTTCGTATTTTCCCCGAGAAAATTTCTCTAAAACTACCCGCTGCTCGTGTACATATAATCAGGCACATAAAATTGCATTCTTGCTAACTTTTTGATAGCCAACTGCACCTACAATTCATGGTTATCTTTCCACAACTGCGCATTGTCTCTCTTCGTTTGGAGAAACCAGTAACCGAGTTTGTTCCCAATGCTGCCTGATCAAGTCATTAGTGGGCATATAATAAAAAAAGTGCAATCAAGAGGATAGACCGCTTACCTGGAGCTGTGAATTGAACACCGCTATATGCAAAGCAGTGTTCCCTTTGTCATCTTTGGAGGCTGGCCAGCACTCTTTTCTTGTTAATCCTGTGAATAAGTCCCAATAAAACTTCTACAGCACTTTTATTCTTGGTTTTCACGGCAATATGGAGAGCAGTCTCATCTAAGGTTTGTCAGGTCCTCGATTGAATCCGAGCAAGCAAATAGGAATTCTGCCAAAATATTAACGCGACCATCCAGTACTCTTTGTTCTTGATTGGCATAAATTTCTTTGTTGGCAATGAAAATGCAAAGGAGTGTTCCCCTGCTTTCCTTTGACCCGTATGAACTCCTTGTCCAACTTTATGAGTCGTTTTACCGTATCGAACTTGTCATTTAATACAGCCAGGTGCAAGGAGCTTAGCCCATCTGGGTTTAGCTTCCTACCAAATGATGGCTTCAATCTCAAGATTTCTATAGCGAAATCAATCTGTCCTGCTGAGGCAGCTGTGTGTAGAGGAGTATCAACAAAAGGTATAGCATCTATATGATCCAAAACATTAGGGTCCTCCTTAATCCGTCTCAGTCTCTCTGCCATTTAGTGCCAGAGCTCAAGCAAGATCTGCCTTATGGTTCTTAATACAAAGATAATAGAACACAATTACGAGTGGGAGGAAAGCTATCACCTTTATGAAGGAAAAATGGTTAATAATCTATACTTCCTTATAAAAGACTCTCCTGTTTATCGACTTTTCACTATTCCCAAATTACCCTTCCTACTTCTCCTCCCCCAAAACACACGCACCTATTCCCTCGACGTAACTCCCAAACGACGGATCCCATACCCAACGGCACCCCCATTTACACCATCACAACTTGAAATTCCTTTTTCGCTATCAAATACTCAAAAGCAACATAATAAAGGAACAAAAAGCAATAATAGGTGAACACAAGAATATAAGTGGAAAACCCCTTAAAAAGGGTAAAAACCACGGGAGGAAATCGAACCACTAAAAGTAATCATTGTGCAGTTACAAACGATCTTAATTAAACAATCGTGAATCCTCACCAACTGACGAAAGATCGATTTGTCGAATCCACGTACACCGCACCAAGTGGTTGATTGCCGCACGCCTTGAATTCACAAGTCCTCCAATATACTTCCAAAATCCACCGGAAGAAGGTTCAAGTAGTAGGAACAATGGTTGAAAAAGCACACTTGGAGTTTATGTAGAATGGTTCATGATCACCGAATCATGTGTAACTCCAAGAGATAAGAACCAGTCACCATTGGATATTACTTGGTATTGGAGACAAAGGTGAATAGCTCTAATATCTTCCGTGAGCTTTGAAAAGGCAGCCAAGCCGCATATAAATAGAATCTGAGGGAAACCTTTGGAACGTTGCTGCATAATTCCATATTGCCAGACAGCCACTTCCTTTTTGCCACCCACGATTTCTGCATCTCCTTTTTCTAATACAGCACATGCACGAAATCCTCTAAGCCAAATGATTTCCTTCCAAACTAACTCCCTAGGCACTTTCTCCCTATCAATTATATAATACAATTAATATCCTTTCCATAAAACAGATGCTCTAGAAACTAAGATACAACTTAATTAACGGGATACAAATCAAACGGAATTTTTGTCATGGGATTTGCCAAAATATGGACCTTACAGTCTCCCCCTTTGGCACTGCCATGACAAAACAAGCATAACATAATTAACCTATCCATTAATAGATTGGGCACAATTGTGAAAAGCTCCAAACACAAATTTGGAAAAGATAAACGGTTAATCAAAATTACTCCCCCTTTTTGTCACGGAATGACAAAGGTAGAGCATATAGAAATAAGCACTGAATTAAAACACAGAAGCGATAAATAATAATAGCCATTGAAAAGGGGAAACCATGTAATTAGGCAGACTAAAGAAGTTGAGAAAGCAACACCATAAACAAAAAATACTTTGTTTGAAAGCTCAAAACAAAAACGGGAGATTATTGTTTTGTTTTTTAAACGCTCTAGTAACTGCTGACTAAAGATACTCTGTTTGTCAGAAAAGATGAGCAAGACAAACACATGAATCCGAGAGATAAACACCCAACCATGAGAATCAATAAATGGTACTTCAATTTTTGAAATGCATGAATGAACTTGAATGTTTTCCAAGCATGAATAAATCTGGAATTAAGTACAACATGCAATATGCGACTATGACAATAGTGGGTGTACGTGTGACACGTCAGAAATATTAAGACCATCATTTTCAGATACAAGATTTCTCGTGTTCCATGAGAAAGGCAACCACCCTTTCTCCCACGAAGTCAAACCAGACATGATGATACGAATGACATCCCAAGGCCTAACAAACTCCCCCTCAACAACTAAATACTCCCCCTCAACCAATGAGTATTTTGCCATATCAATTTTTAATGAATCTTCTAAACAAATACACGTGTTTTAATATTTTTACCCCACTGCCTTTTGACACGAATATTGGAAATAAGAATACCTCATACCCAATCCCCGGTTACTAAGCGAGTGGTCCAACACGGAAGCCTTCACAAAGTCTATTCATTTTGTGACACGAACGCTCAGAGGGAGAGTGCCTCACCCCAATTGTCCGGTACTCGATGAACGCCCGGATAAGCATTAAGATCTCATACGTAAACTGTTTTTTTTTTTTGTGTTTTTTTTTGTTAAGACACAACCAAGAGAACAACGTATCCAACCAAGATGCCAAAAGGTCAATCGCCGAAGAAACAAAATGAGGCATTCCAATGGACATGAGAACCAACTATCCAATCTGAATAATCTCTCTAATCCTGACGTGGAAATGTGGCGATCATAGAGGCATAAGGCATGATGCAATTAATGTCCTAATATAGCGCATGAGTGGAGAACAACAAGAAGTACGCATGCAGTTGACAAAGAAAAACAGTGCATTTATGTGAAACCCATGGATGAGTACTTCACAACTGAAACCACATGTTCCATCCAACACAGAATTGTAGTTGTTTCCTTTTTCTTTTTTTTTCTTTTTTTTTATAAATGGTAAAACAATGAAATGAGGATCAAAATAAATAAATAACTAAATAAAAGACAAACACACTAGACTACTTGACTGAAAAAGAAAAAAATAAAGAACAAGAATAGAGACGGAAGAACCAACTCAATCAAGGAGACATACCCCAACCGACTTGCGGAGATAATCAAAGCGATGGAAGTCAAGGGGTTTGGTGAAAAGATCAGCCTTTTGATGAGTAGTGTCAAGATATTCAAGTGTGACCATACCATCTTCTACGAGATCTCGGATGAAATGGTGACGAATATAAATGTGCTTTGTGCGAGAGTGTTGCACAAGATTTTTCGAGATGTTAATAGCACTTGTGTTGTCACAGTAAAGAGTAATGCATTCTTGAGGTAACCCGTAGTCGTCCAACATTTGTTTCATCCATAGAAGTTGTGTACACGCACTACCCGCTGCGATGTACTCCGCTTCGGCGGTAGAGAGGGAAATAGAATTTGTTTCTTACTTAACCACACTACAAGATTATTTCCAATGTAAAAACATCCCCCGGAAGTACTTTTACGATCATCAGCGCACCCAGCCCAATCAGCATCGGAAAAACCAGCTAAGTTTGAATTAGTATCTTTACATAACCAAATACCATAACCCATGGTTCCGCTAATGTATTTAATAACACGCTTAACTGCTGTAAGATGAGACTCTTTAGGATTGGCTTGGTAACGGGCACAAATTCCAACACTAAATGCAATATCAAGCCTACTTGCAGTCAAATAGAGGAGACTACCAATCATGCTACGATAAAGAGTCTGATCTATAGAGATGCCATCTAAGTCTTTAGACAATTTTGTAGTAGTGCTCATCGGTGTGCGAGATTGTTTAGCAGAGTCAAGACCAAATTTCTTAACTAAGTCTGAGGCATACTTAGTTTGAGATACAAAAATCCCATGTTCAAATTGACGTACCTGTAACCCGAGAAAAAATGTAAGCTCGCCCATCATGCTCATCTCGAACTCGCTTTGCATAAACTCAGAAAATTCATTTACAAGAACAGGAGATGTGGACCCAAAAATAATATCATCCACGTAAATTTGAACTACAAGTAAATGCTTTCCCTTATGCTGGACAAAAAGCGTCTTATAGACACTTCCTCTAACAAAGTCTTTACTTAACAGAAAATTTGTCAACCTCTCATACCAAGCTCGGGGAGCTTGTTTTAAGCCATAGAGAGATTTGTTTAAATGATACACATGATCAGTTTTGTGTGGGTCTTCGAACCCCTTAGGTTGAGAAACATAGACTTCTTCTTTTATGACACCATTGAGAAAAGCACTCTTAACGTCCATTTGAAATAATTTAAAGCCCAAAAAACATGCGATAGATAGCATAATACGGATAGACTCTAGCCTAGCTACAAGTGCGAATGTTTCATCAAAATCAATTCCCTCAACCTGTGTGTATCCCTGAGCTACTAGACGAGCTTTATTTCTAACAACAATACTCTGTTCATTAGATTTGTTTTTAAAAATCCATTTTGTACCAATAATATTAGTGTGCGGAGGTCTTGGAACTAATTCCCAAACATTATTAAACTCAAATTGATTTAACTCTTCATGCATAGCATCAACCCAACACTCATCAATTAAGGCTTCTTTAATATTTTTTGGCTCAACTAAAGAAACATAACAAACATACGATACCTCATCCCTGAGCTGTTTGCGAGTTTTCATCGGGTCTGCAACATTTCCAATTACCTGACTCTTGGGATGATTGAGCTTTACTCGAGCTGTTGGGTTCAATGGCTCGTCGTGACTTTCATTATCTTGTTCATCATCTTTGAACTCTTCTTCTTTTGAAATATTTGTATCTTCATCACTTGAATTTTTCGCTACCGCATCACCTGTGTCCTGATCACTTAAAGTCTCATATACATCATTAGAGATAAAATCTGCTTCATTTAATGGACTTTCATCAACAACTACATTTATGGACTCCATAACACTGCAAGTACAGTTATTATAAACTCTAAATGCTCCGCTGTCTGTGCAATAGCCTAGGAAAATTCCTTCATCACTTCTAGAGTCGAACTTACCTAAGTGTTCCCTATCTCTCATGATAAAACACTTGCTACCAAAAGTTTTGAAGTACTTAAGATTTGGTTTTCTACCTTTCCTTAGCTCATAAGGTGTGTTCATCATACCTGGTCTAAGATAAACACGATTGATCACATAGCAAGCAGTATGAACTGCTTCGGCCCAAAACCTACAAGCAATTTTCTTAACATGTAGCATTACTCGTGCCATTTCCTGTATCACACGGTTTTTCCTCTCAACCACACCATTTTGTTGTGGGGTTTTAGGAGCAAAAAACTCATGACGAATACCGAGTTCATCACAAAAATTAGCATATTCTGAATTTTCAAACTCTTTTCCATGATCTAAAACGAATACGAGAAATACAACCAATTTTCATTCCTTTCTCATTCTGAATATGTTTAACAAGAACTTTAAACATAGATATCGTCTCAGATTTTTCACGAAGAAACCTCACCCAAGTAAAACAAGAAAAATCATCTACGACAACAAAAATATATTTTTTACCTGCAATGCTTTCAACTCTGGAAGGACCTATCAAGTCCATGTGAAGGAGTTCAAGGGGCCTCTTAGTAGCTATCCCAGTGGTCTTTTTGTGAGCTACCCTGGTTTGTTTACCGAGTTGGTAAGGACCATAGACATGATTTTTCGGTTTGCTAAGTTTCGGCACACCTCTAATCAATTCACGTTTAGTCAACATAGATAAATCCTTATAATTAATGTGACCAAGACATTGGTGCCAAAGTTCAATGTCGCTTAATGTAGTAGAGTGACACGTTATCTTACTAGAAGGAAGAACACCATAACAATTATCATCAGTACGAGTACCATGCATAACACTATTTCCTTCTTTATCCAAAATATAACAATCATTTTTGGAAAATCGAACTTCATGATGAGAATCACACATTTGGCTTATACTAAGCAAATTAGCTTTTAATCCGTCCACATATAGTACATTCTCAAGGCGAGTTATTCCAGGAGCTTGTATGGTTCCTTTACCAACAACTTTCGAAGTGTTTCCATCACCAAAAGTCACTATACCTCCATTATAATTTTCAAAATTAATAAACATGGACTTGTCCCCAGACATATGACGAGAACAACCACTATCAAGGTACCACACATGAGAATTACGAGCCTTAAACGCAGTGTGAACAAACATACAGCTCAAATCTCTTTTTCTAACCCAAACCTGTCTAATTGGAATTTTACTCAAGTTCTTTTGATTTTCAAACAATTGTTTCGACTGCAAACTCCTTACCCTTTTATATTTATCATGACTAGACATACCATTTATATTGTCACTCTTGGTAGCATTTTTTAAGTGACGAAAACCTTGAGGATACCCGTACAATTGAAAACATTTTGGTTTAATGTGTCCTTTGACTTGGTAGAAATGGCAAGTGGGAATGAATTTAGTAAACATACCCTTTTTAATGTCATGAGTCTTTCCAAATTAAACATACTTTTTGCATTATCCGTACTATGGGGTTTGAGCTTTACCTTCTTTGATTCCGACTCATTTGCATTACCTCCGAATGTTTTTGAGGACGAAGCTTCATAAAAATCAAGCCCTGTTTTGTCACTTATTGGTCTTTGTATACTCAAAATCTCGTCCAATGTCTTTGACCTTGTATTCAAACGCTCAAATAGAATATTAGCTTTATCAACCTCAGCTTTTAGCATAATTATTTTTCCTTCTGAGGCAGTATTTAACTCTGCCAAGACTCTATTTTTATCTTGAAGACTCTTAACCTCTTGACACAAACTATTCTTTTCACACGTGACATTGCTCAACAATCCTTTTAATTCTTCCATTTGAGTTTTAAAAGTCACTAACTCCATGTTAGACTGATTCCAATTCTCTGCCATTTTCAAATTTGACTCATTAATTTTAATACTCTCCTTAAATAGCATATTGTAGGATTGTTTTAACTCATTGAAACTAAACTCCTCATCCCTTCCCTCATTCTCACTATCGTCTGAGGATTCATGATCACTAAGATTTGACTTTAAAGAAGCTCCAAATGCCATAAAGTTAATGTGATCAACTTGCTCTTCTTCGGAGTTATCAGACTCACTATCATCATCCCAGTTTATGTTGGCCTTGAAGGTAGTCTTTTTCTTTAATTTATTGCATTCATGAGCAACATGACCATAACCTTGACACTCATAACATTTACGGCTTGCAGGAGGACTTTTTTATCCCTTTCTTTTCTTTAGCACTCGAAAATTCACTTTTTCCTCTATTTCCGAATTTCTTATTCCCATCACTATCAGTCACTTTCTTCTTGAAAAATTGTTTGAAATTTTGGGTAAACAGTGCCATAGCTTCAAGATCATATTCACCATCACAGTCAGACTCCCTAGACTTACTTTGAGAGCTTGAAAAAGCAATCGACTTAGTGGAAGGTTTAATTTTTGATTTTTGGGACTCAGGTTGTAACATATCAGCCTCATAAGTTTGGAGGATGCCTACCACTTCTTCAACAGATTTTTCATTGAGCTTACGCTTACCCTCAAGCATCGTGACCTTCATCTTAAATCTTTCTGGCAAGGATCTCAAAATCTTTTTAATCACCCTAAATGGAGGAATAGGCTCACCGAGGGTTTCGTAACTATTGACAACAGCGATTAATTTTGAGTAAAATTGATTAAACGTCTCGTCTTCTTGCATCCTAATTATCTCGAATTCAGTAGTGAGTCTTTGCAACTTAGATTGTTTAACCACATGTGTTCCTTCATGACAAGTCACTAGAATGTCCCATGCCTCTTTAGCAATCTCGCAATTTGCTATCTTACGATGTTCATTAACATCAACAACACTAAATAATATGTCTAAGGCACAATTATTAGCTTGTAAAGGAGCTTTTTTTGTGGCACTTAATTCAGAAGTAGCTTTAGGGACCTGTTTTCCTTCTACTGTTTTCATAGGACAACTATATCCATTAATGCAAGAATTCCAAATTTCCTCATCCACAGACCTCATGATAGCTTTTATTCTAGATTTCCAGTAATCAAAATTTTCACTATCCAAAGTAGGTGTGCGACTCGACGGATGATTTATGTTAGTGTTCATATACATTATTGCTACAGATCCGCTTTAGGACGAAATCCAAAAAAAAATGAGCGGCCCGCTTTGATACCAATTGAAATTCCTTTTTCGCTATCAAATACTCAAAAGCAACATACACTACAAGAAAATGCATTGGTTTGGCAAGGCAATGTGATGGAATCACAAAATGTTTTCGAATAGTTTTTTTTTATAATAGCTTTGGTGGTAGGATACTTGGATATGGTAGACTTGGTAAATTACTCTTGGATAAATGTATTGACAAAGTTCCTTTTTGGATATTTTAGATTGTTAGTTGCTTTTGGGATGTACTTGGATACATATGGGATTGATTTTGTTGAAATTTGATAACAGATTCTATGTTTGTGTGTTTTTAAGGAATTTTGATGGAATATAGGCTTCAAATGTTACCAAAGATGAGCTCCAAATTTAAATTTATGAATATATTTAAGAACTTTACCAACATAATTAACTGTGGCTAAAGGTATGGAACATACAATACAACTTATTTTTTCCACGCATTTTAGGTGTCGGCAAAAGTAGTACATGAAAAAAATAAAATTATAATTTAGTGCAAATGGTGCTCTTGCCAACGAGCAATTTGCGTTGGTAAAGCTTGTCCTTTGCCCACGAAGAAAGCTGTCGCTAAAGTTTCTCTTTTGCGTTGGCAAAAGTAAAATGTTGTCCCTATTTTTCTTGACTTTTGCCAACGCACAACAATTGCCAACACAGCTTGGACCTTTTGCCAACCTGAAAGTAGTTGCTAAAACTCATTCATTTACCCACGCATAGACTTTTTGTTGGCAAAAACTATTATCGACGCACCTTTAGCCACACCTTAGCGACGCAACAAATTTTGTAGGTAAAATCCTATGCTAACGAGATTGAACTTTTAGCCACTTTTTTGAAAGCGAAGGTAATAGTGCTTTTTCTTGTAGTGATAATAAAGGAACGAAAAGCAATAATAGGTGAACACAAGAATATACGTGGAAAACCCCTTAAAAAGGGTAAAAACCACGGGAGCAAATCGAACCACTAAAAGTAATCATTGTGCAGTTACAAATGATCTTAATTAAACAATCGTGAATCCTCACCAACTGACGAAAGATCGATTTGTCGAATCCACGTACACCGCACCAAGTGGTTGATTGCCGCACGCCTTGAATCCACAAGCCCTCCAATATACTTCCAGAATCCACCGGAAGAAGGTTCAAGTAGTAGGAACAATGGTTGAAAAAGCACACTTGGAGTTTATGTAGAATGGTTCATGATCACCGAATCATGTGTAATGGTTCATGATCACCGAATCATGTGTAACTCCAAGAGATAAGAACCAGTCACCATTGGATATTACTTGGTATTGGAGACAAAGGTGAATAGCTCTAATATCTTCCGTGAGCTTTGAAAAGGCAGCCAAGCCGCATATAAATACAATCTGAGGGAAACCTTTGGAATGTTGCTGCTCGGAACTTTGCTGCATAATTCCATATTGCCAGACAGCCACTTCCTTTTTGCCACCCATGATTTCTGCATCTCCTTTTTCTAATACAGCACATGCACGAAATCCTCTAAGCCAAATGATTTCCTTCCAAACTAATTCCCTAGACACATTCTCCCTATCAATTATATAATACAATTGATATCCTTTCCATAAAACAGACGCTCTAGAAAATAAGATACAACTTAATTAACAGGATACAAATCAAATGGAATTTTCGTCATGGGATTTGCCAAAATATGGACCTTACACAACTGCCGACCACTCCAAATGGAAATTCACCCTAACCCCATTCCATCCACATCTCCAACTCCAACCGACAAAGTTCCTGCCAATCCAAACTCCCACCGTCCACCGTACCTCTCTACACCGCCAGAATTTCTGCCGTCGGATAGAATTACCCAGTAAGTCCAACTTAATCCATTGTCTGATCCCCACCTCTATCTACATTTACATACCTCTGCATTTAACTGCATTTATCCGTGTACATTTTACTGTTGCAAAATAATTTGCATTCCATGGCAGCAAGCGGCCATGAGCCTAAAAGCGGTGGAAAATAGATTGCAGATTTTGAAAGACGCACATCTTAGTGAGTCCATTGTTAGAATACTTATGGAGGTGCTTTTGGAGAATCCATATGCTCAAGTTCTACGCACAGAAGAAAATAGGCCAGTGGAATCTTACAGGATTCATATTCCAAAGTAGTGTGAAATTGGATCAGAGAGTGTGTGATTCCCCATCAGCTGATCAAGTAGAAGGCATTTGGATTGAAGGGAACAACGCTAATGTGCCATTTGAATGAGATATTGTTATTCATGCATATTCTGGTAGAAGACAACGAGTCTAGCACTATTATGGCTGCTATGACCCATTATAATATTCTGCATTATTTCCAAGAGGTGAAAGTGGTTGGCATCAGAATATTATGAAAAAAAACCTCAACATAAAAATGGGTCTGTGCACGAGGATTCAACTCTTCCCACTTTTGCATCTGCGGGGAATATTTTCAAAAATTAACAAAGAGGTAATGCTGGTGCATATTCTTTTATATATTTATATGATAGTGGTTGCATCACATTTTAGAATGATGACTTAGAAAATTATTCATTCTTTGGGGCCAAAAAACTCTGTAACCACAGAGTGATGTTGCATGTTAATTTTTCCTAGAATATTGCGACTTTCTTAGTCACTTAGAAAGTATGTACATCTTTCTTGTTTTAGTGTGAGATACGAAGTTTAGGTGCTAATTCTGCTGAATTTTCTTTCTTGTCATTTGACAAAGAAGCACCCTGTTACAAGCAAGTTCAGGCTCTTACTTTTCTCCTGGAAACGTTTTAACACAAGGGAAAATTGAGCATTTGGACATTCAGCTTGCTTGGACTTCATCGTAATTGTAAAAGGAAGTGGAGAACTCTGTTAGAAGTTAATTTGTAATTATCTAGAAGTCTGAAGAAGTCTTGTAAAAAGGTTTAGAATTGGTTAAGATTAATTGAGTCTTATCTAGAAGTAGGAAGGTCAAGAGTTAGACCTATCTAGAATAAGTCACTTGAAGTTGGAAGGTCAAGAGTTAATATTATCTAGTTACATCAACAAGTATAAATAGGAGATCCTGATGTAATCTTTGTAAGCAAGTACCCAAGAATAAAATTTCAGAAAAATACTTCTCTTTGCTGCACCTAAGTACTAGTAAATCTTGATCAAGTCCATCTATAGCTTTCATTGCACCAACAAATTTGGTATCGGAGCTTTCTTAGCAGCTTTTTCATGGCATCAACTCCAACCCCTACCATGTTTAAATATTCTCCAAGTCAAGTCCCTATCTTTGAAGGAGAACACTATGACTACTCGAGTAGCGAAATGGAGAATTTTTTCGCATCTGAAGACTTATGGGAAGCTATTGAAAAAGGTGTGTGAGATCAACCTGAAGCTGCAACACAAGCAGCACAAAAGCAGCATAAGGAGAACATGAAAAAAGATGCAACTGCACTCCGCTACATCAAACAAGGGGTAAGCTAACCAATCTATCCTAGAATTTTCAATGCAAAGTGTGCAAAAGAATAGGATGTGCTGAAAGAGGAGTTTCAAGGAAATGAAAAAGTTGTTTCCATAAAGTTGCAATCTTTGTGGAGAGATTTTGATAACTTATCAATGAAAGAAAGTGAATGCATTAGAGATTTTTTCTCTAAAGTTGCTGAGATTGTTAATCAAAGTAAAAGCCATGGTGAAACCATTCAAGATAAGAAGGTAGTGGAGAAAATTCTCAGGAGTTTACCTCCCAAGTTTGATCATTGTGTTGCTGCCATAGAAGAAGCTAAAGACTTGTAAAAAATGACAATGTTTGAACTAATGGGTTCACTCCAAACACATGAGCAAAGAATTAACAGGTCTTCGACTCAGCCAACTCAGCCAGTTGAACAAACATTTCAGTCCAAACTCAACATTTCAGAGGGAAAGAGCAACAAGTCCCAACAAGAGCAAGAGCAAAGAAAAGGTTCACACCAAGGCAATGGTCAACATGCAAGAAGACATCAAAATCAAAACAATGGTAACAACAAATGGAAAGGTGGTAGAGCAAAATGGCAGCAAAATATGGGTAACATTAATCCTTGCTGCATTATTTGCAAAAGATCAAATCATGGATCAAAGAATTGTCACTATAGATGCACCAAATGCCGAGTCCTAATCATTCACAAAGAGATTGTTGGTTCCAAAAGGGAAAAGAAAAGGATGAGGCAAATTTCACAAAAGAAAGTCAAGAGGAGCAATTATTTTATTCTTGCATGGCTACTAATCATGAATCTCAACATATATGGTACTTGGACAGTGGTTGCAACAACCATATGACAGGAAATCGGGATTTCTTTGTTGAGCTGGACAACAAATTCCATTCGCAAGTGAAGCTTGGTGATGGAAAAATGCAAAGTGCTGAAGGAAAGGGAGTCATTGCTATTCATACCAAGGGAGGTAACAAAAATCTTATCAGTGATGTTCTCTATGTTCCAAACTTAACTCAAAATCTCTTAAGTGTTGGGCAATTGCTGCAAAGAGGTTTTTCACTATTTTTTGATAAGGAAAATGCAAAATTGTAGACAAGAAGAACAATCACTTGGTGGCAAATGTTGATATGTCACCAAACAAAGTTTTCCCTCTTACTTTTCCACTCCAAGAGGATGTTGTTTTTAAGAGTGAATGCCTAGATAAAACGCACTTATGGCATTTGAGATATGGGCATTTGAATAGCAAGGGTTTGCAGCTTTTACAAAAAAAAAAAAGAAAATGGTGATTGGACTTCCTTATATAGAGGCACATGAAAGAATTTGTGAGGGCTGCATCTATGGTAAAATGCATCGATTTCCTTTTCCCAAAACATCTTGGCGAGCTAAAGCCCCTTTAGAATTCGTGCATGTTGATATATGTGGTCCTACTAGGACTCCTTCTCTTAACAACAAAAGATATTTCATTCTTTTTGTTAATGACTTCACCATAATGATGTGGCTGTATTTTTTGAGTGAAAAGTCTGAAGCTTTCCCGACCTTCCTCCGATTCAAAGCCCTGGTGGAGAAACAAAGCGGATGCCAAATACAAACCCTTCGCATAGATCGTGGAGGAGAATTGTAGACATCCCAATCTGGGCTTCCAGATTAGTTTACTTATGGTTTTTGATTCCCCAATGATGAAATGAATCAAGAATACCATGGAAATGACAAGTGTTTGAAAAACCCTTGAACCTATCCTAAGCCACTTCAAAAGGCCAAAAACCCTACTGTCGCGCGCTAGCTGCTCCCAGATCCTCGCACGACGGTCAAACTGCCAGGTGGTGGTCAACAGTCAAAGCTTGACCGTTGACCCTCGCGCACCAGGGCGCACCATCGCGCGACAAACTGACTCCGTCGCGCGAGGACCAAATCTCCCACCAACCTTTCTTAAGGAGGACAGTTGGCCACCATTGCAACTTCAGCCCGCCTCGTGGACTGATTGAGCTCCTCTTCTGGCACCAACCAGATTCATGCTTGAGTGTTAGTGGCTGAATGAACAAGTAGCTATTAGGATGAGAATGACTTTGATCTTTCTTTGCTATGACTTCTTTTGAAATAAGAAGATGAACAAAATTGGTAACCTTTTGCTTGTTGATGCATGGGGGCTATATGTAGGAGATGAGAGAGTAGGAGGGTGTAACCAGCCAAGCAATGGCTGGTTGGCTTGGAAAGAAAGTTTCTATCTGATTAAATGAGATGAAGAAAGGTGATGGGAGGCTTGTGAGAGGGGAGGGAATATCCCCCTGTCCGTGGATTGTCTTCAAACGAATAAGCAGGTTCCCCCGGCCCCAAAAGTCCTGTGATCATGGCAAATGCAGGCTGGGAAAAGGCGATGGAACAAGCTTTGACCCGCCTACATGGGTGGTTGACTTGCACACGTCAGTCCAAGCTACCCCTGCCCTGGTCAATGGTCAAAGCTAACCATTGACCAACAGGTGGCACTTGGACCAGTGCGCGCTGGTTTTGAACCAACGCATACAGGTAGGGTTTTGGCTTTGAATTTGCCTGAGCTTAAAAGAGTATCAAACACTCAAAACTCAACCATATTAACATTTCCGGGGTGATCTTGATCCATTTAATAATTGAAAAATCAAAAGACCGTAAGTAAACTAATTTAAAAAACCCAAATTGGGGAGTCTACAAAAATGAAAACAAGCACAAAATTGGGGTAACGTATCAAGATGAAGATCGGACGAAACTCCTCTATTTCCCATCAAATCTCACGGGAATATATCCATTTGTATGGCAGGGATGAATTGGAGATTGAGATAAGTTCATTTGACCCGGAGAAGACAGTGGCGTGGTTGACAGTAAAGGAGTGTGGGATTAAACTCGTTTATGAGGACGAGGTACACATTATTGGATGTAAGTTCTCTTCTCTTGGAGACCAATTTTGAAATTCGAGAGATTGTTGCTCGTAAGACTCTGTTTTGGCTTATGGCATTGAATATCTTTTAATTCGACAAGGAGATGTTGGAACCTTCCAGCACCATCAGGTGCTTCCAACCGTTTGGATTGTACAAACCTATTGAGAAATTCATATAGTCACTTGGGAAAATCTTCAATACACATCTCTTTAAGATATGTACCATATGCACCTATTGTGTGGTTCATATTGTGTCATCTCATAAAAAATTATTTGTAAGACCGGTCATTCATAACATTTATTTTGTATCGTAACTTTTATACTAAAAATTCGTAACTTTCCATCTATATGATTCGCAACTTTTTAGCAATAGATGTATAACATTTTGGTTTGTTTCAATGAGAGTGTGTATTGTAGCACTTTTGTGCCTGTTATTTGAGAAAGTCTACAATACACACCCTTTAAATGGGTGTACCATATGCACCTATTTTATGACTTATTCATAACATTTTAGTGTGTTTTGTAACTTTTATTCTAAAATTCATAACCTTTCAGCTGTACGATTCATAACATTTTTATTATGATTCATAATATTTTGGTGTCTCTCGTAACCTTTATACGATTCGTAACATTTTAGCAATACGATTCGTAACTTTTTCTCTACAATTCATAACATTTTTGGGGGTGCATATGATACACACCCAAATAAGGAGTGTGTATTATAGTCTTTCTTCCGTTATTTATATATTTTATTTGGACAATATATATCCTGCGCTGTTGCTTTTGGGTTTCTTCAGGCTACCTTTACATTTTCTTCTTCCCATAAAGATAAACAGCGGATATAGCTTGGGGCAAATAGAAGCAGTTTCCTCGCTGGATTCGTATCAATATAGGACTAATTGCTTAATATTCCATTTGTCGTCTTTGTATATTGTTAGTAGTGCAATTTTTGCTTGTTTAATTTTTTTTTTAATTTCAAAACCTTTTAACAGATACTAATTAAGAAGGTAGATTTGATTTGTACTCACCTAATTAATTCATTATCTGTTTGAATAGGAATGGTCTGCACTTGCGGTGTCAAAATCATCTCTCGTTGTCAAAATTATGCATAGTTTTCAGAGACTCAAAATTCCTGTTCAATGGCCTTATATGAGTATTAATTTTCAGTAATACTCATCTGATCTCTTTCGATCACAGGATTAATCCATTTGTAGGGCAAGTTGGAGATTGATTGAGAAAAGTCCATTTGACCAGGTGAAGACAGTGCCGTGGTTGACGGTGAAGTATTGTGGGATCAATCTCGAACGTTTATTAGGATGATGATTAGGACATTACTCACGAGACAAATTAATGACTTGTAAGATAGATAAATACAGAGGATCTATATATTTTTAGAGTATTAATTTTTTTGGAATATTGTTTTCATTTCCAATCGTGTTGTTAGCTGAACCGTCCCCACACACACATATATGCTTAAATTTCCTCTTATGTACTCAACATTTGGTCATAGTCAAATTAATACTAGCTCTAACTAGAGTACTTCGTCACAAATAAGCTAGGGGTTGTTCGGTTAAAAAATTAAGCCTAGCTTATTGGTTTAACTTAGAAAAAGCAAAGGTCGGTACCCACGGTCCGAAATGATATTGACAGGCTTTTTGATAGTTTTGACTCCTTCTCATACCAACAAAATTACTTAATGCCCTTCCACATACAATTAAATGAGAAAATTTCTTTTATATCCCTTTAATTTTGACCAAAAATTCATTTTGGTCCTTCACCTTTTAATTTTGGCATAAAAATACTTCGACTTTTCAATTTTTTTCAATGTCATCCTTTAGGGATATATACATATATATACGAAAAATAGGATGTTTGGATCAAGCACCCTACACACATTGGATGACGTTGATTCCCACGATGGTCCCCTCATTTTTTTTTTATTATAATTTTTGGAAAGCTCAGATTGGCTGTCTGATGGCCGGAGACGGCCCGGCGCAGCCATCGGTCCTTATAGCAGGACTCAAAGAAAACGGAATCCTTCTAAAGGATGCATGACGTTGAAAAAAATTGGAAAGTCGAAGTATTTTTATGCCGAAATTGAAAGGTGAAGGACCAAAATGAATTTTTGGTCAAAGTTGAAGGGATATAAAAGAAATTTTCGCCATTTGAATGTTTCCATTTTCCAAACAAAGGGAAACCCACCTACCCCGTGAAAAAAAGAAAAGAAAAGAAACCCACCGACCCCATTCCCCATTTAGCGTATACACCAAACTAATTTCCATACACACATTAAGATTTAACAAATCAAATGAAGGCAAATCATAACATGGGTCAAAACTATCAAAAAGTGTAAACCGATTTACACTTTGCACACAATGAGGGTCGGTGATTTGCTTAAACGTTAATGTGTGTATGGAAATTGGTTTGGTGTATATGCCAAATGGGGAGTGGGGTCGGTGGGTTTCTTTTCTTTTCTTTTTTTCACGGGGCAGGTGGATTTCCCTTTGTTTGGAAAATGGAAACATCCAATTGTATTACAATTATTGTGTAAGGGCATTATAGTAATTTTGTTGGTATGAGAAGGAGTAAAAACTATAAAAAGCCTGTCAACATAACTTCCCACCCTGGGTACCGACCTTGAATTTTTCTAGGTTAAGCCAATAAGCCAAACTTAATTTTTTAGCTGAACAACCCTAAGTGAATACACTGTCTTTATAATATGAATATATAGGTCAAAACAATGGGACAAGTTATTTTTTCACACAAACCAAATAATTCATCGTGTACATGTATAGTATTAATTACTCTCTTTTTTATTGAGGAAATTTACAAAACTGTGGACAGATGAAAGTGGAAAGATAGCGCCGAGGCGGTGGCTGTGGATAGTGGTAGTATTATTTCCGTAAAAGATGTTTGAATTTTTCAGAACTCCCCGGACATGTAGAAGAGAAAGACTATATATTCCCATGCCGACCAAGAACGAAAAATTAAAATTATCCCAATTTGGAGTGAAAGAAATAGCAAAAGGTTATTTGTGGACGAGTACGTGGTGCCTATTACGCTTGGAGTTCTTTCAGGCTTAGTTTTATGATCGATAGATTCAGATATTCATTTGATGGTCTTGTCCAGTTGGTAGCTAATGCCATGTATAATTAAAAAAATACAAGGTTGATTGATCATGTCTCAAATAAGTTAAAACAGAGTAATAAATAATCTATAATTGTATATACATGCTTTGTTGGTATTTTTATCAATATCCGACTAACTTGATTAACAACCATCTCTGTCAATTTTGTAAAATGTTAATTTTAATCATGAATTTAGACCTGAAAGATTTTATTTGATTTAATTCTTGGAGCGAATTGGACAAAAAGAGTGTATCATCTAGAATTATCCTATCCTTTTTGTTTTTAGTTTTCTGTTAGCAATTTTGGAAATAAATGCCATTTTGTTGTAGAGTACGATTGGTAGCAGTATTTTTTGGGCCAAGACCTCAATTTTATTTTTCTTATCATTTCTCCAATTTGTCAATCTCAACCACAAAAGTCCAAAACGTGTTTCCACAGCTTACCATTCCTTTCCCATTTGGGCTATCTCAAATTTAGCTTAGCGTTGCAAACAAGCTGATCCTTTTCCATTTGGGCTATCTCAAATTTAGCTTAGCATTGCAAACAAGCCGATCGAGCTAAGCAAAACTGGACTCGAGCTCGACTCGTCCAGTTTTATCAAAAGCTTGAGCTCAGTTCAAGAGGCTTGATGGCTGTGGAGCGGATATAGTGCATAAAACAAGAAGCACTGTTGGGTTCTTAATTTGTAAGAAATCCCTTTGGTGGGAGTTCCCTACGTAAGTAGGCGATGTGGGACAAACAACCATAAGCAATCCAATAAAGGGCATTCATCGATCCCACATTGGAAGATAGTATTCCAATGTTATTTAATGGTTGAACTTGGTGCGATGTGCTGGCACTAGACAAGCAGCAGCATTTTACACATATGATTATATGAATGCGTAGGTCAGCTCGCAAGCTCATTTGAGCCGAGCATGTCATGGCTTGGACTAGGCTTGGTTTATAAACTAGCTGAGATTTTAGGCTCGAACTCGTTTGTTTGCTTATCGAACTAAGTTCAAACAAAGCTCATTTGCAGCCTTAATCACAATAGTGCCAGCCCATGGCAAAAGGGAACAAGGGAATATCTTTGGGCGCCAAAAAACTCTTACAAAGGGGAGCTCTCAAAAATTGTGTAGTATATACCTTCACTATTGGTCTATATAATTAAAATCCCATTCATATTGAGCCCATCAAATAAGATAGCCCAACTGATCGATACAAAATAAGAAATGGCTCCAATAAAAAATAAAAAAAAAAGCATGAGGCCCCATTGGAACAAAAATAGCAAAGAAAATTTATTACACTAGCATAATTATTACTTTTGCTCCTAAAAATGTGACAAAGGTAATCTTTCAATGATGTATCAACATGCATATTGTAATGAGGCATAATTTTCGAATTGCTGCAATTTTTTTTCATCATATATGATATGTGAATTTTGTCTCGTGATCATTATTTACGAAAGGACCCGACTATTGGTACCAAATGGAGAGGATATTGAGAATGTTTAAAATTGCACTTCAAATAGTTTAATCTTACTGAAGTCGTCATAGTTTTAAGAAAATGATATTGACACTTCAAAAATCGATAGATGCACTCTAAAAAACAAAGAAAAGTGACTTTCACTGGTTTTGAAGTGCCTGCATTAATTTTTGGAGTGCTAATATCATTTACCTAATTTTATTAATTATCCTTACCTTGTGCATGCTATCTATTTAGAATTGTGAAAGGATAGAGAAGAATATATTATTTTCTATTCTTGAACCTTTTCTCTTCTCAGGGTATGAATCTCCTATATATAACTAAACCATTCACCTAAGAAAGCCATAAAGTCTACAAACTTTCTTTCAACGTCGAGGTTTTTGCATGGCTTCTGCTGGGGCGAAAAAACCCTCCTCTTCCTCTTCTTCTTCTTCTTCCTCATCCTCCTCCTCTTCTTCTTCCTCCTCCCCCATCCAACTGCAACGCAACTATGATGTCTTCTTGAGTTTCAACGGCAGCGATACCCGCACCAACTTTACAAGCCATCTTTTAGCCGCTTTAGAGCGACACGGTTTTCATACGTTCAGAGACGACACAAAGCTCAATAGAGGAGAGGATATCGGTTACGAGCTTTTGAAATCAATTGAGGATTCAAGAATTTCACTTGTCGTTCTCTCGAGAAATTATGCCGCGTCAGAGTGGTGCCTTGATGAACTTGTGAAGATCATGGAGTGCAGGAAGACCTTACAACACATTGTTTTTCCTATCTTCCATGGCGTTGAGCCATCAGACGTGCAAGCGCAAAAGGGGAGTCTTGCAGAAGCATTCGCCAAACATGCAGAGCTTTTTAAAGATCAGATTAGTCCGGGTGGCAAGGTTGAGAAGTGGAAGGAAGCGCTTACTCAAGTTGCCAACTTATCAGGCTGGCACTTGCCAAAGGTGAACAATGGGTACGTATTTTCCTCAACCCTTCTAATATGTATATGTTCATGAAATTAACCTAAAGTGGCACTGGAAAATAGTAGTATCATTTTGTTGGGTGTGCAACTACAATTCTACCTACAGACTACAATACTGAGACAGTTTTAATGGAGTCATTCTGTGCTACTCTTGAAAATTGGTCAACGATGTCAAATTTCATACTAGCTATCATGCAGCACAAGTGAATTTGCATAAAAGTTGTCGGAACATTTTCAAAATATATTTAAGAAAATTTAAAATGTGATTATTGGTGAATGATTTTTAATCTAAAAGGTATGTCTATTCAAGTTAGATGAATAGACATGATTATTATTAGATTTAAATGCAAAAGTCTTGTCCATTCAAGTTATATGAATAAATGGACAATTTGATTTAAATGTCGTGAATGTTCTTGATGGTCACAATTAATGATATAAATGACTAGGTGTGACTATTGGTAGAGAGAAATTTTTGGGTACCGAGAGGGTACCACGTCATTCGGGTGATATGGTACCCAAATTGTTCGTTGTATTTTTGAACGGTCCAAATGTACTGCTCGGGCACCACGTGTGTGGGCAGCGTGCCCTTTTCTTTTTAGGAAAGGATTCTGTTCCCTTCCTAAAGAGAAAATGCCGGTTCGAGGGAGCGCTTAAGTTGGACGACAAGCGCTCGCATAAATACAGAGTCGCCACTCGGGTTTGAAAGTCTGACACCCAAGGAACTGTATTTCGAAGCACCTGCCGCGCTGTTTGATTTGAAAAAGTTAAGGAACCAGTTCGTCATAACCATATCTGGGTTCGGGAGCCAGTTTACGAGAGGGGAAGGGTTTTATGGCACCCCTCTGGCCCAATCTGGAGATCGGTCTCTACTTAGGCATTTGAGAAAACATTTGCTTGCGATTCTATTTGATTAATCAATTCTTTAGCCAATTAGGGCGGGGGAACAGTTAATCGGGGATTAAAACTGTAACAGTTTACAGGATATGATAGATAATAGCATGGATGGATGAAATGGTGAGAAATAAATGAGATAAAACCTAACACCGAGATTGGATATCAAAACAGTGTATTGGTATGAATTTGACACAAACAATGGTCAACTTGCATGCATGAATGTTCACGCATGCAAGTAATCCATCGCGCAATGAACCCATACCGTCGCGCAAGGGTTGACATTCCATCAACAGATTGAACTTTATTTCCTTTTGGGCTCTGGGATGACCAGTGCACACCTAGAACAAACCAAGCAGTTTATATAGCAGCAACACATGCAGATCTAAGCAGTTTAAAGGCTGAAAAAGCCCTACAAATTAACAAAACACCCCATAAACAGCGTGGGGATAAAATAATGGCCTAAGGCCGAGCTACCTGTGCAAGGCCACTCACTGGTCGAAAGCAGTCTGTCGCGCGATGGACTCACTTTGTCGCGCGAGGGTGCGCCCTGGCGCGCGATGAAGTCAGTCTAGCGCGCGATGGTTGCGCCCTGGCGCAGACCAATGTTTGGTTTACACATTTCTGGGTTCTGGGACAGGTTCAGAATGATCCTAAGGGTACTCCAAAACAGCAGAAACACAAACTAACTACAAACTAGCAGTTTATACTAAGGAAAGCAATAAATAGGTTATTATCATGCTTAACAGTGATCTATATGCAAAATAAAGCACAAAACAGTAGGACTCCAATCCCCACGCGGTCCATCGCTCGCTGGACTGAGACAGTCGCGCGCGAGAGTGGGACCATCACGCGTTGGTTCCTACCACAACAATTTTGAAACCTTACTAGCTTTAGGACCAGGATTGGTATTGATTATCAGCCTTGGCCCTGCCAGCCCCCCTCAGGGATCATAACAGAAAACAAAACAAAGGTAAGCTATACCTTTGCTTTTTGGGTTTGAAAGTGTATTGAGCTTTGAGATTTGAAGGCTTGATTTGGTGGTTGAATGGATGAAGAACAACCTATGTTCTTGAGCGTGTCACTTAGGGCTTTAAAAACTTGGAACTTTGTAACCCCTTAAAATTGTAACCCTTTGAACATTTTTTGGAACCTTTTTTTATGAATGAACCATGGGGGTATAAATAGGAGGAGGGAGGTGAATCTGGTTGGTGCCAGAAGAGGAGCTCAGCCAGCCCACGAGGTCTGGCTAAAGTTGCATTGGTGGCCAACTGTCCTTCTTAAGAAAAGTAGGTGGTAGTTTGGTTCGTCGCGCGACAGAGTCAGTCTGTCGCGTGATGGTGCGCCCTGGCGCACGAAGGTCAATGGTCAAACTTTGACTGTTGACCACCACCTGACAGGTTGACCATCGCGCGCGGGAGTGAGTCTGGCGCGCGATGGTGCGCCCCGGCGCGGGATGGTTGCGCCCTGGCGCGCGTCAATAGGGTTTTTAGTTTTTGAAGTGGTTTAGGCTAGGTTAAGTTCAAGGGTTTTGCAAACATTCAAAGCTCAAACACACTATCATTCCCGGGGTGTTCTTGATCCATTTCATCATTGGGGAATCAAAAATCGTAACTAAACTAATCTGGAAGCCCAGATTGGGGTGTCTACAACGTGGTACCATCTCCGTACCGAAAAACTTCTCATTGATAAGGTGGTCAGAATCCCATGCGGCAATGCCTATCTAAATGCTAGGGGTTCCAATTTAGGGGTGTCAAAATAGTGGGTTTGGGTCAATTTGGGTGAGTTATAAATGGGTTGGGTGTCTTTGACCCATTTAAAATCCAATTAGCTATAACCCCAATTATACATACTCGACCCGGCCCATTTATTTAAAATCAAACCCGACCCGTCTATTAACCCAATTACATATATATTTTAAACTTTAAACTAACTAAAATATCTCCATGTATATTAAAAACACTGTATGGTCAATACCATTTTCACCATTCTCGTGACCAACAAATTTAAAATAAAATAAAATAAAGCATCACCTCTCAAAAATTCAATTGTCGCTTATATTTGAGTGTCCCCTCCACTTTCTTACCTTCCAAGTTCCAAATATAGCAAATCGTCCACAATTATTTTCGTTGACCCAAAAAAAAAAAGGGAAAATTGCAAAATGTCCCCCAACATTTACACCAAAATTCAATTAGACTTTCAACCTTTAAAAACTTCAATTTTACTCCCAATGTTATCTTCCATTACTCAAAATGCCCCCTTCCGTCTGAATGACTAACGGATTTCGTTACAAGCTCCGTTAAATAGCGTCCCAATCGAATTTTGATGATTCGAGCTGCTCAATGTATTCAAAACGTGATTTTAAGGGTACTCCAGAGAAATCAGCAAAAAAATGACCAGGAAAACCTTCATCTGAACAGTTTTTTATTGAATAGTTCAATAAAAAACTGCTCAAATCAAGCCTTTCTCGGTCATTTTATTTTTCTGATTTCTCGCGGGTACCTTTAAAATCATGTTCTAATCACATTGAGCGGCTCGGATCATCGAAATTCGATCGGAAGATGGGAGTTGCAGACCGAAGCTAAATCCGAACGTCGAACTTTTACAAAATCGGGATCGATCCGTACCTCCCCTTTCCCAATCGCATTTTGTTGATCCGAGCTGCTCAATATGATTCAAACTTGATTTTAAGGGTACCCGCGAGAAATCAACAAAAAAAATGATCGGGAAGGGCTTCATCTGAACAGTTTTTTATTGAACTATTCAATAAAAAAACTATTTAGATGAAGCCCTTTTCGATCATTTTTTTTCTAATTTCTCGTTAGTACCCTTAAAATCATATTTTGAACACATTGAGTGACTCAGATCGTCGAAATTCGATCAAGACGCTATTTAACAGAGCTTTTAACGAAATCCGTCAGTCATTAGGGCGGAAGGGAGCATTTTGATCAACGGAAGATAACGTTGAGAGTAAAATTAAAGTTTTAAAATGTTGCGAGTCTAATTGAATTTTGGTGTAAAGGTTTGGGGATATTTTGAAATTTTCCCAAAAAAAAAAAACCGTCTTCAGTAAAATTAAAAAAAGAGAGAAATCAAATGGTCACTTGTCCTGTTTCGAATGGCTTACTCCAGTTGTAGCTAGCCAAATCTGATTCAGTTTCGAATGCCATAATCCTGTTTCACTCCAATCTTTTCTTTTGCTACTTCAAAACTCTGATTTGCATACATTTGTACCAGAATGGTGCGCATATTAGGTGCAACCCAAGTTTCCACGAAAGTTTTGGTGATTTAGGGTTTCAGGTTCTCCACCAGCAAATTCAAAAATTAACATAGCATCTTGTTTCTGTCAATGCAAAAAAGATACGGATTTGATGATGAAACCTTCAGATGATAACTCCAAGTTGAGAATTCCACACGTTCTGACTATTGCTAGTTCTGATTCCGGAGCTAGGGCTGAAATTCAAGCCAATCTCAAGGCTTGAATTAGCAAACAAAACTCTCTCTTATCACAATCCCATTTCCAGGGTGATCGACAGGAGTGAGAGAGTAGATCGACACTATTTGACAGCCGACACAGGTGTTTCTGTGGTGGGTTCTCTTTAACTTGTTGGGTCATTTACGTAAGACCCAATTAAGACCCAAGTAATAAATGGGTTAATTATTGTGTTTGACTCATTCTGACAGAACTAATAAGGGGTTCTTCTTAGCCGGCCCTCTTTTGTCACCCACTAGTTGTTTAGGCTCCGCACATATCAAGCACTTCCTGTACAAGTCCTTTTTTCCTTACACGCACTCGCCTTTTGAATTTAGCATAGGAAAATTATATCATACAGATGGAACATTACTTTGTAATGTCCCAACTCATGTATTATTGGTTAGTATTGTGGGACCCATTACTTTTTGTTAATGATTTGATAAACAAAATGATATTTGACATTTGCTGAGTGATAGAGTATTGTTTAAAAACCACGAAATAATATTTCTAATCATGACTTTTTCTTTCTCTTTCTAAAATTGTCACATGTTTCTATGTTCATATACTTATCCATACAAATACATACATAAATATATATAACTCATATATAGTTAAAACTGTAAGCAATTATAACTTTTGTTCTGCATATTCAATTTTGAAAAAAAAAAATTTAACTTACTCAATGAGATCATTCAAACAAGATCCATATTGAATATAAAATTGTGTATACATAAAAGATTATTTTATACCCCATAATTAAGAATTCTCACTCCTCAAATGCAAAATTCACATCTCCTCCTCTATACAATTCACTCCCCAAATTAGACAATCCATACCAAAATAATGCCAAAATTCACACCACTTATAATAGGCAATTCATACCACCTGATTAACACAATTCACATCCTCTATAATAGATAATTCACACCACATATAATAGACAATTCACATCCCTTAAACTCATGTTAGGGGTAATTAAGAATTCTCACTCCTCAAATGCAAAATTCACATCTCCTCCTCTATACAATTCACTCCCCAAATTAGACAATCCAAACCAAAATAATGCAGAATTCACACCACTTATAATAGGCAATTCATACCACCTGATTAACACAATTCACATCCTCTATAATAGATAATTCACACCACATATAATAGACAATTCACATCCCTTAAACTCATGTTGTACATAATTTCACACCTCAATACAACAATTCACTTATACTGTTATACACAATTCACACTTAAACAATAATTCATATTCCATATAATAAACAATTAAAATTCCTTAAGCTCTTTGTACACAATTCACATCTAAAATGCAGAATTCACACCCGCTATTATGAGAATTCACACCATTGGTATACAATTCACATCCCCTACAACACACAATTCACACCCCATATAACAAACAATTCACACATCTTTAAATTGTGTACATGTAAAAAAAAGTTATTTATACCTCTTAATGAAGAAATCATACTCTTTTTGAAAAATTCACTCTTGAAAAATGAAAGAATTCACACATCTCAAATACAGAATTCATACTCCCTTTACACAATTCAGTTTCCAAAATACACAATCTCTATTATAAAACAGAAGGGTGTGGGGACAAATTATTACAACGATTCAAATTTGATTGATCCAAATGCCGTAGTGCATCCTCCCACTTCCAGGTTAAGTGCCCATGGTTTTTACCGAAATTACACCACTACCATCTCCTTCCAACAGGGATGCGTAGTGCCGTAGGTACAGGCTAGCACTAGTATATCTATAAAATAAGGGAGAATGATTTTTAAATCTTATCTCTCTATAAATCCTAACCATTGATTTGCTCCATAAATTCTACGGCCCTCCCCTCCCCCCCCCCCGCTTTGTCTCAACCAATAGTAATTGCACTCTCTCTACCAATAGTAATTGCACAATTACCACTAATTAGATCTCACGTTCAAAATTAATATCTTACTATCTCCTCCTCCTCCTCCTCCTCCTCCTCCTCCTCTCTCTCTCTCTCTCTCTCTCTCTCTCTCTCTCTCTCTCTCTCACACACACACACACACACACACACACACACATCTTCTTATAGCTCACCGCTCCCAAAGCCGACGCCCACCTGTGATTTTCTTTGAGACCAAACACCCTTTGTGTGTGTGTGTGCTATTTTGAAATTTTGATCGATCCCTCAATGTTACATGAACAGGTTAATATTTTGTTCACAATTGCAACGTTGATTTGCATGTGTGCTAATTGTTTGATCTGTATCTTTGGGCATGAGCATACACTAAAAGAACTCTGTTTGAACCTAATTAAAATATATATATATTCCCGTATAAATTAGTTTCGTTGGCGGGGGTGATCAATAGTTTCGTAATTCATTTTAGTTATATTCAAAATGCATTGCGTCGTGCCTTCAGGCACGGGCAAACCCTGGTACCCCTATAACAAACAATTCACATGCTTATTATATAAATTCACACTCATATATAATAATTCACATGTCCTATAATCGACAATTTACACCACTATACATATTCAGAAAATAGACAACAATTCACACTTCGTAAGCTTATGTTGTACACAATCACCCCTTATAACACACAATTCACATACTTCTTGACGGATGATTCACACCCCTATATCACACAACTCACACTCCCTATAACATACAATTCACTCACCTTGTTATACGCAATTCACACTCACATACAATAATTCACATGCACCCATATATCATACAATTCATACCCACAAAGAATATAAAATTCACACCCACTTAAAACTCTTGTTGTACATAATTTATAACCCATGTTGTACACAATTTACATCCCTATTCAACAATTCACACCCTCTGTTATATACAATTCACACCCCTTATAAGAGAAAATTCACACACACACACACACAAAATAACTATTCACACTCAAAAATTACACAATTCACACCCAGAAAATTATTTTTATTCTACACGTAATTTCATATTCAATATGGATCTTATTTGATAGATCTCGTCGAGTAGATTCTAAAAAAATAAATTTTACAAAAAACGGATATATGTAATAAAAGATATTGCATTTTAAAGTTTATAATGCAAAAAGTAAATAATAAAAAAAAGGTCCACATCAGCACAAGTCAAAGCACATATATATGTTCTTCACGCGCGTCAGGACCTATGGGGAAGGGAAATATAAAAAAGGGTCTGTATGGGACAAAACTCCAAAAGCGGGGCCTGCTTGGAATTTCCCAAACTAATAATAAATGGGTTGGGTTGGGTTGGGTCTATTTATTAGTGGGTGGATTTGGACTTATTAATGAGTTTGGATCCAATTTGCTACCTTGCATTCTATCAAATAATCATTTTATTGGTGGACTCGCAAAATCTTGTTAGTGCATGACGCAGTTAGACAACAATCCTTGAGACTTTGTTTCATTCATATCTTAGCTTTGAGACAACTTCGCGGTTAACCTAAGGCACAATTGGTTGGGCAAATATGGTCTTTTGGACAATGTCTTTGATGTGCCTTGAAGCAACCATTTATCTCTTCCACTTTTATCCTCTTTCGCCAGTTATACAGTATTTGCACCAATAATGGTTTCATTTGTGTGATGGCTCAAAAGATGTTCGTGGAAAACCTTATTTTGCACTTTGAAGAAGCCAAAAGAAATAAATTCTAATTAAGAGTAAGCCTTTGACATAGTTTAACCTTTTCATATGCATGCCGCTAATCATAGAAAGATGTTGAAATCTTATATTTGTTCTATTATCTACATTTGTAGGTCAGAGTCACATTACGTTAGCATGACTCGGTATGCAGTTATGGCTCTTCTAGATTTGCTAAAGGCTTAATTTGTTTTTCCTCTTATATTCTATGCGCAATTCACAGAGATGAAGCAAAGTTAATTCAGAAAATCATTGAAGAGGTTGGAAATAGATTAGACATTGCACATCTAAATGTTACAAACCACCAAGTTGGACTAGAGTCTCGTCTGCAAAAGCTCAATCTTCTTTTGAGCATGGAATCAAGTAATGTTTGCATTGTTGGGATATGGGGGATTGGTGGAATTGGTAAGACTACAATAACTATGAAACAATATAATCTCATCCGACATATGTTTGAAGGAAGCAGTTTTCTTGCAAATGTCAGAGACACTTCGAAGCAACCGAATGGTCTTGTTGCCTTACAAGAGCAACTTCTTTTAGATATATGCAGAAATGGAACCCATAATGTAAAAAATTGCTATCAAGGAATTGAGATTATAAAACGAAGAGCTTTCTGTCAAAAGGTTCTTCTTGTTCTTGATGATGTGGATAATGTCCAGCAATTGAAAGCATTAGCGATTGACCGAGATTCATTCGTTTCTGGAAGTAGGATTATCATAACAACAAGAGATGTGTCTTTGCTAAATTTGCTTAAAGTGGATGAGATATATGTAGCAAAGGAGTTAAATATGAGTGAATCTCTGGAACTCTTATGTTGGCATGCCTTTAAGGAAGACCATCCCAAAGACAACTATTTGGACCTTTCAGATCAAGTCGTGGCCTATGCTGGAGGGCTTCCATTAGCTCTTGAAGTTTTGGGTTCGTTTTTGTATGGCAAGAGCATACCTGAATGGAAAAGTGCAATATCAAAATTGAAAAAAATCCCTCCTGTTGATATTCAAGCGAAACTCAAGATATGTTTTGAATCGCTCAGTGATGAAGTGAAGGAGTTGTTTCTAGATATGGCATGTTTTTTTGCTGGAACATATAGTGTTTCTACAATCAAAATACTTGAAGGCTGTAATTTTTTCACAACGATTGGGATTCGAGTTATGGCCGATCGGTGTCTCATAAAATACGGGCCCTGTAATGAGCTTCTGATGCATGATTTGCTTAGAGACATGGGCAGAGAAATTGTCCGACAAAAATCTGTCAAGGAGCCAGGGAGGCGTAGCAGATTGTGGTATAAAGAGGATGCCCTTGAAGTGTTGAGAGATGAAACGGTGAGGTCCATATTCCTAAAATTTTAATTTATATCTTCTATTTATTTACTGCCAGAATTCCAAATGCGTATGCACATTCTTAGTTCTCACGGTTAGTATTGATAGACATAATCATAACTTCATTCTTATTTTGTTTCCTCACGGTGCAATGGATTTTTGTATTAGGGAACTGAAGCGGTTGAAGGTCTCTTCCTAAACTTTGCTGAGCCGAGTGACATCCAAGTGGATCCAAGGGCCTTTGAAAAGATGAAAAGACTATGGCTACTTCATCTCAATTATGTTAATCTGAGGGTAGGTTATGAACATATCTCCAAAAGGTTGCTATGGCTATGCTGGAATGGATTCCCGTTGGAATGTGTCCCATCAAAATTGCATATGCAGAATTTGGTTACTCTTGACTTGAGTCATAGTCGCCTAAAACAAGTATGGAAGGGAACCAAGGTACAACATTATTCTTCTCTCTCTTTCAACGGCCCTCAGATTGTATATGATGTTAAAATTAGCATTGCTAGAATCCCTGACTTCTCCAAACTCAACCAATTAATACAAGCCCATAGACTTATGCATTCCGGCCCATCATGCCCTTCTCCATTATTTTTTTCTCACTCGGAACACTGCTAGCTTTGTATTTTATGTGAAAATGAATGGTTTTTGTTTTCTTTTGTACAGATCTTGGTTAAACTGAAATTCCTCTACCTCAGTCATTGCTATTACCTAACCAGAACCCCCAACTTCTCTGGACTCAACAATCTTGAGGAACTGTTGCTTAATGATTGCATAAGGTTGGTAGAGGTTGACGATTCTATTAGATTTCTTAAAAAACTTGTTGTTCTAGATATGAAGAACTGTAAAAAACTTTGGAAGCTTCCTTCAAGCATTTGGATGTTGAAAACTCTCGAAAATCTTAATCTCTCTGGTTGCTCCATGCTTGGAAAATTTTCTGGAATCAAGCTATCTAAATCACTGTCCCCATACCTCTCATCTTGGATTTTCAGAACAAAGAGAGTGGATTCTATTGGATTGTCACTTTCCCCTGTACTTCGCTTAAGTTGCTTAAAAGAATTGAGGATGGAAAATTGCAATCTGTCATGTCTACCAAATGAAGTCGGGAATTTGATCTCATTGGAGACTTTGGATCTTGGCCAAAATAATTTGCGTACCTTACCAGAGAATATTTGTAACCTTACTTGCTTGAAGAAGTTGTATTTGTCAAACTGTGATGTGTCGCATCTGCCCAGCAAAATTGGGAGTCTGGTTGCATTAGAGGCTTTGATTCTTGAAGGAAACAGTTTACTTACTTTACCGGATAGTCTCTGCAACCTTACTCGCTTAAAGAATTTGAATTTGTCAGATTGTAATATGTTGTATCTGCCCAGCGAAATTGGGCAGTTGATTTCATTGCAAAAGTTGAATCTTGGAGGAAACAATTTATGTACCTTGCCGGACAGTATCTGTAACCTTGCTTGCTTGGAGGTGTTGTCTTTGGCACATTGTAATGTGTCACATCTGCCCGATGGAATTGGAATGTTGAGCTCGTTAAAGTGGTTTGATCTTCAAAGTAACAATATTAGCTTCTTACCAAATAGTTTCAGTGACCTTGCTAGTTTGGAAATACTCTACTTGAATAATTGTCGAAGGCTTCAATCACTTCCAGAGCTTCCAATACGTTTACGCTTTATGGATGCCTGCTACTACACGTTACTAGAAAGCATACCCATTGAATTCAACTGGCAAGCTGGACCATACATGTCCCTGCTGGGATGCGATATGTTAGATAAGAACAATTTTGCTAATAAGGTGCTCTCTCTCTCTCTCTCTCTCTCTCTCTCTCTCTCTCTCTCTCTCTCTCTCTCTCTCTCTCTCTCTCTCTCTCTCTCTCTCTCTCTCTCTCTCTCTCTCTCTCTCTCTCTCGCTGTGGTATAACAAAAATATGAAAAGAACCATAGGGTATAAAGTATATTGCATCAATGTAAAGTGCTAATATCCCATTTGTTGTCTTTGTACTGTGAGTACAATAACAGCTTTGTGAAGTTTTTAATTTCAAATCCTTTCAAGAAAAAGAAATTTAATTTGTACTCATCTAATGCTTGGTCTATAAGAACAGGAATGGTCTACACGGCAGAGAATGAGTATTCTTTATCAGCCTGGGGATGAGGTTCCCAATTGGTTCCAGTACCAGTATAGAGGGTCAAAACTTTCTCTTGTGGTACCACCTCTGGAAACTCGGGGAATAATGGGATGGATCTTATGCATAGTTTTCAGGACTCACGAAAAACCCGGTCAGAGGTCTTGTATGTATATTTTCAGTAAGAAAATTGAAGGTTTACAAAATGAAAATAAGTACAAAACTGGGGTAACATATCAAGATGAAGATCGGATGAAACTCCTCTATTTCCCATCAAATCTCACGGGAATCCATTTGTATGGCGGGGATGAATTGGAGATTGAGATAAGTTCACTTGACTCGGAGAAGACAGTGCCGTGGTTGACAGTCAAGAAGTGTGGGATTAAACTCGTTTATGAGGACGAGGAACACATTATTGGTTGTAATTTCTCTTATCTTGGAGACCGATTTTGAAATTCCCGAGAAAATGTTGTTTTTAAGTCTCTATTTTGGCTTATGGTGTCCAAGATTATTTAATTCGAGGAAGAGATTTCTAGCAGGTTCCAGCATCAGGTACTTCCTATCTTTTGGACTGTTCAAATCTAATGTTAAAAAGTTCATATGGTCACCAATAAGGGGCACAAAAGTGACTATACAACAATGCTACTTGCACACGCTTTTGTGCACATATCATGCACATACATTTTTGTGGGGCCCATATCGGGGTTCCACAAAATGATCCTAACCGCTCATCTTTTTTAAAATATTTTTTGGAGGGTTCTTGTAAAAAATCAGTTCCAACGAATATCGGTAAGGTCTTTCTCAGAAATCGTAGGGCGAATCATTCTGTTTTGCCCTACGATTTCTGAGAAAGAATGATTCGCCCTACGATTTCTGAGAAAGACCTTACCGATATTCGTTGGAACTGATTTTTTACAAGAACCTTCCAAAAAATATTTTAAAAAAGATGAGCGGTTTGGATCATTTTATGGAACCCCGATACGGGGCCCACAAAAATATGTGTGCATGATATGTGCACAAAAGTATGTGCAAATAGCATTGTTGTATAGTCACTTTTGTGCCCATTATTTCTATATTTTTGTCGGTATCTTGGGCTGTTGCTTTTGGGTTTCCTGCGACCTTTAAATTTTCTTCTTCCCTTGAGATGAACAAGAGTGTAGGAAAATTGGTCCGGAAAAACATTAAACTATTTTATTAATTTCTGGAAATTACAACTTGAACAGAAATCACCGTAACAGTTTTTTTTTTTTTTTTCAAATGTAACTGATTAATCAATACAGACATCAAAAAGATTCTACAAAACAATAGATTAACAAGTAGTCACAGTTGTCGGATCAAAAACAAAAAAAAAAGTAGTCACAGTTGTCCGAAAAAGTACCGGACTGAGAGTCAAAAATCCGAATAAAAATTCAACCAAATTTGTCTAAAAAATCAAAACCATGTACTGATCAATAAAGGGCAAAATTAGTCAAACTAGTCACAACTTAAATACTTGGTCCAACTACTGCCACAGAGGAAAAGACAAATATCACTCTTTGCAAAACTGTCCGTGACGATTTCAAAAAGATCCAAAACTGGTTTTCCAGAACAGAGCACTGGTAGGCCAAAAACTAATACGAAAACCCGTCGCCAAAAAAAAAAAAAAAAAAATCGCTGCCTATGCAACCTGAACAGAAATTACATTAAACAAAATTACAGAATATGAAACTTAAACATAAACTGTAAGTAAAGGAACAAGCATATGCAAACCGAGACCCATTTTATACAACGGTGCCTTTAAGAAAAATTTGCTACCTCACCGGTGCTGGAGATTGTGTCGGTATTTGTCTTTCAGGATTGACTCGGTTACCACTCAGCCACCGGAGCACTGCCGTAGACTGTCTGTCGAACAAACTTGTGTGTTGTAACCTCTCTCTCAAAGAACAAGTATCGCAGAAGTAAAAGAGAACTCTAGATTTCAGTGTGTTGAAACGAAAGGCAGAAGTCCCCTTTTATAGTTGAAGGAGGAGCCAATACATTCAATATGGGGTATTGAATTCTACAAATTCAATTCTGGAGAATAAAAATCGATATTCATTAATCTAGAATTGAAGTGGGTAATTATTTTGGTAATCAACCAGCATTGACCAGGTCAGCCGTGCTCAGCTGTTGGTCCGAATGCCAAACGGGTCCGACCCGTATCCGAAGCCCACAAACCGATGGGTTCTAAACAGATTAGAGACGGCCCAAAACCCACCAGCCAATCCCAAGCTTGGTCCAGTCTTACGGGTTGCGGGCCTCACGGCCCTAGTCAGAGTCTGGGTGGGCGGCTGTAATGCGCGCTTGTGATCTTTGGGTTAAAATACAAAGCCCACGTAGCATACGTGGAAAATTTAGGTACCGTCAAAGATCCGGCCCTTGAAGGCATTTTTTCCACTTATATACCCATCACCGGTTTTTCGGTTTTTCCTCAAACCAATGTGGGACTAGGTGACTTTTCACCTTCTCAACTTACCCATTTTAAGAGAATTTCTCATTCGTCTTATAATGGAATTTGTTCATCCACTTGGGCTCACCTCATGTGGGTCCCACCATATTTTCTTTGGTAAATTCCATTTTTCCAGCACAGAGGACATAGGGGCAATAGGAGGCAGTTTTTTCCACCGGATTTATAACTTAGCTTTGATTTATAAGCTTTCTTCTTCTTTCTTAAAAAACGCTGCAACTGGGATCCATCTTGTGTTATGCAGCTGTGTACACATGATATAGTTGACACTGATATATGGCTTTGCCCTGTATATCAATTCATGAAGTAGTTGACACTGATATATGGCTTTGCCCTGTATATCAATTTCAAATACTCAATTTCCGAATCTCATGTTTTTCTTGTTTCTCTATATGTCCATTGCAGTGTGGATTTTTCTGATGCTGCATAGGCGTATGCTGCCGAAGTTTCTGAATTCAAGGAAAAGATTTGTGGAAGGCTCACGCATCAGGCACTTCCAATATATGCTAATATAACTTGGACTGAAAGTCATAGCCAATCTTTCATGTATAATGTAAGCACATCGATTTGCCTTCATAATTCTATGCAACATTAATTGTGATTGTACACTGTAAGGGTGATTATCATTGGATGCATGTTATTCTTTCGGACTGGGTTGCAAATAGCTTCAGCGACAATTCACATTGATAACTGAACGAAAAAAAGGAACTGAGATTAAGAGATCCGTACTGTTAACTTGGATCGAAAACTTGTAAATCACATAAGACTTACATGTACGATTGAAGCGCAACGGAATTAATATGCTTCAAACTTTTCACGATATGAGGCTCGCTCTACAAGCACCGATTACGTTCACGAACACCGTCTTCTCTTCGCGTCGGGTAATGGAGACTACTAGAATCTGCTCTTAATATCCACACCGCAAATCCTAGGGTTCTTAGATGGAAACCCTAGAGAGAGAAGATATTTCGCAGAAGAATATTTTCCAGAGGAGAAGGAGAGATGAAATTCTAACTCTTTGTAATTGTATGTATCTCCAAATATCTGCAGGACTATATTTATAGATTAAAGTCCTAGAGTTCAAAGTCTCCTAATAGATGTAGGTGATCTATTATCTTTAAACTCTCCTAACAGATAGAGATTAGGAGTTTGTCTCATCCTTCTAACCAACTCAATCACATAACCCATGTGGACGACCCATGTGGGTTGGGTTCAGTCCGAACTGACCCATTTTTCTAACATCTCCCACTCGTACACATTGGGCTTTAAGGAAAAACATCTCATTCATGTCAATCTTATCAATTCTCTCTTCATACAGGAAATGAGGCGTGCGACCGACGAGAAAGAAACAAGCAAAATAGGAGTACCATATTAAGCTTCCATCAAACTAACATGGCACATCACTCCACAAGATCTCGTCATTTCCCTAGACAAATCTAGCCACATTGGATCGAGCATTTCCAATCCCTCTTGAGTCCCAGCTCAAAGCTATGCTCAACCCCCTTACGTTGGCGTGCTTCAAATTTCAAAATTATTTTTCATTTTGATATACTATATATGAAAAGATAATAACTTGTGCCGGCACAAAGCACAACCAACCGCATAAACGAATGTGATACTAGAAAGTCTTCCTCGAGCCCTCATGTCAATCCATGTTAACCTTGCTGCTTTCCCAGTCATGCTCCATGGGACCCTGACATTTCGTGGCCTTAGGTAGTCAAGCTAGAGTAACAACACAAAGTCTCTACTTCATGACATAGTCTCAAGTCAAGGGTAACAAGTAGTCATATAAATGACTCTTAGAGCCCACACAGTGATAGGAAAGGGATCTACACTATCACTTCTCTAAGTATGGTCGACAACAGGACATGTGGTATGATTCACATGCTACAGTGGAGTAATCCATAAAGATTGTATCACTCCCAAAAACACCGTACAGACTTAAGTACAGTCGCTACTAAAAGCGCCTTACTCGAGACTCTCAAATTTGTTGCATGCACTGCGCCCTATCTAGGTCTCCATTTGGCTCAATCAAAGGCTACACAGACTCTGTGTTCGGTCAAGAGTGACCTCATCTTGGTCCAACCAAGGCGACAATACTCTAAACTCAGCATCATATAAAGAGTATAATTATGTCTCATCTTGCTCGCCCATCCGCGCCAAGGTAAGTTACCTTGTGAGATGGTCAACCCTATGCCTTTTGACACACAATTGTAAGTGCATAACAATTTAAATGTAACATGATTTTTATTATCACAATCAACTCGAATATAAAAATCAGTGTATAAACAATAAATATCCGAAGGTGTCTCAATAAAGCATAAACAACTCAAATCCTACGAAGTCCCAGACTACTAACATGGCTCTGAAAGATATCCCTCGCTATAGGCTTAGTCAAGGGATCAGCAACCATACTGATCGTGGATATATGCTTTAAGACCACCTCTTCTTGCGCAACTATGTCTCGAATGTCGTGAAACCGAATATCAATGTGTTTGGATTTTCCATGATATTTGGGATCCTTAGTATAAGCAAGAGCCGCCGTACTATAATAATATAGAGTCATAGGCCCACTAGACTTAGGTCCTATGTCAAGGCACTATAAGAATCTCCTCAACCAAACAGCCTTTAAGACCTATTTATTGCCAATGGTCTTGTGCCCAAGCAGAAGATCAACCAACTCCCACACCTGATATTTGCCCATAGAACTAAACTCATCCTCCATAGCAGCTAGTCATTTCTTACAAGCAGGTGAAGACAAAGCCTCATTATACGAACTAGGCTTATCTTCCTCTTGAGTAGCACACATGAACGATTCCCCTTCAATCTCAAAACGACGATGAGGAATACTTTCACGATGGCTCCTATGTGGTGGAGGATCTTGAGAATCAATAGTCTAGTGGAGTACTCCCACTACGAGGCAAGCTACTCCACTGTTCTCGGCGACCAAAGGATGAGGATTTAAACTCCCACCCTCGCTGAGAACAGGTGTAACTTCCTCTGATTCATACATCTCATAAAGATTAAGATCTCCCCGCACATCTTCTCTGCTTGGAAACTCATGTTTGAATGTACTAGCTCTAGTAGACTTGTAGCTCTCACTTCCTTACAGAATAGTTTTGCTTATAGCCTTTCCTGCCTGACATATCATTTCACAGAACTAGAAATAACATCATCATCATGAAAAACCATAAATGCCTTCTTATTTAAACCATCCAAATCCAAAACATAGAAACCATTAGAAATAGATCCATGTCCAAACGACTTATTACCTAGGTAGATTAAAAAACCATCTCTGTTGAAATTAAAGGAAAATCCTAACTCAACTAAAGTTATAACTGGTATCAAGTTACATCGAACTCTAGGCGCATAAAGTACATCATAGAGAATAAGTGTGAGACCACTTTGCAACTTCAGCTGATAAGCACCAACTCCTAGCCAATCCTCGGCTGAACTATTCCCCATAAATACACTCTAGCTACCAACATGAATCCTGCGATACTTGATAAATCCTCCTCGTTCTCGTGCTACATGTTTTGTCGCTCCTGTGTCAACAATCCAATTAGGATCAGTATGAGCAACCAATACATGAGAGCAAACTAAGCAATCTATGCGAGATATAGGGTAAGATGGTACCTTCTTCGGCTTAGTGCAATCACGAGCGAAGTGTCCAATCTTCTGACAGTTGTAGCAAGTGACTTTGGATTCATCCTTCTTTCCTCTGCAGCGCTTAACATGTTCTTTTGGCGCATTATCTCTAGCTTCTCCATGCTTAGCTTTGCCACCTTGCCGTCTGCGCTTAGACCCAATTGTCTTGCGCTGGTCAGGTTCAACCACGAGAACCTCATTGCCTTGCTTTGCATCTTAGTGCTCGGCTTCAAGCTCAAGATGACACTTCAAATCATTAAAGGCTTTAACCATTTCATTGTGTGTCATTGTGAGTTTGAAATGGTCCCATGTCTCACCAGGCAAAGACCTAAGCACAGCGAGAATCTGATGCTCATCAGTCAGAACGTTATCGGCAGTCCTAAGGTCGCGTATCATAGCCAACATAACCCTCAAATGTTCAGGCATGGAATGTTGGGGGTTCATTTTATAACTGTCGAACTTCAATGTTAACGCGCGCAACCTTGTTGCCGCTGTGCCGCCAAAAGCAATTTTCAATTGGTTCCACATTTCTTGGGCCGTAGCGCAGTTTTCAAACTCGCCAATGAGATCATTATGCATGCTGGCTAGCATAGTAAAGCGCGCACAACGGTCTTTCTTGACCCAATTTTGATAAGTTTTCATGTTTCGGCAGTGGTCCCCTCTTTGGGGACAATCATGGTATTGGTCAAGATTTCAAGTATTTCTTGCTCATTAAGGAGATACTAAATTTTCTTATGCCAAATGTCATAGTTTTTCCAATCCAGTTTCTCTCCCTTAACATGATCAGCAACAATAGTCTTTGAGGCCATTTCACTACATTTATTTGCGCATTGGAAATATTTGGCACATTACAATAATGTTATCTTTAAACCCTATTACGCAAATAATGATTTTAACCATGAATAGAGATCGAAAATCTGCAATGCTCGTAGTCATCACTCCAACACATGGTGTAGATCATTATTTCTTAATCAATTTTTAGACAAAATTTCCAATGAATCAATATAACAGTAAGAGGATGGGACTAGTTATTTTAAGTCCCTAATTAATATTTTATGCAAGAATGGGAGGCAAAAATATTATACAAACATAAGTGCAAAAATTCACCCCCTTACAAATAAAAAACAAATAAGGGTGTTGCACTTATTCCATATAATAAATTTGTCTCCGGTCTCTATCATCAATGAGAGCCCATCTCCACACGCATACAAATATTAATCCCTTCAATTGACCATCCATGCCAACATGCAACAACACATAATGGGTAAAGGTATGGATGGTTCCACCTCACTCTCCCTCTAAGAAAATGGGTGAAGTCCCATTATTAATGGTACAATTGATTGCGCCATAACACAGCAATAAACAATCAATATATGATAAACTTAATTACATCGGGATCGCTAAATATTTTCCAGAAAAGAAAATAGATATAGTAGGATATAGATTCTAATCCATATCAATCCAAAACGATGATAAGGGAAAATCAGTCCGCAATCCCTGCCTTCTAACTTGGTTTCACCAAATCACAAAAAAAAAAAAAAAAAAATTTGGGGTGTTTCGGTCCAAAAATAGTTACCAAAGCCAAATTTTTTATTTTGTAACTTGATAGAGAAAAACTAATTCATCAAATAGTGGTTTAACTCTATGATCCCAGCAAGTTTGTTCCAAAACAATTTTTATTTTACAAAGGTACTTGAAAAACAGAACCGTAACCCTTTTTTTTTAAACAAACAGAGTCCATTCAAGTCCATTGAAAAGTTTTTGTTTTCCTAAGAAGGAAATTAAATCAAGCCACATGGGAAAAAGAATATACTCAAGATTAAAACCCCGTTTGGCAGAAGACTAAAGAGACAAAATATAGTCCATTAATAATAGGAGCATAACAGCGCTCCCTCCAATTCTGTGATTCGCTGCCGCTCCACGTCGGCGCACCCACAACCGAGAATAACAATTCTTAATCCAATGGACTCCATTAATTGTGACATAACACCAAGCCAAGGCAAAACCGCATTAGATTTATTCTCACTATACAGCATCTTCCTCATTTTTCTTTAATAAAAACCGAATATCATTAATATGGAAAATATTTGTAGTCGAAACATAAAACTTCAAAAACGTAGGTGATCATGCGAGAGCGAGCCGTAATGGCTCTAATACCAATGTTAAGACTTACACGTACGATTGAAGCGCAGCGGAATTAATATACTTCAAGCTTTTCACGATCTGAAGCTCGCTCTACAAGCACCGATTACGTTCACGAACACCGTCTTCTCTTCGCGTTGGGTAGAGGAGACTACTAGAGTTTGCTCTTAATATCCACACCGCAAATCCTAGGGTTCTTAGATAGAAACCATAGAGAGAGAAGATATTTTACAGGGGAATATTTTCTAGAGGAGAAGGAGAGATAGAAGTCTAACTCTTTGTAATTGTATGTATCTCCAAATATCTGCAGAACTATATTTATAGATTAAAGTCCTAGAGTTCACACTACAACACGAAAGGGTTATAGCGAGGAAATTTGGTGAGGAAAACGAATTTCGTCGCTAAAAGTACATTATCTGCGAGGAAATAGATTTCCTCGCCAAAAGACCGTTTCTAGCGAGGAAAACAGATATCCTCGCCAAAAGCTTACATTTTGCGAGGAAATTTAATTTTCCTCGCCAAATGTAAGCTTTTGGCGAGGAAATTAGATTTTCTCGCCTTTTTTACGACTTATTAATTTATATATATATATATATATAATTATTAATTATGTTCATATGTATAATTGTAATATCACAATGGTCAGACATAATCAACTACATAGATCAATACCATTATCAAATTTATTAAAATAAAAAAGTAATAAACGGGAAAAAATAGTTTCCTTGTCAATCGCATTGAATTGGTGAAAAAATCTCATATTTGTCACTTTTCTTATTCTAATTAGCAATGAAAGATATCTTGAAGTGTAGGTATTGAGGATTTATTCCATGGTAATGAAAAACTCAAAAAAAGATAATAAAGTTAAAAACATGTTGAAGTGATGTCGTATTGAAAATATCTCCAAGTTAATTAGATTATCACAAATCTATTTTCAAAACATCTAAATAAAATACACTATTTCACAAAAAAAAAATACACTATTTCATATCTATTGTGCATTCATGCTGTAAAGAATTTTTTGTGTGAACCGTTATTGATTTTTATTTAAACCAACTTAGGTGATTCTAATGGCATTCATCTATAAATAGATAAATATGTTAAACATTAATTTCAAATCCAATTTTGTAAGTATTATACATATTTTTATATATACATATACATATTGTGTGTGTGTGAGAGAGAGATATTGGGTAATTTAAAATTTTAAAAAATTCATTAAAGATGAAAAAAATTTAAAAAGTATTGCCTTTAGTGCTTTTAAGATGATCTAATCTAACTATTTACAAATTTTGTTCATATTATTATAGCAATGATGAAAAAGAACTTTAAAAAATAATTATGAATCTATAATTCCCTTTTTATTTGGTAAAAAGAAGAATGTCAAACTCACTCTTAAAATTAAAAAATAACAGTGATGAAATTCATAATCTGATATTAAAATATATCTCAAGCTAGCTTATGACGACAAAAATCTCATTCCATAAAAGCTAAGGATAATTCCATCAAAAAATTAGAAAAATAACACATATTATTAGTACTTCAAAAGTTGTTGTCGGATACGAATATAACATGTTTCAACAAAAAAAATTGTTGTGCTAGCAAAAAATTAAATTTGTTCAAATAAATTTTAGACATTATAAGAGTACAAAAAGTTGAAAACCCAAATTAATATTGAAGAAACTAATTTGGAAAGGTGAAAGTGATGCAAAAACATAATATATAAAAAAAAGTTCACAATTTCACTCAGAAGTGCAAAGTGGTGTGGTGGATAGATGTTAGGTGTCCTATGCAAGAGATCCAAGGTTCAAGTGGTGGGAGTGGCAAAAAACGCGGAGAGATTGTTTACTTTTCGGATTTATTTTAGCGAGGAAAGTTTTCCTCGCTAATTATTGTTGGTAATAGTAAATTCACAACCTTTAGCGACGAAAAATTTCCTCGCAATTGTGTCGGAATAGGAGAGGAAATTTTTTTTCCTCGCTAAAGCCTTTTGCGACAACGTTTTAGTGAGGAAACTAGCGAGGAAATTTTTCCTCGCTAATACGTTTTGCGAGGAAATTAGGTGCTTTAGCGAGGAAACTAAATCCTCGCTATAGCCCTTTCGTGTCAAAGTCTCCTAATAGATGTAGGTGATCTATTATCTTTGAACTCTCCTAACAGATAGAGATTAGGAGTCTGTCTCATCCTTCTAACCAACTCAATCACATAACCCACATGGACGACCCATGTGAGTTGGGTCCGGTCCGAACCGACCCATGTGAGTTGGGTCCGGTCCGAACCGACCCATTTTTCTAACATCAGTGGAGAAGCTTGGCAGAGATAAAAGGAAAGATTATAGATTTTGGGAGTTATTAAACATGAAGCACTCAAATAGTTCATCTTTATTCTCTGCCTCACATGTTTTTATGCTCTTGCAAATTAAACATTCTCCTACAGTTCTCAGCAGACTTTGTTTTCGGGCTTTTCCATCACAATAGTCAGTCAAGTACTGAATGGGAAGAATTTAGTGGCCAGATTAGTTTATTCTTATTATTATCATTCCAAAAAAATAAAGGCAAAAGAAAGCATATTATTGAAGATAGATACAACGATCACTAAACGTCGCGCTCTCCATCATCGACTCTAAGAATGGTGCTGTTTCTTGTGTTATCTTTCTGGTCTTGTCTTTTCAGGTCTTGAAGGGGGTTTTGCACTCTTGTGGAGCTTATTCTTTTGCTGATCCGTGGAGCTTAATCCTCCGCGTGCGGCCAAATCAAAACTCCATCCAAGTGTTGAACCATTAATCTATCCCCGGACCCCGCATGCTGCTACCAGCTGAGGCTTTGGATGTTTGAAGCTATGAGTCATTTAAGTGGTTTCCTCTACTTTGATGAGCTTCTGGTTCTAATGCTTTAGTGTAGAGCGTCAAATCACTTTGTTTTGTACGCTCTTTTATTTTGAGCTAGCCTTCTCGTTTTCTTTCCTTTGCTTTTGGACAGTATGTTGGAAAAAACTTCTAAAAACTTATTTAAAGTAGTTTATTAGTACCATGTCAATTTCATTTGTAACTATCGGTCACTTTTATTGGGGCTTTTAAGGGCATATTATATGGAATGATTAATGTCATTCTTGATTGGTTTTAATATAAAAAGGTGGCTAGGTGTGGGAGCAGAGGAGATGAGAAAAAGCTTTTGGTCGTATATACGGAGATTATATGATACATGTGTTTTGCTACATACAACTTAGTATTTTGAGCATAGGTTCGGGCAATTCTTGATTCACGGGAAAAGTTTTACCTGCACACAAAGCTTTCGAGGATCGTTTTATCTTGGGAGAGAAATGTCACACAACTCGGTGCAAGAGGGGACATATCTTCACTTAAGTCAGCGCTTTACGCGTGACTTGATCGATAAGTTTTTTTTCTGTTCTTCTATATCTCTAATTAAAATATTATTTCAACATCTTATTGTGTTTGTGGCTGTCTCCATTTATTTATGTTTACAGAATTTCTTGCAATATTTCCTACACAGTATGCACAACAAACCTGTTAACTCTTTATGCTTCTTGTGTTTATAAAATAATTTGCCACCAAATTTTGTACTTTGTACTGTAGATTCATTGTATCCTCGTGTCTTCGGTGAATTGAGTAGCTACGTCCTCTCTATTTTCTGTTTTATGTCGGAGTATGTTATTTCTACCCTCCAAATCCTTTCCCTTTTTATTTTGTGGTATGTTGTTTTCAATTCCAACAAGTGTTGTTAGTAGGGGCGGCTCTACCTTATATGGGTTCAAAATATGCGCTAAAATTTTGTAATTTATTGCATGAAATTTGATTTTTCTTCAATATTGTCTGTACTGAATTACTCTTACGAGCCAAAGTAAATAAAAATTTACTTAAATTTGCGAATAAGTAGATGATATAGCTCAACAATACAAAATATACTAGGCCCATTAAATTTTCAACCAAAATAAATATGTTGGTTATATTTAGGCTTTCTATACATAACACCGCTGAACAAAAATCTTGGAGCCTCGCCTGGTTGTCAATTGAACTGTCCAATCATATATATGCTTAAATTTCTTCTTTTGTAGTCAACATTTGGTCATAGTCGAACACTGGCTCTTAGAGTTCAATTACAAATATTTGACTACACACTCTCTTTTACGTGAGTAGGTGAACACAATGGGATAAGTTATTTTGTCACACAAACCAAAAAATCGTTTACATGTATAGTGTTATTCCTATGTTGATTGAGGAAATTTACAAAATTGTGCACAGGTGAAAGTGGAAGTGGATGGTGGCAGTATCATTTCTACAAAAATGGGAAAAATTCAAAATACCCCCCAACCTATACACCCAAATTCAATTAGACTCCCAACCTTTTTAAAACTTCAATTTTACTCCCAACGTTATATTCCGTTAATCAAAATGCCCCCTTCCGTCCAAATTACTAACGGATTCCGTTAAAGGCTCCGTTAAATAGTATTCGGATTGAATTTTGATGATCCGAGCCGCTCAATGTGTTCAAATAGTGATTTTAAGGGTACTCGTGAAAAATCAGCAAAAAAAAATGATTGGAAGGGCTTCATCTGAACAGTTTTTTATTTTATGGTTCAATAAAAAACTGTTCAGATGAATCCCTTCCGATCATTTTTTTTTGCTGATTTCTTGCGAGTACCCTTAAAATCACATTCTAATCACATTGAGCGGCTCGGATCATCGAAATTCGATCCGAAAAGGGGGGGTACAGACCGAAGCAAAATCCGGACGTCCGTACTTGAATAAAATCCGGATCGATCCACACCTCCCCTTTTCCGATCGAATTTTGATGATCTGAGCCGCTCAATGTGTTTAAAATGCAATTTTAAGGGTACTTGAAAGAAATCAACAAAAAAAATGACCGGGAATGGCTTCATCTGAACAGTTTTTTATTAAATAGTTCAATAAAAAACTATTCAGATGAAGCCCTTCCCGGTCATTTTTTTGTTGATTTCTTGCAAGTACCCTTAAAATCACGTTTTAAACACATTGAGCGGCTTGGATCATCAAAATTCGATCCGAATACTATTTAACGGAGCCTTTAACGGAATCCGTTAGTAATTTGGACGGAAGGGGGCATTTTGATTAACGGAATATAACGTTGGGAGTAAAATTGAAGTTTTTAAAAGGTTGGGAGTCTAATTGAATTTGGGTGTATAGGTTGGGGGGTATTTTGAATTTTTCCCAAAATAAATTATCCCAATTTGGAGGAAAAGAAATAGAAAAAGGTTATTTGTGCACGAACGGTGCTTATTATATATGCTTGGAATTCCTCCCGGTCCAATTTTATGATTTGGTTATTCATTTGTTTTTCTCGTCCAGCTGCAAACAGCTTGTTTGCAGCTTTGCAACTACTCTGTATATTTCTCATTAGGGGTGTAAACGAGTCGAGCCGAACTGAATATTGGCATGTTCGAGCTCGGCTCGATCAGAATTCGTCTGGCTCGAGCTCAGCTCAAATTCAAATCGAGCCGGAAAATCTCGGCTCGAGCTTGGCTCGACAAGAATGTACAAAGCTCGAGCTCGGCTCGTTAGTATTCGGTCTGGAATAAACGAGCCAGCTCGGCTCGAATTCGAGCTCGAATTCGTCAACTTTTCAGCCTTAATATTGAAAATTGGTTAAATGAGCCGAGTCGAACCGAATATTGGCATGTTTGAGCCGAGCCGAGACGAACCTATTCGCGAACCTATATATTGGCATGTTCGAGCCGAGACGAACCTGTTCGCAAACCTATTCGAGCCAAGCCCTGCTAGGTTCGAGTTCGGCTCGTTTATCAAACGAGCCACAAAATCAAGCTCGAGCTCGGCCGAACTCACGAGCTGTTCAGCTCATTTACAACCCTATTTCTCATGTAATAGAAGGAGAATGTGTTTCAAGCTTAGGGTTGGGCCATGATATATGAGTGAGTACCCTGTGCTGTTACAGCAGCCGCTAGTGGGCTGGGCCATAATAGCATCCCAATCAACCAAAAAACCATGTTAAATGTCACAGTTTCTCATTGGGTTCAAGAGTTAATATTTGGGCCAATTTACGTGCAAATTCACAAATACCTTTTCTGGTCCGGTCCAAGGCACCTAGGAAATCATTATAACCAAACCCAAATCTAACCTGAGAGAGGGAAAGATGGATAGCGCAAGCAAAAAGAGGAGAAAGCAGGATAGCGAGAGAGAAGAAGAACAAGAGTGGACGTGGGAAGATGAAGAAAGCAGGTGACGGCAACGTACGGAAGGTCCCGCGAGGTCTTCTACTTTGATACCAGTCGTCATTCCGAGGAGGGTTGGATTTGAGGCCCTGATATGCGCACCGGAAGGTCCCGCAGTAGAGCTGTAGCTGTCCAAGGCAAGATTTATGCCATGTTTGGATGAGTTTTGAAATTTTTTGAGTTTGATTTTTGGCATAATGAGTGGAGAGAGATAGAGAGAGAAATGAGAATAATAATTGAAGAGTGAAGAGAGAAATGAGAGTAATTATTAGAAGTATGGGATAATGAGTGTTTTTTGAATTGGAAATTTTTTTTCAAATAGCAAACCAAACAAAGCATTACGTTTTCGGGGGCTTTGATTGCTGCGAGGACGACAACGAGGAGGATGATAAAAACAATAATAATGGACGCCCTTGGGCTGAGGTTCTTAACACCGCTAGGAACAACAGCTAGCAAATGGGAGCCTTTACCTCCACCCCTGAGCATTATCATATCCTCTACGACGGTGTGGACAAAGTACTTGGTGTTGGAAATTTACGGAATTTCGGGTGTATGGAACCGGGATTTTGGAGGGTCTTCCGAGGCAACCAGTCTCGGGTTCGTTGAACCTGGACGCAATCAATAGACGTATTGATTGTGGAAAATCTGTAACTCCCGTAACCTTCCTCATGATGGTGATTTAATCCCGTAACCTCCCCTCCCTCTTCATGGCAGAATTGAATTTCGAAATTCATTGGCTGAATTTACTATGGGAGTTATCAGCTTGGGCATTTCCTATAAATTGGAGCATCCCGTTTTGTACAATCACAGCAAAATCAGAGCACTCAAAACATTCTGGAAATTCGTTCTTGAGAGAGAGAGAGAGGCAGGCGGTAGTCAGTTCGCCAAGGCAGTCGACGGCGGTGTTCCGGCGGCTTGCGGTCTAGCCGAGCCAACCCTGGGAGAAAGGCGCCGACGCAACCTACAACACCCACGGTAGGCGGCGAACGTTTCTTAAGGAGACCGTGGTACCACACGGGACTCGGTTCCATCCTACAAAATCTGTTTGTATCTCGTTTTGTATTCTGTTATTCCATTTACATGTTGTAATTCGTTATGAATTTGTAATTGTTACATTATGAATGAAACTATTTTCTGGATTCTCTATGTATGCCGAAAGTTTTTCCAACACTTGGCTCACCCGTCGCAGTCTATGGCGGTCCTTCCGAACCGAAGATCTTGGTGGCCTGGTGCGACTGTGTTTATCACGTGAATTCCGAAACTTGGGAAGAATTCCAGGGCCTCCCGCGTCCCTGGAATTCCCACTCGACTCCTCCCCATTTAACCAGCAATTTGATTGCCGTGGGCAACTCGCTGTATTGAACGTCCAGGGGTCTCCTCCAAACCTTCGACTTGAGCACCAAGGAGTTCGATGGGGGCATCAGTGGAGGGTTTCTCCACTTCGAAGTACCAAGATATGATGCGATCATGCGTGACGAGCCTGCTTTGCTTCATTTAGGCAGAGATAGCTTCTGTTTTCTCACGCTCAAAGAACTCGATCCCGATCCCGTTCTCCCCAGACCTGGTCTCACCAGGACTCGCATCATCAAGTTCCGAGATCCCAATCTTTCCGAGTTGGGCGTGAAGTTGGCTTCAAGGCTTCCGTTGTGTGTCACGGAGCTTATTTCGTTGACCACCTGCTAGACACGGGTGACGCCTTCGTCCTTTAAGTTCACACCCTATCGTATCTTGCCTTTCATACCGCATTTTCCTTGTGTATTTGATTTGAACCGTTAACTTGAGAACTCAGCCTTTCATCTATGGACACCCATCAACTTCCTCAACAGTGATAGCATAAGTACACAATACTCGTATTTAATTATTTTACTAATACATAAAAGCTCCTCAATATGTAGGATTAGATGGCCTTACAAACAGTACATATAAAACCGAATTTGCCATCCTCATGCTTATTTATAGTGTTCAATAGCTAAAGCTTAAGGTAATATCCAAATTGCGTTTGGTTTTTGTTTGATGATTCTTGTTGAATTATGATCTCTTTTCCTCAAGCACCTTTTCCAAGAAAATACCATTCAACTCACCATTAATAGGGAAGAAAAATGGAAAAAAAAAATCGAAATGGTCCCTGTAGTTAAATGTTTGTTTCAACTTGGTCCATGTAGTTATAATTGGCTCTATTTACACTTTGTACTTTTCATTTTGTTTTAATTTGGTCCAATTGCTAACTGCCATTAGTTACCCATTAGTCCTTTTAAATAAAGACAAAAATAAGCCAATAAGCTAATTTTTTCGTCTTTTTAAAAAAATTGGATTTCGATGGTAATTTTTTACTTTTTAGGTTCCTCTCATCATGACGAAACAATAATCTCCGAAAAATTGACAAAAAACTAACAAATACGAAAAAAAAATTGAATAAGGATAAAAAAAATAAGTCACTTGGCTTATTTAGCCGAGCAACCCTTGAGTTTATGTAATATTCCGACTTTTGAACATGGTTCTTTATCATGTTGTGACTTTTGGATCTATATCATATTGTAACTTTTGGACATATATCTATATGCATTTTCAGTATTATGTAGAAAAATAACGCATCTCAGTATTTGTCTACAAGTTGAACAGGTAGACAATACCAGTGGTTATGTTGTCTCATGGCTGATCATGAAAATGTTGAATTGGAGAGCAACATTTTGTAGAAAATTATAACCAAATTTCTGCTCAGGTGCCTGCTTATTAATGGAGAATAGAAGAATGAGTTATGTTTTGATTCAGAGGTATATTAGGTAGGCTTGTGCAAAAAACCCGCAGACCCGACCCGACCCGAAGGGTCTCGGGCGGGGGTCAAACCATGGGCCGAACATGTGGTTCGGATGAGTATGAGTTCATTTTCTGTTAAAAAACAGATTTTGGTTCGGGGTCCGGATTTGTGCATTTCTGATCCGCCCCGTCCCGACCAATTCATAAAGATTAATTTGGTTTTTGATCAGACCCGACATAAAGAATCGGGCTCACGGGCGGTTCTTACCCCTTTTCGGTTCAGTTTGCGGGCCTAAAACATTTGTTACCCCGACATGTCGGGTCGGGGGTCAAACCCGGCCCGCCCAACCGATGCACACCCCTAATATTAGGGCAAGAGGGGAATGAGAGAATTACTGTTTTAACCCCAAAAAAGGGGGCCATTTGATTTTGCCGTTAAAAGGACTTACGGCGGACTAACGGCGGCTAGTAATTGGACCAAGTTGAAACAAAATAGAAAGTACAGAGTGTCAATCGAGCCAATTACAACAATAGGGACCAAGTTGACACAAACACTTAACTACAATGACCATTTCAGTTTTTTTCCCAAGAAAAATTAATAGAGAAGAAAAATAGTAGTAGTCACACAATGTTGAACATGGATCGTTGGGCTAACGAGGAACGGGGATGGAAACGTGACACGCCACACGTCCTAACTAGTGGTATGATAGGTGTAGGCTTTTAGAAGTTTTATTGATTGCAAAATTAGAGAAGTGCTTCTTTCAAGCAACAAAATCCAGTAAAATCAAGATCACTTCCCGATAATTGTATGCAGAACACATTTCTAGGACCACAGTAACCAATCTTTAACATCTTCTCTTGCCATAGTTTATCTCACTCAAAAGAGAAACAGAAGAACGCTTTTCAGTGAAATGTTTCAACAACGTAAAAGTATAGGTGTGGAGAAGCTATTGAAAGACATACAACTTATACGAAGAACTGACTTACTAAAGGGCAAATTCTTGATGGGGGTCCCCACTATGTTGGTGGTCCTGTAATCAAGTGTTAAGCCCCCCAGACATACATTGTTCTAAGGGGTGAACTCTCACTTGTGTGCCAATTAGGGTGAAATCCTATAACGTACCCTTTGAACTTGGAGGACAAGGGCTCAGGTTATGAGGCTAGCCGCTTGTGTTATTGGTACCCTTCTGTATTAATTCTGTAACATAATGAATACCATTCCGAAGTACGATAACCCTTGCTACAGCGCGTTTTGAAGTTCAAGAACATAAGAAAATCACGAAATCTTTTATAATCCATTTTGGCTATAGAGATTGCCATGAGAATAGAGTAGAAGTGCCGGGGAAGGCTAAAAACTGTTACCAAAACGGCTTAACTCTAGGTCAGGTATAATAAAGGCAATTTGTCTATTGTCCAGTCTTCATCAAGTCAAAAGGTCGAGAGTCTTGAGACCATGAATTGAATTCTTGACAGGTAATGATCCTCATTGTAATTAATATTGTGCCTTACAATTGAAGAAGTTCGGTATTTACTTTAATAATTGTGGCTCTTAATCTTTGCTCTGTCTAAGCTTGCTCAATCTGCGGTGTTAATATATTTGGAGCTTGCTTAATCGGTTGCAATCATTGTTTATTTATTAATCTTTTCTCAAAATTAACTTCTAATATTATATTTGAGATACTCAATTCACTTCCCTCTTGGGTTGCTATTTGGACCAACAGTACCACGTGTGTTAGCTACAGATTTGAAAGTGGGAAGAGAAGCGAGAGAAGAAAAATAGTTTATTCTTGTAGTCCAATCTAATATCAAAACAAAAGCAATATTACATAGAATAAATAAAGGAAAACCAAACAACAATAACGACGACAACCTCTCACACTTGCCAATGTTGTGTTTGGCTACTGGCGCATCTGGGTTTAGGACCGATCACTCAATTAATATTGCCCAACAAATGATTTAGCATCATAAGGCGTTCCCTTCCAAGCTTTGACAAGAAGAAAAAGAAGAAGAAGGGAACTATCGTTTTTCCCTTGGCGATATTTTCCATTGAAAACATCGCAAGCCTACAGTAATAAACTAGCACCGCACAAAGAGTGGATGCTGTCACATGCATCGCACTGTAACCAATCCACGGTGATATGAGGTAAAATGAAGTCCCATAGCTTGCCATCGTATATAAAAGGGCCAAATGCAACTGGGAGGACAAACATTATCATCACCGCCGAGAGAACAAAGGCAGCTGTGTTAAATGCGTAAAAAAGGGCGAAGGCTTTCCCATATTCCAAATGTTTTCCACCAAACAGAAGTCGTTTGGCAGGATTGTCAGAGGGAAGGGATAAGATGGCGTTAAAAAAACTGGTGTTAGCAACAAATAGGTTATTGGTGGACGTAACCGTGGCGTTGAAATTACCGCCATCTGTAAAGAGGTTGAAGTCACCACCGCGTACCCCTCCTGGGGGGCTAAGTACACTTGTGAAGGTCGCCGTTGCAATTAGCACAGCTACCACCAGTCCGATGTTACGCAACTCCACTGTCATTGATCTATCCATAAAATACTTCATTTTATAGAGTACTTCCAAACATCGCTCGGGTGAATTCAAAAATTTAGCAAGAGCATAGTCAATTTCATCACAGGATGAATTTTCTAAAGCTATCGCCGATAATAAATTCACCATCTGCATAAGGCACACAAACAAATAATCAGCAATTTATTAAGGTAATGAATCCCTTCTTTTTATAGATTTGGAAGCCTAAGCGATGGAGTTAACTTATTAACATAACGAATTTCTTTGTAGAGATTTGGAAGCCTGAACAATGGAGTAAAGTGGTTAGCTCTTTTAAACACCAAATACAGATAGACTATTATCCCATCACTGTGTCAAAAGCGTCTTTCTCCTCACTCACAACCATGCACATGGAAGTTCCCATTTTTCGTATTTTCCCAAGAAAATTTCTCAAAAACTACCGGCTGTCCGTGTATATAATATAAGGCACATAAAATTCCAATATTCTTGCAAATTACTTGGTAGGATATACGGTTATATAATCAAAAGAGTTCAATCAGAGGGATAGACCCCATACCCGTGAATTTTTCTCCGCTAAATCCAACGCAGTTTTCTCTTTGACATCTTTGTTGGCCAGCAATCTTCTCTTGTTGATCCTTCGAATAAGTCCCAATATGATTCCTACAGCACTTTTATTCTTGGTTCTCACGGCGATATGCAGAGCAGTCTCATCTTGATTTGTCAGGTCCTCAATTGAATTCGGGCAAGCAAATAGGAAATCTGCCAAAGTATTAACCCGATGATCATCCAGTTCTCTTTGTTGTTGATCGGCATTAACGAGATGATCATCCAGTACTCTTTGTTGTTGATCGGCATTGATGTATTCTTTTTTGGCAATGAAATGCAAAGGAGTCTCCCCTTGCTTTCCTTTGACCCGTATGAGCTCATTGTCCAACTTTATGAGTCGTTTTACCGTATCAAACTTGTGATTTATCAAAGCCAGGTGCAAGGAGCTTAGCCCATCTGGGTTCAGCTTCCTACCAAATGATGGCTTCAATCTCAAGATTTCTACAGCGAAATCAACGAAAGGTATAGCATCTATACAATCCAAAACATTACGGTCCTCCTTAATTGAATCGTACAAGCCATTGATATCTCCTGTTTCAGCAGCCGCCTTCATTATCCGTGCCATTTGCGCCCAGTCGAGCTCAAACTGTTATGGTTCCGAACAGAGGTGACGCTAAAGCACAATGAGGGGGAGGAAAGTTTTTTTTTTTTTTTTTTCCGGTGAAGGGGGGTGCAGATGGGGTGGGTGGGTGGGGAGGAAATGTTTGACCCAGCTCATTATTTTAGTCAACCACAACGAGTGGAGGAAAATCGAGGAAACTTTATCTTTCCAACAGAAAGTCTACAGTTACCGATTAGGAAATCCCGATCGGAATCCTGACGCCCTGCCAGGCATGCTCCGGCCACTAGAAAGTCGATCCGAATCGTCCAAAAATTTAAAAAAAAAAAAACCAAGTGGGCCTATGCAAGAATAAATGGCATCCAACGTGTGTAAGTGGCCGATCCAAGCACTCCATTTTTTTCCGATCCAAACACTCCATTTTTGCCCGATCCAATCACAAAAATGGAGTGCTTGGATCGGCCACTTACACATGTTGGATGCCGTTTATTCTCCTGTGGGCCCACTTGATTTTTTTTTTTAGAATTTTTGGACGATTTGGATCGGCCGTCCGATGGCCGGAGCATACCCTGCGAGACGTCGGGATTTCGATCGGGATTTCCCGATCGATAATTGTAGGCTTGCCCATCTTTCAAAAGGAGAGCCTCTTTCCTCCCGACCCTACGACCTTTCCCCCCTTGAGCTTCCTGCCCTTCCTTTTTCGTTTTTTTTTCCTTTTTTATTTTGACTAGTTTTTTTTTTTGTTTTACTTTTAAAAGTAAATAATTACTGTTTTATTTTTTTTACTTTTATTAGTTTTTTAATACTTTTAAAAGACTTTAATTACTATTTTAGTTTTTTTTTTAACTTTTACTAGTTTTTTTTGTTTTCTTTTAAAAGACTTTAATTACTGTTTTTGTTTTTGTTAACTTTTACTAGTTTGTTTTATTTTACTTTTATTAGTTTTATGTTTTACTTTTAAAAGACTTTTTACTATAATTTTAATTAATAAATGAACAATTAAAACATAATATGTACTAATTTCGTCGAAGAGTGAAAATACATGAAAATTCAATTTCGAATCAATGTTTCCACTAAATTCTGCTCTTGTCCTTCTTAGTCTTATATCCATTATTTCTTTCCACAAATTAATTCTTGTTGCATAACGAGCAGTCCATCTTTTAGCTTGGTTTGATGCATTGTTCCACCACCATGTTGGGAAGAGTGGCACAGAGTAACGAGGCTGCAAATAAAGTTGCACAAAGCACAAAGTGATTGTTCCCAACACAGGCAAATGGGAGCCTCTAACTCCACACCCTGTTCTTTATCATATCCTCTACAACGGTGTGGACAAAGGACTTGGCTCACCCGTCGCCGTCTACGGTAGTCCTTCTGAACCGAAGATCTTGTTGGCCTGGTGCGACTGTGTTTATCACGTGAATTCCGAAACTTGGGAAGAATTCTGGGCCCTCCTACGTCCCCGGAATTCCCACTTGACTCCTCCCGATTTAACCAGCAATTTGATTGCTGTGGGCAACTTGCTGTATTGGACGTCCAGGGGACTCCTCCAAACCTTCGACATGAGCACCGAGGAGTTCGATGGGGGCATCAGTGGAGGGTTTCTCCACTTCGAAGTACCAAGATATGATGCGTGACGAACCTGCTTTGCTCCATTTGGGCGGAGATAGCTTCTGTTTTCTCACGCTCGAAGAACGCGATCCCGATCCCGATCCCGATCCCGATCCCGTTCTCCCCGGACTTGGTCGCACCAGGACTCGCATCATCAAGTTCCGAGATCCCAATCTCCCCGGGGGTGGTCGCACCAAGATTCGCTTCTCCAAGTTCCGAGATGAGCGTGAAGGCGACTTCAAGGCTTCTGTTGTGTGTCGCGGAGCTTATTTCGTTGATCACCTACTAGACACGGGTGATGCCTTCGTCCTTTAAGTTCACACCCTATCGTATATCTTGCTTTTCATACCGCATTTTCCTTGTGTATTTGATTTGAAACTGTTAACTTGAGAACTCAGCCTTTCATCTATGGACACCGATCAACTTCCTCAACAATGATAGCATAAGTACACAATACTCGTATTTAATTATTTTACTAATACATAAAGCTCCTCAATGTGTAGGATAAGATGGCCTTACAAACAGTACATAAAGCTCCTCAATGTATTACACGGTCTATATATGATGGAATTTGAATTCATTGCTTTAGATAAGGCAATTGAATAAGCAGAATGGCTATGGCAGTTTCTAGAAGATGTTCCAAAATGGTTGAAACATGTGCTAACAATTTGCGTTTATTGCGATAGTCAATTAGCAATTGGAAGGGCATAGTATAATATTTATGATGGTAAGTCTAGACATAATATCATTAGACAACTGCTCTTAACTGGGATTGTTACTATTGACTATGTGAAGTCAAATGACAATATTGTGGATCCGCTAACCAAAGGGTTTAACGAGGAGGTAGTTGAGAAAGTATCGAAGGGAATGGGGCTAAAGCCTACTACGCTCGTATCACCGTGAAAGAAACCCAACCTAGCTGACTGGAGATCCCAAGATCTAGATTCAGTGGGACAACCTACTTGCGAGTAATGGAGAACAATCACTATAGAGACATGTTCTCTTGCTCATTCCTATGGTGTGAAACAGTGATGCCTGCAAATGGAAACAGGTTAAACGTTGCTTTTCATGACTCTTATGTGCTGGAATGTCGAGTGGGATATAGCAGGATACCCTTTATAGAAGGTCACCTATGTGAGTATAAAGTGTGGCCGCTTCTTTGAAAATTTAGAAAAGCAAAATTCTCGAGAACAATACTTGCAGAACCAGAAAGAGGTGTCATAGCCAAATGAACTCAACAGTGAGAACTGAACTGTGTTAGGAGAAGTATTGTGTGATGCATGTTGTCTCAGTTTACACAAATGACAGAATAGTTCAAGACATCATGTTCACTGGTAAGGCAGTAAATCCGATAAGTATTCGCAAAGGAAGATTCAAGGCCAAAAGCTACCTAACCTATGCGAAAATTTTCCATTGTACTCTCTTGTCAGTTTTGTCTTCCGAGTCGGTTTCTACCAATTTCATTCATGTGGGGGATTGTTGGAAAATGGAATTTTACCAAAGAGAATTTGGTGGGACTCGCCACGTGAGGTCGGCCCAACAACAGTGAACAAATTCCACTAAAAGATGAATGAGAAATTGTCTCATTATGGGAATTGAAAAAGCCAAATGACATGCGTGTGCGCCATCACCAAACACCTAAATTAGAACGGGGCCAGAGCTCAAAATTCATGGGCCCGCGACCTGTGGTTCAAGGTCTGTGGTCTATAGTTTATAGTCTATAGTCTAATCTAGATTGGTTTGGAATTGATTGTGCATTATTGGGTATGAATTATTCGCGTTTGGATAGTCCAGTTACAGAATCAGTTGTGCGCAATTGATTAATTCTAGGTTGAATGCCCAGAATAAAACCCACGATTTGATTATGGAATCAATTGCTGGATTAATGACTGTAGCAGTTTTTCTCCAGAAATTGAATTCTGAAATATTCTATTGGCCCTATTGAATGGGCAGACTCCCCTATTGAATTCTTGTATTCAATGAGAAGACTCGTTCTCGATTATATAAACGAGATCAGTTCCTTTGTTTCATACACAAAAAATCGAGAGCTCTTCATCTGCAATATTGTTCTTCTTTCCGAGAGAGAGAGAGAGAGAGGGTACAGACACAAGTTCGCTCGACGGACAGTCTACGGCGGTGCTTCGATGGTTGAGTGGGAACAGAGTCAACCTTTAGAGACAAACACCGACACAACCTCCAGTACCGGTGAGGCGGCGAATTTGTCTTAAGGCCACCGTTGAACGAAACAAGTCTCGGTTTGCAAATTCTTGTTCCCTACTTACAATTTATATTTTTGTTTCATATTCTGTAATTCAAATTCATGTAATATTCTGTTCAATTGTAAATTTCCAGAAATTAATAAAATCGATTACTGTTTTCTGCACTATTTTTTCTACATAATTTTGGAGTAGATAGGAAATGACCCCATCAAAATATAGCTGGACACCATTAATGTAGGATGCAAAACACTTGATAATTATACCATTACGAAAACCAACCACCAATTTTCTGCCTTGCTTGTCTCTCTCTCTAAAAGTTTTATTTAGGTATGTATAAGTGATGTAATAGTACGTTGGACTCAAATTACAATCTGATTAATAAAGAGGACATTAAATGTTGAATGGACGGGTGGAATGCTGCACTACCTCTCTGCAGTACACCCATGCACTGCAAGTCCCTTGATTCGTTCTTATAGTATTGTATTGATTTGAGCAACATTCATTGACTATAAATTCGAGCCACGGGCTGGAATGAGTTTTCATGGGTTTTTACTTGAATTTGAGTTTTAAAATGGCAAAGGTAGGAGAGGCTTTTATATGATCTTTTAGCGTTGGTTTGTTTTATTGAGGTAAAATACATGGATACAATTTTGAATAGAAATCAGTCATAATGCAAAATTCATCTTTATTAGTCCCATTCAAGAAATTATGCAAAGAAAAGTCATATTAATTTGAACGACTTTTCTCGACTCTTGAACTTAAAGGAAACATCTCAACTTTTAATTTTGTAAATGACTCCATACTTACAAAATCTTAAGAGTTGGCACTGCTTTATAGCAGTAAAGGTTACGTATAATCAAAAGAGTGCAATCAAGAGGGATAGACCCCATACCTCGAGCTGCGAATTTTTCACAGCTAAATGCAAAGCAGTGTTCCCTTGTCATCATTGTTGGCCATCAATCTTTTCTCGTCAATCCTACGAATAAGTCCCAATATGATTTCTACAGCACTTTTATTCTTGGTTTTCGCGGCAATATGCAGAGCAGTCTCATTTTGATTTGACAGGTCCACAATTGAATTCGGACAAGCAAATAGGAAATCTGCCAAAGTATTAACGCGATGATCATCTAGTTCTCTTTGTTGTTGATCCAGTACATTTTGTTGTTGAATATCGGCATTAACGCGATGATCATCCAGTACTCTTTGTTGTTGATCGGCATTGATGTCTTCTTTTTTGGCAATGAAATGCAAAGGAGTCTCCCCTTGCTTTCCTTTGACCCGTATGAGCTCCTTGTCCAACTTTATGAGTCGTTTTACCGTCTCAAACTTGTGATTTATCAAGGCCAGGTGCAAGGAGCTTAGCCCATCTGGGTTCAGCTTCCTACCAAATGATGGCTTCAATCTCAAGATTTCTACAGCGAAATCAGTATGTCCTGCTGAGGCGGCTGTATGTAGAGGAGTATCAACGAAAGGTATAGCATCTATACAATCCAAAACATTAGGGTCGTCCTTAATTGAATCGTACAAGCCATTGATATCTCCTGTTTTTATTCTTGTGGCTAATTTTAAATAAAAGTAACTTTGAAAGCTAAATAATAGGCTATCATATTTTAAAAATTAACACATATGGAAAATATATTTTATCTAATGCAAAACCTTAACATGAAATGAAAAAATTGATTTGCAATTCCCTATTCAATTTGCTATATTCTGAATGGTCATGCAAATCCCTCATTTAAATTGACATTCTCTGATAATCAACCGTACAAATGAAGTTTAAAAAATAAGTAGATGATAACTAAAAAATAAATATTAAACAAATGTGCTTAATTAGTTGTCAATGCAAAAACTCATTGAAAATTAGTTAGTATAAAACAAAATTGAAGACTAATGACAATATAAATAAATACTTCCAAAAAAAATAAACTACCAATCTTTTTCCACAACAATTATCTCAGAGAGCACTATAGTGTCGAAATTGTTGTTAGTCACGTAATCACAAGTGTCTTTCTAAAAACCTAATTCGTATTTTTTTGGTATTGGCATCATTCACTTTTTCTTACCTGCCAATTATTTTGACCCCACAGTGGAGAAAACTTTTTCCGTGACGCAAAATCCTATGTTTTTTGTCAGATCACTTTTGCAAGAAAGTAAATCTTGCAGGAAAACTTAAAAACATGTTTCCCACTACTTTTCTACCAACTGAACACTACAAAAGTTATGGAAAAGTTAATTTTTCCATCCTTTCTTGTACTTTCTTAGCAACTGAACGGGGCTGTAGGTGGTGTTCCACTTTTCAAAGAAATACTTTTTTTTTCAAACGAATGTAATTTAAAACTCAAATATAATGAAAATGAAAAAATAATTTCAATTTTTTTGCACCGTTTAAAAGATCTTAATGAGATCTATCAAACAAGATCCATATTGGTAGAAAAATTATTTGTGTAAACACATAATTTTTGAACTTGAAATTACCTTCTCCTTTAAAAAGGATTCGAGAAGAGCATTATTAGTTAATAATATTATACAAAGACTGATGCAGGGAAGCGTGTTGAAAAAGAAAAAACGCGTAACAAAAACAATCAAAAACAAATATGAATTAGAATTACTTCCTCTACGAACACACAATTATAAAAATACTTCTCAAATTTTCATTAATCATTTGATTTTCCCTAAGACTTGCAACTTATTTTGTAATAGCACAAACCCAACACACTAGGAAATACTAAAAACAAGGAAAGTGTTAGATTTCTTGAACGGTTCCCATCTAAAATCAATTAGCAATAGGTGCAGTAACCCTACACACTAGTAAATCTAATATGGTATCAGAACTACATTTTGAGTGGCCTCACCTCCTGTGAAAAAGTCTCTATCATCTCTGTCACCCGAGTCAATCACTCAACTCCTGGTCTGTCACCTCCACGTGCATCCGAGTTGCACGTGAAGGGGAGTGTTAGACTTGTCTCACATCGCTCATTGAAGCCACCCAAACTTGGTAAATAAAATCTAGAGGCTCCACCTATTGCCAATTGATTTTAGGTTGAAATCCTCGAATAAATCTAATAGAAACAATAAAATTAGAAACTAACAATTCTTTGTGACCAAGCAAAAATTAAAAGGAAACTAAATTTATTAGAGAATTAGGAAACTAATTACTCTAGGATACTTCTTTTCCTAATTTGAAGATTCCTAGCAAAATATTGAAATAAAATATTATAATTTTTTAAATAAAATATTGTTTCAAAATAATAAATTGAAATTCCTATATTTATAAATTATTGGCTTACATCATTCTCCCCGGCTTGATGAAACTCGTCCTTAAGTTTATATGTTGAGTTCGTTGAAACTTGTTAGCATCGATCTTGTACTTTAAATTTATTTTCCCAAGTCAAAATTATAAACAATACTCTAAAAATAATAAATTAATTCCTGTCAGAGAACAAAATCTATCATGCTCCAGAATCGAAAGCCACGGACAAGATCCTACAAAGTCTTCATAAGGTTTTCAAAAAGGATCCTGATTTTTGAAGTTGCCAAAAAAAGAGGTTTTCTTCATGTTCATGTGCACTTATGGTGGGAATTATCACCTATGATGATAAGTTGGCTTCAGCTTTTGTTTTTAATGTGAAGTGCTTCATTCCTCTTTCAGCAAGAGAACTACTATTATCTTCGGAGAAATCTATTATTAACACGGAAGGTAACTTTAGAACTGGCAAGACTTTCTCCTCATCGGCAACTTTGTCCAAAAAAGAAAGGTTTTTTTTTGTCAAAAATAGGCGGTTTACTCCAATTCACAATTAGATCTGAAATAGATTTTGATGTGAATGGCCACTCAATGGTAGCTTAATTCATCCACCTTTGTCCTCCCCCTCGACTGATGGTTATCAGTCAAAGATTTGGTAATAGAAATGTCATCCAACATCTCCTGCTCTTTCGAAAATCGAGGTTGAACCAAACAAGGGCGAGGTGGGTTTCCACAAACAGACAAGGCAACAATCTGATCGGTTAGCATCCAAACACCTCCTCCATCCGCTTCTCTCAAGTTGTGGAAATCTCTCCTCCATTCGTGCTTCTCTTGAAGCTTTACCTCGTTCATACACATCTTCGGCAACAACATAATGCCTATAACGAACTTGTCGTGCCATGATCCATAATCAAGCACAAAACTCTAATACCAACTGATGCAGAGAAGCGTGTTGAAAGAGAAGAAACGTGTAATAAGGACTATCACGAACAAGTATGAACTAGAGGTATTTTTTCTGCGAACACATGCATAATTATGAGAAAACTTCTCAAATTTTCATTAATCAATCATAAACAACTGATTTGCCTTAAGGCTTACAACTTAATTTATAACAGAAGAAACCCTGCACACTAAGAAATAAAAACAAGGAAACAATAAAATTAGAAACTAACAATTCTTTGTGATCAAGCAAAAATTAAAAGGAAACTAAATCTACTAGAGAATTAGGAAACTAATTACTCAAGGATACTTAGTTTCCTAATTCAAAGATTCCTAGCAAAATATTGAAATAAAAATATACTAATTTTTTTAATAAAATATTTTTTGAAAATAATAAATTGAAATTCCTATATTTGTAAAGGGAGGGGTTCCACTCACACCCATTTTGACACCCAATCTCAGCCATTCATTTCAATGGCTGAGATCAAAACCCACTCTCTCCTCCCTCTCCCCTCCTCACCCTATCTCTTCTCCCTCCCTCTTTCCCCCAACACACCCCCACCTTCCCAGAACCCATTCTGCCAGGCGACCCATTTCTCGGCCGGCGACCCATTGCCGGCTGGCGACCCATTTCCCGGAGACCCATTTTCCGGCGACCCATTCTCCGGCACCTCATTCTCCGGCGACCCATTTACCAGCACCCAATTTCCCGGCGATCTCCTTCTCCTCCTCTTCTCTTCTCTCCTCACCTTGAGGTGAACAAGCTGGTTGTATTCTATTTTTTTTTTTGATTTAGAAGCCACGTCAAAACCAGAAGGATTGATATTGTTTCCATTAGAACATTACTAACCCTGGGTTGCTGGAGCACTAAATTCTAGCAACCCAATTTTTTAATATAAAACTCAGTAAAATACTCCATATGCCAATAAACTACATATAATCCCAATAAAGTATATCATATTTCAATAAATTACACCATACGACAATCGGCAAGTTCAAGAAAAATTGGGAAAAAAAAAGCCCCTAATTTATCTAAGGGACACAGAGTGAGAAATAGAGTAGCCCCTGTTTTAAGGAAGAAGAATACCCAAGTCCGGAGCACTAATTCGATGTCCAACAGTGCTGGATGAATTTTTACCACTGCTTTCGTGGCTTTGCACGTGGAAGAGAGAGGGATGGAGGAGTGGATATGGAGGGAGAGAGAGAAAGAGTCTCGTCGGAGAAGTGGATCCTCGCCGGAGATGGGTGCGCCGGAGCTGGAGTCTCGCCGGAGATGGAGGTGACTGAGATGGAGGGGCGAAGGGAGACGGCGTCGGTTTTTACAAGGAGGGAGGGATAACGACGTCGATAGTTTACAGAGAAAGGGATGTGATAGGGTGAGGAGGGGAGAGGGAGGAGAGAGTGGGTTTTGTTCTCAACCATTGAAATGAATGGTTGAGATTGGGTGTCAAAATAGGTGTTAAAATGGGTGTGAGTAGAACCCCTCCCATTTGTAAATTATTGGCTTACATCAAAGACCAAAGTCCAAATCTTCGGCTACTCATTATTTCAGTCGCTCCGTGCTGATTTTAACGGCACTTTCTAATTTGGAGATGGCTTCTTAACATTTCTTTGGCAAATGGTGGGTTCAATTCAATGTTCACTAGATAGACGTCTCGAATTTGCTGTTTGGATTTCCTTTGGTGAGATTAAGGATAGTGATGAGATTAAGAATAGTGATAATGTCAAAATTGTGTTTGTTTGTACTAAAACTCCAATGTATAAAAGTACTGTACATTGCATATAATACAAGCTTTTTATGTATCAGAGTTTTGGCACTAATAAAAACAGTTTTATATTATCATTTCCCGAGATTAATTACCATTGATGACCACGGTTCGCATAATTACATGGCTCGAGAATTTTGATCATATAAAACTGTTTTTATTAGTGTATGGTCTAGATGTATAAATTCTCTCTTTAGAGCATCCACAGTGGAATAAGCAAAACAAAAAGTTGTTAAAATTAACAATATTTGTTCAAAAAAGTGCTCACATTGGAATAACCAAACTTAACAACCTCTTAGCAACTCATCAAATTTTGGCTTTTGAATAATTAAAACTAGCAACCTTTAGCCAATAACCAAATTTAGTGATCCATATATCTTCTCAATCAAGTACACCTATCATTATACAAAAATCTCTCTCTCTCTCTCTCAACAATGTTTTCAAAAAATAATTATAAAAAACTATTCTTACTATTCTTTTCAGAAACTTTTTCTAAAAAAAAAACTGTCTTTCTATAAACTCTTTTTTTAAATTTTTTTTATAATGACTGTTTCTTCAATTTTTTTAAAACTTTTTTTTAAAAAAAAATTGTATTTACACAAAGATGTTTTATTACACATTCTTTTTCATTAACTATTTTTTTATCTAACTGTTTTTAACTTAAACTGATTTTTTTTCTTCCAAAAACTGTTTAATTAACTTTATTTTTTCAAAAACAAATATTTTTTATAAAAACTGTTTTTAACATAAACTAGTTTATCAAAAACTAGTTTTTCAAAAGATTTTCGTGAAATGAAGGGGAAAAATTTAGAGAAAACTCATGGAAGGAAACAATGATCCCATTAGTTTTGATTATGAGCAAAAAATAACCAATGTGAGACTTGATATTGCTAACTTTAACAACTTCTAAATGGATAATCAAAATCTGATGTGGCATGTTTTGATTATTCACTTTTGCTTATTCCACTGTGGATGCTCTTGGTAGTTCCATCTATGTCGACCGGGTCCATAGTTCGTCCGACCAAGTCCGCGCACACTAAAATATAAAATACTAATTTAGTCGGATCAAGTCCGGCCTACGTAATTTTTCCAATAAAGTTTAATTTTACTTTGTGCCCCGGTTATTTTTTCACTTGGCCGTAGCTTCATACCAATGGGTTCCACTTTTAATCATAAATAAAGATTACAATTTAAGTTCTTTTTTCAAAAGTTCTTTTTCTTCAATTTTCAAACTCAAATATAATGAAAATGAAAATGAAAAATAATTTTTTAATTTTTTTTGCACCGTATAAAAGATTTCAATGAAATCTATCAAACAAGATCCATATTGGTAGAAAAATTATTTGCGTAAACACATAATTTTTGAGTGTGAAATTATCTTCTTTTTCTAGAAGTTCCTTTTTTACGAAACCGGAACACCCTCAACAGTTTAACATTGTCAAAGAAAATGAAAATATACAGTACGCCTTTGAACATTGCCTCTCTTTTTTTTATGGAAAAATGAGAAAGAACATGTTCTTTCCAAATTTCTTTTCCCTACTCTCTTTTTTTCTTTGGAACAACAAAAATAATTTTATTAATCTTTGGAAACAAATTATAAAGATTAAAAGGATCCTAAGCATAAGACATCACAACGGCAAAGAGAAAACCAAAAAAAGGCAACCCCTCACACTAACAATTATATATGCCGCCAAGACCCAAAAAGGAAATAACAACCCAAGATTGGTAAGAAGCCAACCAAGACTCCCAAATCCTCACAAAAAAATGAAAGATGTTACGTACACTACCATCCATCCACTACATCATCCACTACATTTTTTGTGGAGCTCATCCTGGGTCCCAAAAAAATATAGAAAAATGTCCATAAATTTTAGAATAATATTTTATAGGGCCCTGTAAAAAATCAACTCCAACGAATATCGAAAAGTATTATTTCTTGATTTGTAAAGCAGAAACTGCTCAACTGTACAGTTTTGCGACTATAAATCAAGAAATAATACTTTTCGATATCCGTTGGAGCTGATTTTTTACAGGGCCCCATAATATATTATTTTAAAATTTATGAACATTTTTATGTATTTTTTTGGGATCCTGAATGAGCCCCACAAAAGATGTAGTGGATGGTGTAGTGGTTGGAGGTAGTGTACCTAGACTTATTGCAAAAAAATATAATTAACTCCCAACCACCCCACCCAAAACTCACAAAAACCGGACCCCTTTTCAAGCATCAAGCTAAGGAGCCTGAATATTAGTGTAACGTCCCAGATTTTTGCCCAATTTTTTTTTTATAAGAAACTATTTTTTTTATCAAATAGTCTATAGTAATTGATTATTATTTAAAAAGTGTTATTAGATTAAACCAAAATCTAGATTAAAATTTTTTGTGACTAAAATTAGTTTAGCAAATTTTAATTCAACTTATAACTATAATGACCCGTAATTTTTATAATTAATAATATCATTTAAAGAGTATTATTTGTAATAATAAAATTATCTTAATTATAATTATCTAGTAGATATATACAAATAAAATTAATCTAGTCTTAATTATCTTACTTGTAATTTTTATTAATTACATGCATTCAACTTCTGCCATCTCTCATTCTCCTACTCAATTTCTACTTCCTTCCTTAATGTATCTCGTCTCAAATTCGTCCATTACGAAGCCCGATAGAATACAACTTCTTTAAATTCATTTTTAATCGAAACTCTTCAAAATTCTCCTATATATACCCTAGTATGTCGACCCTAGGGCACACCACGAAATTCCTCACGCTCCTCCGAGTCAAAAACGAGAGAAAACCGTGAGTAAATCGAAGCCCCAATCCATGGAGTTTTAGAGAGAGAAAGTGAGAGAGAGAAAAATGGGTTTTGTACCAAGACTCAACCGAAACCCGAATTGACCATTCCAAACTTTTTCCCCAACCTCAAGCACCCCTAAACATCATCCAATTCGGACCCGAGGCCTCCCGATCGAAGAAACCGAAGTCACCTCCTCCAAAAATTCAAGTTTCGTTTTTTATTCAATTCGATCCAATCGAGGTATTATAATCCATTCCAATCACTTCTCTAAGTATATTAAGTGTTTTTATGCTTAACCCTATGCCCCGAACGAACCCATGCATCGAAACCATCGCGAAAAATGAAGAAAACGGAAACTGCCTTCAACCTTGCGGCCGCAATGTTTGGGCCGCAAGAACCAGGCCGGACTTTGCGGTGGAGGCCCTAGCCGCAACGTTGACCGGTCCAACCTCGCGGTTGGGACTGTTTTGTTCCGAATCGACTTTGCGACCTCCCGAACACCGTTTTCGACCCCCAAACTATTTTTGTTAGACTTTTCACACCTCAAAGATCATAACTTGTTAAGGTCATATTTTTTTTATTTAATTATATATTTATTAAATTATTTATTAGTTATCGTTCAAAGTTTACAAACGAAAATTGATTTCGACCTTCCAACCAACGTTTTAACACTCAAACTAATTTTTTTTAGACTCCTTGTATCTCAAAGATGATAACTTGTTAAATTAAATATTTATTTATTTAATTCACTATTTATTATTATTTTTAAAGTAATTCCAATCAAAATTACTTTACGACCTTATAAACCTTATTATTAATGCCCAAGTAATTTTATTTAGACTTCTTATGTTCCAAAGATGAAACTATGTTAATCTCAACATATTTTTAAATAGTAAATTATTTATTATCTATTTACTTCACTTTCGGTCACTTTAATTAACGTTTTCATGTAAATTAATTCTTCGACCCTCCGAACCCAACTTTTGACATTCAAATGATTGTGTGGGACCTCTAGAACTCTTATTAGGGTCATGTTAATTTTTCTAATATTTTTATCTAATTAATGTAATTAATTAGTGTTTAATAAATCTAATTACTTTGTAATAATTAATAAGCATTTAGAAAATATTCTATTAAAATTTCTATAAAAGTTCTACTTAATTATTGACAACATGGCCATATAGGAATAAGGGCAACGGCCCATTTATTAAAAATTTTGTGATTACATTGCTCGTTATTGTTATAATTATTATTTGGTTTAATTGTATATTGCACCGATATCTGATTCATTGCATTGCTTATTATTTGTTTTAAATTACTATTTGATTTGATTATATACTGCACCGACATTTGATTTGAATGTTAGATTGGACCCTAGAGACATGGGGTGGTATACGAATAGATTTCATCTAGACGGTACTAAATTGATGGAAAAATGGTAAAGTGTTGAAGTCGTGAGATTGTGAATTTTGTTTTGACAATGGATAAGGGTGACCTGCAGGGCCCAGTGATGATAAAGGTGACCTGCGGGGCCCAGTGATGATATTTTGGTGACCCTAACGTATGGTACGCCATGGAAAGTTCCAAAGGGTAATCGTGCCTTGCAAGGCCAGCAAGGGGGATTCTCCATGACACGGTCATAGTTAGTGGCTTAGGAATGGTGACGACCCTAATGTATGATACGCCATGGAACGTTCCAAAGGGTAATCGTGCCCCCTGTTATGGTCCTAAATGAATTCATACGAGGTACATAACTTAGGTGAATTCATTTAGAACCCCATGTGCAGGACAAGCAATGGGGGGATTTTTCATGACACGATCATAGTTAGCGGTATGGGAGGAAAAGATCTCGTGGATGAGATCTTAGATTTCACATAAGGTTAATGGATAGTAATAATTTGGTTCATGAATGAAATCTCTGCTTGGCTCTTCGATTCAATATTGTTTTGTCTGCTAGCTGTAAAATAAGAGGGGTGGTTGGGTTGGATTATTCTACTGGTTGATTTATCACTCATGGATACGTCTGTATCCTGGCAAATCGTTTGCTTCGGCGATCAATTTGCCAGAGAGCGCAGGATTCAATGAAGGAGATTCGATGATGGTGCAGTTCGACACGAAAGGAATATCAGGAACGAAGATCGAGTAGGCCTGGAATCTGTATTAAGCCTAGAGTCAGCTCTGAAGTTAATGTATTTTGAATCACCAAATCTATCTTGAGTTTGTAATATCTAAACTTTATTTAAAAAATTATATTTATTTAGCAAATTTTCCTAAGATATTATTTTATATTGCTTCCGGAAAGTCGGGGCGTTACAATTAGTCCTTTCATCATTCTCATCTTTCATTGCCATAATTTTGCTTATAACTTCTCATCATCCCCAGTACTCTATACCCACATTCTTAGGGCTTATTTGATAACCTAAATTCAGCACTTAAAACTGAATTAATTAAGTAATAAGTGATTCAGTATGTTTGATAACGGCGTTATACATTGCTTAACAAATTAAGTGCTACTTAAAATGTAGGCTAAAAAGTTGAAAAAAATTAAGTAGCTTTGAGCTACTTAATTTTGGCTAAATTCTATTGCACTTGCATTTAATCACCATATCACCACCACAACCACTCCCACCACCACCACCACTTCGCCACCATCACCATCACCACTACCACCACCATCTCCACCACCACCACTCCTCCACCATCACCATCATTACCACCATTACCACACTGCAACCACCACTACCACAGTGTCACCACCACCACAATGCCACCATTGCACAATTATCACTCCATCGACGTCACTCCCTGTCACCATTACACCATCACTCCACTGCCGACACCACCACTCACTGCCACCATTACATCACCATCACTCCACCACCACCATTACACCACTATCGCCAACTAGCACTCCAATACCGCCGCCGCTGCCACTCCATCACCACCAACACACCACCACCATCACCACAATCACCATTCCACAATTATTATAAGTACATTGTGACCATTAGTAAATTAAAAAAGAATCGGAACTAAAATTATTTCATCATTTTTTTAATTCGGTACTTAATATGTTTACCAAACAACTTTTCAGCTAAAAAAATTCAGCATTCAGCTTTCAGTACTTAATTTTTCACCATTCAGTTTCAGTTTTCAATTTTATCAAACATACCCTTAGTAAGAGATCATACAGCCCCGGCCACACTAAGATGAATCAAGTTTCTATTGTTAATGCCTTCACATGATAGTGCAACTGCTGTTACTGTCGAAAAAGCACACATTTTTGCTTATTTATGTCGCCCCTATTCTTGGATATTTGCTTCTTTTCCCTATTCGCACAATCTTATGCAAACCAAAAAGAAAAGGGAGGTTCAAAGGAAAACTAATAATCACTGTTAACCAACACTGAGGGGGTGTTTCCGGTAGTGAAAAATTTATAAATTTTTATTTGTGGTCGAAAAGTTGTTAAATATTTCCGGTAGTGAATAAGTTGTTAAGAAATGTTAAGTTGTTTCTAGTAGTGAATAAATTGTTGATAGTTTATGAGTAGAGTCACTGTAGAAAAGCATGTTGACAATTTTTTTTGCTAGGGGAACTAGATGATAAATTGTTAAAAGTTTTTTTGTTAGTAAAAACGAAATGATAAAATGAGAATAGAACTTTTCCACGAAGCTAAATTTTACTCCTATATCTTTTGCAGAATCAGTTTTAAAAAAAAAAAATGAGTCCTGTTGACACCGAAAATTGGAGAATGGCAGGAGGAGAGAAACTTTTCCACGAAGCTAAACTGAATACTAGTATTTCTTTCGCAGAATGAGTTTTAAAAAAAAAAAAAAAAGTGAGGCCCCGTTCCAGAACGAAGAAAAAGTCATTATCTTTTAAGAAGGCAATTTCAAGCTCAAAAATTATGGGCTTAGTGAAATCTAAAAATATGCAATATGGATCTTGTTTGAAAGATCTCATTGAGATCTTTTATACGATGCCAAAAAATTAAAAAATTATTTTTCATTTACATTATTTTTTAGTTTGAAAATGTGAAATAAGTTGCTTATTTTTTAAGAAAATTTTTGGAACGGAGCCTCAGTCCAGCTAGAAAAATGGGTCCCATCATTAATTTTTGTTAACTGAACACTCTAAATATTTGCAAAAGTTACCTTTTTCATCCTTTCTTGACATTTGAACGGGGAGAGTGTATTATTTACAGAGGTGCTGTAAACAAGAAAAAGTATTTCTAGTATGCATGGTCCAACCATTGATCCCAAAAAATTTTACAATAAATTGAATAGGTCCCTTGTATAGTTCCCTATCCACGATTCTATGCCCTTGATAATTGCGTCGTTGTTCCTGGGTTGAATTTCTTTTCTTTTTTTTATGAAATTTTTATGTTAATATTTCAATTAATATATGATCTAATCTTCCCGATCACTATTTTTTCTTTTTTCAAAAGTACCATATTTACAACACTAACCAATCACAACAGCCAAAAGTGTTCTGGACGGTCCGGATTTTATTGAAACTTTTTCGGAAAAAAGTTTAACTCTTCCCCGAAAAAGTTTCATTAACATCTTGACCGTCCAAGATACTTTTGGACGATTACGATTAAGTGCCTCCGAAAACAAGATTTTCTCTTGAAGGGGACCTTATTTCAAAAATGATACTCACACAACAATCCAAACACAACACCAAACACAACCTCTCATATATATGTGGGCTCTACACATACTACTCTGTGTGGGCCCCATATGTATGTGAGAAGTTTTGTAAGTTGTTGTATTTGAATCATTGTGTGAGTAGCATTGTTGACCTTATTTTTTGCTCACTCATACTTTTCTCAAGAAAAGGAGAGAGAAAATTCACAGTGGGACTAGGGAGGAAAATGGTTTCAACTTTTAAATTTCAATCTCTTATCTTGTTCTCACTTTTGAGTAGAGGTGTCAAACGGGTCGTGCCGTGCCGGCACGGCCCGTTTAACTCCGTGCTAACCGTGCTTCGTTCCATGCCTTGCCGGTCCGTTTACAGTATTTACTCAAATCGTGTCGTGTCGTGCCGTTTGCCAATCGTGTCATGTCGTGCCGGCCCGTTTTCTTAAATCGTGTCGTGTTGTGCCGACCTGTTTTCTTAAATCGTGTCGTGTCGTGCTGTTTTCAATCTCGTCGTGTCGTGCCGGCCCGTTTTCTTAAATGGTGTCGTGCCGTGCCGTTTTCGATCTTGCCAAGACTTGTCGACTCGTTTACTTAATCGTGTCGGGTCGAACCGTGTCGTTTTAAGTCGTGCCGTTTTAAATAAATTCCTTTCGTATTAAATTACTCTTGCACCATAAATATTTTGATAAGTTTTTTAAATTTTACTCATTAACTTGTAATGTTAAATTTACAAACCAAAGGTCCAAAGCCTATTCACTAACAAAAACAAAGCAAATATTTTTTACCGAAATAAAAATTGGTAATTTTTTAAAGGTAAAAAATTGATTTTTTAAAAACATGATTTTTTTAAGAAATTGTTTTTTTTAAATTAAATATCTTAGATGTTTTTGAAGGTAAACAAATATTTTTTACCGAATAGAAATTGTTTACTTTTTTTTAAATTAAAAAAAGCCATTTGGCTTATTTATTTATTTTTTTGTTTTTCAGTGCCTCATGCCGTGCCCTTTCGTGCCCGTGTCGTGCCGTGTTATGCCCGTACCCGTGCCCAGCTAGAACCGTGTCGTGCCATTCCGTTCCTGTCCACTTTCCGTGCCCGTGCCTGTGTCGTGCCCGTCTATGACCTTGTCATGTCGTGCCGTGCCAGGCCAACTTTCGTGCCGTGCCCGTGCTGTGTCGCCCACTTCCGTGCCTGTGTCGTGCCCCGGGCCCACTAAGACTGTGTCGTGTCGTGCCGTGCCAGGCCAAAACCGTGCCTGTGACATACCGTGCCGCCCCGTGCTCATGTCGTGCCCGTGCCGTGCTGTGCCGGCACGGCCTATTTGACACCTCTACTTTTGAGAAACTCTTTACTTATATAGAAGAGAGAAAATTCATGGTGGGACCGTGGAGGAAAATGGTTTCAACTTTCAAATTCCACTCTCTTATCTTGTTCTCACTTTTGAGAAACTCTCTGCTTTCTTAGCAGAGAGAAAATTCATAGTGGGACCGTGGAGGAAAATGGGTTCAACTTTCAAATTCCACTCTCTTTTACTCTACCTTGTTCTCACTTTTGAAAGAGCAAGGCTACAGTTCCCGACCGGGAACTCCCGACCGAAATCCCGACGCCGCGCCGGGCCCGCTCCGGCCACCGGACGGCTGATCGGAGCAGACCAAAAATTCTAAAAAAAAAAACCAAGTGGGTCCTCGCGGTGTGTATACAAAAAAATGGAGTGTTTGGATCAGCCACCTACACTCATCGGATGCCATTGATTCCCGCGATGACCCACTCGGTTTTTTTTTTAGAATTTTTGGTCTGCTCCGATCAGCCGTCCGGTGGCCGGAGCGGGCCCGGCGCGGCGTCGGGATTTCGGTCAGGAGTTCCCGGTCGGGATTCCTAGACTTTCTGCTTTTGAAAACTTACTCTTTACTTAGGAGAGAGAAAATTCATAGTGGGACCATGGAGGAAAATGGGTTCAACTTTTAAATTTCACTCTCTTTTATCTTGTTCTCACTTTTGAGAACGTACTCTCTACTTTCTTTGTAGTATTTATACTTGAAAAATGTTAAAGATCAATGAATATTCACTACAAGAAGAAATTTGATCAATAACAACGCTTTTTCTACTACGCTTGACAAAAGCGCTATAATAGGAGGTTTGCACCCGAGCTTTTTCTAGCTGCTAGTAGAATGGAGATTTCCCAGCACCCAAAGCAAAAATACTGATATAGGCCGACCGTTTCCCAACACCAAAACAAAAGCGCCGGGACAGACCCCCCATTTACCAGAGCCCAAAACATGCGCTAGAATAGACCCCTATTCACCACAATCACCACCACTTTTGATTTTCTAGAGACCATTTATATACTCTCTCGGTCCCACTTTGTTGTGCCCTTATTCCTTTTTGGGATGTACCAAAATGATGTGCTTGTTTCAAAACTTTTCAATTTTGAATGTCTATATCACCATATTACCCTTCATTTCTCCCTTCCAAATTCAAATTTTGAACTTGATTTGAAAGAAAAATTGAGCAAATTAATGACATCACAAGAAAGTTGACAAAAAGTCTTAAGTTACAAAGTGGTAATGTAGACACCTCAATCCGAACCTCTAAGGTTCTTTAAATCCCCCGACGATGAAATAAAGGAAACAAAAACCTTTAAGAGCTTGAATGTGAACTCCCACCACAAAAAAGCCCTAAAATTCCAAAAAAGCCCAAAAGCCTAGGATTGAACTTGGAATACCGCACGGTACACTTCTACACCACACGGTATAATGAAATTCATTTCACCATGCGAGGTCATGAGTTCCCCCGCACGGCATTTCAAGGAAAAGTTCTGACTGACTCAAAAAACTGTCGGTCACGCTCACTTGAGCCACAGCTAGAAAACAGCTTGGCAGAAAATGCACTTCTAGCCAACCTAGAAGTCTCCTCCCCCATTTGCATTGATAATTCTTTGCTCTTGCTGATAAATACATCCCTCCCCTTAGAGAAAAGGGCCCTTGATCTCTAGAACCCACAGTCCTGACATCCATTACCCCCAAAAGTCTTGAGAAAGTTATGCTAATATTTTCTTAACATTCTCCCTCTCTGTACAAACATTCGGCCCTTCTCCTCCTCTTTTAAAGCTTAGTGCTCTACTAACTTTGGAACTTCACCCTTCCAAAACTCAAAAATCTTATATCATTCACACTCGTCCATACTCATTCATCCTCATTCAAGCTCAAAATCGAAGGTAAAAGCAAGTTTTCTTGGGCCAAGCTCAGCCTTGGCCCTGAGGGGACTTTTTCCAATCATACTTGACCCTTTTGGTTAAGTACTGACTTAAAAACTATTTTCATAAACAAAAACTAGCTACTATACTGGACCCACTAAACCGTGCGGTGTAATGGTACACCACACGATTTAGTGTGGTACCACGCACGGTACTTTAATATATGTAGTTATTTGTTGTTACTATCCCGATCACATCCACTCGCTGTTGGGTTTGCTAATATTGCTCAGATGTTGATACAGGTGTATTTTAGAATGTAGTTATCCAAAAACCATGTCTTTGGCTCATGTTAATGGGTTTTCATGATCATCTATGATGATCAAGTGCATTAAAAAGATGTTTTTGCAAACTTTTTTTTAATAAAGATGATAAGAAAGATGTCTGGGTCTCTGGCCCGTTTCAAAAATACAAAGACATTCTGAAAAGGATGGAGAGTCATACTGTGCAATGTTTTAAGGAACATCATACATTGTAGCTGATACATCGCGCGAACATTTGAGCAATAACAGTGGACCGACAGCAAGGTAGTACATCGCGTAGTATACCAGAAGACTGTGCGAAGAAATAAGGTATATCGTGCAGTGATGTTTATGATCAGGGCAATCTGTTATTCAATCTACAATCTCGTTTGTACATCATCTCTTTATCGTCTATTGTATAGTAAGCACCACGGGCACGCCAACGTGACATATTAAATTCCATATCCCTTTCCCTTATTTGCTTATTAAAAGTTTAATTCTCCAAAAGATATTTAAAGTTTTCTACTTTGAAAATGTTAAGTAGAGACCGGTTCCGATCGGGCGAATGGGGTGCTTTTCAACAAAACCTTTCTCATTTGTAACATGGCCCCCGGACCTAAAATCTCAACGTTTTCGCTAGACCAAAGGCCTTTTACTCAAATCAAAACACTCGATTTCTTAGATTATCCATTTCAAAAATCCGGGTGACGACTCTCGAGCGCACCGGTAGTGGAGCCCACAGGTAAAATTGACACAAAGTCAATGTAATTATGATATTTCCTTAAACTACGTGAAAGTCAAAATAGGCGCAATGAATTGGGACAGATGGAGTATTAAAAATGTGGTTAAAAACATAATTGTTCTAGTTTTAATCCGTTTAAACCTGTGTAAAAATCTTTTTTTTTATCATATTAATATTAAGAGGCATAATTAATTTTGTCTTTAGGACTCTCATAATATAAATGTTCTTTAAGGTCCCAAATAAAGAGCAAATAATTATGACACCTAAAAATAAATATTAATTATGACCTTTTAGAATAATATAATAAAAAAAATAAGATCTTCGAACCATTGCAAACGGATTGAAAATTGAATTACTTAATTTTTTTTAATCATATTTTTTTAATATATAAACGGTCTACAAAAACTACTTGCTTCAATTTTCAAATTGAGTTTGAACAATAACACAAAGGGCTACAACTTTCATGTTTGATTAAAATTTGCTAATTTTTATGTTTAAAGGTTCAAAATGATGTTTGATTCAACTTTAACCGCTAATTTTAATGTTAAAGTTATAACATATATAATAGATATTACAATCATGAATTGGAAAGTATGGTTGGTGTAGTTGGTCGTTGGTTCGTGCGCAAAGGAGCCTTGTTTGCCAAGAGATGCCTGGATTCGAAACTCAGGGGATTCAAGAATGTTGATGAAACCCCATGGAAACGGCTACACCAGCAGCAGCCAAAAAGCCGCCTACGGGTCCATACCAGCCGCGATGTCCCAGCACATTTGAAAAGCGTTGGTATAACCCCTTAGGATCTATAGTAACGATTTTTGATATCTTTAGTAGCACTTTTGGCCGCTATATAGTCCAACTTTCTTGTAGTTATTATCCATGAAAGTGTTTATGAAATATAAATGGATGGCTCAAACACTACAACAAAATGGTCTACCGCGATGAAAACTGGCGACGAAATCCAAAATTCGTCACCAAATGGTACTTTTTGGCGAGAAAATCGGATTTCGTCGTTAAATGGGACTTTTTTCGCGAGGAAATTGAATTTTGTCGCCAAATGATACCTATTGACGGCGGGAAAAAAAAATTTCGTCAAATGGGTCATTTTTGCGAGGAAATTAATTTTCCATCGCCAATTTGACGAGGAAATTAATTTTTCATCGCCAATTGGTACAATTTGTCGACGAAATTAATTTTGTCACCAATTCTTTAAAAAATTTAGAAAAAAATTAAATTTCTTTGAAATAAATAATTCTATTTTCTGTGTATATGGCATATATTTCACACATTGGTTAGTTTGAAAATTCTCAAAAAACGTCTATATATATTTGATTTTGCATAACTATCAACAAAGTGTTGGTTGGCCGAGTGGTAGGAGTCATTGTTCAAGAACCTGTGGGTGTTGAGTTCAAGTCTGTGCAACAGCAAAGTGGAAAAAAATTTCGAGTTTGGGTGTTTTGGCGACGAATTTTTTTCGTAGACCTTTTTTGTTGTAGTGAAAATTCACACTAATGTGAATTTGAGCTATCCATTTATATTTCATGAATAATATTCTTGTACCGTATAAAGCCTCTTTATACTTTGAAAATCACTAGGAAAGTAGCGATCCTTTTCCATTTTCTTTTCCCTACCCTCAAAGTCTTGTGCAAATCCAAAAAAAAAAAAAAGGGAGTCTCAAGAGAAAACTAATAATCACCATTAACCAACAATGATTATTAGTTGATGTAAACAAAACTAAAGATTGATAACAAGATAGAAAATTTACAGTGGTACCATGGAGGAAAATGAGTTCAACTTTCAAGTTTCACTCTCTTGTCTCGTTCTCACTTTTGAGAAGTTACTCTCTACTTTCTTTGGAGTAGTTAGCTTTTGGAAAATGACAAATGGAATACGACAAACTTGCCGCACCAGTCTGGTTCAGCAGCGTGGCACCAGTCTAGTTCAGCCGTGTGGCAGCAGTGTGGTTCAGCCGTGTGTTGAGAACAAACGGAATACGACGAACTCGCCGCAGATCGTGAACGGCCAGGTCATGCATCATTGCCTCGCAAAGCCACGTGGAGCAGTCCCCGTCTGGGCAGTGGAGAAACTTTCAATCGGCGGTTGGCAGTATGGGCATGGAAGCAGTGGTGGCTCCAAAAATTTGTAATAGGGTGCTCAAAAATTACCTTAACTCTACCAGTTGATGTATTAACCAATAATATACGTGCAAAACGTAATGTGTTATCAAAGCCAGGTGCAAGGAGCTTAAGAGCTTAACCCATCTGGGTTTAGCTTGATAGCTTCCTATCTAATGATGGCTTCAATCTCAAGTTTCTATAGCGAAATCAAAATGTCCTGTTGAGGCGGCTGCAGGTAGAGGAGTATCAACAAAAGGTATCGCATGCATCTATACGATCCAAAACATTAGGGACCTCCTTAATTGGCTCGAACCAGCCTAAGATATTAAAGCACAATTACGGGTGTGGGAGGAAAGTTATCACCTTTGTGAAGGAAAATATTATACAAAGACCCAAGTCCTAGCTAGTCGATCTTCAGGCTAGGTAGTCATAATTTTAGTCGATCCCAAATGGTTTTAACTGGCCAGTGTCATCTAGATGGATCGCCTTCGCTGTGATTTCCATTTCAATGACCAGGGTTCACATAATCACATGGCTCGAGACTTTTGATCAATGTGGCAAGAAAGTTACTATATTTGAACTAGCTAGTCATTTTTTATTTTAGTTGTGTTGCATTTGCCCGGCCCACCGAAGGGTTCCGTCGAGTCGTGGGCTCAGCTTCGGGAAACCCAGGCACGAAGGAGGCACGGAAGGGTTCCGTCGGTTCGTGGCTCGGCTTCGGGAAACCAAGGCACGAAGGAGGCACGGAAGGGTTCCGTTGGTTCGTGGGCTCGGCTTCGGGAAGCTTGGCTTCAGGAAACCTAGGCACGAAGGAGCCACGAAAGGGTTCCGTCGATTCGTGGGCTCGGCTTCGGGAAACCAAGGCACGAAGGAGGCACGGAAGAGTTCCGTCAATTCGTGGGCTCTGCTTCGGGAAATCTAGGCACGAAGGAGGCACGGAAGGATTCCGTCGGTTCGTGGGCTCGGCTTCGGGAAACCAAGGCACGAAGGAGGCACGGAAGAGTTCCGTCGGTTCGTGGGCTCAGCTTCGGGAAGCCTAGGCACGAAGGAGGCACGGAAGGATTCCGTCGGTTCGTGGGCTCGGCTTCGGGAAGCACGAAGGAAGCACGGAAGAGTTCCATCTGTTCGTGGGCTCGGCTTCGGGAAGCCTAGGCACGAAGGAGGCACAGAAGGATTCCGTCGTGAAGAATGCCTCTGAGCGATGTGGGAGCTGTTGAAGGGGAGGAGCGAACATCAGATAGAGCGACTAATCCCCAACAGAGTCACCAATTGTGGGGGTTCGGATTTGGATCAATCGGTTCGGGTTCTGCTCTTGGCTCCTTCCTTATAGCTCCGTGTGTCCTCTAACGATCAAGTTAGATCTAGGGAGAAGAAAATAGGTCTCGGGTTAGGGAGAAACAACGTCCTCCCTAATGACTGTTTGGCCATGACGTGAAGAGCGTTGATGGCCTCGGGAAAGAGATAGGCCTTGGGAAGAATATAGACCTTGGGAAGATCATGAACAGTGTTATTTCATGCTTCAAACGACCAAACCGGCATTTTTCACCAATTGTCGGGATCTTGACCGTGGTTCTGGTTAGGTTCCTTCCTCCGTCTGCTATGCGCCTCCGCCTCTCAACCTACAACAAGTCACTAGGGCTGTGGAAGCCCAGTGACCCTCCGACGATCAAGTTAGATGTAAGGAGAGAGGTTTAGGTCTAGGGTTAGGGTAGAATGGCATACCTTTGTAACCGCCTCGGGTGACATCATAGATGACGCACTGGAAAAGGCGGTTACGGAGCACATGGCCAGGTCAACCTTTCGCGAGGATTCTTCTCAATGCTGTGTCACATTAGGTGCAAGAGGCTTGCTCGGGAGCCCTCGGTGTTGTGCTCGGATGTCGGTACGAAGCCTCGGGTACACTCGGTAATATGTCTCTCGAGTCGGTACGGTGCCCTCAGTAATATGTCCTCCGGGTCGGTACGGAGCCTTCGGTAATATGTCTTCGGGGTCGGTACGGAGTCCTTGGTAATGTCCTCGGGGTCGGTACAGAGCCCCATTTATTTGGGCCACTACACAAAACATCAGCGTCTCCTTAATTAATTGACTCGATCGTACCAGCCTAAGATACTAAAGCACAATTACGAGCGTGGGAAGAAAGTTATCACCTTTGTGAAGGAAAATATTATACAAAGACCCAAGTCCTACCTAGTCGATCTTCAGGTAGTCATAATTTTAGTCGATCCCAAATGGTTTTAACTGGCCGGTGTCATCTAGCTAGATGGATCTCCTTAATTCGATGTGATTACCATTTCAATGACCAGGCCGGGTTCACATAATCACATGGCTCGAGACTTTTGATCAATGTGGCAAGAAAGTTACTACTCCGTATATTTTAACTAGCTAGTTATTTTTTATTTTAGTTGTGTTGCATTTGCCCGGCCCACCGATATATGAGAGTTTTAGTACCCAAATGGGAGGTAGAGGTGGAAAAGTTTTCGAGTCTTAAAAATAATGTTTGGTTCACATATGTTTAAGTACTTTTATTGATTTTGGTATTTTGAGGATTCAGGACGTTCATGGTTCGAGAAAACTTTAACTACACAAAAAGCTTTCGAAGATTATTTTATCTTGGGAGTAAAATGTCACACAACTCGGTGCAAGCGGAGACATATCTTCTCTTAAGTTAGCACTTTACGCATGACTCAATCAATAAATTCCCTATTCTCCTATCTCTAACTAAAATATTATTTAAAAAATCTTATTATTTTTTATGGTTGCCTCCATTTTTTTATGTTTACAAAAATTCTAACGATTATTTCCAACATGATCCACATTAAACTAAGGTTGGATGAGCCGTTCCAAAAGAAAGATATACGACATCTCCGAGATCCAAAGCAAGCAAAGAGCTTAATTGAAAAATGTGACAAGAGCTGGTAAATCATGAACCAAACCCAAAATTCATGAGACAGAAATAATACCCTTGAATCAAATCAGTCCAATTGATCTCCGACACTGTAAGATAACATTGCAATCTGATACCTATAGTCCTATTGTTTAAGACTTCTCCAGGAAAAGGTGAAACAATTCTAAACTTGTACGGTAAAGTTGTAATCCTCCAAAATATAGAGCTGTGAGGAAACATAGACTACTACTATCGCTCTACCTTCTACTTCCTTCGCTTTCAGATATACATCGAATTTACACCAAAAAAAAAAAGTATTGCTCCAAAAAATTTGATCAAGTTTCAAAGTTGATGATGATGGACCATTCAACTCTCTCGCTGATAGACTCGGATCGAGTCTAATACCCATGGCAAAGACCCAAAACAAGTAACAATACAAGAAAGAATGCCATCGCAAAAAGTAGATCTTCGCCCTTTCTCCATTTTGAGTATTGTAGGTTCAGCTTCCTTTCGTTCTCTGCTTCCGTAGTCATTGAGTTCGATGAAAAAGGTAAGAACGTTATAAATTCCACAATCAAATCTCGCCGATCATGAAATAGAATGCAAGCCTGCAGCATTTTAGTTAAGAGTGATTGGAAAAAAAAAAAAGCAAATAAGTAAACAATAAATGAAGTAAAAAAAAACAAGTGTACGTCTGAATCTCTGAAGAACTTATTTATGCTTCTTTCAGTTGTGCATGTGTTGGCGATTTATGGAAATACTTACATGCATCCATTTTGTGTTCTTAGAGAAAGAAATTTTATGGTATTCTCCAAAAACATGTTTTCTGTTTGAATTTTCCATGGGCATGTGTGTCGTCTTTTCCTCGCTTTAGGTCCAATCCCTTTAATTAGTTACCCTCGGGTCAATAAAAAGGTAGATTTTTTCCATCTATTCCTTAACCTCACCACCTTCTTTTCCTTTCCAGGGGAAATGCAACCCACAAACAAAGGAATCAAGGGTCTCAAACCTTATTCCAAGGTGAAATCTGTGTGGTACGAAATCAAAAAGGACTGGTTATTGACCTGTAAGATTAGGCTTGGTAACCCATCTACCATACTAAGGGGTGTGTGGGTTAAACAACAGATTATCATGGCCGATAGCAACCATTCTTTTCGTCCCTCTCATTAACCAATGTAAACTTTTGACTCCATACTTTACTACCACCAAAGATATCAGAACAAAAAGAGGGGAAAAATCGATGTTCCTATAAAGGGAAAAACTAGTATCAATCACCAAACTATGAGATATATTCTCCTCCTGTTGCATGTTTTGATTTAAGCTAAAGTTAAGTGTAGCAGGAAAAAGAAAAATTACCATCAGAAAAATACTAAGAGTTTCTAAATAGGCATTATGTAAGGCAAGTCAGTAATTGAGTAAAACCACATAAGATTTCAACAAATGTAACTTTTTCCAATAATATTTTTAATAGAATCAGGATCTTAGATTATAATTCACTGGTCATCTGGACCCTTAGTTTATAATTCACTGTACGTGCAGACCGTCAATCAACTATATATAAATATAAAGCCTACCGCCATAATTTTTCTTAACCTTCATACGTCAAGTCAATAGTGCTATCGAACTATATATGAAATAGTTGGCGTTCATTACCATATACGTTGCAAGGAATCCTCATGAAACAGAGGATCAGTGCAAAAGCTTTAATCACTTCTTAAAGGGCCATTCTAGATACACGCAGAAAGGATTAGAAGTGAGAAGGGTACTGGAACAATTTCCAACACCTCAAGAGGTCCGCCCTGGGCCTTCCCAAGGACGGATAACTAACAATCTTAACTACCACATGCCATACAAATGATACAACAATCCGAACCAGTAACAGTTTGAAGTAAAACTGAAAATGATTGATCGATAAACAAACTACCTCTTTATACGCTTCCAGAACATTCTTATCTTTTCTCATTCTGTTCATAAGGTCTAGAAAGCACTTGTAGCGCCTTCCATCGTGCCCGTATGCTGCCTGCAAAATGCAATATTCTAAATTACAACAGAGTATTGCGAAGAGAAGTACAGAACACTTTCTTCTTTTTTGGGGGGTTTTGTTATTGCTCCTAATGGTGTACCTTGACTTTGTTAACAAATACAATTTCATCATTCTGGTCTTGCACGGGGATCTCATATCCAGCCGGTAAAAAGGTGTTGAAGCCTGCAACAAGTTCTGGGTGCTCTTTGAATAAATCTCTGACTCTTAACTGAAATGCCTGGATATTAGTTCTGCACAACAAAGGTTGGTGCATTACCAAATTGAATCATTATAGAGATCATGTACTGATGGCATCAGATGTATATCAAAAGTTTGGAAGAAGCCAAGTCATATCAACTCTAACATAAGAGATTCACGATTAAACTTTGTGTGGAGATTACTGACTAGTAATTTCAGTCCTACGATGAAGGATAACCTTCCCCTTAGGTGTTGTTGTTTAAGAAACCAAACTCACACATATAGCTATAGCTTATTTAAATAGCACAAGGCAATTGCACAAACAAGGAGACATCTCAATTCTTTGAAGTATGACTGAGAAGATCAAAGCAACTATTTGGTAACAAAAGTCAAATGAAATACAACATTAGTTAAAGAAAAGGAACATTTCATGCAAGCATCAGATAAACCTAACTATGTCCTTGCGCTTCCCATTTTAACCATTTACCCCTGACCCACAAACATGGAACATGAGTTAAAGAAAAGGACAGTGGTTTTCATCTGATGCATTTCCTGATCTGAAACAGGCAGTAGCTCCACAACTCCAGCATCTCAACTTTATCTTCATAGGAGGCCAATTTCCTGAGCTGAAATACACAGTGACTCCATAACTCCAGTACCCCATTATTATTTCAGATTGACCAACTCATTAGCAGGACCGAAAAAAATTAGTGGTAGATACGGTGGGATTCGACACATACAAGCAAAAGAAGTAAAGAACATAGACTTCTACAAATTAGGAGTAAGAGAATAAGAGTCATAACACAATACAAGGCCCTAAAACCAGCTGCTGTCGGTTGTTAATACTTGCTCAATATCAACTTTACTCTTTATTAGATGACAAAAATAAAAAAAAAACTTTACTCTTTGTTAGTCCAAGGAGTAGGGCACCCACAACTGTCCAGGGGAAAATAACTAGTTAAAAATAGCTTTCTCTGTATTCAGCTAGCTGCTTTTTCTATGGTCTCGAGCAAACTCTCTATTTTTTTTTCTATTGTATTAAAATACATTTTATATACATTAATCCTAACTATAGATACAAAGAATGAAGAAGGGGTAAAAATTAGTACTAGCGAGTTTGGTATTCTAGGATTGGTGGAAAAGCTAGACGAATTAGTGGATCTCCAAATCTGATGAGTTCGGTTTCTACCTAATTCCTTTACATAGAGATAGAGAGAGGCGGAAGCCCCCAAGAAGGGCTGTTTTGCTCGAGAGAGAAAGTGATTACGAAATCAAAATATTTATTTGAGTAATTAAATGGGGGATGGAGCTTCATGCTCTGGTGTCCTCTGGTGTGAGAGGTAGCCATGGGAGATTACAAAGAAGAAGAAGAGTACTGTCATGTGTGTAATAGTATTGAAATAATGAATGGTGGGTCTATAGTGCCTTGCCTGATCTAGCGAGGTTCTGTAGCACAAATCAAATTGTTGAGCCATGTGTCGAGCCTGTTATGGTCTTTTTTGGGCTTATCACTAGGTAAAATAGCTAAACATCATGTTTGAAGAGCCTTCTCCACATGCTCTAAATGTTATGGTGTTCATCAGCATATAAACTTGTTTTACTCAAACTAAGAGCCATGGTCTCTTTACCCAAGACCAATGAAACTAATGTCTCATGTTTGATTGGTCAGGATAAGAGTGAGGGAATATGTAATTTCTTGGATGAGTTATCCGACCGGACTAACAACGAGGGCATTGTACCACATCCCAAGGTATTGTGTACCCATATTTTTAGGTAGTAATTGTCAAATGGTTATATTCAAACAATGCAGGCCATGGGGTCCTCATTCAAACCAAACAAGGAAAATCGGACCATTAAAGTATCTTCTTCATTCTTGCTAAGCATGTTTGAGTCGTCCTATCATGTCATATTTCCCCTTCACATTTCTGTTTCACTTCTACAAATATCTACTCAACGAGAAAAGGTTCAAGACGACACTATAGGGGCTTGCCTGTTTCTTTAGGAAATATTGACATGTAAAGTAATTACTGCAATGTATAAACCTTCACTTCAATCAGGTGCTGCCTTTGGTCCTTCCTTTTTCTTCATAACTCATGTATCCCGCCAATGGATCGATTAATCTCGGGAACAATCCCAACTTCCATTTGCAGGGGGGCCCTTCCTACTCTGGTTCTTGTTACTCTTCGTTTTCTTTTCTTTTTGAGTTGAACAATTCTTCTTTGCTTTATTTTGTTCATAAAAGAAAACTTTATACGTGTTTCAAAACTAGATAAATTTAGGGTCTGCTTTCCCTGGGTGTCAAAAAAAGTGGCCTATTATCGGTTTCTTGAACTCTTCTTGCTCAAGCAAAAACACAACAACTTGGCAAGATGCCAAGAAGGATTGGAAACCCAACAATGGCATCAATTAGTTTCAGATCTGGATACCATACGATGCATAACACATAACCAAATGTTAATATTTTATTTTTTTTGAACTACCACATTTTAAAACATAACACACAACCCTATTGTTTTTTTTTGATAACCAAGTGTCCAAGCCAGCTTACTTGCACCGGACTAATTGGGGGCACTAGCAGAGGTTCCACTTGAAGCCAGAGCAAATATTCTGTATAGACTGGCCCCATATGAGTTGATAGCACCTGAGAGGTTTCGAATCTTAGACTGAGAGGTTTCGAATCTTAGACCTTTGGTTTCAAATCTTAGACCTTGGGAGGGCGCAAACCCCTAAGTCTCAGTCTTGACCTACTAGGCCAACCCGAGAAACTTTTGTGTATCCCGGGGATACCAAGCCACTTGGTATCCCTTTCAGTCCATTTCTTATTTTTCGGCCATTTTCCGATAACATTTTGATGATCGACTCCATTTATTTTGTAAAGTTTGGTGAGAACCTTATTCATACTAAAATTCGCGTTCATTGGACTTCATTTGATACATGATCGGCACACGTGAATATTGAAGAAAAACCAAAACTGGGTCCAAAAACACACTGAATCGGAACCCGGTTTTGGTTTTTTTTTAGCAATTTTCACGTGTGCCGATTATATATCAAATAAAGTCTAATGAACACGATTTTTAGTATGAATAAAGTTCTCGCCGAACTTTACAAAATGAACGGAGCCGATCATCAAAATGTAATAGGAAAATGGTCGAAAAACGAGAAAAAGACCGGAGGGGATACCAAGGGGCTTGGTATACCCGGGATACACAAAAGTTTCTCGGCCAGCCCTTGGGGTGCATAACCCTAACGTTAGTATTTTAGTTTAGCTGGTTCAATAGAACAATTCAAGAACTTACAATCATACAGAAATTCACAACCCACAGATCTCATAAAACCCAAATGTAAAACAATGTACACAAAGTCAACAAGATGTTAGGTTCTTGAAGATGAGTTTAAATTCTATCCAACTTAGGTGAAACCCATGGTTTTCCACCACCCCTAGTTGAGTGAACAACATACCTCTTATTCTTGAATTCGTTCATCAGATAGAGAAACTCGACATATTCCTTGGAGTCGTCCCCAAATGCAAGTCTCACAGATCGGACAAATCGGAGGGCTTCGCTCATTCCTCGATTTGGTTTATCCACTTCCTGGTATGAAATTGTCGAATCATCTCTGCACACCCACAAAAACAAGAAAACAGAAAACTAATTGAATTTGATACCCATATGTGTTTTTAATAAGTCAATATCAAAATTGATTTAGGGAAGAAGACGAGAATCAAGGGTAAAAGAGAGAATGACTCACGATTGAGCATCGGATGGCTCAGGAGCTGCTTCTTGGGGTAAATCCATTGGACTGGTACCAGAGCTACGAGGAGAGAGAGAGAGAGAGAGAGAGAGAGAGAGAGAGAGAGAGAGGCGGGAATTGCTAGAGTTTTGTTTTCAAATGGCTGTGTGTGGGCCCGCCTTTGTATAATAAACCTAAAACGAGCGTTCCGTTATGTTTGGATAACCGACTCATGCTCAATTCCTTCAAAATTTCCTACATCCCTCCATTTTGGAGGAAAAAATCAAATTCAATCCATTCTCCAAAAAGTGTTTTGAGATTAAGGCTCCGTTCCAGAACACCTTCTTAAAAAATAAGTACTTATTTCACATTTTCAAACTCAAAAATAATATAAATGAAAAATAATTTTTCAATTTTTTTTGCACTGTATTAAAGATCTCAATGAGATCTATCAAACAAGATCCATATTGATAGAAAAATTATTTGCGTAAACATATAATTTTTGAGCTTGAAATTGCCTTCTTAAAAAATAAGTACTTATTTTGAGTACCGGAACGGAGCCTAAGGCTTGGTTTGTTTCGAAATAAAATATTTTTCAATGTGTAAAATGATTTTGCAGAAAACAAAAGTTCTGTTTTTATTTTTCAGACGCGGTTGATAGTTGTTCCGCACAATAAGTTTTCTGGTAAATGAATTGCAGCCTTTTCAGGCGGAAAACATTTTCAACCATATCAAGTAAAATGTTTTTACCTGGTAAAATATTTTTCTGTCTTCTGCACAATCAAACGCCAAAAAATTACTAGAAAAAGATCCTCCTCCGTGTAATAAAACATATACTAAGAACTGCTTTCAATGAACTTTAGTGACTTGGGATTATTTCCATAGAAGTGGGCTAAGAAAGTTTTGATTAATCTTTTGTAAGCAATTTTTTTTTTAGTACTCTATATAAATGGAGTGGTATGTATGTAGACTTTTGTCCCAGAATTGAATGGCACTACAAAGTTTGTGACCGAACTGTAATCCAATGATTTTACAAGTTGATTTCATTCTTAATTTCTCTAATTCGTAAGAATTGGTTTGATTATTTACTTAACATAAAATTGAATCAATTCGGATTTTGCTCACCCCTACCGTTTTGCTTACTTCAGCTTGGAACCATCCATTGGAATTTTTGAAATTAACTGCTACTTATTTGGGAAGATTTGTTAAGGTTTTTGGTGTGAGTTCGGGTAAGGCTCACACCAAAAGCAAGTAATACTTTTCCTAAGAGCAAGTAATAATTTGTCCATATCACCGCTAAATTCTCCTCATTTGTTTAAGGCACAAATTAGAAAGTATATCATGTACGAGCATCATTTTACATATTTTTATACCGAAATCTTGGAGCCGCGGGTTAATTGTTTATATGTAGAAGAAATCGAAGAATTTCTTGAAGATCATAAAAGATCCATCGGTGCTTAAAACACAATTTGCTGCTTCTGTAGTGTTTTTACCCATTGCAAAGACGAATATAAAACTCCAAGGTCTGTTGCCAAAAAATTGGCAAGTTGCAGCCCGTGATCCAATAGCCCCACTCATCTGTAAAACCACCTCTGAAGCCTGCCCGAGTGGATTAGGAGGGACTATTTCTTGTAACGGGTATATATCCCTTGGATTACCTCTAGATTATAGAACGCCCATTGCTGAGAGACAAGTACGATTGGTCTCGCGACCGAGATATTTGGTGAAGTCTTCCACAATTTCCTTGGAGTACTCAAGAATTTTTAAAGGACACATTAGATTTCCAACCTCATCGTCACTTCTTTTTCAGATAGTAGATATATGTATGTTTTTGTATTTGTTTCGTTTATCTTACATTTTCATAATAGTAGATATATGTTATCCTGTGGATACAATGGAAAAAATGCTACCATGCGTGGAATATAGGACCGGGAAAAAATTAAACTAGTATCTTTTTCACCAAGTACCGTTGTGTTCGTCCGGCCGATACAAAGGGCGCGCAAAAATACAAATGTAATTTTTTTTTCCATGCATTGACGGGCACAAACGCTAGAAGAAAAGGAAACAAATGACTTTTTATGCTAAAACTGCTAAATAATTAAAGCCATATCTATATCCCTTTTCTTCTAATCACACCACATTTTCAGCTTAGTAGGAACGTAATAAGCAAACAATGACCCTTCAAAAGCACATGGTGCTGCGTAGACCACTAATTGATGTGGTGGTCATGATTTTTGTTAATTTGATGCTTTGGCCATTTTTGGAAAATAAGCCAACCCCTTTGCCCCATATAAATACCAAAACTTATCGATAGAATTTACTAGCTTCAATTGTGAAAAAAAATTTGCAACCCCAAATTCAAGAATGGCCCAGATCCAAAACCAAGGCTTTGATTCATCCATGCCACAAGAAAAATGGATGGGAGATGTCGTTCTCTACCAATTTCATGGCTTTTGGTTCACTCCCTTGCTCCTCCAAGGAACCCAAGAACTACTAAACCAATTCAAACCGCTCTCTGGCGATATCATCTTAGCCTCCTTTCCCAAAACCGGCACTACATGGCTCAAATCTCTCCTTTACTCCATTATCAACCGCTCTTCGATAGATCAATTGGCAGGAAACCATCCCCATGAACTTGTGCCACAACTTGAGTTTCAAGTTTATGGACCACGTGCGGTGTCTGCGCCTCCTCATTTCCCCTCTCCTTGCAGTACTTCACCCTCCAATAGGATCTTCGGCACCCATCTACCATACCAAATCTTCGGTAAAACTGCAATCTCATCAGATTGTCGAATTGTTTATGTTGCGAGAAATCCCAAGGACACTCTTGTGTCCTATTGGCATATGGTCAACACAATGGAAATGGCCAAAAGAGACCCATGGCCACTGGAGGAAGCTGTGGACAAGTTTTGTGAAGGGTATTTTCCTTTTGGACCCTATTATGAACATGTGTTGGGATACCAAAAAGAGAGCATTGAAAGACCTAAGAAATTCTTTTTTGTTACTTACGAGGAACTGAAGAGTGATACAAAGACTTAAGTAAAGAAATTGGCCGAGTTCTTGGGGTGTCCCTTTGATAACGAAAAGCAAGTGGAGGAAGTGGTGAGGAGTTGTAGCATTGAAACTCTGAGAAATCATGAGGTGAACAAGTCAAGCGATCTGTCCAAATTCATTCCCATGCCACTTAATTCCTTCTTCAGAAAAGGGCAGGTTGGAGATCACAAGAATTACCTAACCAAGGACATGATTGACCGGATTGACGGAATTACTAGCGATAAATTTCACGGGTTAATCTTCAAGCACGAGGCAGATCATTAAGTGTTAAAAAGTAGGGTTTCTTCCTGATTCTCCCAACTTCCCAACACCATGCATTCGTTGGAGGTGCATTTGGTAATAAACCTTTATGCTACGGTTTGATTCGTGATTAATTTAGTCTCATTCGGCGATTCATTTGATAATAAACCTTTCGGCTACAATTAGATTGTTTGGTAACCTTCTGATATCAAACACTCTTGCCAGACACACTTGCCTGTCACAGCCTGTGTTATCTGTATACTAGCACAAGTCTGTGCCTGAAGATACGGCTCCGAATCGATGGTCAACAAATTATTCTTAAATATCCCTCTAACCTCTTTAATGCAAAGGCCAAACAACTCAACATAGCATCCTCCTTTACTCATCAATATTATTTCAAAAAACTCAAAATAGTTTAGTTTTTTTTTTTCCCAAAGAAACACTCAGAAGAATTGTGTGTATTCTTATAAAAGGGTCGTTTCCTTTTCGTGTATGAGTCCAAAAATGATTGTTTCATTTTTTACTGTAGGAAAATCAACTTAAAAGCAAATATTGAATTGAAGGTAAGAAAATCAACTTTAGAGAAATCAATTGAAAAAGGAAGGGGTGGATATTTCCAGGGCCGGCCAGGGGATAAGCCCCTCAAGCTGGCGGGCTAGGGCACCCCAGCAAGGGGCAACAAAAAAAAAAATCTTGTAAATATAAAAAAAATCAGAAATCAAAGGGAAAAAAATTTAGGGGCATAATCCAAAAAATAATTACAAAATCAAAAAGAATTGAAAATATGTAGTTTCCATCTGCTTTAAAAAATTATGATACTTAGGAAAATTAGGAGGGCAAAAACAGAAGTGTTCTATGCCCAGGGTAAATAGAAGATAAAAAGAAATTGGGAAGACAAAATTAGAAGGGCAAACTAGGAAGGCATATAGCAAGAAAAAAAATAAAAAAGGGGATGGGATTGCAATTTTACTTGCTCCCAAATTTTCGATACCTAGTGTGAACCGTGTAGTGTAAACCCTAACTTAATTTGAAGGAGAAATACCCATCAGCTTTCAGGCCATCACATTGGACCACGAATAGTTTTGTTTCTCCGATCTCCATCACAGATAGCTAGCCCTGTTTGAGATTCTTCGGCGACTCGGAGTCGCTGAACAGCCAAAGTTGAAAAAATTAAACTCAACTTTTATTTCTCTAGTTCTCCTCTTTTTCGCCCCGTTATTGACAATAAGTAAGTGAACTTTCTTTCTTTTCTGTAATCTTTATTCGGTTCTAGTCTTACTGTTAGTGGAGCTTCTCTTTAATCTTTATTTTGGTTAGTGCATGCCTTTAGTGGAGCAACATGCCAACAACAGAAGAAATTAATATGGATTGGTTAGTTCCTTTGACTGTTTTTTTATTGCTACAGAATAATTTATTCGGTCATATGGCTGAACTAATGAATTAATAAGTATGAAATTTGAACTAAAATTTGATTGTCACTATACACACTACATTATTAATTTTGTGAGTTTTTAGTAGGATTACTGGTCTTGAATTTTTGATTAGCGAGGTATACTAATATAGGTACTATGACAAAGATTGAGAATGACAAGAATATAGTGAGAATTGGCAAACAAAAATTCAGGTCTTAAAATAGAAAAGTGAGGCAACGAAAAGATGCAATTTTACCATGGGATGGATAAACCGGAAAATGCTCGCTGGAGTGCCATTGCGAAATCGTGAGTTTATTTTTTATCGGAAAAAGAAGATTGCGAGTTTCGGCTTGAGAGATGTAGTGCTAGCTGCTAGGCAGTTATTTGTTATTACTTTTTTTCGAACAGGAAAAAATGCAACTTATATGAATAAAGCCATATACAAATTGGCTGGCTCATAGGTCTAAAAACAACAAATACAACAAAGTACTCCAAAATATAGAGCTGAGAGGAAACACATACTAGCACTACTATATATCAGTCTACGTCCTATTTCCTTTGCTGTAAAAACACTCTTCAAATGTACACACACACAACAAAAAAAAAAAAAAGAAGATATTGGTGCTAAAAGTTTGATCAAGTTTCAAAGTTGATGACCGCCATAGGTGGACCATTTGATCCCCGGACAGAAAAATTCGAAAGCCTAACCCCCATTCCCAAAGCCAAGGCAAGTGACAATACAAGAAAGAATGCCATCAAGCAAAGTACTAAAACTTTGCCCTTCCTCCATTTTATGCATCATCATTCTTATCTGCTTCCAGTAAAAACTTCATAAATCCCACAATCAAATCTCGCCGATCATGATGAACAAGGTTGCAAACCTGCAGCATATAAGTTACAGATTGAGTGAAAAAAAAGAACAGAAAAGCATATAAGTAAAAAGTAATTAATTGAAAGAAAAACAAGTGTCCAAATCTCTGAAAAAATTTATATTGGTTTCTTTCCTGTGCATGTGATGGTACTTTAAGGAAATACTTGCAGAAAGTCATATTATGGTGGTGACTCTATGAAAACATGCTCTGTTTACAATTTTGCAGACATGTGACTCTATTCGTTTCTTAAGGTCCGATCCATTAAATTTTGTTATCTTCGGCTCGGGATCAACATAAAGTTAGATTGTATCAGTCTATTCCTTAGGCTCACTATCTTTCCTTTCTAGTTGAAATGCATACGAACAAATGAAGGAATCAAGGGTCTCAAAACCTTATTCAAAGTTGAAATCTGCATGATATGGGGTGTGGATAAAATCAGGCTCGTTAGCCTATCTACTATAATATGGGGTGTGGATAAAACTGCTGATAATCATGGCCAATAGAAGCCATTCTCTTCCTCTCATTAAGGGCATAGGAGTACGTCCCTCATGCTAACTCATCTGAAATTTTAACTCCAAACTTTACTTTACCGAAGATTTCAGAACAAAAAGAGGGGGGAAACCCATGTTTATGGCAAAACTACTATCCATCACAAACTATGGGAGATTCTTCTCCCGGCGTTGCGTGCTTGAATGCATGGATTTGTTCTTACCTGTTAGAATGCAAGGACGAAGCTATACAGCTTTGATAGAGGGGGCACAAGTTCAGTGGAGCAGGAAAACATTTAAGATAACCTTCAGAAAGATAGTAACAATTTCTTAAATAGGCATTATGAATTACATAATCAGTCAGGAAATCCAAGTATGATCGTTAACACTTATCTAACCTTTTCCTGTAACTTTTTAACAGAATTAGGATCTTAGTTTATAATGCACTGGTCGTCTGGACCCTTAGTTTGAAATTCACTGTGTTAGGACCGGAGGGACACCATGCACACAACTCATACATTGATTTCAGAGGAAAAACTCCATTTATATATACTCACACAATATATACAAACTTGACAAAAACCTCTCTGGGGAGAGCCACAACCGGCTCCCCCTCTCAGGACCTCACCCTCTCAAGCTTCACATCTCTCAGCTACAACCCACACCTCACCTCTCTCTTAGATCCGTACATAAATACACAAAGAAAGCAACCAGCCTCTAAGGCAATTCGAGTGAAACGGTTGGGAGTAGTTGCCGACACCTTTGGGGAGTAAACCTCTATGGTTGGCTCATCAACCCACTTGGGAGGACAGGAAAACCCAACACATCGGACCTCTAGACCATAATTTTGAAGCATTAAGAGGTCAATACAATCTAGATGAATGCAAAGCCAGCCTCCATGATTTTTCTAGCCCTTGGAAAGTCAAAGTGCTTTCATATGTCAACTCGGTAGAATTGATGCCATATACATTGCAAGAAATACGCCTGAAATAGCGGGTCAGTAGATAAGCTTCTTAAAAGGCCTTTATTTTTGGTAAGCCCATTTCCTAAATACATGCAGAAATGGTTATGATGTAAGATGGACAGTAGAACATTTTTCAGAACCTCGAGGGGTGGCATGACCGTCTTTGGCCTTCCCTAGGAGAGTCCGGCTCCTCTCCAATCCTCCTAAAATTGGAGGATCCTCCAATCTTATTGATAATGTGACACGTGGAGACCATTGCATCCAACGGTCAAGCATAAAATATTTTTTTTATACCAAAAACACCGGATAACTTTCTTTCTCTTCTTCCATCTACCACCGTCACCGGACCACTATCAATCTCTCCCCTTCTTCCCTCAGCCATTGCCATTAATGGCTATTGCGCCCTCTAACCCTTCTTTCTTATTCATAGTCATGTCCGTCCCCATTCTTTTAGCTAATCTAATTGGTCCCCATCCACAGACCCAGACTAATATGAAAAACCGAAACCCACCATTAGACCCGTCAAAAAAAAAAAGATAGACCCATCAAATTTTCTATGAACAGCTCTTGAATTTTTGAAATACAGGAGGAGAAGTTTGTTGCCTTCTTCATCTCCTTCCTCTCCATAACCTAACCAATCCCTAATTCAATTTTAATTGTTGGGATTTGAAGTTGCTTTACCAAACCTGATTAAAGAACCAGCTAAGTAATGGAGTTCAGCGGCGACGAAACAATCCGGCAACGAAATATCCTATTTTAACAGGCCAATTTTGAGGGACAGAGAGAGGATTGTTATTTCGTGTGCTCACTCCTATGGCTTTTTAGGTGTAGTGTTAAATCCAGCCGTGGAATCTAGATTGGAGGATCCTCCAATTTTAGGAAGATTGGAGAGGAGCCGGACTCTCCCTAGGATGAATAAGTAACAATCTGAACCACAACATGCCATTCAAACGCATCCAAACCAGTCTAAAGATGGATCTTTGAAGACGAAAATATTCTCGTCTGTTTGGCCAAACTAAAATTTTAAATTTTGCTGAATTGCTTTTTGACTAAAGTCAACACAAATCAGCAAAAGTCAACCCGTTTTAACAAAGATTTAGGCCCCGTTCCACTTTCTAAAAAAACCTTCTTTTTCAAAAAGAGGGTAATTTCAAACTCAAATATAACGAAAATAAAAAATAATTTTTAAATTTTTTTTGCACCGTTTAAAAGATCTCAATGAGATCTATCAAACAAGATCCATATTGGCCAGAAAATTATTTGCGTAAATACATGATTTTGGAGCTTGAAATTACCTTCCTTTTCTAAAACTTCCTTTTTCCCAAATCCGGAACGGCCTCTTAGACATTTAGTCCAAACAGTACAGCAATCAAGGAAATCTTCACAATGGAAGCCGTACACACATCCACAAAAGTAACATATGCGAAGAATTGCGCTTTTGGGCTTCAAGGAGTGGGAGATTCAATCAACAGTGGAGACAAATAGCTTATTATTGTATTATAGAATACATATGATGCAGTAAGATTTATGGGTATTGTTGTCATTTTAGTATCTATAGTGTATGTAGGGTTTTGAGTCTAAATAGATAAGTTGTCTCACATTTTGGAAGCTTTTGATTATTAAGAATATTGAATATATTGATTAAGACATACTTTCTCTCTCTATCCTTTAGGGTTTATCTCCTTGAATGAGATTTTGCTCATTTCTTTGAATCTTGGATTCCCTTTCATATTTTGTTTGCATCATTTGGTATCAGAGCTCTATGCTCAATCCCCACCGTTCATCCCACCAGAGAACTCGTCGGAAACCTAAACCTCGCCGGAAAAACTCGCCGGAACCCTAAAACGGCGCCGGAAAATCTCGCCGAAGACACCATTTCACTCCAAATTTCCAGATCTGCTCAACCCAAGTAGTTTCAGAGCTGTTCTCCACATTTCGTACAGCAAAAGCCCCTATCGGCAAAAGCCCAGCCTATTTCGCACCTCGAGGCCTGAGTAGCAAAAAGTAAACAAAACATCGGATATAACCCCACCCAAATTTCTTATACGGGCAAAAGTGATATCCGACTTCCATATCCCGTCAACAAAAGCCTTCATCAATCCTATTTCAAGCTGTCAGATCTTGATCTAACGGTCCAGATTTAGTTTGGACACGGATCCAGAAGCCAAGAATGATTTGGGAGTTTAACATATGGGAAAATGACGGCCCAAGACGTATTTTAATAATTAATGCCAGCCAAAAATATTTTCAATATTAACAAATGTTCTAAACAAGTCTTTGGCGGGTATTAATTATCAAAACATGTCCTTGACCGTCATTTTCCCTTAACATATTGATCTGTCCAAATCCTCACCGTTCAATTGTTTTCCATCAAACAAGCTCTGAGCCGTTTCAGATCTCAAAAGTGGGAAACAAAAGTTCCCAAAAATGAATACCCCGCTCTCAAATGTAACCTTACAAGCCAACGTGTTTGTAGCTCAGCGGCACTACTCACATATTTTAGTATTAAATGTGAGAAGAGCCTGAGTGTTTAGTGTGATGGTACTGCCAAGCACCCCCGTGAAGGGCATCCAACCGTTCATTTCCTTACGGACGGCTTGGATTGAATCCGAATACATACAAATTTGAATTGTCGATTGCTCAGCAAAAATCTGAGTCGTTGATTATCGAGATGAACGACCAGATTGGATGCTCGGCACTAGTGCCAAGCACCCTCGCTTAATAGCATCTCTCAATCCCCCACCCATATGCTGCTTTGTAGTATCTCTTTCCATTCTTGAGCAGTCTAGACTCCAACCCTGAGGAGAGTAGACATCTATCGAGTGCAAAAAAAAACACTTATCCTTCCAACTCATGCAATCACAAGTTCCAAAAAGTGAAAACCCTAGACGTATAGCCACTTCACAAAGAAACTTGTATATATATCCCAAGCATAGGGAAATTTTTTTAGTTCCGAGCGGGTATCACGTGGTGTCCGCTTATGCATCCGACCCGTCCATAATGTGTATAGGAGGGGTGATGGTATCCCTCTAGTCTGATTTTTGGAGTAATTTTTTGGCCATTTTTTCGAGATGCAAAAAAAAAAAAAAAACAAAAATTGGGTTCTGATTTAATGTGCTTTTGGATCCAAATTAATATTTTTTTTCAATTTCCGCATGTGCCAATCATGCATCTATTATAGCCTGATGAACATAATTTTTGACAAATTAATGTTCTCGTGAAACTCTATAAAATAAACGGAGGCTATCATCAAAATATCCATATCCATATGACAATGGAGGGGAGGTATCTACAAGATTCTAAAATAAAATTCTTTTTCCTGCCATCTTAACCGGCCAATCTACACAATCTAATGGTTCAAAATTGTCCCTCTCACAAACTAACTTTAGGATGGCAATTCAGTAAATATAGTGAAACACTGAGGTTACTTTTACAAGTGCTTGATTGTGTCTGTGCTCGCCGAGCATACTGTTGCGACGATCTCAAGATTCAAAATTTGAACCTCTGATTCTCTCTCTCTCTCTCAACTCACACACCAGCCGCAGACGCTGCCCTCACTAACACCGAAGCCCCCACCGACGCTGCCCCACCACCACCGTCGAAAACCGCTTCTGAGTTTCAGTGTTGGGCTCGGTCTCTCTTTCTCTCGGGTCAAAATCTCGAACCAAAGCCAAAAACAGAACATGTGTTTGAGCACCGTGCCAAATTCACGGGCCGGAGGTCTGCAGATTCGAGTGGTAATCGGAGGCCTCTCACTGACGAAGATGAAAGAGGAGATACGGAATGTGTATGTTGTTTGATTACGAATTTCGCAATGCTTTTAATCGTCAAAGACTCAAAAGCAAAGGAGACATCTCCTCAGTTGCCTGGTTTCATAAATTCACTGTCGAGAGAACCAATCTGAACTCTTGGTATCCACTTCAACAGGTAATCACTCACTTTTCCCAAATTTCTGTTAGTTTTCGTATATTCTTTCGATGCTGGTTAAAATCAGTTTGCCCGTCATTTTTTTAAACCCCCAAATCCACGATTAGTTGGAATTGGCCTTTGAAACCCCTAAATCCACGATTAGTTGGAATTGGCCTGTGAAACCCCCAAATCCCAAACCAGTGCCTTCGTTGGATGGCCTGTGAAATTTGTGTTCTTTCACATTTTTAATTAGTTTGATTCTTCTTTTTATTCTCACTGAATATTGACTCAAAATCCACAATTCATATCAGTAGAAAAAAATACCAGATTAAGGCATGACCTAAATGTGCTTATTTTTTTTTACTGAAATCAGTTCGCAGCATAGGTGTTTGTTAAAATGACTCAAACGATTTTTTTTTTTTTTTTTTGATGAGTGACTCAAGTGAACTTTCAAATCTGAACTCGATATTTTGAATGTGGGTTCTTCATGTCATGCTGTCATGGTCAGTCATGCCTCTTAGGTCAACTTAACCATTGGTCCATTACATTTGCCACAGGTAACTGGCTTAACTTATTAGGGTTCGACATTGAACTGGTATATAGGATGATGAAGGCTCAATATTGTGCCTGTTTTGGCTCTGCGTTTGTTTGCCAAATTTGCATTATTTTCTCTTTTTCCTGGTCAAGAAACTGTATTTATTACATTACACGAGTGTAGCAGGATTATAGGATACTTTATTTCTCTCTGCATATCAATATAGTGCGTATACGATGTTATTTTGCTAACAAAACCAAAATGGGTCTCCAATTATCGTGACTTCGAATTCCAATGAGTAGCCTTCTTGGTATTGCCTCGTTTATCCAATGTTGGTAAAGGAAAAAAGAATATGGATTTAAATTTTGGTTATGCATATGGTAAACTCTATCTTTGTCTTTTGCTTATTGTTAGTGAATCTCATCAGACTCATTGATACGGGAGCATTGCATGTAAACTGTATTGTTAGTAGATGTTTTCGTTAGATTCCGGTGGTAAATGCCTTCAGCCACGGGTAAGTAAAGAAATGGCATTTACTTTTAGTTTACTTTGTTTTTTAAGTTTATGTGGAGGCTCATTGGTGATTGGTTGTGCATGATAATAATTCAGGTGGTCTATTACATATAGGTTTTTGGTAAATCAAATGTAGACTCGCCCTTGCAGGGCATGTGTCTTGACTCATATTGTACTTATGTAAAGAAACAACCTATAGTGTCAAATTTATTATTTTTAGGGAGCTTTTTCTAAATGTAAATGCATTCACTATAAAAAAAAAAAAAATTGCCTTAATGGAATTGGACTGTGTTGGTTTCATTTTGTTTATATTATTGTATTTTTTTAATTCGGTTGCGGGTGACTATGATTATCAGGGAAGAATACTTTTTTAGAACGAATTCAAAATATACTGCGTCGTGCCTTCATGCATGGGTTGATTAGAAGTAGAGAAGGATAATTCAATTTAATTATGTTCAAAACGCGTTGCGCCGTGATTTCAGGCACGGACACAATCCCTAGTATTCGAAATATAGCCAAAAACTTAAAAACGGACAAGACCATCACCCCTCCTATACCTGCTATATAAAAAAGTTTCTCCACTTCCCAACCTCTGCGAATCTTCCCCCACCACCCTCACCCCCCCACAACAACAACCCAAACCTCCACGATAAATACACACACCTCAGTGACCTCAGTTCACACGCCTCTTCCTCTTCCTAGACGGCTGAATATTGGTACGGCCAGGATCCTCTCCTGTCCTCTCCGGGAGAGGATCCCTGTTCCGTATTGCTTTTCTCTTCTGTCCCGTTTAGTCCTTAGCTTTCTACTCCGTTACCGATTCGCCGGCGGTACACCAATCGAGGCCAGGATCCGTGTCAACCGGATCGGAAGAAGCCCGAAGAAATCAAACAGGTAATGGTTAGTCAAGGATCCAACGGCTATTCTTTTCTTCGAGGAACAATCTTGTGAATATGTTTTGTTTTCTGTCCTAGATATTCCCCTTTGTTCTTCCTTATTTTTGCTTTTCCACGAAAAAGTAATCCTTTTCTTCGTTTATTTTGCAAATCTGAAAAATATCAGATTGTTTTAGTTTTCACGTTCATTTTTGGAGCCGGATCCTCTACCGTAACTGCCTGGACAGTTGCTGAGACAAACCCCATAATGGTATTCTTACCGGTAAGAATACATTATTGTAATGTGAGAAGAAAGTGGAGTATCGAGACAGTAACTAGAGAGGATCCCAGCCCTTCTTTTTTACCCCACCCCCTTGACTATCAAGGACTTGGCCGGCTGGTCATCTTGATAGAATCAATCAAAATTCCATCGATTGTAGATCGTAGCATTTTGTAGCAGCCAGTGATTGCCTGAAGGACTGGGTCTTATCATTGCGGTAAAAGTAGATCAAAAGATGTGTCTGATCTTTATTGTGTTACTGCCTAGCTATTGGTTTGGCCATCTTATTCGGTCCCTTCTTATGTCTTGAAAACATGGAGGTTGGTCAATATAATCAGCTGGTTCTGTTTTTTGGATGTGTTAGACTTCTATGGACGGATTAAATTTCTTTACATTCTTGAGGATCTGTTCACTTTCAACTTCTTACCCATTTGGTACTTTTGTTCTCAGATTTTTTAGGGATCTATTCAGAGATTAGATGAGCCTTTGATGCAAGGACTATAGGGAATATTGTGGAGCGAGCATGAAAGGATTGACTTTTGAATGATTGGCAAATCTTGCTTAGTTTTATCACTCAATCCTTTTAAATAGTTCAATTGAATGTTACAGTTTGGGTAGTTCTAATGAATAAGGCCACCATGCTAATTCTAATCAGCTTCTTTCTTTCTATTCTTGACTTCCGTCAAGTATACTTCAAACTTAGGTGTGAAAGTGGTTGTGTTTAGGTCGAGTGATGTTAGGTAAGAAAGTGGTTGTGTTTAGGACGGGTTATGTTAGTCCACGATCTCTTACTTATTCCTTCTACTTTTCTTGTCCTCTTCCTTTTCTAGTGTTTGAGGTTCGGAATGACCAGCTCAATTGTTACTCCAATTTAATCAGAAGTGTCATGTGATTAGTTTGAAATGCTAGAGTTGGTTAGTCTTATGCATTGCTTATTAGGGAGACCAAATGTATACACTTTACACCAATGATCATGAGGGATGCAGAACAAGTAGGAACAAAGGAACATTGTCCGAGACAATTATGGAGTATGGGCCATCATTCACAACACAAACTGCTGTAGTATAGCTTTGGAATGGGCCGATTTCGTGTAATGTAGTTATGCCAATTTACTAGGCTTATCAAGTGAAAAAGATAATGTCCAACTTTCGACGTTTTTGAAAGTTTGGTGTGGAGGTTTCTTAATGTTTGGTGTACGAATCAAACTACATTGTGCCTACTAATTCGTGGCCTTTTTCCCTTTCCAGGAGTTCCTTCTATGTTCCAACAATTTGAAGAACTTGGGAGCTTTCATGAACATCTGAGGGAGCAGGATCATCTTTTTGGGCAAATAAGATCCTATATTCTCTTACCTTTATCGAAACTGAAAGTTTACATAGCCAATTGTTGTCACCAAAGTATTAGTGTTACTTTAAACAATACTTAAACGCAGTCCATTGTTGGCCGCCTAGTCTGCATGAGAAAGGCAGCTTCATCAAGGTCTGTACATCTGCTCTTCAACTTAACCAAAACCCTTTCTATATCTCCACCAATGCTTCTCACAGTCCCCCTTCAACGTTGTCATTCTCAACATACAATTGTTGTTCAGCACTTCCATGGAGAATTCCATCACCAACGTATTCTTCTTCAACTACTCCAAGAGTTCCCAAGAATCAGATCACTCGACGCCACCAAGTCTCTCCACGCACTCGCCATTACGACCGGCTGGAATTGCCCACAACCCATCTTCCTTAACAACAATATCATCTCGGTCTACGTGTCGTTTGGTGAGCTTTTTCTTGCTCGCAAGGTGTTTGATGAAATGCCTCGACGAAACACTGTCTCATACAATACCATGATTGGTTGTTATAGCCGTTGTGGGGATGCGGAGGAAGCTTGGAAATTGTTTTCTGAGATGAGGTTGTGTGGGTATGAACCCACCCAATTCACATTTGGGGGTCTTTTGTCGTGCCAGTCTTTGGATCTCTATAGAGGGTTTTACTTGCAGGCATTGGTTCTAAAGAGTGGGTTGCTTTACCCTGATGCTTTTGCAGGGACTGCATTGTTGGGTCTATTCGGGAAGCACGGGTGCTTAGACGAATGTCTTAAAGCTTTTGAAGACATGCCTCGGAAGAATTTGGTTACGTGGAACACGATGATATCTTTGTTTGGCCATCACGGGTTTACTGAAGAGTCAATAGTTATGTTCCGCAAGATCATGAAGATGGAATGGGCGTTGACAGAATATTCTTATGTTGGTGTGTTATCGGGATTTTTGTGGGAGCGGGACCTAGAATTAGGAGAGCAAGTACATGGTTTATTGGTGAAAAATGGGTTGGTTTGCAATGTTTTGGTTCTAAATGCTCTGCTCAATATGTATGTAAAGTGCTCTGGGCCATACATAGCTGAGAAAGTATTTGGGGAGGCTTCTATCCGGGATGTTGTGTCTTGGAATACAATAATTGGTGCACTGACAAAAAGTGAGAGTCCAGGCAAAGCGCTAGAGCTCTACTTGAAAATGTGTCTTGATGGAGTCTGGCCTAACAGGACGACATTTGTTAGTGTTATTAACTCCTGTACCAGATCAGAGAATCTGATGTATGGAAAACTGATCCATGGTATGGCAATTAAACACATGTTAGATCGTGATATATTTGTAGGTAGTGCATTGGTTGATTTATATGCTAAAACTGATTGGTTGGGGGATGCACAGCGTTGTTTCGATGATATAGATGAGAAGAATGTGGTTTCTTGGAATGCTTTGATTTGGGGGTACTCGCAGAAATGTTGTTTCTCCCCTGTTCAGCTACTGTGTGAAATGATTCAATCCGGTTGTCAGCCAAATGAGGTATCATTTTCTACTCTACTCAAGTCATCTGACACTGTAGAGTTGCAGCAGCTTCATTCTTTGATAATAAAAATGGGTTACCACGGGAATGAGTATGTATCATGCTCTCTCATTACCTCATATGCCAAATGTGGTTTGATATCCGATGCCTTGATTTTACTTCCTGCTAATGACACACAACTTCATGTTGTCCCATCCAATGTGATTGCTGGAATTTACAATAGGACGGGGCAATATCATAAGACACAAGAATTGTATTCTCTACTTGAGGAACCGGACATTGTATCTTGGAACATCTTGATTGTAGCTTGCTCCCGCAATGGCGATTACAAGGAGGCTTTTGAACTTCTTAGACACATGCGGGTGGCTCAGATTCATCTTGACAAGTATACTTATGTTAGCCTCTTGAGTGTTTGCACTAACCTTTGCAATCTAGCTTTGGGTAGTTCGCTCCATGGCCTCATCATAAAAACGGATCCCAAACGTTGCGACACATTTGTTTCCAACGTAATTATAGACATGTATGGAAAATGTGGGAGCCTCGAGAGTTGTCTGAAAATATTCGACGAAATGGCAGATAGAAATCTTATCTCATGGACTGTTGTAATTTCAACACTAGGGCTTCATGGTCAATCATACAAGGCATTACAAATGTTCAGAGAAATGGAAGCAGTTGGTTTTACGCCAGATAGAGTTGCTTTTCTTGCTGTGCTTTCAGCATGCAGACATGGTGGGTTGGTGACAGAAGGAAAGCAACTTTTTGAGGAGATGAATATGACTTACAGGATTGAACCAGACTTTGATCATTATCAACTTATGGTGGACTTATTGACTAGATATGGAGATCTGAAGGAAGCAGAGCGATTAATTCTTGGCATGCCTTTCCCTCCAAATGCCTTGATATGGCGTAGATTTCTTGAAGCCTGTAACAGACAGCGTGATGCAGAGAATCTAGAAGTGGATAATGTAAACTTGGAATCAAACGGGTGAGCTTGTGTACCGTTGTGTCATGATATTGACACTTCTCTTTACACAGGCGGATAGTGTTCTTTCGTGCATTCTTTGGTCTTCTGTTAATTTTTGAGCCAGGTATTGATTTATTGAACTTCTAAAAATAAACCACCATGAAAATTAATGACCCATGACATCTGTTACAGATATTTATAGCGTGTAAACCATGCACTGTGCATAATCTTCATTATTTGGCTAATTGAGCAATAATGCTTCTTGTCGTTCTAGCAACATTTATGGTCGTTAACTAGTTTGTATATCTCCAGCCATTATGTCAAATTTGAAGATGCCAAATTTATTTGAAGGTTTATGGGTAATCTGACATCTCCAAATTTGACACCAACAAACCTCCATCTCCAACCTTGATGTCAAATTCAAAGTATTAAAGTACAAAACACCTACATTTTGAATTCCAAAAAGCCAAAAGTAGATTTGGCGTGAGGAGTCAAATTTGAAGCAAATGGTGTATAGCCAAATCAACGTTGGATTTGACACTCTATTTGGCATCAGGGTGGGATCAAATGAGGATGCCACATATTGCCCCCTTTAACTACAAAATTTAACACTTAACCCTCTTTAACTACCAATTGCTGAAATCGTTTGCCTACCGTTTGCCTTCAACTAAGGATTTGGATGTAACTCAAATATTGGACTACTTTGCCCTCATCTCCCCCTTTTATATGGGAAAAAAAAACCCTTGTACAGCAATCCTCCCATCTGCAATCCTCTCTCTCTCTCTCTCTCTGTCTGTCTGTCTCTCTCTCTCTCTCTCTCTCAATCCTAAGAAACAAAATCGGCAAGTTTACGATCCTGAAGAACGAAAACTGGATGGTGGTTGTGACCGAGAGGCGTACGCGACGGTTGTGAAGCCCCTTCGATGTCAAGACCTTGTTGTGACGGTCTTTCCCGTCGGAGGCCCTCCAAACACTAACTATTCGTGATGACGACCACATGGAGAGCCGTCCGACGCCTCCCATTTCGCTCCCTCCCCCACCGATTATGACCTTTCTGATGCCGTCATCCTCATCGTCTGGGTACCGTTCCACCTCTTCCCCCATTTTGCCCTATTCTGTTGCCCCAATTGCTGCCACTGCTGCTATTGCCGATCCTCGGAAACTTACATTCCTGGTCCAGGTACTCCAGCAGCTGCAGCGCCATTTTCTTCTTCCAGCTGTCCATGGCCCACTTTGTAGTTGTTACCGTTGTGGTCTCTACAGTCGCGACGGCCACGGCGGCTGCCATTGTTGTTGATACGGGGGTCTTGGAGGGGTTGGTGGAGTGGACTGCTAAGATGGGTTTGAGGGATTTGGGTTTGGTGGAGAGGGATTGGGAGGAAGGGAGGAGGGGTTGGGTTTGGGACAAGGGTTTGGTGGCAGGAGAGAGGTGTTGCTTGAGAGAGCCATTTCGGGTTGGGATTTTGGAGAGAGAGAGGTACCTGAGAATGTGGGAATGGAGAGGGGGTACCTGAAAAGGAGAGGGGGAGGATAGAAAGAGGGGAGATTTAGGTGGGGGGAACGGGGACAAACGAGGGGCTGGTGGTGGTGGTAGTTGGCTAGTTGAACTCGCTAGGGGTCCGAGGAGGGAGCCCATTGTGGGGATTGTCTCTCTCAATGATTTTCTATACTGTTCAACTTTTGGAAGTTTTTTTTTTTGAAATTTTTTTGATTTTTGAAATTAGAGAGACATATATGTATTTATACCTCAAAAGAAAAGGGTAATGAGGTAACTTCAAGATTTCTGTTAATGCCATCCATGCGATTTCAGCAATTGGTAGTTTAAGGGGGTTGAGTGTTGAATTTTGTAGTTAAAGGGGCAATATGTGGCCGAGTGGTAGTTAAAGGGGGATTAATGTAATTTCCCCCCAAAAATTTCATTTCCCCATATATATTCTGTCGACAAAGAATTTTACAGGAAAAGTAGAATTCCTCATCTTTAGCGAGATCAGAATTGATGGAGGGAGGACAAAAGAGGACTTCCCATTTGACCAAATATCAAAACGTCATGAAGGAACCTTGGAGCAGCCCCCATACAAAACCCATCTTTCTTGCTCTTGCAGCTTCTTTCTTTCTTCGCGCGACCAAACTTACAGCTCGGTCAGATCAGGCTCTTGGAAAACTCACTAACTCTTGGGAAAATTCCTGCAATCTCTCGGACGTGAAATCGTTGTCCTCGTAATAACACACATCAGGCTCGGTTTCCATCACCAATATTCTTAAACAACAGCGCTTTTCATAGTCTTGATGCGTGTTATAACAATATAGTTAAAGTTATGAGACCCAACGAGGGTTTTCTCAACTAGCCAAGGAGATGTGAGTTATATTCTTAGGAGTAGGCCAATCGGTTGGGAGGTGGAAGCCCATGTGGGTTGCCTCATGGGCGCGTCCAGTGATCCAATTCCTAGTTGTTTTTCGCTGCTTTCTGTGGTTGTTGGTTCCCTCGTCCATGCGGCCAACCTAAGTGGATTAGTCTCACCCCGTGTAAAAAAAAAAAAAGTCACGAGCCAAAAACACCACCGCTACTGTGGCGAAACCATCACACATATTTGTATGACAATCCAAAGAAGACCAATAAAACTAGACAAGGAACTTAACAAATTAGGCAGAACCACTAGATATAGATGCCGCCATAATTTAGACTAGACATCTGCTACCAAAAATACTGGTATCAAGATAGCACTAAAGCAAGAAGTAAACTTTTACAAGGATTATTTATTGGCCAACCGCAAATTAGTTTACATAGTTTCAGTTGAATGATATCCGAGCGTGTCGAGAGGCTCTAGGGAATGCTAATAACTCCTGATTAAGCTGGAACAGTAGCTTCAATTTCTTACTTTCCGAGTCTATAATTGTGGTCTACTTGTCTACTAGTTACGGAGATACGTCACAATTGTGGTCTACTGGTTATGTTTATGTCTAGTGTGTTAATGAGGTTCATTTTATTAGTATTTGGGTCAAGTAGCTTGTTAACTATCTTTACTGTTGGATACTAAACGTTAAAGTATCTTTTATAAATGCCAATTCCCCTATTAGAGTTGATATGAACAATGAACAAGTCATGATCATGGCAGCTGGTGCACAACACATGCATTGAACCCAATAGAGCTAGGACAAACTCCAGTGGGGCTTGCTTTACATTCGAAAGAAAAACCTATAAGGCCCAACCACTGGGCACTTCTGAATTGAACAAAGTTAGTGACTTGTCAAACAGGATGTGTAACTGTTCCCAGGTTTCACATTGTTGTGATATACCCTTCAACAAAACCACTAATTATACACTTCTCGCAGATTTTTACAGCTTGAATCCGGTAAACGTTGTGCTATCAGTTTGAGAAAAACTTGTGTCAAAGCAAGTAGTAGATCTCATCCTAAAGGAGGGATGATTCTACTTGTTTAGACGTCCCCTCTGTGGATCTCTAACCAAATTTACAATGCCATTCGTATAGAACTAGATTGACACTCCTGCATCTCATATCCTAGTAAGTAGAGCTATTGAAAATGAAATTATACCATGTCATTCTCAAATCCTCCTGGCATATGGGTTTGTTTGTCCCCAGCTTGCGTACTGAAGGAAAGGAATCACAGTTCCCTTTCTATATATCAACTGGTGAGCAAAAGACCCATAACTGTGTTAAAATTTTTGGTATGCTTATGTTCTGCTGCCGCTATATTAAGTTTAGGCATTTTGTTTTGTATTTTGATAGGCAGAAGTCAATATTGTTAGAATAGTTAGATTAGCACATTGGGTGATGAGTTAAACTCCTAACCCTCCTATTTCATGACACCTAAGAGAACCCCTGATGCCGTTGGGCCAAAGGCCTCTTGGCATGCATTTTGTTTTGTTGAACAGATGAGTGTAGTCCTGTTCTATGGTCTGCTTCATTTCTGTTGTTGTATCAGCTAGTGTTCTAAGCTGTTCTTAGGTCCTGTTCCTGCAATTTACAGGCTGTTTCAAGGACACATTTTCCACAAATTGTTAAGTTTATACCATGAGAATTGCCATACTGAGTTTTTCTTATTCACAGCTTTTTGTTTTGTTTTGTTTCCCATTTAGTTCACCTCTCCCATTTAGTTCACCTCTTTCTCTCTTCACGACTGTTGAGCATCAACTACTGGGTCTTTTTTGTTTGGCTAAGTAAAAGGATGGGAAGGGGCAATCTATGTAGCTTCCTCCATGGGCACGACCAATGGGGTTCCATCCACTATGAAATGTTCAGCTGTGACTATTTGTCCCGATTAGGGTAGTCACCACAAGACGCTCTTGTGACTTAACCACTTTCTGGGGGAGGACAGCTCGTCAACATAGCCCTCTAAGGTGCGAGGAGGAACAAGGGAACTCCACACAACATCTTGTTGAAGAGCCCTGAGAAACCCTAGCTCACCTTTTTGGAGCTTACAAGCCTTACTACCCGCAAGCAGGATTCTAAACCAAGACCAATACCGTGTGGGAGGGAGGAAATTTCCCAGCTCTTTGGCCATCTCGTCTACGACCAAGGTGGTGGCAAAAACTATGTTGCATATGTTGGAATCGGGATTCGTTTATTACTGAAAATTCGCTAAACATCAAAAAATAAACAAGATTAGAAACTTATTGGACCAATTTCAGGCATCCGGAAATTGGCAATCGAGACTAGTATTTTTATGGAGAATACTATATCCTTAAAGCAAATTCGCCCCCCACACCATTGCTCTTGAGTCTCTTAAACGTTTGCCTCTTAGGATTACCCGATTTTTGAAGAACAGAAATAGCACTACAATATGTTCAACGGGCGAACCAAACTGTGCAGAACTCTCTCAGAATATGTATGTTATGAGTGTAGGAATTTTTCAGTAAATAGGCACCCCAATGAAAAGGAATGGTGATTGTTCGGAATGGTTTAGGAAAAAGACACAACTATTCAGAGTGGTCTCGACGGGAGAGACACCACTGTTCAAACTTGTTCCGGCCGAACCAACATTACTTTTTCCTATTTCCCAAGGCGCACGTTTGCGAAGGAAAATGAAGTGTTGGCACCCATTGGTTTAGTTACCACATGTTGGTTTATAACCAACACTAAATTTGATTCAAAAGGCTTTAATAAATGAAGTAACTAATTTAATTAATTATTACAAGAACCCAACAAACTTTAAGCCTTAGAATCTAATGAATCCGCTGCCACACACGGCCCAGTTCAATGGTAAACCAAACAATTTCAATCTCTCTATATTTATTTATCCATCGTAGGGCAAATAAATTACTCCATCCGTCCCTTTTTAAATGTTACGCTTCGTAACTCCAACATATTTAGAAAATATCATCATTACACCTTTTACATCAACTTTTACCTCCATTTTTCCTATTTACCCTCTATGGCGACATCATCATTACACTTTTCCTTACTAATTTTCAAAATGAAATCTACTTTTAGGGGCAAAATGAAAAATGTATCAATTTTAACCCTCTAACTTTACAAAATAGACACTTATTAAGGGACAGCCAAAATGGAATACTGGACTTTAAAAGGGGGACGGAGAGAGTACAACCAAATCAAATGGTTTATTCTAGAGTCAATTTCCAATTCACTTATTTCCAACAGCAAAACTGTGTTAAAATTTCTGGTATGTATATGTATGTGTTTTGCTGCTGAAAATGAAAAGTAATTTGATCGGTCAATTTGGGGATTTTTGCAGGATGTTTGCTTTGAGGGTCTATCAAGTTGACAAGTTGGTTGGTCATCCAAGGAAATTTAATTTGAATTATTCATTTTGTGAAAGTTTTATCTACTGAGGACTAAGGAATTAGCCCGATGGTGAGGGATCTTTATTGTCATCTTAGACTAAGTTTGGATTGTCTTATTTGTTTTTTGTAATTTTTAATTCTTTTTTTTTCGCCTTTGATGCTACTCCTACTTGTTATTGGATACACAAAACAAGATAACATTTTTATTTTTAGTCAAAAATTTCTACTTGTGGTCTGACGAGAGACATCAAACAAGTAAAGGATACAAAATAATTTTTCAAGAAACTCAAAAAGACATAAAATGAAAGCATCTTTAGTGAAAATTTGTTTAGGATTTGATCAAAGTACTTTTAATGTTTAGATTTTTCTTTTTTTTATCAAGACGAGTCAAAAAAGTATACGTTTTGACGAAAAAAGGCCATTTCCAATTAGTCATATCCATGTTCTTTGATTCACAAAATGTTGAAAAATTATGAGGGATAAGATGGGCCTAGGAGCCTGTGTGGCTCAAAGTAGGGCGGTTGTGCCTAAAAAATGAGTGTTGTTTTGAGCTAAAAAATGTTATATGAATGAACCGTCCACTATATATGGGACATCAGTAAATAAGCAATTCGATTTCACATCCGGAACTTAGTGAGCAAACCGTATCTGTCCACAGTATAATTTTCGAACATTTATAACTATCGAAAAATATTTTTCATTCACTGAGTTACCGATATCAGATCACCTTGAGCTTTTACAAGTTTGTTCTACACGTCAACCGCTATATCGTTAACGGTTCAAATCACATTTTTTTGGTTTGGGCACAGCGGGCTCCCCATTATCCGGATAAGAAACTCGAATTGTTTGTGGCCACTGGCCTGGTGCTCGCTCTGGCTTAGTAGCTAAGATCTAATGATGATTAATTAATTCGTTTTTCAATTCAAAAATCATAGCAGAGGAGAGGTGAAGCCAATTAAGGCCCGATTGTTCACTTGCTTGCATGTGAAATTATGAAGGAGATAATAATGATAAAACCATACGAATCATTGCCACCTACCATGCATCATTATACATAACATGCATGCTACATAAATAATTGCTCTTTATTTTACCTTTCTACTATGCATTTGTTCCTAAAAAGTTTTCATTATTTTTTTATTAAAATAGATACATGTATTGTTTATGTAGGAGTTGTTTGTGGGAGCTAGGCTGGTTCTCTCCGATTCTTAAAAGCGACTTGACGATCCAGATTTTTCATTTGTTGCCTCTTCTTGGGCACACTTTGGATTGAAACCGTTCATATTTTATTAGAACTATCGAGACCATGACTATCCCAAACATCATTTTGATCAGGTAAATTCTGTCCAGATGAGCCGGAAAAGGGAGATTTTCCTCCACCCCGTGGACTCCTTTCGCGCATTTTTTTGGGTAATCCAAACCGTGCATTTTATAGGGCCTGTCAAATAATGTATTTTTGCAAAAAATTAGCTTGTTCGGACATCGAAAGTTCTATCAAAAGTTGAGTTTTAGGACGAAAAAATGAACGGCTGTGGGCAATTTAACTTAAAAAACAATTGACAGATCCAGGCCGTCCATTTTTTCGTCTAGAACTCAACTTTTGACATACTTATCAATGTCCGGACAAACTGATTTTTTTCCTAGATACATTATTTTATAGGCCCTATAAAATGTACGGTTTGGATTATCCAAAAAATGTGTGAAGGGAGCCCACAGGGGGTGCTAGTGGAAAACCTCCTCTGCCCGGCTCATCCGGACAAAATTTAATCTCTTTATATCAATTCATATGATTGGATTTATTTTAAACAGAGGTCTGTCATATTGGATCAAACCCTTTTTTTAAATCAAAATACGTATGTAGCAGTTGTGTAATGTTCTTGACGAACTCTAAAAAAATGAACGATTGCGATTATCAAAATCAATAGTATGAAAAAGACTCACTTGAATCTATTTTTTTAGACCGGAAAGGAGCTGTCCCCGGGGCTGGGAGGACAATGGCCGACACATAGCATTCTGTTTTGGAGGGGGTGGCCCATCACATGGCCTGAAGGTCTCCCTATCATACAAAATTACAAATGGTGGGTTGAATTACTCTTCCACCCTTTTTTTAAAAAAAGTACAAATGGTGGAGGGGGGAGAAATTTTTGAGTGCCGGTACGGTAACACACTAGTATTCTAAAAATCAAAATTAATTGGCGATTAATCATTGGCAGGACCTATCCAACTAATTGTTATGCGCCAAGTAATCGCCGATTATTAGGCCTCAAAGCTTCAAGCTGGCCGACCGCACGACTAATGTCTAACGATTTTTAGAACATTACCACACACGTGGTATCCCATCGGCGATCCGGACTGTCCAAACGTGTTTTGTAGGACGGTCCGGATTTTAGAGAGAGAAAAAGAGGAGAGAGAGTGTGGGGTGAGGGAAGAGAGAGGGAAATCTGGGCCGTCCAAAATACGATTTTACTTTTTAGATCGCTAACGAGTGCCGCCGCGTAGTACCCGCTCGGGATCCAAAAACATCTCGTGGAGGTGGAGTGCGCGCGCGTGCGCTCTCTCTCTCTCTTTATTTCTAAGTCACCACACCTCTATATAAGGATGGTAAGAAAATTAGAAGAGGATCTGGCCTTGATTAAGGCACTTATGTAATGATCACTGGAAATGATCAGGTCATATATATTCATGCTAATCATCCATAATTCCGTGTAAAGCGAAGTATTTGGGACAAGAGTGGTCATATTATTCATTATGTTTAAGGACAGAAAGCTACCTAGAAGCTCCGACCCTACAACGGGAAAGTCAACTTAACATAAGAAAATCTTTTGACGGACGAATGTAATTTTCCCAACCAACTAAAGTTAGCTCAATTGGTCAGAACTCTTGCATGTCATTAGAGATCAAAAATTCAAAACTCCCGAACTACATATGCCCACAGACCGTATAAACAACCGTACTCCCCCACAAGACAATCAATCAAATTTCATTAATTCAATCAATCATTCTCTGAACTCAATATATAGGAAAGCACATGAACCAGTCTTCCATGATAATCAACCACAAAAATAATATACCATTCACAAATGTAATGGCATTACGTGAGTCAACAATGGGATCAACGATAACAAAAAAGTACAGGCATGATGAATAAAAATTACTCTGGAGACTTAGAATGTATTGTAGACTTCTGATACCTCAAATGACGATCGTGACCATTGAATATATCCATCTCAGCATCATGAATATCATACTACAATTTTACAGAAATGATATACGTACCAACCGGGGGGGGAGAAATCGCACCGCCGGCAGGCCGTCTCTGGCCACCGACGGCCGATCCGAGCTGTCTAAAAATTCTATAAAAAAAAACTGATGGGGCCGCCGGGAGAATAAATGGCATCCGAGGTATGTAGGGTGCTTGACTTAAGCACCCTTTTTTCTTGCATATATGTATATACGTGTATATACACGAAAAAGGGGTGCTCAGATCAAGCACCCTACACACCTCGGATGCCGTTGATTCTCACATAGGGCCCCATCGGAATTTTTTTTTAGAATTTTTGGACGGCTCGGATCGGCCGTCCGGTGGCCGGAGATGGCCCGCCGGCGGCCGGCGCTACGATTTCTCTCCCCCTATCGGTACATATAGCATCACTCAAAATTTTATTATGATCGGATACAGTCCCACCGTTGAACTCCATCTCTCTGACTAATCTGCCTATCTACATATCTCATACAAAAACTCTTTTATCCTTCTTTCTCATCAGAATATAAGTCCTATATAGACATGCATGCAAATGCATTTATTCTTAAGCCCTTAATAGAAATCTAATTGCCAACTACCCCTATCCATTGCATTGCACCCATACTTTACGCCACCTCAAGCCTACACCCACGTTACTCCCTTTCTCTGCCTATTAATTACAACTCAAAGACCATCCCGAGGCCAAGGCTCTATCTCCATCAAGACCCCGACAACCTTGACTGCAAAACTCACTTCTGACAACCACGAGCCGCACAACAAACAACCACCAGCAACCGCAACAGCAAAAACCAGTGGCAAACCGCGGGACAACACGGTGGAATCGTTGTAGAAGGAGCAGCAGAGAGAGGCGATTGATGTTGGTGGTATGGGAAGAAGGAGAATGTGGGGGTGATGAAGGAAAGGAGAGAAAACTTCCGAATCTAGGATCGGACGGGAGAGATCACTAGCGAGGGGAGAAACCCCTCCCCTCCCGCCGCCGCATAAGGGTTTAAAACCCCTGGGGGGAGGGGGAGGGGAAGGAGGGAAGGGTGGAGGCATCGGCTAGGGTTTAGTGAAGGGGAGGGGAACCCTAGAGAGAGAGCAAGTAAATTGCACCATTTGGTAAGCTCAAAGTTCACAAATATTAGAAAATGAAAGACACAATGAAAAGGGTCAAACTAATTGTTTTCTCATTCTTAGCCGAATATGTTACACCACATGTCACGTAATTGCGAAACAATTCCTTTGGTTCAAAAAAAAATTTAATTGCGCAAAACTAGCGAATGCACGCAGATAAATTGGAGGGCAATTTCCAGATTTACATTTTTAATCTCTCTTGTCTCGTTTGTCAAGTTGTTAATCTAATCTGATTTTTAATCCTTCCAAGGCATCTGTTTAGCGGATAAAAGTATTATTTGACGGGAGGTGTTTGGCTAGACAAAAAGGGTCAAACTATTTTTCTAATTCGATTATAAATTTTGGATATCCGAACCAAACGTAAACATTTCGTCTAAGCAATTACCTATGCCCTACAGAGCTTCACCAAGTCTACCTTTAGAGAGACTTGCCCTAACGATTGAGACTACAAAAATGGAGCCCGAAATAAAATACACATAGAAGAATTCGGCAGGGTAGAGAGAATCAAGGTATGAAAAGGAGCTTGACCAAGTGTTGTGACTCGAATGTTAGTGTGAAATAAGTTCCACCGCCCAAGCCTTTACCTGGAATCAATTACTCCCTCCTTCTGAATTTAATAGTCCTTTTTGGGAGTTCGTGCCATTTTTCAATCGATTATATCTTTCAATCTATAATGTTTTACGTGATTTCGAATATATTGTATTGTAGAACTAATCGAGGTCTATCAAATAAGATCCATATTCGATATGAAATTCATTACGAATTCTAAAATATAACCTATTTTTTAGCCGATTAGAATAGAACTAGGGACAATTAAATCCGAACGGAGGTTGTATTTTATTAAACTCATAGAGTTGTATTTTGAGCTATGTAAACGTGGAGTAGGACAGTCAATCCGTACGCTTGTGGATCCTTTTCAGGTTTACTTCAATTATTGAGATCGGTAATTATTTTGATCGCATGTCGTTTCATACATCCGGCCGACAGAGTGAAAGGTTTCTCTCTCGAATTTAATCTCGATCAGGTACCGTTCCACTTTTTTAAAAAGTGGGTTTTTAAAAAAGAAGGTAAATTTGAAGGTCAAAAATTATGTGTTTATGAAAATATTTTCTTACCAATATGGATCTTATTTGATAGATCTTATTGAAATCTTTTAAACGGTATAAAAAAATTGAAAATTTATTTTTTATTTTCGTTATATTTGAGTTTAAAATCACCTTATTTTTTTTAAAAAAAAGTTTTAAAAAAGCGGAACGGGGTCTCATTCAACTCCAATGAACAATCCAATCCCAATCAAGTAGTGAGAGACAGTGAGCCTACTACTGTACTGCATGACAGTTAATGATACTGATAATAAATGGCTGGTCACGCGGCAATAAAATTGCGACCCACTAGTACCTAGAATACGTACCCGGAGGGCCTACTGTGCACAATATGCATGTGTGCACAATCTCGGCCGCCCGTTCAATCATTCGACAGTCTAAATTTTATTTCGACAATAAATAGCCCTAAATAGCTCTCGGTTGAGATAGTGCGCAACAGGCTCCCCATTTCCCTAGAATGCAATTTGCTTTTCTCACCTATTATCTAAATTTCTGTTTCCTTTCCAATCGACAAGGAATTGATGGAAAAATGTATCGTAGCTTGCTGGAATGTGGAGTGTGAAAAGTGGAGTTTAGTTCCTTGCCGTATTTCAGGACTTCTTTGAAAACAAACAATGAAGTGGATGACGTATGGAAGAAGATTAACAAAATGGATTTTATTAACCCTCAAAGTAGAAGAACAAACAATTAAGATGATCGAGTGGACAATTACAAGTTAAAACTACTCTTAGAAAAGAAAAGACAAAGACCCAATTGGCGTTGTTTGTGTGTCTTGACATTGTCTTGAACTTGATTATAAATAGGGATCCCTTCACTTTTGAATTGAAATCTTCCCTCCGAAGTAGCAGTTGAAGCTCTTTCAAATTCTGGCAAAGTAACTTCCTCAACTATTAAACAAACCCACGTCTGAAAAACTGTCTTATTAATCGTGGTTAACCGCCCCTTTGATCGTGGAATAATGAGACTTAGCTCCCTTTGACATCTGTCACCTAATCGACGGACCAAATAATCAGAAAACACGCCACGTGTTGGCCAATCGACGGATAGAATATTCTTTAAAACTTTTCATAGTTTCATCATCGATTCAATTTATTTAATTCAATCCTACTTAATTAGGGTGAATCCATGTTAGTCTTCAGCTTTCCAATTTTTACCCCTGCCACGTGTCGTCTAATCGACGGGTAATAAGAAAATCTCAGTTATGGTGCAAACATCACCCCTGACACACACCTCCCATGGGTCCCATGCAAAAAGTCTGAAATATCGCTCCCTTTTAACTACTCCCTCCGTCCGGATTTAATTGTCCCTAGTTCTATTCTAACCGGCTAAAAAATGAGTTATATCTTTGAATCCGTAATGAATTTCATATCGAATATGGATCTTGTTTAATAGATCTCGATTAGTTCTATAATACAATATTTTCGAAATCTCATAAAACATTATAAATTGGAAGATATAATCGATTGAAAAATGGCACGAACTCCAAAAAAGAACTATTAAATCCGGACGGAGGGAGTATATTTTATTTTATTTTATAATTATTTTATCATATTTTTTTAATTATTTATTTTTCTCTTTTTCTTTATATTTTTCTCTTTTATTTATTTCAATATTTTTTACATATTTTTTCTCTTTTATTTATCCGAAATACCCCTCCCTTTTAACTAAATTCCTTTTTTATTTAATTTCTTAATTCTTTTATCTTATTTACTTAATATTGTTCATGTAATTTCATTTCTTATTTATTTCCTTGTTTATTTATTTATCTCTTTCTTCTTTTCCTTCAACCTCACTATTGTAATGTGCGCGTCAAAATGAGAAAATTGACATATCTCGGGACTTGATCAGACCACGTTGATAATTTTGGGCAGTCTAAAATATGCTCGGGACAATTTCAGTATTGCAAAGATCAGTCCATTTAATCACCGAATTTGGGAAGCCGAAAATGTTGATCTATGTGCCAGTTAATAAATGTGGCCTATTATTAGTTCAAAAAAAAAGACCAGACAGAATGGAACAAAAATATTGATTTGTGTGCCAAGATAAGGCAGCAATCGGTTGGTCCAAAAATATTGATTCTTATGCCAAAAATTTTATTTCTGGAGGTTATAAAAGGAGGACTTTGTGTTTCAAAATGATACAAGAGTTTTGTATGTACACAAATTCCACTAATAAGTCATGTCTCCTATTTTCCTTAGGCTTTCATCATAAACTGTAGTAAGGAAAAAAAAAGAAGAGTGCGCCGGGAGCAGAGTTTGGAGGAAATATTAATTAGAATTTTTATATATTTTCATGTATTGTCAATATGTACTCAATTATAATAAAATGAAATTTTGTTTAAATTTATTATTATTGATTAGAAGTTTTTTATTTATTATTCATTGTTAAGACAAATTAATAACTAATTAAAATAATACAAAGTTCTTAAATATAAATCTAATTTAATTGAAAATATAATTTGAGTTAAACAAATTAAAATTAAATAAGTAATTAAATAAATGAAGATAAGTAAATAAATAAATAAAAGCGGGGTGGTGGCCCTGGTGGGGCGGGGAGGGGGTGGGGTGTGTGTTTGGCTGCTGTCGGGGACTCGGGGGTATTTCGGACAGGGAGGGGGGGAAGCAGGTAGAATACCTTTGCAAGGATTTGGAAGTCCTCTCAAGTCCCACAAATCTTATCTCCAACCTCGAATTGAAATCTATTCCTTGTTTGGTGTTATGTGCTGAGCAACTTGGGGATCCTCATTACTCCTTTTTGACACAGAGAGAGAGAGAGATCCAAGTAAAAATGCACATGCAGAGAGCATGGAGATCTGAAAGCAATACCCATTGTCCAAAAAGATTTCAAGACTGAATGTACTGCTCCCTCCGTTCTCAAAGGGTAGTCTATGTTTTTTATAATAAGATATACTCTGTGTCAGTTTACGCGGATCTCGATTAATACTGGGAATCATAAACCCGCAATGTTCACTAGCTGTGCGCCACTTGAAGTCGGAGCAAATGTTCCATATGAACTAGTCTAAAGAAATTGATAGCACCTAAGAGATTTCGATTCTAAAATCTTAAGAGAGAGCAAATCCCTAACTCTTGGATCTTGACCACCGGACTAAATCATTGAGATTCACAATAGCTTGTCATGAAAAAGAAGTGTAATTTTTTAATAAAATACTAGTAAACTAAAGTACTTTTGTCTGTGATTTTTTTTTAAATATCTTGACATCAAAATAAAGATCCCAGTTAGTTCATTACAAAATCTGATACAAATAAATTTAAAAAATTATGCACAGAAAAACTACTTTACCTTATGATCCAAAAATTACACATCTTTTCGTCGTAAACTATAATTCCTGACATGCTATCTGTTTCTGCATCCAATGGTTCTTGTCTTCATAAAATTGGGAAGAGGGCATACCCTACATCTAAATGTTTTTTTTTTCATATATATATATTTGGTGGATGACGTTTATGTCAACTGCCCCAGGGCTTTATATAGAGCTATCTGGGACCCTTTCATTTACTTTTCCAATTTAATTTGCAACGGTGGGCATCAAACTTGATCAAAACCATTAATGCCTCTCAGGAGTCAGGAGTAAATATATTTGGTGGATGACTTTTATGTCAACTGCCCCAGGGCTTTATATAGGGTCTATGCCAGAGAGGGGTTATTTAGTGCCTCTCAGGAGTAAATATTTTTGGAAAAAATCCATTTTACCCCCTATGGTTTGAGGTTTGTGGGAGCTACCTTCTTGACATTTAAACATGACCACATAACCACCATGTAGTTTATGGACTAAAACATGACCACTTATCAATATGTTCAGGTAATATTTAAGAAACTAAAAATTTAGATTTTAGAAGAAAATTTGAGTTTTGGAGAAAAAATGAAATGAGTTTTTGAAATGTAGATATTTTTTTTTTATCCGCTAAAAAAAAAAGGGTTACAGTTGGGATAGAAATGAAGAAATGGGTTATAGTCGGGGTGAATAGTTGCATTTTTCAGTACTCACTTTTTGAATAAGAAACAATTTTTTGATTCTTCAATTTGAAATATGAAAAGTCTGTCCACACGGACTATATTTGTACAAATTTTACACAGATCACGATGTGGGGTCCATTACGAGTCTCACACAAACAATCCGAACAGTTCATTAAATTTAAAATATTTTTTCAAATTCCTTCTCAAAAAACCAGCTCAAAACAATATATGTAAGTGCTCGATCCAATCATATATACGACTTTTCATTCAGATTTTTAGATCAATGAACGGCTCAGATCATTTGCATGGGACCCGTTGTAGGCCCCACATCACGATATGTGTAAAATCTGTGCAAATATTATCTATGTGGATAGAACGGCTCTTTGAAGAATGAAGTTGGAAATGCTCTAAAAACTCCAAAATAATGCTAGATATTCTAATTTCCGAAGATTTTTCTTCTAGTTTATGGGACAAAAAGAAAAGAAGAAAGAAAAGCCTGCCACAACAAAAATGTTACTCCCTCTGTCCCTTATTTATAGTCCGGTATTCATTTTGGGTTGTCCCTTAATAAGTGTCCATTTTGTAAAGTTAGTGGGTAAAAATTGGTGAATTATCTATTTTGTCCCTAAAAGTAGATTCCATTTTGAAAAGTAAGTAAGTAAAAGTGTAATGATGATGGGTAAGTAGGAAAAGTGAAATAAAAAAGTTGATGTGAAAGGTATAATGATGATGTCTTTTTAATAAGTTGGAGTTACGAAACAGGACATTTAAAAAGGGACGGTGGAGTACTAATAATCTATTTGCAAGCATTGCAAGAAAGGTGAGGGGAGGTAATCCTTTGCCGAACAGAATGATGTCTCATTCAACAAATTTCTTCACGCTTTCTCCCTTTCACTTTTCTTCCACTAATGTTTCTCAAAATGCATACATTCTTTATTAAAATTAAAAAAACAGAAACAAAGCGGTGACTATTTTAAACCGGAATTGATTTTAACAGTTGCGCTAATTTAAATGTACTTTGTATTATCTTTTTTTTTTTATCGGCATTTCTTTTTTTCATTTCACCTCTATGATGTTTAATTTAACATGACTGCTTAACCCCATGCCAATTTTATTAATGCGAAATTACCGAATTTTCTTTCATACTCTTTATTTTCCCACACACAAACCGAATTTTTCACTCACAAAATGATTTGGATAGAGTGAATTTAAATAAAAGAAAGTCTGCAACTAAAATTTATTTTCCTACTTACTCCATCATGTTGTCTCGATCCAACCGACAATAACGACACATCAACTACCTGATCGAAGTGTCCTGGGATTTTTCACCATAGCATTTCCTTCCCTTTCAAATATGAAAGGATTTTAGCACGGAAATCGATTTCATACATTTCCCAATTTCCCAAATTGATGTAATCACTCTTTTTTTTTAATCTTTTGGCGGGATGAATTTACAAAACAGTCTCTATAATTTGTAAAAAGTGAATGCTTGTAGGGAGTGTATCGTAAATTCACCCGCTAAAAGACGAAAAAAAGAGAGTGCATCAATTTGGGAAGTGTAGAAAACGATTTCCTTTAGCATTGGTAAAACAATAACACTATGCTCACCGACTTGGGAGTCGGTGAACTTCCACTGAACAAGTATGCGACGTCGTTTTGGGTTGGTTTTTTTTAGTATTGAAATATTTGGTTTTATGGTTCTCTTAAGGCTCGCTAAAAATTAATTATGACCCTTTAGGATAAAATGATCAAAAAATAAAATCTTTACACCGGTTCAAAAGAATTGAAAATTGAAACATTTAAATTTTTTTTCATTTGGTTCTCTTATGGCTCTTCAACGAGAGTCCTAGAGCTAAAAATTAATTATGACCATTTAAAATAAAATGATCAAAAAAATAAAATATTTGCACATGTTAAAACGAATTGAAAATTGAAAAAATGATGATGGGTCCCTCAAAGATTCTTCTAAAAAGTACAAAAAATGAAGAAAAAAAATACAAAATCTCTTCTTAATGTGACACATTCATCCTCTATTTTGAAAGAATAGAGATAGATTGGAAACGCCCTAAGAGATATGTTTCTAACACCAGAAAAAAAAAAAAAAAAAACCAACCCAAAACGACGTGGCATACCTATTCGGTGGAAGTTCACGGGCTCCTAAGTCGGTGGACGTAGCGGAGTGTTATTGTGATCGTTGTAGAACTTCCTTTTCTCACGCTTTTGATTCCCTTTATGATTTGTCCTTTGTTCTTCGTCTTCTTGAATAATCATTGTCATCATTGAACTAAAGTGGTGGCACAATTTACACCAAAATGCGCCGCTCTTCACTCAATAAATCGCATATTTGGTGCTCTCTAAAATTGGAGTAGTTAGGTGGGTAGGGAGGTTACAACCAACTATTCTAGTAGGTTTGCAATTTCAGAGTTCAAGGTCTAGTTAGGTGTTTGGCAATATTTTTGTCTCAGTAATTTTTGTCAAAGCTTTTCGTCGTAATTTTAAAAAAACGTATGAAAAAGTGTACCGAAGCTAGAAAAAAGTTTGTACAAGACGACAAAAATATTCATCTTTTGGCATTTGTTCGTCTTTTCTAAATTTCTGTTGAATTGATTTCACATTATATTTTTGGATAATTATCCATCTCGACGAGAGGAATTAAAACAGTAAAAAAATTATGATAAAAGCCAAAAAAAAATTCACTCAAGACGAAAAATTGCCAAAAGATGAATATTTTTGTCTTCTTGTATGAACTTTTTCTAACTTCGGTACACATTTCATACTTTCTTTAAAAATTACAACGAAAAGCTTGACAAAAACTACTGAGACAAAAATATTGTCAAACCACCCCCTCCCCCCTAATAATAGTAAAAATTAAAAAAGGGAGTTCTGCCATGTGCAGAGACAATTTTTAGAGAACCACGCAGAGACAAATGCGTTTGGCTCCATTTTGAGTCCCAAAAAAATCTAGAAAAATATCCATAAATTTTTGAATATTATTTTATGGGGCCCTGTAAAAAATTAGCTCCAGTGGATATCGATAAGTATTACTTTTGGATTTGTAGGGGCGAACTGAGCAGTTTCGCCCCTACGAATCTAAAAGTAATACTTATCGATATCCACTGGAATTGATTTTTTACAGGGCTCCATGAAATAAAATTAAAAAATTTATGGATATTTTTCTAGATTTTTTCGGGATCCGAAATAGAGTTAGACGCATTTGTCTCTGCGTGGTTCTCTGCAGATTGTCTCTGCTGTTAGTATTTTTGTAAAAAAGGGTGCAAGAAAGGAGGATAACTGGTTATACAACCTTCATTGAGCATGACCATGAAGACTCTCTTGTAACGGCAGGCTATGTGAAGGACTAGTTGTTCTTTTAAATAAGCCACTTTGGCTTATTTTTTGTTCTTATTCAAATTTTTTTCGTATCACTTGGCTTATTGTCAATTTTTTGGGAATTATTGTATCCTCACGATAAGAGGAATCTAAAAAGTAAAAAATTTTGACCAAAATCTAATTTTTTTTGAATAAAGATGAAAAAATTGACTTATTAACTTATTTTCATCTTTATGTGGCTTTATTTGACTCATTTTTTGTGGAAAAGCCATTGACTTCTTTAGAAGAACAACCCTAGTCACCTCAAAGGATTTTACCGGCCGCCATGAGCTTGCGAATTACGGTCTGACTTCCCCAGTGGTCCGCCCACCACCCAAAGTACAATGGAGTTTAACCATTTTTTACAACTAGCCTAATGGTGTCGTTTCCATAGCATTGGGTAAAAAAAAAATACCACACTTTTGCAATTTTGGAGCAAGTTTTGCGTCATAGTTTTTCATCCAAGAAGAGGAAAGCTTTAAGGAAAAGATGGAAAAAATATGTCATGTTTGCACTAAAGATAGGTACACTATATTTTTACACTATATAGTTATATTACATCTTATGTGGAGCTCATTTCGAATATCAAAAAAATATTGATAAATTTTAAAATATTGTTTTATAGGGGCCTATAAAAAATCAGCTAAATACTACTTCTAGATTCTTAGGGGTGTTGAGCAGTTCACCACTACGAATCTAGAAATAATACTTATCGATATCCGTTGGAGCTGATTTTTTACAAGGCCCCATAAAATAATATTTTACAATTTATGGATATTTTTTTAGATTTTTGTGAGATCCGGAATGGACCCCACATAAAATGTACTGTAACTATGTAGTGTATGTAACATCTCTCGTCATGTTTTGTTTCAGCGTGATTTGCAATTGCACGAATCATGCTGAAACAATAGCAATCTTATAAAGTAGCTTTGCACAATAATATCTCAATTGCAAGTGGAGTGGTAGCCTAACGGTAGACAATTTGTATTTTCCTATGCATAAGATCTAGACTCAAATTAATCTCACTAATTATAATTAACAATCAACAATTTTTGCCCTTCTAAAAAAATAAAAAGTACTTAGGAAATATACTATTCTGTTGACATGTACGCTAGACCGAACGCCTGAATTATAAAAATAAGTACAATATTGATCTCTTGAGATCCAAATTCAAATAATAACATAGTGGTATATTTAATTTTGTGGCTGTGGGTAAACCGACAATTATTTGAACAAATCATGCTATTCGATTTGTTGTATTCAAATTCGGTAAAGTGTTGTACATAGTAGTTAACTTTTAAAGTTGAAGGGTGTAAATCAATCAATCAAGACAAAAGAGTGGGCTTTTTTTAATTATTCAAATTTTTTTCTGAATTTAATAGTTTTACATTAAACTTTTATGGATTATTGATTTGTCTCGATCAAAGAAATCAAAAAAATGATTAAAAACCAAAAAAAGTCAAAAAAATGTTCCTTTTTTTTTTTTGCTTATTTTTAGTCTTTATTTAAAATATTATGAGTTTCGGTAATAATTTTTTACATTTCTGATTCCTTTTATCGAGACGATTCAATAATTTACAAAAAATTGACACTAAACTAAAAAAATAAATGCAATAAAAATTCGAATAAAGACAAAAAAGAAAGCCATTTTGAATTATCTTGCCAAAATAATGTTCAACAATCATCATGCGTTACTAACTTATATAGATTCCCAAACAAGCCACTTCATTTGAAAATTATGCTAGGCCTAGTTTGGCTAAATAAGATAAGTGTTTATCTTTTTATCTTTAATTAATATTTTTCTTCTTTGTTCGTCTTGCATTAAATGTTTGTGATTATTAGTTCGTCTTAACAAGACAAAATAGAGGAAAAATTGGCATATTTTTGTCTTCATTAACAAAATTTGAGTTTTAATCATAATTATTTGAGTTTTTTTTTTTCTCTCGTTGCAACGAACTAAGAATTTACAAAAATTTGAAGCAAATTAGTAAAATTAGTAAAAGAGGATAAATTGAATAAAAACAAGGCAAAATAAGCAGCTGGCTTATTACTAGACGACGCCGTTGTGCTTGGTTTTCAGTAAATAGTCTCCGTCGGCAGGCAACAAACAAAAACATCATCATTTCCTTGCCGTGAATAGCAAAAATCGCGTTTACTCACAGTCACGCTTCCGCTTCCTCTTTAATTACTCCTTCCTCTGTATCACAACACAACGCACTCAGAGAGAGAGAGAGAGAGAGAGAGAGAGAGAGTTGCTTAAAAAGCGTCTAGAAAAAGCCGACCCAAAAACCACCACCAAAACTGGCTAACCCCACCCACCTCCCCTCCCCGCCGCTACACCCCGATATACCACCAGCCCCACCACACCACCACCCCTAAAAACCACCACCACCACCACCACATTACCCTCCAAAACCACCCAACAAACAAACCAATGGTTTCTTTGAGATCTGTTTTGCTTGTTTAGCTTTTCTAGCTTCAATCCTAGCTTGCTGGTGCTGTTTTCTTGGCTTGTCTTGTAAGGAGTAAAAAAACCAAAACAATGGCGGCACTCTCCAAGTCCCAAGCCGCCGCATCCACCCGCGACCTCAACCACCGCGTCCTCACCTGCCTCCACAAGCTCTCCGACCGCGACACCCACTCCGCCGCCGCCGCCGAGCTCGAAGCCATCGCAAAAACCCTACCCCCCTCCGCCATCCCCCCCTTCCTCTCCTCCATATCCGCCACCGACCCATCCGACAAGTCCCCCGTCCGCAAACAATGCGTCCGCCTCATCTCCCTCCTCTCCGCCTCCCACGGCAATGCCCTCTCCCCCCACCTCTCCAAGCTCCTCGCCGCCGTCCTCCGCCGCCTCCGCGACGCCGACTCCGCCGTTCGCCTTGCGTGCGTCGCCGCCGTCTCGTCCATCTCTTCCCACGTCACCAAACCCCCCTTCACCTCCATCGTGAAGCCCCTAGTCGACGCCCTCGTGACGGAGCAGGATTACAACGCCCAGACAGGCGCCGCGCTGTGCGTCGCGGCGGCGATCGACTCGGCGCCGGATCCGGACGTTGTGTACCTGAGGAAGGTGCTGTTGCCGAAGGCGGAGAAGCTGTTGAGGAGTAATAACGGGTTCAAGGCGAAGGCGGCGGGTTTGGCGGTGGTGGGGAGCATGGTTGGTGTCGGAGCGGTTTCGGGTCGGGAGACGGTGGGGAAGTTGGTGGGGTGTTTAGTGGGTTTTTTGGGGAGCGAGGATTGGGCAGCGAGGAAGGCGGCGGCGGAGGCGCTGGTGAAGCTGGCGGCGGTGGCGGTGGAGGTGGACGAGGGGGAGTCGTTGGCGGAGTTGAAGGCGACGTGTTTGAAGACGTTCGAGGCTAGGAGGTTTGATAAGGTTTGATTGGTTGAAATGTGGATTTGATTGTTTTGAGTCAAATCTTCTGTACTGGACTTGTCTATGTAGCTCTGTTCCCGTGCAATTTTAAGCCGCATGATTGCACAAAAACTCTTCGGCTGAAATCATGCGGCCGAAATTGCACAGGAAGTACATTCATATTTCGGTAAAGGGAACCTGAGGTGATTTGATTTGTGATTGTGTTTGGAATTGTCGAGTGATGTTTGGTTAATTTAATTTGAATTTTTTACGTTGTATAGGTGAAGGTTGTGAGAGAGACTATGAATCAATTGGTGGAGGCTTGGAAAGGAATTGCTGATGTTGAAGGTGAGGCCTCGCCGCCGCTGCCTTCGGAACCACAATCTTTTCCCAAAGGTATAAGATTGCGAGATTTATTTGCTTGTACTTCATCGCAATAACCTGGACACCTGATTAGAAGAAAAAAAAAAAGTTCACTTGCCGCGGACATGTGAATGTTAGGCTGTCTCAATATTGTGGTGGTCCGATCTGTTTGATCCAATTCTTTTTTTATATATCGCACTTGGGAATATATAAAGTTTTGATGCATGTGTATGGATGACCGAATGTAATGGCTGCGTTTTTTCCAATATTGATTCTCTGATCTGGATTAGTATCATATTCCTGTTCTATTTTGTGCTCAGACAAAATTCATTTTTCTGATTTGTGAATTTTGACAGCCAAATAAACAATTATGTTCGTGTATGTATGTTCATGTCGAGTATTTGAGTGGATCAAATGATTGGAATTGAAAATTTGTTTTCTTCAGATCTCTAATTTTCCTCTTCAGTTTTTTGCTTTATAAATTTCTGGCTGTGATGGTTCGTTTTCTTGAGTTTGATAATGATCGAGTGTCAATCTTTTTATGTCTCAGTGTAGCCATATGCATTTGTCATTCTTTTCCTCTTCAGGAACACTTCAGCTACCAGCTTTTTGGCATTGATTTAGTTTTCTCCTTTTTCTGACAGATTATGCTACTGACGGACAACATCTGCCCGGTTCCAAAACTTCCCGAACTTTTACTTCTGGACCTCCTCAAGAGAGAAAGAAAAGCATCCCCGGTAACAGGTCTGCTTTGCCTGATGGACCAGTTTCAACTACTGCTAGGAAAAGAAGTTCTTTAGATACTAGTGACAAGAAATCAGGTCAAGCAATGTTTCGAAAGCTGGACCGTAAAAAGCCCACTGATTGGAAAGTAGAAATTTGTGCCAATCATTCTCCCTCCATGACTGTAGTTTGTGAGGATGATCCTAGGGGTAGATATGAGAAAGGTGAGAAATTGAGAAGTCAGGTTATGATTTCTGAAACAAGACGGGCTCTCTTCGATAGGAATGCTGATGACAAAATGTTCAAATTTGGCGGTGCCAAAGCTGGATCTCAGGTGGTTCCATGTGAGGGTGACAACTCAGCATCAACTGTGGGAGTTAGTGAGATCACTGAGAATGTTTGTAAGAACCAGAAAGAGAGTGAAGATCTATCTTTGGTCCGTAAGCAGCTTGTTCAGATTGAAAATCAACAATCTAGTTTATTAGATCTCCTCCAGGTACTGCTTCACTAACTCTTAATAAGTACTACGTTGTTGCCATTTTATGACAAGAATTGAACATACTCATCGTGAACTTGATCTGATCTCTGCTAGTGAACTACTTTTCTTACTAAAGGCCTTATTGATTCTGTTGAACATAGATTGGTACATGGATATCGGGATTAGAATTATACTTCAAAAAGTCCTTTATGTATGCAAGTTAACGGAGTACCACTTATCAGCCAAGGTGACTGGAACAATCGTGCAGTTCTTGTTATCCTTGAATGTCTTGATATAATCTTCATGCCCATAGTTGTCTCCTGAGTAGGCCAGGACATTCCTGGAATATTCTCGTCAGGGCATGAATGCTAATATCATGGTTTTAGCTGTAAAGTTGGTTGTGATTAATATAAGTAATTGTATATATCTTTGTCTATCTGTACAACATAAATTTCTTCCAATTTGTCAGACGAATATAATATGATCATGATTCACGACTTTGATGTAAAATTTATAGATCAATATGTTTTGTAAATGATCCATTCGCGATGGATGCACATGCAGCTATAGTTGGATACTACCTGAGTCTCAAAGAGTCTATAGGTGGATGCAACGAAGTCTCTACTAGCATATACCCTCAATGTGGAATTTTGAAAAACTTATTGTCGAACTTGACCTTGAATCTTCTCGTAGCAAGCATCTTGAATACTTATATTTGGTTTCTAGGGATTGAGTTTTTCTCTTTTCACCTGCTACACATGCATGTTCTTTGGTTCATGTAGCTGAACCACCAATACATTGTCTTCTGCTGATTTATTATGCCTTTTGGCTGCTATGAAGCCAATTTCGCACATATTAACTCCTATTTCTCTATTCAGAATTTCATTGGAAGCTCACAAAACGGGATGCGTTCTCTGGAGACACGCGTCCAAGGGTTTGAGCTGGCATTAAACGAGATCTCGTATGATTTGGCTTTGACAAATGGAAGGATGTCGAATATGGATTCTAAACGAACATCATGTTGCAGTTTGCCGGGTGCCGAATTTTTGAGTCCCAAGTTCTGGAGGAGAACTGAGCCCCGCCGGCATTCAATCTCTCAGTTCTCTTCTTCTAGAGTCACACCACCAATGGCTGCCATCCGTGACCTTGCCGACAGGAATGGCAATGCTGAAACATTTAAGCTGGAGAACAGAAGATTCAGGGGTCAAAGTAGTGGTGGGTTTATTGTGAATCCTTTGGCTGAGGTCCACAGCGACTCCCACGGCATATCTGAGGTTTCCTCTAAGAGAGTTTCGAAGAATGTTCAAAATGCCAGTTGACATGTCCGGCTAGTGTTTACAGCAGGTATTGTATGTCAAATTTCATTGTAGTCCTCGTTCTCTATCTTCGGGGTGCATTTTTTTTACCTTCACATTTCAATTTCTTGTGCCAGCCCTTTCAGAGGGAAAGAATTGTGCGTGTAGGTAAGAATTGGTTTAGCTTCATTGTGCCCCTATTTTCTTCCTTGTTCCTGCATTTTTTGTTTTCCCTCCTCTAATCCATGACTAGGGTCTGTTTGGACCTCCCTCTTTGATAAAACTGCTCTCCCTCGACAAAGTGTTGCTTCCATCGTGACTAATGTCTTACTAACTAGGGGACTCGGATTTTCTTTTCGCTTCTTCATATCAAGCAAAGTGCACTTTTTCAATTCGAAGTGTTAATATTTGCCTTCTGATTCTTAGTTTCATTTTGTCATCCATCAGATAAGCTGCTGCAATTGAATGAAGTTCGGGATCGATTCTCATTTAGCTGTGTACTGCTGGATATAGATAATCTACTTTTTGTGGGGTGCGAGCCATCAATTCTCTTTTAGCTGTGTACTGCTGGATATAGATAATCTACTTTTTGTGGGGTGCGGGCTTATGGAGTACATTACAGAATCCAAAAGCCGTTCTTTTCCTATTTTCTACCTTAATATGCTTTACATATAGAAAGCTTCTAAAGCCGATTCTTTTGGTAACCTATTAATTGGTATTCGGATTCAGATTTCTCAGTTTCAAGGGAAGGGGTTGTGCACAAAGGACCTGAAAGTCACTATAGATGTTGCAATCTTTGATATGAGGCATTGTTGTATATAGAAATGAAATTTTATTTCTTCTATGCTTTCTTTAGCGTGCTGGGAATTTCTTTCCATACTTTTGTTGTGAAAAACTACTTGATTCGAAATTGTAACAAGGGGTTTGTAATGATGGTTATGACACATGTCCCTCGTTTGTAATGAGATAAAAATTCTTATAGTATCGTATCCTTTACATAGTTGGCCTAGCCCAAGCCCGTACGTTCGATAGCTGACAACCAATACATAAAAATAAAATTAAAAAAAACTCGGATAGATCATTGTGACATGAATCCGATTATGAATGTGGATAATACAAACTTCGGATGCTCACCAAGCTAGATAGAAAAGCATGCAAGAAATCTGGATAATCTAGACCAACCTAATCAAACTACAGGAACCACATTGACCATACCAAGGGTAAAATAACAGTAGATGGGCAAAGGAACCAACAAAATGATAGCATCTTTTAAGCATCAATTTACACAGGCTGGTGTTCATTTTGTAGAAATTGCTATATGGACTTAGGATTACAATGTTGCCAGGGATCGAAGATCCAGAAAATCGCAACTAGTCAACTAGATCAATTGAAACAGTAAAGTATAACATGCTTACCTATCACCCACCGAGAAAAAACAGGAATTTCACAGTTGAATTTATCCATATTTGAGGTATAGTTATCATCTATAAGGGGAAACCCAGGAAATAAGATTTATGTCATAATTCAAGGATCAAAGATACAAATTGTACGAGACATGCAGAAAAATTCATCACGGATTCTGGTCGTTGGATCCATCCTTGTCAATTTTCTGCAGAAAAATACACAATATGTCAGGGAGCTCTTTGGAGAACAAAATACAACAGCATAGCACAAGATGAGAGAACAAAACAAAGCCACGGCAACGGGTCACAGCAAAAACATTCTAATAGTAAAAAGAAAGCATTCATAACAGCTTTTCCACTAAATAAGAAGCAAGTACATCCAATCAACACAAACCGCGAACCCATGAATCAATATGACCGGATAGAGAATGGCTTCCTCTTATAGAATTATAGTAATGAGATTTCTAAAGCACAATACTACAAACAAGCGTAAACCATGCATATCCTGTTCCACACCTCTTAATAGAGAAATAATTCGTTTCATTCTACTCGCAGTATTCTCTAAGTAAACAACTACAACAACACTTTAAAAAAAAAACCGATAGAAAATTACAGAAGATACTGCCATTGATCTTTACCAAAAGGTCCAAAATGTGACGACAAAGCCTAAGAAAGCGAGGTAAACCGCAAAAAAACCAAGTATTGAAAGGTGGCCCCTTCCAAATATTTTAGCTAACATTTTAGCCAAAATGTAATCTCAGAATTTAGAGTCTCTCAAATCAGTCCAGGAATGAACGAGAGTCACAGTAGAGTACAGGGAATGAAAAGAGGAGCCAATGTTGTACATTGTATTGAGCAAATCTCATCGTCATCAACCTAGTTTCATAAGGGTGCGCTAGTTTGTCAAGGAAAAGTTCTCCATCAAGTTAAACTCCACAACAGCACAGGAATAACATTGCTGGAAGTCTCCAAACACTTCCTTGGTCAATGTTAGGGAGCCTTTAGAATACGATTCAATGGAACTAAGGGAGGGGATAGGATGTTGAATCTTAGTATCACAAGGAGTTCAAATCCAACTAAAAGTTTCCACTTTGCAGGCTTTCAGCTTGATGTATACATAACTCATACATGAGTTTTTTTATTTGGTACAATAGAAAAGCAAACAAATAACAAAACTAAATACTCTCAAAAGGCACTCAGGCCATGTCAGCCGTTAACAAGCGCATAATATCATCCCGGGGTATCAACAAAGACACCATCTTGTCTTCTTGTTCCACATTCATTCTAGCAACTTTGTTTCCCTCTCTCAGAGGGTTCTCCACGAGGGCCTTGCATTCCATAGTCAGCATGATACAAGGAGAATTTGGGGGAGATCCCTCATTGATCATTTGAACAGTAGTTGACGAGTCAGATTCAATTTGAACATCCCTCATATCTTGGTCAGAAATCAGTACACGGCCCCTGAGAACTCATAAGCAAGTGATAATCAGAGTAATCATGCTCCTCAATTGTGTAGTACTCCCTTCGTCCTAAGCTTTAGTCCATTAGGAAAAGCCGTCACTTTTCAGATCGAACAACCAAGCACTTCTGGTCATATTTTTTTTGGAAACTTTTCCAATGAATTTAAAGATCTAATTTAGTTCTTTAAATTGGCAGGGGAAAATTCAAAAAATTATGCACAGAAATTCTTTTTTATTTGATCCAAGAAACGGTACAATTTTTGTGTGGTCTAGAATTTTCAGATGAAGGGAGAACTTGATTCTTCTAACAAGTAGTACTTTCCTCCCACCGACCACCGTCACAATGGCTTGGATTTAGTCCGAGCCATGCACTTTCTTAAATTCAACTAATATGCGCACCAGTTTTGAATAGAATGCATAATGAAGCTTACGCAACTCTGCTTAAGGCTTCCAGTCAACACATAGAACAAAGAACCGGAGATGTACCCTGATAAGCTAATCAACGAGAACAGCATATGATTCCTGATGCTGCCTGCATGAGGTGCCATTTAAAGAAACATTGAGGTTTCAAAGTTCGAACAAGAGAGGCAAGCCTCAACTGGTCACAAGATCCTGTACAGAAAACTATGGTAGAGTGACCAAACGATAAATCAATATACCCCATCCAGGTCGGAACTTACCCGACAATGAATTTCCCTACCTTAGGACCGTTATACTTACGGCCGCCATTCACCGGGACTTCAGTACTCTTATCAACGGGCTTAAAGAGTTTGACCAAAGTGAACACATCCCATTCCCATTACTCAGGGGAAAAGACAATCCAAATTAACAATGCGATATCCAAACCGCAAAGGATTTTTGTGAAGACATACATATTGACTACTAAAGCCCAAGTCCAAGTTGCCTCCATTTCACAGGTGAAGTAACCACAATCTAAATTATCTAATCAGAAAATATCATTTTTGTACATTTCTCTCCATTTCCAACCAAACCACTCAATCTAATCCTTTCTTTTCTTTTCTCACCAAATCACTCAATCCAAAGGGGCCCTAACTTGTCGGATTGTTTTAAACAAGGATTGGATAGGATGAGATTAAGGATGACTGGATGATGATAGAGGGGACAAGAGGGGGTCCTTAGATAATATATGGGATTATATGAATACTGAAATTAGTTGTACCATGTTTGGTTAAAGTGGGATAAAGATAGGATAAAAATGATGATGATGATTACTTTTGACCGCTAGATGAGGAGGGAAATATTCTGGAGAAGGGGGACTAGCTAATACCACCCCTCCCCTTGGTATAAGTTAATCCCCCACATAGGGTACCGAATTGGCAAATAGTCCCACCTTGTCGGGTCCATGGTTAATCCCGGAAGCATCAAACAAGGGACTAAGAAATACTAACGAGAAAGATGCGAGCCATTGTGTTCCCCTAATCCTTGGTGTGCCCCAAGTTTGCCCATAAACTCACACCCACACCCAATCACACAGAACAGGCTAAGGAATTTATGTGGTTCCCCAATTAATTACCCTCCCCTCCTTCTTAAGCCCCTAAGGAGGAGCCCTCACGCTGCTGTCTCACTCTCCTCTCCTGCCACAACTAGAACTTAACTTTACAAGTGCAGCCATATATAGGCTGAACAAAAGCTCGCATTACACAGCACCTTTATGTTAACTTGGTTCAGGAAAGTCAAACAAAAGGCTATGGCTTATCCATTACAACTTCAGCCAAACTTTGGAAGATACATCGCATTCTCCGAGTCAACAACAGCTGTTGGGCTATATCCACGTTTTTTCCCCTTTACACATTGGGGGGAATCCCAACAATCCTTATCCCACATTTCTAGTCCTGCAATCACACACGCATGTATTGGGTTGATTCCATGAGGGAAAATGCACAGTAAATTAGTAGTATAAGCTAGGGCTAGGAAACCTCAGTTTCCATACGAGATCTCTACTTCCCCATGACTACCAATTGATCATAAAGAAACTACAAACTTAATCTTCAAATCCAGCCTGAAATTACAGCAAATAAAATCAAATCCGATTTGGGTATTTCCCCTGAATTCAACGGATGCCCAAACGCAACCTCCCAAACTTAGACCCACATATATCTACTATTTGCGCGCGCGCACACAGAGAGAGAGAGAGATAGGTTTAGTATTACCGATTGGGCGTTATGCCAAGAGAGGCCGCGGTAGACATTAGCGGAGAAGGTGGCGGCGAGATAGATGGTGGCGAGGCCGAGGCCAGCCGTGAATGCCTTGAATGTCCAATCCCCTGCTTTGCTTACCACTCCCATTTCCTCTCTCTCTCTCTCTCTCTCTCTCTAATAACGAATGCCACCTGTACAGGTTTAAGCTAACGAGTGTCCCAGTATATACTGGAGTAGTAATTAGCTGCAGAGATTAGAAGGAAAATCCGAAAATGGCCTACAAAACAAAAACCTTTCTCCGTTTCATGTCATGTCTGCAGAAGAAGGGTAGGGTTGATACGAGTCGAGGGTTCATGAACATGAAAGTCTTCATGGACACATTTCATGTATCATACGGAGTAATATTTTTCTTTTAATTTTGTACCGGACCAAACAATAACGTAGGCACACACTTCACGATAATACCAACCACACTTGTTGCCTGCATACCTCTGCGTTAATGGTAATGTGAGAATAACCGCTTTAAAACTATTTTACAACTACTAATCATGAAGTTTTATGCAAACGGATGTGGTTGACGTTGTGGTGTAGCAGTGTGTCTCTAGTGTTAAGAAAATAGAGTTTCACATTGCTTGCGAGTAGAATAGGTGATCATTTAATAACATTTGGAATAACATTTGGGACGTCTCTACTTATTGCCAATTGATTTTGAGATGGATATAAAGTTGTACACCTAGTATTATTATTGACAGTTTAAATCTCTAATATTTATTTTGAGATTTTTTATGCTCTGCTGTTTAACTTGAGATTAATATGCAACTTATTGTCGAACTTTTAAAACTCTTAACTATTTCCTCCCATTTGTCTCGATTTTTTTGTTATTTTCTCTTAATTCTTACTACTAAATTTAAAATTTTGACTTCTTGAAAACTAAGAAAAAAACAAAGAAGACCGTGCCAAAAAAATCGTCAAAAATTTAGGCTAAGGGAGCCTAAGTAGGGTTTGAACCCCTTTCACAACTGTTTAGTTGCCTTGGCAAGCGTCGTTCGTTATAGGAGTAGCTAATTTATTCAGCTTATTTGTTTAAAAAAATATGCTAGCAATCATAGATAATTACCCCTACTTATCTTCTTCTTCTTCTTCTTCTTTTCCAACTTATTTGACTTAAAAAGTGTCTTTATTTTATTTTCTTCACCTTGTGACCCCTACTCTAGAATAGTTGAATGATTTTTTTAAAATCTATTTAAGGATACAGTTGTGAAAGTGAAGGGAAATGAGCATCTACATTTGCCAAAAAAATATTTGTATCATTTAATTTCTGATAAAAATGAGGATGTACAAGTAGTTTTAATTGCTTCCATCCTCATTTCTGGTCACAAAAAGTAAGAGTCAGGCTATCCCTCTTACTAACTTTTACTGGCACCTTTTGGGAGTTGTCTTTATTCAAAAAAAAAATTCGCGTTTGTTAGTTTTGCGCCAAAGTTCTGTGGATTATTGTTTCGGCTCGGTGAGAGGAATCGGAAAACCCAAATTTTTTTAGTTTTCCCCTATTTTTTTTGAAAATATCAAAGATTAAGCAGAGGAATCGGAAAACCCAAATTTTTTTAGTTTTTCCCTAATTTTTTTGAAAATATCAAGAACAAATTAAATAGCCATCCTATTTACAAGACTTATTTAGGTGTCCATTCTAGCGGATTTAAATACTTATGTTCTCATCCTCAAATTGTCATGTTACCATATTATACCCCTATCTATCTATATATTAATATTAATATATAGAATAATTTAATTTTCTTTAATTACCATGCCCCCACCCCACATTTGAGGGATTAGGAAATCCCATCTCAAACCAGTTATGTTCCTATTTCTCGTCCTCGTCCAAATCCAATCTTGGGCCGCCGTTCTCTTTTAAGCAAAACAAAAAAAAAATATGAAAGAGAAACGCTTGTACTGGCAGCCATGGCCGATCACCTCTACCATCGCCGATCAACCCCACCATCAACGTCAACTCCATAGTGGCCGGCCAACACCGTCAAACCCATCATCAATTTGGATCACTCTCTCTTGATCGATGACTACCGTTGCCGCCGACGCATTCGCCCCCCGATCGCTCGACACAAAATTATCATGACAATTGAGGATCAACTATGGCAACCATTTTATGACAAATTCTGCAAATTCAACACGTTTTAACATGAGACATTTTGGTACAAAATTAGTCAACAATCAGTGAGGATCAACACGACAACGACAAATTATGCAAATTCAGAATGTTTTATCAAGACACATTTTGTCACAACATCAGTGATTATTCAGAACAATCAAAGAACCCAAAAAAAAATAAAATACGAACAATCAGAATCCATGGTAAGTTGAATCAATATGATTCCGACAATGGTTCCTTTCAGTCTCCAAAGAAACAAAATGCTTCAGCTTTTTCGATAGAAACCGCCATGGATGGAAAGAGACTCCGCGAACAAAAGGACAAGGGGAAACTAAACCCATGAATGAACCAAACAATAGGAACAATATTTCCATTTCGTTAATGTTCAAATAGCTACCATAATCATCAATTGACGACAGCGTATTTGTGCTCTTCCATCGCCAGTCGACTGCGGCATCGCTCCACATATTAACAGATCTCAGCTTTTTACCACTTCTGGTGGCAGAATTGAGGCTTATGCGAGAGAAATTCGACAACGGCCCATGAATAACCAGATCTGGTTCGGTGGAGGAGCTATTCCATTGTTTTGGACCACCAACTAGAAATTCCATGATTCCAAAACTCTTTCTAGGGCAACGGCAGCGAGGTTGTAGGACGGCTGGACCGACGACAATCAACGGTGGCGGCGGCGAGGTTACAGTGCTGGATCATTGGTTTGTGGAAGAGGAGGCCAGGGGTGGGGGGTAAGGTTTTTGGTGAATTGGAAGCAGAGGGGAGAGAGAGACGGAGAGAGAGAGGAGAGAGAGTTTTGTGGGATTGTGGCACAAATTAAGGGATTGGGGTTTTAAATAGTGGTTATGCATCAGAGAGAGGAGTTAAATGATCCATGATTTTCGGGTACAATTTCTTCTTTTTTTTTATTAAGGGTTAATCAGAAACAAAAAATAGTTTATCTATATTAATGAAGGGTGTTATTGGTATTTTATGAATGTTAGGATGGAGAGTTAAGTATTCAAATCACTAAGGGTGGAGACTTAAGTATTACTAGGGGAGAGGACTCCTATTTAACTACCCCAAATATCAAAGATTAAGCAAAAAAAAAACCCCAACTTTTTTTTACTTCTGCAGCTGAAAAGTGGATATTTTCCAAAATATTTGAGTAAAAGTAAAAAAAAAAAAAAATTGGATTTTCAAATTCCTCTCATTGAAACAAATCCATAATCCACAAAAGTTTGGTGCAAAACAAACAATGCGGAAAAAAAATTGAATAAGGACAAAACTCCAAAAGCCCAAAAACCTACTCACACAAAGCAAAAACAAAAAACTTAGTGGGACTAATCATAATCTAAGGTTGGCTTAAACGGGAAAGACTTGTGATTCTAAATATTTATGTCTTCTCCAACTCTTACAACAGTTATACTGAAAATCTGTCTTCAAAAATTTTAGCCAATGCCACCAAGACCAAGTTAGTTGCATCCCAGTGGGGAACCCAATAACACCTCCTTAAAATTTACTAGAAGCTAGCATCCTTTGGTAAGACTTGAGCAAACTTTCAAAATTCAGACAGTTTTGTCATTATTAATCACATGTTATGGTATTTCAGAACGTATGCAGATGTCATCGTTCATCTTTTCGGAAGTCTTGATGGAAGAATTTCTCTACCAATGCAATCAACTCCCGCAGTTAGAATAGCATCCATCGAGTCTCTGCACCTATCATGTTTTCTTCGCTTTTCTGAATCTATGTTTTGGTCCTGCTTAAGACTTCCCAGTATCCAGTATGCAGTCTTCCCTTACAAAAGAGCCACAGCAGCAGCTGAGGCTACTTCGACTTCCAAAACCGAAACATTATATGTACTCTTCATCTGTTCTAAGCCTATGTTGGGATCACTGACTTGAAGAGCAAATTCACTGACTTGAAGAGCAAATCAAGGAAGAGACAGTGATAGGGAAACCAGAAACATAAATGCAACCACTTCATTATCCATTTTCCTCGATTCCTTCGATCCAAACACGGTCCAAGTGTCCAAGAAAAGTAGTCAATAAGACTAAAATAGAGCGAACAGCACGGGTTTGTTTTCTAGCTTCCTGTATCTAATCTAATCACAACTTTGGGAGAAATTGGATAGGTTCAGAAGTACAGCCTATTAAACATGTAAAAATGCTATTATATAACTTTAAAAAGGCTGAGTCAAAAGATGAGAAACCACCGCAATAGAACAGTTGAGGATAAGATACAGTATTGTGAAAGTCGGATCATACATGAAATACCCCAGTATGTAACAACTCATGGGATATTACACCCATAAATTACTAACTCAAGATGTACACTTTCTCCTCATGAAGCAGCAGCGAACTCAACAGGATTCTTTGGCGAAACTCTATCTCCACAGACGAACATTGCTGAGGAAATCTTTGCTTGCTCCTCAAGATAAATACCCTTCACCATTTGAATGAATAGAAACCAGATTTACTTCCACCATTTTTTCTCGGACAGTGATATAAGCTGTAAACATAAAACATGAGAGGAGAAATTAAGAATAACTGCGAATGGGGAAGCACAAGGAAAACTTAACATCAAACTGAGTCACATGAACCTACCACAGTGCAGACAGGAGTAACTCTAAAGGGAACCTACCACAGTGAAGACAGGAGAAACTCTAAAGAGATGAATACCAGTACGATGAAAGGTAATTAAGGTAATTTAAGGAACCGAATAGCCGTTGTTGAGAAAAAGTTACTTGTATGGAGAAAGCATCGTTCCAAGTGATAAAAAGTTGTTGATGCAGACATATACAAAAAGTCTCCACTCTCCAATAGAATCATGTTTTCTAATGTCTAAATACAAAATTACTACAAATGTAACATAACCGTCATCACTAAAACAGAGGGCTAGGGTAGACAGTGGAACCACAAGTAAACCGCCACACGGGATAGGACACTGACTAAAAGTTGTTAAGGTAGGGATCTTTTCATGTCCCTTAAATGAGTAGATCTCAAACTTTCTACAACTAGCTCCAACTCCTACTACTGTAAATTCTGCCATGTTCCCCCTGTTTTAATTTCCTGCTTCAGAACCTTTGACAGACAGCAGTAAAAATCCATAACCATGAGATTCCCAAATCTGCATCTAAAAAGGTAAAATAATTGGTTTAGACTCCTAAATCTGTATTAACCAATGACGTTAAGGACAATAGATGGCAAGTTAAGGTAGGGATCTCTGTCGTGTAAAGTCCATATTATCCCAAGAAATCTATCAGGTTGCAGAAATTAAGAAACTTTAGTCTAATTGTCAAAGCTGGGGAGACAGAAAAAAACACCGCCTTACGACGTAAGAGCAAATGCATAAGGTGAGCCAACTTCTTAACCTAGCATTTGTGGATCTTATTGAATCTAACATCAACCTCATCACGTTTGGAAATGAACATGAAGGAAATTGTACTTGACGAGAGATCACACTATTAACAAACAAGGACTAGCTATATTAACCCATTTGTCGACCACTAAGAAGGATTGTTATTAGCCCGGGCCCCTAACATTCAACAAACCAGTAGTAAGACTCCATATCAATAACAATAGCAATTAGCAAGGCGGGTCCATCTGTGATAATAATAGGAGTCCAGTCAATGCGTATTGGAACTGATTAGTGGGGATGCAATTTTTTCCTTTGCTGGTAAAAACTAGACAATCTAATTACTCGACATGCAGCAAGCAAAGTGGGGGTTGTAGTCCATCCATAAGTTGACCCATAATATGACCCTTCGACAAGCACTACAATCCCAGTGCAAAACCTGGTATATACTAAAACACCACTTGTAAAGAACTAAGAAGCACGGACACGGCCACGGGACACAGCCATGTTAGGGTTACATCGAACATAGAACATAGCAACATTATTCATGAATCTTACGATTCATGTTGAAGTTTAATTCCTATCAAATTTAAATAAATTGAAAAACAAAAATAGTATTATTATTACAAAGATAAAATCAAGAGTGATCAAATGAGTATCTTTAGCTAAACAATGGAAGGTTTGACTTCGGGCCAACTTTTAAAAACAGCATTCTAACCTCTTAATGTGTCCTCGACGTGGCCCCAGAGGGCCCTCGTGTGCCCTAAAATGTTCATAACGTGCCCGACTAAACAAAATATAATAACAAATCAAACACATAATTTAGGCGTGTCTAACGTGTGTCCGACATGTGTCCGGAGAGTGTACCGGAGGCGGTAGACATGTCCGTGCTTCTCAGGTGAAGAAACAACCAGGTGTGTAGAAACTTTATATCCATCTCAAAGCCAATTGACAATGAGTGGAGAGGTCCCAGATATTATTAAGTGATTACCCATTCCACTCCCAAGCAATGTGGGATTCATTTCCTTAACATCCCCCCTCACATACAGCCGCGTTTGAGATCTATCACGCGTGGCCACTTTTTGGATCCTATCATCATGCAATTTTTTTGCTGGTCTGTCATCGTGGGGTGTGGATTATAAATTTTTAAAATGTGGGGTGGTATGGGACCCGCTATGATACCATGTAGAAACTTTATATCCATCTCAAAGCCAACCTAAGTACACTCTCCAACCTAGGTTTACTGTCCCGCTCTGGAACCCGCTCTAAGATGGATATAAAGTTTCTACAAGGTGCACAGTACACCTAAGTATAGAATTACATACGGTCAATAAGATCCCCACTTGAAATCTTAGCAATTTCCCAAGCTCATATATTCTTTGACACGGAATATTCATTGGTTGGATCAGTACAGAACACTCATTGGTTCCACCACCTACTTAAAAAATTTAAAGATAAACTCGGGGCAAAGTGAGGGAAGGGAACTGGAGGGTGTTTTTTCCCCAGATATGCATTGCAAAGTGCAAAGACAACAAACTTATATCAAAATTGTTAAAGCCCCCAGATATTGTAAAGATAGCGGACAAGAGTATGGAAAAGAATAGGATGTCATAAACGTTCTACAGAAAATCTAATTTTTCCCGGAGGCTGCGAAATTGGTTGAGAGAGAGAGAATGAGTTTTGAGAACACATAACATCACTGCATCTGTTACAATTGTTCAAACATGGTCAATGGTTACAAGTTAAGGTGATCAATGATATCATGTTCCCAAAGGGCCCAAACAGGTGGCATGAAGTCACATCGCCATTCAGTACGTGGACAAAGTTGCAAAAAGTCTTTAATCTGCAAGCAAGGGTTAGCCTTATATTTCAAAAATTGGGAATAGATTCAAAAGTCACAAAGACCAATTGAGCTCGGCAGAATCGTTAAAGCACAGTTGGGTTATTATAGCTACTGGTGTGGTGATGCCAATCCGGCCGAAAATACTAAGACTGAAGCTAATAAGAGTCGTTTCAAAATGTATATGTATCCAAATACTTAGAAGCACAAGCAAGAAAAGAAAGATAAAAAGATCACCAACCTGACGAGCAACCTGTGCTACACGTCTACTGTCTCGAGATGACTCAGTTATTGAGCTAACCTTCTCCATCTGCACTGGACCATTCTCTGCTGTCTTTTTCTTCAAAATGCTCCCTTCAGCATTGGCATTCCCATCAGGGCTGCTCAGAGACTCTTTCTTCCGTTTCCTTTGGAATGTGTACTTGATAATCCTATCTGGCACAGGTTTGTTAGGAATACCATCGGGGGTAGCATATGTTTTTGTCTCTGAGTTCACTACTGGCGCATCCACTCTCTCCACATCCCTTCTAAAAATTGGAACCCCTAAATTCTCTGCAGACCCACTTACCAGTTCCGTCAGCAATAAGTTATCCGTTGATGTCCGGTCCTTGTTCGTAGTGTTCTGCCCACTTCCAGTTTTAACAAACTCTGTGTCACTTTCAGTAACTTTTGTACATTTTAGCAGAATGCCGTTATCGGTGTTATTTGTTGATAACACTGGGGCCAGGTAAGAAGGGTCTCCTCCAGATTGTCCATTGATATCAGAACTTTGATCCCTTTTCACGACTCGATTAGAGAGGTATCTAGATGAAGGGGTTTTGTTTTTCTTACACGTAGTAAATCTTCTCCTTTTCCGACGAGAAACCCTAAGCAGGTGTTGTACACCTTTCTTCTCTGTAGTGCGCATGTTGTCAGCCTTGTAAGTAGGTGTTTTACAAATCCCTTCAATTTCTCCATCTTCTCTACCACTTGTTTCATAGGTTGCATCATCTACTGTATTAGAAAAGGACAATTCTCCAGCCATCAGTTTCTCCTCAAATGCGCGAATTCTTTGAGTGCGTCGATTCCTGTAGAGTTCAGGTTCCTTGCTTCTCAAAACTATTGAGGGAAGATCTGGTTTACTAAACGGTGCATTCACCATGCGTGAATCACTTTCCTTGTGGCAGTTATAGGCCTCATTTCGTTGATTGAAAGCTGAACTCTTCAAATCAGAAGCTGTGAAAGATTCAAGTCGTGGTTCTGGAGGATGGAATACAATAGGCTGAGAAATATCTAGTTTGTTCTCCTCTGATATAAAGGGAAAATCAGGTTTACCAATATAGGAATTCCCCACATATTCATTTCCATTGTAGCACTTGTACACCTCATCTCTTTGATTGACATCTGAATTCTTCATGTCTGTAGGCGAAAAACATTCAAGTCGTGAAGCTGGAGGAGAGAATAAGACAGACTGAGAATTATGGAATCCATTATCCGCATGTGAGGTTTGTGCCTGAGGAGCTGTGTCACGGTCACCACTATGCTGTAACTTGTTTTTTCTCACCCTCTCCAGTTCAGCTTGCATGTCTCGTAACTCTTCTCTGAGATCTTTGACTATATCCTCAGCTTCGTGAAGTTGTGCTTCGAGCTCTTCAATCTTTCTCTGTTGACTCAAGGATGACACCGCTGCTACACTCATCTAGAAGTTTGAATCAGAGTATGAGTGGAACAGATGTTAAGCTGAATTTATGGAGAAAGGGAATCCATAAATCAGTTACTGGAACAAATAACATACAGAACAGTAACCAAAGTTAATGCAAAAGCAACACCAAAGATTTGGGACAAAAGAGGTCGGCGTTGACCACTGAATAGTAGGGAAATACGTTTATCATTTGGAATACTAAGTCTGGCTCCGCTATCGTCTTTCAGAATGATCAAATGATGAAGTTTTTACTTTCTTGGGCATGTGTAGAGCAGGAAAAGCCCTTCAGATTATGTGCAAAGGTCGTAAGACAAACTTGACAAAGGTAACATGCGATGGAGTGGTTGGTCCTCTTAACTGCTTGTACATAATTGATCTAAGAAGGATTGTTTTGAGACCAAGGGGCAGCTGAAGTGGTAGGTTTCCCCTCCCAGGTTTGTGTCTGAACCAAACAACCCCCCCACGCCCCACGCCGTGTTCCCTAAGGCTTAGGTAAGTTGCCTTCCTCAGAAAGATATTCGTATATAGTAAGTACACGGGATAAATACACATATACACAGGTATGTCATTTTTTTCTAAAAAAAAAAAAAAACTGATCTAATTTAGCTCTTATTCTGGAATTCTTGTCTTCAAGTTTGTGATGCCTACAATAACAACCTTTTAGTATTGAGTGGAAATTCAAGCCAAAGTGGAAACAATTGCATGCTCACGTTTAGCCCATTCTCAGTTAGAAAACTTCTATCAAATGCTTTATCTGCAAAAAACCTATCAGTGGGGAATATTTCATTGTAAAGGACCGAAACTATCCAAGCATGCTGATCATTCCGCTGGCATTTTCGTAGTCTCTAGTGTATTGAATTGCAACTTGAGAGCTCAAACTCAAAGCATTCTATCAGCAAGTTATTTGAAGAGTTATAGCAACGTCACTAATTACCAACTGACCCAGGTGTTGGGACAAGAGAGATATAGACAATTTGTGCAAACCAGCATTTCTCCTTAACCACAATTAACCAAGATACATGACAAGCCTTTGTTTCTCACATACTAAGGTTAGAAGGAAATGAATAACATGCAAATGGAGACGCATGATGGTTCTTAGTCTTACGGAGGGATTCAGATGCGAGTTCAGATTTTACCAGATAGGCTACTCAAGTCTAATGAAAAGGTGAGGTGTTGAAACTCCCATACAAGAGGAGCATACAATAAATAACAAACTGGACCAATAGGCATGACAATGTGACAGTGGAATTTAAAAAGTAAATCGAAAGAAAAAGTAAATGATATAATATTTTGCCCACTTCTACAAGAGTAGTGCAAGCCAAATACTTGAAATTCACTGAAGCCACAACCCAAGGGCACAAGTAAAGAGCCGTAGTTATTTTTGCCTTAGCAAAAGGATAGCTAATACCGGCTAAAGTTTCTTGAATAGAAAAATAGGTTAGGTTGAAGAGTAAATATTTCATAAAATTTCTCTATCCGTTCTCTAATCTTCTTCTTCTTCTGAAGATAGTTATTCCCAATCTGAACCAACAAATAGGCTTGAGGAGATCCAGTAATGAGCAAACAAGAAATAAAGAAAATTGAGTCATTACTCACTGTATCCTCAGCGTTCTGAACTTGTCCTTCAAGCTCTTTAATCTTTTTCTGCTGACTCATATATGTCATTTCTGCTTCACTGACCTACAAATACCAAACCGCATGCCAGCACCATAGTTGTTAAGCATAATTCGAAACAAAGAAAGTAAATCAACAAACAACAAGAGCAAAATGGTTTGAAGAATGAGAAAAACCCAGAACAAACGCAGTTGCTTTAGTGATAGTTCGTTATTTCACCTCTAAAAAACTTCAAAAGTGCCTTATATGCACATCAGTCACAAGATTTACTTAAAACCACTAACATTTGACAGCACAGTGTACGCTGTTAAATGCTATATGACTGATCTGGAAAGCAAGCATCTTTCCACATAATAGTTGAGTGACTATTCCATGAACCCTGTTCTGTTTGTTGAGAACATGATCCCTGATTCCCTACAAAAACAACCTTTTGAAATAGACATATCAATCCATTTTTAGTTGGTAAACATCCCTAAGATGCTTTTCCTTAAAAACACCTGACCAGCTCAATTATTAAGGAAATTCCATGGCTGTCTGCATGAAATTATATCATGTCATTGGAGCTGTACTGTTCAAGGATGTTTATAGTTCCATTGATGGCTGCATAACAACTTGTGGACTAAATTACAACTTGAGGGTTCAATCCACACAGGTTTAAGTCAATAGATCACAAATGTTTGAAAGCTGTTTTCCAGAATTAGTCTTATTAGTGAATGTACCAAGCAGCCAACTATTTCTTTGTAAGCCCAACAATGTATATTCTTGCATACACTGGTGTGTATGTGTGCAAGAGATGGAACACTACATGCTTAAGTAGTGGCAGTGAGACAATCAAGCTTACGACTTTATAGAATGCCTATTGTTGTCATCATTCGAACTTTCAAATCGATGGTATTTCTCAGGTGAATCCCAACAAGGGCATTAAACTATGGACAACAGAAAAGGTAGAGAATGTAACAATGCTACAAGAACTACAAGAAGCCCAAAACAATAGAAAACGGCAAAGACAATCGAACAAAAAGAAAGCAACTGCATTCTAGAAAAGAGTTTCCCCTACATCTTGACATCCCTAGTCTTGAACACTAACTCCTCCCCATACGAAAAGAAGAAGAAGATTAAAAAAGAAAAAAAAGAAAAAGACAATTGATTTGTAAAGAACATAAGTGCATGAACGATCGTCATGTCTTTTGCATAATTAAGAAGTTGCATTCCACTCGTAAAACCCTATTCGTCAGCAGGAAAGCAAAACAAATCCCATCACAGTGAATGAGAACCATAAATCTCCAGAATTTGCAGCCAATTCACTCTCTAAATCCCCCAACCAAATCAATTCAAGAACAAAAATGAGTTTCTATCACCAAACAACATTCCAAACCGCAAAGCAAACCTAAATTGCAAAACACCAAACACGTTAAAGCAACACATTAAGAGCACTTAAACGACCGAGTTCGAAAACCAAGCGAAACTAAAACCGATTCGAAAAGAAAAAGAGCCTTACTTTAGCATCCAACATTTGTTTGAGCCGAAGGAGCATCTGAAGCCCCTGCTCCTTCGCTGCGCCCAGCTCGTGCTGAAACCGAACGGCTTTTCGCTCCGAAACCATGATCCTCGCCGCCGCCTCCTTCGCCGTGTTCAGGATTATATCGGCGTACGCCCTCTTCAGAGCCGTCAATCTCTGCACACCAAAACAACAACATCAAATCGCACCTGAAGTACTTGCGAACGGGGTAAAAAAAGTAAATCACAAGCGATCTCCGTTATGAAGAAAAGCCCGAGCAAATGGCGGTTTTTTTTAGAAGGGGAAAAAAATCGGGTGGTTAGTTAGTTGGTGGCGGTGGTTGCGGTTGCGGTCGCACCAGATGGGTACGGTGGCGGTTAGTGGCGGATGAGAATCTTACCTCGTCGGCGTCCATTGCGACGACCTGATTTCCACCTGGTCGGAGACCGAGATTTGTAGAGAGAGAAAGCGGGAGGAGAGAGAGAGGGGACGAGGGAGGTTGTTTGTTTTTCTTTCCCTTTCTTTGTGTCTTCAGCTGTCTGTTATGAACTGAATGTTTATGTTCTGTTGCCCGGTATTACCATATTGCCCTCGATAGACCGGAATAGCTGCGAAACTGCCACGGGAGATGAACCGGTGCGGTTTCTGGTTTCGCCTAGTGGCGCGCGCCATGGATGTGGACCCACACTGGCCGTTGTGGTGACGTGGCACTTGTGCAGGGGGGGATGAGATCACCTGCGGCGGAGAAACGGTTTCGGCGGTAGCGCGATGACAGGTGGACGGTGGAGATTGAGATGATAAACTGGTGTGTCGGAGTCAAAGTAGACTAACCGTGTAATAAACGGTTGGATTTTGAGAAGAATGTTAATGACGCGTTTAGGTCTTCGGTTGGGAGTATTTAAATGCTGGACCAACGCCCTCAAAATGGCGGTAAAACTGGTTCATGTTGAAAGGATCCTTTTTTACTCCTTTTGGGCGTTCCAAAAAGTACTTTCGTCCCATAATACATGTTCGGCCCGTAAAATAGAACTTAAAAATAATATATTTTCAATCAGAAAAAATTTAATTTTTTTTCACAAATTAAAAGATCTCGTGGATATCTAGTAAATTGTTCAAAAACGTTTGAATTTTTCTTGAAAAAAATTATATTATTTTTAAGTTATCATTTTGCGGACTGGATATTTATTTTGGGACGGAGGGAGTACCAATTTGCACAACTAGATCCGATAAACGAACGAAACTATTTGAGGTTTCAATTCGTATTTGATTTCTTGAAAGCTCGTTGAAAATGAATTTGTTGTGTGCATAAGTCTGTAGGAGTAGGACGGACCATTAGACTGTCACGGTCCAGTGGATTAGCAGCTTAAAAGGTGGAGTGTTCGAGTTGACCCATATATATATTGGGCGCTACACGTTCGCCTAATCGCGTGGAACTAAATTGCTGGGCTAGGTCGAATGAGGTCGGAAAAAACCTAACCCAAGTCAACAGTATTTGCATGCAAACCGAAGATTTAGTTTAGAAACATGACCATCATATGGCACTTCAAATATCATGCATGGCGTCACTCCAAGAAACAATTATGACATTTGTCTAGTATGAGCTTGCTTGGAGCCTAAGCTAAGTCACTCTTTTTGCAGTACAATACCAAGCCTTAAAAAGCGACGCCTGACAACTCTGTACTTTTTCTATTTGATCAAAGACATACTTAACTGTTGAAGTGCCATCCGGATGTCACCGACCGGTTAAGCACTAAAGGTGGTTTGATTTTTGGGAAAATGCGAAAAAAGTAAAATTCCCAAATCACATACCCCTTCTCCCTCCTCCATCCACACTTCTCCCATACCTTGATGCATGGATTTTGTGGTGGCAGTGGCGGTTGTAGGGAGGGAGAGGAAGGAGTGGATAAAAATTCCCAAATTTAGAGATGTTTGAAACTCAGCATCCCAACAATTTGAAGGTGTTTAGAACTATTGGATTGGATACAATGTTTTAGAGTATGGTGAACACAGCTACATTTTGATCTCTTTGTCATCGATCATGTCTGAAAAGAAGGGCATCATCATTTCATCAATGTCAAGACAAACTAGGGTTTAGAGAGGATGAGAAAAATCAATATGTTAAGGTTTCATTGTCATGACCGACTGACCGTGGTTGTGTTGAGAGGAGTCGGAGGAGGTGAGAGTAGAGGAAAATAGTTGGGTTTTCGATGTTTGAACTATTTCAATTTTTTTGGGTATTCAATATCAAAACAGTAAAACACTCTACAAAAGATTGGAATGGTGAACATAGTTGAGCTTTTATTTTTTGTCTACTCCAAAATGAGAAAAGAGAGGAGTGCAAATAGGATTTTTTAATTTATCAAACACTAAATACAAAAGTGTAAGAATTCCCAAACCTCCAAACTCTCAACCTAATTTTCTAGATTTTTCTTTTTCATTTTCAAAATAGAGATGAAAGATGCGGGAAGAGGATTTTGAGAGAGAACATAGGCGATGGCCTGGGACTTTGAGGGAGAGATTCCATCTAAGTGGGAGCGTGAGTAAGTTAGGAATGTCTCACTTATGTTTTTTTTTTTTTCATATGTTTAAAATAAATGAAAATTATACTTTTTCAATTTTTTTTTTTTATCGTTTTTTTGTTTATAGCCTTCGGAATTTTTCCTTGTTATTTTTTCTTTTTCAATTAGTTATGAGTTTTTAGGTGGTTCCCCTGCATGGTAAAAAGGACTAGATGCTTAGTGTCATTTAAAAATTTAAATACATTAAGTAAATTTTACTTACATTCTAAAATTTAACTTACAACAATACATATTGTTATATACAGTAAACTCCCTAGTCCCATATCGGTTAGATGAGACTTGAGAGAATATACAAGTGAAATCTCTCCTTAGTCCAACATTGGTTAGATGTGAGAATGTTGAGTAACATATAAGTTATTATCCACTTGCTACTATTAACATGAGATATAATTTTTTGGCCATGTGGTTAGAAAAATACTACTAGTAATTAGCAGGTCAGCTATCATGAATCGTTACATGTAGTGTTAGGCGAACACCAACCGAAAAGTGTAGTGCGGGTTCCGTGAGTAGACGTGCTTGGATGGGCTCGATAAGGGATAAACTTCACTGCCTCAAAGACATCGTCACATGTTCCCCTTCTTCAACCAAAAAGTGTAGTGCGGGACGTGCTTAGATGGGCCCGATAAGGGATAAACTTCACTGCCTCAATTGTCACATGTTCCCCTTCTTCGCATGTTAAGCTCAAGACTTAATGCATGAATCTCACCTAAATATGTAATAGAGAGGGTGTTGGGGCATCATGTGATAGTGCACTCCAGGACCACTAAATAATTTACTATCTAGCAAACCTCCATTCATTCATTTGGATCTGCTAAACTTTAGCCACCAAACTACCATGTGTTGACGGAATTATAATTACTATCTCATCATAAAATGCAAGTCAAACAAGGCTCCTTTTCACTTTGTCCATTCTTTCTCTTCTTAAATCTAGCAACTCCTCCCTAGATCTTTATAGAAGATGATTCGTTTAGGACTAAAAATTTAATTGTTACTACTCCAAGATAATGTGATAGTTGAACACTATTTTTAACAGAGATTTTGGAGAAATAGTTGAAAAGAAAATCAAATTAGGTGTATCGTCAAATTTTTAGAAATGAAGCAGATAGATTTTTTTTTCAACACCAAGTTGCATGTGCTCGATTGCGCCCCTAGTGATACCAAATTCTGGATACGCCACCCTTGCAGTGCCACTTTAATCTCATTATCAAACCCCCCAAAACTATAAACGTGCCCTTTAGTTTCTCACATTCCCTTTTATTTTTTTCAAATAAAAATTGTATCATTTAAAAGTAGTTTATCAGCAATGTTACGAACATAGATCCTCTGGACATAATCGTCTATTTATGCAAATCCCATACTGCATTGGACCCACAAACATGTACATTAGTATATTGGATGTATGTTTTTCAATTACTGAAAAATAATTTTCACACTCCATTTGTAGCGATACTTCATTTTTTGTCTTTATTCATGTGACCATGTGAAAGTATCAAATCGCAATTTTCCAAAATGAAGGGCGATTTAGTACTTTCACATAAATAAAGACAAAAAAAATGGAATGCCAATAGCTGAAAAGGGAGTGTTAAAAGTCATTTCCGAAAACAAAATTTATCAACCCCTTTTCAAAAAAAAAAAATCAATCCGATCCCGGTCGCAGATATAAACCCGACCCGTTTCCGGATCCATCAAAGCGGAAAGGTCCTTTTATCCACAACCCCCCCCAAACTCCACGTGTCCTTCTTCAACCCTCCTTCCGCCATTTTCCCTCGCTCTCTCTCTCTCTCTCTCTCTCATTTTCCCTCGCTCTCGCTCTCAGTATCACAGACCACCATTTCCACTGAGAGAACAACCGAAATCCTTCTCCACTTCATCCTCTCTCTCTCTCTCTCCCCTCCGAAACCTCAACAAAATCCAACCCCACTCATGCGAAACCCAAATAACCCAAACTAATTTGACCGAAATGACCCTCTCATCCCGCCTAATTTCCATCCCCAATCCTCCCTCTCTCTCCCCAACCATCCTCCCGCCCCAAAACCCCAACCACTCCTTCTCCTTCCCTTCCAAAACCCACGAACGGAGAAGACTCCTCGAGCTCGGTTCGATGAAAGCCAAGGCCAAGGCGAGGATGAAACAGCTCGTCTTCAACAGCAACGCGGTCGTGGTCGAGCAGGGAAAGTACAGCTACGAGGTCGAAACCCTAATCAACAAAATCTCCAGCCTCCCGCCGCGGGGGAGCATCGCGCGGTGCCTTGAGGTTTTCAAGAACAAGCTGAGCCAAAACGATTTCGCCCTCGTGTTCAAGGTATTGTGAGCTCTGCTCCATTTGTTTCGCCCCGAAAGTTTTGAGTTAATCTGTTTTTTTTTTTCCCCGGTGGAAAATAGTTTGTTGTGTTTAGTTGCAACCTGGATAATGGTGGTGGGCATCAATGGCGGAGCTACGATGGGGTGGGTCCCCGCCCCAACTAAATGTATTACGAGTAGTAATTTCCATGGTTTTGTTACGACTCGAAAAAATATTAGGGGCTTTCGTTGCCAAGTCCTTAGTTTGAAAGATCAAAACTCTGTAGGGGTGAAATACGTGAGACTTATTTTTAATTTGTAATCTTAGTTGCATCGTGTGTTACCAAAAAAGAAAAAAGAAAAAAAATAACTTACGAATACCTCCTCTCAACGAAAAAATGACCCATGTTAATTCTCAAATTCAAAATATCTCATGAATACCCTTGTTACCAAATTAAAGATAGTGTCAATCTTTTCAAATTCAAATAGTAAATCAATTAAAAACATTCCCATTTTGAGAGCTAACTTTCACATTAACTTTTTCAAACTATGGTACAAAAAAAAAGTGATATGAAAATATATTTTAATCCATTCTTATTTTGTATAGGAAAATTTTATACTATATTGGTCGATGTCTTGCCGCAGAAGATAGCCGAAATTGAATATTCACTTGCCAAGAATCAACTGATAAATTTATCAATATCGGCAAATTATTTAACATTTGATAAATTTTTGAAAATAATATTGAAAAAGGATGATAGTTTGTTCATTTCAGAACATGTATCCTCTGAAAAGTACTAAAATGGATGCTATATGTTCAAATTCAATAAATTTATCACCTAAAATATACAGGAATGATGATAACTTCATGAAACTGAAAAGAAAAATTTATCATCCCAAACATTGATGGTTAAGTTATCAATGAAGAGGAAATTAGTATGAGAGAGGTAGTCATTCAAGCAGTCAAGCACACGCGCGCGCGTGCACACACACATATAGAGAGCATTGATTCATTTAATCTGTGTTCTTTAATTTACATGGGCATTATTGTCTACTCAGGTCAAAATATGATATAATTGTAATCTTATCTTATTGATAGGGTTTATAATTTAAAGGTATGGACAACCTTCATTTTGAACGGGTGATAAGTAAATATTCACTTTGAACATATTGAGTAATAGTAATGATTCTGTTGGATACTTGGATGGTGATACCCTATGAAGCACGGATACTCTATTTTGGCCTCCGTATCACGTATCGTATCCGTATCGGATACCAATACTCTTGGATACTCTCCGGATACGTATCCGATAGGCTTTTTTAAGTATCCTGCACTTAGAATTATTTTTTGGTAGCCTGATACGTTTCGGATACGCACGGATACTCTTCGGATACGTATTTTTTAAAAGTATAATGCTTTTAGAATTATTTCTTGGTATCCCGATATGTTAGATATGCGCGGATACGTGTTAGATACGCTCAGATACATTTTGGATACGCGTGAGGGTAAATGTATGGGTTAAAATTGCAAGTAGGACTATTTTCTTTTCCCTCCACCAATCGGCACCAGAAACACACCAACGATATCCTCTCTCTCGAGAACCTTGTAAGTCTCTCGTCTCTCTCTCTCTCGTCTCTCGTCTATCATCTCTCTCCCTCTCTCGTGTGTATGGAAATATTTATATATATATATATATAACTATATTTAAATATCTCTCTCTTGGCATGTGAAGTAGTGAACTTGTGTAATGAAAAATTTTAATCATTAATGAAATTTTAGGAATTAAAAATTATATATAATATATTTTTTATTTACTTTTATATTCAACGTATCCCCCAACGTATCGTATCCTTCTTTTGGAAAAATCACGTATCCGCGTATCCGTATCCGTGTTTCTTAGGTGATAAGTGTCACTAGATGATATGATAGTAACAATATCTTGATTAATTCTTCAATTTATTGGATGAAAACTCAAATTATTGAATTTAATTTCGAGAAATCATCCTATGAAAAATTATGTCAGCCCCCCTCAAGCTCAAATCCTGGTTCGAACCCTCGTGCTAGTGGCTATGGTAGTGAATGGTGGGTGGCGGTGGCTGCGGTGATGGTGTTTGGGGTGGAGTGGTGGTTGTGGTTGAGTGGCACTTGTGGTGGTATGGTAGTAATGTCTGCCAAAACAACTCGTCTTCTGTGGATGACAAAAATTTTACATTGGCTTTTATTTTCCGTTGCACGAAACACAAGAAAATGTCTGCCAAGACTTGTTGTCCACTAAAACTAACCAAGCATAGTCTGTGTTTGATTTTATTCAATTATGTGGCGCCCACAAAGGATCTAATGTTTAGAGAATGACCTTGACTGACTGCTCACACACAGCTCAGAAAGTGGCCAACGAACCAACCACCTTTATTTTATTTCATAACTCAAGTAACTTAGTGATATTCTTCACTAGGAATTTGCTGCCCGTGGTGACTGGCAGCGGTCGCTCCGCCTCTTCAAGTATATACAGCGCCATATGTGGTGCAAACCTAATGAGCACATATATACCATTATTATCGGATTGCTTGGACGCGAGGGCTTGCTAGAGAAATGCCGTGAGGTGTTTGAAGAAATGCCCAAACAGGGGGTTCCCCGTAGTGTCTTCTCGTTCACCTCCATAATCAATGCGTACGGCAGAAATGGCCAGTTCAAGACTTCGTTAGAGCTTCTGGAGAGGATGAAGAAGGAGAGAGTTTCGCCGAGCATTTTGACTTACAATACAGTGATCAATGCTTGTGCTAGAGGTGGATATGATTGGGAGGGCTTACTGGGTCTGTTTGCTGAAATGCGACACGAAGGTATACAACCTGATCTTGTGACTTATAATACATTGCTTAGTGCTTGTGCGAGTAGGGGTTTAGGTGATGAGGCAGAGATGGTCTTTAGGACTATGAATGAGGGTGGTGTTTTGCCTGATATTACCACATATAGTTATTTGGTTGAGACATTTGCAAAATTGGGCAGGCTAGAGAAGGTTTCTGAGCTTCTAAAGGAGATGGAGATCGGGGGGAATTTGCCAGAGGCATCTTCTTATAATGTCTTATTAGAGGCTTATGCACATTCAGCTTCAATTAAAGAGGCAATGGGTGTTTTTGGGCAAATGCAAGAAGCAGGTTGCACTCCAAATGCGGCTACTTATAGAATTTTATTGAATTTGTTTGGGAGGCGTGGCAGGTATGATGATGTTCGCGAACTTTTCCTTCAAATGAAAGTGAGCAATACGGAGCCGGATGTTGCTACTTACAATATACTTATACAGGTTTTCGGAGAAGGTGGGTACTTTAAGGAGGTAGTGATTTTGTTTCATGACATGGTGGAGGAGAATTTGGAGCCAAATATGGAGACTTATGAGGGGTTGATATTTGCTTGTGGAAAGGGCGGGCTTCATGAGGATGCAAAGAAGATTCTACTTCATATGAATGACAAGATGTTGGTGCCAAGTTCAAAGGTTTACACAGGGGTTATTGAAGCATATGGACAGGCTGCATTGTACGAGGAAGCTCTTGTTGCATTTTATACAATGAACGAGGTTGGGAGTGAGCCAACTATTGAAACTTTCAACACACTTATTCACGCATTTGCAAGAGGGGGACTTTACAAGGAGTGTGAAGCGATATTGAGGAGAATGGGTGAGTGCGGTATCACACGGGATAGGGAGTCGTTTCATGGTATAATCGAAGGATTTAAACAAGGGGGGCATTTTGAAGAAGCTATAAAAGCTTATGTTGAGATGGAAAATGCTGGATATGATCCTGAGGAGGGTACCCTTGAGGCAGTATTGAGTGTTTATTGCTTTGCAGGTCTTGTTGATGAAAGTGAAGAGCAGTTCCGGGAAATTAAGGCATTGGGCGTACTGCCCAGTGTCATGTGCTACTGTATGATGCTGGGAGTTTATGCAAAGGGTAACAGGTTAGTATTAATTCAGTTACCTGACTGTCTTGCATCTATTTTGAATAAGGTGTTTTCTTGTATGCTGGTGATTCTGCTGTCTGTTAACTTTGAACAATGGTCATTACTGTGCTTGGGCTTAATTTAAACCCAAATCATAGTTGCTAGGAAAGCATGATGCCCTAGCATTTTCTGTTTTGGAGGCAAGCATTACAAAACAATATCATTAAAATTTCAAAGAATCAAAGATATTGTTTTAGTCCTGTTAGTTTTCTTCTTTATACATATATAAGTATCACTAACCATCAATAGCTTGATGAAAACAAACCTTGCTTAATTCTTCCTGTATTCTACCTTATGATGATTATCATGGGGGGAAAATGATTCCACGCCATTTCTTAAGAACTATATAAAGAAAGGGCCATAGCATCAAGTTTTATGTTTAGGCTCTAATGCATTCCATCTAGGAGATCTGTATAATTCCAGGTACAAGGTTTCCATACTGTCTCTATACAGGTATAAGCCTCGGCTTCCATTTTCGCCATGTTTTTTAGAAGCTCATTTCATGTCGGAGATATCATCTAGTTGCGATCATTTAGAGGGTGGTAGTAAGTAAGCTTTAGTGGGCATGAATCCTGTTAAAAGCATCAAGCTATCTTTCCGGTCGAAAGAATGTTTGAGAAACACTTATATGTTGGTTTCTCATAGATGCAATAAATACCAAAGGAGGATGCAGAATTAATGGTGGTGTGACTGGTGTCTATAAGAAGACTGAGAAAAAGAAAATTCATGGAAGCGGCAAAAGTTGGAAATTGGCATAACCGCGAGGCAGGACAAATTGGTACCCTATTCAAGTTTCTAGTTCTAGTGGAGTCATCTTTAAGTTGTATGTTACGTAATAATTTGGACATTGTGTAGGTATGTTAGGTGTTAATGTAGATATTCTTACACATTTGTTTATATTTCACGTGCAAGGCTTATTTTGGTACTTTCAGATGTGGCCTGTGGGGGTTGCCCATGGGATTAATATGCATCGAGTTGTGTTGTTGGTTCTCCAAATTTACTTTCATAAAAACAGTTATAGAAAAGTTTTAAACAGAAAATTCACAGTTCAAAATACGTAAACCTTGATTTGTTGGAATAAGTTCTTAGAGCTTGAAAGTACACATAAAGCTGTGCAAAGCTTCTACTTCAATAGAGAATGTCTTACTGAATTATGTGGCTATATGAAATTCTCTGGGGGTGTATATATGTTTATGTGATGCCATTCGGGAAACTTGGTGCAATGCCTAGATTCGTGATGGCCAAGCTTTCTTCTTCTTATATGCTTATTTTTCCATGCCTGTAAGCCTTTAAGCACCAGAATATGAATCTTATACCCCAAACCTTTTACCCTCTCCTTAGTTCTTCCTTTAGCTTTTGGCCCTAACTGCAGACCAGTTAGTCATGTGCTTGGTAAGTATGTACAGTGCCCTCTCCCCTTCCACACCCCTCCCCCCCCCCCCCCCCCCCAACAAAGCTCCTATCTTTCAATGCCACTCTCAAAACCCTAGTGTTTGAAGTTTTGAACTACTTACAAAAGCTAGTAAACGAGCGCTCTGCCGCTGCATCATATTAGCTGTGGCCTCATGTCATGTAAGAGATTGTAGCCCATAGTTTTTTTACGTTAGCTAAACTAGGTGAACCTTCAAATTGCAATTTAATGTTGCATTGCTTTTGCTATATGCTGTGAAGCTTAAACGCGAGCCTTTAGTGACTGACGACTCAGAAGCCTTCTCTGGAGGCACTTTACATTCCCTGGTCCCCCCTCGTCGTCATATCCTTCTGGTATAAAAGAGATTATTTCTTCTTGTCTAATGGTGTTCGGCTATGAGATTATAAATGTCTTAGCTAATGTTAACAAGGGTTTGGCATATGGATGGTCAACTGTTTCTCATAAATTTGATGGCATTGGAGATTGGATATTATAGGGAGAACCATTGTGAGACTTAGGTTCAAGTTCTTACCATAAGAGGGAATAAACAAAAGGAGTGTAGCAATGCAACAGAATGGCAAAGCAGGTTGTTGAACTTGCGATGTTGCTGTGCTTTGTTATCAATTAATGATTGAATAAGCCAATACTTTTTTTTGAAAAGTGGTAATTTTTTTTGAAATTTACATAATGAAGCAAAGGGGAGCCACATTCCTTTATCAATTTTAACCTTCTTGTATTCTTGTGAAGCCACAAGATTTCTGTTGCTTGTTTTTGGATCATATCCAGAATCAGTTTCTAAGTCCAAATGCCAACCTAGAGAGCCATAAACTCAGTTGGTGATATTCCAAGGACACCTACCGTAAATCAGGTCTTGATCAGACGCTAACCTTTAGATTTATTGGTAGTGAACTAGTGATGTTTAAATTGGTGTCGAACCAAGTTAATAGGGGTAGAACTTTTGTAGATTCATTCATTAGCCAAATCCTTGAAAGTTGAAGGCTTTTGCTACATCTGCCTTACTTCCCTCTCTACCCTTTTTTACCTTGTCCGAAAAGAGGTGACTCTGCTCTCAATAACTGAGCAGTACTTGTGTTTTAGTAGCACGGTAGGTACCCTCACATGCAGGGTAGTAGATCTTTTAAACAATACTATAAGTCTATAATACTTGGGGCAAATAATATCTTACTGTCCTGATTAAGCCCTGGTGGTTGAAATTCAGACCTTAGACTGAGATGATGTGGCTTGTTATCATTTTGTAACAACAGCAGAGTATTCAAGAGCAGGCAGGAGCTGATTCTAAATTGCAACCAAGATCCAGTTTAGCCATTAGCACCACGCTGATTCAGTACAGTGGTTGACAAGATAGTGGAAGATTTAGACAAGCTTGTTAACTGCAAAAGCACACTGATGACATGTCTTCACTTATTAACCTTCTGACTTGCAAGTGAAAGCACTAACTTTATATTGCTTGCTTTGTGCCCATGGGATGTTTTCTTTTAGGGGAGAGTGCCTTTTTAGTCTTCTTTTCAATCCTTTTTGTTTCTGAGAAATGATTAATCGAGACAAGGAAAGTTAAATATATCATCTTAAAGACAACCAAGAAGGCAAAAACAAACAAGATACCCGAAATACTTATCAATTATCATAGGGAACACGACATCTAAGTTTGCAAACCAGGACATTTAACTGTTAGACTAAAGCCTTAGGGATGTCAAGAATTTGTTCCAGTAAATGAAGTATTTTCAAGGGCCTTGGTTGCGTTCAATTACTGACACTGGAGTTGTTTTGATTCGAGCAAGGACTTTGAGAACTCCGAGTTTTTAGCTACCTTCATCTGGGCCAGAGAACTCCCATTACAGCTAGATCAGAAAGCCTTTGAAAGGAAATTGTCTTGAATTCTAGAAATTCAGGTTCTCATTCTTACTACATATGAAACTTGGAGTTTTCTTTGTCATCCATTACTCATCCATCTCAATTTCCCAACTGTCCGGTTATCAGTTCAATAAATTTTTTTTGAGGAAAACCTATTGGTACTGATGCAGCGCAGCCTCCTTTTACGAAACTATTTGCAAGAAGAGATCACGAACTTGCTTATGTTAAAGATTCTCTCTTTGAAACATAAACACAAATAGGTATGAACTAGAGGTACTCCCCCTTCGAACACACAATGAGAAAAACTCACAATTTTCATTAATTCATTCAAAAACAACTCCCTTATAATATCACCCTACAACTTATTTTATACTAAAAACCTAAGACCGAAAAGGAATCAGCAAAACAGGAAGCTGAATCCTGATTAATCACTACTTGACTCAATATTACCAAAATCAAAAGATTTGTGCCTTGTTCCCTTCGCGATTCAAAAAGAATTTTTCAAAAAATTCCCCCTAGATTCCCTCTACTTTCCACTTTTTTCTCTCTATCTCTCTCTACTCATTACTCCTACTATTTTTCAAAAACACTTTTCAAATCCCAATCCAAACAAAGCATTGATCTCAAATCTCAATACTAGGTAATAAAAGAAAACTTGCCAAAACAAATGGCACTCAAAGCGGAATATTCAAAAGTATTTTATAACCAAAATAATAAAACTATATATCTATTTCTTAAATAATAAACCATTTCCATTCTGCATCATCCTCCCTGTCTTGAAAAAACTCGTCCTCGAGTTTATAAAGTTGGATTCGTCGTAACCTGTCCGCATCAATTTTGTATTTCAAATTTATTTTTCCCAACCCAAACTGTAAACAAGAATTCTAGTCAACTTCACCATCTTCGAGCTTTCCATAAAAATAGAATCGAATTAATTTTTTGCCCACTCCAGAGAGCACGAACAAATTGGCTGCATGTAGGCAAGCTAATGATTCCACCACCATATCTTCATTATCCAATTGCACAGCACAATTAAATTCTGAAAATTGAAATCTTGAGACCTTGGATTTACCCACCATCTTTTCTAGCCACACCAACGTAACTATGGTAGCAGTACCTATCGAAAAATCATGAATTGAAATTGTTCCGCCTAATGCACGATGATTAAGAAACTGCACTTTGTCAGTTTCCAACAATGCCAATAATGTAATCTTTTTTTGGAATATTTTTTGATTTTCTTCTTTTTGTAATTTTTTTCACCGGTTCTTCGTCAAAAACTGGTGGCTTACTCCAATCCACAACTGGATTTGGAATAATATTTGATGTGAATGGCCACTCAATGGTAGCTTCATCCACCATTGTCCTCCCCCTTGACTGATGGTTGTTAGCCAAAGGTTTGGTGATGGAAACATCATCCGATACCTCCTCCTCTTTCGGAAACCGAGATTGAATCGGACGATAGCGAGGTGGGTTCCCCCCAACAGCCATGGCAGCCATCTGATCGGTTAGGACGCCAATCGCATCCATCACACGCTGCTCAAGTTGTTGGAACCGTGCCTCTATTCGAGCATCTCGAGCAGCATCATCTCGCTCATAGACTTCATCAACATAAGCTGTATGACCTCCTCTTCCACCTTGACCTCCAACACGTCCTACGGCCATAGTCAAGGATTGGAACGAGAGCTCTGATACCAACTGATGCAGCGCAGCCTCCTTTTACGAAACTATTTGCAAGAAGAGATCACGAACTTGCTTATGTTAAAGATTCTCTCTTTGAAACATAAACACAAATAGGTATGAACTAGAGGTACTCCCTCTTCGAACACACAATAATGAGAAAAACTCACGATTTTCATTAATTCATTCAAAAACAACTCCCTTATAATATCACCCTGCAACTTATTTTATACTAAAAACCTAAGACCGAAAAGGAATCAGCAAAATAGGAAGCTGAATCCCGATTAATCGCTACTTGACTCAATATTACCAAAATCAAAAGATTTGATCTCAATTCTCAATACTAGGTAATAAAAGAAACTTTGCCAAAACAAATGGCACTCAAAGCGGAATATTCAAAAGTAATTTATAACCAAAATAATAAAACTATATGTCTATTTCTTAAATAATAAACCATTTCCATTCTGCATCAGTTTCAGAGGTGTGCTAGAAGAAGATAATGACTAAAATGGTCTTTTTTCTCTTTGACCTTCCCCCTTTTCAGAAATACAGAAAATATGCTTCTGGCTGGTAGAAGGATTATATGCAACTGATAAGTCCTTTATTTGGCATGAAATTATGAAACCAAAGACTAGAGGTGCCATGGACTTTTTCTCTTGTTAAAAGGGTGGATCTTCATATGAAGGTATTCCAAACTAAAGAAATAAGATACCCCTAGTAATGGTGAGAAGAAATGAATATTGGCACTGGTATATGCAAAGGAAACCTATGCTCAAGTTTTTTTCTCTTTCGAACTTAAACGTGAATTATCTCTGACAGGGATTATATAATCAACTATTTGTTGAACTTTGGCTGCGCTACTTGTGACATGAATTGGATTTAGTATTTCTCTTTCCATCATTTGACTGTTTTGTGATCCTATATCGTGGTATCCTTAATTTCAGGTGGGATGACGCCCACAAATTGCTGGATGAAATGATTACAAAGAGGTCATCCAATATTCATAATGTGATTGGGCAGATGATCAGGGGAGATTTTGATGATGGCTCTAACTGGCAGATGGTTGAGTATGTGTTTGACAAACTTAACTCTGAAGGCTGTGGTTTGGGAACAAGATTCTACAATACACTCATAGAAGCACTTTGGTGGTTGGGGCAGAAGGAACGGGCTGCCAGAGTTCTCAATGAAGCAACAAAGCGGGGGCTTTTCCCGGAGTTGTTTCGTATGAACAAACTTGTGTGGTCTGTTGACGTACACAGGTATGATTGGCATTTGGCACTCCTTCATTCCATTTAGAAATTGAGAAAACTATTTTTCACAAAGTTCTCTGCAGTTAAGTTTATTTTCACGTTGATGATTCTGCAGGATGTGGACAGGTGGTGCGTGCACAGCAATATCAATTTGGCTTAACAGAATGTATGAAATGTTCAAGATGGGGGAGGATCTCCCTCCATTGGCAACTGTTGTAGTAGTGTAAGTTCTTTCTTCCTCTCCACCAACGCTCTCTGATTCTCTTCTTTTAGGTTTTTACTTTTTATTTTGATGGGCACTTGGTCGTAAAAGATTGTATGAGGGCTGCCGAACAAGATATTTGAATATGCTAGTCTTTTTTGACAAAAAATGAATAATATATCTGTCTGTTGTCCAGGCGGGGGCACATGGAGAAGAGCTCAATAACACGGGATTTCCCCGTGGCAAAGGCTGCCTATTCTTTTCTGAATGACAGTGTATCATCGTCCTTTTGCTACCCTGGCTGGAACAAGGGGCGAATAATGTGTCAACGGCCTCAGCTTAAAAAGATTTTGTCGGCTGCAGAAGGATCGCCAGAAGGGTCAGAAAATGTTAAGTTAATAACTTCAAGTAACTCACCCTTTCCCCGCCTGGGAACAAGAACACCCAGAAGTGATGTCAGGAGAGACGAGCACGGAAGTGCTGATATTGAAACACGAGTTAGAATGGCAACAGAGCTTGTGACGAGCACGGTTTAGTAGAACAAAGTCTATAGGTCACCTGACAAGGCTGAGTGGTATGGCTTGGAGATTTGGGAATCAGATCAAGAGGAACTGGGATTTGTAAGATTGCATTCAGATGTATCGTAAGATTTCCTCTTGGCAAATAATGGATTTATGGTGATTGTCGTTGACTTCCAGCCTGCCATTATGCTGAGCTGAACCAAGATATAATGCCAAGTCGAAGCAATTGCCTACTAGTTTGGTCAAAGCCAATTTTGCCTTGTGGCTTTACTAACAAGGGATGGAAACGGAGGTGAGGAATTTTTAGATTTTCACCTGCCCAAGATGCATGATTTCTTCTTAAGTCTTTGTGTATATCTTGTTATCAACATCTTTTCCTCATCTTTTGAGAAATATTAATGGGTTGAGTTGATCTGCTTCACATTCCTTTCATTTGATGAAATATATATGCTCTTCTTTTTCTGAAATCTATGTGAATCTGTATCAAATATAGTGGAGTTTTTCTGCCACGCTCAAAGTTGGTTTAGATACGGGTTCTTATCTTCCAAGCAACATTTTTCTGCATATTTGTAGACTACATTTTTAGTTAAGCTTCTTTCAATCTTGCTGCATATTTGTAGGTGGAATCTTGCAGGGCAAGGCTGTTAGTGTTACTCAGGTGGTCTCTTGAGTTTGATGTCAGGAAGAGATGCTTTAATTGTGAACAAATTAATGAAAGAAAGACATTTATATTGTCGTAGTTGCTTTGAGGCCATATCAAGTAAATTAACTCCTGGGTTTCTTGGAGAAAGAAATTTGGAAACTACGTTTCAAGGGTTCTTCTAGATGTATTAAGTACCTATGTCGGACACTCAATACTCAGATAAGGAACTTGGATACTCACCAAGAAAGCTTATGTTGTAATCTGATTTACCACGAACCACGAATCAAACTCTTATATAATTCATTACATAGCCTAAGGCACCTTGTAAACACCCTTGTCCTAAAATATACAAGAAACATGCGGAGAAATAGAAATATTTTGGCATCTCCCGTGTCTTTGAGAGGAAAATTAGGAGAACCTGTGACTTAGAACATACCCTCTGTCAACACCGCAGCCAAGTCTAGAATCCTTAAAATAAACCAGTGCTCATTTCCTTTAAGAATATGTTGACAGTTGTATTTTGCATGTAGGGGGTTTCTAAATGGCTATATTTTGAAGGAATGTCAAAGAGTTTTCATTGTTATCAATGAAGATATAGAATGCCAGACTGCCTCAAAATTTGCTGTGTTAGGAACATGAGCTGGTCATAGTCAATCATTCAGTCTGGTGGTACTTATGCGGCCACTGTTGATGGAGGATAAAGGCTCCTTTTCAGGTATAGAGAGGTTGTTTTACCTCAATTAGGTCATAAATATTCTTCATTTGGTCATTGGACAGATTCTAATGTGGCCTAGTCATGGAGTTAGCTCAAAGAATCTTGGCTACTAGTGGTATGTAAAAACTCTCAGATTTTTTTCTTCCACTGGCTTTAGAATGGATTTCAAAAGAGAATATTGTCGGTCAACTAAAGCGGAACGAGCACTCAGAATATATAGTTGCCATGGACAAACATTATTCAAACACCACAGATTGCAAAGCAAGTATCTCACGCTAGTGTATGGTATAACCTTTTTATGCATATCCTAACCAACTTTACAGTTCATCCTCCAGATAACATACACCTTAAGGAGGCTAGAAAGAAGGGAAAAACTTTTGGTTTGCTGCTTCAGCTGGTTTCACTGCTGGTTTTTATTTTAGTTCTGTTAAAGCATTTAACACAAACCAGTTAAAAATAGGTGGGATGGGTCACCCAGGCTTGTTTACTAGTTTCGGAGATGTTATTTAACCGACGTGGGACAATCTGTTAGGAACTTGCAGGCTTTACTTTGGACCTTCCGTTTTATAATGGTCTCCATCTCATTGGTTTAGATGACCTCTACACTCAGTTGGAGGCTTCTAGGGTATGCCCCTTGTATGGTATAAATTTATAATCTCTTTCTTTTTTTTGGATCTTGGAGAATATTGTGGAAGGTGGTTGGGGGTGTATTTGAACTCATCATAATCACTGGGAAAGATAGTAATTGTTTTGAAGCATGATGGAAAATTGAAAGAAGTGTAGCAAAAATCTTGAGAGTATCTCATGATGTCCCCAACAGGACCCTGGTCTATGGAATTCATCTTGTTAGCACATTGGATAGTACCAAACCACAGCTAGAATTCATATTTGTTGAATTCGTTTCTTTTTTGAGTGAACTGATGCATATGAACTAAAATCTTGTTTTGTATAAGACTGAAATCTTATGCATAGTGTTGTAGTCGATTCTTGTCTGGTGTGTCCAACTTGGTATATGGGATGCGTCCCATTCCTTTGCCCTTTTTGTACGAGTGTCCAACATGAATACTTCACCAATTTAAAAGAGTCCATATAGCATAGACATTTGATGTCATCTGAAGCTGCGATGCACCGTGTCTTTCTTTTCATTTTATAAAGATCTTCCTTTGCATCTTCTGTCGATTGAAGGGTTTATTTCCGTCCACACTCGCATCTGCATAGCCATACGTTTTTCAGAATTGTACTCTCCAATCCATTTGAAGGATTGGAGAGGAGCTGGACTCATAGCCATACTACTCTTGACAAACTTAGGCATACAGAAACTCACCGTGCTTGCTATTTTCTCCTGCCTTGTGTAACTTATTTGGAAAGTCTCCTCTACTGCTGTTCCCACTGGCTTTGATCATTATTCTATTGTGGCACTTTGCAGGGCCAACATTCATTCAAGGTCTTATCAAAAAGCAGACAAAGTAGAGGAACACAATTGTTAGGAAAAAAGAAAAGAATTTGCAAAAGCAGGGTGGTGATTTCAAAATAGCAACAATTCTGATTGGTTATTGTTGAGTGTATTGAAGCAAATGACTTATTGTTGTCAGAGTAGTATTTGCATTATTTGTATGTTTCCTGACTTCAAGAGCTGGGTATTGTTTTTTCCATTTCTGAACAGTTACTTATGCTTTTACAGTGTGGAGTTCACCTCGGGGATGAGATCCTTTCCAGTCCCTTAGAGCATCTCCAATCCAATACTCCATTTGAGAGTATCAAAATACTTCATTTTATTCATAAAGTGATTTTAGAGAAAATCACTATTCCTATTTACTCCAACCACAAAGCCTCTATTTTTCCCTCTAAAATCACTTTACGAAAAAAAACCCTTTTTTTATACTCTCATAAGGATATGGTTGGTATAAAAATTTAGTAAAAAAAGCTTACAAGGTCAAAAATGTCTTTTAAAAAGGTGAATAGTGTTTTGGAGATGATCCTCTATATTTTCTCTTACCCTCTAAATATAGCGGATCAAAATCCAATACTCTCAAATGGAGAAGGGTTGAGAGGATGGGTTGGAATGCTTTGATACTCTCAAATAGAGATATAGAGTATGGGTAGGAGATGCTCTTAAAGTGACTAGACGGTCCTGTCTGGGCCCTTTCCGGGTTTGTTTTGATGATCGGGACCATTAATATTTTAGGCCTTGTTGATAGCATTAGGCACGTCAAAATTCAGGTTAATCGGGTATCGCTTAATATATTTTCGACACACATCTCTATCGAGAATCATGGGTTTAGAAAATATTGCAACACTGGGTAAAAATTCATTTTCTAGAGATAAATATGTTTTGAGAACACATCAAATGATCTCTGATTAGAATGAATTTTGACATGCCTAATGTTCTCGGCGGGGACTAAAATATCATCGGTCCCAATCATCAAAATGGAACCGGAAAAGGCCAACCATTTCGTTAAGGGACCGGATAGAATCCCATCCCTTAACCTTTTTGTTATTGAGTTGGATGTTGGATTTGTGTAGGAGAATAAAGATATCAGAAAAATTTAGGATAAGAAAATAAGGAGAAAAAATCTCTTTTTTCCAATTTGTTTCGTGTTTTTGGAAAATGGTATACGGATTTTTTTTCCCTTTCAATAATGGGAAAAGGAAATTGATTTTTGTGCTCCACTTTTACTGATGGCGCTCTAATTTTAACATGAAATTATTAGTAACTTCATGAACAAAGTGGATCACTATCAGTAAAAAATAGAGCATGAATATCAATTTTCATGGGAAAAATATGACTGTATTTACCGATCTTGCTGTTCTTTGTTTGATTAGTCATCCAAATTGAATGTGGTACAGAAATAATTTTCAAACTTTTCTATTTAATTGGTACACTCCTTTTTTCTTTTTTTCTTTTTTTTTTTCAAGTAATAGAAGAGATCATTTACATCGTATATAAAGTATAAAGTACAAATTCGGGACACTATATCAATTTTGAGAGTCTATGAGACCGAGCCCCGTTCCGCTAAGGTTTTTATTTTTTAAGTATTTATTTTTCTCTTTGCGAGACAGGTTTTCTCTTACAATACATCACCTTAAATTCAAAAAATAAGTACTTATCATTCTCTCATAATACATCACCTTAAATTCAAAAAATAAGTACTTATTTGTCTTAGTGGAACGGGGATACAAGAAATAAAGAAAAGAAGGAAAGTGTTTGAGAAAATTTCTTTTATACCCCTTTGACTTTGACCTAAAATTCATTTTGGTCTTTCACTTTTCAATTTCGGCAAATACTTCGATTTTCCAATTTTTTTCAATGTCATCCTTCAGGGATGTATACACACACACACACACACACACGAAAATAATGTGTTTGGATCAAGCACCCTATACATATCGGATGTCGTTGATTCTCGCACCAGCCCTTTTGTTTTTTTTTTTTATGGAAATTTTTGGATGGCTCGGATTGGCCGTCCGGTGGCCGGAGATGGCCCGGCGTGGCCGTCAGTCCCTACAGCAGGACTCAAAGAAAATGGATTCCTTTGGATGACATTGAAAAAAATTGAAAAGTCGAAGTATTTTTATGCCGAAATTGAAAGGTGAAGGGCCAAAATGAATTTTTGGTCAAAGTTGAAGAGATATAAAAGAAATTTTCCCAAAGTTTTTCAAAGGGAGAAAGAGAAGAGTCCTAACAAACTGAGTCCGGCCTGGTTGATCCTATTTTCTTAATTTTCGACGACCAAGATCATCCCAAATATATTAGATAAGAAAACATAGTAAAAAACAAAACGGACACTACTTGTCCGAAATATAGAAACAACAAACAAAATAAAAAAACAACAAAAAAACAAAACAAAACAAAACAAAGGAGGGGCTATTTTCTTAATTAGGAGTATAAAAAGTTCCTAATAGACTTCTTGCTTTGAGGACTGGCATTTAAATAGTTGGAATTACTTCGGCGCTTGCTTGATCAAACAAAGATTCACGCATTGTCATTACAAAAGAGGGGCTTTTATCAGGTTATGCAACTTCTCATCAAAAGAAAAAAAAATGCGCTTTGAAGAGTGGGTACGAATTTTCATTACAAAATAGGGGCTTCTATTTTTTATAAACACGCTCTCAAATGTGTTTTTGATACTTATAAATTCTAAGCACTTTATAAGATAGTGGAGTGTAAAAATCACTAAACTTTTTCTGATAACCGGATGTCCGATTTAGCTTGCGAATATATCGATTAATTCTGAAGCCGTGAGTGTAAAATACTAAAACTCTTCCTACTATTGTTTCCCTTTGATATTTTGCTTTGGGGAATTAACACGTGTTCGCTGAGTTTCTTCAGGCCTAAGAGCATCTCCAGCAATTCCTAGCCATTTGGGCTAGGAAATATGCCAGAAATTAAAATAGCTAGCCTCCAGCAAATACAATACCCCAGTAAACTAGCCTTTAGGCTATGCAAAGGAAAAGAAAAACGGTAACCTGCAAAAAAAACGAACGGTAACCTGCAAAAAGAAAACCAACAGCTATATCTCCACCAGTTTTCTTCAACTTCCAACAACTATATACATACTACTTTTTCCTTTCATCTATATTCTCCACCAACTTTCTTCTCAGACAAGAGAAATGCAGCAATTTCTCGGCAAATGAAAAAAAGAAAAGAAACTGCCCAAGAGAGATGCAGATTTTTGACAGATTCTTGCTTCTTTTGATCCTCTAGCAAATGCCTAAGGAACTGCTACTACTGCTGCTGCAAATGAAAATGCAGTCCCATAGGTTACTGCTACTGCTGCAAATGAAAAAAAATGAAAAGAAACTGCCACACCATTCACCATTACAACTTCCAACAAGGACACACCCCTTCCAGCAGGCACAAGAAGGTAAATATTTGACATTTTATGCATTTGAAAATGTGACAAAAGAAGAAGAAGAAGCAACTTCAATAATAAACCAAATATTACAAGAACACCAAGCACAAACTTTTGATAACTCGGTAGACTGACCGACTAAGGGTGGTTTCGGATTATTGTATTTTTTTTTTTTTTTGATAGGCAAAAGTAACATTTTATTAGGGGGATAGGGGAGGAGAATCCAACAAAAAGTTGGACAAATACAGCCAAATGGGACAAAGCCCAACCTCAAAGGGACAAAGCCCAGAACACCTGAGGGCCTAGAAGCCCAGATAAAACAAATACAAGCATAAAACCTCAAAAGGCCAAAAGCCCAGATCAAAACAATTAAGCCCAGACCAAAGAAAATCCTAAACCTAACTCACTAATCTGAGCACATCCATACACCGCCGCCCTCTGCCGCCCATCGATTCTGACAGCAACCACCAGCCAAAAGATCCCTTCCACTATTAGGGGAATAGTGGTTCGGATTATTGTTGTAACACATGTGAGGTAGATGTGGAGACAGGTGATACTATGGTGGTGGAACTAGTTTTGATGGAAGAAGCTAGTAAACTCATTTCTAAAATTTGACACAAGTTAAGATTTGGTCTTCAATTCAAAGAATATTTCCTTCTTAAAAATTTCTCTTCTAGTTACAAAGAAAATGAACAGCCTAATACATTTAAGGGCAAATTTTCGTAATAGTCCCTGTAGTTTTATGGTTGTCTCACTTTCGTCCCTCTAATTTCAAAGTGCTCGAATTTCGTCCTTGTAGTTTGTTTTACGTTCCAAATTGGTAAAATCGTTAACACCGTTAACGAAACTAACGGAAAAAAAAAATAAGTGTTCCAATTTTCAATCCGTTTGAACCGGTGCGAAGATCTTATTTTTTTGATCATTTTATCCTAAATGGTCGTAATGAATTTTTGGCTCTAAGACCTTTCAATGAGCACCCGAAGACTCCTTATTTAGTTTCAGGGCTCTCTTAGGGTGCTCATTGAAAGGCCTTAAAGTCAAAAATTCATTACGACCATTTAGGATAAAATGATCAAAAAAATAAGATCTTCTCATCGGTTCAAACGGATTGAAAATTGGAACACTTATTTTTTTTTTTCCGTTAGTTTCGTTAACGGTGTTAACGATTTTACCAATTTGGAACGTAAAACAAACTACAGGGACGAAATTCGAGCACTTTGAAACTAGAGGGACGAAAGTGAGACAACTATAAAACTGCAGGGACTACTACGAAAATTTGCCCTACATTTAATGTGCCATACAAGGTAGCAAAAACCATACCAAATTAATGAGAGAATTTCTTCATTCTTTTTTTTTTTGGCTCCTCCCGAATAGATATTCAAATCATGTGACATTCAGATTGATCAGTTAAGATGTGTATTCCTGCTAGATTTGATGATCGCTGTTCAACACTACAACTCTCCTCTTCTCCAAAACTCTTCTTTCACTTGAAGAGGTCAAGCCAAGCACCCCTAAGCTAATTTATTTACGTTTAACTATCGATTATGATTCTAATCGTTCATATAGCTGCCTGATGCCCCCATGCTAAATTTTTGAATCCGTCAAGGTTCTTCAGAAGTTGGGGTAGTGTTGTGTCCATTTTGCCCTCCCCTAACCCACCTAACAGGAGCCTCGTGCACTCATTTTTATCCTTTTTCTCAAGGAGTTTTTAGAAAAGTCTAGTATTGATTTCAAACATCAAAGCTATGAAGGGTAGCCAATAATGGCAGCTCCACAGAGCTTCCAGGGGTTCAAGCAGATGACCTGTTGATAGTCTTCAAAAGAAATCTATGGAAACTTTCTTTGAAGTTCTTTAATTGCGCGATCCGATCAACCAAGGAAAAAGACGTAATGTCATGATGATGCCATTGGTTCTTGGTTTTGTGGATGAAATTCCAAAATAGAGGCCCTCGGTATGAATGGGTTATTCACATTTCTTTTGATGATCATAGACGTTGAATTTAAAGCTAAGCAGATTAGTGATGTGGTCATATTGCAGTTGGTGCTAATACTATAAGCATATGTTTTCCTTTTAATTTTCTATATGATTCTACAGTTACTGTGACTGCTGGATGTTTTGTTCCCTTTCAGATTTGAATAATGTGGCTTATTATGTTGGTTCATGGTTTTTATTTCTGTTAAATGGAACTCATCGAGTTATGTTGGAAATGGAACTCAGCAGCACAATATTTTTATTTTCTATTTTCTTCTAAATTCTAGTGCAATTATTTTTCTTTCCAGTACCGTATGGCTAGAATAGCAAGTAAGTTGCTGGAGTTGTGCAAAACCTAATCTCAGAGCATTGTTGGATCATGTCTTCTTCCATGACAAGTAGCAACTCTGGTAATAGCAAACAATGTTCAAACCCTAGTCCGATTGTGTTTTGTAAATATGGAATTAGGGCTCCACTTGTTACATCCAATACAGATGACAACCCAGGTAGAAGGTTCTTGGGTTGCATAAATTACGAGGCATGTTAATATTTGCTAATTTTTGAGTGATTTTTGATAGAAAGTGCTTTTTTTTTCACTCTGAGTTTGGTTCCAGTGAAATGTATAGCTAATTTTTGGTTTTTGATTAATGTAGAAGCCGAATGGTTGTTCTTTTTTTACGTGGTATGACCCCCCCCTACTTGTGCTAGAGGAATGGATCATTGGAAGGCATACGTCAAGAAAATTGGTCAAATTGTAGGCTGAAAATGAAGAGCTTCTAAGGAAAAATGAAACAACGGTAATGAAAATTGAGGAAGGCTTATCTACTTCTTTGGTCCTCAAAAATATGGGCAAGTTTCATAATCATTCTTAGAAAAATAATTCTTTCAATTTCATCCTTGTAATACTAATCCTGATTCAATAGTGTCCTTGCCGCCAATTTCCTAACGGAGTCAGAGAATCTATCTAACGGCATATGACATGGCAATAGAGTGAACGCCAAAAAATTATTAATTAGCTATAGAGATGTTGTGGCACACCTATTCAAGCATTAACCCAAACGAACAGCAAACACAAACCTCTAATCCAAAAATGTCAGAAATTTTTTGTTGCAAATGGTAGCCAATCACACTGGCATGCACACGTACCTAGTAGCCAATCACCCGCTACCAGCTAATTGAGCCACATATTGCGTCACTAACCCTGGTCGGTGAACACACACTGGGAAAAAAAAGCGCTGGCAAAGATAAATCTATACTAGCGCCCACAAAAAGCATTGGCGTAGAGCTATAGCAGCGCCTCTGTTCCAACGCATTGCCCAAGTGTTGGTATAGATCGTATTGGGCTACACTGGCGCTTTGCGGATCATCCAGCAACGCTTTTGAGCGCTGGCATATCCTAACTTTCTTGTAGTCCTTATAAGATTGAAGCACAATAAGCCTGTTGTCCAGCTAATAAGGCAAGGCTAAGGTTATCGAATACATGTTATAGGAGCCAAATAAGACAAAATAAGAGTTAGCTCGCATTTGATAATATAAGAGGGAAAAATTAACCTCTCAAATGGGCGACAGAGAGAAATGCCCCTTTTTCCCATCTTTTATTAAAGTTCAAGGTAATTTGCTAAGAAAAAAATGATGGTTGATTTGGACGATTTCTAAATACTAATTGATGAACTCACCTCACACAAATTTAAATAGTAGTAGATCGTTTACAATTTTTAGTATTATTTGATCCAGAACTTTTATCTTTAATTTGCTCATATGATGAAACTATATACAAGTGACTGAAATTAGGAGGTTTTGCATAGAAATGAGGAGGATGAAGTCTGGATTTGGGTCATTTTCTAGAGGTGGTTTACTACGGTAATAGTTTTCTCCAAATAGGTGCCACGTAAAGACCACCTTTTAACTGTAGATGACTTTGCTTTGTACACATTAGCTAATTCCATTACATGATTAACGGCAAGGTTGACATTGAATTGAGATTAATACTACAAGGACAAAATTGAAATTGTTATTTTTATAAGGACGAATTTGAAGCTTGGCTATATTTCTGAGGACCAGAGAAGTAGATAAGCCATTGAGGAATTGATGAGCTCAAATGAGAGTGTGGCAAAAAAAGTTCAAGAGTTGTGCAACAACCACCATCAGTTATCAAAGAGAAATGAAGAGTTGGTGAAGTCTTTAACATTGTCTGAAGCCAAAGTGTTGAAGTTCCAACTTTTGTTGATTGTTATTTTAGTTATGGGCTTTGCCATTTGTTTCAGGTATGTGAACAAATGAAACATATTGTTCTTGCCACGACGGAGAGAGGTCAATTGATGAATGTAATGCAACTATGTGGATGAATGTAATGCTCCTTAGAATTTTAGCTTTTGGTTTGAGTTGTTATGGTGTGATTAGTAAATTGAATTCGTAAATCCATTGATGTTGAGTTAGATATCAAGTTTCTGGCAAAACTATTTTGATGTGAATGATGAAAGGTTAAGAAAACATTGAAAAAAAAAGCAAGGAGGCGCACTGTTTTTTTTTTTTCCCCTCATAACGATACTTTCTTACATTGCTGATAATTTGCTCTCACTCAGTAACAATTTGCTCGAAGGTCAGATTCCATGGGCTGTTGCTAAAGCCTCCTCACTTCAGAGGTTGCAACTGGATAATAATCTCTTTGAAGGGAAAATTCCAACTTCTGCCGGTGAACTACAAAAATCTGACCAATCTGTCCCTACATGGCAACAAGTTGATCGGGGGAATCCCATTGCAGCTATTCGATTGGTGTCCTTGGAAGTTGAAACTATTTGATTGGTGTTCTTGCAGCTATTCAATTCCAAAATCCGTATCGCAGCTGAAACTGCTTGACAATCTTGTTCTATCCAACAAGATCAAAAAGAAAAAAGAAAAACCTTGTTCTATCCAACAACAAATTCTCTGGTCCAATACCTGGAGAAATCTGCTCCGGGTTTCAAAAGATAGCAGCATTACCTGATCCCCTGTTGTCCAGAGACCAACATCTCTCATCCCCTGTTATAACTTCTCTCATCCACTGTCCTTTTCATTCCAGAGAAGAAAAAAGATACAAGACACCATTCAAGCAATCAAAGTTCATTGAGATTACAAAAATCCAACCGCTTAACACCCAGAATCAAGTCTCCAAAAGATGTTACCAAAACCCATCTGAAATACAAGTATTCAGTCTCCAAAATCCAACCGCTTAACACCCAGAATCAAGTCTCCAAAAGATGTTACCAAAACCCATCCGAAACCCATCCGAAATACAAGTATTAAGTCTCCACGGGCCTGTTTTTTTTTTAACATCTAACAGCACAACTTTCATGAACTTCATGAATGTAAGGACCCGTATTTTTTGAGTATTATTTAAAAGTTTTATAAATGTTAGAAATTGAGGAAAATATGAAATTTCTTGAGTTTATTTGATTCGGGGTTAATGTGTTAGGATTGATATTTGAGGGAGTGCAAGTGTGATTTGTGTGGGTGCAAGTATATAAGTGTGGGTGTGTGTGTAGGAGAACAAATTCTCCCATCTCTCTCTCTCTTCTCCCGATCTATCTCTCTCGGCTCTCCCTCTCTCTCGGTGATCTCTCTCTCCCACTCCCTCACTCAAAACTCCAACCATTACTCAAAATCCATGGCCAATAACTTCCAATCCTTCATCCATTCTCGTTGTTGAGCTCGAAATTTCGTGGGTTTCGCTCAGAGGAGGAGATTCGGTTGATTTTAAAGTTTTCGGAGTCTAGGGCTTGCTCAAATCGCATGGGTTTCGATCATTGACTTGAGGTAGGGATTTCTTGCTCTTGTTATGAGTTTATGTGATGATTATGTGCCTAAATCGTGCCTTAGATTGTTGGAATTTGAGTTTGTGCTCGTTCTTAGTTTTCTGCAAAATCGTGCGCTGTAACGCAGTGGTACCGATACCACATTTTTGAGGTACCGATACCTTGTTTTCGAGGTACCAATACCCTGAGTCGGATTGCTCACTGGAGTGTCATGGTACCGATACCTAGTTTTTGAGGTATTGGTACCAATGACTTAGAAAACTATTTTTGACTTCATTGCTTATCCGTCGATTGTGTTGATCCCCGATCACTTCTAACACTCTCCAATCACATTCTAATCATCTTTAAACTCGATTACTCCGGTTCCAATGATTCGTTGATTGTTCTAATCCTTTCGACACTCGTTAAAGGTAATCTTTTGTAACGCCCCGACTTTTCGGGGGTAAAATAAAATAATTCTTTAGAAAAATTTTGCAAAATAAATATGATTTTCCAAAATAAAGTTTAGGTATTACCAAATCAAGATAGATTTACAAATTCAAAATACACTAACTTCAAAGCCGACTCTAGGCTTGATACCAATTCCAAGCAAACTCGATCTTTGTTCTTGATATTCTTTCTGCGTCGATTTGCATCATCATTGAATCCCCTCCATTGAATCCTGCGCCCTCTGGCAAATTGATCGCCGAAGCAAACGATTTGTCAGGATACAGACGTATCCGTGAGTGATAAATCACCCAGTAGAATAATCCAACCCAACTACCCCTCTTACCTTACAGTTAGCAAGCAACAGCAGAATAATAGTAATGCGATAAAGTAAAGCAGAGTTTGTTCCACATAAACCAGTTTATTACTGTCCATTTAACCTGACGTGTAATCTAAGATCTCCTCCGCGGAGTCTTTCCTCCCCAACCGCTAGCTCTGCCCTGTCCCATGAGCTCACTTTCTTTTGTTGTCGCGGATTGCACCTCAGTTATGTACCTTGCGTGTATCCCTCTCATTACAACAAAAGGAAGCTTATCATGCCCGAATCATAACTAGGGTTCGCCTATCTTATGCACCACCACATAGTCATCACTGGGCTTACTTTGCCAGTTTCAATTCATCACTGGACTCTCGCCAGTATCAATTCACCACTGGACTCTCGCCAGATCAATTCATTAATCACCACTGGGCTTACTTTGCCAGTTTCAAACCATCACATATCTCATCACATCTCAAAATCACGCGTGCAGGCATTCTAAAAATAAAACTTTCCAATTCATCCATTATCTAACAACGTCTAGGTGAATTCTATTCGCATAACACCCCATGTCTCTAGGGTCCAATCTAGCATTCAAAATCAAATATCGATGCAATATACAATTAAATCAATTAATAATTAAAACAATTAACAAGCAATAAAATCACACAACCTTTTATGGATGGGCCGTTGCCCTTATTCTCGTATGGCCACAATGTCAATAATGAAGTAGAACTTTTATAAAAATTTTGATAAAATAATTTCTAGGCTTTTATTAATTATTACAAGGTAATTAAATGAATTAAAAACTAATTAAATACATTAATAGGTAAAAAAATATTGAAATAATGATCATGACCGCGATGAGAGTCCTAAAGGTCCTACGCAACATGTTTGAGTGTTAAAAGTTGAGTTCGGAGGTTCGCGGGATTAATTTACATGAAAACGTTAATTAAAGTGTCCGAAAGTGAAGTAAATAGACAATAAATAATTAATTATAAAAATAAATATTGAGACTGACATAATTTCATCTTTGGATAGTAAGGAGTCTAAATAAAATTACTCGGGCATTAATAATAATGTTTATAAGGTCGTAAAGTAATTTTGATTGGAATTACTTTAAAAATAATAATAAATAGTGAATTAAATAAAATAAATATTTAATTTAACAAGTTATCATCTTTGAGATGCAAGGGGTCTAAAAAAATTAGTTTGGGTGTTAAAACGTTGGTTGGATGGTCGTAATCAATTTTCGTTCGTAAACATTGAACGATAACTAATAAATAATTTAATAAATAGATAATTAAATAAAAAAAATATGACCTTAACAAGTTATGATCTTTGAGGTGTAAAAAGTCTAGAAAAAATAGTTTCGGGTCAAAAATCAAGTTTAGAAGGTCGCAAAACACATTCGAACCAAAACAGTTCACACCGCAAGGTTGGACCGGTCAACCTTGCGGCTGGGCGTCTAACCGCAAACTCTGAACTGGTTCTTGCGGCCCGAACCTTGCGGCCGCAAGGTTGAACGCTGGATTCGTTTTTTTCGTTTTCCTTCACGGTTTTGATGCATGGGTTCGTTCGGGGCATAGAGTTAAGCATAATAACACTTAATATACTTAGAGGAAGGGTTGGAAGAGATTATAATACCTCGATTGGATCGAATTGATCCACAAACCGAAACTTGAATTTTTTGGACGGAGACTTCGGTTTCTTCGATCGGGAGACCTTGGGTCCGAATTGGATGATGTTTAGTGATACTTGGGGTTGGGAAAACAATTTGGAACGGTCAATTTGGGTTTTGGTTGGGCGTCGATACAAAACCCACTTTTCTCTCTAGAACTCCATTGATTGGAGCTCCAATCTCTCCTGTTTTTCTCTCCTTTCTGGACTGGTGGGGCGTGGTAAATTTCGTGGTGTGCCCTAGGGTTGACGTGCTAGGGTATATATAGGAGAATTTGAAGAGTTTCGATTGAAATTGGATTTTAAAGAGGTTGCATTCTATCGGGTTTCGGAATGGACGAATTATGGACGGTTTTCGTGCTCCGAGAGGAGTTGGAGACTGAGTAGGAGAGGGAGGGATGATAGGATTACATGCATGCAATTAACAAAAATTAAAAGTAGGGTAATTCAGACTAAAATAATTTATTTGTATATATCTACTAGATAGATTATAATTAAGATAATTATTACAAATAATACTTTTTAAATGATATTATTAACTATAAAAAGTACGGGTCGTTATAGTTATAAGATGAATTAAAATTTTGCTAAACTAATTTTAGTCACGAAAAATTAATCTAGGTTTTTGTTTAATCTAATCGCACTTTAAAATAGTTAATCGGTTACTATAGACTATTTGATTAAAAATAATATCTTTATTCAAAAAAAAAATAGGGCAAAAATCCGGGTCATTACACTTAGTACCGTCGTAATTGGAAAATGAACCGTAAGGTTGTTTAGGTGTACCGTAGGTTATCTGAGGCGTTGTGGTGAGTGTGATGGGTAGTCGTGAGTTTGGCTAGTGATCCGTAAGGTATCTTAGTAACTCGTATCCTTGTGATTTCATCTCGTTGATTACTCTAAACTTCTTGAGCTCTCGTCTTATGAGATTCTAGTAAAGAGGCTAGTGGTTAGCGAGTCGTAAAATTACTTATGAGTTCAATGTGCGATGTAGGTTATGGTGACATACTTCATGGAAATGTGTGTGCTTATCTATTTGTTGGTGTATGTGACGGTTGATGATTTGTAGCATAATGAGATATGAACGACTGTTTGATGTTACGGACACAACAAAAACTTAACACTACGGGTATCACCACGAAGTGGTGAGACGACCGGAATCGACACTACGGGTATCACCATGGACATTCGGTGAGACGACCGGAATCACGCAAATGAACGGGTATCACCATGGACATTCGGTGAGATGATCGGAAACGAGCGATACATGCGAAAACCTTGGATGTTATGAGATGAGATTATCGGAAAACAAAAGAAAGAATGGTTTTGCTAAATTGGATTGTTTAAAAAGGGAAAAAGAGTTTTTGATGACAAATGGGAATGAGAAAGGGAATTTGTTGATGAATCGAGGAATGTGAACAATTGTGAAATGGGAATGAATGTGGAAACACACGTGATGTGATGAATCGGTTGAGAAACCAAAAGTTAATCATTTGAGATTGATGTGGGAACATTTGTGGTACTAGTATGGCGTGTGAGATGATAGGTGTTGCATATAGGATTGTCTAGAATCCTTTAGCCTTATTGAGTTGCTTGTTGATAGCCATATAAACCTTGGGCATATCTGTCTATATTCATTCACTTTAGATGCATAGCTCATTATATTTCCTCATAACTTGCGTATAGATTTCTCTACTGGGTTAATGTAGCTCAACAAAATCCTTCTTTTCAGGTCTAAATGCTGGGCAGTCGATTGCATGCTATGGTGTGATTCGAAATGAAGATTTTTGGAAGCTAATTTGACTAGTTACTTTTTCATCTATGTAATATACTTACTTTCGGTTAAAGATGACTTTGTAACTAATTCACTTTTGAATTATCTTTTGACTTAAGTTTGTAAATTTTCTAAACACTCGTGTTTGAGTTTAAGTTAATTTGGGCCGTGGTGCCAAGGTTGTAATTCTTTGAACTTGGAAATTTGGTTTGTAAATTGAACAGGTGGGAAATCATTTTGAGTATTATTTACCTTATGCGAGAATTTTTTTTTCGAAATGTGATATTAAATTATGTTGAAAATCGAGGGCGTGGCAATGAAATTAGCAGTCAACCACAACTAACGGAAACCTACAAGAATAGATGCTGGAAATGTACACACGAATTTCATGAATCAGGTAACAACATTCCATTAGAAAACGTTTCTCCAAGCGTAATCTTTGACAGCTCATCCCCATCTCCGAATGTCACCATCTTCTCACGAGTAGTTCTCCTGAAACCCGAATAGGTAATAATATCAATAGAAGAAACAAAAAACTAACATTTAATACAATAAAAGAATTAAATTTACTGCAAATACTTACAATCATCGTCATAGTCAATGTCGTCGTCGTCGTCGTCCTCATTCAATCGAACATCTTATGAAGAGCTAAGAAAAAAAAGACAAATTAAAATTTAAACAATTAAAGAGTTAAATTAAAATTATGAACAGACATTACACGTACATGTTTAGAAGTTTTGGACAATTCCTTTTGTCATGCGATTGCCCTGTTTACCCACAACCATTGCATTTCCTACTCTTCTTGACAGCTTTCTCTTTTCCTCCTTTCAATCGTTTACCACAACCCTTTGCCTTAACTTGAAGTAGTTCTTTAAAACTATGTTGGCTTCCAAGAGAAATAGGCACTTCGATACTACTCGCTGAACCATCTTTGCGAGAACTCCTCATCACTGCAATCTTCTTTTGAGCTGATTGCAAAGCTTCTCCCAAAACTTGAGTTCCTTCTTCACTTAATATAGTGTCATCAATTACTTTACAAGCAAATTGGAAGATACTCTGTCGCCTCACTAAAACCGAACTGTCAAATATTTCTTTCCCATCACTGCCCAAGTCATCCATAACTTTACCCACTTTTGCTATTTTAGTCCACCTCCGCAAGATGTACTGAGTAGGCAGTTCCCTAATCTGCATTCTAAACAAGTACGCCAACATGTGCCGACATGGAATTCCATCAAATTCAAACATCTTACAACTGCAACTGACAAGGTTTGATGACTTCTCTATCGAAACCTCACGACATCTCGAACCTTCCATTTCTGCCCTTTGAACATTCCACAAACAGCGATGTTCATCCTCATGTCTTATCGTAACCACATACGCACCAATTTGAAAGATTTCCTCTTGAAACTTATAAAATATAATCCGTGTATATATTTCACTCATTCTCTTTTCCATCAACCACGAGGTTTTCAAGACCGGCTTCTCATTTACATCTTTGTGATCCAAATCCAATTCATTATGCCGTACAAGTGAAAGTGCCCTATCAAACCGCGTCACAAAATCCAACAAAGAGTTTTGCTGAGACACATAATTCTTGAAGAATGAATGAGAAACTTCAGCTTTTTGATTAGTAGTCATGTGGGCAGAAAAAATATGTTTCATATATGCAAGAATCCATCTGTCACGAATTTTGTATATGGACTGCAACCATTCATTGTTGGACAACTTAGATTTTCCTACAACATCTGCCCATCTTGCTTCGAACTCTTCAGGACTCTCGGAACTCCATATACATTTTTTGAACTCGTCATAATGTTCTTTACATGGCAGTGCACCGATTTTTTCAGAAAATTTATTCAAAATGTGCCAAATGCAATATCTATGAAACGTGTTTGGAAGAGCACAAGCAATTGCTTTTGTCATTGCCAGATCTTGATCAGTTATGATCATTTTGGGCGGTCTAGCTGGCATAGCTTTCAACCATTCCTTAAAAAGCCATTTAAACGAATCAGTTGTTTCGTCACTTAAGAATGCACACCCAAAAAGCGTTGCCTGCCCGTGGTGATTAACCCCTAATATAGGTGCAAAGATCAAAGAATATCGGTTTGTGTTATATGTAGTATCAAACACCACCACGTCTCCAAAATTTTGGTATGACTTTCTAGAGGTCATATCGGCCCAAAAACAACTAGTCATCCTACCATCATCATCTCTCTCGAATGTAAACTTAAAACTGGGATTCTCTTGTTGTTCAAACTCAAAATGCTCATACAACATGTTGGCGTCATGTCTAGCTAACAATTTCGTCCTATCCCATTCAGCGTTATAAAGATCTCGTTGCAACTCTGAAATACTCATTGTTGACATGGTGGCACATTTGCAGCTGCTAGTTGTTGGGGTAAAGCTTTTTGTGCATCTGACACTCGACGATGAGATTTTAACAAATGCACCTTCCTTGGCGTCGTAAGAAGGTGGTTATGACCCTCCACAAATTGGGAGACAACAAACCCTTCACCTGACCGATTTTTCACGACAGACAATTTTGCACCACACCCCTCTCTAGTTAAACCCCGAAGCCGTGTAGTGGCCATAGAATTTTTCCTCAACCCTTCTTTGTAACAAACGTACTCCTTCCTAATGGTTTCACCATTCTTACCCGTCTTGCTAGAATGGTTTCGTGTACTAAATCCACCTTTTCTAGCGTAATTGTTGTAAAACTTCTGAACCTCGTCTAAGTTGTCAAATTGTTGTTTAATTTTTGGTATCACTTCATTTTTAACTTGAGGAGTGTAAAGTACTTCATAAGAATTAACAGATTCTTCACACGGTTGAGATGGTGACGGTGAGAGTAGTTGTATATCATCCAAAGACTGCATTCTAAAAGCCAAAAGACAAAACATTAACTACACCATAGTTTGGTATAACAACACTGGTTTTCTACACCAGAGAAAGATACCTTGGTGGTGGCGGTCGAAACAAGGGCGTTGGATCAGCGCTGAAAATATCTTCTTGTTCTATTTCTTCTTCTTCGTTCCTTCTTTGGTCTGGTTCGAACCCTTTTCCCCAATTTTCTGGTGAGAGAGAGAGATGGAACAAGTTAATACATACACACACAAATTCATAATAGCCACCTCCGTTTCTCCCCTTAGGTTTCTAGCTCTACCATTGAATGTGAAGTAGTATGTTAAAATATTCTCCTGACTCAAAACTAACAGAGATGGTGATGAAAAACAATAAAGTTTGGGACTAAAACTAATCAAAACAACAAATCTTTTAATTTTTGTAGCTTAACAATGTAGCTTTATTTCTTTTTTGGTTTTTCGTATTGTAATCCCCTGTGTAAATTGTTTTATCATAGCTAAAAAAAAAAAAAAACTGTAACAATTTGTTCTTGGTGCATGTGTATGGTTATAGTTCAAATAGCCAAAACTTGACCTATAACCAAGAACACATGCACCCAAAAAGAATGCATCAACCATGTGTTCAAGAGTTGCAAAAACAAAAAAGCAGCAACCATGCTGTGGCAAAGTACCAAAATCACCCCCCAAGGTTTCTACAACTTAAAGATTTCCCTCTCACGTTAGAGGAATTACAGATTACCCAATGTCGATTTGGAAGGAGAGATTCGAACCCAAAGTCATAGATTCGACAGAGAGATTCGACCATGGGTTTGGTTCGATTTGGAATGAGAGATTCGACAGAGAGGGATACCTTGTTCTTGTCAGTCGTTCAAACGTCTCCAGTCCAGTTCTTCTTCGAGTTCGTCGTTCCCTCCTCTCTCTCTCTCTCTCTCTCTCTCTCTCTGGAAGCGTAATGGGAAACCCTCTCATTTAACTCGCGAGATTGGCTCTCTTTTGTGAACCAACGGCTGGGGAAGAAAGTCCGCATTTAAGGAAAATCATACAGTGTAACGACTAAATCTAAATAAAGTAAATTTATCATTTGAGAAATAGGGATCATCTTTATCTCTTCAACAATGAAGAATTTACAAGACTAGGAAAAAATAAAATATACAAAAAAAATATACTACCTGATAAATTTTCCGGTAAATTAGCGAAATGACATTAAATTTATCAAAATGTTAAGAATGATAAAAATGAAAAATTGATCTAAAATTGATAAATTCATTCACCAAGTATGTGTTACGAATGATGGCAAATTCATCAACTTAAAATTTATAATAAAATGAAAAAACTCAAAAAAATGGTAATAAATTTGTCAAAAATTTATCGGTATCGTCACCAAGCACCAACTCACATCATAGAGTTATAGACAAAGAAAACTGTTTTTTAACCCAGATAGGTAGGGCTGTTAGCTGAGACCGAAAAATCGATCGAAAGAGGAAAAATCAGACCGGTCCAAATTTTTCAAACCGGTCGAATAATTTCGATCCGAGAAAAAATAATTTCGATCCGGTTTATGTGTTTTAAAGACCGGTCGAAACCGGACCGGTTATATATATGTATAATATATATCAAATAATTTCGATCCAGAAAAATAATTTCGATCTATGCATTAAAACTCTATTTTTTTTCATTATGTGTGTATTATCAATTGTCTGGTGGTTTGTGGTTAGTGGAACTGTTGATTCTACTAACCATAAAAATTTTAGCTTCTTTGTTTTTTCAACGAAAGTTAAGGCTTTTAATAAACGAAGCTCAAAAAATCTCCATTGATCTACTTATGGATCTTTCATGGAAGGGCTTGTTTTTTTTTTTTTTTTGGACAAAAGAGGAGAAGTGTTATAAATCTGAAAGGCATAAAAGCCTAAACATCAGACAGTTGGGAACCCCATGGGGGCAAAATGGAAGTCCACAGACCAGACCAACCATTCAAAAGAGCCTTTTGAGCACAACAATGTGCAGCCCGATTACAATCACGTTTAACAAAACCAAACTCACAGGAAGAAAATGAATCTCTCAGAGCTAGACAATCAAAAATAATAGTTGCGATATCAATAGGTGGATCTAGAGAGGTAGAACATTTCCTCACTATTGCCTCCGCATCTGATTCAACAACCACAGTAGAGATATTTATTTTGTTGTAAAATAAACTTTATTTTGTTGTGAAATAAACTTTATTTTGTTGTGAATTAGTCTCTTTTGTCATTAACCAAGGGGGAATTATTTGAATGAAATGAATATTGTTGTCTTTCCTCTAATCAAAGCTTATCAGAACCTGTAAAAATATTAAAATTGTAGCTTCGAAAAAATTCATCTTTTGGGCCTTAAAAGGAAATGTAAAAAAGCCGATGATTTTAGAAGCTGCTTCTAGAATCTGCAACAAACACCCTAATGCAGTTTTTTTAGAAAGCCAAATCCGATAATTTGCTCATAAAATTTTTCACATATAGGCACTAATGGATTTAGAAGCTGTGACCGATCATCATTTTGGGTTAAGAATGCCGGTTTGTGCCTCTTGAGAAAGAAAAATGTAGTGATAATGTCATAACTGTTTTTGTTGATTTCAAAACTCCAGTGCATAAAAGTCTTGTACACTACACATGGTACGAGCCTTTTGTGCACTAGAATTTTAATACCAACAAAAACAATTTTGGCATTATCATTTCCTAAAGAAAAATACGTTAACAACTCTTTTTAAAATTTAAGTTGTTAAGGAATGCATAATAAATACACCATTTTCAAGTGAAGTGAGAGAAAGGGCATTCTCTCCGTCATTTTGGGACTGTGGTGGTTAATATGAGTTTTTTGGGCTCTGGGATCCAACCAGCTATGGCGACAGATTCCTCTAGGCTTGCTAGCAGCAACGGTGGAGGCATCTTGCGGCGATGACTCGCATCTCTACCCACCTTCACGAACGGATTTCTATTTTCTTGAACCTTTTGGTCTTTTGGATTAGTTGTGCTATCAATATATCTCCATTTTCTTCTTCGCAAATAAATTGGTAAATACCACCTAGTCACCAAAGTCCAACACTACGTGAAGTACCCATGATGCAAAAAGTATGAGAATGTGTCTATAACTTTCCCATCATGACCTACCCCTAAGTCCTAACCTTGAGTAGCTAGGTGGGAAAATAAAACTAACCCTTGTTAATAGGCTTCTCGAGTAGTCTATGTTCATTGTCCCGGCTCAGGGTACGATTAATTCAGCATGGGCTATATTTTAAGGCGTAAAGCTATATAACACTTGCAACTCTGTCTTGCACGTAGAGAAAAGCATCCGTACACAAAGCCAAAGAGAATGCAAAGGGGCAAAGTGGGGCAAAGTATAATGCAAATGGTGTACAAATGGAAACAAAGACATTTGTACCATAGATCTCTTAGAACCAAGCTCTAACACCATGTTATGTGGTCCTCAATTATCACAAAATCTTAAGAAATAAGAAAAGGAATATTCAAACATGTATATCAAGCAATCCTGCAGTGGAGCGTTCATAATTTCAGAGAACTAGCATCTTATTAAGACTTGATGGTAGGAGTTTCCACTTGTGTCGAGAATGGCAGTAACGATGGGTTCGGTACTGGGAGTTAAGGTAGATGTTTGGAGGTGAATTGAATTGCAAGAGGCGGAGGTAGTAGCGGCAGCAGTGGTTAGGAATATTTTTGATAACTCGGTAGACTGACCGACTAAGGGTGGTTTCGGATTATTGTATTTTTTTTTTTTTTTGATAGGCAAAAGTAACATTTTATTAGGGGGATAGGGGAGGAGAATCCAACAAAAAGTCGGACAAATACAGCCAAATGGGACAAAGCCCAACCTCAAAGGGACAAAGCCCAGAACACCTGAGGGCCTAGAAGCCCAGATAAAACAAATACAAGCATAAAACCTCAAAAGGCCAAAAGCCCAGATCAAAACAATTAAGCCCAGACCAAAGAAAATCCTAAACCTAACTCACTAATCTGAGCACATCCATACACCGCCGCCCTCTGCCGCCCATCGATTCTGACAGCAACCACCAGCCAAAAGATCCCTTCCACTATTAGGGGAATAGTGGTTCGGATTATTGTTGTAACACATGTGAGGTAGATGTGGAGACAGGTGATACTATGGTGGTGGAACTAGTTTTGATGGAAGAAGCTAGTAAACTCATTTCTAAAATTTGACACAAGTTAAGATTTGGTCTTCAATTCAAAGAATATTTCCTTCTTAAAAATTTCTCTTCTAGTTACAAAGAAAATGAACAGCCTAATACATTTAAGGGCAAATTTTCGTAATAGTCCCTGTAGTTTTATGGTTGTCTCACTTTCGTCCCTCTAATTTCAAAGTGCTCGAATTTCGTCCTTGTAGTTTGTTTTACGTTCCAAATTGGTAAAATCGTTAACACCGTTAACGAAACTAACGGAAAAAAAAAATAAGTGTTCCAATTTTCAATCCGTTTGAACCGGTGCGAAGATCTTATTTTTTTGATCATTTTATCCTAAATGGTCGTAATGAATTTTTGGCTCTAAGACCTTTCAATGAGCACCCGAAGACTCCTTATTTAGTTTCAGGGCTCTCTTAGGGTGCTCATTGAAAGGCCTTAAAGTCAAAAATTCATTACGACCATTTAGGATAAAATGATCAAAAAAATAAGATCTTCTCATCGGTTCAAACGGATTGAAAATTGGAACACTTATTTTTTTTTTTCCGTTAGTTTCGTTAACGGTGTTAACGATTTTACCAATTTGGAACGTAAAACAAACTACAGGGACGAAATTCGAGCACTTTGAAACTAGAGGGACGAAAGTGAGACAACTATAAAACTGCAGGGACTACTACGAAAATTTGCCCTACATTTAATGTGCCATACAAGGTAGCAAAAACCATACCAAATTAATGAGAGAATTTCTTCATTCTTTTTTTTTTTGGCTCCTCCCGAATAGATATTCAAATCATGTGACATTCAGATTGATCAGTTAAGATGTGTATTCCTGCTAGATTTGATGATCGCTGTTCAACACTACAACTCTCCTCTTCTCCAAAACTCTTCTTTCACTTGAAGAGGTCAAGCCAAGCACCCCTAAGCTAATTTATTTACGTTTAACTATCGATTATGATTCTAATCGTTCATATAGCTGCCTGATGCCCCCATGCTAAATTTTTGAATCCGTCAAGGTTCTTCAGAAGTTGGGGTAGTGTTGTGTCCATTTTGCCCTCCCCTAACCCACCTAACAGGAGCCTCGTGCACTCATTTTTATCCTTTTTCTCAAGGAGTTTTTAGAAAAGTCTAGTATTGATTTCAAACATCAAAGCTATGAAGGGTAGCCAATAATGGCAGCTCCACAGAGCTTCCAGGGGTTCAAGCAGATGACCTGTTGATAGTCTTCAAAAGAAATCTATGGAAACTTTCTTTGAAGTTCTTTAATTGCGCGATCCGATCAACCAAGGAAAAAGACGTAATGTCATGATGATGCCATTGGTTCTTGGTTTTGTGGATGAAATTCCAAAATAGAGGCCCTCGGTATGAATGGGTTATTCACATTTCTTTTGATGATCATAGACGTTGAATTTAAAGCTAAGCAGATTAGTGATGTGGTCATATTGCAGTTGGTGCTAATACTATAAGCATATGTTTTCCTTTTAATTTTCTATATGATTCTACAGTTACTGTGACTGCTGGATGTTTTGTTCCCTTTCAGATTTGAATAATGTGGCTTATTATGTTGGTTCATGGTTTTTATTTCTGTTAAATGGAACTCATCGAGTTATGTTGGAAATGGAACTCAGCAGCACAATATTTTTATTTTCTATTTTCTTCTAAATTCTAGTGCAATTATTTTTCTTTCCAGTACCGTATGGCTAGAATAGCAAGTAAGTTGCTGGAGTTGTGCAAAACCTAATCTCAGAGCATTGTTGGATCATGTCTTCTTCCATGACAAGTAGCAACTCTGGTAATAGCAAACAATGTTCAAACCCTAGTCCGATTGTGTTTTGTAAATATGGAATTAGGGCTCCACTTGTTACATCCAATACAGATGACAACCCAGGTAGAAGGTTCTTGGGTTGCATAAATTACGAGGCATGTTAATATTTGCTAATTTTTGAGTGATTTTTGATAGAAAGTGCTTTTTTTTTCACTCTGAGTTTGGTTCCAGTGAAATGTATAGCTAATTTTTGGTTTTTGATTAATGTAGAAGCCGAATGGTTGTTCTTTTTTTACGTGGTATGACCCCCCCCTACTTGTGCTAGAGGAATGGATCATTGGAAGGCATACGTCAAGAAAATTGGTCAAATTGTAGGCTGAAAATGAAGAGCTTCTAAGGAAAAATGAAACAACGGTAATGAAAATTGAGGAAGGCTTATCTACTTCTTTGGTCCTCAAAAATATGGGCAAGTTTCATAATCATTCTTAGAAAAATAATTCTTTCAATTTCATCCTTGTAATACTAATCCTGATTCAATAGTGTCCTTGCCGCCAATTTCCTAACGGAGTCAGAGAATCTATCTAACGGCATATGACATGGCAATAGAGTGAACGCCAAAAAATTATTAATTAGCTATAGAGATGTTGTGGCACACCTATTCAAGCATTAACCCAAACGAACAGCAAACACAAACCTCTAATCCAAAAATGTCAGAAATTTTTTGTTGCAAATGGTAGCCAATCACACTGGCATGCACACGTACCTAGTAGCCAATCACCCGCTACCAGCTAATTGAGCCACATATTGCGTCACTAACCCTGGTCGGTGAACACACACTGGGAAAAAAAAGCGCTGGCAAAGATAAATCTATACTAGCGCCCACAAAAAGCATTGGCGTAGAGCTATAGCAGCGCCTCTGTTCCAACGCATTGCCCAAGTGTTGGTATAGATCGTATTGGGCTACACTGGCGCTTTGCGGATCATCCAGCAACGCTTTTGAGCGCTGGCATATCCTAACTTTCTTGTAGTCCTTATAAGATTGAAGCACAATAAGCCTGTTGTCCAGCTAATAAGGCAAGGCTAAGGTTATCGAATACATGTTATAGGAGCCAAATAAGACAAAATAAGAGTTAGCTCGCATTTGATAATATAAGAGGGAAAAATTAACCTCTCAAATGGGCGACAGAGAGAAATGCCCCTTTTTCCCATCTTTTATTAAAGTTCAAGGTAATTTGCTAAGAAAAAAATGATGGTTGATTTGGACGATTTCTAAATACTAATTGATGAACTCACCTCACACAAATTTAAATAGTAGTAGATCGTTTACAATTTTTAGTATTATTTGATCCAGAACTTTTATCTTTAATTTGCTCATATGATGAAACTATATACAAGTGACTGAAATTAGGAGGTTTTGCATAGAAATGAGGAGGATGAAGTCTGGATTTGGGTCATTTTCTAGAGGTGGTTTACTACGGTAATAGTTTTCTCCAAATAGGTGCCACGTAAAGACCACCTTTTAACTGTAGATGACTTTGCTTTGTACACATTAGCTAATTCCATTACATGATTAACGGCAAGGTTGACATTGAATTGAGATTAATACTACAAGGACAAAATTGAAATTGTTATTTTTATAAGGACGAATTTGAAGCTTGGCTATATTTCTGAGGACCAGAGAAGTAGATAAGCCATTGAGGAATTGATGAGCTCAAATGAGAGTGTGGCAAAAAAAGTTCAAGAGTTGTGCAACAACCACCATCAGTTATCAAAGAGAAATGAAGAGTTGGTGAAGTCTTTAACATTGTCTGAAGCCAAAGTGTTGAAGTTCCAACTTTTGTTGATTGTTATTTTAGTTATGGGCTTTGCCATTTGTTTCAGGTATGTGAACAAATGAAACATATTGTTCTTGCCACGACGGAGAGAGGTCAATTGATGAATGTAATGCAACTATGTGGATGAATGTAATGCTCCTTAGAATTTTAGCTTTTGGTTTGAGTTGTTATGGTGTGATTAGTAAATTGAATTCGTAAATCCATTGATGTTGAGTTAGATATCAAGTTTCTGGCAAAACTATTTTGATGTGAATGATGAAAGGTTAAGAAAACATTGAAAAAAAAAGCAAGGAGGCGCACTGTTTTTTTTTTTTCCCCTCATAACGATACTTTCTTACATTGCTGATAATTTGCTCTCACTCAGTAACAATTTGCTCGAAGGTCAGATTCCATGGGCTGTTGCTAAAGCCTCCTCACTTCAGAGGTTGCAACTGGATAATAATCTCTTTGAAGGGAAAATTCCAACTTCTGCCGGTGAACTACAAAAATCTGACCAATCTGTCCCTACATGGCAACAAGTTGATCGGGGGAATCCCATTGCAGCTATTCGATTGGTGTCCTTGGAAGTTGAAACTATTTGATTGGTGTTCTTGCAGCTATTCAATTCCAAAATCCGTATCGCAGCTGAAACTGCTTGACAATCTTGTTCTATCCAACAAGATCAAAAAGAAAAAAGAAAAACCTTGTTCTATCCAACAACAAATTCTCTGGTCCAATACCTGGAGAAATCTGCTCCGGGTTTCAAAAGATAGCAGCATTACCTGATCCCCTGTTGTCCAGAGACCAACATCTCTCATCCCCTGTTATAACTTCTCTCATCCACTGTCCTTTTCATTCCAGAGAAGAAAAAAGATACAAGACACCATTCAAGCAATCAAAGTTCATTGAGATTACAAAAATCCAACCGCTTAACACCCAGAATCAAGTCTCCAAAAGATGTTACCAAAACCCATCTGAAATACAAGTATTCAGTCTCCAAAATCCAACCGCTTAACACCCAGAATCAAGTCTCCAAAAGATGTTACCAAAACCCATCCGAAACCCATCCGAAATACAAGTATTAAGTCTCCACGGGCCTGTTTTTTTTTTAACATCTAACAGCACAACTTTCATGAACTTCATGAATGTAAGGACCCGTATTTTTTGAGTATTATTTAAAAGTTTTATAAATGTTAGAAATTGAGGAAAATATGAAATTTCTTGAGTTTATTTGATTCGGGGTTAATGTGTTAGGATTGATATTTGAGGGAGTGCAAGTGTGATTTGTGTGGGTGCAAGTATATAAGTGTGGGTGTGTGTGTAGGAGAACAAATTCTCCCATCTCTCTCTCTCTTCTCCCGATCTATCTCTCTCGGCTCTCCCTCTCTCTCGGTGATCTCTCTCTCCCACTCCCTCACTCAAAACTCCAACCATTACTCAAAATCCATGGCCAATAACTTCCAATCCTTCATCCATTCTCGTTGTTGAGCTCGAAATTTCGTGGGTTTCGCTCAGAGGAGGAGATTCGGTTGATTTTAAAGTTTTCGGAGTCTAGGGCTTGCTCAAATCGCATGGGTTTCGATCATTGACTTGAGGTAGGGATTTCTTGCTCTTGTTATGAGTTTATGTGATGATTATGTGCCTAAATCGTGCCTTAGATTGTTGGAATTTGAGTTTGTGCTCGTTCTTAGTTTTCTGCAAAATCGTGCGCTGTAACGCAGTGGTACCGATACCACATTTTTGAGGTACCGATACCTTGTTTTCGAGGTACCAATACCCTGAGTCGGATTGCTCACTGGAGTGTCATGGTACCGATACCTAGTTTTTGAGGTATTGGTACCAATGACTTAGAAAACTATTTTTGACTTCATTGCTTATCCGTCGATTGTGTTGATCCCCGATCACTTCTAACACTCTCCAATCACATTCTAATCATCTTTAAACTCGATTACTCCGGTTCCAATGATTCGTTGATTGTTCTAATCCTTTCGACACTCGTTAAAGGTAATCTTTTGTAACGCCCCGACTTTTCGGGGGTAAAATAAAATAATTCTTTAGAAAAATTTTGCAAAATAAATATGATTTTCCAAAATAAAGTTTAGGTATTACCAAATCAAGATAGATTTACAAATTCAAAATACACTAACTTCAAAGCCGACTCTAGGCTTGATACCAATTCCAAGCAAACTCGATCTTCGTTCCTGATATTCTTTCTGCGTCGATCTGCATCATCATTGAATCCCCTCCATTGAATCCTGCGCCCTCTGGCAAATTGATCGCCGAAGCAAACGATTTGCCAGGATACAGACGTATCCGTGAGTGATAAATCACCCAGTAGAATAATCCAACCCAACTACCCCTCTTACCTTACAGTTAGCAAGCAGCAACAGAATAATAGTAATGCGATAAAGTAAAACAGAGTTTGTTCCACATAAACCAGTTTATTACTGTCCATTTAACCTGACGTGTAATCTAAGATCTCCTCCGCGGAGTCTTTCCTCCCCAACCGCTAGCTCTGCCCTGTCCCATGAGCTCACTCTCTTTTGTTGTCGCGGATTGCACCTCAGTTATGTACCTTGCGTGTATCCCTCTCATTACAACAAAAGGAAGCTTATCATGCCCGAATCATAACTAGGGTTCGCCTATCTTATGCACCACCACACAGTCATCACTGGGCTTACTTTGCCAGTTTCAATTCATCACTGGACTCTCGCCAGTATCAATTCATCACTGGACTCTCGCCAGTATCAATTCATCAATCACCACTGGGCTTACTTTGCCAGTTTCAAACCATCACATATCTCATCACATCTCAAAATCACGCCTGCAGGCATTCTAAAAATAAAACTTTCCAATTCATCCATTATCTAACAACGTCTAGGTGAATTCTATTCGCATACCACCCCATGTCTCTAGGGTCCAATCTAGCATTCAAAATCAAATATCGATGCAATATACAATTAAATCAATTAATAATTAAAACAATTAACAAGCAATAAAATCACACAACCTTTTATGGATGGGCCGTTGCCCTTATTCTCGTATGGCCACAATGTCAATAATGAAGTAGAACTTTTATAAAAATTTTGATAAAATATTTTCTAGGCTTTTATTAATTATTACAAGGTAATTAAATGAATTAAAAACTAATTAAATACATTAATAGGAAAAAAAAAATATTGAAATAATGATCATGACCGCGATGAGAGTCCTAAAGGTCCTACGCAACATGTTTGAGTGTCAAAAGTTGAGTTCGGAGGTTCGCGGGATTAATTTACATGAAAACGTTAATTAAAGTGTCCGAAAGTGAAGTAAATAGACAATAAATAATTAATTATAAAAATAAATATTGAGACTAACATAATTTCATCTTTGGACAGTAAGGAGTCTAAATAAAATTACTCGGGCATTAATAATAATGTTTATAAAGTTGTAAAGTAATTTTGATTGGATTTACTTTAAAAATAATAATAAATAGTGAATTAAATAAAATAAATATTTAATTTGACAAGTTACTGTAATAGAGATGCAAGGAGTCTAGAAAAATTTATTAGAGTGTTAAAACGTTGGTTGAAAGGTCGTAACAATTTTTCGTTTGTAAACTTTGAACGATAACTAATAAATAATTTAATAAATATATAATTAAATAAAAAAAATATGACCTTAACAAGTTATGATCTTTGAGATGTGAAAAGTCTAGAAAAAATAGTTCGGGGGTCGAAAATCAAGTTTAGAAGGTCGCAAAACACATTCGAACCAAAACAGTTGAAACCGCAAGGTTGGACCGGTCAACCTTGCGGCTGGGCGTCTAACCGCAAACTCTGAACTGGTTCTTGCGGCCCGAACCTTGCGGCCGCAAGGTTGAACGCTGGATTCGTTTTTTTCGTTTTCCTTCACGGTTTTGATGCATGGGTTCGTTCGGGGCATAGAGTTAAGCATAATAACACTTAATATACTTAGAGGAAGGGTTGGAAGAGATTATAATACCTCGATTGGATCGAATTGATCCACAAACCGAAACTTGAATTTTTTGGACGGAGACTTCGGTTTCTTCGATCGGGAGACCTTGGGTCCGAATTGGATGATGTTTAGTGATACTTGGGGTTGGGAAAACAATTTGGAACGGTCAATTTGGGTTTTGGTTGGGCGTCGATACAAAACCCACTTTTCTCTCTAGAACTCCATTGATTGGAGCTCCAATCTCTCCTGTTTTTCTCTCCTTTCTGGACTGGTGGGGCGTGGTAAATTTCGTGGTGTGCCCTAGGGTTGACGTGCTAGGGTATATATAGGAGAATTTGAAGAGTTTCGATTGAAATTGGATTTTAAAGAGGTTGCATTCTATCGGGTTTCGGAATGGACGAATTATGGACGGTTTTCGTGCTCCGAGAGGAGTTGGAGACTGAGTAGGAGAGGGAGGGATGATAGGATTACATGCATGCAATTAACAAAAATTAAAAGTAGGGTAATTCAGACTAAAATAATTTATTTGTATATATCTACTAGATAGATTATAATTAAGATAATTATTACAAATAATACTTTTTAAATGATATTATTAACTATAAAAAGTACGGGTCGTTATAGTTATAAGATGAATTAAAATTTTGCTAAACTAATTTTAGTCACGAAAAATTAATCTAGGTTTTTGTTTAATCTAATCGCACTTTAAAATAGTTAATCGGTTACTATAGACTATTTGATTAAAAATAATATCTTTATTCAAAAAAAAAATAGGGCAAAAATCCGGGTCATTACACTTAGTACCGTCGTAATTGGAAAATGAACCGTAAGGTTGTTTAGGTGTACCGTAGGTTATCTGAGGCGTTGTGGTGAGTGTGATGGGTAGTCGTGAGTTTGGCTAGTGATCCGTAAGGTATCTTAGTAACTCGTATCCTTGTGATTTCATCTCGTTGATTACTCTAAACTTCTTGAGCTCTCGTCTTATGAGATTCTAGTAAAGAGGCTAGTGGTTAGCGAGTCGTAAAATTACTTATGAGTTCAATGTGCGATGTAGGTTATGGTGACATACTTCATGGAAATGTGTGTGCTTATCTATTTGTTGGTGTATGTGACGGTTGATGATTTGTAGCATAATGAGATATGAACGACTGTTTGATGTTACGGACACAACAAAAACTTAACACTACGGGTATCACCACGAAGTGGTGAGACGACCGGAATCGACACTACGGGTATCACCATGGACATTCGGTGAGACGACCGGAATCACGCAAATGAACGGGTATCACCATGGACATTCGGTGAGATGATCGGAAACGAGCGATACATGCGAAAACCTTGGATGTTATGAGATGAGATTATCGGAAAACAAAAGAAAGAATGGTTTTGCTAAATTGGATTGTTTAAAAAGGGAAAAAGAGTTTTTGATGACAAATGGGAATGAGAAAGGGAATTTGTTGATGAATCGAGGAATGTGAACAATTGTGAAATGGGAATGAATGTGGAAACACACGTGATGTGATGAATCGGTTGAGAAACCAAAAGTTAATCATTTGAGATTGATGTGGGAACATTTGTGGTACTAGTATGGCGTGTGAGATGATAGGTGTTGCATATAGGATTGTCTAGAATCCTTTAGCCTTATTGAGTTGCTTGTTGATAGCCATATAAACCTTGGGCATATCTGTCTATATTCATTCACTTTAGATGCATAGCTCATTATATTTCCTCATAACTTGCGTATAGATTTCTCTACTGGGTTAATGTAGCTCAACAAAATCCTTCTTTTCAGGTCTAAATGCTGGGCAGTCGATTGCATGCTATGGTGTGATTCGAAATGAAGATTTTTGGAAGCTAATTTGACTAGTTACTTTTTCATCTATGTAATATACTTACTTTCGGTTAAAGATGACTTTGTAACTAATTCACTTTTGAATTATCTTTTGACTTAAGTTTGTAAATTTTCTAAACACTCGTGTTTGAGTTTAAGTTAATTTGGGCCGTGGTGCCAAGGTTGTAATTCTTTGAACTTGGAAATTTGGTTTGTAAATTGAACAGGTGGGAAATCATTTTGAGTATTATTTACCTTATGCGAGAATTTTTTTTTCGAAATGTGATATTAAATTATGTTGAAAATCGAGGGCGTGGCAATGAAATTAGCAGTCAACCACAACTAACGGAAACCTACAAGAATAGATGCTGGAAATGTACACACGAGTTTCATGTATCAGGTAACAACATTCCATTAGAAAACGTTTCTCCAAGTGTAATCTTTGACAGCTCATCCCCATCTCCGGACGTCACCATCTTCTCACGAGTAGTTCTCCTGAAACCCGAATAGGTAATAATATCAATAGAAGAAACAAAAGACTAACATTTAATACAATAAAAGAATTAAATTTACTGCAAATACTTACAATCATCGTCATAGTCAATGTCGTCGTCGTCGTCGTCGTCGTCATCATTCAATCGAACATCTTATGAAGAGCTGAGAAAAAAAAGACAAAAATTAAAATTTAAACAATTAAAGAGTTAAATTAAAATTATGAACGGACATTACACGTACATGTTTAGAAGTTTTGGACAATTCCTTTTGTCATGCGATTGCCCTGTTAACCCACAACCATTGCATTTCCTACTCTTCTTGGCAGCTTTCTCTTTTCCTCCTTTCAATCGTTTACCACAACCCTTTGCCTTAACTTGAAGTGGTTCTTTAAAACTATGTTGGCTTCCAAGAGAAATAGGCACTTCGATACTACTCGCTGAACCATCTTTGTGAGAACTCCTCATCCCTGCAATCTTCTTTTGAGCTGATTGCAAAGCTTCTCCCAAAACTTGAGTTCCTTCTTCACTTAATATAGCGTCATCAATTACTTTACAAGCAAGTTGGAAGATACTCTGTCACCTCACTAAAACCGAACTGTCAAATATTTCTTTCCCATCACTGCCCAAGTCATCCATAACTTTACCCACTTTTGCTATTTTAGTCCACCTCCGCAAGATGTACTTAGTAGGCAGTTCCCTAATCTGCATTCTAAACAAGTACGCCAACATATGCTGACATGGAATTCCATCAAATTCAAACATCTTACAACTGCAACTGACAAGGTTTGATGACTTCTCTACCGAAACCTCACGACATCTCGAACCTTCCATTTCTGTCCTTTGAACATTCCACAAACACCGATGTTCATCCTCATGTCTTATCGTAACCACATACGCACCAATTTGAAAGATTTCCTCTTGAAACTTATAAAATATAATCCGTGTATATATTTCACTCATTCTCTTTTCCATCAACCACGAGGTTTTCAAGACCGGCTTCTCATTTACATCTTTGTGATCCAAATCCAATTCATTATGCCGTACAAGTGAAAGTGCCCTATCAAACCGCGTCACAAAATCCAACAAAGAGTTTTGCTGAGACACATAATTCTTGAAGAATGAATGAGAAACTTCAGCTTTTTGACTAGTAGTCATGTGGGCAGAAAAAATATGTTTCGTATATGCAGGAATCCATCTGTCACGAATTTTGTATATGGACTGCAACCATTCATTGTTGGACAACTTAGATTTTCCTACAACATCTGCCCATCTTGCTTCGAACTCTTCAGGACTCTCGGAACTCCATATACATTTTTTGAACTCGTCATAATGTTCTTTACATGGCAGTGCACCGATTTTTTCAGAAAATTTATTCAAAATGTGCCAAATGCAATATCTATGAAACGTGTTTGGAAGAGCACAAGCAATTGCTTTTGTCATTGCCGGATCTTGATCAGTTATGATCATTTTGGGCGATCTTGCTGGCATAGCTTTCAACCATTCCTTGAAAAGCCATTTAAACGAATCAGTTGTTTCATCACTTAAGAATGCACACCCAAAAAGCGTTGCCTGCCCGTGGTGATTAACCCCTAATATAGGTGCAAAGATCAAAGAATATCGGTTTGTGTTATATGTAGTATCAAACACCACCGCGTCTCCAAAATTTTGGTATGACTTTCTAGAGGTCATATCGGCCCAAAAACAACGAGTCATCCTACCATCATCATCTCTCTCGAATGTAAACTTAAAACTAGGATTCTCTTGTTGTTCAAACTCAAAATGCTCGTACAACATGTTGACGTCATGTCTAGCTAACAATTTCGTCCTATCCCATTCAGCATTATAAAGATCTCGTTGCAACTCTGAAATACTCATTTGTTGACATGGTGTCACATTTGCAGCTGCTAGTTGTTGGTGTAAAGCTTTTTGTGCATCTAACACTTGACGATGAGATTTTAACAAATGCACCTTCCTTGGCGTCGTAAGAGGGTGGTTATGACCCTCCACAAATTGGGAGACAACAAACCCTTCACCTGACCGATTTTTCACGACAGAAAATTTTGCACCACAACCCTCTCTAGTTAAACCCCGAAGCCGTGTAGTGGCCATAGAATTTTTCCTCATCCCTTCTTTGTAACAAACGTACTCCTTCCTAATGGTTTCACCATTCTTACCCGTCTTGCTAGAATGGTTTCGTGTACTAAATCCACCTTTTCTAGCGTAATTGTTGTAAAACTTCTGAACCTCCTCTAAGTTGTCAAATTGTTGTTTAATTTTTGGTATCACTTCATTTTTAACTTGAGGAGTGTAAAGTACTTCAGAAAATTAACAGATTCTTCACACGGTTGAGATGGCGACGGTGAGAGTAGTAATATATCATCCAAAGACTGCATTCTAAAAACCAAACAAAACATTAACTACACCATAGTTTGGTATAACAACACTGATTTTCTACACCAGAGAGAGAAAGATACCTTGGTGGTGGTGGTCGAAACAAGGGGGTTGGATCAGCGCTGAAAATATCTTCTTGTTCTATTTCTTCTTCTTCGTTCCTTCTTCGGTCTGGTTCGAACCCTTTTCCCCAATTTTCTGGTGAGAGAGAGAGATGGAACAAGTTAATACATACACACAAATTCATAATAGCCACCTCCGTTTCTCCCCTTAGGTTTCTAGCTCTATCATTGAATGTGAAGTAGTATGTTAAAATATTCTCCTGACTCAAAACTAACAGAGACGGTGATGAAAAACAATAAAGTTTGGGACTAAAACTAATCAAAACAACAAATCTTTTAATTTTTGTAGCTTAACAATGTAGCTTTATTTCTTTTTTGGTTTTTCGTATTGTAATCCCCTGTGTAAATTGTTTTATCATAGCTAAAAAAAAACTGTAACAATGTGTTCTTGGTGCATATGTATGGTTATAGTTCAAATAGCCAAAACTTGAACTATAACCAAGAACACATGCACCCAAAAAGAATGCATCAACCATGTGTTCAAGAGTTGCAAAAACAAAAAAGCAGCAACCATGCTGTGGCAAAGTACCAAAATCACCCCCAAGGTTTCTACAACTTAAAGATTTCCCTCTCACGTTAGAGGAATTACAGATTACCCAATGTCGATTTGGAAGGAGAGATTCGAACCCAAAGTCATAGATTCGACAGAGAGATTCGACCATGGGTTTGGTTCGATTTGGAATGAGAGATTCGACAGAGAGGGATACCTTGTTCTTGTCAGTCGTTCAATCGTCTCCAGTCCAGTTCTTCTTCGAGTTCGTCGTTCCCTCCTCTCTCTCTCTCTCTCTCTCTCTCTCTGGAAGCGTAATAGGAAACCCTCTCATTTAACTCGCGAGATTGGCTCTCTTTTGTGAACCAACGGCTGGGGAAGAAAGCCCGCATTTAAGGAAAATCATACACTGTAACGACTAAATCTAAATAAAGTAAATTTATCATTTGAGAAATAGGGATCATCTTTATCTCTTCAACAATGAAGAATTTACAAGACTAGGAAAAAATAAAAAATACAAAAAAAATATACTACCTGATAAATTTTCCGGTAAATTAGCGAAATGACATTAAATTTATCAAAATGTTAAGAATGATAAAAATGAAAAATTGATCTAAAATTGATAAATTCATTCACCAAGTATGTGTTACGAATGATGGCAAATTCATCAACTTAAAATTTATAATAAAATGAAAAAACTCAAAAAAATGGTAATAAATTTGTCAAAAATTTATCGGTATCGTCACCAAGCACCGACTCGCATCATAGAGTTATAGACAAAGCAAACTATTTTTTAACCCAGATAGGTAGGGCTGTTAGCTGAGACCGAAAAATCGATCGAAACAGGAAAAATCAGACCAGTCCAAATTTTTCAAACCGGTCGAATAATTTCGATCCGAGAAAAAATAATTTCGATCTGGTTTATGTGTTTTAAAGACCGGTCGAAACCGGACCGGTTATATATATGTATAATATATATCAAATAATTTCGATCCAGAAAAAAAATTTCGATCTGGTTTATGTGTTTTAAAGACCGGTCAAAACCGGATCCTTCTCCTGTTCCTGTTCCCCCAAATCAGAAAAACCCAGGCACCTTGCCCACTCTCGCTGCTCGCTCCCCCCTTTCGCTCACGAGTCACGAACGACGGAGAACTCGCCTTGACGTCGCCGGTCTCCGGTGTATCTCGCCTCGCCGGTTCCCTCACCAATCGGCAATCACCCATCGAACCAGGAACCGATTTGCCCTAACCAGAAAAATAAAAAACACACACACACGGCCAAGTAGACATTGGAAAGAAGCACATACGCAGAGGGAGAGCGAGAGAGGATTTTAAGCTTTGATCAGAATTTGTGGAAAGAAAGGAAAATGAAGGCAAAATTACAAAAAAAAAAATTCTTCCATTATTTGGTTTGTCAAAAAAAGGGGAGAAAATAGAAATATCTAAAATGGTGAATAATACAATTTTCCTCCTATTTTCATCTCATTATCTTTTCTCTCACTTTCACCTACTTTTCTCAAATTCCAAACAAAGCATTACAGTTCGACCAAAAATGGCGACTGCTCGCACCTCCTCTGCCTCCCCTCTTCGCCGCCGACTTCCACTATCTCTCTCCGTAGGCCATGTCCGCACCTGATCTGTATTGAGAGTGGAGCCCAACGGAAGACGACGCAGCAGAACGATGGACCTTTGTAATCGGTTTGATTTAGAAAAGAGCTAAAGTTTTTTTTTTTTTGTCAACAAGCTGAAAGCAGAAGCTTAAGCGCCAGGAAACAAAAAAGTTAATAAGTTGCAATTGTTCAGCAACAACAAATATTCTTGCTACTTGAAGCCTCGTATATATATAAACAACAAAGCCCAATTTTGTGTTACCTTATTACAAAAAGCAGATGCTAGTTTGCGAATTGGTGTTCCAATAATGTAGTTAAATTCTATGTTCGTAGTAGTAGTAGTAGTATGTGTGTGTATATGTATATATATAAACGCCATATCCAAACTACTCCTATACTATTATTTAGTAGGAACGGAAGAGCGGTACTGGTGGATTATGCAACCCAAGTCGAGAGCTGTTAATCGCCCCACGTGTCAGGGGGTTCTGACACCGTCACAGGAAATTTCCCGTTTTACGCCCATCCACCTGCTCTCTCTCTCTCTCTCTCTCTCTCTCTCTCTCACCCATTTCTCTATCTCTTATTTTATTTTTCTATAAAATTGTAAATACTAATAACTTTTTTTTCACCTATTTTTTAAATAAATTTTATATATTTGAAATCTACTCAACGAAACCTATCAAACGAGCCTAATATTGATGGTGAAATAATGTAAAACGGAAAAACTATATTTTTGTGGTAGTTTAAACTGTCAAAAAAGGTTGAAAAATTAAGTGTTCCAAATTTCAATCTGTTTGAACCGTTGGAAAGATTTTAGTTTTCTGATCATTTCATCTTAAATGGTCATAATTAAATTTTGACTATAGGGCTCTCGTTGATGAACTCTAAGAAAGTCATAGAATTAAATATCTCTTAGCGGTTAATCAACGAGAGCAATAGAGTCAAAATTTAATTATGACCATTTAGGATAAAATGATCAGAAAAATAAAATCTTTTCATCGGTTTAAACGGATTAAAATTTGAAACACTTAAATTTTTAACCATATTTTTTAATATATAAACTGTCTGAAGAGGTTGAAATCATGTATTTTTTTAAATAAATTTTATATATTTGAAATCTACTCAACGAAACCTATCAAACAAGTGTAATATTGAATATGAAATAATGTGTTTAAATTAAATGATTTTTTTTGGCCCAATATATTATCTCTTTGGTTTTATTTTTTTACCCGTCATTTTTTTAAAACTTCTATATTTGAGTTTTCAAGTAAATTATGTATGCTAGAATCCATTTAAATTTACTTTATATTTCTCTGAACAGTCAATAATGCAAGCTGAAATCAAACTTCATTTAATTATAATTAAGTATATAGAACCAATATATGAACATAAATAAATACACAAATTTAGTCAATATTTCCGCCAAATTGTGGTCGTCGTCCCGGTGGATCTATCCGCATTACTTAGTACCACAATTGGAGGCGTAAGTGTGAAGTATTTATATAGATAGAGAATTGAAGATAAGAAGAAAATCTGAATGGATTGTTAAAAATAAATATTAGGCATTGAATTTGCATTGGGAAACTGTGTAATTGGTAAATTGAAGATAACGCATTAAAAATCTAAATGGTATCAACTAATGCTGCACCTGCATGTGTCGAAAAAATGAAATATGAAATGCAATTGGCAAATTGAAGATAAGGCATTGAAAATCTGAATGCTATCAATTGTTGCTGTGCCTGCACCATCGAAAATGAAATGCTCTGTTGCTGCACCTGCAACTGAGTAACCCAGCCTTATCTCTCAAATTGTGTGCCAACACCTCCCACTCTTCTATGCATTTAAGGATTTTGGTTTCATTCGCTAGTTTTATATTTTGGGTTTAAAAAATATGTTTTAAAAAATCAAGTGCTCTTAAAGCCCATTCTGCAAACGAAAAAAAAGTCCTTATTTTTTAAGAAGTCAATTTCAAGTTAAAAAATTATGAGTTTATTGAAATCTAAAAATATGCAATATGAATCTGGTTTAAAAGATCTCATCGAGATCTTTTATACGATGTAAAAAAAATTGCAAATTTATTTTTCATTTACATTATTTTTGAGCTTGAAAATGTGAAATAAGCTGTTTATTTTATAAGAAGGTTTTTTGAACGGGGCCTTAAGGTGCACCCTAAGACTCCTTAATTTTTTGAACCTCATTAGACAGTTATATATTAAAAAATTAAGTATTCTAAATTTCAATCTGTTTGAAGAAATTTTTTATTTTTTTGATCATTTTATCCAAAATGGTCATAATTAAATTTTGACTCTAGGGCTCTCATTGATTAACTATAAGAAAATCGTAAAATCAAATATCTCTTAGGGTTAATCAATGAGAGCCCTACATTCAAAATTTAATTATGACCATTTTGGATAAAATGATCAGAAAATGAAAATCTTTCCACCGGTTCAAACGGATTGAAATTTAGAACACTTAATTTTTCAACCTCTTTAGACGGTTTAAACTATCACAAAAATATATTTTTTCCATTTTACTTTATTTCACCATCAGTATTAGGCTCGTTTGATCGGTTCCGTTGGGTAGATTTCAAATATATAAAATTTATTTTTAAAAAATACATGGAAAAAAAAATTATTAGCATGCCCTTGTCAGAGGGTGTCTGACGCGGGGGGGGGGGGGGGGGGGAATTAGTAATATTCCCCAAGCCCACGACCTCTCTCTCATGACTTGCATAAAAATGAAGACTTAATAAAACTGCGATGGGTTTGTAGGATTGGTCAAAATCATGACCGGTCTCCTCGGGGTTCAAAATAGAGCCCAAAATATTCATGAGAATAAAATGTGCTAGAGAGGTAAAGAATGGTTAGTGTTTAGAATGGGGAAATGATTTGGAGGGGTCGAGGAGGAAACATAAATCGCGACCGAGCCCTCACTAAGGCTGCCTACATATCCCAGTATCCAGGGAATCAGGTCAAACGTAGTTCCATATTTTATCGGATGAGATGGTCTTTCCCTCTCTCTACAAATCTGTCTTCTCTCTCTCTCTCTCTCTCTCTCTCTCTCTCTGGCTCTCTGCATGTGTGTATCTCCGTCTGCACGCAGCCCTGTCTGTATGCGGCCCTGTCAGCGCGCGGCACTTTTGGAGTCCTATCTGGCTGCGGCCCTGTCTGCGCCGGCCCTATTGCAGCTCTTTCTGTCTGTGGCCCTGTCTGCGCGCGGCCCTGTTGTAGCTCTGTTTGTCTGCGGCCCTGTCTGCGCCCTGCCCTGTTGCAGCTCTGTTTGTCTGCGGCCCTGCCTGCGCGCGGCCCTGTTGCCGCTCTATCTGGCGGTGGCGGAGACAAAAGCAGCGCGCCTTTATCCTTCTTATGTAAGATGCAGGCAGGTTTTCCAAGTTGGACTGGGTGAGGAGGATGTTCTCTCTCTTGATCAGTACCCACCATTTTCTCTCTCTAGGAAAAGTCCAATCTAGTCCAGTCTAGTCCCTTAAATGAGAGGGAATGTCGGGTATTTATAGACACCTGGGTCTGAGGACGGCCCGATAATATCTTGACACGTGTCTTTGTCATTCCTCAAGGTCGCGAGAATGCCATCACCTTGCGCGCACATCATCTCGCGCGCACACATCACCTCACGCGCACTAGTGCGCGCATGACCTCACTCCTCGCGCGCACCTCATCTCGCGCGCACATCACCTCGCATGACCTCACTCCTCGCGCACACCTCATCTCGCGCGCACACCATCTTGTGCGCGCACATCACCTCGCGCGCACTAGCGCGCGCATCTTTATTCTTCTGTATTCGCGGGCCTGCCGCGGCCCTTTCTGCCGAAATCTGCCTGGTCATGAGCCTGCTTGGTGCAAGCCTTCCAATTGTTGAAAGTTGTCTGCATCTCCAACAGGCCCCAGCCTGTCTGCTGTGTGTCACTCATCTGTAGATGCCGCCTGTCTTCTTTTGATAAGGTTGTCAAAGCTTTGACCTGGTCAACTAAAGTAATTTTGACCTTTCCTACAATAGCCCCCTGACTGATAGCAGTGTCTAAGTCACACTTCTATCAGGCATAAACAAGTGAATCTTATCTGCATTTTCTTTAAGCATCATCGTTGGGCTGGTAACCGCTTGTATAAACTTGGAGGCTCTATACTCAGCCCTTGGCTCCCGACTTTAGTTCACGTGTTAGTTCTCATTGTTTCTGCTCGAAACTCAAGTATGGGCATCTCGCGCTACTCGCCTCAGTCTGCTACCCTGTCAATCTGCAGCTCTGTCGCGACTCTATCTGTCCGCGGGCCTATCGCGGCCCTGTCTATCTGCAGGCCTGCCGCGGCTCTATCTGTGCACGGGTCTGTCGCGGCCCTATATGCTCTCTGGCACCTGTTTGGGCCATCTCGCGCTAACTCTTGCACCTATTCGGTGCATCTTGCACTATTCGCCCTTTCAGCGGGACTCGCGCTAACTGTAGCACCTGTTCGATGCATCTCGCGCTGCTCGCCCTTTCAGCGGGACTCGCGCTAACTGTGGCACCCGTTCGGTGCATCTCACGCTGCTCGCCCTCAAACAGGACTCGCGCTAACTCTGGCACCTGTTCGGTGCATCTAGCGCTGCTCGCCCTTTCAGCGGGACTTGGGCTAACTCTGGTGTCTTTTTGGGTTATGGGATGTTCTCCCCCCATGGACACATTAAGCAGTCTGTGGTAGGTGTTACAAAAGCCCTGGCAAGCCTACCGCGACCCTGACTACAGGACCCTGTCGGGCCTATTGCGACCCAAGCTGCGAGACCCTGTCGGGCCCACCGCAACCTTGTCTACAGGTTGATTCTCGCGACAATAAAATCTTCTCTGCAGTGGTTTCTCTATGACTAAACAGAGGATATTCGGTGGGTTAAAGCCATTTTATCAGCTTCAACGAGTAAAGCGCTCTATAGCTACTTTCATGAAGTAGCTCTATTGGGTTCAATACTCTTCGGATTTCTTTTGTTTTCTTTTTAGCCCCCCCATAGTGCTATAGACCAGCAAAGTAGTGTGGCCACCATAGGTTCTTATTCACTATATGTACAAGTGATTCGTGCAAATAGCTCTGAAGCTAAGCATCCAACCAATCCGACTCCCCAGCAGAGTCGCCTATGTAGGATCGGTCAAAATCATGACTGGTCTCTTCGGGGTTCAAAATAGAGCCCAAAATATTCACGAGAATAAAATGTGCTGGAGAGGTAAAGAATGGTTAGTGTTTAGAATGGGGAAATGATTTGGAGGGGTCGAGGAGGAAGCATAAATCGCGACCGAGCCCTCACCAAGGCTGCCTACGTATCCCGGTATGCAGGGAATCAGGTCAAACGTAGTTCCATATTTTATCGGATGAGATGGTCTCTCCCTCTCTCTGCAAATCTGTCTTCTCTCTCTCTCTCTCTCTCTCTCTCTCTCTCTCTTATTTCTCTGTCTCTGGCTCTCTGCATGTGTGTATCTCTGTCTGCGTGCAGCACTGTCTGTAGGCGGCCCTGTCTGCGCGCGGCCCTGTTGGAGCCCTGTCTGGCTGTGGCCCTGTCTGCGCCCTGCCTTGCTGCAGCTCTGTTTATCTGCAGCCCTGCATGCGCGCGGCCCTGTTGCAGCTCTGTCTGGCTGTGGCGGAGACAAAAGCAGTGCGCCTTTATCCTTCTTATGTAAGATGCAGGCAGGTTTTCCAAGTTGGACTGGGTGAGGAATATGTTCTCTCTCTTGATCAGTACCCGCGAGAATGCCATCACCTTGCGCGCACATCATCTCGCGCGCGCACATCACCTCGCGCGCACTAGCGTGCGCATGACCTCACTCCTCGCGCGCACCTTATCTCGCGTGCACATCACCTCGCGCGCACTAGCGCGCGCATGACCTCACTCCTCGCGTGCACCTCATCTCGCGCGCACATCATCTCGTGCGCGCACATCACCTCGCGCGCACTAGCGCGCGCATGACCTCACTCCGCGCGCGTTCTTTATCCTTCTGTGTTCGCGGGCCTGCCGCGGCCCTTTCTGCCGAAGTCTGCCTGGTCGCGAGCCTGCTTGGCGCAAGCCTTCCAGTTGTTGAAAGTTGTCTGCATCTCCAACAGGCCCCAGCCTGTCTGCTGCGTGTCACTCATCTGTAGATGCCGCCTGTCTTCTTTTGATAAGGTTGTCAAAGCTTTGACCTGGTCAACTAAAGTAATTTTAACCTTTCCTACATGGATTTTCTTAGACTAGTGGGAATCACTTGTTCTATCCACCCTAATATAGATTTATGGATGTAATGAGCATGTGGAGTTGTCCCTTAGGAGAACTATCATTTAGATAATGTTGGGTTCTTCTCTAACCTGTGCATTGCTAAATGGCAGAGAGGGATTGATATGTACAAATTGATACAAAGACGTTTCAAACAGTTATGATGAGGATGTTTGGACATGTTCGACGCTAGTTGTGTTTGTGCATGTACTTTTTTAGGGAGACTCTTGTGTTTTCTTTTTCTATTTTAGCTCCTTTTGTGAATATGACCTTGTTTTCCTCTTTCTTTTTTTTTAAAATATCTCCTTAAGGCATGCATTTTCTTTGTTGTGTATATATATTTTTTTCCATGTTTAGGTTGGTTTTATTTTATTTTATCAAGTTTTATGCATTTGAGTTCGTGCATGCATATATAAGTTAAGGATTGGTAAATTATTCATTCTTTATTTGTTGATTCAAGTTAATCAGGTCACTGAATATGATTGGGCTATTAGTTTTTGCACATTTACAATCATTGGACAGGGGTTGATGCAAGGGCGGAACTAGGAATCTATTCCGCCCTAGGCTGACCAAAATTTATATATATAAACCAAAAGAGGCAAATTCGTACATAAATATATAAATGTTCAAAAATAAAGCAAAAAAATAAAAAAGAGTTTGAAGAACGATAAAAGAGTTTTTTTTTTCTTTTTATTTTGTTGTTCCATTAGGCATGTACGGCAAAATAGCAAAAAGGAAATATTAGCTATTTAGCTACCTAAAGTCGAGAAAGCCCACTTGTAGGTAAAAACTTAGGTAAAATACATTTCGCTACAATACTTCGGTATATATATCGAACAATTGTTCATCAGCAATCCCTTTTAAGTGCTCCTGATTTCACTTCTCTCCTAATTTCTCTTATATTTATTAAAGAGTTTCAAAAATATTAAGTGCTCCACTTTTTAATTCATTTCAACCAATACAAAGATCTTATTTTTTGAAAGGGTCATAATTAATTTTTATCTCTGGACTCACATAATTAATTAAGTATCTGCTCTTTATTTGGGAACTTATAAAGCAGATACTTGATTATGCGAGCCATAGAGACAAAAATTAATTATAACCCTTAAAAATAAAATGATCAAAAAATATGATCTCCCCATCGATTCAAACAAATTGAAAATTAGAGCATTTAAATTTTTAATTAAAATTTTAATATATTAAACAATCTAAAAAAATTAAGTGCTTCAATTTTCAATTCGTTTGAACCAGTGTAAAGATCTTATTTTACTGATCATATTATTCTAAAGGGTCATAGTTAATATTTGCCTCTAAGGTTATCATAATCAAGTATCTACTCTATAGGATTTCAAATAAAGGGCAGATATTTGATTATGAGAGCTCTAAAGACAAAAATTAATTATGAACTTTTAGGATAATATGAAAAAAAAAAAAAAAAAAAGATCTTCACGCTATTAAAACGGATGGTGGGTTGGACTGGGCTAAATGGGAGGATGGTGGGTTGGGCTAAATTCATTTGGACTGAAAATTTACATATAAATTTTTTTTTTTGTTTTGGCTATAGCCCAATGTAGCCCATACATACTTCCGCCTTTGGGTTGATGTACTGCACATGAGTTCAGTATTTATTCGTGTGTGCCGACTATTCAAGTGTGTGTGTTAATTGTTCAAGTCGTGCCTTCAGACAAGGATATGAGCTAGTTTATGTATATAATTAGGTATTGTGTAGGCAAATAGACATGGTAGACAAGCCCGGGTCACCTCCAGCCTTGCAAAAATCACCCTAAACTACACATGAAAACTTTCTATATCGGCCTCCCCAAACTTTAAGAAGTAAAACAAAAAGTTTCTATGTAGTTGGGAAAAAAATACTTCATTTTATGTGTTTATGAACGTTTTGCCAAGTACGAATAGAAAACGAATTTGTTTTTCTTGTAGAATATTGTTCATTAGATTGCATGCTTGAATTTCAAACTATTTGTAAAGAAAACTTAAAACTTCCATAACCATGTGAATATGTGAAATTTCCAGTCTTTTGTTTCAACCGATTCCCTCTAGGTAAATCCTTGCTTGATGGTGAGATTCTTCTTTCTCTATCATCTACTGCTTTCTACACCTCTACTGCAATGGATTTGCCTCTTTTTTAAAAAATAAAAAATAAAAAATTCTGTATCATTGCTTCTTGCTAAAGTTGAATTAGATTCTGGCTTATTCTAATTGTTCCCAACTCTTATTTTTTTCTTGGTGGTTAATTGTTCCCAACTTTATGCTCCTCTACTCTGTAGCATTTCTACTCTATTGAACCTGAGTAAAAAGCGAAGGAGGTAAACGAGCAGTCTGCTTTTAGCCTTTAAAGGGAGCAATTATTTACTCAACTGTGGTATGGATAGAGCTAAAGCATGCATACTTTAGAGAATAATAGGAAGATAAGACCAAATTTAATCTAGTAATCAACACTTCGCGTTGTTTACAAAGAATTCAAAGAACAAATTTTAAGATGTTAGCTTTTAAAAACCAGTTGCTAATGTTTGTCTCTTATCAACAAATTTCCAAGTTGTAGGAATTTCGTAAAAGTTGAAAAAAATCTAAAATCTGATTCTGGAGAAGAGGGATTTAAGATGCTTTTAAGACCAGATTTTAATTTTTAAGTAGTTTCAAAGCTCACATGATTCCATAACTAATTATTAACAGCACTAAGATATAAAATTAAAAAAAAAATACTGTCAAGCAGAATCTAAAACTATACCCTACAATATATTTCCACTGCAATAGCTAGTAAAGAAGAGGAAAAATATAAAAATAAAGATATATATGGGAATTCGGTTAGCTGCCAGGAAAATGCAAGCAAAGAACAATTGAAAAGCAAACATTCTGAAAAAGAGGACCAACTACATAATAAACAGGAATGTATATTACATAAGCCCTAGCTGAGAAACAGAGAATCTCCTATGCTTTAGCACTAATCACAAACTTGATTAAGCAAGCAAGGCACATTGCTACCTCTTAAAACTGATTAATTATTTCAACCACAACAGCAGACAGAAAGCAAAAAGCCGAAAAAGTTACACACAGACAAACCAAGAAAGCTAGCTACATCAGTACACATGGTGTGGGTTTGATGCTGCTTCCCCAGAATCATACCTGATCTTCTCATGAACCCTTCTGATAAAATCTGAAGCCCTCCCATCGACGCTGGTCAGCTCTTCGTGAATCGGAATAGTATACGACGACTTATAATGCCCTTCGGTTGGCTCAATCAGGTAAGATATAACTGGCCTTGAACTGCTCTTTGGCTCTTGTGGTGGAGTATTTGAAACTTTGACAGGGCCTGAGAAAGATGAGAGAGATCTGTTAGAAGTTGAGGGTACTGCAGTTGTTCCAAGACTCATCTTGGCAATAGATAAGGGTGATAGCTTCACAATGTTTGCCACCATCTTCATTGATTTTTCACAAATAGACTTGTTGCTTCTTCTGCCCTTCTTGTTCATGGCTATTCTTGACTCGCTATTTGACAAAATGCCACTGAACTCCCAAGAAATATGAGATGGCTTGAGATACACTAGTACAGTGGGATTATATAGGCTTCTGATTTCAAGGTAAAAGATATATCTATAATCTATATATATTATATACACAGCCACACATTCATGATCATGCTAACCACCACCCATAAGGTGCAAAAAAAATATGAATTTAACAACATTCCACAATTCCATTTCGCTTTTTACACATACCGAGGCCATCCACAGCCCATTAGCCAGTGAATAGCATTTCCCTCGACACATTTATGCATATTTAGGCTGGTGGTGGGTATGACTACCTTACTTGGATCCACCATATTGGGCAAAGCACCCAAGCCCACACGACACAACACGAGTGTGAATGTAGGATATATATGACCCACGGCGTCTCTATTCATTTGTTATATGGGGACTTGCTATACTTACAGCACACCTTTTTTTGTTCCTTTTCGTTGCTTGGGCAGGCATGGAATGCAAAAAGTGTTGTATACTATTTCTTCGGCTAGAGTCAAATAAGGGAAGTGCAAAAAAATGGGCCGATAACTTATCAAAGAGTTTAGACTTTGGATCCTTGATTAGCTTATTCATATTTTTGGTCCATCAAATTTCATACAGAAAAATAACATTTTAACTAATGTCTATATGAAAGATATATTACTCGATGATTGTTCCACATATTCCCATACCTGTATCCAAATTTGGGTCTATATCTGTGTATACTTAATTTCGAGATTTGACCTGCACACCCGACACCCACAGGCCACACTTGAGTCTATGCAACATAGAGCGAGGGGTAGGATGCTGTCCACGGTTTACTATGGCCAAAGATTTATATGTGTGAATTGCTTCCACAAAACATAGGGTTAGGGTTTTCCTCCATTTCTAGAGGACTAAATGTTAGGGAGAATCTATCCTCCCTACATATCTATGCTTGACATTGCCACACAATTCTACCAATAATGCTGTTGTTTTTAAGCCTACGCTCAGGGTAACACTTTCTGTTTCATTTCCACTAGATGCCCAGCACTCTGCAGATAAAGTATGATGAATCTATTCTAGACCACATACAAGAAAAAAGATGTTAGATATGACTCTTCTTAGAGAAATCAGGCAAAAGGATAAGTGTTGCTAACCACACGGTTATTGAGGTAGTAGGATGTCATTATTTAGTTGAGATGGAACCCCAAGGGATTGACCTGGTGGTCGAGGCCTGGTACTCAGGGGTTTGCTACCTCCTAAAGTCTTAGGTTCGAAACCTCCTAGGCACTGTCAACTCCTTTGGGGCCAGTTCATATGGAGCTTTGCTCCGAATTTAATGGGGCTCCCCGCAAGTGGGAGGTGGGATTAGCCCTTAAGATCAGTTGAGGTGCGCATAAGCTAGCCTGGACACCTAAGTTATCAAAAATTATTTAGTTGAGATGGAACAGGATTCTTCACTTACTGTCTATGTTGATATGGGGTAGCATAGCTACTGACATGATTCATGAGGGTTTTAATTTATGGTTTGTATGGGCATACTAGTCCTATAGTTCTACGTTATCAGGTTTAATTAAAGTTACAATTATATGAGCTGGAATATGATTCTTCTTTACTACTTTCTCCTTGATACTAATCATCTTCATTGTTTGTCTTTACTATTCACCACTGCTTTGTATCACCTTCGTGAGGAAGTTTAACAGAATCTCTCTCTCTCTCTCTCTCTCTCTCTCTCTCTCTCTCTCTCTCTCTCACACACACACACACACAGATCAGCAGAACCTAAGTCAAAATGGTACTTCATTACTTCAGGTTTGAATGGTTTAGCATGCTTCACTGATGAATTGAAAGAATCAAATCAGGTGCTCAATCCTAGGACATTAGGTCTAAAGGAAATTGAGACCAAACAATACAAGAGAAAAGGATACAATGATTAAAAGGATAGGAAGACTAGGCATCATAACGAACAAAACGCATCCCAATCGACACTCAATCCACCCGTTAATCCTATGCCGCTAACTACCCTAAGAGCCAACCACAATAAATGAAACACCTTGCAACAAACATGAAGATGACAGCAACCAAAAAAGCCCATCTAAAATAACCCCAACCTCCACACAACCCACCACCGCACAAGGCCGCCGGTCAACTCTCCGCACCAACAAAACCTGCAAGAGAAACCTCCAAAGGTTCTGGTCAAATCATGGGTCCAACAACAATAGCAAAGACCGCCCGAGATGTCGAAAGGATGAGACAAAAAGACCCAGAGACCCACCCACAAACACGCGACTTCACAATGCCGTTAAGCCGAAACCGGAATCACCCAATAGTGTAAACCGTCGAGAGCCACGCCCAAATCATCAATGCCGTTGGGGCCAAAACCGGAAGCACCCAGCAATGCTACCGGCGACGACCTAGAAGCTGGTACCAGAGAACCACCGGAAACCAGTCTCTGCACTATGCAACCCCTCTCTTCCCCCAGCCACTATTTCTTCTTGAGATATAACTGCATGGCTTTTCAAACATTGTCCACATATTTTTATTAATTCATCAACATTTAATTTATAGCGCCTCTAAAACCTCAATCCACATTCATTCCCACTTTTATCACCCTTTTCTATCTTCATTATATTGCAAATCACTCATTAATAGGCTGAACAAGATTAAATACATCTTACAAGAATTCCTCTCACCTTGTCCTCAAACCCAAACTATATTTAACTTCTCATGAATGAGTTCTTAATATGTAATCCATTCTCTCATCAGTTGCCAATTACACGAATTTCGAAATACTAACAATACATGTAGATGCCCTAGTAGTTGTACTCAATTTCATACAAACTGAATCATCTTGACACAAAGCCTGGAGAAAAGACATGGGTTGCGGTAGTCAAAAGTCTCCCGGGCACTATATCCCCTGAACACATGGTCCTGGATCCCTTATATACCCATCTTATGAACATAGGCTCCGAGAATTTCAAGATATTAACTTCAATGTGCCTCGATAATTACCTGATGCCCTGGAGCATTTTCTAGTCTTCATCCATCCCACACGTATCAGGAGCAACAAAATTTTCCTCTCCCACTTTAGATTTTGACTCTACATAAATCTCAACTTCTCACTACCCTTGTCTATGTTAAAGGCCTTTTATACTGTCCTAAACTTGCAAAGGGGCCTTTGGCTCAACGGTATCAGAAGTGCACTTAGGTGCTAGGAGAAAGGAGGTTAGGAGTTCAACTTCTCTTTCATAACCTAACTATTCTAACAATACTGAATGAACCAGTCTATTGGCACAGCAAATCTGTGCACAAATTGTGCATAGATTTCTATGTGGGGCCCACTACGGGTCCCACACAAGTGATCCGAGCCGTTCATTATGTTTAAAACATTTTTTCAAGAGCCTCAACGAAAAATCAGCTCAATCCGATATCTATAAGTGCTTAATTTAATCATCTAACTTTTCATTCAAGTTTTTAGAGAATGAAAAGTTCAACGATTAGATCAAGTACTCATAGGTATCGGATTGAGTTAATTTTTTGCAAGAGCCCTTGAAAAAATGTTTTAAACATAATAAACGGCTTGGATCACTTGTGTGGGACCCTTAGTGGGCCCCACATGTGCACAATCTGTGCATAGATTTGCTATGCGAGTAGACTTTCTGATACTAAATTTTGCCAATCTCAACCCAAAAAATAAATAAATAAATACTATCCTAAAGTCATGTCAATTTAACAGCAAAAAAAAAAAACTCGTCACTTCCAACCATATAATTTTGTCTGTGCTATCTGATAAAATTCATAGTCGTAATAGTTCTGTGGGCATTCAACTTGCATTTATTGTCAAAGTTACAGACCAATCTGATTTGAACCGGGATCCCAACCAACAAAGCGATTAACTAGTAAAATAACTTTGACTTCAAGACTATAATTTAAATCAGGCAAAAAAAGGAAACGAACTTGGGTCATTGCAACATTACAACCAAATTGGAATTCCAAACTAGGCGATGCAAAGATTACTGAAAACAAATTGGTATTCAGAATAAGCCTCTAATGTATGAACAGCAATTCAAAAGTTTGGCAGAATATTGCATGTCATAGATGTTAGAATAGTTGGACTAAGTCCCACATTGGTTACTTATGTTATGTAACTAGTCACCACGTAATATAAATAAAAGCTTACTTGTGTTAGGGTTAATTAACACCCTAAACACTTCTTTCTCATTCTCTAAACAACATGGTATCAGAGCGGGATTTTAACCTTAATCCACCACAACCCTAGCCTAAACCCTAGCCTCTGTACATAATCCCTAAAACCACAATCCAAATCTTAGCCTCTGCCAAAAAAAATAATAATAAAATAAAATAAAATCTCATAGCCTCTGCCTTAACCCTAATCCTAACCCTCGCTCACCAATCACCATCCTCCGCATCCATTTCATCGCGAGGGTACTGTTCATCGCGGGTTACTGTTCACTATTCATGGCGGTTACTGTTCTTTACGGGTACTGTTCACTGCTGGTACTATTCATCGACACTGTTCATCGCCGATTTTCAACTCTCGTAATGGTTTTCTAACTTCGGTAAGCCTTTGGTTTATGGGTTGTTGTTTTGGACCCGTTGTAGTAATCACTTGGTATATGTTGGTGATGTTACGGATCTGTCGTATTTGGTACTTGGTTGCTGATGCTGTTGGTTGAGTACGGGTTCTTAATTAGTTATTTTTTGTTGATTCTTATTGGTTGTTGCCTCTTTATTGTTTGGTAAAATGTCTAAGCAAAAGTCTGATTCTGTTTCTAGTTCTACTAATGGTGTGGCTCGTTCTTCTCGATTTCGGGAGAGGTTATCTATTACCTCTACACGTTTGAACGGCAAAAATTATGTTGTTTGGGCCAAGGCAGTTGAAATTTATTATTTGGGTGAGACACTATATCATATTTTGACTGATGACCCTCCCGCAGCCACTGCTGCCACATATGGGGCATGGGTGTCTGAGGATGCCCGGATTCGATCTGAGTTATGGAATAGTATGGAAGACCATATTTCTAGCACATTGGTCTTCTTACCTACAGCCAAACAAGTATGGACACAGGCTCAGGAGATGTATTCTGGTGTTAACAATCTCCGTCGCACATATGATCTTCATCAGTCCTTCTTTTTTATCGTACAGGGTGATTTATCCTTGGAGTCTTACTATTCCAAGTTCCGCGGTATCTGTGAGGAGCTCAATATCTGTGAGCCTATTTCTGCTGATGTTCAGGTTATGAAGCGCCAGCGTGAGCGTATGCAGGTGACTCGGTTTATATCTGGTGTGTCATCGACTACTTATGGTCCTGTTTGTAATCAGCTTTTGGGGTCTCGAGATTTACCTTCTCTCAGCGAGGTTTTTAGTCGACTTCGTCAGTCTTCTGTATCTGTGTCTGTGCCACCTCCTGATCGTTCAGCATTAGCTTCCGCTGTATCTGGTGGTTCTGGCTCTTCATTTGGCCGTGGTCGTGGTCGTGGTCGCGGCCGTGAGTCTGATTTTAACAGTCGTAGCCGTGACTTTGGATTTAGTGGACGTGGTTCTGGCCGTGGTTTTAGTGGGCGTGATTCTAGTCTCGGTAATCGTGGTTCTGGTATTGGTGGTTTTGGTCGTTGCTTTGGTGGTCGCATGTCAGGGGGAGGTAATCGTGGTCGTGACCGTGATTCCCGATCATGTACTCATTGTGGGGGGACCAATCACACCGTGGAAACGTGCTATGATCTTCATGGGTTTCCTCAGGCTCATCAGGCTGCTATTTTTGAGGATGCTGAACCATTTCCTCACCCTGCCGACTCTGTGGTGACTATTTCTGCAGAAGAGTATCAGCGCCTTGTGTCAAATCAGACTTCATCATCTACTGCTACACTTGCTCAGACAGGTCCCTCCGTTACTTGTGTTGCCTCTTCTCATTCTTCCACTCCTTGGGTTATCGATTCTGGTGCTTCAGATCATATGACTTGTACATCTACTATCTTTTCCAGTCGTCGATCTGTTGGTTCACCATCTCATGTCACCTTAGCTGATGGTTCTACTTCTGCAATTACTGGTTTGGGTCCAGTTTCTGTTACTCCATCTCTTACTTTGGGCCCTGTCTTTCATATTCCTCGTTTTCCATTTAATCTTATGTCTGTTAGTAAACTTACGAAATCTTTAAACTGCTCCATCACTTTTTCTTCTCATGGTTGTATGTTTCAGCATCTAAAGACGGGGAGGAAGATTGGTGGGGGTACTGAACGTGGTGGCCTATATTACTTTCCCAATGACATCTGTCCTGCATCTGTTGCTCTTTAGTCATCCGTTTCTCCCTATCAACAACATTGTCGTTTGGGTCATCCCTCACTTCAGAATCTGAAGCGTTTGGTGCCATCATGTGGTCATGTTAAAGACTTGCAATGTGAAGTCTGTGAGTTTAGTAAACACCATCGAGTGTCTTTTTATCCTAGGGTTGAGCGTCGTGTGTCCCGTCCTTTTCAGTTAGTACATTCAGATATTTGGGGTCCTATTCATGTTCCCACTTTAGCTAGTTTTCAGTATTATGTTATTTTTGTCGATGATTTTTCTCGTGTTACATATCTTTATCTTATGAAAACGAGATCCGAGTTGTCTTCTGTCTTTAAGTCATTTTATGCAGAAATAAAAACTCAGTTTGATACTTGCATTCGTATTTTTCGTTCTAATAATGCACGTGAATATTTTCATAATGCTCTTTCTCGATTTTTTGATGATCATGGGATAATTCACCAGTCTTCTTGCGCTCGAACTCCACAACAGAATGGGGTTGCTGAACGTAAGATCCGCCACTTATCTGAAGTTATGCGTGCCCTGTTAATCCAAATGCAGGTCCCTAAGTCTTACTGGAGTGAGGTTGTTCTTACAGCTTGTTACTTGATTAACCGTATGCCATCCACTGTTCTTGGTGGTCAGATACCTCACAAGGTTTTATTTCCTGATCGTCCTCTCCACTCATTACCCCCTCGGGTATTCGGGTCCACATGTTATGTTCATGCACTAGATCCTGACCGGGACAAACTTGACCCTCGCTCGATCCGGTGTGTCTTTCTTGGTTATTCGCGTACTCAGAAAGGGTATAAGTGTTACTCACCCTCTCTTCGTCGTCACTTTGTGTGTGCTGATGTCACTTTTAATGAGTCATTGCCTTTCTTTTCGGGGACTCCTGAGTCTGAATATGTCCTTCCTGAGTCTGCGTATGTTATTCCTGTCGATGTTCCTCCTGTTCCTGTGCCACCCTTGCAGGTATATGTTCGTCAACGGAAACGATTAACAGCCCCACCAGTGCCTGCCGCCGTGCCTCCTCCGTCCCAAGATCCCGCTTCACCACCACCACCACCACCACCTCCTCCCACGTCCCCTGGTCTCCTATTGCTCTTCGCAAAGGTATTCGCTCTTGCACTACTCATCCTATTGCTCAGTTTGTTTCTTATAATCATCTGTCTCCGTCTCTTCGTGCTTTTACTACTTCTGTTTCGTCCATTTTTGTTCCTAACACTATTCAGGAGGCTTTATCTGTTTCTGAGTGGCGGACATCTATGGAGGCTGAGATGTCTGCTCTTCATGACAATGGCACTTGGGAGTTGGTTTCTCTTCCGCCAGGCAAGTCTACCGTTGGCTGTCGGTGGGTTTTTTCCATCAAGTATAATCCGGATGGTACTGTCGAACGGTACAAGGCCCGTCTTGTGGCCAAAGGCTATACCCAGACGTATGGGGTTGATTATGCTGAGACTCTCTCTCCGGTGGCCAAGATTAACTCCGTCCGCATTCTTATCTCTTTGGCCTCCAATCTTGGTTGGCCCTTGTTTCAGTTGGATGTCAAGAATGCCTTTCTCCACGGTGACCTGCTCGAGGAGGTCTATATGGAGCAACCTCCTGGGTTTGTTGCTCAGGGGGAGCGTTCTCAGGTGTGTCGTCTTCGCAAAGCCCTCTATGGTCTTAAGCAGTCACCTCGAGCTTGGTTTGGCAGGTTTAATGTTGTGTTACAGTTTGGTATGCATCGCTCCCATTCTGATCATTCGGTCTTCTCTATTCAGTCAGAACGGGGGAAAGTAGTGTTGATTGTGTATGTGGATGATATCATTATTACTGGGGATGATCAGAAAGGTATTGATGAGTTAAAACAGTTTTTACAGCGTCAGTTTCACACCAAAGATTTGGGTAAGCTCCGATATTTCTTGGGTATTGAGGTAGCAAGATCCAAGGAAGGGATTAGTTTATCCCAAAGGAAGTATGCACTAGATATTCTAGAGGAAACTGGTTTATTGGGAGCAAAACCTGTAGAGACCCCTATGGATCCAAATGTCAAATTGTGTGTTGATCAGGGGGAGATATTCCCTCATCCAGACCGCTATCGTCGCTTGGTAGGCAAGTTGAATTATCTCACCAATACACGGCCTGATATCTCATTTGCTGTTAGTATGGTAAGTCAGTTCATGTCAGCTTCTCGTCTTCCACATTGGGAAGCTTGTCGTCGTATTGTGAAATATCTCAAGACTCATCCTGGACGGGGCCTCTTTTATCGTTCAAATGGTCATTTGCGTGTTGAGGCCTTTACTGATGCTGATTGGGCGGGATCACCATCTGATAGACGGTCCACAACTGGGTACTGTACTTTTGTTGGTGGAAATTTGGTTACTTGGAAGAGCAAGAAACAAACTGTGGTTGCTCGGTCCAGTGCTGAAGCAGAGTATCGTGCCATGGCTCATACTACATGCGAGGTTGTATGGTTGAAAGCTTTGCTCGAAGAATTGGGGTTTGGCGTACAGTTACCTATCCCAATGTATTGTGATAATCAAGCAGCAATACATATTGCTTCGAATCCGGTATTTCATGAGAGAACCAAACATATCGAAGTAGATTGTCATATTGTTCGGGAGAAGATAGATAGTGGCGTGTTGGCTACCCCTTTCGTATCTAGAGACACTCAGTTGGCAGATATCTTCACTAAACCTTTATTTAAACCACGTTTAGAGTTGTTATGTAACAAGCTGGGATTTTGTGATATTTATTCTCCAGCTTGAGGGGGAGTGTTAGAATAGTTGGACTAAGTCCCACATTGGTTACTTATGTTATGGAACTAGTCACCACGTAATATAAATAAAAGCTTACTTGTGTTAGGGTTAGTTAACACCCTAAACACTTCTTTCTCATTTTCTAAACAACAATAGAAAATAAATTGCGAGCCAGTCAAAAGATTTTAAACCATCATAGGTAAAATTTAAACTCAATTTGATCTGGTTGTGATAGCTATTTAGGTGAAATCCATCTCATAAAATGCATTTTGAATGGCATTGTCAGGCTAGCCACAGAAAAACGAATTGGTACATCTAAACCCATATAAGTATATAACTATGGCCATAGGATCAAAGAGTTTACTAGCATCCTGTGAACAGATAGAGAGAAAGGGAAGCGACAGCAAAAGAAAGCAGCAAAAGGAAACAACAAATGAATTTACAAGACAAACGTTACTATATCGTACACGATATTTGACTGGAGTTACATTTTCTCATCCCTTCAATATGGAGGGAAAAAACTGAGTAAACTTACGAGGCTTAAGGTCTTAAAGTGGATTCCTTGCTTGTGTCGACGACTCTTCAATTCCTGTCGAGGAGAGCCAAGGATTAGGGGACACATAGGTATACCCCTGGAAATGCTCGCCTGTTGTTGGTGTGGCGGCCGGCGAGTCATCTGGAGGCATTGCGGTCCAACACTTGTCAAAATTGGCAGTGCAGTCTTTTCCCATCACATCCGGCTTGAATTTGGGCTGCAGTTCTCTGGCCTCCAATTTTTTCCAGTTGATTGAGCGAAACCATTTATGACTTTTGATCTCATCTGCTCCCCTAGGGCCACTTCCTAGTCTTTTTGATGGATCCTTTTGAAGCAGCTGAAAAAAGAGCGGGCAAATTTCCATTGGTTTTAGTTGTTAACTTCACAAAATGAGGGGAAAAATAGAGAGTGTGACAACATAAGTCGATAAAGAGAAGAGTGAAATGTAAGGTCATATACTTCTTTTAGCAAGGAATGAGCTTCGCTGGTTAGGCGTGGTGGAAGCTTAACTTTCTCGTTGATGATCCTCTCCTGAAGCTTCTTTCTATTTGCGTGGGTGAACGGGGGCTGCACAAAATACGATTAAGATAAGGAGGTACAAAACTGAGGATGGTTAAAGAATGCATGGGTTAAGCCCAAAAGAAAATACACAACTAGATCCATGCCATTGACCCCAAATTGTTTGGAATAACTATTGGGCCTGTTGAGGTGATTACCTAAATGGTGGCCAGGTCAAAACTTGACTAGTCATCAGGCCAATTGCTTTGTCTATATTAAAATGAATTCAAATAACAATAAAAGATGAAATCTCCCATTCAACCCTTGAATGCAATGAAATCAAAGCTTGCTAGCTACTCGCATCAACCAAATGCCTTAAAAATGAAATTTTAGTCTTGCCGGTAAGACATAATGAACTTCAGACTTAATTTGCAGGTAAAAGCTGCCACAAGAGATCCTGAAATTTGAATGTGAACACCTAGTTTTAATGGGTTTTTTTTTTCCACAGTTCCAAGATGCATCACCTTCCCACTCAGCATTTCATACAAGAGTATCCCAACACTCCACCAATCTGCATCTTTGTTGTGGCCTTTAGAAAGTAGGATTTCTGGAGCCATGTACTCCGTGGTACCACACATTGAATTTGATCTGCTTGATTCATCAATTTCCTTTGCGAGTCCAAAATCTGTCAGCAAAACCTGAACCGTCAAAAATAAAATAATCAGCCCAACCTGAACATTTAGTCCCTATATAGTTTTTTAGGGTTTTATGCATGACATTGCAATAGCATAAATACTACTGGGCATGGTCCTTACATGCCCGTCGGTGTCCATGAGAATGTTTTCAGGTTTAAGATCACGATGCACGATTCCACACTTGTGAAGGTGTGAAACAGCAGCAACTATCTCAGCAGCATAAATCCTTGCCTGATCCTCACTAACCAAGACATACCCAGAGCTGGAATCAAAAAGAGAGGAACATAAATCATGATAGTTGTACAGGAATTAAAGAGAAAGATACCTGAAAATTCCCTGTCGGTACAAATGAAAGAAGAGATGTCCTCCGTTAATAAAATCAAGGATCAAATACAGCTTAGACTTCGTCTGTAAAATTGCGAAAAATGACGAATAAGAACACAATATTGTTCATGCAAAGCACTCGAGTAACCAACAAAAAGAATGAGAAGGGGAAGTCTAGTTTTGAGAGCACTTCTTTTTCATGTGTAACAAATTGTATGATTAGCACAGAAAGGGTGCAACCTACACACAAAACCGGGGACTTTTGCGCTGATACCAACTCTGCCATGACTAAAACGCTGGGGTTAAAGTTCAAGTGACCGGCCAATGAGTTTAGGTCACCCTAGGCCTACAACACTTCCAGAATTACACTCCAGTAAGCACTTCACAAAATCTATTGAGTACAAGTAGTACATATGGACTTTGATGACAGTACAACGATTTGGCCTCTTAATAGTTGTCCAAATAACAGCTGGTATAGTGGGCTGGAACTGACCTAAACTTCAGGTTTGCATCAGTAAACCATCTCAAAACAGGTCATTGATTTGGAATTCATCTCATCCTCTATCATCTTTTAGTATTTAACTCCTAATGGGGTAACTACCTGAAATCTACTGCAATTAGTGTATTCTTTAAGTGAGGGAACTTCAAAGAGCCTCTGAAGTTCTTACACTAGAACATTGCAGTGACAATATCTTTCTTATGGCTTAAGCAGTATTACAGAAGCAATACTAAATGAGCTGAGGATACTATAAATATGAGGATGATACCAAAGCTTTGTTTGCATTTGTAGTTCTGAGAGATTGACAATTGAAATTCAGTCCCAAAACCACATATACATGTTCCTAGATTACCCTCTAGCACATGGTTTTGACATACAACCAAATTCACTCAAGGATTTTACAATGAATATATAGTCAGTAGATTATTTATATCAACTTATTAGTCTTTATTACTTGAATCCTTCCTTCCTATCCAGTTTAGTTCCGCCCCTTGAAAACCCAAGAGGGGATGAGTCTCCTGTCTATAAGCAACGCCTCTTCATCCGCAATCTTCTTTGTGACACGAACCAAACTCCCTACACTGGCTCTTCTCCTCTTTCTCTATCTTACACGTACACACACTCTCTCTCTAGCTCTATGGACACTTTGACGAGTCATTCTATTTACAAATACAATTATTGGTGACAGAACCACATATGCACTATGCAACGCAGATGCCTAGACATACACCTAATAGGCTAATTTAGCCGTTTATGAAGTTAGTTCAGTACTTCACTTCCTTCCACTACATCACTTTCGATCACTTGACTAACTACAAGCAAAAATCTAAAGGTTCAACTACACATATTTCCCCGTACATAAAATTTAGTATTTTGAAAATCTCTGCGCAAATTAACAACTTACTCTCGAAACAGTAAACTTGAAATATAAAAATTCCAGATTTCCATATTTAAAATAATATGATTTAAAATCCACCTCTCAAATTCAATCTCGCTCCCTAAACACAGCCTATTTATTTTCAGGTTTATTTAAATTAAACCTTGAAAACAGTTGAAACTTGGTGTATTTATTTTCCTTTCTTTCCTTCCACTTTTCAAGTTTATGTATTATTTACTAGTTTAATTTAAAAGACCGAAAATAAAATTACTTACAGGTATTAAATTACTAGGAATTTGATTTCGGGTAGTTAAATTCTCATCCCTATCCAAGATTACGGGCATCCAAACGTACTAACATCTAGATAGTGTCCTAAGGGGCTAAGTTTAGCTGAGTTCTTCCTATTTGACCCGAATTAGTGCATGAATCGCTCTCCATTCTCTTCACTTACAAAGTGGGCGTGAATTCTGTCTTCCCCAATGTTTTGGATGTGTAAAGGGAAAGCTCAATGAAAGTGGAATGAAACTAATCCTACATATATTCATTTATTCTCTAGTAACAACGCACACAAAAATAGCAACTTTTTACACAACAGCAGAATCAAACAAAAAGTACTCGACTTTCCATTCATTTTGTTTCCACACATTTTCCTTCCCCTTCCACCCCACAAATTAAACAATCTCAATCATAGCCCTCAAAGAAAAGTACCTGAAAAGAGTATCGAAGCTGGACAATAAAAGGATGCACAACTTTAGTGAGTATATCCCTCTCAGCCTTCATGTAATCCACGTGATTGTTCTTTATAATCGTCTCCTTCCTCATCACCTTCATTGCCAATATCCCATCACCACCACCAATTCCATCCCTACCCTTCTTCCTCACCTGAAACACCTTCCCAAACGCGCCCTTCCCCACAACCCTAAGTATCTCAAAATCCCCCGGCCCAATCTTCCCCGCCGCCTCGGGTTCGACCTCGATCACCCCTATCTCATCCTCGTTCTCGTCGGAGTCTAGGGCGGCGTCGAGGGGGGAGGGGTTGGAGGGGGCGAACCGGGGCGAGGGGCCGACGAAGGAGTGGGAGCGGTGGTGGATGATTTCCGGATCGGCAGCGGCAGCGAGGGTTGAGGAGGAGGAGGAGGATTGGGAGGATGAAGAGGGTGGAGTGGGGCCGAAGACGTCGGAGAAATCGAAGTCTACGGTGGCGGAGGTGGAGGAGGAGGATTCGGGGATGGTGAGCTTGCTGAGCTTGAGTGCGAGCTTGGAGTGGAGTGTCTTCTTTTGAGCTGTTAGTACCATGATTATTGGTTCTCTACTTCTGTGTGTGTATGTGTGTGTGTGAGAGTGAGAGAGAGAGAGAGAGAGAGAGAGTGGCCAGCCGAGAAATGATTCAAGGCAGGCGGGAGAGGATGGGTGTTACATTGTTAGGGAAGGGAGAGGAAGGTTGTGATGAACAGAACGACGATTTGGATTCCAACGGAGAGAAAATTGAGAGATCAAGCTCCAGAGAGAGAGAGAGAGAAAGAGAAAGAGAAAACAAAGTGTACTTTCTGTTTGGAATTGGCAATAATTGAAGCATAAATACTCGAATAACGGAATATACCAAGGGAAATAGTTACAGACCGACTATTTGAACAGCAAATGTGTACAGAGCACAGTGTGAGGTCCACTCTGGTCTTGTACAAATGATCCGAATCATTTATTAAATGTAAAATCTATTTTTGAGAGCTATTGTGAAAAATTAGATCAATTCGATACCTATAGATGCTTGATTTAATCATTTAATTTTTCATTCAGATTTCAAGACCCTGAAAAGTTAGATTATTGGATCAAATGGCTATATGTATCGAATTAAGCTAATTTTTTTGAGAGAGGTCTTAAAAAAAATTTACATTTAATGAACAGCTCAGATTATTTGTGTAGAACCTGGAGTAGACCTCACACTGTGATCTGTGCACATTTGTTGTGCCATTCAATTTTTATTGTTGTGCTGGGGAGTTTAGACTTGCTGAAAGAGTTTATTTTATTTTTTATTTTTGGTAAAAAGAGTTTATTTAGTAGTAGTCTTTACATACGTCACGGCTCCGATTCCCTTTTACATAGTACTGGTATTATTAAAGTCCATACATTTTTTAATCAAGAAAATAGACTAGATTTGAATTATACACAGCTCAAGTTCTGAATACGAAGCAAACAATACCGAACAAGCAGAGGTTGCAGAGCTAAGATATGCAACTTCCAAAACAAGAAGATATATTGAGTAAATTATCCATTATCAATTTGGACTAATGAGCAAGAAAGCAAAAATCATAAAACAAGGGACTGCGAGTGCTAAGAACTCCTTAATGCTTCTAAATGTTGAAAAATAGAATTATCGATAGTAGGAGTGTTTATATGCAATATATGTCTTTTGCTAACGCAACCCACTGCCTCAATTATAGGAATAATAATTGCACAATCCTTTTGAGAAATTGAGCTTATGAAAATAGAGCCCATAAAACTACCTTAAAGGTTACTCTCATACCAAATTTCTTAGTATTGGCACAAAAGATATTCAAAGCTCATCAAGAGAGTGACGATTTGGATTCCAGGATTCACATGGAATGTAAAAGCGGTTGCCATTTGTGAAGTTTATTGGCCTATGCAATCAGCAGCGGCTCTAGAGTTTTAGTTTAGCGGTGACAAAAATATAAACAATTTTTTTTGGGTTACAAAGCTCTATATAAAATGAATTTTTTTATTATAATTGAAAATGAATTGGGCTTAATTATTTTCTTTTGTTGAGTTATACTATTATCTACATACTCACAAATTTAAGAGAAGTTTTTTTAATTTGACTACTAAAGAATAATTCAATGCTGACAATATGAAAAAGTACGAAAGAAAAGTTAAATTATATGTCAAAAAATACAAAATTTTAGTACATTTTTTGAGTCCTTGGGGTTCACTCAAACCCTTTAGATTCCATGTAGAGCCGCCCCCGTATGCGATGCTCCTAAAGATTGAACATCCCATAGCTCACTTGTATGCGAACTCGCAGGAGATAAGCTGGCTTGTAAAGGCTTGAACTAGAGTGACTTTAAGACGTGTTCAAATTGAATCGCAAGAGTTTAAGGGAAAAATGTATTAGAGTTCCAAAAATGTAATCGTTCCATTGTAAAAATGAGGGTTAGTTTGAAGGTGATGATTGTATCCCCTTAAGAAAATTTGGAATGGAGGAGTAGAATTTAGATTTTTTGTTAGTGATTTTCATAATAAACGTCGAAAAGAAATTACTACCATCACTTAGACTCGAGCCCCATGCTATTATGACTCATATTGCTAAGCAAATTTAAATCAAGTTTGGGAGCAGTGTCAGTCCAAGGTGTACATGGCGGTAGAGTATCAAAAAAATTAGAAGTTCAAAGCAAAAAAACATAGGACAAATGAAATCCATAAAGTATTAGAAGGAATACAATTCCTAACGGAAGCAAAAGCACCATAAAAGAGCAAAAACACTCCACAAATAGAGGGGGGAAACAAAAACAATAGAGGAAGCTGGGGAAGATGAAAACATGCAAAATTACCTTTATTGAGAAAAATGGATAGGTTTTCCAAATAAAATGGAATTTTTTTTTTTTTTAAAAGTACCCCTCGACTAGTCTGCCATGGCTCAAGGTCATGAGGTTAGGGTTTAGGGCCTAGCAATGCTCAAACCCGTCCTTACAAGCGCCTACGTATTCCTTGTATGCGATCTTCCCGCTCTGCCCAAGCCATAAGTCTTGTTCGACCTCTTAGCATGTGTGTGTTCCTTTGGTCACGCCCCGAGTGTTGTCACACTATGGTCGTCTCCTAAATTTTTGTGCTGAGCAAAAAAAAGGTCCAAAAAACACAAAAACACAAGCATGCATGTACACAACCAACAAATATAACTCCATCCTTGAAAAGTAAATCAATCCTTGCCTCGTGACATCTAATTGAAAGTGTGCAAGGGTACAAGTGAGCTAATGCAGTTGGTACCTCATATCAAAGCATAGTAACCTTAAATTTAAGGGAGCCGATAATGCCACGAAGCATTTTTTTACTGTCACGATCATTAAATGCTCTCTTTGACAAATGGACTACCTTGTCCTTTGCTCTCAAAAGTAATCAGAGCCTTACTTTAACGTTCCCAAATTGCCATTTCCTAATTCTAAAAATGCCTGTCATTCTTCTAGCTGTACAAAATGTCAAAAGTGAAGACCCACTTCTCTTGACAGCTAAGCAAATCCAAACCTACATGAAAATTCGGCCTTTTCCTTGTTTCAATTTTTTTCTTTTATATTGTTCCCCACTTTTTCTTTTCTTTGATTGGTATTAGGGAAATAATATTGCTCCCACCCTGAATAAACAAACACAAGATCAAAGGAGTCTCAATTTTAACTTTTCTACTCAATTAAAAGAGAACAAACATATCACAATAGGAAAATTTTCATGATAAACATCTCACAATAGGAAGGTCATTTTTTTCACCTAAAATAACTGGTGTAATCATTCATCCCAAATCCAGACTAAAATTCAGAAATCAAGCCTCAAAAAACATTCCCCAATAAAGTAGTATCAATTGCTAGTACTTTTAAGCTCAACAAAAACAGAAAATATCATCTCTCATGGAAATATAATCCCAAGCACAATCCTCAAAAAAGAAAAAAAAATTTATATATATATATATATATATATATATATATTGCCCAATTGGAATACCAAGTGCACCCATCTATCCGGCTTAAGCTCAACAAAACAAAAATATCTCTCTCCTAGAAATAATGGAAGCCCGTGTCTTTAGAGACACATTCTTCAATTGAGCACTACGTTTGTCTTCAAACCACAAAATTCATTACCTGCAATAATAAAATTTAATTTAGTTGACTGATTTTAAAGAAATACTACAACAAAAAAAGTGTACCAAAACCTCAAGTCATCAATCAAACAAAAAGTAGTCAAGTGAAGTAGGAACTAAATTTCTGCCGAGCACATCCAGATTACTCCCGATGTCTTCAAGAGTAACTATATGATCAGAATTCATGATATTTGCCTCGCTTTTTTTCCTTACATGTTCGACTATTATGACCAATACATTTATAGATGCTACACTTTCTTGTTGCCTCCACAATCTCAAATTGTGAAGCGTTCCGCCTTGTAGAGGTAGTACCTTTCTTTGACCCCAATGGACGCCCTTTATGAGGTAGAATATTTGGCTCAAGAAAGAAGGGAACAGATGGATTTATAAGTTGAGAAATTTTTTCCTAATGCATTCCTGTTGACTTAGAGGCCACTCTTGATATTTATCTTCTAAAACATGAACCAGTCTCTTGAATTCCCCCGCAGTAGTTTCTCTAACATCAGGAACAACCAAATATCTTCTATCAATCTTCCACTGTGTGTGTATTTCATCAAGGGGCCTTACCTTACCTTTCCAACCAATCATCTTATGCGTAGAAGGAAGACCCATACTTGCCATGAAGTGTCTTGTACATGTTGAACGCATTGTCCCATGCTTGATCATTTCATATTGTTTGAGTGGTTCCCCCATAGCAAATGATGACACATTAGTGATAAGTTCCTTAAAAAAATAAATATCGCATTTGTGGGGTATTCGAAACCTTTCACTTGACAGCTGCGCCTATATCTCATTAAATTCATTGTCAATTGCAAGGCATATCTTGTTCTTCACTTGATGGAGATCACCGGTTGAAACTTGCAAATATTGTTTCAATTTTGCATGTGCACCTGCTGCTCTTGAAGAAACACGATTTCCAAAATGAGAATAATTTTCAGTCCATGCATGCACAAACCGCTCCTTAAATGGACGCCATGTCTTTCTAATGTAACACAACATTTTTTCCTTCTCCTTGTACGATAGCTCAAATAAATTCCAAGCTTCGTTGAATGCTGGTTCATCTTGAGAGCTTGTCACTTGGTTCCAAACAGTCAAAAATGTGGTCCAGTTGTCTTGAGTTTCAAAGTAAGACTTGCAATTTGCCAAAATATTTTTCTCAATGTGCCACACACACAAGAGATTTACAGTTGATGGAAAAACCACCAATATTCATCAAGGCTAATTCCCTAACCGACACAATCACAATCACAGAAGGATGACATGTAGGACCCAATATCTTGCTGAAATTTTGCAAAGCCCAAATATAGTCTCCTTCTCCCTCCTTTGCCAAAAAGGCAAAACAAGAATAGAATGAACTAGTAAAACTTGAAACTCCAATTATGTCAAGTAGTGGCATCTTGTACTTATTTGTCTTATAAGTGCAATCCATCACAAAAACATATGAATAGCTTTTGGTCATTGTGATAAGGGTGTGCAAAAAAAAGATGTGTCAAATGCCCATCTTGGTCATATGCAACATCAAAAATAAAATCACCTTGACAAAGCTCTTCAAACAATGCCTGGATCACACTTCGCCCAGCTAAGTGTTCCTTTTGAAGTTTCACCTTTGTGTTGTAGATTGTTCTTTATATTGCTTGAAGCTTTGAATTCCATTATAATTTGGCGTGGTGGCACTCCCGATTTAGTGAGTTCTTCAATGGTTGTAATCTCTTCTTGTAAGAAACGACAGCAAGAGGGATGTATAGACATGTCACTTGAGGGTTCATGATTGTGTGAGCTATTTTTTTCAACCTCTCGTCTCTTACAACAAATTTCAAAAGGACAATTTATGAGACGAGTTGCCATTTTTCTTTGTCGATGCTCTATGGAAACCTTCCATTTATTTCGATAACAACCACCCCTATCACACCCAATGGTCAAATATTTATCCATTTTAGATTTTTTGATAGATATTGCATATCCTTACATTGAAAAATACTCTCGAAGAGTATCAAGAAGTTCATCACAAGACTGAAATTTCCAACCAAATTGACTCCTTGTTGATCAATTTGATCACAGGAACTTCCACCAAGACTTTCAATTGATTGGTAAATATCCATGATTATTTCTCACAAAAACGACCTTCATCAGAAAAATGTTTTAACAAAAGATTATGGTATCTTATGATGACAAAGAAAATTGAAGTATATGTATGCATAAAGACGCACAAAAATAAGTTTACTTAAACATTTTTTTTACAACAATAAAGCCATAAATATGCATAAGAAAGGGAAAAAGTCTCATAATAGACAAGTACAGACCCAAAAACATTGGTACCTATTCCACTCGTATTCTGCCGCCCCTGGGGCAAGCTACCAGAGAATGTACCATGTCATTCGAAGTTTAGTACAGAATATGAATAGATCACTGATATAAGAAAGAAATAGGTCACTACAAAAACAAAAAAAAAAGTGTACTCTAATGTTAAGTATGAATAGCATACCTTAATATGATAACCTGGCTCCTGTCAACTTTGTACTCCGAAAACCCTAGTCATGGAGATGTCAAATCAATAAAAGAACAATTTGAGAATGTTAAATTAAGGCTCTGATTACTTTTGAGAGCAAAGGACAAGGAAGTCCATTTGTCAAGGAGAGCGTTTAATGGTCATGGCAGTAAAACAATGCTTCGTGGCATTATTGGCTCCTTAAATTTAAATACTGGGCTGATTTATAAGAAGAAAGCCTATATAGAAAATAACACTTCATCTGTACAATGTTTAAAGTCCAGACACAACTACGCTCTATTGCTCAGTATTCTTAAACTTGTACATTAAATACCAAATTTACATCTCCCTACCACACAATTTTCCCACCAAGAAGAAAAAAAAGAAAAAGAAAATATCATTGAAAATCCGCTCAAAGATTCACATCTCTTGACAAAACATACAACATTCCTATACCTCCCAATCATATACACCCATAAAAATTGGCGAAATGATGATCGATACACAAATCAACATAAATAAACGGAAGATCCAAGGCCGCCGAGGCAAAATGGCCCCTTTTTAAATTACTCTCAGACTACTACACCGTTTACCAAATTTAACTCAAGAGGTCTCAAGGCTCCTTGGACGATCTCCTGAACCGTTCGGTTTCGCCGACAAACCTCTGACAGTTCTTCGATAGAAATTGTGACGGCATTAACATCACCCCTAGTTACCACCTCAGACAACGCTCGTAAAAACCTCGACCTCTCCGCCTCTGTCGCTGCTGTTGATGGGATTAGCGAAACGCTATCCTGGGCCCACTCCAAAGCTCTTGACCTATATGCTCGAGTTAATGCTAGTACGGCATAGATTACCTGCATATGAACGTTCATAGAGTTTCAAGCTTAATAACGAATGAATCAAAAATATGAACTTCTGCAACATCCCCTTTCCAAAATACAGGCAAATGTATTTGGAAGTTTTGGAGAAACTTACCGTTTCTAGTCGAGAACTTGGGAGTGCTCCAGTTAAAGAGGCAACCAAAATTCGGGTAATGGTGGGGCCCCGAGGAATTATGACATTATCTCTGATGGATGTATATTTTTCTCCCTGACTAGAGTTTGAAATATCGAATATATCGGATAAGAAAGTCAATATGGAATTGGAGGCCTCTCTGCAAGCAAGAAACAAAGTTGTAGCTACAATTTAGTGCAAAGGATGGCTAGTTATTTTAAGAAACACAAAAAAATCCCTTAGATTTGCTACAAACCCAAAACATAGAAATAGATGAACAAAGAAACAAACTAAAAAGAAGGATGGTCGCTATGCTGGAGTCCAAGTTCATTCTTACTCAAACCACACCCAAATCTGGAGTAAGCGTTCATGCATGATTCAACTAAAAAACGAAAGCACTCAGCACAGCACAAGAGAACTCATTATAATGGTTTGGTGAGATGATTTTCCAAGTTGTTTCAATGAAGTCATACGTGAACAGTTACAAGCTATGTAGCACCAACACGAGAGGTGACACAACCCAACACCCCGCCAGGCAGATTTCAAAAAGTTAAGAGTACGCGGCATTTTAGGACCTGTTTGAGAAACTATTTCGAGGTATTTCATTATGTTCAGAAAAAACAAAGAGCGAAGGCTCTCATAGTTTCACTATAAATTAAATAGCAGAAACTATTTCGATGTATTTCATTATGTTGAGAAAAAACAAAAAATGAAGGCTCTCATAGTTTCATTATAAATTAAATTAGCATGTGTATGTTTATTCACATTTATCATCATTCACGTGCCTTCATTAATCGATCATCATCTATATCAACCAAAAAGAAGACTTTGCTAAGCTTTGACTAGAGCCTACCACTTGGTTTGACACTCCACGTGTCCTGGGAGTATCCACAGACACAGTGCCCCGAGAGTGTGCAGAGCGTGTTCTAGAGTGTCCGCCAACAGAGTGGAGAGTGTACGACACCCATACGTGACCCTGCGAGATGTCCGCACTTTATAGATTTCTAGATTGGCAGTTCACAACACATAATCTCGGTATTATGTCTACTTGTTGCAATTTTCTAACACTTGTGTCAATGAAAAATGCAGTAGTTTTGCAATACAACATTTCTCCAATGCAAAATCTTAGCCATCCGTGCAAGTGAAGATTGTCTGGACATCATTAAGATTCCTTAGGCATGCACCAAAAGGTCAGTGTCCAACAATGGCATGCAATGATAATGGTGCCACAGCCAGCATGTGTATGTTCAAGAAAGGCATGCGCAGCGGTGCTGCTGCCCATATGATTCCTGCAAAGGAATAACTTGACCTCTTTCTGCTGTCAAGTCCAAAAGCAAGAACACCGCACTATTACCTTCATGGTTGATTAAGTCCAAATTCCTAATATACTACAACAGGACAGCAGCCTTATCGTGGTATGAAGTATACTAGTTATGGACATTTGAGAGAAACATCAGTTTGATTCCACTCATCTTTATGTGTTTTTCTTCTTTCTGAGTAGCCAGAATTTTACCATGGAATACTCTCATAACCGTACATAATTTTAGTTCAGCAAGACAAAAGGGGGACTTGAATCCTGACATAACATTGACAAAGCAACAAGATACACTATAAGGTTAAGGGTTATTCCCCCACTATTTTTCTAACCTATTGAGATCTAAAATTTGAATTAAAACTTGCAACACCCTTGTTCATATGAGTGCATGTGTCCGGTTGCACCGGGGGGGGGGGGGGGGGGGGGGGGAGAGAGAGAGAGTTAACCTGTGCTGCACTGTGATGCCAATCATAGCACAATCTACTAGTGGTGGAAATACAGGTGAAGGGAAAAACAAATCAGGACAATAGCGGATGCACCGCGACGCCAACAGAAAACAGTCATCTGCAATGTCTGGTCTGGACGTGAAGTCCTAAAGAGAAGATTCCTCTAATCAAAATCAAGGAAAATGCATTGAAAGATCGGAAAAGGAGGCAACACACTAGCAATTAACAACATACCTGGATTGTTTTAAGCAGACATATGGTGTGGCTGAAGAGCGATTCAATCAAGATTTTTAAGTAGGCTGCGCAAGATGGATCAGACCCAAATATCTGCATCACGAAATCCGACAAAGTCAGGACAAATAGATACAGCTTGAAGCCCATAAAGAAAGGCATATACCTTTATAACTTCACTCGAGAGATAAAGGAAACATGACTGGTGGTGCTGTTTATACAGGGCTTGTATCTCCTCTAGCATTGCTCCAATTGTAAGTCCCATAAACCTTTTAGATGTTCTTACCTAAACATCAATAGTTCAGCTTCATTGGAAAGAAATAAAAACCATAGTGACATACGGAATCATTAGATAACAAACTAGCTCTAGAAACACCGATGGAGATTTCAGATCCTAAATTGGCATTGGATAAACACGAAATTCAACGCCAGGAAGCAACATAAACCTATAATTTCAGTATGCAATAAAGTGGAATTCTCAGGTACCATTGAAGGCAGTTATTGAAACAAGGGAGGTAAAGATTAGGGCTGAGCAGTATTAGTTGGCATGATGGTTACAATGACAGCTGTATCGTGGGAAGGAGAGAGAGAGCGAGAGAGAGAGCGCTTTACAGATGGATTAAAGTTAGTTTGGAGGGAAACTCGATCTTAAGTCCAGGTACAACAGAGCACTTCTGTAGTGGGACCCATCCCAACAAAACCTCAACTTTTTGAGCTAGGTTTACTTTGTAATTGGCCAGTCCGATTCAAAAGATTTAAATGGCCTTGAATACTCAAGCACAATTTACAAGCAATGAAAGTCAAGTCTCTATTAATATATCTCATATTTTTCTTTATTCTCTATCGAAAGGCTTATTTGACAAATTCACCCAGCTTTTAAAACAAAATAATTATCGAGCAAACTCACAGCATTTTTGCAAGCCCGACAAAGAGACTCCATTGTTCGCATATCCCAAGCACGACTGCAATCATTTTGAACCATAGATCAGCCAGAATAGAATATCAAGTACATATGCTTGAGGGAGTTATCAATTATCCTATTGAGCCAGCAGTTTAAGGATTCTTACATGTCAAAGATGGCTTTGAATATTGGCCAAAGACGTTGAACTGCATCTGCTACAGCTTCTGGGTGATTTACATATCTGCAAAATAGTTGAATGAAGCAATTGATATAGCATTGCTCAAAGATTAGGGAAAGAGAGGATACAACAAAGAGAACAACAATACCTAAATATATTTGCAAGTCGATCAATATGAACTGTTAACTCACGAGCTGTTGTTTGACCCAATACCAAAGGACCTTGATTAATAACTTCCTGGTTGTTGAACACAATAAGTGGCAAATAATACTATTGAAGTAGAACTCAGTATTGGCTTCAGAAGTGAAACTGACCTGTAAAGGAGTCACAGCAGGCAAGCATAAAACCTCAAGGGCTTTCTTAGCATGGTCTGAAGGAAGTTCTGTAATAACCACACTGCGAAGCAAGGTGGAATAGAATAAAATGGAGATTTTATGTACTGGGGTAGCCTAAAATGTTTTCAAGCAAACAAAAGTACCTCAAAGCTTCAACCAGATGCAACGAGTCCTCAGCAGAGACCTTAAAGGTACCTTCTCCAATCATAACCCTTTGGTATATATGGAAAAGACCATCTAAGGATCCACAAAGCTTCTTGCCACAGTCTAAATAAATAGGATAATCAGCACTGTGAACAGTAGTAGTAAAGTATCATGCTGTAGCTATATAGCTGTTATGAGATTGCAGGTTGAATGACAACTCTAACTATGATACATGAAGTCGAAAAGCTCAAAGCCAAAACACCACAGAATGAAGATCAAACTCCAAGAAGCGACCCAGAAAACATGTCACCAAAGCTGACATAGTAGACTAGAATGCAACATAGTGTGAAATACACTACAATGGGACCTATCATTCAAGATTCACTTTTTCAGCATTTTAAGACTCAGGAAAGTTGAATGCAAAGATATAATTTTGTTAGTTAGGCACACTTGTAGTTTTCTAACGGCAGCTAAAACCTTCTGATAAAAGCAACAACTAAACGAGATCGCTAATTCTGTAATTATCACTTAGCATCCTTTAAGGAGAAGAGAAAAACCAAGGACCATATAAAACTTGAAACTCAGATCCGACCGGCCAATGGTAAATACATCAAAGCAAGTTGCATAGAAACCAACAACTGAAGCATGCATGACCAGTCCAAACGGTGGAGGCAATATTGGAGTGAAAAAATCGCGGTTCAAAAAAAGTATTGGAGTGAAAAATAATGGCAAAAAATACTTGACAGTGGAGAGTCTATACCATTGCAGATGTGTCTAAAAGCCAAAGCAGCAGCTGCTGCAGTATCTTCAGAGACATTCATGCCACTCACAAGAATATCTATGAGTGAAGGCAAGAATGAGAGTCCAGTAGGCGCAGCATCAAGCCATTTTGAATAAGCTCCAATCGTTAAGCACACTAGAAGAGGAAAAGAAAGAAAAGAAAAACCGGACATGTATTAGCTTATCTATGATTATAAATAGATAATGCTATTAAGGGCCATGGTTAGTGCCTTGGTGGAGCATTTGGGGTTTAAACCAAATTTATGGGTCCCTTGGGAGTTGGGAGGGATAACAAGCCATTTCCACGGTAGCACCATAGACCTCTTTTCCGCAAACAGAAAATACTGTTGATTACTAAATAAAGAAGGATATACTACCAGTTGTTACAAGTTGGGGTTGATGAGGAAGTTTGGGAAGCAAATACATAACCTGTGTGTAGCAAACAAACCTTGAATAGCAGGGAGAGAGATGGTCTAACAAAAGTAACCAAAAGGAAATCACTCAACAGGAAAATGCATAAATTATTCACCTTCAGAGAAAAGGTAACATGAAAAAAAATCCCAAAAGAAAGTTAAAACAACAGACCACAGCAAAGAGGGGGAAAGGGGGAAGTCATGTTGCAGCCTTCACATCTAGCAAGAGTAACCTGAACTACATTCGTACCTGGGGCATTACTTCGGCTTCCGTGACAGAAACATAATCTGATATAGCTCGGATACAATACAAAGCGGCCTCCGCTGAACGCCAATTGCTATGTTCACCATTTCCGGAGTTCCCTCCAGGCTAAGAAAAAAATCGTAGCAGAAAATTGTGAGACCCTGGCTCAGAAAAAATCACATGGAAATAAGGGAACCACTTACAGATTACTACAACAATCCACTTCACAGCCTCAATAAACAGATAAATGAGAAATGAAAAGGAAAAGGAAAAGAAGAGGGTGTCGTGGTAAGAAATACGAATTACATAAACATATATTATAAAAGTTATCTGAATTGGTAAACTTCAGGAGCTTACAATCACAATCTGAGTTCAATCAACAGTACAAGTTCCATTAGATAATAGCCAATCAAAAAAAAAAAGTTCCATTAGACAAGATAATTACCCAAATATTCTCAGAAATCCGATTTTGCAACCAATGATGTGCACAAAAATTCTTTGCAAACATCAAGTGGCGACAAACATCATACAAACATCAACTAAGTACCCAAAAAAAAGAGACAAACATCATACCATGCACTCTAATAACTTCAATCTCGATTTCTCACAAATAGATACCTAAAGTTCAACTCCTCTTTGGTTGCTTTGATATCAGTACCAAGTTGAACGAGGCCAAGAATGTTGCTCAAAAACATCGGCATAACTAACCAAATACAACACGTAATACTCCCGATTCTTTTTTTTTCTTTCAAGCCGCTTAAATTCTTAAACCCTGCAAAGCAATCAAAGTATGCCCGTCTTTCATTTGACTTTGTAAGATTCTACAAAAAAATGGTTCACCTTATTAAACCATGTAAACTTCAGAGAGGCGGTTCCCTGAAGACTAGGCTCTTAAAAAAACAATGTCCCTCCAGCAATGACAAAACTCTACCTTGCTTGGCGTTAGCTAGAGGATTCTATCACCGAACCACCTACCCTAACCACCTAGACTAGCGATGTAGCCTCTTTCGACTACACTGATATAGATGACAAAGCTACAGAATTTGCTTAACAACTGTATCGCTGTCTAATAGATCAACCTATGACATGCTTATCAAAAAACATGACTAAATCCTATATCATATAATTTAATTAGAGCTAGACTGGCACAAGCTCCTACCGGTTTTCAGCTGTATCCTGTTCTGAAATGTGCTGTCGGAAGATAGCAAGATACCCTTTCCTGGACCTTTTTTTTAATACCTAAGAAGCTGCGGCATCGGACGAATGTCCGATTCATATTTTGAACCATCTCTGTTGAGGAAATAATCTTGGACACGAAATAAGAACTATTTAAATCAGAACCAGCCTGAATAAAAGGTTCCAAAACTTTAAAAAACTTTAGGGAACTGCTCAAAATTTCTTACAATTGGCCACACCAAGGTGAAAGGATTTGAACCTAAACAGATGCTCTGACCAGACTGCACCACACCTTCTCTTAACCACTCACTAGATCTTAGACATTCGCCTCACTACCAATTGCCCTGCTCCTTATCTACGCTTAATGTCCTACCGTACATTCTTTTTCGCAAAGAGCAACCTCGACCAGCAGAACCAACGCCTTATCAAACATACTTTGATTTTGTCAAGGTTCTCGCAGGCATCTTGAAAGGCCGTCCTCATCCTCACTTCGGATTGCAGGCTGCACCAGCTCAAAAAGGATTTAAGAAACCTCGCGTGAACCCTCAGCAATATACAAGCCCATGGGTATTCTTAAAACAAGAAGGGCTTTAACATAGAGGATTGGGAAAGCAAGCGCTTAAGATAGAAAAGGTCACCAAGCTTTTTCTTACAGAAGGAGCAAAGCCAGTCACAGGTAGAAAGTTGAGTCAAGGGATTAGATGATTGGAAGCCGAACCGGGAAAGGAAGGAAAGGGATGTGTTGGAGCAAGCAGCTTCATTAAATTGATGGGTATGTGTAGAATACACTTTCTTTTTGTTATTAAACTTAAAGAAAATGGAAGTGGAAGATAACTCGAGTTTTGAAGAGAGGATGCGACAAAGTGAATGTAAGGACAGCGATGCAAGCCCTGGTAGTTTCTTCCCTTCATCTACTTTCTCTTCTTTTGATGTCTCCCTCTCCTCCCCTTCTCAATTAAACCACTTGCTTAGCTCATTCTTCAGCTGGTACATAAACCATGGAGCTGCCTTTATTAAATATATGAATGCAACCTAATAGCCTTCAGCGGACTTCAAGGCAAGCATTTTGCAACATTCCATCAAAAAATGTACGGAGTTTCAGGAAACTATCGATTCAAAAGTTTGTTTGCAAAACGAAATGCCCAAAGCCCAAATTGAATTATCTCAAATCTGCACATAATCATCTAAAAAATAAGCTATAAATACAATTAGCAATTTTTAACACCACAAGAAATTCCAACTACAAAATTTGCTCTTTAACCAATACCAACATTTTTTACAGTAAATATATAGAATAGACCAATTAGCATTATGAAAAACACTTTACGGCATCAAAGAGAATGACTACACACCTCAACAAGCTTCATGTAAAGAATCTTCAATGTTGCTTCACCTCCTAAGACCAATGCTGCATCAATTAAGACATCCGCTACATCTAGCAACATCACAAACTTAAATTAGTCTTCTGAAATATCGAATGGTAGACCTCCCAAGATAAAGATCATAAATGAACTATCAAAAGACTCAAAAATTGACTGCATTGTACAACATACATGTATTACACAAAAACAAAAACAAAAAAAAATCTCTGATATATCTGGATACAAGCCCATGACAAAGAGCTACTTGATTAATCACTCAGTTAAGAGGAAAAACAAACTAAAATATCGATTGAAGCATAAAGGAGAAAAACCGTTGAGGAGAAAATAACATAACATCATAGAGTTTTCTGATATGTTACTAGATTAAAAAAATATTCACATCCTTGCATGGCTCTGTATGGAATCTAAAATAACAGAATAAAATATCTGGAAACACCATCCAACTGCACAATAATCATCTGCAACTGGAAGGGACGGCCAGTCAGCTAATTTACTGCTTATACAACACTCAATTTCATACCATATCTAGTTTTCTTGAAATCCTTAAGGTCCTCCCTTGAAAGGTCTGCATAGTCCTGGGGATACTGAACTCTGAAGCTAACCTGCAAGAGGGAAAAATAGGTACATTGGTCAGCCACTATTCTGTGGAAGGCATTAACAATATCATAACACCGCACAGCTGAGTTACCTCCAGTTAAGAAGGTACCTGTTAACAATTTACTTTTTCCATGAACAACATATCCCACAAAACTGCAGCTAAGAAAGTTAATTATGTTCCGCTTGTTTATAAGAAAACCTGACCGTACTTGGAGACTGAAAAAACTAACAAAAAAGGAAATCCAGTTTACTATACCCTTCCAGATACCTGCATATCCTCACAACAAACGAGAAAGACGGATAAAGTTTGTTCCATGTTAACTTGACATTGCCCATAAAACTAAATGTTTCCTCACATCTGGACAGTTTGGAATTGGTTTCACATCACATCTGGACGGATAAACTTTACAGTGTTCAATGCTGATGCTAACAACACAATGAGCAAACTTTACAGTGTTCAGTGTTCAATGGGGTATGCCCCTTTGAGGATGTATGTGTTTTGAGCTTCTTAAATGGATAATTACTTATTAAAAAAGAAAACACAATGAGCAAATTTTAAGTAGACTCACCAAGGAAACAAGTGATTCATATGATGAACGAAAAACCAGCAGCCTCCTATTTCTTTCTGCTTCTATGGATGCTTCATTTCCAAATGATACATAGGAATCTCTGCGAGATTACAATTGTCAAAACCAGAATTTGTTATTAAGACCTACTGAATTGACAATTCCAGAAATATTTACCTCTCAATCAAGTATATCTGAAGATTGTGCCAGAAGTTGAATGTCATAGAAGCAATATCATATTCAGGGTGTGAAGCAACTTCCAACAACGCATGCACGATCACCATCGACTCATCAGAACCTGCAACAAATATGTTTTCAGCAAAGAGAGTAAACTAATGATAAAGATTCAGAGCTACAGGAAAAGCCATACTGAAGAGAAAATCGCCATTAAAAATACCTCCTAGTAATCTGGAATACAAAGACTAGCGACAAATGATGGAAAGAACCAAAATAAAAGGAGACGATACCATTTGCAATTAATTCAAGATATGAATCACCCATGTCAGCAAACAAACGAGCAATGGCCTTAACATCCTCCTCATCCTGAAAATAACGTGAAGAGGAAACATTTCGATTTCCGTCATTATGTTTCGAGTCAAAAACCAGCTTCAAGAATAAGACAAAAGTAAATCAAACAGGAAAAGTCACAACCTCACAGGTAAAGCAGTATAGACGACTATAAATTGCCGTGCAGTAACCTTAATGTTTCATTTCTACCTCAAACAATTAAATGGAATTAAGTCTAACAAAAGCCAACAAAAAGTAATATAATGTCAGCAAACATAGCAGAACGAGATTTTCTTCCAACACAAGAACCTTGTCTTCCAATACTTAATTTGACAAGCTTTTAAACCCGAATAAAAATCACATCAGAAACAGTGGTGCCCTTGGCTAACACTAAAGAGTGGACATCTTTACATATTTGAAAGTCAAAAACAGCAGACACTGAAACAGCGGCGTACTTTCTATCATAGGTAATTTATATGTTGAATGAGGTTCACCATGTTCCAACTAAACAGCTCTTGCAACAAAGAATTCTTCAAAAAGGTAACAGAAAATTTCACTATTTTAGGAAGAGCAAGCAAGGCCCAAGAAACAAAAGAATATATCTTAATTATGGACCAACCCCATTAAAAATCCTAGACTCCTTCAGAAAAGAGCAACCATAAAACACTTCCACAATCTGTTCCTCTCCTGGAATTAGATTATGAAAGGATAGATTTATGCTCTTTGTACTCTCATACACAAATCATAACCTTGGAATTCATGCAAAGCCAAATAACTCAGAAGTATAACTCAACAATACTGGGTATTTCAAAGGTAATTTATGATCAAAAGTCGAACACAAGAAAGTTATAGTTACAATGAAAAAAAACCTAAGAAATCTGGAACAAATAGGAAAACTTATGATCCGGTAGTTACCAACTTACCGTACATATCAATATCAATGAATAACTTAGAATCATGAAGACATTAGTAGAAACAAATCACAAAACTAGAACAAGACACAAACCCAATGTTATGGAAATCCATTGACGAGTTTTTACATTGGATCCCAGAATCTCAAAAGGCACATCATCTATATAGATAGATGCCTATATTCACATGGGGTTTTTTAAATGCAGAAAAGTAAAAAATGTAGTGTTACATGAACCAATCAGGCAATTGTGAAACAAGACAAACAAGATTTTTCTGGAGCGCAAAAAGGTCGCAACACATCAGTGTTGAACATACAGGTAGATTATTGTCGTCATGACCTTCTAATGCTTTTGAGCTGTACTTCTAACGAACAGTATTTAAATATTCAAGCAGAGGTCAACCAACCATCATAACCTACCGTCATGGAGAAGACATTAGGACAGGCAAAAAAACAAAGAAAAAGACAGACAGAAACGCCAATATACAACAAAGAAAAAGACAGAAACGCCAATATACGACATTGTTTTTCTGAAGCCAAAAAATAAGATTCAACTCGAAATAACAAGGTTACTTATAAGCCAACCATAATTTGGTTGAAACCATCAGCAACATGTGGAGTTAAAAAAGAACAGCTGAAAAAAGGTTTGAGAAGGTTTTATATATGGGAGTCAGTGAAGGGAAGTCCACTCAATGGCGACCCCACAGTGGTAGCAGTGGGGTCGGGCGACCCCACGGAAGAAAAAAAAGCTACGCTTAATATACTGAATTTTCTTTTCCAAATTAGTAGATGACACCATTATAATTTGATGATGACACGACACTAGATTATTTCTCCACTTGAAATTCACCTTCTCCCCCGTAGAAATTAAAACTTAAAACATCACCCCATTACATTATTTCCCCACTTGAAACCACCTCACTCTTTGCAGAAAACTTGTTTGGTGGTCTTGGTCCACACCTCTAAGTGTATGGACCCACAAAAGTGTGCGACGTTGAGAGGTGTTGGGCACTACTAGGCGAAACCCCAACCAAATGCAATTGTAGAAGTTCTTAAGAGTTTTTTTTTGTGTGGTGAAACTGAAAAGAAGATTATTAGTGCATACCTTTTGATATCTTTTATTTCTAAGTTGAAATGCTTGTTGAGCTTTTGATATGTTTTTTGTCGAACTACATTATTAGTTGTCATTACAATTGATTTTTATTTAAATAATTGGTAAGAGTATATGCTTATGAATGACCCAAGTTTCCAAAATCGTGGAGTCGCCACTGAGTCCACTCATAACAAAAGTGCCCTCTAGCCACTTTAACCAAAAACAAAACAAAAAAATGAAACAAAAACAAGAGAATTAAAATGCCAAAGGTATTCAGATAGGGAGGATCAGTTCTAGCAGTACAGAATCAATATCCGAAAGCCATGTTTATTCCTCTCCAGCTATCAAATACCATAATACAAGATGGTAGGCCGTGGAAAAATAGTTCACCAATAGAAGTCAATCATGTGATGACTAGCTTCAGCTTACCATGACAATTCCAGTTCTAGCTATATCGCCCTTTTCACAGAATCAATACCAAAAAACTATGCTTATTTCCTCTACAAACATCAAATAGAAAAGAACCAGAGAAGAAGATGATAGGCTGTAGAAAATCTTCAAATTCGCCAATAGAATGTGATGACTAGCTTCAGGTTACTTGAAATGGTACCATGTTTCACCATTTGCAGTCTAACACACCATCCAAGAACAACAAAGTGAGTAAATTTAGCCTGTACCACCCCATATAGTTTGGGGCAGCATGGGAGGGGGATGTCTTCACCATTATAAGCAGAAAGTCTACTTATTGTATTTGTTGCCCATCAGAAGACCAGAGAAAGCAAAATTTGACGACGCAATACCTTTGAAGAATCTCTAAGCTGTGACTTAAGGCTCATAACTTGAGGCACAATCACTTGAATTAAGGGCATATGTGCCACAACTCCACCAGAGTTTCTTGCTGCTGTGTAATGTATTAATTCAGAAATTACTGCAAAACCAACAAAAGGATAAAATATGAATCAGAAAGAAAAAAAGTTTGTTAAGTAGAAACAGAATAATTGGTACACAAAAATCTTGGCATGTAGAAAAAAAACCAGTGTAAGTTTAAGTGTGTGTCATGGGACAAACTCCATAACAAACTGCACCATCATAACATGTAAAAACTCACTCTCCATCTATCTATTCTATTCTATAAAGGGGGAGCACAACTTGGGCTCACCCCAAAGCTGAAGCTGTATGGACTTTTCTTTAACCCAATATTGCCCTCAACCAATTCACTAATGTCCATTATAATTTATCTTTCATTGGCACATAATCATTTGGGCAATACAGTAAATTGCCCACACATAACTGCCCACGATCTTACTGCAGCAGTAAATTAACATCCTCTCTCTGAAGCAGTTAGCCCACTGGGTATTCAACGCAGTGTCAATTGCTCTGGGCTCTCTCTAGCCAGTGCCGACTTTGAATTCCTTGTAAGCTCCAACAGGGAGTAAAATCATGGTTGCCAGCAGTATTGAAAAAGATATGGAGCGGAATAGAGACCCATGTTTGTGTTCTCCATTTTCCCCTCTTCCATTACGCACAACGTGATTTTCTTTTTGGTGTATGTAATGGGGTTATAATTTTATATTTACCAGTAATGTTACTTAGAAATTGTTTTCGAATAAGCTACAAATATCTACCCACATATAATTTGAAAACTCCCCAAATGCTTTTTGTTTTATTGGTGATCATAATCTGAGTTGCACACACATCGCGCGTGGCCCAACTTCTAGTAACAATAACTAAGAAAATAAATGAAAGAAAAAGAAAAACCCACAGATTTCCTACACTAGTTAAGAGCTTAAGGTGTTAAAGAGAAGAATAAGATTTCATGACCACACATCTCACATGCCCTTTACATGGCACAGTATTTGTCAATAAGCACGCTAAATACTCTCATCTAGCTTCTGAATTACTCTCATCTTCATCACGTTCTGAAGAACAGTTTATTCTTTCAACCACTAGCAAGATATTTTTTTCTTCTCCTTTTAGATATTGGCATGCAAGATTTTATGACCACAATCTAACGTTTCTCTTTCCTTTTTCCTTCGTATAATCTCCAAAACTCAACACTCAAACAGGGCTTGGATCATGTCTGATATGTTTAGTAGGTCATTCACCTTGAAATCATATTTTGTAATTCAAATGGCAAGAACTATGCATAGAACTCAATATCATGCATGAAATGTCCCAAGGCACCTTGTAAATACCTTTTAGAAAATAAAAGAAATATCCGCACTAAGGAGTATAAATATTATGGTGTGGCCCCATGTCCTTGAAATAGAAGTTAGATGAATCCAACACTTGACACAGACCCGCACCTGACACATGTACCCAAGCCAACGTAAAATAGCTTTTCTTCCTTTTCAGCGGGTCACCAATACATACCAACATAGTTATTTGTTAGTCATCAAAATATAAAGGTTGTTTGTTGACTAATATCCAGTTGCAGCACCTAATCTCCGCCAAATATATGATGCATTTTGATAACAATCCTTCTAGATATCACAACTGTCACAGGGTCATCTGTCCATGTTTTGCTACTACTTTTGTTTATCTTTACCAAGAGCACAAAAAATTATACTAATGCAATCGAAATCCTTCCTACAGTTGCTTTCGGTCAATGGACATCACCAATAGAATCCTAATATCTTCCAGGCCTTGGGACCACATTTTCTAATTCCCTTTTATGCTAATAACCTTCCGAATTTGAGTCACGAAGCTGACTGACGCGATATGTGGATCCCTCACATCAACTGCATGAGTTTCATATATCAAGCACATACTCAAGTATGTGGCACAAAGTAGTGTAACTTCAAATGGAAGGAAACTCAAACCCAGTAACTTGTATTAAGTTTCATATCACAATACTATGTTACAATTAGTAGCATAGTAACATTAAAATTTTGATCTAATGCATGTTCTCGATAGAAAGCAACAACCTAACCTATCACACGAGTAACCTAAAAGCAATTAGTAGCATAGTAACATTAAAATTTTGATCTAATGCATGTTCTCGATAGAAAGCAACAACCTAACCTATCACACGAGTAACCTAAAAGCTCGAGCAACAATAGATATAAACTATCCACGAATAACGTGCACAGAAAGAATCTTCGAGGACAAAGGAACTGATTACGCATCAAGGTCAGAAGGGCTGATATGGAAGGGAAGATTCCGTCTATGATGAACCTGCATCAGGATCAATCCTCTTGGCAGGAATTCTTTTACAATTGGGAAACTATAGGTTTTTAGATTATCAATACAGAATGTTTGCACCAAAATTTCTCTCAATTGCTCACTCTCTCAAGTTCTCAACCATAATGTATATAGCTTTTATTCTTCTCACGTGTCTCTTACCATAATGACAAAGTAATTCTCATTTATCCTTGAGGTAATAAATCGACTTTACTCATAACACCCATTTCCCATGACACAGATATATGTTAGCCCAAGGAAGGCCATTAACACCATCTCTAAACTAAAGGTGATAGCAGTAGTTGTCAGAAAAGTACCGCATTCCAGATGCTAACTAATTGCATTCAAAACATTGAGATACAGTTTATGCCTTAGAAGCAATTAGTAATTACCAAACAAATCACAAAAGTGAGGCTCTCAGACCTGATAAAGACTATGTATCATTTTAAATGCAAAGACAGGTCTAAATCATAGTGGAAGGGTAACCAAATAAAAAGGTTTAATTATGCAAACTATAATACCATTGACAGATGCCTCGAGTAGGATATCAGAACTCAAGCTAGAAAGAGCTGTCAGCACCAATGGATGAGAAGCAAGTGTAGAAGAAGGAATCCTGAAACGAAGAGATATTCATGAGTTCTATCTTGAAGAATAGGATGGGAAGTTATTCAAGAGAATACCATTATTAGAGAATCCTTGGAACATCCACATGCCAAAATTATCAAAAGCAGGAAGCTATCAGTTTCCATGAAAGCCACATGAGTGTACATGGAGAGAGAAAAAGAACTATGTTCACTATATGCTAACTTGCGTAGAACAAACCTATTGATACTATCAGATTTAGAGTTTTGTAAAGTTCTAGTTCATTAAGGAAATGGGAAACCTTATACACATATTTAGCAAAATTCACAACCTTGGAAGAAAAGTCCCTTGTGCCTCAAAAGCACTGCTATGAATTTTCGTAACATGTAATTATTCACATTGAAAATGACATAAATTAAATATAATAGATACTATCCAAATAAATGCACCCATAAATCTATATCCGTCCATATAGTATACAATCTATTCACTTTGTTGCATGGTTCCAAAATTCAGGAAATCCAGTACTGCTTTTACTTTAAGTGTACATGCTTTTTTGTTGACAAGAGTCCAGTATCCGTGTACATACATGTTTCCTTTTTTCTAAATTATCTCTCCCTCCTATACTTTTCTGTTTTGTTTTACTGGCTCAAAGAATAAGGAACAGATGCTAAATTGAGAAACCAACTTCTCTTATTGCATATGAAGATAATAATAATAAGAAGAAGAAGAAGAAGAAGAAGAAGCAAACTCTTCTGGCTAGATCTTGGGTTCAATTCACCTAAAAAATGACAATTACCAAAAATTGCTCTCTTTGGGATTGCAATGAAGCAAGTCTGCAACTGTTGGAAATGTGATCCAATATTTTCCTACAAATCTGACATTAAAAACCACAATGTGCTTGATACTGCAAACAAGTAGCCGTGCAACGAAGGAAGGCCACCAATACAGGTCTATGAACAAGGTAGAAGGTTGGGAAGAGTGGTAAGAACCAACATTGGCAATATCACCTCTTACTCATCCAATAGAAGAAAGAGTGGAGAAAAGGACAGAAAGCATTGACTGGGACCAACTTGCAACCATCTCATGCCAGCATCATCAACTTCTTCAACTAGTTTTGTACATTGCGACTACCTTGTGCCAGATTGTCCCAGAGTAGAATCAAGTACGTATAACCGTACCAGCCTACCAGGTGTCAAAAGGGGGTTGTTCTAGTATGGTCCTAGTTTGGCAAATTCTGTAAGCTAGTTTCTTCTTCATTTTGTCATCTTGATGCTTGTCCTGGTTCTGTTCAAAACCGGATTGATGTGATTTTCAAATGTTTGAAAGAAGATTGATATGGTTTTGTTGAAAGGCTATTGATCAATGTTGGTTGTGAAAGGATGTTAGTAGGTTGGTGGTGGGGTATCGTGATTGTTCTAACAGGTGAGGCTCACAAATCACAAATACTCTTATGGATCACAGAAGACCAATTGTGCAAATGCTTTGAGGCTGCTTCTAAAACATCTCATTTAGAAGACTGATAAGAACTGATCAAGGGAAGGAGAGATCTTTAATGTACAGTCCATTTAGGCTTATCAATTCCATGAGTTTTGCATCCCGAATAGCTGGATCCAGATAAACAAATAAATATAACCAAAATTCTCCACTAGAATACTTATTCAAACAAGAGATGCCCACTCTAGCAGATCCCTATCGTAGCAAAAAAGTTGATACTATGGTAAGAGATCACAAACTTATGTTCAAGCATCACCAAATACCGACTGCTGGACTCTTTGGAAGAGCTTGTGACATTCACGTCTCACCCATACAGCACCTTAGATAAATTATGCTGTAAATAGCAAATGATTTTTGCCATGAGGCATCCTTCATTGTATGAGCAACAGGAAAAGCCAACCAAAAATAGAATCAAATGAGATAACATGTGTGATAAGGTTACTATTATTCAGGAATTCCTTGACAACCAAAGCAAAGTCATGGAGCAAAAACTGAAATGCATACACAACCGTTACCAAATGCTTTCTTTTCTAAGAGAAACGAATATGGAATAAAAAAGAACAGACATACACACCTATGCCTTAGACGAAGCCAGGAAGCAAATGCCTCGAGAACCTGCCAGAAATAAATGATGAGACATTCACAAAATTGTTACGCAAAACCCAGGAGTAGTACTCCAGAGGCAAATCATAATCTGATTACACAAGTTCCTTAAAATACATTCTTTTGGTGAAAGGACCACAAGAAACTCTAGTAAATAAACAAAGACATGTAGACTGTATACAAGCATTGAAAACTAGTGCAACTAATAGGAGGAGAAGTGATGCAGCTAGACAAAGATTAAATTCTACTGGACAATTCCTTCAGCCAAACACTTTAGAGCCTAGTCAAGTCACCAGACTCCAAGCTCTACTTTCTCCGGCCTCCACTTTACATCATTAGTTTCAAATTGATCAGTCATCAACAAGTGCAAGAAGTCAAAGAAATGGAAGGGTCACGAAAACTAACCACAATCCAAAGAAATTTTTAAAGTAACTATTTTTCAATGAAACCAAAAGTCGGAGACAGCTACTCACTGTCAGTTCTGGAACCAATACGCATCTCACCAAAACTTAAAAGATGGAACTAGATCTTATCCGCAAGTGTATACTCTAATATTAAACAGAAGAATCTCTTAAGCAAGCAACAAAGAAGAGCTCCCACCTGCTCCATAAGTTCACTAATATTCAAACATGCTCTCAAGATATCAAGAGCAACCTCCATAAGAGAGGCAAGCTCTTTCTCAAATTGGCGGCGTCTATCGGGACGAGCTGCTATCTTGTAGTTAAAAGCTTCCTGGCAGCGAAACAAAATAGTTGTGAGACACTTCCCATGAGGTAAGTATACAGACAATGTTAAGCAAGGTACATGGCCAACCATTCCCTCCTCCCACACCCCATTTTATCCACTACAATAGAACATAAACTTGAACACACCTTGGATGATGAAAAAAAATTTCTACACACCACACCTTTTTCCAAAATTTCATGAAATAGTCATGCGAAACTTGCCATGACGTATAGTAGGCACATATTTATAATCAAGTTACATGGCTAACTATTCCCTCCCACCACATCCATTTTATCCACTGCAATAGAACACATGTATTTAAACACATGTATCACGTATCTACACGCCACGCGTCATCCACGATTTAACTGGCAGCCATTCCCCATCACTTTCCCCACATGCTTAAATAATCTTTGTGCTGAATTCATAAACCACTGTCATCTTACCTCACTATGTTTCCATCAAAAGAATTAAACTCAACGTGGCAATCAATACACAGAAATTCATGAATTTTGAGTCAACACATCAGGAATAACATAGTTACCAGATAAAATTGCATAACAGGATACCATTTTCCACAAGAAGAATTAAAACAAGAGAAAAATCCCCTGTTGAAAACCATGAAAGAAACCACAGCTACATTAACTCAGTAACTAACATATTTCCAAGAAGCACAACTGAAAATTGAAGATACAAACACCACCATCAGCTCAGTAACTAACATATTACCAACGATCTCACTAATACTGGGAGACACAAACACCACCATCAGCTCAGTAACTAGTAACATATTTCCAATATACACAACTAGCAATTGAAGACATTGGCACACTTCAATAAATACCGCTGTGCAGTAGCTAGTACTATTTATGACATTGACAAATTCACGGAGTTTGAAAATTATGCCTTGGGCGACTTATTCGAATAATGGTTTTTGTTCGAGAGAAGAGAAGAAGTGCTTAGGTTTGGATTAACCCTGACACACATAAGTTATTGATGTATAGTGTGACTAACACTAAAATATATAACTACTAACACTACCATTTAAACTAGAGAATAAATATCACAAATTCCCTACTTGTTACACAATAACGGCAACCGTGCCTTGAACAACAGTTTAGCACACATGTCAACCAACAGAGCGCCTGTAGACACAAAGGGAGTTGCTATGACACCGCCTTCGAATTTTTCTCGAACAACGTGACAATCGACTTCAGTATGCTTAGTCCTCTCAGCTACACTTTGAGCACTATCTCGTCAAGAAAGGAGCACACCTATATATCTCACAGGTGTAAACCATATTTCCGTCTGGATCTCTTGTCAGATGGCCCTCTTGCCTACCCTGAATCGGTAAAAGCCTCACCAAGGAAGTGCCCGCTTATTAAAATAATGCACATCCTAGAAGGGCCTTGAGGTACTTCACAATTTTAAGAATAGCTTTCGAATGTGGAATACTTAGAGCAAACATAAACTGACTCACCATACTAAGTTACTAACTGGAATCAAGGATTCTAGATATAAAAACGTGGAACGGTGAGATAGTTAAACTTACCAACCACGCAACGATACTAGTCAAGATTAGAGACCAACACCCCCTCATCAACAAAAAGTTTGGCATTGGGATCCATAGGTGTATCCACGGATCCCAATCCCAGCAAACCAATATCCTTCAAAATATCCAAAACATACTTCTTCTAAGATAAACCAATTCCATCCTTAGATTTAGCAACCTCAATACCGAAGAATAACGTAACTTGCCCAAGTCCTTGGTATGAAACTGACGTTGTAGAGAGTCTTTCAACTCATCAATGCATTTCTGATCACCACCCATAATGACAATATCAATGACATAAACCATCAACAATATTTTACCTCGATCAGAGATATGAAATAGAAGACAGAATAGTCAATATGATGACGACGCATGCCCAATCATAAAACTGCATGTGTCAACTTGCCAAACCAAGCTCTAGGAGACTGCTTAAAACCATACAGAGCTTTGCGAAGGCAACACACCCGATTACTCTCCCCTTGAGCAACAAACCTAGGTAGTTGCTCCATGCAGATTTCCTCATGGAGATCATCTTGACATCCAACTGAAAAAGAGCCAAGCAAGATTGCAGAAGGGGAGATAAGAAGCCGAACAGAACCAATCTTGGCAACAAGAGAGAAGGTCTCTACATAACCAACATTGTACGTCTGTATATTAGCAACAAGGCAAGCTTTATAGCTTTCAGTAGACACATCATGATTCATGGAAGTATTTCATAGCGAACACGCATCATGATAGATCTAAGGGTTGCTGGCAAACAGGAGGTCAACGAAGTTTGGCATCCATGGGGAGATTGGCGGCGGAGGGTGGTGGTTGGCGGAGGATGGGATAGTATCCCCTCCCTAATACCATGTTGGAGAGAAGAGAAAAGAAGAAGTGTTTAGATTAACCCTAACACACATACTAATGCTCAAATATATCACTCCTAACAGTTTTCATATAACGATTCTATTTGCCAATCCCCTGCATTAGCTATAGGATACACACTGAAGACCACAAACAATAAACCATAGCAGACTTGCAGGGTTCCAAAAGAAGACACCATAGAACAAAAGATTGCGTCAAAGCTTGACGTGCAAGTTTTCATACCAATTGATCCAAGATCCGATGGAAACCTTTTTGATGATGTGATTGACATCATTCATCCTTTGCTCGTTGCTAAGCAACAGAGAGGAGATTTCATTCAAGCGTGAAGTGTGGCGAACAAGTGCTCTCTTTAGTAATTAACACCATGAAATGTAACAACACCATGTCCAAAGAAGCAATGACAAATTTTGGTTTGAAGGTTGAACCTTATCCCCATCCTTATCATGTAGCACGGATAACCAAGCTTGACGACCAGCACCCCAAGACATTCTTTATTGGTGAGCTCACAAAACGATGATGGACACAAGACTCTCATGTTGTAAATGCTGGACGTGCCAATACTTGCACTTTCATAGACCACCGAACAAAACACACCCGTTCATAAGCCATCAAATTCAATTCACACCTTCAAATTCAAGAAACATTTTGATGATCAGGTGTGTTCCTCCTCCTTCGGACATTATTCTTGGAAGTGCTCCAAACACATCGGAGCCTTGTTCATTTCAGCAGAGAAGCATTGACGGTGCAACCCTTGAGAGTTTACAGCATAGTTGTAAGCTCAGGAGTCACTAATTCACTCGTACTTAGGAGACTAATTGAATACGCATTTCGGTAAATATTTAAATAGGTCATCTTAAAGTTTCCTGTTTCTTTGTCAAGGCTGTCAGCATATTGATAAGAGGGTTTTGCATCATATTAGGGAGATTTATCAATAATAATTAAGAGTTGTACTGTGATTATGGTTGCTGCCTTTAGTGTGCTTTCTCTTTCTTCTTCTCTCCCTTTCTATGTTACTTGTGCAAGCATTAGACTGTTAAAACAGCATTTGTCTCTGTTTATTAGCAGATTTCATTTGAAGGTTGGTTGAAAGTGCATACATGCTTCAGCATATCCTAAATTGCGTCCCGCACAACTTTTACACGATCTCTTCATACCTGGTTTTTAACTTGATGTTAGTGATAGTGTCCTGAAAGGACATTTTTTTAATCCGCAGTCAAATCCCCAAGACATAGCTCTCATGATGTCACATACAGACATAAATCAACTGCATATTAAGTATCTGTTGTAAAAAGCATGCATATACCTCAGGCAAAACTCTGAGTAGCTCAAGGAAACTTGGTATGCATTCTGGATGAGAATTCATCTCATCTCTGAGCCAATTTACGATTCCACCATCACCCCAATCTTTAGCAGGAACATGAACAGCCAATGCAGCCACAGCAAGACTAATCTACAAAATGAAAATTTTAAGCAAAATATCTTCGAAATGTGCATTCCATGCCATACATGTGTGCACAAGAGTGAACTCGTAGCCAGAAAACTATGATACCTGGGTTCTAACTTTAGGGGGGCCTTTATGAAATGCTGTCAATAAGCTCTGCATTCAAAACAACAACAACAAAGAGAGCTGGCAATCAGTAAAAGAAACACTTCTGCTTTACCGTCATATATCAACAAATGCACGCAAGGCAACAAAGAAAACAAGGTTCAATATGCTAGACTGAAAGACATCAGCACATAAACAAAAACTCATTTGTCACCAAGAACAGTGGAAACTTAAAACAAGAACCAGGGAGGGGATAGTGTCACTTGGACCAGATCCCATTTACATTCTCTCCGGAAAGAGGTGTAGCAGCCGCAGCAGAACCATGAAATAATAAAATGATTTCCATAGACGAGACCCAACTATAGCGTCCCAATTGAAAAGACAAACTGCCCATGCCTCATTAACACCTTAAGTCCTCATGTATCTTAATGCATGTTAACTTGTTAAGAAACACTGCTATTTATCAAGAAAGAAAAACTATGGAAGAACATATTTAGCTTCAAAGGATAAAAGTAAGCATAAGCTTTTGATTTCCCATTAAATATGAGATAGCATTTGCCCCATAGCCCCAAAAAATCATACTCACTTACATTTAGTGAATCACGTAATGGGCGAAAAGCTTCAGAAGGCAGCTCTTCAAAATCACGCTGTACCTGTCAATCAGATGGAAAAAAATTACATGGTTGTTTTCGGTGAATCCCGTATCCAAAATTGGGCTAGGCTGTGTAAGCTAATTAGTCTAAGACGTTGGTTTTCAAAGCACAAAAGATATAAGTTCTCCAGTTTTGTATACTTTAGGGTTTAGGGTTTTAGGGTTTAGGGTTAAGGCCGACGATCCAAAACAGAGTCTGCAGAAGTCGCAAAATGTAGATCCAGAGAAGGGCAGCTCGTTTTCTTCTCCACAGAATATAATTACTCTGGTGCCCTAGGCTTTCAAGAATCCAAAGAGGCAAAGACTACTTAGAATTTGTCTATAACAGCACAGCAAAGAGCAGATATTTGCCAAGAAGTGCTGCAGAAAATCTTCTCTAATTCTGATTTTGAAGAACAGATCCTACTGCACTTGATCCAATCATGGTGCATTAAGCACGCGGGCCTCTTGCGGATTGGTGATCGCAATTGGGGCTCTAGGCTGTGGAGATTGGAGGACTCCCAGGCTTGAAATTCAAAACCAAGAGAGGACAAGGCAGCCGGAGCCAACAGAGTACGGAGATTGAATGGACTTGTTTGTCGTTCAACACATCAAATATCTCAGGCATTCAGATTGGTGGTAAGTGACTAACTTGAGTCTTGCATATGACTCCTGATTTAGTTGATTGCTTAAACATCAAACCTACTCATGCTTTTTACTTGAGGATAGCTTTAAAGATTTTCCACATAAATCTTGGAGTTAGAATCTTAGTCTTGTAATTGTAATTTGTATGGTTAACTTGCAGTAACTGAATTAATTGTTTGTTTAATGTGGTTGCAACTGTATTTCAATCTCTTACAGTTCTTAGGATCTGACCAGTTCACCCCACTCTAGGCACAAACTAAGTCTGCCTCCAAACGTTACAAATTGCATCATTATGTGGAAAGAAAAGAAAGGTTCTCCGCTTGTGTGTGTGGGAGAGTGGGGTACCCAATAAACGGCTGTTTTGATGTACCAAAACCTAATTCAAGACCTAAACTAATTTCAGATATACTAATAGAAACATGTATTTAACTGTCAACCACAATATACAACAATAGCAACCGGTAGAGATTAATGAAGAGTAGGATAAGCAAAATTACCTTGCTTCTAAGCGTTTGAGAACAAAAGATTAAGGTTTCTTGATTGCTACTAGCGTCATGAAGTAGATTATCAGAGACCTAAACAACCAATAACGTATGTGAGCCTCGTTGCATGGCAAAAGGGGGAAATTATAATTAATAAAGAAACAGTCAAAAATAATTTGAAAAGAACAGAATCATGGAGTCATGGACAATACTGAATTGAAGTATAATGTCCAACCAATCACATATTAGGGAGCACATGTTCCATTGAATATCCGAGTCATCTAGAGAGCGTCTCAAGTCTGGGCAAAATCATTCCGTATTATTGTCCTTGTTTTTTTGTATTGACGAATGGAATCTAATCGGTAAAATTATGATCATAAGCCTCAAAAAGTTCGCCAAAGAAAAAAATATTTCAGGATCATCTAATTTGAGCTTTTTTCAACTTCAGTCTCTATAATTTTACTTTTTCAATTACTTGTCGAGACAAATGATCTGAGCCAAAAAAATTGACGAAAAGCTCAACTAAAGATCACTAAACATCAATAATGCCCACTGTCTTTAGGAAAAATCAAGCTAGGCCAACATCAGCCTACCTTTCCCATCCCTATACCAAGGTATTGACAGTTTAACTCAAGTATAGAAGAACATCGTATATCAATGAATATGTCTTCATTAACAATGTATCCATACGTATACGACTATCCTCACGGTATACTACTAAGTTTGGTTATATGCATGCATGCATTACAATGAAGTTAAAAAATTAATTCATAATCATTAACTAAAGAGTGGATTAAAAGAGAGAAAGAGAGAAGACCATGTAGAACGCTATCATCGTTCCCTATGTTAACATGGACACGTGGTAAAAACCAAAGCATGTGATGAAAGCAAGAATAAATACCCGGTGAAGATGAGATATAAGAGGGGAAGAAAGCCTACAAGGAATGGCACATGGAATCAAGTGCTTTGCATTTAGAAATAAACACAGTAATATCTACAAACCACGCCACAAATATTGTTGAAGAAATAGTATCAATATGCCTAGTGTTTTAGTTAAACCCAGTGGAGCGTTTCCGCCAATGATTCCCTTCCAATTACATCATGAAATACCAATATCTTTCACTCTCCTCATAATTTAGTTCAACAACATTGTTGTCATAAATCACTTTCTAGTTTTGGCAGTAATTTCATTGATTTTCCAACTATTTTGGTACTCGGTATCTTGACGAATATATGGTTTTCTCAACCATAAAATAGGGATCCAATTAAGCATATTACCGAGGCCTCGTGATAATTGGTTATGTTCTGCTTGCCTAATATAGGGCTGCTTGCCTAACATAGGGCTGACCACCGACACAGTTAAAACTTCCATACTATGTTTTCCAGACTATCATACACACAATGTGACCTGCGTCAAATCTGGTTTCTTACAATCCCATAACATAGATTTCCTTATAGCCAATGTGTTTAAGTATCCAACAATCGTCTGGGTTTAGCCTACGCCGAAGGGTTAACCAATGGCAACACCTCCTGTGAAGCGAACTCCCACATCCCCTGAGTACCAAAGAAATATGAAGTAGTATACATAAGCGTGAGGGCACCCTCATTTCAACACCTAGCTTTTGGCATTGAGTTTTACCCAAGACCGTGTAACATGATATCAGAGCTAGGCATTGCCGCACTAGAGATGGGTATGGGGGGTGCATGTCTCTAGCTTGCACAAGGCACGTGTCGCAGAGTGAGCACATTGCGCTTGAGGAAGGGTGTGGAGCGAAGTCCTACATCGCCTAGCTACCAAAGTAAAATGAAGTATATAAGTGTGAGCACTAAGCACCATCACTTCATCAGCTAGCTTTTGGGCTCAGGGCTTGAGTTCTACCAAAGACCATGTAACACCTCCACCTTATGTCCCTATCTCAATCTTCATTCCCTAAGACTTCTGTTTTCTTTCTTTCTCTTTATTCAATAAGTAGCCAAGGTTCCTCATTTGACAGAAGAAGTGCTCGAATTTGCAATTGCAAACTTTAAGTTTTTACTAGAAATCTTGTTGGATTTACCATAAAATTTCAATGATTGTCAATCATTTGGCAACCTATGGAATAATTGCCTTTAAAGTTGACCCAATATTAATTGAATCCAATACACAGTATAAATTTTGGTTAATTTTTATATGAATCCATGGAAACTCAATTAACTACATGCCGACCAACCTGCCCCTTAATGTTGGATTGATTTTGGATCAGTTAACTTAGGGATTAACATTTAGTAGTATTTTGTACAATATCATTCATCTTTATTGCAGCGAGATTATAAATAGACAATGTTGACAAACGAGGATGAGGAATGCAACCGGAATAAAGGCAACCCCCTGTTGAGTGTTGGCACACGATAAGACGACATAAGGACAATTCAGGGACAGTACTATGTATCTGGTGGTGCCCACTATCCAACCACATATTGGGCTAGGACAGGCCGACCCAACTGTATACTTGGGGTCTCTTTTTATCTGTTGTCTACAAGTTTTTACCCTATCACACTCTATTGTCTATCCCACCCTCCCATGAGATTGAGTTATCCAACATTAATGGATAGTGTCATATCCTAACGAGCTACCCACCATCAAAATACGCAATCAAACATAGGATATATGCCCCAAAGGCCCAAGGACAATAAGTCCCTCAACTTTTATCTTACAAAAGTGCCCGAAATGAACCGAAAGAACTGTCGCTTTATATACCAAGAGGAAAAACATTAAACTGCATAGTAGATGGCCACCTAGTCGCTTGGCATATAAGAGGAGCTCAATGGAACTTTAAAGGAAATCTAATGAAATAAGGTTGCTCTTTCGGGCTAACACACAAGACAACAACCCAATTAGTCCTTACCATTTCTGTAGACTACACTTCACAGTTCACACTTAAAAATATAATGCTATGTTTGGTTTGGTTCTTGAAAATTTTTTTGAAAAATAGTAGGGGTAATAAGTGGAGAGAGATAGAGAGAGAAATGCTGAAAGTATGGAGAATCTAGGGGGTATATTTTGAAAAAAAAAATTGAATTGTGAAGAGAACAAAGCATAAAAATGCTGAATAACTCCAAAACAAAACAAAATAATCTGCCAAGTCTCCGTATCTGGTTAGTGCCCAATAGGATCTATTCAAAAGCCTAAGGAGAGTACGAGACGTTTAAACCACCATCCTCAAACAATATTAGTCGTTTAGCACAAGTCCGACAAAAGCCTCTGTCATTTAGAATACCTAAAAGGCTGTGCCTTTAAAACATCAAGGCTAAACTTCAGTTCTTGTGGTTAACTGACTTATTAATGCACAATTGCCAACCAAAATCATTCAAATGGTCTCCATATGATGCCAAGGCAATCCAATAAATGCCAGCTCTCTACAAGGTCATTTCAAACCGAACGGCAGAAAATAAATAAATTAATATGAGCTGTTTAATTGAGGTAGAAACAAAGATCTAAAAAACAAATAAACATTTTTATTATGTGTGTCAAAATGGTGATTTCCACACAACATAAAAGGGAAAATCTAACAGTGAAAAAAGTGTTTTTCTTTATTTTTTTCAACGTTTCTAAGCCACCAGAAGAAAATAACAATTGCACAGTGCTTGTTCAACCAATGCGCGCTGCTGACAAAAGATAGACGGGCGCAAGCGAACCCTAATCTTGGGCAATACTTCTACGAACAAGTGGCTGATAAACCCCAGAATTAGAATTCAATTCAACTCATTAAGCCTAAATCACGATAAAACATCGCTTAAAACTTTATTCCACTCCGATTATTTACAAAAGATAGACCAAATTCTCTCATCACTAGTCAATTTGCAAGTATATAAATTGAATATCTAGTTGTATATCGATGCATACGAATCAACACGGATTAATCCGAGAGAGAAAAAAGAGGATCACCTGCCAAGCATCGATGGTTCGCTGGAACTCCTGAAGCCATCGATCGGCCTGCATGCGAACGGCGTCGTCTGGATGGTGGTACAGCGCGTTTAGGGCTTCTTTCACTGTGTTCTGGAGCTCCATCGGCCAGCCGAGAAATTCGAAATCGAAAATCCAATCCTATAGATACAATGATATCTATATATGTATGTGTTCGTGTGTATTTGTATACGATGGGATTTTGAATAGCGGTAGCAGTGAATTCTCTTTACTGAGATTTCTGTTCTCCGAGTTTGGGTTTTGCTCTCTCTCTCCCTCTCTCTCTCTCTCTCTCTCTCTTACTTTTTTATTTTACTCCATTTATTATGTCTATATTTTTAACTCGGCAGGGTTTTGCCGTTTTGGCGCCCCGATGAAGAAACAGCTAATATGAGCCGTCCGATTGGCGTGTCTTTGACCTTTGGTCAAGATTAATTGGCGAGAGACTTGTTCGTTTTGTATTTTGAATGAGGTTTGTGTGGGGTGTGATACACAGAGAAAATGTATTAAAATCTGTGCGCAGGAATTTTAAAGCCTCAAACGCCTCTCTGTCCTATCGTTTCAAAAGAAAATTATAAGTAAAAATGAAATTTGAAAAATACGGAATTGAAACTATATTTTTTTGCATTATATAAATGTATTTTAAAAACATGTTCATTGATATTTGATAAACATGATTCTGGGCATAATTGATATTCTTGACAAATTTTGGACAAGATGCATCAATTTCTGTAAGGACTGAAGTGGAGTTCCACTAAGTAAAAAGTGAGTTTTGTCCTTATTCAAATTTTTTTTTCGCATTTTTTAGTTTTTGGCCAAACATTTTGGATTATTGATTCATCTCGATGAGAGAAATATGAAAACCCAGAATTTTTTACTTTTTACCCAAATATTTTTAAAAGTGGATATTTTCAAAAATATTTGGATAAAAACAAAAAAAATATATCTTTTCAATTTCTCTCGTTAAGGCGAGTTAATAATCCTCAAAAAGTTTGGCACAAAATGCACAAACGCGACTCTCTTTTGAATAAGGACAAAACTTCCAAAATTCCTAAAAGTTAAGCGGAACTCAACCTAAATAGGATTCCTCTCACCAAGTGAGTGAATGTTTATCTTTTATGAAAGTCGTATGCATGTTGGCATCCCACACCTATAGATACTACACTGAACCTTGGGGCATTGGAAGGTTTGCGTGACTCTTAACTTCATAACTTTGAAACTAACAGAGGTGTTCACAAACTGGTCCGAACACCTGATTAGAAAATTATAATAAAAAAAATAAGAGCCCTCCCTTAGTCCCTTTGGTTGTGTTTGGTTGGGAGTTTAATTTAGTTTAGTTTTGATAGTGGGTGGAGAGAGAAATAGAGTAATTATTGAAAATAGGGGTAATGATTGAAGAGAGATAGGGAGAGATGAGAAAGTAATAATTGGAAAAATAGGGTAATGATTGGAGAAAGAAGTAGGGTAATGATTGAAAACAAAACTAAAACTAAAAAAGGAACCGAACAAAGCCTTTATGATTAATCGGCATGCGGCTCATATATCCTCTTTGTAACTTGAGAAAAGTGCATTGCAGTACCCCACTTGTCTATCCTTTTAACATGTTGCAAATTTAGTGTAAGATTTTGCTGTCAAAATCTTTTCAAGAGGTTGGAAGCAGCATAGCAATATGTGTGCATTGTCTGCAAGTTCAGTGGACAACTTTACATTTGAATCAATGACAAGCCTCCACTTATAATAAATTTGAAAAAAATTCCAATAATTAATGTACTTTTTCATGAAGGGTGCATGGCAATTGGGGAAGGGGTGGTTGCCAGTGTGGAAGGTACTCGCTGGAATTGTCACGGGATGATGGTTCGGCAATTTGCTACTGGGCCTCTGCTACGAGTGGGTTGGTCCTGATATTTTCGCGGTCTAAAGTGAATTTCAAAGAAGTGTCTTGGTAATGTAAAATACGTGTAGTTTCAATTTCATGATCAATTGGATCGGTCGAAGCCTCGGAAGCAAAAACGTTGTTTAATTGCAAATTATCCGATTTGACAACTTTCGGACGAGTTTGGATTGGGCCCAAACTTTGTAGATTGACTTATTTTCACGCTGCGTTCAATACACATCAACCTTAAGTTGATAATCGATGATGTTTTTCGGCTTAATTCCTTCGTTTATGCCTCTAATTGGACGTTTTTGACATTTTAGAAAATATTTGTTTCGTTAATAATTTTTAGCATATAATTTCGTACAAGTTGATTCTTTTTGGAAAAGTCGTGTTTTTCTTTCCTTTTTCCAATTTTATCATTTTCCCCAAATTTTGAATTTTTTTTGTTTTTGAGTTAAGATTTTGCTAGGGTTACACATTTTTCCTATAAAAGGGGTTATAATCTAATGTTTTTGAAGTTTTTTATTACTATAATAATATTTAGACTTTGTCTCTTTCTCTCTTGGACTCGAGTTTATAATTCGTTCGATTAATACGCAACTAATCTCGTTATTAATTCCGCTGCTTAACTTATTAACTTTTTTTTTTTTTTACACTAATACGCTGGCTACTAAAAAAATTGGGCTTATGTGTAGTTACTAACAATAGTTGGGCCCTAATTTGCATACTCTGTAGAGTGGTTAATATTGACGTTTTCTTGAGCGTTAGCTCAGGACCCTGGCCAGAGAGGCTGCGGGAGGAGACAAAGTCAATGGTTGGCAAAGTGCGGTTTGGGCGGGATAGAGGAGATAAGATTAAGTTCTTGTTTTTTTAGCGCGTGTGTGGACATTTCAAATTTTGCTTTTTGCAAGCAAGCATGATTTCCATTTTTCTAAGAGCAAAGTCTATTTTGACCCCCTATGGTTATCGTCATGTGCGGATACCTCTCTCATGGTTCAAAACTAAGCACATATCCTACATGTGGTTTTGAAAATGTACGGATAAACTCCCTGCCGTCTTATTTTCCATCCATATTAACGGACAAAGCATTAAAAGACCGATATACCCTCATTATGTCCCTTGATTCTTCTTCTTTTTTTAAATCTAATCATATCATCCCTTATACCAAAATTTAAATCCAAACCATTGATATTTTAAATTTTGACGAGTACTACATCTATACCAAAATTCAAGTCAATCCAAAAACAAAAAGCCCATGATCGAATCGATTTTGTTATGAAATTAAAATTTCAAATTTGAATTTACTAAAAATTACTCCCTACTTTTTAATGTCTGCTTTGTAGATCAATTTTAAAAAAGATACTCTATTTTTTATAATAACTTTACGACTCACTTACATCTCTAACTTACCTATCATATGCACTTACTCATTAATGATAAAAAGAATACGTGTAGGGACAAAACAGCACAATTTCAAAACTTTTACCCACTACTTTATAAAAGGCTTAATCAAGGGACAGCCAAAAGATAGGCGATAACTAAAAAAGGGGGTGAAAGTAGATTTTGCCTGGGTTTTCTATACCTGAGACGATATTTCAGAGATACTTTAGAATGATGAATACATTAAATCGACCGTAACATTTGATTGACGTGTGAGATGGCAGGAAAGTAATATGGAAGAAACATGGAGGTTATCCACAATGTTTCTTTCTTGCAAAAAAGGATTATGGAAATTATAAGATTTGCGGTACACGGCAAAAGGGTTCTTCATTGGGGGAAAATAACTTGCGGCTAAGAAAAAAACTAAACTAAGACCAAATCAAAAAAAGACAGAAATAGGAAATGAGGAAAAAACTTTTCAGTATACAGTTTAATAATGTTGACAAAAATGGTAAACTTGATATTAAGTTTTCACAAGAATTGTACTTTTTCTTTAAAATGATCATTAAAATTGTCATTAGTCGGCAAATTGTTTTGTACTAACTTGGGGTTTCAATAAGGTGTGTAAAAAAAAAGTAATCAACCATGGTTCAAAAAAATACGAATTAGGTTCTTAGAAAGAGACTTTGAGATTTACTTGAGTAACAACAATTTCGACTATTATGGTATTTTCTGAGATAATTGTTTTGGAAAAAAATTGGTAGTTTATTTTTTTTAAGTATTTATTTATGTTGTCATTAGTCTTCAATTTTGTTTTGTACTAACTAATTTTCAATGAGTTTTTGCATCAACAACTAATCAAGCATGGTTGTTTAATAATTATTTATTTAGTTATCATTTACTTATTTTTTAAACTTCATTTGTACGGTTGATTAACATAGATTGTCAATTTAAATGGGGGATTTGCATAACCATTCAGAATATAGCAAATTGAATAGAGAATTGCAAGTCAAATTTTCATTTCATGTTAAGGCTTTGCATTAGATAAAATATATTTTCTGTATGTGTTAATTTTTGAAATATGATAGCCTATTATTTAGCTCTCAAAGTTAATTTTATTTGAAGAGGAAAGTCCACTTTCACCCCCTGTGGTTATCGCCATGTGCGGATACCCCCCTTGTGGTTTAAAACTGACCACATAACCTACCTGTGGTTTTGAAAATGTGCGCATAGACCCCCTGCCGTCATGTTTTCCATCTATTTTAACGGACACAACATTAAAAGACCGTTATACCCCCATCACGTCCATTGATTTTTCTTCTTTTTTAAATCTAACCACACCATCCTGCATACCAAAAATTAAATCCAAACCGTTGATATTGTAAATTTTGACGAGTTCTACGCCTATGCCAAAATTCAAGTCAATCAAAAAATGAAAAGCTCATGGTCAAATCGATTTTGTTGTGAAGTTAAAATTTCAAATTTGAATTTACAAAAAATTAGATTACTGGGTTATTGATGCCTGATCGAGATGATTTTTTACAGAGATACTCTATTCTTTATTTAATACATTATGAACGACTCAGATTACATTCTAAAGATGTGTGAGATACACCTCCGTTAAAATGGATGGAAAACATGACGGCAGGGGGTCTATCCGCACATTTTCAAAACCACAGGTAGGTTATGTGGTCAGTTTTAAACCACAAGGGGGGTATCCGCACATGGCGATAACCACAGGGGGTGAAAGTGGACTTTCCTCTTATTTGAAATTAGCCATGGGAATAAAATAAAGAAGTTTCTCATAAATGTATTTTCCCGGCAAATGAACCACTAAACTTTAGTTTTCGAGCAAAAAAAATTGTCAAATGAACACTCAACTAAATTTGCCAAGGAAAATAGATTTATTTTTGCTTTACTTCACTATACTTAACTTTTCCTGAGAATAATTTTCCGGTGCAACATTCCTGACAACTGAACGAAGCCTAAGGAAGAACTATGTTCAAGTTTCATCCTCCTCCCTCCGGTATTTGTACTTTATAAAAATAAGGAAATAATCTTTTATGAAAAGATAAGGAAATAAATTGATGTATTTACACATCATCCAAATCTATCTGGTATTGTTTAGTGTTCTTAGCTAGGCCTTTTTTAATCGATCTTCTCATAAATTGATGTCGATGCTTGGCTCCCCAAGCAAGGCCCAGCGGTGCCTAGGCCTGTGAAGGAAGAGGCAAAAGGCAATAAGTGTTCTTATTGATTCTTGCCCACATACGTGGAAAGAGGGTATTGTAAAGAACTGGTTCAATGAAGAGAAGGCAGCGATCATCCTGTCTTTGCAGCTACCGAGACATTCTATGAACGACAAAATCATTTGACCATTCGGTAGATGGAAATTATACAGTTTAAGTCGGGTTATGAGTCAGCTATGACGTTACGGCGCAATGGCTTACTAGGGGGTCGAACCAGAGGGGAATGCAGCAACTGGGAACAAATGAAGCAGGTTTGGAACAACATTCGTGATAGAGGCAAGCCCTGAGCCTCATTTGGGCCATAGCCTGACATGTCCTTAAGAAGTGATGCTTATATGCCATCTCACTGATTCAGGGCGGAGTTCGAGAAGTTCTTTCATTTTTTTCCTCCTTCCCTCCCTCTCGATGAAGCAAGTATCATCTCTACCAAAATATTCATACAAATCAGACCTAGCTTAAAGACATCAATCTCTAGTGCTAGAGTTAAAAGAGTTTTTGTCTAGAAATTCAATCAGTTATCAAATTAAATCCATGAATTTCTCTAGCGCAAGTGTTAAAGTGTTGATAACAGAACAAAACAAAACCCCTTTGTTAGCAGGCTTCTAGCTGTGCGAAAGCCTATAACAACTCGGGGGGGGGGGCGGCGTGTGGGAGGTGTGGGGTACGGGACTTGGCCGTCTTGACAGTCCCCTTGATGAGTCCCCGTCATGTGGTGCTCCAAGCACCACATATTGCCTGGTGTATGTGACACCAAGTGACAGTGCTAATATTTTAGATAATTAGAGGTCGGTCCTCCTTTTTAGGCTTGGTATGATCTCAACCCTGAAATATTTCTCCGAAGTTGGATGGCTCGGGGATGTCAGGTGATGGACGTTTTTGCCCTTTTTTGGGTTTACTATATATAGGCTTGTTTTCAAAAGAAAATTGGGAGAGAGAGAGAGAGAGAGCGATCTCGATCGTGAGAGCAATCTCGAGAGAGAGATATCGAGATGTAGAGAGAGATCGCGTTCACGATAGAGAGAGCGATATACAGTTCTTATAGAAAAATACACAGTTCCCATGGAAAAACACACTTCACATAGACAGTTCTCATGGACAATATACCGTTCTCATAGAAAAATGCAAAGTTCCGATAGAAAAAACACATTTCTCATAGATAGTTTTCACAGAAAATACACAATATAAATGTCGGCATAGGTTTTGTTAAATACATTTCTCATAGATATTTACAGTTCGCATATAAATTTCTCAGACATTTGATATGCTTTAATGTACAGTTTCCCCTATACACGTCGCGGGTCACGTTCGTGATCTCTCTCCCTACTGCTCAACAAAACCCTAATCCAATCTCTAGAGTGGCATACCTTTCTTTGCCATATTGAAGTCTTGCTACCGCTGTAGATTGAAGAGGATTAACAATGTTGGAGATGAACGATTGCATGAGAGCAAGAGCGAGAGAGAGTTCTATCAGCTTAATTTTGAATTTCTAGAGATTGGATTGGGGTTTTGTTGAGTGGTAGGAGGAGAGTTTGCGAACGTGACCCACAACATGTTTTTTGGATCCCGGATGCGTGTTTTGGCCCGCGAGGGGTATTTTCGTCCACATTGATGTGCCGAGACTAAAGGGGGTAGAGAATATTTTGGGCGGGACTGAATTAGGTCCGAACCTAATTTTTGGGGCCGGCCTAAAAATTCCCCCTAATATTTCCCCCTAGATAGGGAAGTGAAGAGATATAGGAGACATAAAGAAAGAGATGGGTTCATGTTCAATCCAATCTTAGAGCATCCGCATCGATCTATTTAAATTTTGGACCAAATTATACCTTAAAAACCCGCTTTATTACTTTAACCACTAACTTTTAAGATGTTTATTGCATCAAACTCTTTATTCTCACTCTCTACTCAATTAATATTCATACTTTTGTATTTCCTTTAGTTATTCCCACATTTCTCTCGTAATTAACTATTTGCTCTTCATTTGGTTCTACGACTATGTAAGGGCTCATACATGAGAGTCCTAGAGCCAATTTTTAATCCGTTTAAACCAGTGTGAAGATCTTATTTTTTTTATCATATTATTCGAAAGAGTTATAATTAATTTTGGTCTTTAGAGCTCTCATAATTAAGTGTCTGCTTTTATTTGAGACTTTGTAGGGAAAATATTTGATAGGACAGTCCTAGAGACAAAAATTAATTATGACTATTTGAGATAAAATGATCAAAAAAATAAGATCTTCGCACTGGTTCAAATTAATTGAAAATTGAAACACTATTTTTTAAAATACCACGGAGTTGGCAAAGTGGGTAAGAGAAAGTAATAAGTGCTCGCATGTTCGAATCTCACAGGACCACTGAAGCTATGTCTGATCGTTACCTTCAAAATCTTGAAATTTATCGAGGCGCGTGAAAATTGACCCGAATATCTGATTATAAGAAAATACTGTAGAATAACAACTAACTCATAACTTATAAGCGGGGCGCAGATTAAATAATATAATACAGATAATTGTATGAACAGTGCTCGTGGAAAACAAGGAGGCACTGTAAACAATGTTAGAGCGACTGCAAAGTAGAGACTAGAGAGGGAGGGAGTGAGGGAGATGCAGGAGAGTTTTTCCTGTTTTGCTCTTTATTATAGAGTTTTTTTTTTTTTTTGTCAAACGGAAATTCTTTATTATAGAGTTGACCGAGAGATAACGAGGTTAGTTTCCATCTAGTTTGGCCCAGTTTCGATTTTTATGAGCCCATTTCGGATTCATTATAATAATCGAAATCATTCATTTAATGGTGCTTATCAAGTACTTGAGGTAGCGGATCAAAAAAAAAAAAGTACTTGAGGTATTTGCAAAACCATGTTTTACTGAATTCTGATCAATGATTGATCAACAAGCATTTATCCTGAAACAAATGAGTCTGATTCAGTGTGCTCAATGCATTAGTTTCAAGATAAATTTAAGATAAATATTTCACGATAAGCATTGATCAATATCCAATGAATATGAATTTTCTCGTATTCCAAGAACTTGGCGAGCTCTACAAAATGTACGGTGCTGATTATTACTATGAGTTCGAAATGGGCCAACGAATTAATTTTGATGTACTTATCGATGTCCGATCACGCTGAATTTTTAGTAAAGAAATACTATTTTGCAGGCCTTACAAAATAAACGGTTCAAATTATAACAATAAACGCATAAAAGTAATAATTTTTTTCTTTTTTAATTCTTTTCATTGAAACGAAGCAATAACCCATACGAGTTTGACGCAAAATTAATAAATATATATTTTTTTAAGGGAATTGATATTCACACTCTATTTTTTTGTTCTCTACACTCTCTTTTCTGTTCTTTAGGAAAAAAATACTTTTAACACTAAAAAACAAAAAAAAAAATATTGATACCCAAAAAAATTGGAGTTTGAATATCAATTTTTTTAAAAAAATAAAAATAAAAATAAAAATAAAACAAAAAGTCAAACTACAATTTTTAATATAGTGGAAAGTCCAAAGAGGTTGCCTCTCTAACGGAGACTTCGTAAAAGAGAGGTTTATGTGCCATCTTATCCCATTGTTCATCTCAATAATCTACGATCAAATTTTAAATAAATTATTTGATAAAATAAAATTTTACAAAAATTTTATTTAAAATTCCAACCATTCAAAATATTGAGAAGAATGAAATTGTTTACCCCGAAAATACTTCGGAGGTTTTCTCAAGCCGAATTTGCAAAACAACATTCGACAGAGACCTTAAACGACATATTGTGAACAAAATGAGCGGTTCCGATCATCTTTTTGCGACCCGAGGCGGGAGGAAAACGCTGATGTGCACAGCTTGCTGCACGTAGCTTTTTTGTTCGATGAACTGCTAGAAAGTTGAAACAGGAGGCATTCTAAGAGCCTCGGCGGCTTAGGAGGGGGGAGAGAGACGCACAATCAGCGCGGGCTCAACTCGGCCCAGCGCGCGGGCGGTGGGTCTATATACATAACACCCAGAGAGAGAGAGAGAGAGAGATGGCTTCGTTAACAGAGAGTGAAGAAAGCCCGTCGCCGAAGATATTTATACCGGAGGAGTGGTCTGAAGCCGCGGAATCCATAGCATACGACTTGATCACATCGCCGCCTCCCGTCGCCCTCATCTGCGGCGCGAAAAACAGCGGCAAGACAACCTTCTCTCGCCACCTGCTCAACATTCTCCTTCGAAGGTGATGGAAACTCTCTCTCTTTCCCCTCCCTACATTATGTATCGCTTACTGTCTGAAGAAATGCATCTGTCAACGTAATGTTTTACTCGACGAGAATTGGACTCTGATGAAATACCTCATTCCAGTGTAGTTCTCTGAAACTTGTTACGGCTTCCATTTACTGTCTGGACTCTGGAGTTTTTAAGAAATTTGGAAATTTTGTTGTTTTTATTTTTGTCATACGGTATATATCAGTAAAGTTAGTAGTTAGTTGTTGGTGATTACCACAGGGTGTGACCTCCTATGGTCGAACCCACAACCTCTCACTCCCAAAGGGAGCTACGTGACCGCTCAAGCTAGGTCCAAGAGTCTAATTCTGTTGTTTAACTTGTGTGTTTTTGTACTGTATTACCGGAATGCCTGTGTCTCTAACCAGTTTTTGAAGTGAAAATTGCTCTAGCATCCATGGTTCTCTGTATTGTGCTCTACGTACTGTGGTATTATTTGATTAAGTAATGTATGCCTTTTGATAAATGACTAAAAATTGCTCCAACTATTGCATAGGTTTGGTATCGAAATGGAGTGAGAACCGAGTTTTTTTGCTGAAATTTGTGGATGAAGCTTTTGGGGATAAGCTTGGCATTTTCGAAATAGAGGTGATACGTGTTTAAACCTAGAAGAGTAGGATTGGAGCATCCAATTTTGTCATGAAAAAATGGTTAAAATACGTTTTCGGATAAGTTAGTTTTTTTTAGGAAAGATGTGATGAAAAGCCATAGAGTGGTCCGAACCACATACTTTGGCCAAATGGTAAAAAGAGAGTATTGAGTTGAGACGGTAATATTAAGGTTTGGGATGTCCTTTTCATTTGAGATCAAGTCACCTCTGCGGTGGCTTATGATATTCTGGGCGAGGAAAGGATCATTTTTACATGCTTATTTCTAAAATTTAATTTTAGAATTTGATCCGATTACCATATGTGATATTTTCTTCATTTCTATTGAGCATGTTTATGGATTGGTTTGCTCAATTAGGCCTGTGCTTTTCTCAGTGATTTTACTTCTCTCTTTGTTTTGTGTTTTCTTTTTGATTTTTGACCCTTTTTTTGTGTGTTTTATAGAAGGTGAATACTTTGATTTATCTGCAAATATACTTGATCATTTGCTAATACTGGCCACTTTACAAGTATATCAATTTTATCCTACTGATGCAGGTACAAAAGAGTAGCTTATTTGGATACAGATGTTGGGCAGACTGAGTTCACTGCTCCCGGATGTCTATCACTTACCGTGGTTGACAAGATAACGCCAGGTACTGCCCAGTATTCATTTGCCAACAATGTGGTCTATATGTCTGACTTTAGTATTTTTCAATCTAATGTCACTTCTACGTTATGATGGTTTTACTTGCACCTTTTACTAATTTGTTTGATCCTTTTCTGTCTACCTCCATTGATCAGATTTGACAATTCCATGCCTGAAAACACCGGAAAGGTATGTACTCTGGAATATATTTTTGTTTGCCTGGATCTTGTGATATCCTAGAAATCGTGATATTACTTAGCAAGGCTTCCGAGCCTGTAATGTTTGGAGTGTGTTATTATGTCCCTTCGATGTCCAAACAGCATGCATTAGTGGGAAAGGATAATTCCCATTAACTTTGAGGAACATCATACTGTAGCGAGGGGCTAGATTATTCAAGTTGTTGTGTTACTCTACTATGCAATTAAAGAGGCATTTAGGTCATATTCTTACAAAGGTGGAACATCTTATTTTGATGTCTGCATCTCGTGGGCATTATGCAGTGATTTGGACAATTTGTGCTCTGCACGTGTCTAGGGTTTTTCATTGTGACAGACATTACTTTTTTGCAACTTTTTTGCTCAATTATTTACTTTGCGTATACTTGATGAAACCCTGTCCTTGGTGAGAAGAGAAAAAGAGGATAAAAAAGTGGTGTGAAGCTGTCTTTGTACATATCTGTTCTTTTTCTCCTCATTAGTCATCTTCATATCATGGAGCCACGTGGTTTGAGTAAAGCGGTCCCTTTTTTTATTGGCTTCTAGGAGCAAGCCAGTTATCCCACGAGCATTTGAAAGAACTTTTTAAGATTGACCCATGTAACTTTACTCATGCTGTCAAGTATGTAACATTTGACATTAACTTGGCGCTGTTGTGGTTCAAGTTGACTTGGCTTGCTGGGCTTCAGCCTGGACAGGACATTTTGTCTTTGCTGAACTGCTGGAAAACTTGTCCCCCTGTAATTCTAGTTGTTAGATTAAGTTGGAACAACTGAAAATAGAAGAACATAAAACTGCAAGATGAATGGAACAGAGATTGCCTACGAGGTTGAACATTTGATAGAAGGTGATGCAGTTCTTAATTTGACCTTTAGCTGTCTAGGAGGTGAAAATCTCTGTGGAAGGTAAGTTTTGGAACTAAATTACTTAGGAAAACTATCCTGGATGCAAAACCTGAGATGACATGTTGCCACATAAAGTTTGAGCAGTAATCTTAGAATGTACCCAGCCATTGGGATGACTAAGAATTGAGGTAGGAGTATTACTTTTGATTAAACTCTTGCCCACTTATCAATTGATATAACTCGTTTGGTATGGATAGATTATCAGTTTAGGCGTGAATGTTCTTATTTCGGCTCATATAGATTGAAGTAAATCTATAGTAGTAGTATACAGACTACGTGCAAGGAATGTACCTCTCATGTTTCCACTTTCCACGCCCGGAGAGAAATTTTTGCGTTAGCTCAATTTGGGGAGAAAACCTAATCATCATGGTTCCACCTGGTTTAACTTTGGTATTATCTTTGTTGAAAAGTTTTACTGATGATAATGAGTAAAAGTTATTTTTGTTTTGCCATGTTTCAGATGTTTTTTCTACGGCGATATTTCCTCAAAAAGAGATCCATCAGCTTACTTGGAATTTATCTTTGCCCTATATGATTGCTATCGGAAAGTGTATTGCATGTCTAACCATAGTGAAAGCCCTGGTAATACTGGAGTGCCCCTAGTTGTTAATACACCTGGCTGGGTGAAAGGTATGCTTATTTACCATTTCTTTTGCGTTGTAAATTGTACTCATGAACTAATCTGTTTTGGTTCTTTTTACTTCTGCACATAACTTATGTTTATATGTTTCATGTAATCTACTGATTGTGTTATGCCATTCCTTGTGCTCCAGGTATTGGTTATGATTTACTGGTGGATATGCTGAAATATATTTCTCCTACCCATATAGTTAAGATTTGTATCTCTGCTGAGAGCAAGAACCTACCAGGTGGAGCATTCTGGTTAGACGAGGGACATGATGTAACAGGGACGCTAATTGAAATCAATTCAGCTCGACAGGACTCTTTAAAGAGATCGTATGTTCTTCACTATCTCCTCAAATGTTCCGGACTCTATTTTGTATGTTGTGGTCTTATTTTGAAAACCATGCTTTAATTCCGTTTTCGTCCTAAAAATATATGAATAACTGTTCAGATTATTCACATTTGGTATTTAGAATAGCTTCATTGGTTCAATTCCCTTTTCCTGGACTTTTATTCTGGTTCATGTCAGATGTTCTTCGAAATCAAGAGTTTAAATTCTTAAGGTGTTGGTGCTAAATTCTAGCTTACTGTGCCCCAAAGCCTCAGAAAAATAACTAGAAAAAGTTATCGGTCCTTCTATTTATTGTTCAGTGTCTGGCTTTTTAATGAGTTTATGATTCAAATTGGCCAAATTTTGGTTTTCCATGAATTAGGAAGTTTATAGATTATGTTCTTCTTTCTTACACTACCTCTCTATTGTGCTTCTCAGGGTGCTAGTACATAAAGATGCTCGTCTTCTACGGGATTTGCGTGTCATGGCTTATTTCAGACAGTGTTTCCCCAGTGACTTAAGTATCACAACAATCAAGGAACTTGCTTATGCATTGGCTGCGCATCCTCCTTATGAAATTCCTATGTCAAGTATCAAGATTAAGCACCTCCATTGCCAGGTTTGTTCAATGAGTTAAGAGCGTGCTTCAAAAGTTTTCGCTGTAAAAATTCATAGGTGCTTTGTTGTGCCAGTTCCACTTCGAAATCCTATCTGGCTCAGTTTGGTTCATTTGATCTCAGTTCAAAATAGCCTGTACAATCACTAAGGCAAAGTCACTGGTGAACCTTAAGTTTTACAGCATCGTTTCTTTTGAATTCATATGGGGAATAAGACAGTTTCTCATGGTTTAATAATTCTGCACTAGGTACCAAGTACTGAAGTCTTCTACAGCTTGAATGCGACCATTGTAGGCTTGGCTGTTAGTTCTGAAGATTCTGAACATTTGCCTCAGTGCGTTGGTCTGGGTAGGGTTCACTATCTTCACCTTTATTATTAGCTTACTTCTCCTTATTTTGTAATTCACGCCAATTTTTGTTTCAGTCATGATTTTCATCCCCCCTGCTTTTGTACCTTCGATTGGTATTTTGATGAAATCTGTTTTTGTTGCTGATAAAGAAGTGTACTATTTTGAGTTTAGCTTGTTTGCAAAGTCAGTAGATAGATTATGTTATCTACTATAGCTTTCAGGATATATTGGTGGTATTTATTCGTAAAATTGACATCTTGATGTGTTTTGAGAATATTAAGTGACGACACCGACAATTCAGGAACAGGTATTTACAGACGGAACTATCACAACTGACGGTCCTGGGAGCTAAGGTCTTCTTCCTTTTTTAAGGAATGATCTTGTGGTTGATATATATTGAGCGGTATCTTGTGTTGTTGGGAAAGCAAAGCGAGTTTGGTTTCTTGGGTCGACATTGAATACTTCTTTTTCTGCAGGATTTTCCTATTGTATGATATGGTTAACCTGACCATCTTAATTCGTATTTTCTTCAATTAATGCTGAAATACTGCATCACAGTGATCTATCTAGAATTGATTTCTCATTCTTTATGAACCAGGTTTGGTGAGAGGCATCGACATTTTCAAACGTGTACTCTATGTAATTACCCCTGTTCCGCAGAACACACTGGAGAAAGTAGATCTTTTACTGCAGGGGCTTATCCAGATTCCAACCACTTTGTTGCAGGTAACATAAACATCTGCAGGGCACATTTGTATTTCTGAAGTCTGAACCCCTAGTCATCCCATATATCCCTATTATGTCATGTTTGATATCCACTTCTATGCATTGCTTATGGAATGAGGAAAGTTGTATATCCTCGAGGGAACAATTCTGTCCCTCCTCTGATCATACTAGAATCCAAGAGGATTACACGACATATAAATGGCTTGTTATTTTCAGGATGCACTAATTCTTTTTGTGTCATCTTTTTTTTTTTTTTTAAATTTATATTTCTATCGGCTCTTGTCAATATCATCATTGTTCTTCTTTTTCCATTTATGAAGCTAATCTTGTTGGATAAAACTCATGGTTGTAAGTGCTATGAGATGCAATTTTATTATTGATAAGAAGATTTTGGAGTATTGGAACTTTGGATGAAGACTTGAAACAAAAAGATGTTCATGCTATGTAGCCTAAAGAACAAACTGATTTATGGGTACTCTTGAATATACTCTATGCTGTTTTGCGTGGTAGAATGCCGGATACTGGAAATGCTTTCAAATTCTACCACTGGTAGTGATCGACATGGCGGAAATGCATATAAGGGTGTACACGTCATTTACCTAATATCGTTGTGCATTAGATAACCATGAGGTTTTCATGATTATATTCGTGCTTGATCCTTCCCTGACCACATCTCCATTTTTCTTTTCAAAACATAAGCTTCGGATGTTGTTTTACATGCCTGTTTCGCTTCAGGTACAGGGATGCATCTCACCTTACATGGCTGCAAATGTTTTGCCAACGAGCTAGCAGAACTGCAGTTGCTGATGGTTTGAGATGTGTCAATATGACTTCCTTACACAACTGGTCACCGGTGAAGAAGTTTCCCAACCTTTTAAGGGATGGACATTGTTTTGTCTCCAGCCCTATATTATTTAGTTTCTCTGTTATTTGTTGGTCCTAAATATACGTCTCCAAAATATGCTTGTAGTAAGGTTGCAGCGGTAGCCAGAAATTCCCTGCACTTATAGGCTTTACAATCTGTTAGAAATGCCTGTCATACTAGCGGCAGAGTGTCTTAAGCAGGCGTTGTGAAATGTTTGGAATCACAGGATAGTTTGCACGAGGATATTTATTTACCGGAAGAAGGGTGAATGGAACCGTACTACCACATTGTAGTTGGTTTTAATCTCTCTCTCTCTCTCTCTCTCTCTCATTTGTTTTTTCGTAACCAAGTTCGAGCAGGGAAGCCACGCTTTGGAATAGAGAAACACTTGCTGAACAACTTGGGTTAGAGAAGCACGCTTTGGGACAGATGCCAAATGCATGCTTGTCTGTCTTGCATTTTAATCCGGTATCGGTAAGAGTATTTACGAAACATCCAAACTTTGCTCCATTGAATTCTAGAGCAAAATTTGGATGTTTCATAAATTTTCTTGCCGATACTGGATTTAACTTATTTTTTGTAGGGACTATAAACAAAGTATTTTAAACAAAATGAGTGACTCCGATCATTTTTTTGAGACCTAAAATGGACCCAAAAAGTGGTTTGTACCCACTGGTACAGATTTTTGGTCTGTACCAGTAGACTTTCTGTATTGCTATAAACCCAAAATGGAAATTCCATAAGGGTCAATCAGCACTGCATTTTAAGAAGTATTACCTGAATTAACGGTCTATCGTGGGTTTTTTTTTTTAAAGCAACCCACAGTATTCTCTCAAACGCACTCAATCAACTTTTCTATATTTAGCCATAACAACACCACCACCCAAATTCCAAGCTTTGTATGGTTTGATTTATCTTTCCTCTACGTCAAACATGCACAAAGAGAGATAGAGACACATTACAGAGAGAGAGAGAGAGAGAGAGAGAGAGAGAGAGAGAGAGAGGTCATGGTCGAGGCCTGGTTCATCCAAACCAAGGTCATGATCTGTCTCATCATCACCATCTTCCATTCATTTTGAACCCTCTGTTTCAAATTTCCACAAACAACCGATCTTTCAGTTTTTTTCCATTTGGGTTTTCTCCTACCTAGATTTAACATGGCATCGCCATCATTCAAGCATCTTGCAGAACGGAAGCTGGGCAGATTCCCACACTTCATCGTATACGCCCTTCTCGAATGGACGCTGATTTTCTTGCTCTTCATCGACGGATTCCTAGCGTTCGTCTCCAACGAATTTGCCAAATTCTTCGACCTGAAAATCCCCTGCCTGCTCTGCACCAGAATCGACCACGTCCTCGTCCACAGAAACTCGAACTTCTACTACAATGACTCCATTTGTGAATCTCACAAGAGGGAAATTTCCTCCCTTGCTTACTGCCACATGCACAGAAAACTCTCCGACATCCGGAGCATGTGCGACGGATGCCTCCTCTCGTTTGCAACTGAGAGAGAGTCCGACACGGATGCTTACAAATCCCTAGTTGGGATCCTTCACAAGGATATTGACACCTTTATGGAGGATGATCATAGGATTAGTCACAGACAACCATATCTTGGAAAGAGAGATGATGTGATGAAGGTTGAGAAAAGCAGCGGGGTCCACAGGTGTTCTTGTTGTGGGGAGGCCTTGAAAATGAAGCCATCCTCGTCGATGAACACGAGTTTTCTTTCGCAAGCGCCTGCTCCATCCCCTAGAGCTCCGGTGTTGACCTGGAAAAACGAGGAGTCGCGGAATTTAGAATTGCCTCACATTCGTTACACGGAGCTGAAGTTTATGTCGGATAACGAATCGGAGATTCCAGATGATGAAGATAGCCAATGTGAGTTATGGTCCATGTTGTTTTCATTCATTGGATTTTCATGTCTCTCACCCGTTAGAATAGTTACACTGTTTGTGCAGCAGGTTTCATCCATTTTATAGAAGAAAATATCAGCATCAAAGCATAGGTGACGTTAACAAGTATCCTTATAACAAACGAAATACAATGTTAAAAAGAATGAATGAAAGCAAAACTATCTGTAGATTCTGCACGTACCGGATTTCACCATCACATTGTACTACTTGTTTTTCCCTCATCGATCAATCTATGACTAAGGCCGAGATATTTTAGCGTTTCCATGCCTGCGTTAACCGGAACTTCTCATCTTTTTATTTAGTGGCTATTACCATTTTTTACTACATGCGTGCTGAAAGTGAGAGCTTTTTCACTACCATCGCAATGACTAAATGCGAACCGTAAGGCTGTGTTCGGTAACTTGAATTAGCGGACTGCTTTGACGAGGGAAAAGAAAAAGGTGCGCGCGCTGGATCTAAACGGAAGTCGACACTCTCGGGAAAGCAATAGCCACTTCAGCGGCTGCAATAATTATAGTAACAAAAATGGAGTAGCTCTTTTTTAAATGCCGATTATAAAAGAACAAGAAAAATGTTGAAAATATTATTGAAGTGCATGCGAAATAAGTTCAAGACACACGGGGGACTCAAACCATGTTTTTGTCTACGTACTTGATAACAAAATGAGAATCCTTCTTATATTTCTTAAGCAGGTAAAGAAGAGAACAAAGCCGCTTCTGTGCCATTACTACCGGACACTGAAGATATTATAGAAGAAGCTAAGACCCCAAACTTCACGAAAGGCAACAGATTTTTTGGAATCCCACTTACGGATTCAGCAGCAGCAAGTCCCAGGTGGGCTTCTAGGTTTCAAAAGAAGTTTCTATTCGAGAAGTCAGACTTCTTTTCCGAGTCCAATGACACAAACGAAACAGAAGGTGACTCCATCTTGCATAGTTTGAAGAGACAAGTTCGCTTGGATCGCAAGTCATTGATAGCAATGTACATGGAATTGGATGAAGAAAGAAGCGCTTCTGCAGTTGCAGCAAACAACGCAATGGCCATGATCACAAGGCTTCAAGCAGAGAAGGCAGCTGTTCAAATGGAAGCGTTACAGTATCAGAGAATGATGGAGGAGCAGGCAGAGTATGATCAAGAAGCAGTACAAGTGATGAAGGATTTGCTTGCCAAGAGAGAGGAGGAGATCAAGGGTTTAGAGGCCGAACTTGATACCTATAGAGAAAGATATGGACAGATAAATAGAATAGGGAGTGACGAATGTGAAGTTGATGCCGATGAAGATTACCAAGAGTTGAAATCTCAATCTTTATCGTCCATGAGCGAGAAATCGGATTGTGGAAGTCCTGACGGAGGAAATCAAATTGCAGAAAATGGGCATAATCGTGAACGATCTGGCCCTTTGCAGGAAGAAAGTGGAGAGAGGACCGTTGAGGAGTCATCGTTAGATTTTGAAGGCGACAGAACTTTTCTTTTGGGCATGTTGTCAAATTTGGAGAAAAAACTCAATGTAGACTCCAGCATGGTAGATCATGTAGATGAATATACAGGTAACTTCCTTCTTAAATGAGGACACAATGCCCTCGACAGATCTCAATGGAAAAAATGGATTCATGTAGCCGACCCCAATTGATTGGGGCTTAAGGCTCTTTTTGGTTTGGTTTGTTTAAATGTTTGTGTATTTTTCCATCCATTAGATACTCTTGCAACAACCAAATGCATTTTGTTGGTTGCGCAGGCAATGAGAACAAGGCCATTCTTACCAAAGAAGTGTCATTTATAAGGGAGAGAATGAAAGCAATTGAAGCAGACAGTGGATTCTTAAAGCATGCTGCTATGACACTTCAAAAGGGTGGTGAAGGAACAAAACTTTTGACAGAGATAGCTCTTCATCTACGGAAGCTTAGGCGGTCGTTGAAAGTTTCATCGCAGGATATAGATGCATGAATTGTTTCCTAATTATTTTTTAAGGTACTTGAACTATCACTTATAATTCTATATCTTGGCGACTGCTCCATAATCCTTATCAGGAGGTTTCAACTTTGTATTTAGGAGGTTTGTCTCAGTATTCTATAGGTGAACATGGAAGTGTCAGTGTACATTTATCCACTTCAGTTAATTAATTATTATTTTTTTTTATCATCACTTCAGTTATCCTTTTTCCGTTTGAGTGTTCCACTCTCTTACACATTAGGATGTATATACGTGTTGCCCGTGTTGGAAAAAAGAGCATTCTGTCCCAACTGTGAAGCTTCAAGGAGCTTTTGGTTCTCGTTTCCTTGACCTCTTTGGTAGTATACATTGAGATGCTTATTTTCATTCTTATAGTATCTGTGGCACTAGGGTTAAGTGGTTAACCATGGAGAAGTAAGAACATAATCTTGCTTTTGGCACCAAACATTGTGAAGCTGATGTTATGCGATTTGAGGGGTGGAACATGTAACACACATATATTAGGTCATGGAAGTATTCGAAAGAGTTTACTTCACAGAAATTTGACCTTTCATTGAAATGAGCCCTCAACTCCGGACTGAGAGTTCAAGGTATGCTAATATCTTCCCACTGGTCAAACTGCACAGTTTTCATGCAATTATTCACGTCTAATATATGCCTCCATATGGCACAGACTAGTAGATGGAGCGTTACCATGTTCTATACTAGTTAATTGAGTTTTGACACTACAGGGGACTATGTTTTTCAAATACAAAATACGGAATCGCTAAGGCCTTAGATATATTGACATTGTTAGAACTTTACCACGACTTTTCAACCTTACCAAGATTCCTAATATCGCATACTTCTGGAAGGTAAAGTACATACAAGAAATAGCGCCTTTCAAAACGGAAGAGCTTCTCTTCATAAGTTGTACTTCACAGTAAAATAAAGTATTAACTTCATGACTTACATGCAGGCATTTGCATCCAAATCGCGCAACTCTTGACATCACCAGCAGGATTTTCACCTACAATATCTCTGACAAGTTTTTCGCCTGCAAAGTAACCAGTACGACATGCATTAGAAAAACTTTGTCTATTTTGGTGAAGACTAGGATGGAAGCACATGCCTGATTTCTGTCAGTGACAAACTTCGAACATCAGCAGACTGGTTTTCTGTTTGGGTGACAGTCCCTTCATTACCGGGATTGAAAGAAAAGAGAGAAAAGAGAGCCTTTTAAACTTGGTGGCTGATCATGACTAATATCAGTGAACATGTTAAGTTGCATTTAGCAGTAAAATAGCCTCAAAGTTTTGTCTTGCATTCAAATTTGTTGTACCATCCACACTGCTCCACAGATCTGATCTTTCTGGTAATTTCAGTTGACTTTTCTTGGATAGTGTTGTAGCTTTGTTTTTGTCAACACACATACACACATTGTCTTTCATTCTAATTTGTTGTACCATCCACACCAATCTCATAGAAATCGAAGAATCAAGATTTTCATATTGCGTTCTAGTTCACTTTATCTAGTGCCTCTGCTTGATTTGAATTTCCTGTGTAATGGGGTGTATAAGCAGCCAAGCAGCTTCAAAAGAATAGATTTCACACAACCCTTGATCCCACTCAACACAAATTTCTCCATATGTAAGAGAGCTTGATAAACCTCGCGAAACTTTTGCAGGCACGACAGAAGGAAATGGGAAGAGCCATAAACAATTTCCTCCAGTTTAGCATTTGATTCACATGAAAATTTTAAGAGAGACTGCTTAAGGCCCTATCATTCACGTCCAAAATCCAACGCAAAAGAACAAACGACAAATCTGCCACCGAGTATTCAAAATATTTCACTACAACGTGACAGCTCCAAACCAAAAAATGGTAAATCCATATGGTTTTTGTTTCTATTTATTGAACTGTTGTCGATGGGAAACAAAGGACGACAATGGTTTCTTTTCGTTAAGAAAGAGAGAAAAAGAGCAGAGAGTAGGAGAACAATGCAGCAACAGCAAATTACAAAGAAAGCAAAAACACCAAAACTGTGAAATCACAAACCGCCCTCAAATCCAATAACTAGAAATCAACAAGAAGCGATTGGTTAAACGGGTGCAAAACTAATATACTTAACTAAAAATGACAAATAGCAATCCACATCCCATTTCGAATTCTTGTATATTCAAATATGTAACCAAACCACCCAAAACCTTCTTTCCATCAGAGAAAACTCTAAAAGCACAACGGAAGTAAGAACTTCCAGCGGGTGGATATTGCGGAGATAACCAAAAAATAGAGTGAGTTCTACGTGGGTGATGCCCAGGTTTTCAGAGCAACGTCAAGGACTATATAATTTTGGTGATTCAAGAATAATGCTTTCGGTCCCAATTTACAACCACTAATTTTTTTAATTTTTTTTCAAACATAACACAACAAGGTCCAAAAAACCCGAAAAAGAATGTCTCAACTCTACTCCACACACTAACCCAGTCAAGAATAGAAACAAGGAAGAGGGATAATCCCCACGGTACATAGCTCGATTTGTCAGGTGACGCACACAACATAGCATTCTTTTCCTTTTTTGATGAACTGGCACAAGATAGCATTCTGAATGGACCCTTTCCACTACTAGATATTTAGAGAAAAAGGGTCCCGCGCGCGATTCTCGATCAGTGGATGGTCTTGTGATTTCGTTCGACCACCACGACACCTGCACCGAGTCAGTGATCGAGAATTGCGGAATCCTTTATCTCCAAAAGCTTGATGTTGGAAGGTCCATTGGGAGTTTTATGGAGTAGAGATTATCTATCAGCAACTATTTTAATGATCTGAAAATCGGGGCGTCCCACTACCTGTGGTGTTATATGTTTTTTTGGTGACTACACTCTCATCCATATTTTCCTCAATCTAGTATTGCAGAAATTTTTTGAAAACGATCTACAAGTAATTTGGTGCACGAAACAAACTCAAAGTTTGTCCATGAAGCAAAATTGGAGGGTTGCTATAGTTAACAATGTTTGCTGCTCAAAAAAATGCTCACATTGGAATAACTAAACTTAGCAACTCATCAAATTTTGATATTTTAATAATCAAAACCAACAACCTTTTGTCAATAACCAAATTTATTAATCCTCGTATTTTCTCAATCAAGTATACCCATCATTACACAAAAATCCTTTCCCTATCTCAAAAATGTTTTCAAAAAATTAAATTTTTTTTTCAGAAACTTTTTAAAATTTTTTTTATTTATAAAAAGTGTTTTTTCAATTAAAAAAAACTATTTAAAAAAAACTGTATTTACACAAAATTATTTTTTTACACAATTTTTTTCATAAACAATTTTTTTACACAACTTTTTTTAACATAAACTATTTTTTTGAAAACTATACGTGAAATGAAGGGGGAAGATTTGGAGGGAACTCAGGGAAGGAAGCAATGGGCCCATTGGTTTTGATTATAAACAAAAAATAATCAATGTGAGATTTGACATTTTTAACTTTAACAATATCTAAATAGATAATCAAAATTTGATGTGACATGTTTTGATTATTTACTTTTTGCTTATTTCACTACGGACGCTCTAAATAAGCATCGTAACTCTTTGGGAGCTTCCTCTATACTGTGAGTTGTGAGATGGAGATTGTGTTCTTGTTGTTCTTGCTTTTTTCAATTTGAGTTGTGAGATGGAGATTTTTTTTTTTGATCCCCGTGAGATGGAGATTGTGTTCTTGTTGTTCTTGCTTTTTTCAATATGCTCTCTACGCATCCTATCTTTTTCCATATTTTAATTGCAAATGCCTCTCTTTTTTTCTTTGACAGCCCGTTTGAACAGAAGATTTGATTTTGGGTGGATATGGAAAAAAGATGGATTCAAGGGTGGATATAGAATAAGGGGTGATGTGTAAGAAGGGTGTGCTCACGTCGTAAGAAGGGTGAATTTGTAATCCAGTATTTAAATGATTTTTTGAGAAGGGAGATTTGGAAGGTGGATATGAGAAAATAAGTAGTCAAATGACTTAATTGCCTCTATTTTATTAATTTAATGGAAAAATTAGATTATTTTTTTATAATTAGAGTAAATAAATTTTATCATTATTTGTGGGATAAATTAAATTCATTTTATCTTATCAATTTTTAAACCGTATTATTTATTAGAAAAATATTATTTTCGAAAAAAAAAACCGCAATTAGAAAACCACAATTACAATTCCAAAGGCAATTGAGGGCCCACTATATATATAAGAATACTGTACGTGTATTTAGGTAAAGTTCGTCCTCTCTCCGGTCAAAAAAAAGAAGGAAAACATCGTGTTCTCCGTCCCATCCTCTGCAACTCACGCCCCTACCCGAACCCCATCCTCTGTAACCACCTTGTCTTCTCCGTCCGCCGCCGCCGACGCCGAGCATCACCACAGCCGGAAAACAGCCACCACCGTCTCTCACCACCAGCAAGCAGCACACCACCAGAAGATCTAGAAAAGGTAAGGGCAAATTCGTCATTCAACCACCCCGCATAACCAACGAGCTGTGGGTGGATTGGGTGGATTTGTAATCCTAAGTCGCCAAATCGGGGGCCAAATCTGGGTAGGTTTTTTGGAAGCCAAAGACCGGATTAGAGGGGGGCAGAGATGTAGTCCGGCAGCATAGCAAAACTGGGGCCAAATCCGGCATCCAGACAGGCCGTGAAGGCCATCTTAAGCTAGATTTTTTTCCCATCAGTAAAGAAAAGATATTTCTATCATAAATGATACAAGAATATCATACACGAGATAGTACCTCATCTATCACTATACATCACCTCCACTGCCCAGCATCATCATCGTCCATAAGCCCAACGGGACACCTACCACCACCACCACCACCACCCCGCCAAAGTTGCCAATCTGGAACTACTACGCGCCCACAAAATGGCTTCCGGAAACTTCTGTTACATCCGAATCCTGCCAAATACTTTCGGTACATGAAACTTCTGATACATCCCAATCCTACTGAAAACTTCTGGTACATGAAACTTCTAGATTTCTCCATTGTTCCCTCACCATCCACATTTATCTAAAACTTTCTTGTATTATCTCTATGAATTAATCTTAGTCTAGAATTGTCCTCGTCTAGAATGTTGATGGAGTCTATAAATAGGGGTGTGGGTATCATTTGTATGTGTGTGCAAAGGGTGAAAAGTTTTGAATTTGGGAAAAGTGGTGGTTAGTGGTTCTATTTTCTTATTGCAGAGATTTGAAGGTTTGATATTGATTTAAACCTAGAATTAGAATTAGGAAAATTGGTGGTCGGTGATGTCAAAGACAAGCAACTGGTGATCGGTGAAACGAGGATGATTAGCGTTGCAAGAGTTGGGTAACTTCTAATGAGAAGGGTTCCTTTTCTTTTCTTATGCTGTGGAATGGAATGGAGAAAGAAGAAAGAGAAGAAGAACGATTTTTTTTCCCTCCGTTAGAATTTTATTCCCAAAATGGCATTTGTTGTGAACCATTGGATCTTCCCACTTGTGTATGTGTTGTCAGCTTCTAAGGAAAACCCTTAAATGATCCTTGAGGCCTGTTTGAATGGGGCTACAGAAGTGGTATTAGTAATACCCCTCCTAAGACCATGGGCCCATGGTTAAGTCAGTGATTAAAAAATCACTGACTTGAGGCGAGGCTGGATCGCCTCACAGTGGTGAGGCGAGGCGAGTATCGAAGAGGCGACCGCCTAGTCGTTGAAATCACGACTAGGCGCGAGGCGACCCAAAATGCATGCCTAGGCGTTGTCCAGGTCAAAAACACATATAAGGGCAAAAATAACTTACAATTATACAGCACACACACACAATCGAACCTCTCTGCTCTCGCCTCTCCTCTGCGATCGAACTCAAAAGGTAAGCGCGCGCTCTCTCTCTCTCTCGCACCCTTCTCTTCTCTTTTCTTCTTCTTCTTTTCCTGCCGACAAGGTATGTATGTATTTATATACACACACATATACGCACCCTTCTCCTCTTCTCTCTCTCTCTCTCCCTCTTTCTCTCCCTTTGTCTCACCCTTCTGGGTTAGTTGGCTGCAATATGAGAGCTGACTGGACTGGGTATTTTTTTTTTTTTTTTTTTGCCGACTGGATTGGGTATTCTTTTTTTTTTTTGCCGACTGTACTGGTATTTTTTTTTTGGTCAAAGACAAATAGAAATATGACTGGGTATTCTTTTGCTAGTGCTGGGTATTCTTTTGCAGCTGGGTCTTTTTTTTGCTAGTGGCGCTGGGTAGATGGGTTTTTTTTTGGAATATCTAGATTGTTAGTTTGTTACATTTTATGAGCGTATTTTACTAGTATTTCGTATGTTGGAATGTTGGATTGTTGATTATTATGCAATATGGTGATGTTTGTTCTTGTTTTGATGGTAGGAGTGAATATTGGTCGTTTATGTAGTTTATATTACTTTTTTTTAAATCGCTCGCCTCGCCTCGACGAGGGCTTTGTCGCCTCGCGTATTTAAATCACTGGGTTAAGTCATGGTTTGTGATCACATTTTGCCAGGTAGTGTATTAGTTAAGTCCCGGATTCTCTTGTACCCCTAATACCCGCCGGGATTATTTATGGGGAGGTTTTGGGTCATAATACCCCGATGATACCTCCTCTCTTCCATTTCAACTGCAAAACATATTATTTCCCATTTTATCCCTCATCCAAACCAAGTACTATTTAATCTCGCGTCACATTAATGTGGGTCCACACTTCTTGCATAATACCCCTACTATATTATCCTCTCTTCATAATTAATAACCACAATCCTTATCCCGCGTCCAAATGGACCCTTACAGGCAAAAGGATCCGGATGGTTGGTTGGGGTGCTGATGGTCATACCGTGCAAGAGAGCATTCGCTGCAGCACCCAAAGCACTCTCCCTCTATCGCTCCCTTATCCTGCTCCAGCCACCGTCCTCCGTCGCATTTCGTTCCATCACGATCATGAACAACCGTCAAAGCCACACCACCGCCGCCGCTACAGATATCGACGCCATATTCAAGCAGAAACGAGCCCTACGATCCAGAGTTAAAAAGGAGCTCAAGAACATGGACCCCACCCTCAGATCCTATGAAGGTAACCATATCTACATATTCTTATACGCATACATATACGCAGCTAATTGTGCAAGAATATGCTTTTACGGTACATTTATATGCTTAAAATCTACTATGAATGACAAATGACTTCGTCTACGCGTTTGGTTATGGACCCGTTGCATCTCGGTCGTCTATCTTGGCAATATATGGTCCCGTTTTTTTAACGATTCTTCAAGGGAAGTGCCCAACGCATCTGAATCATTAAAAACACTTTTGCATGACCTCGATTGACGGACTGCTCTCTGCAATCCAACCTTAGAGAGAGCCTATTATTTAGTTATATTTGTAATGGGTTGATTTACCAATTTCAATATTCTTCAGTATGGGGTAACTGGTGAGCTTGTTCCTCACACACAGTGTTGAACTTGAAACATATTTTACAGGTTGTGACAGTGTTGTGTTGGAATCCGATATGACAGTGCCACAAGGAAAATGTAATGACAGTGCTAGTGAAATCGAGTCTAGCTCCTCTCCAATCCATAGGAAATTGGAGGATCGTCCAATTCCAATTCAATGGTCAGGATTATTTTAGTATCTTCGGACCCAAAGCTCATTGGGCGTTCTACTGGCACTCAATTACTCTCCAATATCACATTCCAAGCACCAATTTACCAAATTCCAAACATTAGTAAAATTTCATATCGTAACTTTAATAACATGTGCAAGTTCAAAGAACTATCAGATTCACAAGGTTAATTAAAGAATTCCTTTTGCATTTCTTCTAAAATATTTTCCTGTAAAAATTATCTTATGTTCATTACTTTTACGATTTCTTTCTAATTTTCATAAATGAATCTTAATTTTAACTTTCTTTACATACAAGAACAACTACATCAATGAGCACACGACACATTGCGAAGAACACGTGAAATCAGTAAAAAAAATTCATGAGCTACATAATAAGATAATATTAGGGGGAAAAAACCATGCTGAAAGGAAAACAATCATTGATATATAATATTAATAAAAAAATCCTCATGAGCTATATAAAAAAAGTTTTTTGGATGCAGATTTAACTGGGAGAGAGGACGCCATTCAGAAAAATTAATGAATTTTTTGTAAACTTGAAGATTAATGAATTTTTTTCGCTGTTCAAAAAAAGGGGGATGGAAGACGTTTAGGTAATTGAGAAATATTTGGGGAATAATTGGGTGCCCATAGAATACCATATGAACTTTGGGGCTTGAGTTACTAGGGTATTCTTGATCATTGAATTGAAATTGGATGATCCTCTAATTCTCTGTGGATTGCAGAGGAGCCGGACTCAGTGAAATTAGTTTTCCGTTTTTGTTAAAATGGAAAACAAAGATGAAAAGAAAGTGTAATCAATGTGTACAAGAGGAATTTTTAGTCCTACGCATCTGCATGTTCTCTAGGGCTTTATCATAATTTCACGAGACTTAATATTTCAAATTTGATTCATTTAATTTGTTATACTTTCTCCAAATTTGAGGAATTTTAATTTAGAATTGGGCTGATCTGGAAGCATATGTTTTATGATGATAGAGGTTTTGAATACACCAGTAAATAACACCAATTTGCAGAGATACGTATCTACGCATGCAATACGGCCAATATATGACTTGCTGCTTTAACTTTTACTCGGTGCCTGATTGACACTCTCATTTTTGTTTCCTTTTCCTTTTCCTTTCCCCTGGCAATCTGCCCAAAGGGTTAGTCAACTTCTTAGGTTCTTGTGACAAAAGTTACTTTAGACTTAAAGACAGGTATGCATTAGACTTCCATACTCATTTTTTAATTTGTTTTTGGTACCTCAAATGATGTTAAACAGAGCCTACAAATGGCCCATGGACGGAACCTGTTCAAATGGTGCACCTTTGATTCATGGTTTTGTGTCATGTTTGTTTGGTGGGTGCATATTGCTTTGCAAATGTATTAAGGTTTTTGGTGAAGTATGTGTTGTGCACTTAGAAAAGTAGCCACAAGCCAATGTTCTTTCTTTTACTCACATGGTAAGAAGGGAGAATTCCCTTTGATGCCATACTAATATCTCCGGTCTCCGCTTCCTTGAACTTGCTCAAGGATGTTTTTATTTTCCGTCATAAAGCATTAGAAAGAATAAAATAACCACCTTGTTGAACACATAGGGCACTGTTAAGGTTCCAAAGAAGGCGCATGGAGTGGACTCTATAGGTTTTCTTTCCTCCGCAGTTCCACTGTATTTCTGGAAGATCAGAGACTTTGTATTCCATTATGTTGTTCTAATAGCTAAGTTGTAGATCACTGGAATTGTTTGCGTTGAAATCACCCCTCATTGAAGCATTTTGGAGTCTCATGCTTTTCACCAATTCAATGCCCTTGCAATTGTTCATGTTTTTACTGTTCCAATTCACATCTTCAAAACTCAATGTGTTCATGATGTTCTCTGTTCTTTCTGCATTCTTGATTGGAAATATATTTTCCAGCTCAGCTTTTGTTAAGAAGAATGTCTTTTCCATGTTCTGTCTATGTCAGACAATGCAATTCAGAATGTTATTCTTGAAGCTCCGTGGTTCAAGACTTGCAAGCGATTATGTGCTTATATAAGCTGTAGTGCTTTACGAGAAGTCGATACATCTAATATTTTGTCAGAAGTTCTACAGAATCCAGCTACAGGTTTGTCTGATGCCTCACTTTCAGTGCTTTCAACTTTTGAGCTGCCGTGTGATGGTAAAATTACGGGTGTTATTTTTTCTTTTTCCATCCGCTCTTCTTCTGTCTTGGAGACTTTCTGAACACTTTTGGTGAAGTTGTACTTATGGTTATGAGATCAACAGATGGTTCACAGTTTATCCATCTTTATATTTGTAAATAATTCACTGCCTCTTTCTTTCTTCATGTAATACGAATGTAGTTTGTCCTTTGAATTGAGATGTTTGGAAGACAGTTTTATTTGCATTGTTGTTCTGCATTTAAGTAATCAAAGCATATGTTATCAGACTGACATTCTTTCACTGATGTTCTACTCAAGATGGTCATTCACTGACGGGAAAGAAGCTTTATGTTCCACGAGTGGAGGATAGAAATAGAAACATGCGGATGGTTAACATATCAAGTATTCGTGATATGATTGCAAATTCAATGAACATTTTGGAACCAGCTCCCGTAGATGCTGACGGTAATGAGCGGGAAGATGGTAAGTTAATACATTAAACTATCAGCTAGACATGTGGAATCATTTTTTCTTTCTATTCATTCCTTTTTTGGGTGGTAAATTACAATTACTATTAGGGATGGGAAACATTTACACTGACTGCCCATGAGGTTTTGCCGTGATGAACTCAGTAATCCACTGGGATTAGAACATTTCAGTGACCTTAACTTTTTGAAAGGTCTAGACTCCCCCTTGCTGTTAGTGACACATCATGTATCTGCTGACACATTTTGCATTACCATTTTACACTTAGCAGACTAATCCAAATTTGATAACTAAATTAAAGAAGGAAAAATTATTTGATATGAGGGCGTGTGTTGCTCAGACATCAATCAAACTCTCAACTCTCCTCTTCTTTCTCTTTTCTTCCGTCTCTCTTTTCTCAATCTCTTTCTGCATTTAACACTGCAGGGGTTACCACTTCTGCTGGACAAAACGTCCAACACTATCATTAAACTATTACCGCCACCATCAACACCAACACTACCTAATAGCCACTATACTACCCAACCCATAACAACCCTCTAGGCCCATGACCTCATCACCACCCTCTAGGCTCATCACCACCTTCTAGGCCTTTGTCTGTGATTTAAGGCTTGCATGCGTACCGTATGCATACAAGCAATTAGAGGGGAAAGTATAGTTTTGATGGCCGGGGTAAGTAGGCAATTCAGTGGTGTTGAGGCAGCTGTGTAGGGCAAGCTTTTATTTGTTGAAGTCTGAAGATAGTGGTTCTGGGGCTATTTCAGTTCAGTTATGGCAGGGGCAGGTACACGGTAAGATGTGGTTCGTATGTTTGACTAGAGATGTGAGTGACATTATGCTTAGAAATGCGCTACAGGTTTTTATTTGCTTAATTTTATACACATGATATGTTTCATTTTTTGCCCCATCGGTTCATTAATTTACTGTGGAACTGGCAGATGTCACTTCTATGAACCTAAAACATCTCTATTTGTTGCAGTTATGCAAGCAAATGACCCAGTTGACTTGCTTCTGTTACCTGGTACATCTCTTCTCCTGTTTCCTTGATTTAGCTCTCACACATGCTTGGAACCTAAACTTGATCAGTGCAATTTGTCCTTATGTCGACTGTAGGACTCGCATTTGACAAATCAGGAAGGCGTTTGGGCCGTGGTGGAGGGTAGGTTTGTTGACCTCAGTCTTGTCAAATGAGTAGTCTCTCAGTAGCTCCAGCCTACAAGTTTCTTAAAATCAGTAGAGTTTTCTCATTTAATGCCTAATGTTTTTAAACATACTTTTCTGAGTTCCTCCCTAACAATTTGATTTGCATTGTATGTGTTGATATATTAATAACTCAAAAAGTTACTACGACACCTTCTTGATGAATTACCAAGAGCTTGCAAAGGAGCGAAAATGGAAGCAACCTCTCCTTGGTATATGTCACCTTTCTCCTTATTTTTAAAGTAATTGTTTTATGCATTATAATAGTAAATGACATCTAGTTTGCTTTATAACACCGTGATTGGCTTTGTTTTCCAGTGGCGCTGTCTTATTCAGTTCAGATAATGGACGATGGAGTTATACCTGTCACTCCAACTGATGTTCCTGTGGATGCGCTTGTAACCCCATCTGGTTTGATCCCCATTAGCCCAGCTGCCATGGAGAGGTGTCACTGATTTTATTCTTTTCTCCTTCAGGCCACATGCATGTGTGAGGTGGAACTCAGGATCCAAATATAGTGACTTCACGCCCCAAAAAATTCAGCTCTTGTCATTTCCACAAGTCGGAAGATTCTGTTTTTTGCATGAAATGCTGAAGTGTACCTTGCCGTTGGAATCTGTGATGGGCGTTGTGTCATTGAAAACTTTGGTATTGATATATTCTTTCAAAGAGTCAGCTATCCGTTAACCATTCGCAATGTGATTTTAGTTTGAAGTTTTCTGGTGCGTTTGATGTTTGATCATCATTTGATCGCGTACCATAACAGTTCATGAAATGAACCTGCACCTTGCATCCTTGTATTGCACTTATGTGACATTGTGATTTGTGACATTCCAGAGAAACTTGCAATTACATTCTTTAATTTCAATTAAGATCCTCATGGGTGAGATTTCCTTCTAAATGGAAGTTAAGGGCTTATGTGCTTCTGCAATATGTTGGCATACACTTCAAGCTGATCTGGGTGCAAGTGAAGAAAACATGGATTTACCGGAAGCGAGATATACAACAGCCAAGTGGGTTTTGACCTTTTAACTATGGGGAACTGCGGTTGATTGGGCAAGCATCCTTTGAGACTGAAACATTGACTTAAATTTGTGCTAGTTCTAAATTCAGTTAATCGACAAATTTGTTTTAATCTTGCATCAAAACTTCTCCTCCATTTTGGCTCTAAGCAAAATCTAGGAGGTCAAAGAAACAATAGATGCATCCATGAACTATGGATGGAATGGTTTTTGTGTTGAGGTGGGTCAATCAAGCGCATAGAGGAGCCATTCTTATTTCATTTTTTATTTGACACTCCTTCATTATCTAAAATATTGATCTTTATTCTCTAAAGCTCTATCTTCATGTAGCTGACCGCATGTTATTAGGAATTAAGGCTCGGTTTGGTTTGGTTTGGTTAGGTTGACATTTCATTGCATAATCTCAACAATCCTTGTATCACATGCATACCACTTGCAATATTTTTGTGCTACTTAGTAGTAGAAACTCGGGAAGGCAGACGGAGAGGACACTCTATCATACCTGTGAACTCTCTCTTCATCGCACATGGCATCAGTGCCGGCCCCGACATTTGGGTTGCCCAAGCCCAATTTTATGCTTTGTTGCCCACCTACTATTAATTCATACAAAATTTAAAAAAAAAAATACAAGTACAAAAAAAAAATTTAAAGTTTCAATGTTCCTTTAGATTGAATAACATCAAAAAAATCAACATCGCAATGTGACCCCGGTTATAGCGCTTTATGATTAACACGATTTGATTCAGAAAAAATAATCTTGCATTTTTTGAAGCAAATTTAACAAGTCACTAGTTGTAACTGTTATTCAAGAACTCAAGGCACGTTCAATATGTTGGCTACTTACTTGTATTGGGTGCAAGTGAACGAAGAACAGGATTTACCGAAAAGCGAGAAAAACACCAAGTAAGTTTTCCATTACCAAATTGGCTGGTTGATGGGCACGCATCCTTAATTGAAATCATTGCTTAACTACTTTGCTAGCTTCTAATTCAAATCGGTAGTCAAATTTTTTAATTATAAAAACCTTTTGCTTGACTTTTGGTTTAATTAAATCTAGAGGTCAAAGATAACTTAATAGATTCTCCACAACTTATGGATGTAAATCAATTTTTTGCAGAGGGTCAACGCGCATAGGGCCTATTTTCTTTCATTTTTTATTGGAACTTCATTAAAAAGGTAGAAAATGGATTTATCTAAAAGCTGGTGACGGATCTTCAGTAGTCGAACCGTGTTTTGCATTGAGGCTAGCGAGTTTGCTTTAGCGCTATAAGCAAGTGGTTTATGCAATCTATGAGAACTTTTTTATACTTATATGTAACTTAAAATTTTTTTTTTGGGTTGCCCCAGCCCCGGGGGGTTGCCCAAGCCCGAGGGCTTGCGGGGCTTACCCCGGGGCCAGCCCTGCATGGCATTCCCAAGATTGGACACTTTTTAAAGCCAAAGGCTAGGTACGAAGATAGGGTGCCGTAGTGGGTCAAGCTATGCGGGATGTTCGGGTTCGAGTCTCATTGTTACGGTGTGAAACCACTCTTGGACACCGTCTCATTGGATACCGTCTTCTGTTTGTCTTCCTCGGGTAACTGCTCCAACTATCAGTTCAAACAATCCACAACAGATGAGGTTTCTATGGCTTAAGAAAACAGATCACTACCACTTCAAAATTACCAAGTGGCATTTTGAATAATACTCCCTCCGTCTCAATTTATTTGTTCCAGTTCTATTTTAACAGGATAAAAAACCAGTTATTTCTTTAAATTGGTAATGAATTTTATATCCAATATGGATCTTGTTTGATAGATCTCGATTTGTTTTATAATACAATGTTTTCAAAATCACCTAAAATATTATAAATTACAAGATATAATCAATTGAAAAGTGACATGAACTCCTAAAAGTGACAATTAAATTGGGACGGAGATCTTAGGTCTTAATTTTCTGTTGAAACTCTTACCCTACAACTTGCACATCATTGTCCACAAAGACTGATTTACAACTTGCACATCATCATTGTCCACAAAATTTACAATTTGCACATTATTTTCCAGAGAGACTGAGACTGAGTGGCCGTTCCAACTTTTCTAAAAGAAGGTTTTGAAAAAAAGAAGGTAATTTCAAGGTCAAAAATTATGTGTTTACTTAAATAATTTTTTTACCAATATAAATCTTATTTGATAGGTCTTATTGAAATCTTTTAAACGGTACAAAAAAAATTGAAAAATCATTTTTTCATTTTCGTTATATTTGAGTTTGAAATTACATTCTTTTTGAAAAAGAAGGTTTTGGAAGAAAGCGGAAGAGGACCTAATTGGCAATTATAGACTTGGCTATTGAGATGATATTTTTCAAATAAGTATATATTTTTTGAATTAAAGGTGATGTATTGTGAGAGAATGACCCGTCTTGTAAAGCGAAAAATAAGTACTTAAAAAATAAGAACATTATCAGAACGGGCCCCAATTCATCTCCCTAGTCAAATTGCAAGATAAAGATTACCTTTCTGAGGTCATAATCTTGATCAAGTCCCCTGCCCCCACTTTCTTTCTTGCTTGTTATTTACTCCAACTACTGAGATGTGATTTTCATGCCATTCTGTGTCATGAACCCAGCTAATCTCCACTAACCTTATCTGGACAATTTGTCTATGTATTCTTTAAGTGACTTTTTTTGGCACCTGAAACTTCAGCACATTGAAAAACCTGGTTCATAGCCCATGGGTGCCATGATCACTCTCTCAAGCTCAAGAACACAACTGATCTTCTACTTGATTGTCTTGCTTCTTTCACGTTTTCCCTACTCTTCAGCTGACCCTGATCCATTACAGGACTTTTGTGTCGCAGATTTAAAATCCTCTACTTCTGCTAATGGCTTCCCCTGTAAATTATCCTCAGAAGTGACTTCAGACGACTTCTTCTTCGACGGTCTGGTCAAAGAAGGGAACACATCAAACGCCTTTGGAGGGAGTGTCACTCCGGGGAACGTTCTCGCGTTTCCAGGTGTAAACACCCTCGGAATGTCGATGAACCGGGTCGACTTGGTGCCTGGAGGGCTTAACCCGCCCCACCTGCACCCGCGGTCGACAGAGTCTGGGATAGTGATCGAAGGGAAGGTGCTTGTGGGGTTCGTGTCCACGGGGAATGTGTTCTACTCTAAGGTTCTCAGGGGTGGGGAGATGTTTGTGGTTCCTAAAGGGCTCGTGCACTTCCAGATGAACGTTGGAGAGGGGAAGGCTTTGATTTTTACCGCGTTCAATAGTGAACTGCCGGGTGCTGTGGTACTTCCCTTGACTCTTTTTGGTTCAAAACCATCTGTGCCTATTGATGTTTTGACCAAGGCATTCCAGGTAGATGAAGATGTTGTCAATGGGATAAAATCCAAGTTTGGTTTCTAGGTTTATTTTGTAAGTTGCTCTGAACCTGTTAAGTAGGTGGTCTCTCTCTCTCTCTCTCTCTCTCTCTCTCACGACTATGGGTGTGGTGGTAGAATTATTGTAACCAATAATCTGGGAGCATCCTCTCTAACAAAAGGTGGGTCCTGCTATAAATTTCTATATAATTTTTATCAGTAGATTGAATTGATAACGAGGAATAGGAAACAGTTCTTTCTGATTACAATCACACTATAAGGCTTTTTTAACACCAATACAACAAATTACAGTAAACTAAATTAGCCGAAACAGACAGAAGATACCACATTTCTACACAACTATGGTGTCCTCTCAATCACATTTACGAATGGCTGTAAGGATAGAAGACTGCCGTAGATGGTGGAAAACAATGATAAAATTCTCCTCCGATTAAAGATGATGAGGAAGGAGTCTAATATGCTGCTGAAACCCTAGTTGCAAATTAATAGGGGGTGATGGTTAAATCATGGAGCTTGGTCAAAGCAATTGCCGATCTGCATATGAAGCCATTCGGGTTGGGATACTTGCACATATTCCCTTGTTCCTTGTGTCCCAAAAATCATCCCAGTTGCATCAAATGTCGGCGCCAGCTGAAACAACCATATATCATTGTGCATGAGAAGCATATAAAGAACTAAAGAGGGGAGAAGAGAAGAAAGTACCCTAGGGACTAAACATGATAATTGTACAGAAATGCAGTTTAAAAGAAAGCTTTCATGGTATTTCATACTCAGTAGAATCGCAAAATTAATAACCATTAATGAGAACAGGTAGGGTAAAACAGAACTAGTAATGGGGGACAAAAGCATGTGTGTAACATCTATTACAGGGGAGCTGAGAAAACCATGTCAATGCTCTTTTGCTTGCTAACTATGACGAAAAACCAACGAGTCCGAGAAACCAGTTATGGGCCATAGCAGGACCTTGGTTTTTGTGGGAACTCAGAGAAAAAACAGCAAGAGAAGACATGATTAAGGAGAGAGGATATAAATGACCTCTAATTGATGATAGAGATAAGTTTTTTTTTACTTTTTTTATTCTCATCGTCATCGTCAAAGAACTAGCTACAGAAATCAAAACTGGCACCCTACCTTACCTAACCATTGTTGGACAGACACAGCAAGATCCAGATCCATGGTTTGTCTTATACAAAATCAACCAATTCCTACAGTGGAGGGAAACCATGTCTTCAACTGTTCTCTCTGAGTCGGTTTAATGATAGATAGTGCCTGACCAAAAATTTGTTGCCAATTCGTTTCAAATAGTCAAGAAGGTATTAGCCATAGTGTGTTTCTCTCATTGGCGGTGAAAGAATGAAAATACAGGCTCGAATACTACGGTTGCTGGGTTCTTTTGGCAGATTATAAAACCTTCAATTCCCATAAGTTAACAGAGTTGGAGATGGTTTCAACTTGGGTAACGTGGCCGCATTTGACGTGTGGTACAGAGGATTGACAGTTAAAACAGGACATGAGATCTGGAGCTGGAGTGTTGGGAGAAAAAGGAGTTAAACGACAATATGATCAAGTGGGAATCATTTGATGAGCAAGCATGGACTCAACATTGATGCGAAGATCAGCGTTACAGGAAATCAAGGGTGAAATAGGATTCAAGAAAAAAAGTATACAAAGCAATTTTTTATGAGATGTCCAGTGGCAACATATCCTAAAAGATGTTGAAAACTACAAGAATCTACCTTGCTTTAGAGTCTATACTGCAAATACAAATCACTGTGATTCGTTGATAATACGCGTCAAGTCTACCTTCTTGTTGTGAGAATTCTTGATGCATGAGTTGTAGGGACAGATTTATGTTGCCACAAATAGAGACTAAATCAAGTGTTGGATTCGAAGTTGGTGTTAAAAAAAAAAACTAGTTACCAAAAAAAATTGGTGTTACAGATTACAAATTGACCTATCATACTTCCGACTTTACCAAAATGGAGATGAATTATATAGAACGCTAACAATAGCCCGGTTAGAGCATCCATAGTGGAATAAGCAAAACAAAAAGTTGTTAAAGTTAGCAATATTGGATCAAAAAAGTGCTCACATTGGAATAACCAAACCTAACAACCTCTTAACAACTCATCAAATTTTGGCTCTTTAATAATCAAAGCTAGCAATATTTTATTAATAACCAAATTTTATCTCTCAATCAAGTACACGAACATTACACAAAAATCTTTTCTCTTTTCCATTCTCTCTCTCTCAACAATGTTTTCAAAAAATAATTATAAAAAACTGTAACTTTCAGATTTTTTTTCAGAAACTTTTTTTTTATTACAAAAAACAAAATTTTCAAAAATTTTATAAACTGTAAGTAAATAAAGTGTGTTTTTCAAAAAACTATTTTTGAAATTTCAAAACTCTTTTGTAGAAAAATGTTTTTTACACAAAATCTGTTTTTAAAAGACTGTATTTATAGTTTTTACAATTTCAAAACTATTTGTGTAAATACAATTCTTTCAAAATTGTATTTACAGTTTTTAAGTGAACAAAATGTGTGTTTTTTGAAAAACTGTTTCTAACATAAACTGTTTTTTTTCCTTCAAAAACCATTTTTTTAAAAAATATGCATGAAATGAAGGGACAAAGTTTGGAGGGGCCATTGGTTTTGATTATGGGCAAAAAATAACCAATGTGGGATTTGACAATGCTAACTTTAGTAACCCCTAAATGGATAATCAAAATCTGATGTGGCATGTTTTGATTATTCACGTTTGCTTATTCCACTGCTGATGCTCTAGGAACTGCTCCTTCAATTTTACAGAACCCTCCTAATTACTGACAGAATCACCACCCTTTTGGAACACTTATCTATCATTTTTCCCAATGACTAGTAGCAGTTTCTACTCTGGTGAGGAACTAAAAAAGATATTTCAACGAAATATTAAGAATTACTACAGTACCATCTATATGAAAATTTCCTACTCCAAAAGAAAATTGTACAGTAAGCAGTGCACTACAAGACTTACCTCTTTAGGAGGAAATCCCTCAATGGGGGAACTCACCCTTGAATTGACTACTTCAAGTTTCATTGACAAGAACTACAAGGTCCAATAAATTCATCAGTAATTTCACATAAACGCATTAAACATGACAGGATTATTACAATTACCTCAACTTGACGCTGCAGTGACTGGATGTAATTAATTATCTCATCAAGGACAAGTGCTTTCCCGATAACCTGAACAAATGAGAATTATGAGGATACACAGGAAGAGGACAATGCAACAACCAAGTTAAGACTGAGATGAACACTTGGGGACTTTTTGACTACTTGTTTTCTATTTTCTATCAAGGGTATATAGGGATTTCTCCAACTATATGACCATAGAAACAACAACAGGATCTTTTCTCTCCTGCAGATTATTAGAGCAACCATAAAATCAACTACAGGAGAACACATACCTTGTTACATCCTGGGACCAAGTCTTGAAGAATCTTCATCCTCTCACTGATCTTTTCTCTCCTGGCCTGACAAAGGAAAGGTTTCAGTCTTTGAACAATCACCAAATTTAATGGACAAATGAGCCCCTGCAAGTCGCAAGCGTAAGAGGTTCAAAGAGTTTACTCGCTCTGCTAGACTGTGGCTATCGGTAGCTTGACCCCTTCTAGCTCTGACATGGATGTAATCCTGCTTGGGAGGCTCAGAAGATTTTGTTCTTTGCTCTGCAGGATTGTTCCCCAGCCCTGAATTTTCTTCATCTTCAGATTTTGAGACGCCATTTTCATCTCCGGATCTGGATGTTTTCATCCGTTTACCATTTGAATTGTTCTACCAAGAAAGCAAAGAAAAGAAAAGAAATTCAGAGTTGACTCCCCTATTCTGCTAAAGCCTAAACTGTAACCCCAAGCAACAAGGTAACCCAGTTACCCATCATTAGAAGGTCAGGGTTTGATTCCCCCAACCACACGGGTTCTATATGCCCCTTCAAATGTCATGGCCAACAATGAAATTGAACTCTGATGTGCCAAAAACATAGAAGATACTTCGTCACCACATAAACCATTGGACTGGGGCGACTGGCAATTCCAAATATTGACACAACCCAAAAAGAAGGGGGATCAAATTGCATAACATTCGCCGCGGTTTAAAGATGGAAAAAATGTTGGTGCATGCAATTTTTTCCACAAGTAAAGGGAGAAGTATAGACTAACAAACAAAAAATAAACCGTACGAAGTAAGACTTAAAAAAGAGCTAAATTTAGATCAAAGCCTTGGAAGTTGGCACCTATGGCTGTATTTCAGAACTATAATTAGGGACATAGAGCTAAAAACAATCTTATCTACACGAAGAACCTAAGGCTGTACGCGGGATCCAGTGGTGAATTCTGCAGAAAATGCAGTCCTTCGCAACTAACTCTCTTGACATCTCCCATATATATAATCCTTGTTTGTCCTATGAGTAGTGGGTAGTCTCTTTGTTGTTTGATGCTTTGCTTTGTTGTTTTTATAGCTGTGTCCAGTGATGTGTGTCCCTTACTGACATTTTGCTTTGTGTTTTGGTCTCTTTGTGATTGTAATCCAGGGTACGCTGTATGCCCCTGTAGTCCTCATTCTAGTGGATTTGTTTTCTGGTATAAAATCTTAATAACCAAAAAAGAGCTAAATTTAACATGTATGCCCGAAATATTTATCCCCGTAAGTTTTATTAAGAAATATGACAAAACAACATAATCCCTCCATTTAAAATCCTTAGTTTTCCCAACCGAACCTTCAAATGAGCAGCAGAATGGATGACCGTTATACATGTGGTAAAGGTACAACTAAGGGTGAGTTTGACATAAATTAAATTTTGTTACAATATCTTGCACTCATAGTGATCTTTATTTAGTATTATATATTGACCAGAGGCATCAGAAAAATATATGCCTCGGAGTTGAAAAAAATTCGAATGACTTAGATTTTAAATTTGAATTTACTAAAAATTAGATCACTGGGTTATTGATGCCTAATCGAGATAATTTTTTTTTTATGGAGATACTTTATTCTTTATTTAATAAATTATGAATGACTCAGATTACATTTTATAAGTGTGTGAGATACACTTCTGTTAATATGGATGGAAAACATGACGCAGAGGGTCTATCTGCACATTTTCAAAACCACATGAAGGTTATGCGGTCAGTTTTGAACCATGAGGGTATCCGCACGTGGCGATAACCATAGCGGTGAAAGTGGACTTTGCTCTAAATATCGTTAAGGATGAACGATTAATTTTAAAAAATACTTAAAATGCAAATTCAACGAAAATTCAGAGAAGAGGAATAGAAATACGGAACAAAAAATTCAGGCGAAAGTATACGTAAATATTGAACAAAGCTAGGGAATGAACAAACGTACAAATGAAATTATGAAAGAACAAGTGACAGAACAAAGTGAACTCTACCATATCATTGCCACTGCTAGTGGAAACGAGCTTCGACGACTCATCCTCCGAATTCGCTTCCCTCCGCTGCTGCTTCCTTCTCCCACCGCCGCCGCTCTGCTCCGTAACCGTGGATTCGTCCACCGAAACGTCCCGATTCAACGTCGCCTCTCCGAATCCGCTCAAATTGTTCATTCTCAACCCCAACCCACCGCTTCCGTTGTTAATCGGAAACGGCCAAATCTCGGCCAGGCTGTACGACGACGGGTTGGCCACGGAGAAGGATGCCTCGTGGATTATCGGAGGATCCATTTCAATGAATTCTTCACAATTCACTCGAAATTCTCGCTTACACAATCACACATGTGAGTATTATGTATATGTATGTAGGGTCTGTGTGAATGTATGTATTGTAGCTGAAGGAGATAAGACTTGGGAGGAATTGGAACCCTAGATTTTTGGTTAGTTATTAGGGGGAGTGTTAAGGAGGGAGTGAGGAGGTTACTGTGTTATTTAAGGAGCTGATTGCGAGAGAGAGAGAGAGAGAGAGAGCGTGTGAAAGCGAAGTTAGAGAGAGAGAGAGAAACAGTGATCTGAAAGTGAAGCTTCAGAGATGGGGGAGAGCCAAGTGGGAGTGCGCACTGCACTCGCTGCGCATGGTATCGGGAGAGGATCGCTCGGAAAAATTCCAGTGCCGGGTGGGTATTACGTGGTGTCTGCACGCCACATTCAAGCCATCCATTGTTTTTTTGGACGGCTCAAATTGAGAGAGAGAGAGAGAGAGAGAGAGAGAGAGAGAGAGAGAGAGAGAGAGAGAGAGAGAGAGAGAATTTCAATCGGAACAGTCCAAAAGTGTATTAGATGGCTAGAATATGCTGAACGGATATCACGTGGGATATTGTGGGCACACGCCCCGGAAAATTTTTATTTATGAAAAATTTGGGTGCGGCCCTCTTTGAAAAGCGCGGCGAGACGTTTCGATTCAGAGTCGCCACTCGGGTTTTATCGGTAAAATACCCAAGGAACCGAATTCAAAAACGCTTGCTATATTTGTTTGATTTGAAAAGACTTGTAGACTGGACCATCGTCATCTTCAATATGTGAGGTTCGGGAGTCAGGTTACGAGAGGGGAAGGGTTTTATGGCACCCCTCTCGCCCAATCCGGAGATCGGTCTCTATTCAGGCATTTTTGTAAAATGTTTGCATTTTTCTCTCATTGATCATTTTTTAGCCAGTTAGGACGGGGGAGCAGTTAAAGGGGACTAAAATTGTACAAGTTGCAGTTATGTGATAAAATATTTATGGACGATGATTTGCTCGAATCAATAAATGAACGTAGATTGAGAACAAGCACTGTGAACAGCTTGAACAAGATGGGGTACGTTGTCTTTCAGAGATGTGAACAGGCAACACATCGGTATGCACTGGTCAGGCCACTGCATACCAACATGACCTGCGCACGCCACCTGACAATTGGCGTACTCCATTCTTATGCATTCACAGTCCTTGTTTGCAACCCTCTGGGCTCTGAAATGGATCAGTGCACACTCAGGACAAATTACGCAGTTTAATAGCAGCATATATATAGATTACAGACATATGAAATGGCTTGAAGCCATGAAAATGGACAGGAAACCCCATAAACAGAGTGTGGAGATAAAAAGAGGCCAGGATTGAGTTATGATGCAAGGGCCAGCCACTGGACCTTGGTATGATTGCCGTACGCCATTTGTGAGAGGTCGTACGCCAGTTGTACCTCTTGTCCAATGCTTGGCTTTACATCATCTAGGCTCTGGAATATGACCAGAAATAACCCAGAGGCCTTCTAAAGCAAAAAGAAGCAAGTATTGAAAGTTACAGCTAAGCGGTTCTTGGAATACAGAAAGCAGTAAACTGGTTATTAGCATGTAATGAGATAATGAAAGTAAAACACAAGCAAGAAACAGGCGACCCATGATCCCCACACCGGTAATGCACGTACCGCCATGACTAGCGTAAGGCTTGCCTTTACCAGCGTGCGCCATGTTCTGTCTCATACAATTATTTTATTTTTCCAGTTTAAGGCTAGAACTAGTATTGATTACTAGCCTGAACCTTTCTGGTTTCCCTCAGGGATTAAAAACAGAAAGCCACACAAAGGTGGTATACCTTTGGTGTAAGGATGGAAGATGGTTTGAGCTTTGAAGATGGAGGTTGGATTTTTTGCTTGAATGGTAATGTGGATGGGTGGAAGTCTTTCACCTCTTTCTCTTTCAATGGAGGAGAAAAGAGAGAGAGAAAGAGAGGAGAAAATAGAGTTAGACTCTTAATGGAGGTTAACCCCTTACAAATGAATGCAAGAGGGTATTTATAGAGGGGAGAGTGGACTGAGGAGGGGGGTAGTCAGCTGGAGTTAAGGGCTGGTTGGGTTAAGGAGAGGAGGCTCCCATGCATTAAATGCATGGGACTAGGTGATGGGGTGTGTAGTAGAGAGAGGGGGACGTCCCCTGCAGAAAACAATCATCAGAAGGCTTTTCACCTTACTGGGACGGTTACAAAGTCCTGAGCATGTGACAGAAAAGTGGTGATTTGACTGGTTTTGACCGGCGTATGCCAGAATTGGACCTGCGTGTGCCAGTGATAACCAGGTCAACGGTTGATGACCGACACGTGGCAATTTATCGGCGCACGCCAAGACAACACTGGCGTAAGCTTGTAGGGTTTTGCTAGGGCCATCTGACTCGAAGGGTTTGAATGGGAAATGTCCAAAACTCAAAGCTCAAGACCTGCCATCGACCTTGAAATGTTCTCGACCTTTAATCATCATTGGGGCAACAAAAAACCGTAAATAAGCTAATTCGAATAGTTCAGAATTGGGTGTCTACAGATATACCCATCTGACACCGAAAAATTTCTCGATTCGGGAGAAGGGAGGATATGCTATTCAGTGCAACTGGTGAAAGTGATATGCTAAGGCCCTGTTTGATAAATGTGTTGGATTAGATAGGATTAGTAAATGGATGGGATTGAGATGAGATTCGTAAGGAAATGAAATTATGGAGTGAGATTCATAAAGAGATGGAATTAGTAATATTACGTTTGTTTCCCACGAGTAGGATAGGATTGGAAGATTGATGTTCTGACATTACCTTTGTTCATGCGTAATTTTTAAAATTTTACCTAATTTATTTTTTAGGCAATGAACAATGGAATACTTAAAAAAAAAAAAACATAGAATGATGAAATTGTTAATATCATGTTTGTTTAGAACACGATTAGATTGGATTAAAATAATAATTTTCTTTAATTTTTGCCCTCAATGAAGTTAAAAAGAAAATACAATTAAAATGTCCTATTTTTTAGTCTTTCTTCTTCTTCTTCTTCTTCTTCTTTTTTAAAACCTCTACTCAACATTTTGTGAAAATACAATTAACATGGATTGAAAATACAACTAATGTATATTTTTATACTACATTCAACTCGACTCGTTAACGCTCGAGCCGAGCTCAATCTCAAGTTTTTAATTCGTTTAGTAAACAAGCCGAGTTCAAGCTCGACAAAATTCGGCTCAGCTTGTTTGTAGCACTAAATGGAGGGTTTTCATGAGAAAAGAAAAAAAAATGGTTGTAGTTTCTTATGAAGTCACTCATTTGGATTGAACAGTTTGGTTAAAAATGGAAAGAAACATACAATAAAAGAATTTTTTTGATTGACCCTTATGTAGGAAAATAGTGCCGAAAAACAGTAAATGATTTTACTAATTTCTGAAATTTACAACATCAACATGAATTATAAAATTACAGAATATGAAATGTAGACATAAACTGTAAAAGAGTATTAGCAATTTCAAATCGAGACTCGTTTTGTTCAACGGTGTCCTTAAAACAAATTCGCCGCCTCACCAGTGCTGGAGGTTGTGTCAGTGTTCGTCTCCCAGAGTTGACTCGGTTGCCACTCAGCCGTCGGAGCACCGCCGTAAACTGCCCGTCGAACCAACTTGTGTCTGTACTCTTGATAAGCACCCGGAAATGTAATGAAAGGGTGCGCTAGTGTCTAGGTTTAGTTTAATTTAATTGTTAATTAGTTATCTTTATCTGCTTTTACTCGTAAGATTTGTTTTTAGTGTTTTCAGGTAAATCGTGCGAATAAGGCATGTTTTGACGTCATGGAAGGCCCGAGTGTGTCCAAGTACCCGAGGAACCAATGAAGACCCTATCGACCCCTGAAAATTTGTCTAAGTATGGAAAAATCACTTTTCGAAAAAGTATCGATTTTTGAGATAAAAAATGACGGTAATTGATTATTGAATTTTTCTAAGAGCAACTTCAAAATTGCAAGGTTTTATTCAAAGATTAAGGTCATGTTTTGAGCCATTTATTCGATAAAAAAGTGTGCTATTTTCTGTTTTACACTAAAAGCTGGGGGTCAACATTTTGATTGGATTGAAATCTCAAAATTCTGGTAATGCCATTGTTTCCAAATGGGGGGTACTTCCTTATTTTCATTAAATAAATTAAAGTAAAGAAAAGATAAAAGAAAGGTTTAAAATGTAATCTTTACTTAACTTTAGAGAATGAAAATAAGATGCTGTGAAAACTATTGGACGCCAAGGCAGAAGCAGGCGACGCCAAGGCAAGGCAAGGCAAGACCTCACCGCCCGAGCAGTGTAGCAGCCAACGCCCGAGCAAGGCCTTATGGCCCTCGGCATCGACGGGACTTGATGCTTTACATCGATGCCGAGCATCTTAGTGCTCTAGATCCTTATCAAGCTCGGCATCGATGGGACTTATGGATTGGCATCGATGCCGAGCCCCTTAGTGGCCTAGCTTATGTCCGTTGCCAGCGATGCCGAGGGCATTAGAGGGGCATATTCAGGGAATATTCCAGGCATGATGTAAAAGGGGATCCGAAAAAGAGAATAGAACGTTTTTTGGGTACATTTTTAGATCTAGCTTAGATACTTTTGAGTTTTTTGAATTGTTCTAGCCTTGTTCTTTATTTTTCAGCACTTATTTCTTAATTTTCTGCTCTTAATTAATTTTCTTTTGCTACTCTTGTCTTAATTAAAGTTGTTACTCTTCTTCCGATCTATCGTTTGATCCAATTTATTTCTAGTCTTGCATTTCAATTATGCTAAGTAGATTTTTGCTTGCTCATACCTCTCTAGATATGTGTGAGTAGTTTCAAGGGTTAGGTCATGGGATGATTAGCATCCCATGGCTTGGGCAAAAATTGTATTTTTCACCAATAAAGCTTTAATTTTTAGATTTGAAAATTAATGTGGGGTTCGGATTTATTTGGTAAATCGCCGAGGTGTTAACCTCTTTGATTATGTGTAGGTGGGAGCCTCGCCTACTCACCACACATGATGCTTAGAGCTCTGACGCTCGAGGTGGTTATCAAATGAATTCTAGAGCTAGCTTAATAATCGAATCTCTTTTTCCCGGTTTAGATACCTACAATTGTGTATTTTAAATCGCGTAAATTGGTGAAAAGCGCGACTTAGCCCGAGTCATGAATGCTAGGATTCCTAGACCTACCCTATATTTTTCTAGTTAATTAATTTTTAATTTAGCCATTTTAATTCTACCTTTCAAAGTAAAACCAAGTTGGCTACCTAACAGTCGAAAACCCTACACTCCTACAAATCCAACCAAGCCGTACTAGTTTTCCCTTGGGTACGATCCCGGTCTTCCGGATTATTATGCTTCAACCGACATATTAAGCCCTACGCTTGGGGTAATATTCTTCTACACGGAAGTAAAACGAAGCAACTCTCTCTCTCGAAAAGAACAATTGTATTGCAGAAGAAGTAATAGAGATGCTTTGAATTGTTTTCGGTGTGTTGAAACCAAAGGTAGAGATCCCTTTATATAGCTGAAGGAGGAGCCTCTGCCATCAATACGACAATGAATACAAATATTCATGGAGGAGCCAATAATCAATAGAGGAATTGATTCCGCAATTCAATTCTGGAATAAAACTAATATAGTTATTATTCCTGAAATTGAATACACAATCATAGGTAATAATTCTGAGTAATCAACCCAATTTTGATCATCCAACCATGTACTGTTATTGGTCCGAAACCCACTTTGAAAGACAATTTCTCATTCATCTCTCAATGAAATTTGTTCATTCTTTTACTGGTTTAAACTCTTTAGCAAAGAGTATCTAAAACCCACTTGGGCCCACCTCGCGCGGTGTGGATTCCACCAAATTCTCTTTGGTTCAAATTCCATTTTTTCAACAATCTCCCACATGAATGAAATTAGTTGAATCCGACTCGGGAGATAAAGCTGACACGAGAGAGAGTACAATGGAAAAATTCTGCATAGGATAGGTAGCTTTTGGTATTGAACCTGTCCTTGTGAATACCTATCGGATTTATTGGCTGACCAGTGAATATGTTGTCTTGAACTGTTCTGCCGTTTGTGTAAACCAAGACAACAGGCATCACACGGAACTCCTCCCAACATGATTCAATTCTCACTGTTGGGTTCGTTTTGGCCATGACACCCTTTATTGATTCTGAAAGTATTTTCTCGAGAATTTTGCCTTCCTAAATTCTCAAAGAAACGGTCCCATTTCATACTCACATAGGTGACCTTCCTATATAGAGTATCCTGCTATACCCCTCTTGGCATTCCAGCGCATAAGAGTCATTAAAAGTCAACGCTTAACATGTTTTCATTTGCAGGTTTCACTGTTTCGCACCATAGGAATGAGCAAGAGAGCATGTCTCCATAGTGATTGTTCTCCATTACTCGTAAGTAGGTTGTCCCATTGAACCTAGATCTTGAGATCTTCAGTCAGTTAAGTTGAGTTTCCTTCACGGTAACACGAGCGTTGTAAGCTTTAGCCCCATTCCCTTCGATACTTTCTCAACTAACTCTTTGTTTAACCCTTTTGTTAGTGGATTCACAATGTTATCATTTGACTTCACATAGTCAACAGTAACAACTCTAGTTGAGAATAATTGTCTAATCGTATTGTGTCTACGACGGATATGCCTAAATTTACCATTATACGTATTACTTTGTGCCATTCCTATTGCTAATTGACTATTGCAATGGATGCAAATTGTTGGCACAAGTTTCGACCATCTTGGAATATCTTCTAGAAAATGGTGTAGCCATTCCGCCTCTTCAGTTGCTTTATCTAAAGCAATGAATTCAGATTCCATCGTAGAACGTGCTATATACGTCTGTTTTGAAGATTTCCAAGAGACAGCTGTACTACCAAATGTAAAGACAAATCCACTTGTGGATTTCGAGTCTTTCATATTTGATATTCAGTTTGCATCACAATACCCTTCTTGGACTGTTGGATATCTGGTATAGTGCATTTCCAAATCACGAGTATGCCTTAAATAGCGTAGTACTCTCATTATCGCCTTCCAGTGGTCATGCCCTGGATTACTCGTGTCTTTATATCAAATGTAAAGACATATCTACTCGTGGATTTCGAGTCTTTCATAACTGAATACGTGGATATAAATCTTTTGACTCTGCAAAAGTTTTTGCACATCTCGAATCAGGAAAAGATTTTTTTCCGTTATTATTATACATGAATGCACATTTATTGTTGAGACAATTTGACATTATTAGTTCATTTTGTGTATTTGACTGTGGACTAACTTTTTGTTCCCTAGCACGATATTCTGAATATTGAAGCTACTGTTTGCCAAACAGCGGTCAAATTGTTGCTAGATTATTTGTGACTCTCGATTTTTTCCAATTCCAGTCATTGTAGTTCAAGAGATTTGGCTATTTATTCTATCATATTTGATATTAAAATCTCAATACTAATCGAAGTTTGATATTAAATTTCAGAAAAGATGTCAACTGAAACTAAAAATGGAAGTGGCAACGGGACCCCCAATGGCAACAATGGGCAAACTCCCGTGATTTTGGCTCAGAATCCTCCAATTCCAACGACTGTGCGTGCGATTCATATGAACCACGGAGAGAAACCCGAGAAATTCACTGGTGTGGATTTCAAGAGGTGGCAGCATAAGATATTGTTTTACCTCATGACTTTGAGCTTTGCGAGGTTTTTGAGTGAAGATGCACCTATTATTGCTAAAGATGAGCAAGACATGCAAGTTCTGAGGGACCAAATCACTTGAAAAGAGAATGACTATTTGTGCAAAAACTATGTTCTGAATTGCTTGTACAATGCACTTTACAGCGTGTACTGTGTGAAGAAGTCGGCTAGGGAACTGTGAGAGTCTCTAGACGAAAGTACAAAACCGAGGATGTCGGATCAAAGAAATTTGTCTTAAGATTGTAGAAAAATAGTGTGGAAAAACAGTAAATGATTTTACTAATTTCTGGAACTTACAACACGAACATGAATTACAAAATTACAGAATATGAAATGTAGACATAAACTGTAAAAGAATATTAGCAATTCCAAACCAAGACCCGTTTTGTTCAACGGTGTCATTAAGACAAATTTGCCGCCTCATCGATGCTGGAGGATGTGTCGGTGTTCGTTTACCATAACTCGGTTACCACTCAGCCGTCGGAGCACCGCCGTAAACTGCTGATAAACACCCAATAATGCATATTCTTGGTGCTTCAGTCCTCTAGTATGTTGTGTTTGTACATATATGTTGTCGTTTTTATGCGATATTACACGTAAGGTAGGTTTTTGTGTTTTTTAGGTAATTCGTATAAATAAGGCGCGTTTGAACGCTAAGAAATGCTCCAGGTGCAACCAAGTACTCAAGGCCACGTGCCACCACGTTGTGGTACCGGAAGAGTCATAAAGAGATGGTTTGGAGGTTGCTCGGATTGCCCAAGGGTCAAGGGAATTGAAGGAGAAGTGAGGATTTTACAAAAGCAATTCACCTTCCGACCAGCTGAGGGTAGAATCGTCATAACTTTTGATGTACAAACTACTTTTGATCCAAACAACTTGGATTAGAAAGTAGACTCAACGAGCTTTTCAACGGTCCAAAGAACGCCGAAATCCGAGTTCGAAAGTGTCCGGAGCGAGCTTGCAAAATTTGCCCAAAAATTTGTTAAGCGGGTACCGGTATTGGGCAACTCCCAGTACTGGTACTGGGTGTCCAGAGATCAGTTTTTCCAGCCCGTTGAAGCCTGGTACCGGTACTGAGGGATTTCTAGTACCGGTACTGCCTGGGAAAATCTGCAGATTTTGTTAGCTTTTTCAACCTTCCATTTATAGAAAGTTTCCACTTATGGAATATTTTTGGGATATTTTAGGAGACTTTTTGGTCCTTTGTAACTTAACTTTAGAGCCCTATAAATAGGCTTGTATGTCTTTTTAGGCCTAAGTCTTTCTTTTGCTTTCTAGGAACTCCATTGTTAGTCTTTTAAGCTTTTGAGTGTATTTCCTTCAAGAACTCCTTAAGGTAATTGTCTAATGTTAATTTCTCGTTTATTAATGTTGTAGCTATGCTTTGGATCTTTGCATAAATCAAGTTTATTTTCGTTTTCTTCAGTTAAATCTTGTGCTCCATTTTCTTACCATGTCTAGTCTTTTAGATATGTGTGAGTAGTCGTTTAGGCTTGGCATCAGGGTAATTAACGTCATGTGATTTAGGTTAATTTTGCTCTTCTCAACTTAAGACTTGAGATTTGGTTTGTAAATATGCGTAGTTTGCCCTTTTATGTATTAAAACTTATCGATATTAATCTCCGGTGATCATGTGCTTGCTCACACGGTTTCGAGAGCTATGTCTCGGTTTGTGTTTGCCAAAAGAACCAAAGAACTTGCTCGCTTTCCAAACTATGCTTCTAGTTCATGACCTTGATATTTAGTTTGAATTCAAGTCTTGGCGTTGTTAATCTCCGGTGATCATGGGCTCGCTCACATGGTTCCGTGAGCGATGTCACGCCTTGTGTTTAGCTTGTTATTCAAACTCTATATCAAGTCTAACCATTTTCACCGTTAAACCTTCCGGTGTATAACCTATGCCGTGTGATTCAACCGTGTTTTCGTTGAGAAAAGTTGATTGGCTTAAGCTACGGGCGTTATGAACTTCTGTGCCTTGCCACCTTTAATTCTTAGTCCAAATTCATTTTCTAGTATTTTTTATAAGTATATTTCTCACCTTTCAAAGGAAAACTAAAAGTTGGCCGCCTAAACGCCACAAACCCTTGCATCTACAATCCGAACAAGCTATATTTGAGCTCCATGTGGATCGACTCGGACTTCCTCACTATACTATGCAAATCTTTAGTTGTAGTCTGATGAGCACCCATTATTACAGATATTTGGTGCGACTAGTCCCGCTTTAAGTTGTTTCATCTTACTTTTACTTAGCTTTTATAGCGATATTGCACGTAAGGTATCTTTTTAGTGTTTTCAGGTAAAACGTGCAAATAAGGCACTTTTCAACGCCAAGGAATGCTCCGGAAGCTTCCAAGTACCCGAAGACCCTATCGGCCCCCTAAAATCTGTCTAAGAATGAAAAAATGACTTTCTGAAAAAGTTTCGATTTTCAAGATAAAAAATGGCGGTAATTGATCCTTGAATTTTTCTAAGAGTAACTACAAAGTTACAAGGTTTAATTTGAAGAGTTAGATCATGTTTTGAGCCATTTTTTCTTGAGAAAAACGTGCAGTTTTCCATTTTGTACTAAAAATGGGGGGTTGACATTTTGATTTAAATGGAATCTTGAAATTCTAGTAATGCCATTGTTTCCAAATGGTGGGTACTTTCTTATTTTCATTAAATTAATCAAAGTAAAGGAAATGTAAAAGAAAGGTTTAAAACGTAGCCTTTACTTAAGTTTAGAGAATGAAAATAAGATGCTGAGGAGCTATGAAGTGCTGAGAGCTGTTTGCTGAAGCTGAAGCCTCAACCTGAAATCTGCAGTTTTGAAGAATGTTATCGATAACATCCTCAATGGTATCGATAACATTTACCCCATTTTGGTCCAGAAGTTGTCCAGACCTGAGGGTATCGATAACATTTTGTTGTAGTTATCGATAACTTGCTTCTCCGGGGTAATATTTGAAGGATGTTATCAATACCTTTGCTTATGGTATCGATAACATTGGTTTCCCGCAGATATTTTTACTGCTTTTTGGACTTTCCATTTATGGAATACTTGCCACTTTTGGCAAGTTTAAGGATATTTTGTGGAGAGGAAAGGCCGAGTTGTATAAATACTCCCCTCTCTCTCTCTTAGCACATATCTACTTTATGTCCTAGTTTTAGTTCTCTCTCTAGGAGAGATAATTCCATTGTTGTTCTTAGATTCAAGCTTCAATACTTGTAAGTTTAATTCCTAGTTTGTTATTTTCTCGTTTATTAATTTTGTAGCTACGCTTTAGATTCTCCTTAATATCAAGTTTATTTTCATTTCTAACGGTGAAGCATGCTTTCATTTTCTAGTATAATTTCTAGTCTTTTGCCTATGAGTGAGTAGTTAATTGGTTTGGTCATGGGGTGAGATGAATGATGAGTACCCAATATTGTAGATATTTGGTGCGACTAGTCCCGTATTATGTTGTTTTAACTTGCTTTTATTTAGCTTTTGTAGTGATATCACACGTAAGGTGTGTTTTTGTGTATTTCAGGTAATTCGTATAAATAAGGCGCGTTTGAACGTCAAGGAATGCTTTAGATGCAACCAAGTACTCAAGGCCCACATGCCACCCCGTTGCGGTGCCCAAAGAGTCATGAAGAGATGGTTTGGAGGTTGCTCGGGTTGCCCAAAGGTCAAGGGAATTGAAGGAGAAGTGAGAATTTTACTAAAGCAATTCATCTTCCGACTAGCTGATGGTAGAATCATCATAACTTTTGATGTACAAACTAATTTTAATCCAAACCACTTGGGTTAGAAAGTAGACTTGACGAGCTTTTCAACGGTTCAAAGAACGCCTAAATCCGAATTCGGGAGTGTCCGGAGTGAGCCAACAAAGTTTGCCCAAAAATCTGTCAAGCGGGTACCGGTACTGGGAATTCCCAGTACCGGTACTAGGTGTCCAGAGATCAATTTTCCAGCCTGTTGAAGCCTGGTACCGGTACTGGGAGTTTCCCAGTACCGGTACCCCCTGGGAAAATCTGCAGATTTTTGTTATCTTTTTCAATCTTTCATTTATAGAAAGTTTCCACTTGTGGAATGTTTTTAGGATATTTTGGAGATTTTTTGGTCTTTTGTAACTTAACTTTAGTTCCCTATAAATAGGCTTATATGCCATATTTGGAAAGGGGGGGCCATTAGTTAGATTTTAGGCCTATGCTTTAAGTCTTTCATCTTCCTAGAGAACTCCATAGCTAGCAAGCTTTCTCTTTTGTAATTTCCTTCAAGAACTCAAGTAAGTATTTGTCTTATGTTAATTTCTCGTTTATTAATGTTGTAGCTACGCTTTAGATCTTTGCATAAATCAAGTTTATTTACGTTTTTATCGGTTAAATCTTTCGTTCCATATTCTTACCATGTCTAGTCATTTAGTTATGTGTGAGTAGTCTTTTGGCTAAGTCTTGGGCTAATCTTTCCCAATGACTTAAGTTGTTATTTGGTTCTCGAACCTTTCGGCCTTAAAATCATGGTTTTCGGAATTGGATTAACCTAGCCATTTTGGTCTAAGCGAGGGGTGTTAACTCCTTGGCATGTTGTTTAGTCAAGCGGTCTTGGCAAGCGGCATATTGAGGGCTCGTGGCCTCCTACGTGTTAGATACATTAGCAAAAATAGGTTGGTTTAGTCTCGATAAATCACATCTTTTGATAAACGTAGTCGTTAAAGTTAAATTTTCCGGGCTTGAGCACGCGGTCGTGACTCTCGCTTGAGTTATAATCGAGAACCGGTAGCACCCTTTGTCAAGGGTTAGACAATCCCTAGACTTGCCTCTTTTAGTTCATTAAACTCGTTTCTAGTCTTTTCCATTTTTACTTTTACCATTTAAAGCAAAACCTAGTTGGCCGTCTTGAACGCCGCACTCTACCATTTTAACCTACAATCCAAACTAGCTATATTTCGATTCTCTGTGGGTACGATCCCGGACTTTCCGGTTATTATGCTATCGACGACCTAGCCCTACGCTTGGGGTTTTTATTTAACCTTATTCGAAGGTGAAGTTGAAGGCTAAGCAATAAACCCTATGGATTAGTCGTTTAAACGGTTTCGCCTAAACTTTAGCTTGATTTCAAGGTTTTGAATGAATTAAACCCATGATTTCCTGCATTGATCATGGGGTCGGTGGCTTCTTTGATCAATGAAGTCTATCGCCCTGTGCTACATGCTTGATAATCTTACGCATGCGAACGATCTATTTTCGTCTCTCACTTGCATTAAATGAGTTCAGTTTGAATTAATGCTTTGAAGTTGAGTTACAAGTAGTCTTCAGTTTTTAATTCTTCAAGTGAAATCCGGACGGTTTCGGTTCACTCATAAGTTAGATGAAGGAACCGTTTGACGGCTTAGTCGTGGGTAAATCAATCCCTTTTGACTTGACCGCTTCTAATCCAGTTTAATTTCAAGTTCAATTTCGTTAACCGAATCAATCACCAGAGTTGGCTGCTTGAAAGCCTTGTTACGTACTTACCATCTATTCCAAATTCGCTAAAGAAGACTTATCTGTGGGAACGATCCCGGTCTTACCGGTTTTATATGCTTTCAACGACCTAGCCCTTTGCTTTGGTGCAAACCTTATTTGGAGGATAGGTTGCGGAGTAAGCATAGTCCGGTAAATAAATAATTGAATTTGACGGCCGTTTGGTAAACTTCAACAACTACCGAATGGGCGCATCAACTGCCCGTCGAACCAACTTATGTTTGTTCTCTCTCTCTCTCGAAAAGAACAATTGTATTGCAGAAAAAGTAGTAGAAATGCTTTGGATTGTTTTCGGTGTGTTGAAACCAAAGGTAAATGTCCCTTTATATAGCTGAAAGAGGAGCCTCTGCCATCAATACGACAATGAATATATATATTCAAGGAAGAGTCAATAATAATTGATTCCGCAATTCAATTCTAAAATAAAATTGATACAATTATTATTCCTGAAATTGAATACACAATCATGGGTAATAACTCTGGGTAATCAACCCAGCTTTGACTATCTAACCGTGTACTGTTGTTGGTCTGAAACTTACTTTGAGAGAATTTCTTATTCATCCCTCAATGGAATTTGTTTATTCTTTCACCGGTTTAAACTCCTTAGCAAGGAGTATCTAAAACCCACTTGAGCCCACCTCAAACGGTATGGATCCCACCAAATTCTCTTTGGTTTAAATTTCATTTTTCCAACACCTAATTCTTTCACTCTATATATCCTTTTTGTTTTTGCCAATATTATATATATCAATGGTGGTTGGCGGAAAATTAGCGAGTTGATAACTAAGAAAACAGCTAGAGATGGATTTGGACACAAATTCAAACTTGAATAAATTAGGATCTTTTTCACACTAAAAAAAAAAAAGACTAAGATGATGGATTTTGGGCACAAATTCAAACTTGATCCAGATCCATTATTTCTTTTTTGATTTTTGGTGTTAGAGAATGAATAATATTTTGAATATATTTTGTCTCTTGACCCATCCTAGTTAGATGCATGGCATCAAGAGAGAGTAATGAAAATATAGTTGTCATGTATCGTGACACAGTGTTGTGGCGAGATGGACTAATGTAAAGTGAAAAATATGGGATTCTTTCTCGATAACTCAGGGCATTCGTGTAACGACCCGCACCACCAGCTGACATATTAACCTTTCGCCTAATCACACGTGGCTCAAAAGGTTAATTTCAGATTATATAGTAGCTCGTCGTTTTTCATTATATATTATCTTAACTTCCTTTTTTTCTTTTCCCCCTGGCGTGGGACTAATTAGTTGGGATCTCACAATTCAAACTTAGCTTAGGCACATATTGACTAATCGACAAAAGACCGATCACCATAGCAGTGCCCATTAAATCCGCGGAACAAATCTGATCTTCTGTCATGCACCTTTTTGTCAAGGTTTTCAGCGCACAGCAAAGCCAGGCCTAACCTCTTTTGATGTTAGTTTGTGACAAAGCCCACCATATGCCTAACTTGCCATACACAGACTTCAGTTTGGATTAAACAACCAGAATCCCCAGAAAGTCCCCTTTGGACCATACCCAATTTGGTACTTACACCATGTGGCTGATCTGATCGATGCTTTTTCTGAAATTAGACTTACACTAAGATGATGCTTATGTGAGTGTGCCTAACACCTAACATCCATGATTTTTTGGGTGGTCTAAAACCAGCTTTTCTTTAATTTTAATTGGTATTTTCATTAAGGATGAGACACTGACAGTGAAGAGATGTGTGCTAATTGAAAGAGAAATGCTAATTAACACGTGGTGAATCGTTTCGGTATCTGCGTTGTATGATAGTAAGGCATCTCCAAAGCCTAACCAAATTTTGATTAAAAAAAAAAAAGGAAAAAAGAAAATGGTTGAAATGGCTACCCAAACATATCGCAGGCCACTTTGAAGTATGCTACAATAACTCACTGGTCTAGCGAGTTATGTAGCAGTTGGTAGACTTCCTCTCCTTCTCGTTCCCTCACTCTCTCTCCCTCTTGCGCACCCCAAGAGCTCCACATTAGGTAAATAGTCCTCAACGTTCTAACCGAGTCGTTCAGACCAGCATTCTAATGGAGGTTTTTTGGGCGATCTACAAAGACATCAATTAATCTTGATTTCTTTGTTGAGGCTAGATCAACTGGGGGGGGGTGGGTTTTGTGGCGTGCGGTGATTTCGTTAGTGCTAGCTAAAGTAAAAAAATGACATTTTCCTTGCCAAAATGGTTAGGAAGTGCTGTAGATGCTCTAAGTGTGTTGAATGATTTTGGTATAGTACAGTTGAGCAAAATGTACGGAGAGCTATGAAATATGTATCTAAATTTTATTGAGGAATCTTTAAATATATATTTTTATATTATTCATCTATGACCCATGAACCACGTTGTGATCCCACGCATAATTAATTAAAGAAATAAGTATGAGAAAACATACACTTGTGAAAGTACTGAAAATTTGGTTCCAAATTGGGTATTTTGGATCATAGCAGAAAATGAACAAACCAAAGAGAACCAAGAGTTTTCGGCACGTGTCTAAAACAATGGATTTGCATATTTTCTTACTTTTTCGAGATAGTAATTTTTACTCTCTTTTCACGTAATATTTGAACTAAATTAAAAGACAGAAAAACAAGTTCATTCATGAAAGTAATGGATACATGTTGGAGTCAATTCCCTTCAAAATTTAACTATATGTCACCCACCATAAGGTCCATATATAACTATTGGTCCACCCCCTGCTACAATGCACATGCTTCAAAAGCCAAATTAATCATCATGCATAATAATTTCACTGTTACATCAAGACAATCTCATCAAAGGTTCGATCCATGATTTAAAGGGAAAAATTCAAAATACCCCCCAACCTATACACCCAAATTCAATTAGACTCCCAACCTTTTAAAAACTTCAATTTTACTCCCAACGTTATATTCCGTTATCAAAATGCCCCCTTCCGTCCAAATTACTAACGGATTCCGTTAAAAGCTCAGTTAAATAGTATTTTGATCGAATTTCGATGATCCGAGCCGCTCAATGTGTTTAAAACGTGATTTTAAGGGTACTTGCAAGAAATCAACAAAAATAATGACCGGGAAGGGCTTCATCTGAACAGTTTTTTATTGAACTATTCAATAAAAAACTGTTCAGATGAAGCCCTTCCCGGTCATTTTTTTTTGTTGATTTCTTGAAGGTACCCTTAAAATTTTGTTTTAAACACATTGAGCGGCTCGGATCATCAAAATTCGATTGGAAAAGGGGAGATGTGGATCGATCCCGATTTTATTCAAGTACGGACGTCCGAATTTTGCTTCGGTTTGTACCTCCCCTTTTCCGATCGAATTTCGATGATCCGAGCCGCTCAATGTGATTAGAATGTGATTTTAAGGGTACTCACGAGAAATCAGAAAAAAAAAATGATCGGAAAGGCTTCATCTGAACAGTTTTTTATTGAATGGTTCAATAAAAAACTATTCAGATGAAGCCCTTCCCGATCATTTTTTTTGCTGATATCTCGCGAGTACCCTTAAAATCACGTTTTGAACACATTGAGCGGCTCGGATCATCGAAATTCGATCAAAATACTATTTAACGGAGCCTTTAACGGAATCCGTTAGTAATTTGGACGGAAGGGGGCATTTTGATAACGGAATATAACGTTGGGAGTAAAATTGAAGTTTTTAAAAGGTTGGGAGTCTAATTGAATTTGGGTGTATAGGTTGGGGGGTATTTTGAATTTTTCCCTGATTTAAATGATGAAATGTATAAAGGTTTGATCTGAGGCTTTTCAATGATTGTTGCTTATACAAGACTTTATCGGTTTATGACTTGTCCGAAATTATTCGGATCTTTCGTTACGAGACGACGAAATTGATATCTTAAAAATTAGTCCAATGCTCGTAAATTAATCTAAACACACCGAGTTATTAAAAAAGAACTACAATCACTTAAACACATTCCCGCGTGGTGTCCTCTTTCTTCTTTTCTTGACATTAAAAAGATCCCCTTTCATATCATATGGAGAGGTGCAGATTCGTTAATGAAGGAGTACTATATGTCAGTTTGTTCATTGTATGTGTTAGGGTTTTCTCCACTTTCTCTCCTTTCCCCCTGGTCACCTTGTATTTGATTACGCCTCTTAATGATTTAGTTACGTCTCTCAATAGTTTAGTTATACGGGTGTATGTACCGTAACATTTTCCCTAAGACACACCAATCCTTTGAGTTGGGGTTTCTTGTGTTGGTTATTAGAGCCACGTCTCTGGCCTAATTTGACCTGGGCTGAGAGAGAGAGAGAGAGAGAGCGAGAGTAGAGAGAGAGACTAGTAGCAGTAGTAATAGTCTATCTAGTACCAAAAGCTATACACCAATAAGACCAAGTTGGCAATAGGTCAGAGCTGGAGCCTTGGTAATTCGTAGTAATTGGTTTTGGACCAACCTAACATGACCTACTCTTAGGACCTTTTTTTTTTATAAACCCTTGCAATATTTTTTTTGGAAATGAACGCATGTCACGTAATTAGGAAAAGAATACAAATAGTTTATCCCGAATTGAGTAAACTCGATCGAAGTTAAGGTCGACTTTGCAGGAGAATCCCCACACACATCCATAAGCTTGCCGGAAAACACATGCGATTGTCATTGAGGGTAGGGTAGCCTCCCCAACAGCGACGTGCAATTATAACCTCGCGAGCTAGCATTAGTCTCCACATCAACATTTTTTGAAGGGTTTTTTCCCAAGGCCGAAGTAAGCCCGCCCATCCATTAGGGCCCATAACTTCCCAGCAAGAACCGATGTTTTACCAATTTTTGGGCAAGCCCAGAATACCATTGTTATCCATTGTACTGTCTGTATTCAGGTCTTTGTACGTACCAACCAAGCCCAGGAGTGGATCACGTCCTGTTTACTATGGTCCAGTCCAGTTTTGTGTTACATGAGTTGTAATCCAATATTGAACACAATTTTTTTTTTTTATAACCTTAATGCATTTCAAAATTATGTTAAAATATCAAAAGGTATCGGATCGACATGATTTTCGACATGGTTAATATTTTCGGCGAGCTCTAAAAAGTGAACAGTTCTTATCATTGTTGTGGGACCGGAAATGGCGCACATATGGCCCAAAACTGAACGTGGTCTGCTCCGGGTTTGGACCAACCCAATCTCGTTTGATTAATTGTAGGAGTATTCTGATGTTTGGATTAATTTGGCTCTTACACTCCTTCAATTTCGTAGGTCGTCGGGTCCATGTTTATAGACCTTGTTAATGGGTAAATGTTAAAAATAATTCTGGCCTGTTCCGGTTTTAGAAATAAGTACTTATTTTTTGAAAAATAGCTTATTTTTTGAATTAAAAGTGATGTATTGTGAGAGAGTGACCTGTCTTAGGAAGCGGGAATACGTACTTATTTTTTAAGAAAAGAATGTGGAACACACCCACTAGGCTATCAATAAGAGTTGAATAAATGGATTAAAATATGAAAAAAGGCAATCGACATATATAAAAATTTCTATAATCTCATAATGCCATCATTTTTAACCTGAGTCTACCTGTTCGATTTATGTTTTGAGAGAGATTTTGAGAGTAATGAGTGGAGAGAGAGAAAGAGATAGAGAAAATTTATTAGAGACCGTGCCCAGGAATTTTGCGACCCCAAAACAAACAAGGCTAATATCTGAATGGTGCAACGTATGGGATTGTTGTGCGTTTATTGTGACTTTTTGAAACATTACCATTATAACTTAAATGACACAATTTGTAGAGTTTGTTGAGCACTTTGTTTGTACAAAACATGAGATCAAACAGACGCATTTGTAAGGTTATGGAAGGAAAGGACGATGCCATCAACACTAATGTTTTGCTCAGATCTGTTCTGGACCAAAAACCCTTCATTTTTTGTGCACATTTTGGTGGGTTTCTGAGTTCTGACTTCTTAATTTGTTATGCAAACATCAAACCAACTTTTCTTTCGGCAATCGGCATGCTCCGAATTGAGAGGAGAGAGAGCATATGCAAATTGCAACAGAGAGGTGAGATTCAAATCCGTTGTACCTTTATATCAGTGCATTTCTTGCCGTTGGATCACATGATTCTACGGTCAAATTTACACTGTCTGAGAGGTATAGAAAAATTTGGGTACAGAGGATTTGAAGGGAGAGATGCGACCTCCTCATTTACTCAGATGTTAGACATGACATGATAAGAACAAGTTAGGGTAGTGCTTCTATATAAAAGCAAGTTAGGGTAGTGTCTTAAGACATTGGGCAAGTACATTACAAACAGGAATGGTAAAATATAAAGGACACCTTTTGGGATCAGATCAGGAGAGGAACTTAACAAGTCCCATAGCCAGGCTGGGGCCGGCTACGGTAGAGAGCCCCGTTAGAAGTCTGGATGGGTGGTCACAAGTCCCACATCGCTTGGTGAATGCAAAGTTCAGTGCTATTAATTTGTAATAGATCATGACATTACCTTGAATAAGGCCTTTTAAAGCCGTGAAGACGCCAAAACCCTTTAGAACTTTATAATTAAGTGTGCCTATCCTGCAACAATGCAAGAATAGGGGAAGTATTGGGAAGTCAAGGGGGTTTGGCCGCCAAAGCGGACAATAGTATGTAAGGTGGGAACTGGTTATTACAATACACCACTCTTTTATTTCTTCTATTAAGCAAGTTGATGATTCCTGTAAGTTTCTGAAAGAAAAATATGCAACTCACCTAAAAACGTCCAATTAGCATATCAATTATAACAGAAAGGTTGCCGCTTTCGTTATTTCAAGTGATCTATTTGAACCGCTCACATAGTTTTTCGTTATACCGAGAAAAAATTAACTTGTTGGCGCCTCAATCGAGGAATGATTCTTCCAAAAGTCCAGGAAATTCCAAGAGCATGTCGTTTTGTCGATCTAGCATGGCTTCAACAAATGAACTGCCGGAAGATGATGAAGCTTCAAAGTCAATGATGGAGAGCTCGTGTTTCTCTTCTTGCTTTAAATCATTCTCAATTACTATCTTGTTTTCTTTTCGTTGCTCATCATCAGCCTGTGGAAATGGATCATCAACGATGTAATCGCGCCAGCTTAGAGTGGAATTTTCTTGAGTTTGTTCTGTTAAAGTAGGCAAATGGGGGTTCGCGTTTGAGAATGATGCTTCCTGCGGGTTTGGAAATTGCTTTGAATCGAAGTTGAATGAGTTCTTCGAGTCTCGATTGAGAGAGCCGATTCGAGCACTTCCAGCCTCCGGGAGGCTGCCGATGTTAGCATAATCCGCAAGGACTTTGGAGAAGGGCTTGTGAGTAACATGATCAATCCCCATGTCGGAAAGCTTCTTTCTCAGTTGAGTGTTCCAGCAATTTTTCACATTGTTGTCCGTTCTCCCGGGTAGTTGTTGGGCGATAATCGACCACCTGGATAACAAAAACAGAGAGAGAGAGAGAGAGAGAGAGAGAGAGAGAGAGAGAGAGTCATGATTCTTGTAACAGAATAGAGGCTTGTGAATGTAGTTGGAAGATATGTTTGTTATGAGTTATCATACAGGGAAAGCAATTCAACCACGAATACAAACAACCTACGACAAGTCCAGTTGGCCACTGTTGTATGATAAATTATTCAATTCAAGATAGATCCCATACCAATACGTAGTCCAGATTCGTGTTCAACCTTGCCTCGATAGCATTGAATATCTTCTCACAGTTGTACACTCTCCATTAAGAAGTCAAGGAGTCCACTCTTGCCGAAAGGGAAGAAAATTGATTATTGGTTCTCGTGTATAGTAGTTTTCCGTTTAGTTTATTTCTTTTCGCATTTCGGAAAAAAAAAAGTTCATTTCTTTCCCGTGTCAGGGTATTTTTGAGTTGTTGGGCATTGGCCCATTGGGCTTCATTTAGTTATTGCGGACACCTCTGATGTAGTATCCTATTATTGTTGCTCTTTCAATGTAATTCTCATATTGGGGAGGAAAAAGATCAACAATTCAACTAAGGGAAAAAAATCAGCAATACAAGGGAATCAACAAATCCGTGTAATGGGAAAGAAAATCTGACCCAACACAGTTTGGGTCTCAAAACCCCAGCGCATAGTCCTCAATAAACTCACTCACTCACTCATTCTCTCTCTCTCTCTCTCTCTCTCTCTCTCTCTCTCTCTACTTATTACTCTCAAAAACTTCTCTCAAAACTCAAATCGAACCGGGTCTAAAACAATTCAGTACAATTATATATATGCACTGTTGTCAAATCATGGCAAGTATCACGTATCGTTTCTTTTCATTTTATGATCTCATATATGTGGATAAGTATCGCTTATTGTACGATGCATTAATAAGAAGAGTTAATATACTATCACAAAATACTATACCTGATAACAATGAGGTTTTTAGGATGCAAATTCTAAGTCTCCCAAGATGGATCAGTTAAATTGAGGCTTTCTAGTGTCTTACTTAAGGAAAGAGGAGAAGAGTCTTTATCTGATTCATGCAAAACAATCGAAGTAGTTCATTCCTCTATTCGAGCCCTAATGGATTGAGGTTGGGTTTTTTCTTTTTTTAAATGGTTTTAATGCCACCATAATTAGATCAAACAAATTATGGAAGCGTTTGAGGTACCGCTTCTTAAATTAATAAGGTCTGACTTTTTTGCAATAAGTAATTGTAGGTTATGTACCGAATCAAGATACGCAAATATATCGTAGGATACGTTACCATATATTATGTAGGATATCGGGTGGGATACATATAATATTTCGAATGAGACGATACAAATGGTAGGATTGGTATCCTGTATCGTAAGTTTTAAACGATTATGTTGTATTGTTGTTTACTGTCTGCAACTTTTCCAAACCAACAAACCTGCTTCCAATAGCTGCATGAAGCCTAACGATGAGCTCCTCTTCTTCGGGAGTGAAGTTGTTGTCATGCCTTGAACAGTTAGTCCATTTTAGCCGACAACTCTTTCCGCCTCTCCTCAGCCCTGTACCACAAACATGTATCCAAGCATTTTAAAAAAGGACGTACCCAGTTCACGAAGCAAGCATATGTTTTCAAGCATTGCAGTTCAAAATAGATTGAAATTGGTGTACCGAAGTTCAACAAGTTGTGAATTTTCTTAAATTAATTGACAAACAATCAAGATTGAAAAACCTCTACAGGCAAACCTGTTTTCTTGACATCCTCCTCTTCAGTCGAATTACCCGTTTTGGCATTCAATCTCTCGTAACAAGGAGGTCTCACCATTGTACCTATTAAAACTAAATCAACAAATCAAAAACAGAAGAAAAGAGTAAGAAGGAAACTGATAGGGAGAGAGATAAAGATCGTCAAACCGTATTAGAAAAGCATGGTTAACTTGTGTGGAAGCAAGGAAGGCATGATGAATATATAGCATCTTCTATTTAAGGGCAAAATAGAAAAAACAAGAATGATGTGTGGCTCCAAGAGCATTGGAGTTGGGTTTGAATTGGGTATATTATTCGGTTAAATGTAGATTTGAGTTGGGTTTAAATTTACTGGTTTGTTTGGATTAAAATGGCTACCGAGTGAGAGAAAGGAAATGACTTTCTTACCACTTCCAAACAATCACAAGTTTGACAAGAGTTGTAACTACAGTAAACTAACAATGCAACCAATCAGAAACAATATGGGAACTTAATTGTTACCACCATCCATTGCGTGCGTATTACTGCATGAGTTTTTTTTTTGCTGGACCTGACCTCTGTTCTCCGGGCAGAGAAGTACACTCTTGATGTACACACAGAGCAGCCAATCGGCAGCTGGCCTAGAGTATCAGGTTTTCATTTCGAAAGTCTATCAGGTCCCTATATCTTTTTTTTAAAATCCTAATCCATTAATTTCCTCAACGGTTGACCCTACAGAAAGAAGCCTAAACAACCTCATGACCATTTATTTTTTTGTGTGTCGATACTCGAGTACACTTTGGAACATGCTTCTGCAAAAGAACAATATTGATCGTTCGAGTGCCAGTTTGGCCGATGAGATGAGTTGGGTTGGGTTGGGTTGTCGATCACAGATCTCGGTATTCATGCTTAAGCAGAGTTTACAACCTCTCTTTGGCCACCTCTATTTACCGGATATGGAGAGAGAGAAATAAGAGACTTTTTCGGGGGTGTGTGGGCTCTCTGCTTCAAGTTTGGGTGCTCTGATTATTGAGGAAGTCAGGGCTTGTCTTAGCTCGTGGAGGGGCTTGAAGTCTTGTGATGCCGCTAGGTTGCTTGGAGGACGCGGAGTCTTAGTTCACGTATTTTTGGCTAGATGTAATTTCTCTTCTTCTTGTTCTCTATTGCTTGTTTAGGCAGTTAGGTACATGTTAGATCTGCCTAGTTTTTTTCTTTGTATAGTTGGGACTTCCCTTTGTTTTGGTTGGTTTGCTTTATAAAATGGCCCAATTCACCCCCCCCCCCCCCCCCAACAAAAAAAAAAAAAAAAAAAAACACTCTAATTCACTAGAGCTTTGATGCACTTGATTATCCCCGACTAACTTAATCGTCAGAGAGTTCACAACCACTCTTGGTCGTTGGACTTGTCTTGCAAGAACCCTTTAGAGTGCTCGAAACTCACATTCGACTCTTGACAATAAACTGTCAAAAGTTTGGATTATATTAGCGAAAAATGGTGCTTGAATTAAGCTTGTTATTTCCTTAAGAATTGGTAAATGAAACTCAATTTGCTGGAGATTTGGACGAAAAGGAAATAATGCATTTAATACTAGTCAATCAGGTTTAGGAAATTTGGATCCTGCTTAGGTCTCGTTTGGGCCTGCCCTTTTATTTGACTTCTGATTTTTATTAAATTGGTCAACAGATATTTTTAAAAATCCACCCAAAATGTAAAAACCCTATACAAACTACAAAGTAAGGATATATTCACAAAAAAACACATGAAAAGCTACGACGAGAAGGACTAGTAATTAAACTAAGCCAAACAAGGTGTAATTAAAATGTTGTTTTAACCTAAATAAATGCATTAACAGCGGAATGCCAGTTACTAAACATCAAACACAATGCATTAATGCATCTGAAAACAGCTTAAGAGTTTTAAATCTGATAGTAACTGGAAATTTCATTGAATGTCGCAAAATTTCGTCAATAAAGTAGCTTATTTGAATGATATATTTATCCTCATATTTTGTGAAATTTTGTAAATTTCAGTTCCTAATATTCTCTCCCAAATTTCTCTGCACAAATTCATTTTTTCCCTAAAATAAACTTATTGATTTATTTGCTCGGTTAATCTTGTCAACATATTATCAAATTTTCATTCAGCCTTCATCTTTTGTAAAAGCCTTTTGCAGAAAGAACTAGTACAAAACTCTCTCTCTCTCTCTCTCTCTCTCTCTCTCTCTCTCTCTCTCTCCCTCTCTCTCTCTCTGCACGCGCATGTGAATGTCAATGGCCTGAGAATGTGGTGTTGTTTTTTCTCTTTCTCCTCTCCTACCTTCCTATTTAGACTTTAGTCTTTGAAGGCCCAAATATATTCAATACATTTCCCAGATATAATATTTGTTGAGTTATTTGCAGTGATTCAATTCGCGCCACATTTGTTCAAAATCAAATTCAACTCTTCCCCTCCAAAAACTTATCCTCTGTTCATAACCAGAGGTTTTGATTTTCGCAAATTTCAAAAAATCCGTTTTTTCACAAGTAGTTAGACATGAAGAGAAGTAAAATGGACTTGTTTGCATCCCAAGGTGGACAGAGATCGATTCAAATTCTAGTCGTCGTAGGGTTTTTGTACCTATTCATGATGACACTAGAACTTCCCTTCGTGTTCGATTCTGGGTCTAGTGCGGTTACCCAAGAATCGTCTCGATCCTCTTTGCTTCAGAGGAGCGAAGAGGGATCAGAAAGAAAAGAATCACCGATTCGCCCGCTGAAAAACCCTCTGGAACCTCGAAACCGATCATGGTATTCGAACCCCGACAGACGAATTTCAGAGTTTAAACCTTTGTCTAGTATGGGTTTTGATGCCATTTCCGTAAACAATAGTAGCAACAATGTTTCGGGTATTGAGAGTTGGGCCAAGGAGGCTTTCGAAGTGGGGAGGAAGACATGGGAAGAGATCGAACCGGGGAAATCTCTGGGTGTTCAAGAAAATGCCATAGAGAGAAAGAGAACTGAGTCGTGTCCAAATTCGGTTTCTCTATCCGGATTTGAGTTCTTGGAGAAGGGTCCCATTATGGGGCTTCCGTGTGGGCTGAAATTGGGGTCGCTGATAACAGTCGTGGGGAAACCAAGACTAGCGAAGGATGAGAAGAATGTGGTGGTGTCGCAGTTCATGGTGGAGTTGCAAGGGGTGAAGGATGATGATGGAGAGGACCCGCCAAGGATGTTGCATTTCAATGCACGGTTGAAGGGAGATAGGAGTGGGAAACCTGTTATTGAGCAGAATACGCGGTACAGGATGCAGTGGGGGACAGCAATTCGTTGCGACGGACGGAAATCCTTTGTCATTGAAGAAACAGGTGAGTAAATTATGCAATGGAAGAGAAAAAAAATGCTTGCTTTCGATTGAGTTTTAGGTGCTAGAGACTGCATTTGAATTACTCTTACATCGGAACCGATTCATTGAAAATAACCGTAAGCATTTGCATTGTATTTTCGGGGAAAGATAACTGTAACTTAGTTCATTTAAACTTGATCTATTTGTGTTTGCATCTCTCAATTGTTATCGATATGGAGTATTAACCCGTCAATGGCATAAACCTTCATACCAACTTCTTCATGAATGATCAAAGAGATAATTTCTGCACTGCCCATATTGGTAACTTTCTGGACTGTATGAACAGTTGATGGCCAAGTGAAGTGTGAGGGATGGATCCGCAATAACAGCGACTCAGAGGAGTCGAAGATAAGATCGTGGTTGAACCGCCTAATTGGCCAAACACAGGAAGCTGCTGTTTGGCCATACCCATTTGCAGAGGGAAAGCTTTTTGTCCTAACTCTTCGACCGGGCTTGGAGGGCTATCATGTTGACATTGATGGGCGGCATGTATCCTCCTTTCCTCATCGCGCAGTGAGTAAAATTGCAGAACCACTATTTCAACGATCCAAGCGAGAGTTAATCCTAAGGTTGTTTGCTAATGTCCACAGGGGTTCACAATTGAGGATGCTACAGGATTGTTCTTGAAAGGTGATATTGATGTCCATTCTATTTTCGCAACATCCTTGCCGTCGTCACAAATCAGCAATAGGCGTCTTGACATGTCCAGCAGGTGGAAGGCCCCGCCTCTTCCTGATGGACCTTTCGAGCTATTCATTGGCATCATTTCAGCAGGCAACCATTTTGGATCGAGGATGGGTGTGAGGAGGTCTTGGATGCAGCACGAGCTTATTCAATCCTCTGTTGTGGTTGCTCGGTTCTTCGTGGCACTGGTAGGTGAAGACACTAGGGCTGTGTTTGGATCATGGGTTCGTGAAGGCATTTACGGAGGTAAAGAAAACGATAAGAAGAAAATGAAGTGAAGAAACTGATTTATTTTTCTTTAGTTTGCTAACGTTTTCCTCTTCCCTTTTCTGAACACCCCCCCCCCTGTAAAAATCCATGATCCAAACACAAACTAATGGCATTTGCGGTATAAATTGGCAGTCCCTTTGTATGATCTTTAACTAGAAAGTGATGTTTGGACAGCACGCAAAGAAAGAAGTGAATCTGGAGCTGAAGAAAGAAGCAGATTTCTTCGGAGACGTAGTTATAGTGCCTTACATGGACAACTATAACCTTCTTGTTCTGAAAACGGTTGCTATCTTTGAATATGGGGTGAGTGGCGGACTGATTTGAAATCGGAGAAGGTAGCACAAACTTTGCAGGTAGATCGAGGCTAACTGGGTACAATGCCTTCGTTCTGGTTACAGGTTCGTGCCGTGTCTGCAAAGTATGTAATGAAGTGTGATGATGACACATTTGTTAGAGTGGATGCGGTTATGAACGAAATAAAGAAAGTCCCTGCTGGTAAAAGCTTTTATTTGGGAAACATAAACTACTACCATAAGCCCTTTCGGTATGGTAAATGGGGAGTCACATATGAGGTAACATCTGAATCCATTAGTTCTGCTATCTTGATCGGTTTCGTTTTTCGTTCTTTCTTCCATTGCTTTGACTTGTGTCTTTGATTATCTCCGTGTTATTAACTTCAGATATTTGGATTTTCAAGGGATATTTTTACTTTGATGGCAAAACCGGAGTACAGTATTTTTGCTTCTACTAGTTTATACTGGTCTTTATTTGTATAAGTCTGGTGGTTGCTTGTCATACCAAATTTAGAGCTCTCCTTGGTGCAATAGGTTTTGTCACCAACTAACCCTCTAACATCCTATCTGCATTTTCCACTTACATTGATATTGGAATACGACCGGTTAGAACCCTAGAGAATTACCTACAGTTTTGCCAAATTTGGCGATTGTATGTTTTCTTGTTTTGGATCGTCTGATGGGCGAAAGTTCTCCTAGCCTGAAAAAGTTTGATAACAATTTCCTTAGTTACCTGCTTGGTGAAATTCTGGATGATTCGTACTTTTTTGTCGCACCGCCCAAGCTGGCCTTACTATTTGTTCAGTACCACTGCAATGCCATTGTGTATATTAATAATAGTCTTCTTCCTCTTTTGGGTTTTTTCAGGAGTATGCAGGAGAAAAATATCCACCTTTTGCAAACGGTCCAGGCTACATTGTGTCAGCAGACCTCGCACAATTTATTGTATCCGGGTTCGAAAAACATAAACTACGGGTAGGTCACAATGCCCATGTTTTCCATAGCCATGGAGATATTATACGAGGGCTGAAAATTCTGTTTTTACATTATAAGCTCTGGATTTCAGTAAAAGAATCAAGTTCTTTGTTTTCACGCAGCAAAAACTAGTAATGTTTTCTACAAAAGCTACAAAAACAATTTGTGATCACTGATGAATCCAAAGTGTGGTCAGAAGCACACAAAATCCAACTTCTCCGAAATCAGCATCTGAGCAATTTTTAGGCTTCCAAAATGAGGGATTTTGAGAGGTTGGTTTCAAAAGTTTTGGCAAACGTTTAAGAATGCTTTAGAAGCTTGAATCTTAAAATCTGCTCCTAAAATTTCACGCGATCACATACTCATGCATGGTGCAGAGACATGGGATCTTCATGTGATTGTTAACTAGTTCCATACGGTGCAGTTGTTCAAGATGGAAGATGTGAGTATGGGAATGTGGGTGGAGCAGTTCAACAGCTCAACACCCGTGGAGTACATCCACGTCTTGAAGTTCTGCCAATGGGGGTGTACGGAAGATTATATTACAGCGCATTACCAGTCTCCAGGGCAGATGACGTGCCTCTGGAAAAAATTGCAAGAGCAAGGAACTCCTCGGTGCTGCAACATGAGGTGAAGACCGGAAATGAGGGACAGCGGGAAGTCAGAGAATATGGTATGCAAACAAGCAACCGTTTCTTTGACAAGGAGAATTGCAAAGCGTATGAACGAGGAACAAAGGTTTGCAGGCATAGTCATACGCGGGAATTAGTGCTAGATATACTAGGCTATGCGATTACCGTCGAAATTCATTCAGTGTAATATTCTTTTAACCCTATTACCCTATTAGATTATTAGAACAATAATGTGGGGTTACATGTGCAGGAAATATTTCTATACAAATAGTTGTAATACAGAACTACACCAGCGTAGGGTATCACTCCTAAGTCCTAATTCAAATAACAATTGTCTTGCTATTCCTATTCTTAAGTTAGAGACTTACAGTCAATATGTCAGCCCAAAAAAGAGAAACAATCATTATGTTTTAGATGAGGATTGATTCTTTGATTGATCAAGGTGTGTTCTACTAACTAAAATAATTACTTATTTTTTGAATTAAAGGTGGTGTAGTGTGAGAAAATGACCTGTCTCGTAAAGAAAAAAATAAGCAGGAGTACTTAAAAAATAAGAACCTTAGTGGAACGGGGCCTAACAGAGTTAAGGAGTCCCTTTCCAAAAATAAGGGGGAAAAGAATGAAGAAGTCAGTTACATGGTGAAAAACATGGGCCACCAATTGAGTGCAACCCGCGAGCATGTAAGTGGAAGGAAAATAGACAGAGGCCATTGAGTTGATAATGAGTCGTGTAGTCCCAGCTGATACAGAGGTTTTTATTTATTTATTTTTATAGTCATTTTGTTGGAACTTGCAACGATATCTTGAATGAAGGAAGCAAGGTAATGACTAATGAGCACAAAATTTAAAACGGGCCTCTAGGTCTCAGCTCACTTACGCCTTCCAGTTAGATTTGAGGGCATAGTTTCACAACATAACGTCTCTTGAGTTTTTTCATTTTTGGAGGTATAGGTTGCAATTATTTCAATGATGAGCTTTGCTCAAAGATTTTGCATATATTATCAAAAGTAAGATCTGTCTTCAGTCCTCCCTGTCCAAACCCCATTGAATGGAGATTGTATAGGGATTGTGGCCTAACCAAAACCAAAAAGTTGTTGAAGGATAGCAATGCTTGTTCAATAAGTGGTTTGGCATCCTATGTCTAGAGGTGTCAAACGTGCGTGTCGTGCCGTGCCGTGCCATTCAACTTCCGTGCCAATCGTGTTTCGTGTCGTGCCGTGCCGTGTCCGTTTACTTAAATCGACTTAAATCGTGTCGTGCCGTGTCGTGTCATTTTCAATCGTGTCGTGCCGTGTCGTTCCCATTTACTTAAATCGTATCGTGTCGTGTCGTGCCGGGCCGTTTTTCAATCGGGTCGTGCCGGACCGGGCCCATTTACTTAAATCGTGTCGTGCTATGCCGGCCCCGTTTTTTAATAGTGTCTTGTCGTGCCGTTTTTTCAATTGTGTCGTGCCGGGCTGGGCCCATTTACTTAAATCGTGTCGTGCCGCGTTGGCTCGTTTTTTAATCTTGTCGTGCCATTTTTCAATCGTGTCGAGCTGGGCCCATTTACTTAAATCGTGTTGTGCCATGTTAACCCATTTTTAATCGTGTCGTGCCATTTTTCAATCGTGTCGTGCTCATTTTGATACGGTTTACAATCTGGTTTACAAATATTGTGTCCACAAAATTGTGTTACTCATTTTGATATGATCGCTTGCTCAATAATCTACGGAGAGATTATTTATTTCTTGACGATTGCTCAATGAAACGATTGTATGTTATATTGAATTGGACTATTGGAGTATTGTGTCCACAAAATTGTGCTGTGCTCGACTAAAACCGTGTCGTGCCGTGCCCGTGCTATGCCCATCAACTGTGTCGTGCTCGTCTAGGCCTAGAACCGTGCCGTGCCATGCCGTGCCCGTTCAACTACCCAACCGTGTCCGTGCCTGGCTAAATCGTGTCGCGTTGTGTCGTGTCAGGCCAACTTTCGTGTCGTGCCCGTGCCGTGCCCGCCCACTTCCGTGCCCCGTGCCAGTCGATGTGCCCACTAAAACCGTGTCGTGTCGTGTCAAGCAAAGACCATGCCCGTGCCCGTCCACGTGCTCACTAAGTCCGTGCCGTGTCGTGCCGTGCCAAGACACGACCGTGCAAGTGCCCGTGCCGTGCCACATTTAACCGTGACGTGCCCGTGTCGTGTCGTGCCGACCTGGCCCGTTTGACACCTCTACCTATATCAAAAAGTGGACTAATATATGTGAGAGAATACATAAGTGGTTTAAGCTTTAAACGCATTTGTGTTGTTTGCTTTTCATTTCACAAATGTGTTTTGTTCTCATAGCTATCGGTGCTTGATCAAGCTAAGTTTTGCACGCCTAACCTTCTTAGCAAGCAGAGGTGCTACTGGTACAGCGTACAACAAAAGCTGTACATACACGATACACAGATAAATTTTGGATCCGTCTCGGGTTTCACAAAGATGATTGGAGTCGCATATTTTGTTTAAAATATTTTCTTTAGGATCCTTGTAAAAAATTATCTCAATCTGATATCGGTATCCAAAACAAAGTTAGATAATTTGCAAACGTCCCTACCAATAAAATGAGCGGCTCTGATCATCTTTATAGGACCCAAATCGGGTCCAAAATTGATCTGTGTACTCTGTATGTACAGCATTTGTTGTACTTGTATCCTTTCTGCTTAGCAAGGGCTGTGGAATAAACGATTTTGATCATTATTATGGGTCTTGAGAGGGCCAACAATGGTCCAAAACTGGATAATGAATACAGGATGTGAGTTGAATCCATCTCTACATACCTCCCCATACTCCCACTAGTGGGCCCTCCACCGAGTTTAAAATGTCTATTCGAACCGTCATCTTAGAACCCCCTTGTCGTCTTTAACATTTGTAATATTCTCTCAGACATGGATAGACACTTGAATAAAATGTTACTTCGTTTGATAAAAATGGACAGGGTAAGTTCAAATTATTTTCACAATCCATTTTAATAAACAAAGAACGATGTGCTCACATTCTTATTGATATTTGATCAATGTCCAACTGTAAGGAATATTTGATCATCGTTCGAGCTCGTGGTGGAATCCATAATTGGTGCTCTTGAAGAATATGGAGAGATGATGGTACGGAGGGGAGGTGATCCCCGGGAAAAATTATTGAGTGGTCTTGATGGTGCCTAAGACTATAAATGAACCGAGTAGCTCGCGAGCTTGATTCGGCTCGTTAATGCTCGGCTCGTTCAACAAAATCTCTCCTCATTAAGGGAAGCTCTGCTCGATAAAAGAGGCTCGTTTAGGAAATGACTAAGTTTGACTCGTTAAGGTTTGAGCCGACCTCTAACTCAAATTTTTTGCGCGGCTAATTTACGGTCCTAAATTGGTGCCCCAACACCACACATATATAGACCCGTAGAAATGTGTGGTGCGTTGCTGGGAGGTGTCGCGGCACTGTCAGCCAATTTGTCCTAAAGGTAACGAGAAAACCAAAACCAGTAAGAGAGAGACAAGTTTTCATTTTTCTGTGGGCAGAAAACAACCAATCCCTCTTTTAGCACAGAGAACACCAACTGTACACGAACACCTCATACAGGAGAAAGGGAAGACACATGAAAAGACCCCACAGGCCGTCCAAACCCTGTCTTTTACTCCTACCTAGGGGTGTATACGAGCCGAGCCGAGCCGAGCTTCGGCGAGCTCGAGCTCGGCTCGTTTCCTTAACGAGCCCAAAACTCGAGCTCGAGCTCGGCTCGAGCCTTAACGAGCCGAGCCCTTATCGAGCCGAGCTTAGCCATTTACTAAACGAGCCTCTCTTAATCGAGCCGAGCCTCCCTTAACGAGCCGAGCTTTTGTCGAACGAGCCGAGCTCTACTCGGCTCGTTTACTAAACGAGCCGAATACTCGAGCTCGAGCTCGGCTCGTTTAGTAAACGAGCCGAGCCGAGCCGAGCTTTAACGAGACGAGCCGAGCCGAGCTCGCGAGTAGCTCGGCTCACTTACAGCCCTACTCCTACCTAATAACAAACAATAATTCCCAAGTCTAGTTGCTTGGAAATCCCTGCTTGTGATTGACAACTCCCCGCGTCACCTTTAGGATTCTACCAAGCATCATTGCTGAGTTGAATCCACGTTAATCCCAACAAAACCAAAGTAACGAAAATACTTTAAAAAACCAGACACCTTTTGAAGTAGATTTCCACGCGTGTTGCACAAAAAATGACAAAGTTTACCTGCTCGTTTAGCCCTTTAGACAAGAGTTAAAAAACCACACCTTTTGAAGTAGATTTCCACGCGTGTTTCATAAAAAATGACATAAAGTTTACCTGCTCGTTTAGCCTTTTAGACAAGAGTTAAGGCCCCGTTTCGGTTAGGTTTTTATTTTTTAAGTACCTGCTCTGTAATGGCTATGGTTTGTAATTTGTGGGCCGTGCAATTATATTTACTTTTGAACGAAGAGAGTTAAGTGTTTCATGTGTTTTTGTGTGACTAACAATGAGGAATTGGTTTTTTGTGGTAATAATAGGATGTGGGTGCGTTCCTTTAGACATGATCACTTTGCTCCATGTTAAGTTTTGTTCACCCTTTTTAAAAGAGGATTAACATTGTTCTCCTCCCTATTGGTTGAAATGGTGTAGATTCCATCACAAAGTGATGTCATGCTTATCAAAAGGTGTATTACATGATAAACATGATATTACTTTGCGATGGAATCCACATCATTTCAACCAATAGGAATGAGGGTAATATTCACCGCCCTCTTTTAAGAAGGGTGAACAAAATTGCATTCAATATCGAATTGTTCGAACTGTGGGCATGCATTAGTTCTTTTACAATATATCACCTTTAATTCAAAAAATAAGTTCAAATAATTACTTTTAGTTAGCAGAACTGGGGCTAAGTGTATAGGCATTGAATCTACATGGAGACTAAAAAGCAAGGAAGAAAGAAAAATAAGAGATCCATTGCTGACAGCTGGGTTGAATGAAAAAATAGGAAGACAATTCGAAGTTGATTTCTATATCTGGGTAATAGAAAAGATCTGAAGTTTACAGACCAGATTATACATGGAAACTCATCCATCCGTCTAAAGAAAGGCAAGGAAGAAGGATAAGAAGAGGAGGAGAAGAAAGCACTGAGGGCAACCATCGACTAACATGGCGGCAATCACGGCGGCTGAGATGTGGACGACAGTGGGCTCTACCATCGCCAGTTTCATGTTCGTTTCGACAATCATCCACCAGTACTGCCCCCACGAGGTTCGCCATTTCTTAGAGAAATGGATGCACACGCTAATGGGCTTTTTCAACCCATACATCCATGTTTCCATCCACGAGTTCACTGGGACCCGGCTCAATCGTAGCGAAGCCTATGCCGCGGTTGAGGCATATTTGAGTACAAATTCATCAAAAAGCGCAAAGAGGCTCAAACTCGAGATGGAAAAAGATAACAAGAATATTGTACTAAGCATGGACGAGTATGAGAAGGTGACAGACAAGTTTCAAGGTGCGGAAATTTCGTGGGTTTTGGGCAAGACCGGTTTGCCTCAACAACCCATGGGAAGTGCGTACCACTCGGAGCCGGAGAGGCGATTTTACAAGCTTACGTTCCATAAGCGTTATAGGGAGATGATAGCCGAATCTTACTTGCAGCATGTGATGAAGAAAGGGAAGGAAATTAGGGTGAAGAATAGGCAGAGGAAGCTCTACACAAATGGTGCAGCGAATAGATGGTTCATTACCAAGCAAACTATGTGGAGCGATGTACCATTTGAGCATCCGGCGAGATTCGAGTCAATAGCAATGGAGGCGGAGAAGAAGCAAGAGATCATAGAGGATCTTCTGCATTTCAGCCAGAGTAAGGATTTCTATGCACGGATTGGGAAAGCGTGGAAAAGGGGGTATTTACTATATGGTCCCCCTGGCACAGGGAAGTCTACAATGATTGCCGCAATGGCAAATTTGTTGAATTACGACGTTTACGATCTAGAGCTCACAGCAGTCAAGGATAATACAGAGCTGAGGAAGCTATTGATAGAGATTACGAGTAAATCCATTATCGTAATCGAGGATATTGACTGCTCACTTGATCTTACAGGTCAAAGGAAAAAGAAGGCAGAGAAAGAAACAGAAGACAAGAATGAGCAGGGGAAAAAAGAAACAAACTCGAAGGACCCAAAGGAAGAGAGTATCAGCAGAGTTACGCTTTCTGGGCTTCTGAATTTCATCGACGGCCTCTGGTCTGCTATCGGAGGAGAGAGAATAATCGTGTTCACAACTAATTACGTGGAGAAGCTGGACCCTGCACTAATAAGAAGGGGAAGAATGGACAAGCATATTGAGCTTTCGTTCTGTAGTTTTGAAGGATTTAAGGTACTTGCAAAGAATTACCTGTTGGTAGAAGCACATCCGTTGTTTGAGACAATAGAAAGATTGATGGAGGAGACCAAGATTACGCCTGCTGATGTGGCAGAGGCCCTCATGCCGAAGTCCTTCAGAGAAGACGCGGAGAAATGCCTTTCGAACCTGATTCAAGCTCTTGAGGAAGCAAAGAAAAAAGCTGCAACGAAGAAAGCAGAGGAGGAATCAAGAGGGAAGGAACCAGCAAAGGATGATTCACTGGTGCAAGGTAAGCACGAAACTGAAGAACCACAGGGACTTGATGATGGTGGAGTTCTGCTCTAGATATAAATCTCATGTCATCTATATTGTATGCAATTGGAAATCAAATATAGGAATTATATTGTGTTTAAGTAATACTATATCTTAAACATCAGTCTCATTCTGTCATATAGACCACTACCGTCAATTCATGTATTTATGTGCCTGATGCAAATAAATGAATTTCAACAGTTAGTCAAATAGGGCACAACAATATAAACTTGAGAGAGTAAGAAAATTTGTTACTTCTCGAGGAGCAAATCAGGTTACAAATCAAGTTTAAAAATTTGATCATGAGGAGGCCTGACCAATCCAGATGCTTAGAAGCATACGATTGACGTGACCATAAAAGATGAAATACCGGGTCTTGAACATTTAAAAGTGAAGACTTTTGATGACAATATGAATTAAAAGATTATTATACCGTTTCCAGATAAGAAAAGACCAAACACCTCCTACAAATTTCCCATCAATTTGCCAGAGGTTTATTTGAATGTCATACACTAAAAACAATCAACTCTACATAATATTCTCAGCATTGAATGGTATCAGATGCTTAAATTACAACATGGAAGTACATCTCTAGCTACTACTTACTGGGATTGTAGCAAAATTTATTGGCCATCTATTGTATAACGAGCTTTCACAATCGAAAACAATAACCTTCCTCTGGAAAGGGAAACTTCAAAACTTTTAAGGATTCTTTATCTTCTTTTTTTGATGTGTTTGGGTCATTTTCAAATCAGGAACCAGCGGCAATCCCATGTAGGTCAAGAAATCACGTTTTTCTCACACTTCCAATATCGTTTTTGCCTGTGCCTTTTGATTTCCCAGCTGGTCGGTTTTGCACTTCCTCTACTGTGTCAGGTTCATCAACTTCTCTTATTCCTTGGCTATCGTCACTATTGCCCTGGAAGTCTTGACTTCCCATGGAAAATTCTGCATTTTCAGAATCTGTGCTATCATCTGACACATTTGAATTACCAGGTTTCATTCACTCTGCTTCCGACTTTGACAATGACTAGAGAATTTATAGTTGATCCACTATCAGGAAAAGAATTGCAGTAGGTATATGGTTTTTGGTGACCCTTTTACTACATCCGCTGTTCAAAAAGCTGGCCTAGTCCGCCTAGATTATAGGGTCTAATCGGTAATTAAGTGTTTTTACATTAGTTGGCAATTAGTCGCCGATTATTCGGCCAGGTGACAATTAGTTAGTGGCGTGTATTTCATAACTTAAAAAGTCTTTTGGGGTTAAATGTGTAATAGTAGAAAGTACAAGGTGTCAAGTGTTATTGTAACAAAATTCAAAGAGACATACATAATACATGTCAAAGCCCGAAATCGACTAACACAAAATATATACTCTCTCCATTCCTAAATAAATGTCCATGTTTAACTATTTAGACCTCTTAAAAAACACTTATATCCAATATGAATATTGTTTGATTGAGTTCACTTGTTTTATTATACAAAAATTTTAAAGTCATAAAAAAATATTATAAATTACAAAATATGAACAAATTTTTTGAAAAATATATATAGTGCAACATGGACATCAATAGATAGTTCATCTCGTAAAACTTGAAATTTGTAACAATCATACAAAAGATTAGTTAGATCAGACATCAATAGTAGATACTTTAAAAAGGGTACTTTGTTTGCATAAACTGACAGTGCAAATTTAAATTATTTTCACCATCCTTTTTTTTTTTTTAATGCAAAAACATGATTTGTTCACATTCATGTCGATATTCAATCAAAAAAAATTCTGAAACACATCTCTTACCGCGGATGATAGATCGAATCATTGTTTTGAACTTGGGGTACGGTGGAACCCCCAATGGGGGCTATGGAAGAATATGGAGGCATGATGGTATGTAGAGGAGGTTATTCCCTTGGGACGTGGGGGTGGGACCGGTGGGTCGTCACAAATTTTTCCTCCAGTAATCAGAAAAGCCAGACCAGTGAAGAAAAGTCAAGCTTTCATGTACTCTAGTAACTGAAAACAACATCAAGGACCCAAAACCATCGAAGACTCTCAGGCCATCCAAACCCTATCTTTTACCTACTTCCTTCTATTTTCTTGGAAATTCATGCTTGTGAGTTGTGATTGAGAACTCCCCACGTCACCTTTAGGATTCTACTACCAAGCATCATTGCTGACAGCAGCTGAGTTGAATCTTCTGAACTGATCAACCAACGAAACTGAAGAATATAAAAAAGAAGACCTAAAGTCCGTGTCCGTATCTTAAGAAGATATAAAAGTCTACCCGCTCTGTTTTAGCCCTTTCGATAAGACCATAGGGGCCTGATTGGATGCTGTGTATGTTTTGGGTGTATTATTTATGAAGGGGAATAAGATAGTAAATGGGTATTAGTTAAAAACGGAGAGCCCACATTAAGTTAGAGGGTTTGGATCGATAATTTTTTGACACGAACACGAAAGTTAAACGGGACAAATACAGATTGGACTTGCACAACTCAAAAAAACATGGATAACCGTTTATTTTTTTGTGTCAACCCATTTACTAGAAATAACATGACTCGAATACAATATGATAAGCTGACATCAAACCCGACCCCATGCTGCATAAGGTTTCTTCGATAAAGCTTTCTTAGATAGCAAGAAAGTTTCGAGGCAAGATAACCCAACTAGATCAACTCAATACTCCCTCCGTCCATTATTTAGTGTCCAGTATTCCATTTTGGGCTGTCCCTTAATAAGTGTCTATTTTGTAAAATTAGGGGGTAAAAGTTGGTGTATTGTCTATTTTGTCCCTAAAAGTATATTTCATTTTGAAAAGTTAGTGAGTAAAAGTATAATGATGATGAGTAAGTAGGGAAAGTGGTGGAAAAAGTTGATGTGAAAAGTGTAATGATGATGTCTTTTTAATAAGTTGGAGTAACGATGCAGGACACTTAAAAAGGGACGGAGGGAGTATTTCTTATGCTTGCATGTGCCATCTTCTACCAGAGTGTTTTTTTTTTTTTGCTGATTTTACAATTTATGTGATTATGATAATTTTCAAAAATGTCTTCATTTATGTCATCAGATCAAATAGGTTGTTCATGTGAAACATAGTTACGGGTATAGTTTTATATACCTTTTTCGTATGACGCGTTTAAGTTAATAGGAATTTTGACATGAATCCGAAACGACACGACTCGAACACAACAGCATATAATGCCCAAACCTCACAAAAAGACCTAAAGTCCACCTGCTCTGTTCAGCCCTTTGAATAAGTCTGGACTGGCAGGCGGAAGTCGAATGGAAACTACATGGAAACTGAGGAGATTAGCTGTTGACTGCCGGATCTGTGCTATAAAAAGACCTAAAGTCTAAAGGCGTAAGTATGCATGAAAACCCATCCATCCATCTAAAGAAAGGCAAAGAATAAGAACAAGATGAGGAGAAGAACAAAGAACTGAGAGCAAACGTAAACTAACATGGCGGCAATCACGATGGCGGAAATGTGGACAACTGTGGGCTCTTCCATCGCTAGTTTCATGTTCATTTGGACAATCATCCGCCAGTACTGCCCCTACGAGGTTTGCCAACTCTTAGAGAAGTCGATGCATAGACTCATGAGCTTTTTCAACCCATACATCCATGTTTCCATCCACGAGTTCATGGGGACACAGCTCAACCTTAGCGAAGCCTATGCCGCAGTTGAGGCATACCTAAGCACGAATTCAGCAAAAAGTGCAAAAAGGCTCAAACTCGAGATGGAAAAAGATAGCAAGAAGATTGTACTCACCATGGATGAGTACAAAAAGGTGACGGATGAGTTTCAAGGTGCAGAAATATCGTGGGTTTTGCGCACCAAATCGCCCAAACCATGGGAAATGGCAACAATTAATAGCCGGAGAGGAGATATTACAATCTTACATTCCATAAGAGTTATAGGGAGATGATAGCCGAATCTTACTTGGAGCATGTGATGAAGAAAGGGAAGGAGATTAGGGTAAAGAATAGGCAGAGGAAAGCTCTACACAAATGGTGCTAGGGATAAGTATGCACATCCCAGGCAACCTATGTGGAGCGATGTACCGTTTGAGCATCCAGCGAGATTTGAGTCGGTAGCAATGGAGGCAGAGAAGAAGCAGGAGATCATAGAGGATCTTCTGACTTTCAGCCAGAGTAAGGATTTTTATGCTCGGATTGGGAAAGCATGGAAAAGGGGATATTTACTATACGGTCCCCCTGGCACAGGAAAGTCTACAATGATTGCTGCAATGGCAAATTTGTTGAATTACAATGTTTATGATCTCGAGCTCACGGCGGTCAAGGACAACACAGAGCTAAAGAAGCTATTGATAGAGATTACTGGTAAATCCATTATCGTAATCGAGCATATTGACTGCTCACTTGATCTTACAGGTCACAGGATGAAGAAGACAGAAAAAGAAACAGAAGACAAGAATGAGGAAGAGAAAAAGGAAAACAACTTGAAGGACAGGGAAGGCAAGGGATCAAGCAAAGTAACACTTTCTGGGCTTCTAAATTTCATCGACGGCCTCTGGTCTGCTTGTGGAGGAGAGAGAATAATTGTGTTTACAACTAATTACGTGGAGAAGCTGGACCCCGCACTCATAAGGAGTGGAAGAATGGACAAGCATATTGAGCTTTCGTACTGTAGTTTTGAAGGATTTAAGGTACTCGCGAAGAATTACCTGTTGGTAGAAACACATGACCAAGATTACACCTGCTGATGTGGCAGAGGCGCTCATGCGCAAGTCCCCTACAGAAGATGTACAGAAATCCATTTCTAAACTGATTCAAGTTCTTGACGAAGTAAAGAAAGAAGCTGCAACGAAGAAAGCAGAGGAGGAATCAAGAGTGAAACACCAGCCGCAGTGACTTGATGATGTTGCAGTTCTGCTCTAGGTGTAAATCTCATGAATATAGTACGCAATTGGATATCAAGTACAGAAATTGCATTGTGCTGAAAGAATCTATCTTAAACATCAGTGCCATTCAGTCAATGATGTAGTAGAAGGGTAGTGTCATTTTCAGTTCTGTAGTGGTATTAGGCTCTTGAGTCTATAAATAAGTGAGTTAGTCTTTCATTGGATCGCTTTTGATTATTAAAAACAGCGAAATATATGGACTGAGGCTTAGTTTCTCTACCTACCCTTAGGGTTCATCACCTTGAATGAGATTTTCTCATCTGTTTTGAATCTTGACTCCCCTTTGGTCTGCATCAATCAAGTAGGCTTTACCGTCAATGAAGGTGAATATACCCATTATGCAAATAAATGATGTTAGCAGTACAACAACTGTTTGTCAGATAGGGCACGAAAAGGTGAACTTGACAAAATAAAAAAAATTAGTTACCTCTCAAAAGTGTAAATCAGGTTGGAAATCAAGTTCCAAAATTTGATCATCAAGAGACCTGACCGATCCAGATGCTTAGAAGCATGACATCAACATGACCACAGATAATGAAATAATGTAGCTTAAACATCTATAAAAAAAAAAAAAAAAAAATTCTAAAAGAGAAAGCTTTTGGTTAAAAATTTATTTTACAGGGTCTGGATAAGAAAAGACCAAACAACTTTGTACAAATTTACCATAGCTTTCTTTGAATATTGGCTCAGAAAAACTACTAATCACCTCTACATAGCATTCTAAGCATTGTGTTTCTCCCCACTTCATACTTTGAGGAAATGGTATCATATGCTTAAATTACACTGTGGAAGTAACTCTCTAGCAATTACTTCCTGGCATTGTAGAAAAATTTACAAACCACCTTCCACAAGAGAGGGAAGCTTTAATACTTAAAACTCACTCGTATCCTCGTCCTTTGTTGTGTTGGGATCATCTTCAAAACCGGAACCAGGGCAAGCTTATTTACTTCAAGAGACCAATTTTGCACTTTTTCTACTGTCTCAGGTTGATCAACTTCTTTTATTTCTTGATTATAGTCTCTAGAGGAGAAACTTTTATATATCCTCAGTATAGAGGGGTCCCTCCGGTCCGTTTTCAATTTGTCGGCCATTTTCCGAGCACACTTTGATGATCGGTTCCGTTTATTTTGTAGAGCTCAGCGAGAACATAAATCTTTCCAAAAATCACGTTCATCAGATTTTAGTAGATACATGATTGAAAAATGCAAAAAAACAAAATTGGATCCAAAGAATTCTAGCACACATCTCTTACTGCAGATGAGCAGATCGGATCATCGATTTGAACTTAGGGGGAACCCACAATTGGGGCTAAGGGCCATCATCGGGCTGGGCTAGGCTGACCTAGCCCGCTGAGTCACTACCTAAGCTCGCCCACGGGCTGGGCCGAGTAGGCTTTTTCTTTTTTGCGGGCCGGGCTATGTACCTAAAATTGAAGCCTAGGCCCAGCCCACGGGTAGCCCACTTGGTGCGCTGGCGGGAGAGCTTGTGGGCGGGCTAGAATTGTATTGGGCCATAGGAAACCACCATTCATTTTTTCGGTTTTCCTATACCAAAAGATGAAAAAAATGAAACTACCATTCATCTTTTCGGTACTTGCTGATCTGCATTTTTCTTTTTCCGATCTGCGTTTTCCCATTGGGTGCTTCAAAATTTCAAGACTTGAGGCCCCTGTTCAGGTGAGAGACTTCAGAGTTGAAGTGAGGTGAGACCGTGAGAGTTGAGAGATTTTGAGGAAGATAGAGAAAATAATAGATGGAAAGGGAGAGCCCAAGTCCCCAAACACACAAAACAATGGCAGAAAAACAATGGACAGAAAAGAGGTTTTCCATTTGGCATGCCATGTGCATGTGTGCTTAAAGTGGGTTTGTGTGAGTAATGGGCTATTCGGGCGGGCCGACGGGCGGGCCAAGCTTAAATATCGAAGCCCAAGCCTGGCCCATGAAGACTTCGGGCTGGGCTAGCCCGCCCGTCGGACGGGCCCGGGCCAGGCAAAAGCCCGATGAGCCGGGCGGGCTTTGGGCAGGCCGCGGGCCGACGGACTAAATGATACCCTTTATTGGGGCTATGGAAGAATATGGAGAGATGATGGTATGTAGGGGGAGGTTTATTCCCTGGGGTCCACCTACCAGAAAAGCCAAGCCAGTGAAAAAAAGTCAAGCTTTCATTTTTCTAGTGATACCTTTAATAGGAATTTTGATACCAATCCAAAACGACAAGACTTGAACACACCCTCATAAGAAGACCTAAAGTCCACCTACTCCTTTAAATTAGTCTGGAAGAAAATGAGAGATTCGTAGTTTACTGCTGGGTTTGAATGGACGTATTCCCAGTAAAAAATACAAAGAAAAATATAATTTAATTTCCCCCCCTGTGTTATATAAAAACCCGAAGTCTACAGGCGTGAGTTACACAAAAACCCATCCATCCATCTTAAGAAATGCAAGGAAGAAGAACAAGAGGAGGAGAACAAAGAACTTAAGAGCAACAGTCTCAACTAACATGGCGGCAATCACGATGGCGGAGATGTGGACAACTGTGGGCTCTACGATCGCTAGTTTCATGTTCGTTTGGACGATCATCCGCCAGTACTGCCCCTACGAGGTTCGCCACTTCTTAGAGAAATCAATGCATAGATGCATGAGCTTTTTCAACCCATACATCCATGTTTCCATCCATGAGTTCATGGGGACTGGGCTCAACCGTAGCGAAGCCTATGCCGCAGTTGAGGCATACCTAAGCACGAATTCAGCAAAAAATGCAAAAAGGCTCAAACTCGAGATGGAAAAAGATAGCAAGAAAATTGTACTCACCATGGACGAGTACGAGAAGGTGACGGATGAGTTTCAAGGTGCAGAAATATCATGGGTTTTAGGCATCAGATCACCCAAACCCGTGGGAAATGGCAACAATTCGCAGCGGGAGAGGAGATATTACAATCTTACATTCCATAAGCGTTATAGGGAGATGATAGCCGAATCTTACTTGGAGCATGTGATGAAGAAAGGGAAGGAGATTAGGGTAAAGAATAGGCAGAGGAAGCTCTACACAAATGGTGCTAGGGATGAATATGCATATCCCAGGCAACCTATGTGGAGCGATGTACCGTTTGAGCATCCAGCGAGATTTGAGTCGGTAGCAATGGAGGCAGAGAAGAAGCAGGAGATCATAGAGGATCTTCTGACTTTCAGCCAGAGTAAGGATTTTTATGCTCGGATTGGGAAAGCGTGGAAAAGGGGATATTTATTATACGGTCCCCCTGGCACAGGAAAGTCTACAATGATTGCCGCAATGGCAAATTTGTTGAATTACGATGTTTATGATCTCGAGCTCACGGCGGTCAAGGACAACACAGAGCTAAAGAAGCTATTGATAGAGATTACTGGTAAATCCATTATCGTAATCGAGGATATTGACTGCTCACTTGATCTTATAGGTCACAGGAAGAAGAAGACAGAGAAAGAAACAGAAGACAAGAACGAGGAGGAGAAAAAGCAAACCGACTTGAAGAACAGAGAAGGCAGGGGATTTAGCAAAGTTACGCTTTCTGGGCTTCTAAATTTCATCGACGGTCTCTGGTCTGCTTGCGGAGGAGAGAGAATAATTGTTTTTACGACTAATTATGTGGAGAAGCTAGACCCTGCACTCATAAGAAGGGGACGATCATATTGAGCTTTCGTACTGCAGTTTTGAAGGATTTAAGGTACTCGCGAAGAACTACCTGTTGGTAGAAGCACATCCACTGTTTGACATGATCCGACAGTTGATGGGCGAGACCAAGATTACGCCTGCTGATGTGGCAGAGGCCCTCATGCGCAAGTCCCCTAGAGAAGATGTGGCGAAATCTCTTTCTAAACTGATACAAGCTCTTGAGGAAGCAAAGAAAGAAGCTGCAACGAAGAAAGCAGAGGAGCAATCAAGAGTGATGGCACCGGCAAAGGACTTTTCACTGTTGCAAGATAAGAAAGAAACTGAAGAACCGCAATCACTTGATGATGGTGCAGTTCTGCTCTAGATGTAAATCTCATGCATACATAGTAAGCAATTGGAATCAAGTATGGATTTTGCATTGTGTTGAACGAATCTATCTTAAACATCAGATTCATTCTGTTAAAGAGGCCACTACCATCAAGGAATGTGTATATATGCCCGTTATGCAAATAAATGATGTTATCAGTACAACAACTGTTTGTCAAATAGGTCATGAAAAATGTGAACTTGACAAGATAAGAAAATTAGTTACCTCTCGAGGAGCAAATCAGTTGGAAATCAAGTTTCAAAATTTTATCACCAAGAGACCTGACCAATCCAGATGCTTTGAAGCATAGCATTGACATGACCACGGATACTTAGAAGCATATCGGAGCTTAAACATCTAAAAGCGAAAGCTTTTGGTTAAAAGTTCATTTTACAGGGTCTGGATAAGAAAAGACCAAACAACTCTGTAAAACTTTCCCATCAATTTGCCAGGGATTTCTTTGAATGTCAGAACAGAAACACTACTAATCATTAATCAACTCTGCATAGTATTCTAAGCATTGCGTTTCTCCCCACTGTATACATTGAGGAAATCAGTGTTCTAAATGACAGCCTGGGCGGCCGCCTAGGCGCTTGGAGGTACCCTGCCACGACAACTATACCCCTAGGCGTTTTATTTGGCGCTCTGGGAGGCTTGGCGGCTGCCTATGCGGGCTTTGGAGTGACTAAAATGTGGTTTTTTAAATACGAGGGCTTAATATGTAATTTTATAAAATGGTATATACACACACACACACACTACAATAATTACTCATTAGTCCACATCAGTTCCATTCAGCCTCCATGATTGAAGCCCTAATAGAGAGCAAGATTAGAGCCCCCAAAAAGGGCAATGTATCAATCCCCAGCCTAACATATACTTTCACAAGAAATAAAACTTTTACTTGCCCAAATTTTGTTGATAAAATTGGTCCCCCAGGTTGTCCACCCTCACCTAAGGAGTTAGAACCATCATTTGACTTCCAATATACGCAATTGAATCTCATCACGCAGAAATATATTCCGTCATTTAAGGTCACATAGCAAGTGCGAGGAATAAAAATAGAAGTATGTTGCTAGCAGAGAAGACAAGAAAATAAGTTCACCATAAGGTTTCCCCCTTCTGTTTTTATTTCAACTTCTTTTTTTTCTTTTCTTTCTCACAGAAGGTAGACATCCAAAGCTATTTCCATAACTAAATTAGCCAAACAAGATTCTACCACAATTGAAAAAGAAACACTCATACAAAGTAAACAACACATGCTTAGACAAAATGGTAAGGGTAATCGGGTCACAATCAGCTCAAGAGAAGCAGCCTCACAAGTCGCAACTATCAGTTATTTATTACTCAAACGATTCAACAATGTACAGAAAGGTGAATGAATACATTAGGCTATACGCCCATTTTCACCTGTCTATTGCTTTGAAAGAGAGTGCCCAACCTTCAGTAGAGGTATCTGTGTCGCGGGCAAGATGTTTTTTTGGTGCAATCAATGCTGTCTCTAACTCCTCTGCAGAGAGCTTCACCTCTATATTCAGAAGGGGCCTAAATATCTGTACAGCAGGAAACAGAACAAGTAAGCTATAACAGCATCCAAGAGAAGAATCAAAAACTAAATTCCAAACTTCAAATACTTAAATCATCAATCATCAAACACAACTTCAATTTCTTTTTTCTTTTTTGAATTGGAGGTATATGCAACATGCTTCAAATACCGAACTATAGTACGAAAATTTCAAGCGTCTGTTGAAGTGCACTCAAAGGTAGCAAGAGATAATTCAACTGAAAATGTAAGAGCAAAACTACTCATGAGCCCTTTAGGCTGCAGTTTTTTTTCTTTTTGGGGGCAAAATTCAATTCCACTTGTTGCTATCTTTGGTAGCCAAATATGAGATGGATTTAATCCAACGGTCTGGAATTGAGATTGTGCCAAAATGTCACCAAACTGATAGGGGACACTGATGAAGCAACAATGGTTTTTTTTTTTTCCTTTTTCACTTTTGTATCTTTGGTAACGTAGGGTGTCCTGGGCCCGCTAGCGTGCACATCGGACTAACTTTTTGACACTTTATCAAGCGACTAGCTTTTTGACACTTCATCAAGCGAAAACATGGAAGTCATTTTGGTACCAGACTTTTACTCTAAGTAGCGAAGTATTTTCCAGGCTAAATTTCGAAATATACGTTTAACTAAATAACCCGTTTTTTTATGTCTAAGATTGCTACTTGGAATATCAGGGGACTCAATGACCCCCTGTAGCAAAAGGAGGTATGCTCCTTTATCAGAGTTCATCATCTTTCTCTGTTTGGGATTGTTGAGGCTAAAGTTAGGCTTAGTAATATGCCTAGTGTTACTGCTAGATGTTTTCCTGTTAATTGGCAGTATGTTCATAATGTTGGCACCCTCAGAGTGGCTAGAATTTTGGTGGGATGGGGTCCATCCAAACTCTCCATTTCTGTGGTTTTGTGTTCTGACCAGATGATTGTAGTTTCTGTTACTATTTTAGAAGTGCAGAAATCTTTTTTTGCTTCAGTTGTTTACGGGAAGAATCTTGCTAGAGATAGAATCCCTTTGTGGCAGGAGTTGAGATCTTTATTTCTTGTGCTGGGCACCTCTGCTTGGGTGCTTATGGGGGATTTTAATGTTGTTAGGAGACCTGACGATAGGGTGAGTGGTTTTGATGTGGCAGCAGCCGCAGAGTTTAATAGTTGCTTGGATGATATTAATATGGATGATATGGTTACAAAAGGGTTTTGGTTTACTTGGATAAACAAGAGGAGTGGTCATGGTGATAATAAGAGTCGACTAGATAGGGTGCTAATTAATAATGCGTGGCTTGATCTGTTTAGTGACTCTGAAGCTGTTGGGCATGCCCCTGGGATGTCTGATCACTGTGCTCTAGTGTTGGCTATAGTCCACAAGAAATATAAAAACTGCCCTTTCAGGTTTTATAATTTTTGGATGGCAGATTGTCGGTTTAAGGATCTCCTTATTTCTGCTTGGTCTCAAGAAGTGGGGGGTAATCCGATAGCAAAGCTCAGTCTCAAGATGAATTTTAAACCTGTGTGTAAGGCCTTTCATAAAGAGTTTTCCAGTAATATCAGTGATAGGGTTTTGGTTGCTAGGGCAAACCTAACTAAAATCCAAAGCCTTTGCTTTAGGTTTACCCATGATCAGTTTTTGAGCGATTTGGAGAAAGAGTTGACTCAATAATTTTATACTCTGAGCAACGCAGAGGAATCTTATAAGAGACAAAGGTCAAGGGTGCACTGGCTAGCTCTTGAGATAAGAATACAAAGTTTTTCCATCAGAAAATGAATGCTCACAAGTCTAGGAATACTATTCTCAGTCTTGTTAATGATCAAGGTATTAGGCTTGAGAATCCAGAGGATATTGAGTCTGAAATCCTTGGGTACTACAAAAATCTTTTGGGCACTGAGTTCAGTCAGAGAAGGGATGCTTCCATGGTCTTATCTCTTGCTATTCATCAGAAAGTTCCTCAAGATCTAAAGGAGGGGTTGGTACAGCCTGTGTCAGAAGTTGAAATTTGGACTACTCTTAAGTCCATTCATAGGGATAAGGCCCCTGGGCCTGACGGTTTTAATTCTGCGTTCTTTCAAGATAATTGGTCTATTGTTAAGGATGATGTTATTGCTGGGGTGCTTCATTTCTTTTTAACTGGTTCTATGCCTGGTGGATGGAACTCTACAGCCATCACTTTGGTTCCCAAAATTCCAGCTCCCAATTCTATAAAAGATTACAGGCGCATTGCGTGCTGCAATACAATCTATAAATGTATAACTAAGATCTTGGCTAATCGTATTCAGGCAGTTCTTCCTTTGCTGATTGGTCCTTCTTAATCTGCCTTCCTCAAAGGTAGGTCTATAATGGACAAATTCTCTTAATGCAAGAATTGGTTAGGGGATACCATAGAGATCAAGGTCCTCCTAGATGTGCACTGAAGCTTGACTTGATGAAGGCGTATGATAGTGTTGATTGGGATTTTCTTTTTGGGATTATGAGAAGTATGGAGTTTCCTAGCCTCTATATTAGTTGGGTACAAGCTTGTGCGACTATCCCAAAGTTTTCTGTGATTATAAATGGAGAGCTAAAAGGTTATTTTTCTGGTAAAAGGGGTCTTCGACAGGGGGATCCTATCTCACCTTATCTTTTCTTGCTTATTATGGAAGCTTTTTCTGCTCTGTTGCAATCCAGAATCAGTACGGGGGTTTTCTCTTTCCACCCTAAATGTGAGGCTATAAACCTTTCTCATCTAGTCTTTGCAGATGATATGTTTATTGTTTGTGGGCCTAATTCTCAGACCTTCGCTACTATTGCTGGAGTGTTGGAGGATTTCCATCTTTTTTCAGGATTGCAACCAAATTTGAACAAGAGTGCTTGTTTTTTTGCTGGGGTGGGTTCTGATATGAAGTTGGATCTTAGGGCTATTCTTAATATTCCTGAAGCTTGCTTACCAGTCAAGTATCTAGGGCTGCCCTTAATTTCTACTACGCTAACTGATAGGCACGTAAATGTTCACATTAGCGCCCCTTAATTTATCTTTGCTAAGTCTCTTTTTATATTATTTCTTGAAGCTTAATGCTTGATTTTTGTGTTGTAGGTATTTAGAGAATTTGATAAAAGAATAAGCAAAAGGAAAATATTAAACGGTGTTCGAAGCTAGTCCATTTGGAGGTCAATATGGAGTGAGGAGTTTAGCGAACTTAATTACTCCAGTACACGGGCATGAGTAACTGGCGAACATAATTTGCAAATCAATTGGGTAGGCCCAATTGATTATTACTCCGTGGTTGATTAACTGGTGGAGCCAAGTGAAGGAATTGGGCCTAAGCTAATTCTTGGCAACTAATGTGGCCCACGACGTTGACGGTAGCTGAAGAATAGGGTTGTAGTATTTTATACTATATAAAAGAAGACAGCAGCAACAGAGAGAGGGGATCACGCGGAACGAAAAAAAAGCCGAGACCGAGACTGAAGAGCTACAGAGAACAAAGGCGCTGCGATATCTTCTTGGATTCGCACGCACAACAAAGAACGGCAGCCAATTTTGTTCCGAATATTGTTAGTTCTTTTCTGAGTTTATTCCTTTCAAGTTTTTAAAGCTTTGTTTAATTATTCGCACTCCGGTATTTCGTTTTAATTTCTGTTTTTAATTAAAGTTGTTCGTTTGTTTATGTTTGGTTTGGATCTCTTATTTATTTTTCGTATCGAGTAATAAAAGCATGTTTCAAGTTAGGGTTTCTTTTGTTTCGTATTTAATGATTAGTGAGTAGTTGTTTGGGTAGGGTCGCAGGGTGATTAGTACACCGTGGCCAGTCCGGGTACTGCTTCTATTTTCAAACAATGAAAAAAATGATTTAAGATTGGAAAAATACTTCCCGCGGACGAACCCGGGCATCGTCGGAGCCCATGTGAGCGGGGGAATGGGGGTCCAAAACTCATTCTTTGCTGCGCATGGGTATACGGCGACCATAAGGTCTCGCATCTTGCAGGGTATCTTTTCAATCTAAAATTAAATATTTTTAAGAACTCCAAAACAGAGCAGGTTAATCTGGACTAGTTACAAGTGCTATGAACCCTACGACCGTACCTTTCTTTTAATTATTTGAAAAGTACAATCAATTTCGTGGGTTTAGTTTAATCTCAACCAATCGTCAAGGGGTGGCTACCTAAGAGCCCATTTAAATAAGTAACAATCCGAGTTTTTAGTCAGCACACTTCACCGTCTTTGTGGATTCGACTCCGGACTTACCGGATATTGTGCTGCGTCGATCTCCGCCCTACGCTTGGGGCAACCCATTAATTTAGGACTAGGAAATCGGTCAAGCACTAACACATTCAGATTGTGTGATTCTCAAGGATAGAATGCTCAGAAGGATTCAATCGTGGTCAAATAAATTGCTTTCTTTTGGAGGCCGTGCTCAGCTGATTAGCTCTGTCTTGTTTAGTATACAGGTATATTGGCCCTCTATCTTCATCCTGCCTCAGAAGATTATGAAACAAATTGAAAGTATGGTAAGTGCTTTCCTTTGGAAAGGGGTGGAGCTAAAATCTTTTGGGGTTAAGGTGGCTTGGTTTTCTGTGTGTCTTCCTAAATGTGAAGGAGAATTGGGTTTCAAAAGAGTTAAAGAATAGAATCGGGCTGCTATGCTACGGCACTTGTGGGCTCTCTGTAAAAAGGAAGATATCTTATGGGTAAAATAGATTCATTCTTATGTGATAAAAAATTATTGTATCTGGTCGATGAATCTTCCCAATGACTCCTCTTGGACCCTTCAAAAGATTTTTCGTTTTAGAAGTGTAGGTCAGAAGTTTATTCTATCCAAGATTGGTAATGGCTTAAGCACCTTCCTTTGGTTGGATAATTGGCATACCCTTGGCCCTTTATTTCAGAGATATGAGAATCAAGTGGTCTTCAACCTTGGCAGGTCTCTTCATGCAACAGTTAGTTCTATTATTCATAATGGGACCTGGGGATGGACTAGAATGAGGCTTCCTATTGTTCGAGAAATTGTGGCCTCCACTGATCCTAGCCTCATCCCACATGTTGATAGGGAGGACACTGTTACTTGGACTTTGTCTGCAAATGGTTCTTTCTTTGTTAGGTCAACGCGGCAGGCTCTTCGCACTAATGGGCCAGAGGTGGTTTGGTTTAATATGGTTTGGGATAGATGGCACATTCCAAGATGGTCTTTCATTCAATGGCTGGCCGTTCTTGGTAGGTTGGCTACTAAGGCCAGACTAAGAGCTAGGGGTCTGGTCAATGACACTTCTTGTGTTCTTTGTCAGGGTGGTTATGAGTCCCATTCACATTTATTTTTTGAATGCTCCCTTACTTTTGTTTATCTGGGAGGTTGTGAAAGCTAAGTGCGGTTTTGTTCTTCCTTCTCGTCAGAGGCGGCTCCACATAGCGAGTTCCATGGTCAACTGAACACCTGAACAATTTTTTTTTTGCTTAGAATTCATGTGAAAATTATGGGCTAGTTTCTCTTTGAACACCCAACATAAATATCGACGAACACCCAATTCTAAAAGTCTTGAAAACCTAACCTAAAAAGAATTGAACACCTAACCCAAAACTAATTGAACACTCCATCACAACCCAATTCACAGTCCATCATAATCGATCATAATAAAAAACTTGTAAAAACAAATTTGAAAGGAGAATCTATTGGTGCAAGTATTATGCTATGCGTTCTCTGTCCATCTTTATTGTCAATTGTCTAAATGTGTTAATTTCGCATTCATGACAATTATTTTTTGGGGGGTCTAGTTAGCTTATAAAATCACGGACAGAGATTTAAAAAAATTCAACTACATTGTAAATCCCATTAACTTGAATAATATTTTTCCGAATTTAAGACTACGATAGAAAATCTCATCATGTCATCCTAAAGAACATATTTTCGAGAAGGACAATCCCAACGTACTCCCTACAATTTCTTTCACAAGGATTTTAGTAGATTAAAATACGCTAGTTAAATGTTGGCACAAAATATAAAAATTTATTTAGGTCAACTGTAAAATTTTAACCCATCCATTCTCGAAACACTGTCTATTGCAAAATCCAACTTAATAGTATATATTTTAAGTTCTTATTTCGCCTCGTAGTTAATTTTTTTTTTAGAATAGAAGTTATGTTTTTTGACCGTACTATTTATACAACTATATGAGATTGTGTACATATATTATTGGTTAATATATCGACTAGTAGAGTTAAAGTAATTTCTGAACACCCTATCACAAATTCCTGGAGCCGCCACTGCTTCTCGTGATCTTATGGATGAGATTCACTGGGGTTTAACTCATTGTAAGGACTGCTCTATCCAATCTAGACCATTCAAGCTCTGCCTTGCTGCTTCAGTGTACTATATTTGGAAAGAGCGAAATGGAAGGATTTTTCAACAGATTGGCCATGAATCTACTTCAGTGGTGCTTTTGATTCAGGAGGAGGTTAAGGCTAGTATGACCTCCTGGAGGCATGTTAGTAGGTCTGCTACTAACATTTGTTTGATTCTAGAGTGGGGTTTAAATGTTGACCTCCTTTGTACAGTCTAGTTTTATTCACTCTGTTCTGTTTTCTTTTCATAGGTTTTTTTTCCCCCTTCTACAGCTAGGGTTTGTCCTAGTGTAGTGAGGTGTTTCCCTTGTAAGGGTTCCTCCCCTTGAGGGTTTTGGTTTGGTCCTGTTATATAAAAATTGTTCCAAAAAAAAAGAAATGCTCTGAAACCAACTGCATAACGAAAATCACAACTAGTTATTAGCCCACATACAAGAAATTAACAATGGAAGCCAACTCCGGCATCGACCGGAGACTCCTCCGCTGTCCCCAACCAGTGACGTAGTGATCTTGCATGGCGGCGACGGCCGCTGTCCGCGCCCGCTGCTCCTTCTTCCTACTCCGCACAGCCGCGGCCGCCTCGTACAGCTCCGCTGCTTCCTCTCTGTATCTTTGCTTAGTCGGACGGACACGGTGGGTAAATTAGGGTCCGTTTTATTAGAAGAGTGAAAATTATAGGAAAAAACAAGCGAGAGACAGAGAGAGAACACTTTTTGTGTTTTTTTTTTTTGATCCCCCACTTTTTGGGTTTGATTAGCATAAAAATTGAAAAAAAATGCTTATTATAAGAGTGAAAATTATAGAAAAAAATAGAAGTGGCAATTTGGATCCACTAATATGGTTTTTACTCAAACTCATCCATTTATAGTTAGCCCAAATCAATTCATATTTTTTAATTGGATCAACTTAATAAAACGAATAATTTTATGAATTTAGATGGGTTGGTAATAGATTGAAAATATGGGTCCTACTTAAAAAAGTTGATAGTGCCCAATGTTCTCTATCAATACGTCGAGGAGCCAAAACAATGGAGTAATAATCAAGAGATCATGGTCAAAATCGAGGACTAGCGGCACAAATCTCAGTCAACCCCATTCTAATATAATTCTAATATAATTCTGTTCACTTAAATTTAACTTGAATCTGAAAATTGTCATTATTTGAATTTTTTTCGTATTTGTTAATTTTGCACCAAATTTTATGGTCTATTGAATCGTCTAGATAAGAGAAATTAGAAAAGTAAATTTTTTTTACTTTTACCCAAATATTTTAAAAAATAAATTTTATAGCGCAAAAATATTTTTTTTCCATTCTTGTCAAGACGAATCAATGTGAAAATTTTTGAATAAAAACAAAATGAAAAATGCTTACAAAATAAAATACTCGGGCAATTCCGTATTCTGGGGTCGGTTGGTTTGGTTTGTGTTGGGGAACGGGAGAAGATGTTTTCGTTTGGAATTGAGAGAGAGAGATCATTAGTATTTTTTTTACAGGCTGCACATGATTATTTTTCACCTTGTTCAGCGTGGGGAGGGAAAACGGAACGGGTCGGGTTTGGATATAATTTATCCCATATTTGACAAAATCCGTTTCAACTTGCCTTCCAAACCAAACCAAACCAAACCAAATCGAGCCTTACGTCCCAATCACTTGGGGTCGGCTACATGAATCCGTTTCCTCCATTGAGCTCTGTCAAGAGCCACTTGTTCACATAGACCTATTAGACTCATATCTTTGCGTACTACAGCATCTAATGTCAATTTAGGTCTATCCCTCCCCGTAACATTGCTACTTAGAGCTATCATATCCACTCTTAACTACTGCATCTTCCGGTCTATGGTAGATATGCCCAAACCACCTTAGCCTATTTTCCCTCAACTTATCCTCTATAGGTGCTACACCTACCATCTCATGAACTGTTTTATTTCTAATCTTGTCTCGCCTAGTCTTACCACACATCCACCTCAGCATTCTCATTTCCGCTACACTCATTTTGCTCACATGTTATTTCTTAATAGGCCAACATTCTGTCCCATAGAGCATCGCTGGTCTTATGGCCGTTTCATAGAATTTTCCCTTCAATTTTGTGGGTACCCTCTTGTCACATAGTACACCAGTAGCGTTTCTCCACTTGAGCCATCCCATTTGGATCCTATGGGCCACATCATCTCCAATCTCTCCATTGCTACTAATAATTGCATAATTCAATTTGCCTTCCACTAACCCATAATTGACCCACTCACATTCAACCCACAACCCGTTTCAACCCATCCAAACCACCCATTTCCACCTCTAAAAAAAAACAAGAGAGAAAAAAAAAACACCTTTTGTGTTTGATTAGCATAAAAATGGAAAAAAAAATGCAACAGTATAAAATAATTTTTTTACAACTCATTTAAGCACTGTTATATAGGTTTCCAAACAAAAAATGCATTTTTTTTTTTGTTTGATTAGCATGTTTTTTGCAACTCATTTAAGTAGAGTTATACAGTTTTCTCCTCCTTGATAAAAATACAACAAAATTTTATTTTAATGTGAAAGTTGTCACTTACTATAACACTTATGCCTCTAATTTTGTTTTGTTTCCCTCACTTTCCTATGAGGATTCATATTGCATATTAAAACCATGTTCAACTACAAGATTTTAAAATTTTTTACGAGATAAAATCATTCTCTCACAATACATCACCTTTAACTCAAAAAATAAATACTTATTTAAAAAATAAGTATTTATTTTAGTTAATGGAACACGTGTTTTTCTTACCTGTATTCTTAAAAAAAATTCATTTTAATAACTTTACCTCCAACATATACATACATGTTGTTAAACAGGTAATGCAAATAGAGTCTTCCATACCCACAGCTGTAAGACTTCCATACACAAACAAGATGAAGAAATACATGATATGTACATTGCTTCGAAGGAGCTCAAGACTCCATTCAATAACTTGTCCCCCAAAAATTGCAAATCTCCTTCATAAATACAAATCTTACAGCAATAATGCATCTCCTGTATAACTCAAAACACAACAAGAAATGATCAACAAAAAAAAAGATACACAACAAGAAGAGCTGCAACGCGAAGAACGAAAAAAAAGAAGGGGAAAAGGTCCTCTTGTTTTGTGGATTTTTCGCGGCATGCTAGATGAAACCCAACAAAATCAAAAGAAGAGAAGAGCAGAGGAGCATGGCATTTTTGGGTAGACTTAAACGGCTTGTTTGCGAAGGGGTAGAAGTAGTAGGACTTGGGCTCGGAGGAGTAACAACTTCCTTTGAGCAAGCATAATTGCAGCGACTGGGGGAGACTATTCTGTACACACCACTGCTTGCTAAGAGATATATGTCGTTGTTGTTGTCCTCTCCGAATGATAGAACATAACCGAGAGAAGGAACTGTAGTTCCATTCACAAAGGTGCACGGGATAGGCGAGTCACTAGCACAAGTAAATGGAATCAGGGTTTGGTTGAAGTTACCGCTGTCTTCAGGGTTTTCGATACCTGAAAACATAGCAGCTCCGAAGAGATCTGCATATATGTAGCTGCAGAATTCCATTGGAATGAAAGTCAGATTCTACACAATCCGCAAGGAACACAATTTTCATTTTTCTCCATAGAACAGACTAAACATTTCCATTTTGTTGAAGTCCAGAATGAAATACTAGTGGGCTAACAGATTCCAATGAACAACAGAATATAGCTAAACCGCCAAAAAAAACAAAAACAAAAAAACAAATCATAGGAAAACAGGCATCGCCATCCCAATTTGATTGAAATTTGTTAGATTTAGATAGTAGTTGACAATTTTTGTTTCATAGTAACATGTACCCTTTGATTCAATACTTGTTCCTTTTGTGAATTGGTGAATCAATCCATGAATCTCAATACATTTAATTGTTAGTATTTTGTATGCTTCATGCAATTAAATACACTTTGCTTCATGTTTCTTAAATTTCATGCATTTCAAATCTACTTTTGTTTCCATTCCCATGCTTGCCAAAAGGACACAAAATGAAATTTTGAAGCTGGCTCCGAATGTGGACGTTTGTAAGAGCTGTACCTCTCACGAATTTTATCCGCATGAATCTAGTTAAAGGAGTTGATCTTAGTTGAGAAAAAAGCATCAAAACTCAACTATTTTCAAAGTTAGCATTTTTTAGCTTACGTTAAGTACAAGCTGAGAAAAATAAAATTAAGCTGAAAACTTACTTTGGGATCAAAAACACCCTGTCCTTTCCGAGGTAAAACTGCTTAAGCATGTCAATACACATCCTAAGCTAAATGTGTTGCAAATAAGCAGTCTCATAAAACTAACAATTCCCCCTAGAAAAATGCTAATCTACTGTATTTTCAACATCTCCCTTTCACACAAACTAAACTATCAAGGGGCAGTTAAGGCCCGATCATACGGATGGGGATATTGCAGTGTCATTCATTGTTAGATCAAGTCGAAGAGAGTTCACTCACCTCCCATACATGCATGCATCAGTCATAGACCTATAGAAATAGCCCCCCGTGACCGAGGCTGAGCCTTGTTGCTGGTTTACAGAAGAGCGATTGTACCCCATTACTGGAAAAATTTCCCTTATAGAATTTGCAGATGTATTCCCTCCTGGTGACTTCGGAGGAGTATAAAGATAGGGGCCCTCGTAAACACGCCAGCCGTAGTTACCACCCTTGGTGACCATTTCCACTGATTCATATGTAGCCTACGAGATAAGAATCAGCATTAGAGTTAAAGACCTATCTCATCCGAAAAGTATATACTCTTGTTGTCAGATGGATATGTCATGTGAAATCCCAAATCAGTGATATTGTGATTGGCAAGGCATTTGACGGTTGGAAAGATAGCATGGACACAGTACCACAATTGCTACTGCTCATGTTAACTTATTGTTTCAGACAAATACGATTGCAACTAAACAAATTTAGTAACGCCCCAAGGCAAAAGAAAAGAACAGGAGTGGAATTTTCTGTTATGGAGTTGAGAACTAAGAAACCTCCTGAAAAAGTGACCGAAAACAAAAGAAAACTAAAACAACAGAAAAAGAAACGGAGTGAACTTTGAAGGTGGAGGGAATGTAAGCTGCAATTTATGTTAAAAAAAAGGGAATGTAGTTCTGAAATTCGCACAAATGGCAAGTGCAAATTCTTTTCTGGATAGTTTTTACATTCGGAAAATTCCCAACCATTAGACTGGGCTGATAATCTTGAAAACTGCTGCTTCCAGGATAGGCCTTTATTTTTACAACTTTCCCGCAGATTTATTTCGTCATTAAAGTATTAAGAGGTTAAGGCCACTCCAACGATATTAGAAGTAGAACAATTTAGTACCTGCCCAACATCTCCGCACATGAAGTAAGCAGGTCTTGATGAATCAAAACTGCACTTCCAAGGATTTCTAAATCCCATGGCCCATATTTCAGGCAGCAAAGCCGTATCTTCAGTATATGGGTTATCCGATGGGATAGAGTAGTTTCCCCACAGACCAAGCTGACTAATTTCTGCTGCAGCTGGATATGCGATGACGAGTCAGAAATGTGACAAGAGAATATGACATGAAAAACTGAATGAAGCAAGTCAAGAAGTTTCTCAATGCACTTCTTTACCAAATGAAATAAGTGAGTTGCGAGTTTATGTCTGAGTTCGCCCATGGAGGAGGGGAAGTCATAATCATCTCTATAGACTTATAAATACGTCTTCTTCTTCTTTTATTTTATCTTTAACGAACAAGAACGATTCTAGGGGCGGAATGATGAATAGGGGTTTGTGGGCTCAAAATATTATTGCTCCTTTTGGTTGGAAATTCCATTAACAATCCACATGTTTCTTTGTATCCCACTTCATCGAGTTATACTTTTCTTTCCATGTAATTCACGTTACAATCGTTGTTTTAGGATGTGTTGAAAGAGAATCAGGTTTAGATGTTTGTTGAGTTCTAGAGAAACGTTCGTGCAAGAAGAAAAAAAGAGTGACCACGACTTTTCCTCACCTTTAACATTGTGTATCCATATTTTCTTCCTGTCTGATAAGTTGAATTCCAATCAAAGTATTAGAACTATTCATTGCCATAGTTAGTTAAGTGGTTTAGAGTCTTTAGACGCATGACACTGAGTTTAGAGGGCTCGTGTGGAAATGAGAGAATCAAAGAGGAAGCCACAATCAACAGAAGCAAAGGCGCGACAAAGAGACTATTAAGTCGATGGCAGAAGACACAAACTAACCATATCCACGAACTGTATCATGCTTATACTTACTTGGAATGCTATCAACATCAAGCCTCAGAATCTTTCCAAGCAATGTTTTCTTGTTTTGGGCAAAATTGTAAGGATCGCCCACACCTCCGCCATCGCCCATCATAAAGTACAAATACCCATCCGCGGGTCCAAAAAGAATCTGTCCCCCGTGATGAGTCGTAAATGGAAGACCCATTGTGAGTATCCTTCTCACCTCTATTGGTTGAGCACTTGTTGCCTGGAAGACAATCAAGGTTCAATAATAACAGGTGAGAGTTATGAATTGAAGTCTTTGCAGATATGTACGCTGACAACATGGACGACTTGGAAACGTTGCTTTTCAAAAAAAAAATCAACAGGGACAAATTGAATATGACAAAAACGTATAAACTGTAGATACATTAGTACAGAGTCAATTAAGAATGGAAGATATTGTAGTATTGCTTATGAGAAAACACAAATGATATATACAAACTGAAGTTTCGAACTAACAGTCACTAATAAGTATGGAAAGGCGTGCAATTTTTGGATCACAAAATAAAGTACGTCCATGTATTTTATTTTATTTTATTTGCACCAAATAAAAGAACTAATCGAGATGTATAATTTGGTGTCAAAAAAATTTAAAAAATTATGCTCAGAAGTATTTTATTGGGAGATCAGGTCATATTTAAAATGAGAGTCCCCGGTGTGTCCAATTAATTTGAGTGACAAGAAAATCAGGAACGTAGTTGGGTGTGTCCGACACGTTTCCAGAGCGTATCCGTGCTTAAATTGAGAGAAAAACAACAAACAAAAGATAAAAACTCGTGTTTCGATATTTACCGCGGATATATTGGGTGAGGTCCCATTAGCAGTAAACTCTGAAATAACACTTTGATATTGGCATGGCAGCGCACCATTATTCGAAGGCAATTTGGAAGGATCACAGTTCACAGCTGAATTACAAGAACATCTACCTGCGCATCCAGGCCACTTAGACTTGTCACAATTGAAAGAAGCAAAAAAACGGCCATTTTGCGCAAAATTTGGGTGAGCAGCAATGCCCACCAACCCCAACTCCGTATCGAAAGAAACCAGATCAGATAGATCTAGAAACGGACTTGATACATCAACCTGCATCATTTTTCCAGATCCCTGCACAGGAAGGGTAGCCAACCAAATCTGACCATGTTGGTTGGAGAAAAAGGCACGGGAGGACCCATCCGGATGAGCAACCATATTGAGGTATGAACCGTTTCCTATTTGCTCTATACACATTCCACTTGGATAACTTAATGTTGCTGAACTGTTGAACGTAACTGGTGTGCCATCAAAACATACTGAGTCATCAAGGGAAGCCCCACCAAACGCAGAGCAAAAGTTGCTTTGTGACTGCCAATATTGTGTTATTTTGGTGGAATTGGAAGTGCTCGTTGTTACAGCTTGGCCTTGTAGTGAAGCGGCAAAAGGTGAATTCACAATGGAGATGTTCGAACATTGGCCCCATACTTGTGAACAAAAGTTGGCACTTGCTTGGGTAGATTGAGTGGAATTTGCTGAAACTGTGGAGTTGCAGAGTACAGGGACAGGCCTAGCACTGGTTTTGACTCTAAATAGCTCTGCTGAGAACGGATCGCATTTCTGCAAATTAGCAAGATGCCAAAGTTAAAACATGGTAGACTTCCGTTGAATGGGTTAGATACAGAATGCATTTAACATCATTTCTAATATGCAAGCAAGCGTTAAGTAATGCCTTGGTTTCAGATCTTTATTGTATCAAGTCCACTCCAACTTTGGCTAGAACTATGAGGAGAAAGGAAGACACATGTTTCGCGCAAAAACCTAATCCAATAGCTGTTGGTTGTTACCGTACTGATAGTTTGGGACTTAAGTTTGGTAGCAAGCAGGTTCAAATATAAGCAAAAATTTCTATTAATTTCCATTAGTATAAAGAAATCTGAGGGAAAATATTCTGGTTAGCCAAAAAGAAAGATGATAGCTAAAAAACCCATCACAAGGCAGTAAACCTTTTACCTCGTCAGCTTGTTAGCATAAGAATCAAGAGGATTACATGAAGCAGTGAATTTGGATGACCATATATATCAGAAGTTATTGCCACATGCATTTATTTGCAAAATTGCACTAGAAATTTTTAAGCCCTAGATGTACATGATGATTTTAATCATAGTGGGCCAGAACAAAAGTACAGAATATCCTGAATAGGAAAAGGTCAGTTAAGGGTGATACTAAAATCAAACATGAATTTGAATTAAAAAAAGCAAAAATTACATTCCCATCTATGTTACACGTACTCGGGTATGAGCATCCGGTGCAGGTAGGTGTCCAAGTGTCAGAGTCATCTAATTTGCATCTAAGGACACATTTGCTTTGTTTTTCTCAGATAAATAGTTTCTACAAAGTGCCTCGGGGCATTTCGTGCCTTATGGCAGGTCCACTCGTAGTTCGTACGCTTGCTAGGTAAATGCCCAACTAAATACATTGAACGTGGACTCCATCCTTTATCCAAGTGTCGAGTATCCGACATGGATATATCAGTAAATTAGAAGGATCCATGTAACACAGGGACTCCTGACTCACCATCAAGCACCCAATTCTATGTAATGGAAGCAACAATTCTTTCTAGATTTGGGGGATTAACAAGTAAACTCTTACCGCACAAAGAATGGAAGTCACAACAGCAGCACAGCCTGGATCGGTGATTTTCATTGCTTGGAATTGTTGCTGCAAAGCCGAATCCTCCGCAGAGTCGCAGCAGGTTTTTCCAGTGTAGGAGGTGCAGAATGTTAGAGTAGTGTTGGGCTTGAAGGCTCCCGCTGTGCAAAAATGCAAAAATCAGCTAAAACAAATTTTGTTTGGAACCTATGGAAAATAGAAGGAAGGAAATGAAAATTAATTTCTCTTGTTTGGTTTAAGAGGAAATTGAGAAAAATAACAAAACGAATAATTAAGCACAGTGAATTTTTCGGCAATGAATTGAGAAGCCGTCCAGACTCATATACTAGATTTGGAGGTTACATACATTTAACCAATGTGCGACAAGGTTGCACGTGGTGAGGTAAACAAACGATTCAACACATACGACAAACAAAATGGGAACAAACCATCAACGACATAGAGACTTGTCCAAAAGCATAGTTCTGATACAATGTTAAAACATTCAACTCAAAACCAATTGGCAATGGATGGAGCATGCTCATATATTAAACCAATGTGGGACAAGATCTAACAGTTTTCTTTTTCTTTCCTTTTTTTTCTTTTCCTCAAGTTCCAAACGGGCCGAAAAAATTGCAAACTAAACTGCGAATAAGGGAATAAATCCATCAAATTTGGGTCTTAGAAAAACTTACTTAAATCAGTACATAAAGGAAGTGTGGAGCAGGGTTTAAGAAGCAGCAGCAGGTTTCCCAAGAGGAGAACAATAAGACTGAACCCACCCATAACGCCCGACTGATCAAAATGAAAACAGAAAAGCTTCACTGCACTCCAGACTTGCTTCTCTCTACTCCATGAACTCTTATAGGCATCCACCCACTTCAAACTCTCTTATATCCTTGCGGGTTTGGCATTCTTGCTCCAGTCATCCACCACAAAAAATAAATTAAAATCTCTCTCTCTCTCTCTCTCTCTCTCTCTCTCTCTCTCTCTCTCTCCCCCCTACATACACACTGGTATTTGACATTTTGAGGCAACAAGTGGGCAGTGTGAAGGGTTGACTTTGATTGAAATTCTTTAATCGAAAACCTGAGCTGTGTAGAGAGATACCCAATTTTTGTATAGAAAAACTTAGCTGTATCTGGTTCGGGTTCAATGTTTCTGACTGACGATCCTTCACTCCCTCAAGTCTTGAAGTGCACATTCTTACTTTACACCTGATAAGCAACATGCCAGTTTCCCAAGATGAAGGGAAATTAACCCACTTGAATTTAACAACACCAGAAAATAAAAAGCTCGAAAACCACAGCGGCAAATTCAACGCCAACGGCAACATTGATATTTGATTAGGGCAAAGTCCATTTATACCACAGCAGAAAAAAAGGTTCTGGTTCACTTTGTTGCATCCGCACCCCCCTATAATTTGTGAATTTGTGTAGACGCACCCAATTAACGGAAATAATGTTTGCACCAGTAATGGAAATGACTAAAACTTCGATACGGCCTCATCTTATTCTTTGATTCTTCTTCTTCTCCTTAAGTCAATACTGGTTTTGATTACATAGGACCGGGATGATGGAGGCTGTTTTTTTTTTTTTGGGTAAATTAAGGGCAAAAAAGAAGAGGGAGCTCCATGATATTGGGTGCTTTTATCTTGGAAGGTAGTAGAACAACAGAAATGAACCAAGTAGACATATTACTCAGATAATGTTCTACTCATCATTGGCAGAGGTAATAAGCTGAAAAAAAGAATAAGATATCCTTGTAATTCCCAATCGCTTGTGACAGTGGCGGACCCAAGAATTATTTATAGTGGGGGCACATAATCATTCACAATCTTAAAGAAATTCATCATCAACTGCAATTATACACCATTCCAAAAGTTTTAAAACCTATGCACACATGTGTATTCTCTGCTAGATTTTTTTTTATTTGAGGGGTGAAGCCGCAAAATACGTTTTCTAAAATTTTGTTTTAATGTTTTGTTCATCTTAAGCACTTTATTTTTCTTTCTTAACTTAGTAAAAAGGATTTAGATTCCATACAAGTGCAATTTGTCCCGTATATATCTCCCGTCAATCCGAACCGTTCATATGATAGGACTCGTCTTATAAATTGTCCATTTAAAAATTTATGTCTATTAGACTTTAAATTGAAACAACTCCATCGAAATACTCATACTCATAAAAAATACACAATCTAACCATTTTTGGCATAAATGAAATGTTATCAAGTTGTTATCAGTGCCCGATCAACTTGATTTTTTGTGTAGGCAAATTTTTTGACTGTCTCCACGTTATACACGTCTTGGATCATTGGAAAAAGATCCATAATTGTGCAAGATATACTTTGCACTCCTAAATCAAATAAGAGAAAATCTTAATTGAAAAAATTAGTATGAGAGAGTATGGTGGCATGGGACCCCACGTGCCTCTTACTAAAGTCTGCCCCTGGCTTGTGATATGGGCGAGTTATACATCTAAAATTCGATAAATATAAGCCTTGTGTTCGAGAGGAGGAGAACTGAATTTTTCGGCCGAGTAAGAGAAAAACCCAAGGTCTACAACACTCAAACACGCCCAAAAATTCTCTTTTATAAGTCCTTGTATGGAGAGAACTCGAAACTGTCGAAAGCCTCTCAACAGATTGATTACTAGGATGCATTAATCCAAACGGGCGGCTTTCGACCAACTCATCTACATCGGACTATCCTAACTCAATGCGATACGACGATGAGATGCGGAAAGAACCAATTAAAGTTGGAAGACACATTAGAGAGAACATGTCTTGAGACCTGATCCACTCATTACCTCCGTCCTTCCTCACAATTCGGAGCATTACCTAGTATTGCGATATAGTAGTAAAGTTTATCTAAAAGTACATTGATCAACGTGGAGTATTTTTTTTGGATCCGCTGATCAATCGTATTCACTCTCCTTGGGCTCAAACTCAAGATAACATGGTGCCAGTTTTTTGCCATTGTGCTATTATCCCATTGCTCAATTGTACTAGTGTATGCTAGGGTTGGTACGATTTTATGTGCACACATGGTTGTTTACAATCACATTTTCATACCGTCAACAATTTGTTAACTTATGGACTCGAAAAATCAAAGTTAAGCTTCAGACATCGTCATTCGAAATATTATCTTAATTAATTTCCTACTTATCTTTTTTGAAGTTTAAATTCTTACTCCATCTCTTCCCATTGCTCAACCAATAAACATTAATATTGCGGATTACCAGTAGTCAGGATAGAATTTCCAGAGGTAAGCTCAATAATCAAATGAAGTTCGAGCAGTGAAGAAAAATCACTTCATGTAATTTAGGCATAGCTACTGGCCGGGTACGACTTTTCCTAATTTCTTTACTGGGTACGACTTTTGCTAATTTCTTTACCCTCTCCCGTCTTGTATTGGTTGAAATAATGCTCACGCCAATGGTTTGGCTAGGTTGTCCCATGTAAGTAGACGCGTTTTTTTTATAGCTAAGGTGCTCGGGTCAGCTCGATTATATATTCTCCTCCTCAGGCCAGCTTACCTCATGAGTTACTACCCCTTGGGCCCGTCGAATTAAGTAAATGCCGTTGATGTTGATCTATTTGTTAGTTTTGAATAGTTACAGTAGATTTCCTAAAAGATCCCTTGCCTTTCCGATACTCCTTATTAAACGGATCCGTTGATTGTTTACTTTTTTCTGCATACGTCCGGAAGCAACGCAGGGGCAAAATATTGCGGCTAACTACTCATTGGCTGGCCGAATTAACTTGCTGAGATGTCCTGACAAAAATACTCCTAAACCACCGTCACACACCCCTTGTTAGGGGGTGTACCACACACATTATGATTTTAAACCATTGGATTTAAAAGTGAATAATCCGGACCACGCATTTATTAAATCAATTAATAAAATTAAAAAAATGGCTTAGCAGGTAATATGTTATTCTCTCTTTCCTTGACTCTCTCTCCTTCTCCATCATTTGTAAAATACTGCAAATTATATAACATAACCATTATTGTTATGACAATACAAAAAATTGGCATTTTCTTACCACAATGTGTCGTACCAAAGAACATTTAGAATTGTGCATTCAATATACTTTATATAAAACCAATTTCTCTGTTGTAACTGAATGTATGGTTAACTTGCAATTGTGACACAATAATGACGATCAAAACCATTGATTTCGTTATGTTTGTTGATTAAATAATCCACGTAATTTTTTGGCTCGATAGGGTTTAGAAAGCCCTTTCATTGGCACCCGAATTCAATAGTAAAAGAATTTTTTTTGTTTGATTAAGGGTCTAATGATAAGCAATCAACTTCATTCTTGTATCTGGATACATTAAATTTTTCAATTACACAGTTGTCGATATCTAATTTTGGTGACAATGCTAAATATCGTATGCTTGATATTCTAACAGTTATGATCGATCATTCTAATAATATCCTCGCTAACGACGTTTAGTTATGGTATGGTGTTTTGCCGATTATAACTATCGTTAACTGAATATTCTGATTGAATTTTTTTATACAACACGTTATGGGTATGAAAATGTTAATTTATGGTGTTGTCATAACAAATTTGGTTATATTACTGAATTTATGATTTGGTATTTTGTTGATTGTAACTATCGTTAAGTGAACATTCGGATTGAATTTTTTTCATGCGATACGTTTTGGGTATGAAAACGTCAATTTATGGTATTGTCATAACAAATTTGGTTATAATACTGAATTTGTGGTATGGTATTTTGCTAATTATAACTATCTTTAATTGAACATTTCGATTGAATTATTTTATACGACACGTTGTGGGTATGAAAACGTCAATTTATGGTGTTGTCATAACAAATTTGATTAAATTACTGAATTTGTGGTTTGGTATTTTGCTAATTATAACTATCGTTAACTGAACATTTCGAGTGAATTTTTTTATATGACACGTTGTGGGAATGAAAACGTTAATTTATGACGTTGTCATAACAAATTTGGTTATATTACTGAATTTGTGGTATTTTGGTCTTGTTATGGAATATTTTAATCAATTTCCTTTGCCATGACAGTTGTGGGCATGAAAATGCCAAATTATGGTATTGTCATAACAATTATGGTTTGTTATAAAATTTGTAATATTTAAATATGTTTTCTTTTGATACGACATGTTGTGGTAAGAAAATGACAATTTTAGATGTTGTCATAACAAATTTGGTTATTTTACTGAATTTCTAATATTTTACACATGTATTTTGTTTGGGTATAACAATTGTTGATTCTGGTACGACATATTTAGATTTTGTTACGGAATATCATACGTATCAAAGAATTTTTGGTACAACTCATTGTGGTAAGATAATGCCAATTTATGGTATTGTCATAACATTTGTGGGTAGCATTATTTAATTTGTGATATTGTATACATATATTTGGTTGGGGTACAAGTATTATGGTTTCTGGTATGAAAAATTATGGTTACATAATAACAAAAAAATTTAACTATGGATAACCTGCTAATGATCTGTTCAACAAGTAAATTTTAAAGTAGAAGTCGTAACTAGCATAAAAAATATGCATCAGATAACCAAAAATCGTCATAATGAAAATAACAAATTACCATAATTTAGACATACGGTATACCTTGTGTACCATAACTTTATCTTATATAATATAGTATATGAACTAGTGCGTTGAAACACCTTGCGATGACATTCCAATGGAATTTTCTGAGTAATGCTAGGAATACTAGATAACTTCAATTGCATACCAAAACCAAATAACACACGAGACAAAAGGTATACATGGAAAATCCATAAATGGGCATAAATCACGGGAATGAATTATGAATCATAACTGGCTATTGTATGATTTACAATTATTCTTACTATGTGTGGCATCATTACAAGTCCTAAGAACTAAACTACTTGTCAAATCACCACGTTTATCATATTCTTGCATGATCACCAAATTTTGAATCCTCAAGCCTTTCAAAAATTCCTTTCGAACTCCACAAAGGACAAAGAAAGGCACTCTCTTTCTTTTGTGGTGTCTTTTTTGTCTCTTACACCTTTTGCGAGGATTAAAATTCATTAATACCATATATATATATATATATAAAAAAGAAAAGAGGTGGCACATTTTCTAAGATTAGTTGGGCTAGAGTGGACTTTGTTCACTTTGGTTCTCAGAATCCTTCTTTCTTTCTTAACGCGGTTTTTAATAAAATTTTCCTCAATTTTTTACTTCTATCTCTTATTATTTATTACTCAAAAAATCTCCCTCAAAATCATTACCAAAACAAAAAGAATTAAACTTGGTTGTCCTTTCTTTTCCTCCACAAGTTCAAATCGCTCATCTCTCCAAAATTTTACCAAGTATTATAGTGAGTAGTAGTGTTCTGTAGAGACATTTCTTTAGAAAAAAAATGAACAATTAAGCTAAAGTCAGAGCCTTCTTTACGTAAGCCATGTTTATCCATGTACGAAGTTACGCCTTAGTGCGAGTGAAAATGAGAGCGTGACAACGTCTTTCGAAGAAAAATTCTAAAATAAAATTTTCGAAAACAAGGAGTATGTATCAATGGAGCATATAAAAAGCAGAAATTAAGAGCGGAAGCGAATAATTCTATCAAAAAATATTATATGTATAACCTATGGCATTTGTATATTATCCACTTGAACCCAAACAGTGATAAATCGAGATCTCCTATTCTTGGTTGGTCAACCATTCCTATTGTGCTGTGTTGTTATTTGTTCCGTAGGAATTGCCTGTCCACGACCCCAAACAAATTTTGTTTTTAAGAGTCAACAAGGAGTTCTAAATTAAAGTCCACTCACATTGTTGGCTTAACAACATTGAAAGATGATTCCTCACACTCTACTTATGTTTGTTTAAGTATGGATTCTAAATTTCGTTACTTTAGTATATTTGGTATTACACCGAAAATCAGGAGTTAAAAAATGAACCAAGCTATTCGAAGTTAAATTCGTGTTCGCTCCATAAAAAGCTCGTTCAAAATTGATGTAATGATCTTGCCCCAACTGACATATTAACTATTTGTATAATCACGTGGCTCAAATGGTTAACCTCAAGTTATACTGTAGTTGGTGGGTGAATCCTTATGAATATCATTTCTCCGATGTGGGACAATGGGTTCTCACAATTTTCCACGTCCCCATTGCACCACATGGTCCACCCACCAAGCGATGTAAGACAAGGATTCACTTAAGCACAACAAGCACCTCAAGCTCGTCTCATGTGGGACCAGTCCAAGCACGACAAGCTCCTCTCTTGTCGGGCCAACCCAAGCATGTCTCCTAGCGGACCCATCTCATACTTCCGGTTGGTGCAAGCTCTGATACCACTTGTAACGACCCGCACCAGCTGACATTCTAACCATTTACTTAACCACGTGGCTCAAAAGATAAACTTAAGTTATACACAGTAGTTGCTGGGCGAATCCTTATATTTCACATCAAATATTTCTCCCATTTCCCCGATGTGTGATAATGGGTTCTCACAATTGACTTGTTACGTAACCAAGGCTCCGTTTGTTTCAAAGTAAAATATTATTCGATGTAAATTTTTTTTCATATAAAATGATTTTGCAAAAAAATAAAAGTTTCGTTTCTATTTTCTAGTGTTCGGTTGATAATTGTAAAATCATTTTTTTAAAATCATGATAATTTTAAAATCATTTTTTTAAAATCATGATAATTGTAAAATCATGTATGCATGTATGTATTACATACAAAATTTTTGTGTCTTTGATGAGAAAGCACAAAGATAGGTCAAAAGTGGATAAGATTGGGGCTATGGGGAGCTCAGTAAAGTAACGTAATTATTTGTCGAGCAGCGAAGCTAAGTTTGGAAAATGACTTACCACCTTTTCAAGAAAAAACATTTTTAGCCATACAAAGTAAAATGTTTTGCCTCGTAAAATATTTTCTTGTTTTTCGCATAACCAAATACCAAAAAATAAGTAAAATATTTTGCAGAAAAATATTTTTACACCTAAATAAACGGAGCCCACGTTTGAATGTATTTTTTAAGCTGCTAAGTTTTCAAACCAAGATTAGACAAGTTACGGGTTGGGCTAGCTTTTCCATTTATGTCTAGAAAAATTAAGTTACTCGTGATCGGTCAATTAAATCTCATTTGAGATCGCTAGCTTGGTCGGTAAAATATCAAGCTTGAATACATTTTGAACAATTTGTGACTTATCTCGTTTGGCTTATGTTATTGTCAAAGCATATATATATATATATATATATATATATATATATATATATATATATATATATATACACACACACACATACACACACACACACATAAAGGGAGTGCAGACATTATTTCTCAACTAAAATTTGAATCCAGTTCAGTTAAGTAAAAAAAATAGTAATAATTAGAATCTGTTAACAAAAACTAAAATTTAGAAAATGATATAGATAATATGTCCAACCTTCCCGTTGATGTGAGCTCTTGGGGAAGATCAGCCTGGTATCCCTAGAGTAACTTTGAATGTTAAGAGTCGGCAACCGCTTCCCTGTCTTTGTTTCCATTGCATTCTATTTCATTGTTTCTATAGACACAAAGTTCGACGATATGAGTTTTCAGTGGCTGAGTGGTGTAGTCAGGAAATGATATCAGCGAGGGCAACATTTACACATGTTACATCATTTTGAGGAACAATTTTTTCCTTTTTTTTTTTCAGGATTTTTTTCACATACAATTTGCTAATTTGAAGTATTAATGTTCATGAAAACAGAAAAAAGTTATTTGACTACCCCACTTACTTTTATTGCACTTTTAGCAAGTCTCAATTAGCTTCCAATTAAGAAACAAGTTTCCAATATACTATTCGCAACCAAAATAAATTATATTTTCAGTAGATTGATGGAGTACATGTATTGTGCTGAGAATTTGAGATCAATACATCTAAAGAGGCTACTTTATATGTCAAAGCGTCAAACTAAAAGGCACACCAAAAACACACTGAAATCCAACAGTAGGGTCACGGGCTGAATTGTAATTCTGGGCTTTTGGCATTTTGGGTTTGGAGCTTTATCGTTTTGGGCTTTGTCCCAATAGGTGTTTTCTTTCAACTTTTTGTTGGATTTCTCTTCCCCTCTCCCAACTTGATGTACCCATTGACAAGTTTCTTAATAAAACTTTATTGCCTATAAAAAAAAAAACAGTAGGGTCACGGGCTTCCCTGAGCAATAATGCTAGGGACACATTTCCACTGGATGCCTCTGCCATTGAGAGTTATACATGACCTTCCTTTTCCATAATCGATTCTTGGATTGAAAGCATATTTTTTTTGTTTTTTTTTTTTATCTGCTTTTTTTTTTTTTTTGATCGACAAGATTGACAACGTTGTGTTCATTAAAGTCAAAGCAATATTAAAGCATCTCTCTATGATTTGCTAAAACTAATTACGTTGTATTCATTAAAGTCAATGCAATATTAAAGCATCTCTATGATTAACCAAAATTTTTTTGTCAACCCATATTAAATCAACACTTGCACAAAACAATTCTCCATTGATTTGTTACCTCATAATTAATCAAAAGGTTATAGTAAGAGAGACGTACGTGGGAGATCACTAGCTTCAGCTTTCTATTTTTTGGGCTCTCTATCGTTTTACTACTTTCTAGTATGAGCATGAGGATCGCCTGGTGATTTAATGTTCGTTCTTCTCAATATGATGGAATCCTCTTGTAATTTGTACTGTTGCCAAACTAGTCACGGACTCCACTGGGCCTTGATTGCGCGACTTTGCCGTTGGGAGTTTTACCTTACCTTCCTTTTCCGTAATGAACTCTTTAGATTGATCATGTTGCAAATTGCATATATCCATTTTCTGGAGGAAAGTTAATGATTTCGAGGAAGGTGGTTCACCTTTGTTGGCTTTTTAATTCCGTCATTTTGGAGGTTTTTTGGGTTTTGTTTCATTTGGGTTGTTTCTCTATATTTCTTGGTGTTGTTTAGGTTGTTTTGGGGGTTTTGGTTGGTGGTTTGTTTTGGGTGTTTTGGCTCTTTTTGTGGTGTTTACGGTTGGAATTTTGCCTTCTATATGGGTTTTGGTTATCGGGTGGCGTTTTTTCACCGGTGTGCCCATGATCCGCTTAATCTTTGTAATCTCTTCAAAGATTAATAAAATCTTTTTTCTTAGCAAAAAAAAATGCATTTATTAACTAAAAACTGCAATAATAAAACATCTCTGTGATTTGCTAAAGCACTCGAAACAAACCATCAACCAAAATCCATAGAAGGCAAAAGTGAGTAGCTAAAGTAATAAAGTAACTTTTTAAGTTATAATTTGGTTCAAAATGTAAAGAGGGTGATGCGGATACTTTAAGTGAACAAAGTCCACTCTAGCCCAACTAATCTCGTAAAATGTGCCACCTCTTTTCTTACATATATATATAGTACAAGGTATTAATGAATTTTAATCCTCGCAAAAGGAAGTTCAGATACAAAATAGACTCCACAAAAGAAAAAGTGTGCCTTTCTTTGTCCTTTGTGGAGTTCGAAAGAATTTCTAAAAGACTTTGAGGATTCAAGATTTGGCGATCATGCAAAAATATGATAAACGTGGTGATTTGACAAGTAGTTCAGTTGTTACGACTCGTGATGAGGACACACATAGTTGGTAAGAATACTTGTAATCATACAATGGTTATGGTTCATAATTCATTCCCATGGTTAATACCCATTTAGGAATTTTTACGTTGTATCTCGTGTGCTTATTTGCTTTTGGTATGCTATTGAAGTTATCTAGTACAGTACATGGACTGTTGTATTCCGAGCATCGCCTAGAAAATTCTCATGGAATGTCATCCTAAGGTGTTTCAACACACTAGTCATATATTCATATAGTACGCACTACGTGACAGTGGTTCAAGAGAACCCAGATCAATGCTAGGTACACTACATTTTTATACTATTTAATTATACTACATCTATGTGGGACCCACTCCGGATCTTACAAAAATCCTAAAAAATGCCCATAAATTTTAAAATATTATTTTATACGGCCTTGTAAAAATTAGTTCCAACAGATATTGTTAAGTATTATTTTTGGATTCGTAGGGATAAAACTGCTCAACTACGCAGTTTCGCCCCTACGAATCAAGAAATAATACTTACCGATATCCGTTGTAGCTGATTTTTTACAGGGCTCCATAAAACAAATATTTTAAAATTTATTAATATTTTTCTGAAATTTTTTGGTACCCAAAATGAGTCCCACATGAAATGTAGTGTAACTATGTAGTGTATATAGCACTATTTTTGTTCGGACATCTCAGCGAAAGTTAATTGGAAAAATGACGGCCAATGATGTGTTTTGATAATTAATACCTACCAAGGACATTTTCAGTATTAACAAATGTTCTTAGCTTGTCCTTAACGGATATTAATTATCAAAACACATCCTGGGCAGTCATTTTCCATTATGGGAAAGGCAAGGGATCTATTAGGAATCTACTATACTATTCAAACCTAAAAGCATCCACACTAGGATTGCTATTTCACTCTTTAAACTAAAATAACAAGCAAAACACCATAAATATGGCTGCATCAGACTCAATACTTGGCTCTTTATTATGAAAAATTTATAACTTTGCTACAGTCACTAGTTTAATTAAACTAGCCACTATTCACTCACTTCTCTTTATTTTATTATTTCTCCCCCTCTCTCTCTCCTCTTTTGGGATGGATATGAATATTTAATGGGATAGGTTTGAATATTTAATTGAGTTGAGAGTAAGAGTAAAGAGCCTGATTTTATGTAATTATGTAAAAGTGACTACCTAAAGTAAGAAAGTGGGTTTTGAGGATTAATTTGGTTCAAAATTTGGTGAGCGCAATGCGGATGCTTTTGTTAATACTTCTAAAATAGATCAACATCAACGGCATTTACTTCGACGGGCCCAACAAGGGGTAATTAACTCATGAGGTAAGCTAGCCTGAGGATGAGAATATATATATGCTCCATAATCGAGGTGGGGTGGGGTGGGCTGAGGCGTGCGTACGGAGTTCGTCCCACCTCCAAACTCGACTTCGGTTTACCTAGTACTAGTATTTTGGGTTAATAGAGCATGAGGCTCGCCTTTTAGCCTTTTAGGTGGCCAGTGATTTGAGTTCTTTTTAGTATTTCTGATGATGAAATCCTCTCGTAAGCGCCGCCGCCAAACTAGTCATGGACTTCACCGAACCGTAGTTGCCTTCGCTGTTGGGAGTTTTAGAGCATGTAAATCAGGTGCTAGTAAAAATTGCTATGAATGGTGCATGTTTTCCATTTTACCAACTCATATCTCTTTTAATTCTACAACAATACTCTCTATTTTACCTACCCTCTGATATTATAATATTTTTTAGGGCTTAAAGAGAGAGAGAAGGATAAAATAATCATTGAGAGAGAGAGAGAGAGAATAAAATAATCAAAACAAATGGGATACAGATGAATAGTTCTTTGGCAAAAGTACCGAGGTTTTGTAGCAGTAGCAATTTTACCTACCCTTAATTGAGGCAGATGTAGAGCCATTTTTATGAACTTGACTAGGTAAAATAGACTAAATGACTTTTTACCTATTCTGATATACATGCTCTTACATGACCTTCCTAAACTTAGTTGATTTTTGGACGGACTACATCGAATTCATTGAAGTCCAACTGCAATGTTAAAGCACTCTATGATTTGCCAAAACTTTTGGTCAACCCATATTAGTAAATCAACACTTGCACAAAACAATTCTCCACTGATTAATTTGTGACCTCATAATCAAAAGATTATAGTAAGAGAGACATGGGAGATCAATCGCGTGAGTATTCTATTTTTGAGTTCATTATCGTGTAACTTTCGACTGACACTACCTCCAAACTCGATCAATTTCAGTCTCTTTAGAAGTTTGAGTTAATAAAGCATGAGGCTCACCTTCTGAGTGGTTATTTGAGTTCTTATGAATACTATTTGTGATGAAATCCTCTTCTTAGTTCCCCCAAAGTATATTGAATGATTTTTAAAATTTTTTTTGTTAAAAACGCCGCAATTTGTTGTCCGGATTATAGTCTTCTCGAGCTCGGGCTGTACTACAGCCCAATGGGCTCGACGGGCTTCAAGCTTCTGGGCCTGTTTAACACCCATAGGTTGGTACGAGAGAAAGGGCAAACAGGAAAAAGTGAGGGGGAAAAACTACTACAGCCCAATGGGCTCGACGGGCTTCAAGCCTGTGGGCCTGTTTAACACCCATAGGTTGGTACGAGAGAAGGGCAAACAGGAAAAAGTGAGGGGGAAAAACTTATGGAAGTCCATAACACTATTCATTTAGCCTAAGCCCATGGTTCATTCTTGAGAGGGGTTCTTCCTGGCCGGCCCTCTTTTGTCACTCCTTATCCGTCTAACCCCACCACATTTCAAACATATCCCACATAAGTCCAGTTTTAAGTAAATTATCCTAAATACCCCCACTGATTCACCGGTTGCTCGGAACCCCATCTAAAAACCCCAATCCCGTCATCAGGCCCATCCACTCGTAAACGTCGTCATCGTCACCATCAGTTGCGACTGGAACCACAACGCCTCCAGATCCTCGTCGTCGGCCTCTAGATCTGACCAGGCATCGGAGACAATCTTCAAGGCATGAGCGGCGGAAGGGAGGCGGTTGCGGTGGGGGTTGAGGAGGATGGCGAGGCGGCGGTACTGAGAGGCAACAAGGTCGGGGTCAGCGACGGCGTGGCGGGGGAGCTGGAGACGACGAAGCTGTAGACTTTTTCGTCAAGACCATAGGTATCAATAAGAGGCGAGAGATGAGATAATCCTTGTACATGCCTGCATACCTTTTCTTTTTTTCTTTTTTTTTTTTAATTATAGTAGAAGAATATGTATGCATACATCTCTCTATGCAAAAAACAACACCGCCACAGTATGGCATTATTATTTATATTATTATTATTATTATATTATTTTTATTTTTATTTTTTAAATCTAGAAGAATATGTTCACATACATACATCTCTGATCTCTGTATCCAATTACCACCACCAGTACAGTACGGCATACAATAGGATTTTAAGGAGCTGTGAAATGTTAATTTGGAGTTTAATTTGGGGGTGTGAATTGTGTAACTTGGAGGTGTGAATTCTTACTTTGGGAATGTGACAAGTGTAGTTGAAATGTGAATTCTATCATTTTTTGAATGTGCAAATTCTTCATTTGGGTATAAATTGTGTCTTTTCCGAACGTGTGGATTCCTCATTTGTGTGTGAATTGTGTCTTGGAGGTGTGAATTCTTAATTTGGAAATGTGATAAATCATAAGTGTAGTTGGAATGTGAATTCTTAATTTGGGAGACGACGAGGTCGGGTCGGCGACGGTGTCGGCGTGGCTGGGGAGCTTGAGACGACGAAGCTGTAGACTTCTTCAAGTCGGTGACGGCGTGGCGGGGCGAGAGATAAGATAATCTTTGTACATGCCTACATACCTTCTTCTTTTTTTTCTTTTTAATCACAGTAGAACATATGTATACATACATCTTTGTATGCAAAAACCAACAATGCCACAGAACGGCATTTTTTTTTAAGAAAAAATTTAGAAGAATATGTACACCTACATACATCTCTGTATGCAATTACCACCACTACTACACTACGGCGTACAATAAGTGGATTTTAAGGAGCTGTGAATTGTTAATTTGGGGTATAATTTGGGGGTGTGAATTCTTAATTTGGGAATGTGAATTTTGTCTTTTTTTTGAATGTGTGAATTCTTCGTTTGAGTGTGAATTTTTTCTGTGAATTCTTCGACACCTCCTCCTGAATTTTTTATATGTAGGAGTAATTTAAGAATATTGTGAATGGAGGCGTTGATGTGAGAAGTTGAGAACTACCTGTGTAATTTGAATGGGCATGAATTTAAGAGGTGTGAATAGTGCAAAAGGGTGTGAATTCTTACAAGGTGTGAATTCTTAAAAAGGGTGTGAATTTTTAAAGGTGTGAATTCTGTGGGTGGGGTGTGAATTTTGGAGGGTGTGAATTGATGGAGGTGAATTCTGTGGGGTGTGAATTCTTGAAGGTGTGAATTCTTAGGGTGTGAATTCTGTGGGTGGGGTGTGAATTTTGGAGGGTGTGAATTCTGTGAGGTGTGAATTCTTAAATGTGTGAATTCTAGGAGTATGAATTCTGTGGGTGGGGTGTGAATTTTGGGACTGTTGAAATAGTGACAAGGGTAAAATAGTAAAAGCATCTTTAAAAAGGGGCTAGATGGGATAGCTCTACAAAAAGGGGTTTGCATGGAACTCCATGTAAAAAACCTTCTTGAGAGGACTAGTAGTGGTACCGACGAGTTTTGATACCGATGGGGTACCGATAGCCCCGTGAGACTCATTATGGGTCTTGTACGGATGATCAGATCTTTTCAATACAAGTGAACCTACAAAAAATCAGTTTAATTCAATATGTGTAGGTACTCGATTTTCAATCTACCATATTTTCATTCAGATTTCAAGCAGGATCCGTAGTGGACCCCGTTGGACCCTCGATATCCCATCGGTAGTCATTTGGTTGGTACTCTTATCATATCGCGGGCGCCGGGCAAATTCGTAAACGAAGTTCACGAAGATGTCAGTGATTCTATTCGGTTGCTAACTAATTGGCCAAAATACTGTTTAATTTAGAGTAAAAATTGTGTTCTATACGAGGACGAAACACTATTTCGTTGCACTCCCCATTTTGTGTATAGGGGAAGATGTGCAGGTTTAAACTTAATTTCTAAGCCCAAGAATGTCCGTGTGTTATTATTAATAAAAGTTACAGGTTCGTCACGTTTAAAATGCGAATGTTTCAATGTATATATATAATCTTCAGAAATAAACATTTTCGTATAAAGCCCTTCTACCATTGTGTCATTTTTGCCGGATGACTTCTCTCCTAAATGCCGCCTCTATTTCTTCTCTCTCTAGCCAGTTTCGACTTCTCTTCTCCAAACGAATGTAAATATTTTTGCAAAACGTAACTCATTAGAAATAACTCACAGCCATTTAGTTTCCCTGTTTGCCCTTGGCAACTGATCGATGATTACGAATGTACTAGTAACGACATCAAATTACACACTTGACCTAGACAACAAGATATATATAACGACTCATTTCGCAGACATTGCAATCACCCCAACAATCACAAATACAACTCCACAGATATAGAAAAAGCTTCACAACAAGAGTTGAACCTCCTCCTTTTAAGGTGAAGGGCTTTGGGCACACGGGTAGCAATATCTATAGCACTATAATGAAACAAGTTTGTACCAGTGCACTTTTTGTTTTTGGGCTTACTATAGTCTATAGTGTCTGGTACTTGTTTGCTAAAACTAGGAAAAATTTCTTTTATGTCCCTTCGACTTTGATCGAAAATTCAATTTAGTCCTTCACTTTTTAATTTGGACAAATAAATACTTCCACTTTCAAATCGGTTCCAATGTCATCCCTGACTTGTATGGCGTTTGATATTTGGCCAGAAAAAGAGTCATGTGCCCCACGTGACCTTTTTTGAGGGGTAAAATTATCCCTTCCCCATCCTTCCTCTTTCCTCCCCAGCCAAACTACCACCACCACCCGTCCACCACCCTACTCCCCATTTCCTCCCTAATTTCGGCACCACACCCTTCCACCACGCACAACCCACCCAGCCACGATTCTGCAAAAATTCTCATTCTTGGGTTTCCATTTGCTTAACAAATTGAAAAACACATTGATTAATTATATTCTTATATTTGTTTCCCTTTCCAGGTTAGTGTCCCCAGCCCCGTTCACTGCAGTTCTCAATTTCGCAGCCAAAGAATTCACAGTCCCCTTCTCCCGCAATTTAGGTTCGAAAATCACACACACAACACCCAACATTCACCGGAAAATTAGTCCTTGCCGTTGCAGCAACCACGCCTCCACGACATCGACGGCAGCGGCCGTCCGAAGCATTCAACAGGGCCACGTGTCCATCTTTCGACTCCCCATCAAATCCTCCGTCATCGTCGTAATCAAATCCCCCATGAAATCCTCCGTCGTCGTCGTCGTTATCCTCATAGGGAAGAGTAACAGAAAGTTCCGCAAATTGAAACGGAAATCCTAGTTTTTTTTTTTTTTGGAAACTACAATTCTCTTGGCCCTGTTTTCTTTATCAATGGATGAACGTAGAGAGAGAGCGCGCGGAGAGAGAGAGAGAGAGAGAGAGAGAGAGAGAGAGAGAGAGAGAGAGAGAGAGGGACGATGAAGACGGAGAAGACAAAAGGGGGAATAGCAATTATCCAAAAATAACAAAAAAGGACCAAATTAACCCTCAAAAAAGGTCATGTGCTGTGCACATGACTTTTTTCCGTCCAAATACCAAACGCCGTCCAAGTCAGGGATGACATTGGAACCAATTCGAAAGTAGAAGTATTTATTTGTCCAAATTGAAAGGTGAAAGACTAAATTGAATTTTTAATTAAAGTCGAAGGGATATAAAAGAAATTTTCTCCTAAAACTACTATCATTTTTTTTGATCATCTAACAACAATTTATTCGGTGCACCGGAATAGCACGCAGACGCTGAGCCTTTCGCAGAGTAATCCCAAACTCATCCTCCATATTCATATCCTCTGCACCAATCCCATCCTCAAGCTTCCACTCAAACGAATGAACGAGAGAAGCCAACATCAATTGAAGCATCCGGTTCGCCAAACCGACCGCGGGACATATTCTCCTCCCGGCTCCAAACGGAATCAGTTCGAAATCTTGTCCCTTCACATCGACGTCCGACCCCAGAAATCGCTCCGGCCAAAACAACTCGGGGTTGTCCCACGTGCTCGGATCTCGCCCGATAGCCCATGCGTTCACGAGCACCTGTGCGCCCTTCGGAACTCTGAAGCCACAGATGTTGACATCTTCTTCTGCTTTTCGAGGGAGTAGGAGAGGGGTTGGTGGGTGGAGACGGAAGGTCTCCTTTATTATTGCGTGCAAATAAGGTAGCCTGGCGAGATCTACTTCTTCAACAGGGCGGCCTTTGCCGATGATCTGATCCATCTCTTCTCGGGCTTTCGAAAGAATTGTGGGGTTGTGAAGTAGTTCTGCCATTGCCCATTCTAGAGTGTTTGAAGTTGTATCAGTTCCTGCCACAAATAGGTCCTGCATATATGTGCCAATATCATAGAGAATAGGTAATGTGATTAATAGTATTTCACAAGCAGTAAAGAAATGTGTAGGCTAACCAACATTTTAACCCTCAAGAGTTATAATCCGTCCTAGCGGTTGGGACGTTCGGTTTAATCATGTAGGTCTTGAGTTCCGAACATGGCATTGTCAACATTTTTACATAGTAAATGAAAAAAAAATTAAAATAATTCAAACCCTAAATTACGTCGAAATTAAGAAGGGTTAGAGATGATTGACAGCATGGGGAAAGCTAGAATTGGTGAATTTTCATAAAGTTGGTGTATTTATTGTTTATCTTATATTAACTTCTTAGAGAATCATCAAAGGTTATAACAAATTAATTTCTATACTAAATTTAGCTAACACACACACACACACACACACACACACACACACACACATATATATATATATATGTATATCAGTCCGGATCCAATGAGGGATCCCGCACGGTGCTACCGTGCAAGACTCCCCTTTTCCGATCGAATTGCGACGATCCGAGCCGTTCAAAGTGATTAAAATGTGATTTTAAAGGTACCCGCGAGAAATCAGCAAAAAAAATGATCGGAAATGGCTTTATCTGAACAGTTTTTTATTAAACAGTTTAGTAAAAAACTGCTCGGATCAAGCCCTTCCCGATCATTTTTTTTGCTGATTTCTCGCAGGTACCCTTAAAATCATGTTCTGCACATTTTGAGTGGCTCGGATCGTCGCAATTCGATCGGAAAAGGGGAGTCCCGCACCATAAGGCCATAAGGGATCCCTCATTGGATCCGAACTCTGTGTGTGTGTGTGTGTGTGTATATATATATATATACACACACACACATACATACATGAAGAGTCACTTCGCTCCATTCTTCTTGATTTTTTTTGTTAGAACTTTTTTGGGGATTTTTCAATTTTCGTACCATTTTTTTAGCTTTTCGTCGTAATTTGTGGGATTAATCATTCGTTTCGACGAGAGAAATCGAAAAAGTATAAAAATGTAGACCGACGTTAAAAAAATTTCGTATAAGAAAACAATTTAGACAAAATAAAGACGGTTGTTTTGCATTTTTTTTGTCTTCAGGACTTTTTCCGTTTTTGTCATAAATTTTTACTTTTTAGACTTCTATTGTCGAAAAATGATTAATTCAAGAAAAATCAAGCAAATCTAACAAATATTCACACACACACAAAAAAAAAAAGAATTAACAAAACACACAAAACAAAAAAAAAAAAGTCAAGAAAATGAAACCTAAGTCTTTCATCACTTTTTTTTTTTTTGAAACGGCAAAAACTTATTGAAGAAACTTAATAAAGGTACATCAAGTACGGGAAGAGAGAAGGAGAATCTAACCAATGGTTGGATGCAAACAAAAAACAGCCAATGGGACAAAGCCCAAAAAACACTCAATGGCCCAAGCCCCGAAAACCTAGAAGGGCAACACCCATACAATGGGCCAAGCCCAACCTAAGAAAGCCTCAAAACATAACCCTATCCAAAAGTTATTCTATAACCACGGCAGCCACCCTTTCGCCGATCGCCTCCATCCCGCTAGCATACCACCACCACCACCACCACCACCACCAGGGCAAATACTGGTAACTTGCGTCACCGCGAACCCAAACGAATAAACAGATATCGTCGCTGACCGCCAAGAAATCGCTAATTTGAGCCTCGTAAACGACCTGAGAAACTGTCTACTGAAGTTTTATTGTGCCTCCACGAACACCGATGAACCCAAAAAATGCACCGCCACTCTGAGCGATACTAGATCCTTCCACGCCTCCCTAGGATATCACTTGATCTTCATTGCCCTGAGTAGAGAAACCCACACCAGTTGCCGACCTCCACTCGTCGTTAAGCAAATCCAGATATTCCTGAGCAAAAATAGCCGACAAGAGAAGCAAAACTTGCCAAACCCTAGACGCCAGGACACACCTTGCTATTAAGCAAAATTGGATACTCCCAAAGACGTACTGGCGGGATCCGACAAACATACAACTGATAAAGGCCAAAAGAAGGTGAACCAGCACAAGGTGTAACAGTGAGCATGGAATAAAAAGAGGTTAGGGAGAGAAGAGATACACTTAAGGGGAAGAGAAGGCTTCCCCCCCCCCCGGTGTAACAATGAGCATGGAATAAAAAGAGGTTAGGGAGAGAGGAGGGGAGAGAAGAGATACACTTAGGGGGAAGAGAAGGCTTCCCCCCCGCTATTTCTTTCAACCAGAAGGAAAGAAACAGAACCTTCACTGCGATTTCTCACTCTGATTTCTTGGATTCGTCACTGCGTTGAAGTCGAATTCGTTGCCGGAGTGCAATCGGAGTCGCTGGAGTGTCATCGTAGTAGAGGTGGTGGTGGGTTGGAGGGAGAGCGATGAGAGATGGAGGGTGCGGTAAGGATGGGTCAGTGGTGGTAGGTCAGAAAAGGAAGAGAGAGAGAGAGAGAGAGAGAGAGAGAGAGAGAGAGAGAGAGATTTGGGTATGAGGGAGAGTGAATTTAAGTTTGATGGTTGGAGATGCACCGTCCAAAATGGGTTTTTACCCAAAATTTGATTGAAATTTGGGGAAAAAAATGGGTGAAGGTTAGAGATGCTCTAACCTTTTTAATTTAGGGGACACCAAAATAATAAAAATGTTATGCCATTTTTGAAAAGTGTTATACCTTTGCGTGGTTATGGTAAGATATTTTTGAAAGTGTTGTGGCCTAAAATAATAATAATAATAATAATAATAATAATAATATCATTTTGAAAAGTGTTGTGCCTTCAACTGGTTAATGTTATGCTTTCAAATGATTATAGTATACGGGGGATACCGTATCTCCTCGATAAAGGGGAGACACTATAGCATCATCCACATACAATATCTTCACAAATTTCAGAATGTAAACTATTTTTTACCGCCAAAGGTCTTGTAGCCCAATGGCATTTTTTGGTAGGGTTTCTAAATGAACCAAACTACTCGAGTATGAACTCATGTTTGTTTGTTAAAAGTTTGTTCCAGATTGGTTTGTTCATGTAACAAACCAAGCTTGAACACTTTTCTAGAAATTCGTTAAGATTTCACCGTAAGCTTGAACAAGCCACTACTTTGCTCATTCAGCTTATCATGCATTAAAATTTCAAGCTACTTGAGATCAGTTCATGTTTGACTTGATTAAAGCACGTTTGAGACCGGCTCGTCTCATAAATAAGCTAAGTCCAAATATATTTTTGAAGCTTATTATGTTTTCAAACCAAGATATATTGATCAACTACATGTTTGGCTTGTTTATCACCCCTAGTTCCTGGTTCATTCATTGTGGGAGGCCAAGGTTTAAGCCCCCGTAACCGTAAGGGGCGTTTGTGGTTCAGAACTATGAACAGCCTTTGAACTCCTTGTGTACTAACTTACTAACTACCTCTAATCCTTACTAATGTATACCGCTTGGGAAAAAAAAAAAAAAACCCCTATTTTTTACCTATTGTTATTGAACTTGCAAACTATATGAAATGATAACCACAGATTTATCGACCGGAGAATATTCCTTTTTTGGGGGGACAAAATAGAAGGTATTCTCACACTCAAATGGGATGAAACAAATCAACCTAGGGGCAACTAGAAAGGGGACCACCGGATGCGCTTATGAGGTGTCCCACATGGATTTTCACCTCCCAACTGGTTAGCCTACCCCCAAGAATCAAACTCTCTCCAGGGTGGGAGCAAACCCCTTGGTTAGAGACAACCTCCGTTAATTGGGTGACAGGTAGGGGTGTTAATCAAGCAAAACACTGTATTATTTAGACTTGGCTCGCTACAAGAAAAAATACATTTGGTGACCAAATTCGGCGACCAGACCAACTTTTATCGCCGATTGTCGACCATTTGGCGACAAAATATTGTTGGTCGCCGTTTGTAGAACATTTGGCAACCAAATTATTTTTTTGTCGTCGAAATGTAGAAATTTGGCGGCCAAAACCTTTTTTGTCTCCCACTATGGGGACCTTTGGCGACTGAAACGTAGACTTATTAGTCGCGAAATCATTGGCTCCAAGGAATAGTTTTGGCAGGAGACACATTGGTGACTAAAGCTTTGTTGGTCACTAAAGAGAAAAATTATTATATATCATATCATATTAAACTTAATTATTTTATTTTATAACTCTAAATCTTCGACAACAAAAAGTTTTGTCACAAAAGACTACCATTGGCTAACAAAGGTAATTTTGTCATCAAAGACGACCGATTGGCGACAAAAGTATTAGTTGCCAAACAAAAAATTATACATTATATCAAAATAAAATTTATTATTTTATTGTGGAGTGTCGTTCTTAGAATAAGATTTCTCTTTTTCGGGGCATTTTCCGGGTAATTGTTCGGGTATTGTAGACACCTCAATTTGAGACTCCCTGAACAAGCTTAGATCTCCAATGATGATACGGGACAAAACCATGAATTCGAATGCTTGATTGATGACTTTTGAGCATCCCAGAACCTGAACCCTTCAACTGCCCAGCACAAGGCATCATGTGCCCAACGCAAAGAACCAATTGCCCAGCGCAAAAGAGTCTAATACATTCTTTAGCGCCAAACAGTCACTCTTCAGCACTGGGAATCAAATTCTGTTACTGACAGCTTTGATTGCTGCAGGAATCTCATCATGACCCTATAAAGCGTCTAGCCGACTCTAAGCCTGCACAAATGTCCCCCCTCCATTTTTTCCTATAAATATAGGTGCTTAGAGCCATTTCAATACAGAAATACATACATACATACATACAACAACCATATACACCCCCACTCCATCCCCCTTCACAATATACCTCTTTCTCTCTCTAAAATATACATATATTTTGATTTTCTTTAGCAAAAATCAGACATGATTTATATTTGAAGAGAAAAATCTCATTTTCATCCAAAAAACTTACATTTCTTCAACACTCCACAGCAACAATTCTTCTTTGTTGTCCATCAACCACCTAACGACCCCCAAATCATCTAAATCAAAGCTCAAAGTCTCGTTTTAAGCATTCAAAAGGTAGAAAACTACCTGCACATTTGGTTTCTATCCATCTGAGGAAACCAAGAAACCAAATCAGAGATACTAGCTAGCTAACGCGATCGTGAGTTTTTGTAACAAAAAAAAATATGATTGTGTGTGCTTTGCGCGGGACATTTACTCCCCAGCGCAAAGCACTTGTTGATGGGCTTACTGATTGCTTTGTGTTGAGCACTCACTTCTCAACACAAAGCCCTTCCTCCAAGGCTTGCTAATCATTTTAATATCAGTGGAGTCCATGGGCTTTTACGTCTATTTTCAGTATTCATTATTCATTTTTAATGCTTTTCAATGCTATTTTCCTATTGTCTCATCTAGAAATACTTCAAAATAACATTATTCATGCATTTTACCAATTAATCCACTGTTTGGATAAAAAAATAAAATATATTTAGAAATTGATGTGGACAACTGCTTTGCGCTGGGCACTGAGACCCTAGCACAAAGGAGTTGTCCCAGAAGGTGTTTCGCGCTGGGCATTTATTCCCCCGCACAAAGGACTCATCGCCACTTTCTGCAGATTTTCGACCTTTTACATGCATTTCATCCATAACATGTAATTTTTTGTTTCATCCTTGTATATACTGTACACTCCAGTTTATGCCTACACCACACATTCAACCTGCTATGTGTTTAAAAGTTGAGGAAAAAATATTTTTCAAAATCCCACAAGTATTTAGTAAAGACCGATCCCGATGTCGGGCGAAAAGGGTGCCAACCAAAAGCCTTTCAGTCCCGTAACTTGGCTTCCAAATCTAAAATCTCTTGTTTATTTTCAATCTCAAATATCATTTTCAAGTTCAAGGTTTTCTCGGGTGGCAAACCATTTTATAAAATCCTAGGTGGCAACTATTTCAAATTTTTAATAAATCCAAGGACGGGCAGCCCAAAGGTATAGAACTATTGTTTTTTATAATGTATATCTTTTCTTTTTATAATAACGAGTTGAATTATAATATTCGCTCAATCGTGTTTTATTTGCGCAGGTAATGGCACGTGCAAGCTAGGATTAGGTGTGCCTAACTAATTAGGTACCAAAATTTGAAGTTTCCATCTGTAGGTTTTTTGTTTTTCCCAATTTTAAACACCTATGGAGTACTACTACTTTATTTTTTATATATAGGAGTATCATTTTTGAAAGGGAATATACGAGTAACGTGCAGATATATATAAATAAACGGGGCGGTTCAACGGACAACTATTTAGACACCTAAAAAAATACCTCATAGTTCCCGATCAAATTTTGATGATCCGAGCCGCTCAATGTGATCAAAATGTGATTTTAAGGGTACCCGCGTGAAATCAGCAAAAAAAAAAAGACCGAAAAGGGCTTGATCTGAGCAGTTTTTAACTTAGATTTAATGAACGGTTCAATTAAAAACTGCTTAAACCAAGTACTTCCCGGTCATTTTTTTTGCTAATTTCTCGCGAGCACCCTTAAAATCATATTCTGCACACATTGAACGGTTCGGATTTTAAAATTTTGATCGGGAACTATGTGATTGAGATTTGGGGTGTTTTTTTAGGTGTCTAAATAGTTGTCCATTGAACCGCCCCGATAAATAAATAAATAAATATATAATATAATATAAGGGGCGGTTCCGGGGACCCTTAAAAAAAGCTCTAAAAAAATCTCTTCAAGTTTCTGATGGAATTTTGATGATCCGAGCCGCTCAATATAATCAGAACGTGATTTTAAAGCTACTTGGGAGAAATCTGCCAAAAAAATGACCAGAAAGGGCTTCATCCGAGCAGTTTTTTTTTTAACTTTATTGAACGATTCAATAAAAAACTGCTCAAATCAAGCTCTTCCCGGTTATTTTTTTTGCCAATTTCTCGCGGACACCCTTAAAATCACGTTTTGAACATATTGAGCGGCTCAGATCATCAAAATTTAATCGGGAACTATGAGATTAAGATTTGGGGGTTTTTTAGAGGTTTTTTTAAGGGTTCCCGGAACCGCCCCGATATATATATTTCCAAGTCAGTGGAATTTTATTCAACGTTATTTGTATTAACAATGCCGGTAAGCTAGGGTGAAACTATTACCAGAAAAACCGAAAAAAATCGAGTTCTGTCGATCCATTGTTGGGTTCACTCGTTTCAGGTTTTTAGTATAGTTTTTTCCATTTTTCGGTTTGGTCTCGGAATCGGAATATATTTTACCGGAAATGACCAAACCGAACTCGAAATTCTGAAATGTGAGCAATTTTAACTTGTAAGAGCCTAGGATCATTGACGATAAAAAAGAAAAAAAGAACCTAGGATCATCCCATCCTTACCCAAATCTAACAGCCCACAATACACTTTTTAAACCAAAATTTAATTGTACAATACCCGATCCATGAAACTTAGTATATCAATCCTTATTGCATGTGTTCAAGCTTTGCTCGAGCTTGAGAATTTTTGAAGATTAATTGTTCAAGCTCGGCACATGGTTGAAGTTTTGTGATTTAATTTGATAAGCTCGGCTCGGCTCGGCTCGGCTCATGAAATATATACAAGTCCTCGAGATTTCAATCTTGAACTTATGTTCGGAAATTTTCGAACTATCAAACCTAAGCTTTTAAGCTCATAATGTATTGTTGATTGGCAATATACGAAATGATTCTCATGTTCACGAGCTTATTAAGCCAAACACTTGTATTCTCAAGATTGGCTTGAATTTATATTAATCAAACAATAAAAAATTTCTAGCTGGGCTTATACTATATTGTTTGAACTCATTCAAAGAAACCAAAAGTCGAGCTAAGCTCAAGCTATTTGGTTCGTTCAGAGTTGACGCGAGAATATTCAAGAAGAGAATAACGGTATACGATGAGTACTAACCAAAAACAAATGCTCGGTATGCCGGCGATCAATCTCGTGACTGCTCTCTTCAATGCCGAGAAGAGTATCGAGCAAATCCTCCTCCGTCTCGACCGAACCAGCTGCTGTTTTCCTCGCAAGCAACCGTGTCTTGATCAGTTCATCAAACACACCGATCATCCTCTCAGCATACCCCGTCAAACGACGCCGTCTCCCTTGCGGATCGATCATTTTAAGGGCCGGAAAATAATCAGCCAGATTCGGTTTTCCGACCTCCTCCATTATATTCCACACCAGCTCCTTAAATTCGTTCGCCGAGTCGGAGCCGGGATCGATCATATCGACCGAGAAAATCGCGTTTGATAGCATGTTGAGAGTAGTACTAAAGGCCGCTTTACCGATATCGATGGCAACCCCATTGTCACAGCTTTCGCGAACGAACGAGAGTAGCTGTCGTACTTTCGAGGACCGGGTGTTCTGCTCTGCGGCGAGGCTCTGGCCGGCGAACATCTGGGAGTTGCAAATCTTCCGGAGGCTTCGCCAGAGGGGTGAGACCGGGATCCAAGGCATTCCGAGCTCGTGGTGGTTGTGAGCGCGGACGGCGTCTGGGATCGTGCGGCTGGAGAAGAGGACGTCGTGCTTCAGGAGGACTTGTTTGGCCGCGGCGGGAGACGAGATGACTACCGTGGTTACGGAGCCGAGTTTTAGAGACATGATGGGGCCGTGGATCTTGGCGAGCCTGGCTAGTGATTTGTGTGGTTTGTTATCGAGGCTAAGGAGGTTTCCGAGAACTGGAATAGGGTTTGGTCCTGGTGGAAGTTTGGCATGGCTGGTTTTGGTTCTTCGAAAAATGGATGAATAGAGGAGGACAATGAGAACCAAAGTAAGCACAAGGCATGGTATAGAAATTGAGAAATCCATGACTACCTATGCTATCCCTCCCTCTCTAGATCTCCTCTCTCTTATAAAGACTTCACAGCCTCACTCGGAAAAGGAACTTCTCCAGATGGTAGTACTACCATTTTTTTTTGGCATAAAAAAGAACTTCATAGATAGAGAAAACCATTACAAAAGTCAGATAAAAAATACAGCCCCAAAGACAAAAGATACATAAACTGAAAACTAGACAGAGAAATACAACAAGCATAAAAGATGAGCAACACCCAAAGCAAAAAAGATCCACTTGAGAGAGCTTATCCGTTGTTGAAAGGATAAGATATGTCAACTTCGGAGTGAATCCTTGAGGCGGCAGCAAATCTTGCCAACAGGAGAGCTTGATGAACTTTGTTCCGCTTGCATAAGGTTATACTGCAAATGTGGAGATCTTGAGCTAGAAAGTAGAAGTCAAAAAACAAAGGGGCTGCAATTGTCGGGAAGTCCTTAAAGCTTCGTAGCTGCTGGAAAAGATAAGAATCATTAGTGTGTATGTTTAAATGTAGCATATGGTGTTCAATGGCCCAACTCACAGCCGTTATGAGAGACATGATAGAAGCACAATCCTTAAGGGAATTGAAGCTCTTGAAAGAGGAGCCCACAATCCTAGAGTTAACCGAAAAGGTAAGACCCACTCCCGATTTCTTGAGCTGCAAATTAAAGGAAGAGGCACAGAAAATATTCTGAGAGCAAAGACATGGATTTGCATGAAAAGTAAAGGCTGTTTGTCTATCAGAGCAAGGGGAGTCGTGATGGTAAGGTGCCCGTAGAGTAGTGCTTTAGGGTTTGGGGAGTGTGAACATTCCTAAAACCCTTCCCATATTTATTGGATAATCTAGCTGACTTGAGGAGGAAAAAAGCTTGGACTATGGATTGGTTCATTAGTTTAGCATGACTAAGAACTTGCATGGGGGAAGAGGTTGAGGACTCAAAAACATACTTATTTCTGGCAAGCCAAATGCACCATAGAATAGAAGATATACATGAAAAGAATTTGTAAATATCCATAGACATGACGTGACATAAATTATGCAACCATCCTAGCCAAAAAGGAAGGGAATGACTAGGGGATTCAGAAATGCAAATCCCAAGGTCAGAACCAAACCAAATAGGCCTCACAAATTCACACTGGAGAAAAAGATGGACTAAACTCTCAGATGAATGCTTGCAAAAGTGACAGATGGATAAACCTTTCCATCCTCTACGAATTAAGAGGTCACCCATGGGTAAGCATTCATGGCTCAATTGCCATAAGAAAAATTGGAATTTATGTGGGATTGGTAAGGACCAAATGAAGTTCCATGTAAAATTTGGCCAAGAGGAATGAATACATGAGTTGGGGGCAGAGGATAAGGAATGGAGTTTGAGGGATAAAAGAAGGGAGTAAGCTGAATTTACGGTGAAGTCTCCATCTTTGGAGTGACCCCAGATAAACATGCCATCAAAACCAAACTGAGAGAGTGGAATGGATATGAAACGAGCAGAAATATCAGGAGGAAAGAGAGAAAAAATAAGACGCTGATTCCATTCTTTTTTCCCCAAAATGAAAAGTTTGTCGACAGTAGCATTCCTAAGAGGAAGAAAAGCATTGAGAGGTGCGTCATTAGAGAGATAGGAGTTCAGTTTAACAGGAAGGGGAGATGGAAGCCAAAAGTCATTCCAAATAGAAATTTTATCCCCAGCACCAACCTGCCATCTAATACCCTTGACAAGAACATCTCTACTGAAAAGAATACTCTTCCAGGCCCAAGAGCTTGAAGATGATGATTTGACTTCTAGGAAAGGTATAGAGTGACAGAATTTTGAAAGGAAAAAAGACGAGAAAAGACAGTTGGGATTTTCAAAAATTCTCCATCCCTGCTTGGCTAGAAGGGCTTGGTTAAAAAATTGTAGGTCCTTAATACCCAAACCCCCTTTAGATTTTGAAAAACAGAGAGAATTCCAGTTCTTCCAATGGAATGATTTCTTATTAGCGTCACCAGACCAAAGGAAATTAGAAAAGGTGGAGGAGTAGGGATGGCATTCGGGGCATTCAGGGCGAATATTGGTATATCCGTCCCCGATCCCCAAAACCGAAAGCCGAACCAAATCCGCCCCGATACCTGAACGGGGAGGGGAGGAATGAACCATAACCGAACCAAACGGGGTTTGGGTAATCTCCGAACCGAATGGGTAACTGAATACTACAAGAGAGAGAGAGAGAGAGAGAGAGAGAGAGAGAGAGAGAGAGAGAGAGAGAGAGCAGATCTAGAAACTGACTTCTTTAAACTAATCAAGCAACACAAATGATCGAGCAACACAAACACCAACTTGGATTAATGAACGTATATTAGATTCTAAAATGGAACAGAAATGGAACCCCCTTTGAGCAACTGATCGAGCAACACAAATTGAAAAATTTTTTTCTGTTAAAAAAAAAGGGAACAGAAATGGAACCTTCTAGTCCTGTTGCGGTGGACCTCGGTTCTTGCGCTCAGTTTGATCGACGATGATCGACGAGACGACATCAGCTCATTCTTCACCTCTTCAAAGTGATAATGATGGACGACGAGAGGATTGCCTAGAGTGAGGCTGATCGACGGCGACTCGGCGAGAGAGGTGTGGAAGATCGTCGGCACCGCGAGAGGGTTGTGGACTTTGGCGTGTTCTGAGAGAGGCGAGAGAGGGTGTTTGGAGTTTGGATTCAATTCTGAACCCTAATCAGTAATCACCCACTCTTAAATATATAAAGAGTTATCACACTCTAGGTCCTTAGACCTTAACAAATGAAACAAGTTGGTCCATAAAATATTTGGAACTTTGCACTTCAACCCCTGATCTCTTTTATTATATATATATATATATATATCAGTTCGGTTCGGTTCGGGGATCAGTTCGGGGATCTGCTAAACCATATCTGCACCAATACCCGTTCGGTTATCCAAGGCATCAACCATACCCATACCCACGGGGAATTTTTCGGTTATGGTTTGAGGAAATTTTTCGGTTACGGTTCGGTTGCCCGTCGGTTCGGTTCACTTTGCCATCCCTATGGAGGAGATTTTCCTAGTGACGTAGGTTGGGAATTTGAGACAAGACATGTGATAGACTAGCAAGGAGGTTAAAACGTGTTTAATTAGGGAGAGCCTCCCAGCTTTATTGAGGAGCAATGAAACGCAGCCTTCACTTTTTCCGAGCTCATGATTATTGGCATTGTTCCTTTTTTAGAATTCGTAACTATACCAGAGATTACGTGGAACCCATATTGGTTAATATGATTTTCGAATATATTTATCTTTAAAAAAATGGTTCCGATCTAGTGTGTTAAATTGTTAATTTGTTTCTCATTAAATGTGTTTTGAAATCAGTAATCTTTATCTAACAACACACACACACACACACATATATATATATATATATATATATAAATTTTTTTTTGTATATTTGATATTCTCGAGTTTAGAAAATGAACGGTTCCAATCATCAAAGAAAGAACAAGACATGCTATAGAACTTGAGAAATCCATGAGTACTACACCTATCCGGCTATCCCTCCCTCCCTCCTCTCTCTTATAAATACTTCAAAACTTGATTCGGAAAAGGAACTTCCAGATAGTAGAACTACGGAAAATTTTTCAGTGCCGAGTGGGAATCATGTGGTGTCCGTTTGACGCATCTGAGCCGTTCTTTTTGTTTTTGGACGGCTCGAATTTGAAAAGAGTAAAAGAATGGAGAAAGTGTTGGGGTGAGAGAAGGAAGGGTTTCAATCCGAGCCGTCCAAAAGTATATTGGACGACCCAAGGCAGGTACCTCATGAGATGTACCCACTTGCCACCAAAAAATTTCTCGTAGTTCTACCATTTTGAATTTGACTTTTTCCGAGCTCATGATGATTGCCGTTGATCTTTTTTTTAGAATTAGTCCAATGAACATAAATTTTGTCAAAATTAATGTTCTCCCTGAGTTTTACAAAATGAACGGAACCGATCATCAAAATGTGCTTGGATAATGGCTGAAAAATTAAAAACAAACCGGAGTAGATACCAAGACAGAGGGAATTGGGATATACAAAAGTTTCTCTCAGTTATCTCATTTGGTACGCAATTCGTTAGTGGGGAAGGAAGGAGATAATGGCTACGATCGATCACCAGTATATTTAACGAGGAACAAATAATTTGACACATTAGATCGAAACCATTTTTTCCAAGATAAATAAATATATATATATATATATATATATATATATATATATATATTCGAAAATCATATTAACCAATATTCGATCAATGTTATCTCTTGTATAATTGATGCAAAAATGCTACACACACAACATCTCCCACACAACAATTTACACAATTGCTGACGTCATCATAAAACGACGTCGTTTTGATTTATAAAAAAAAAAAAAAAAAAACCCCACGCACAGAACGAACGCTTTCCCTTCTCCTTCCCTTCTCGTTCAAAATGCAAATTACAGTCAGGAGAAGCGAGAGAGGGGCTCCCACCACCACCACCGGTGATGATGCTTTCCACCTCCACCGGTGACCACGCTTCCCACCTCCACCACTAGAGCCCAACCCCAGCCCTCCCCACCGCCGGCGACCGCCACCACCATCGGCTTTTGGGCAGTTCGACATTGTTACCCCCACCTGAAGGTCTCTCTCTCTCTCTCTCTCTCTCTCTCTCTCTCTCTCTCTCTCTCCCTAAACTGATTGCAGAGTTGCTTGTAAAAAAAACCCTAAATTGAGTTCGTGAAAAAAAATCCCCTAATTCTAGCTTGTTGAGCAGTGCTACATCAGTGGTCTGAGTTTTCTTGACATTGTAGACAAAATGAAAAATTATAGTTTGCTTAGAGCTTGGGAAAGCTCCTTGTTGCACACTATTTTCGTTTTAATTTGTGTTGGTGTGGTTTCTGATTTTTATTATTTTAAATGGAGAAATCCTAAGTCCTTGATCCATTCCATTGGAGGGCAAAAGCTGTAAGATGAATAGGGCCAAGCGGTGCCATGATGTCAAATGAAAAGGTCCTCAATTTCTTGCTGAATTTGAAGTTGAGCATTATGTGGCTAAAGGTGACATGATCCTGTTGTTGCCTTTCGTGAACAAATTTTATAGATCTTTTTTGGAGGAACATTGGATTATAGGGATGACAATCCTCTTAAATAGTATTGTATGTCTAATGGAAGAACACCTTGCAAAATGCACATTGTATAATAGCCCCTGGTGCATATGCAAAACTCCCAGATAATATTGTTTCTGTCGAGTCTAATTTCTGGCTAAGTGTTTTACCTTCTCTTCCCCAGTCTTTCCACTGCAGGCATGGGAAGGCTTTTCTCTTCAGTAAGGTGTAAGTTATTCTTGATTTTGGGCAATCATGAATATATCTAATCACAAAACTCATCGTAATACAACTTTGTATGGACATCTTACAAGAATTTTTGGCAGAAAAACGGGTTGTAGTCGGTGGAGGGGAAAAGAATTGGCAATGGTAGTTCCTTGCTTTCTTGAATGCATGGTGGATACAGAAATTTGACTCCATTACTTCCTTAATTTTATTGTGTAGCCTCCGGTTAAAGTACTCTACGGGGAATGAGTATGATCACTCCTTCATCTGTTTCATTTGCTGTTAAGTTACTCTATAAAAAATAAATTAGAAAAAACTTAGCATTCCCCTTAAAATGTCGAGGAGTTTTATTCTCTTACTCCAGTAAGAGGTGATTCCTTTGCTCACATTATATGCTTCTTACCAAAGATGACATTTTCAGGGTCTTAAAGTAGTAGTCTGTCACTTCAACCCTTCATAATTTGTATGTTCAACTACGAGCAGAATAAGAGAATAGAATATGACTAGGGAACTGCATTACTGAAAATTCCGTAAACAAAATGAAGAATCAAGTATTGAGTGCTTTTGATTGGTATGATTGATGTTGTGCATTTACATTACAAGTGCTGTGACATTTTGATGTTCTTATATTTCTTATCTTCCAGAGTGAATGTCACTGCAAGACTGGGATGTGATGACAGGAATGCATGCTGTTTGTGACATTATGGCTATTTGTAATGTTATTCTTTTCAGGAAAGTATGGTGCGGCCCATGGAGAGCCATATCAGGAAAAGTATCAACACATCCCAGTCCTTGGTTGATCCGAAACAAGTATCAACACATCCCAGTCTTGCAGTCAATGACTATATGGGATCACTTGATGGTGGAGCATATCAAGAAAAGAAATCATCTTATCATGCAACTGTAAAGGATAGCTCAGCACTTTCGAAAGTTAGCCACGGAACCATTAGCTTTGCAAAGATTAAAGGAGACTCAAAAAGGCAGTGAAAAAGAATGAAGCTATTCAAGTGAATCAAAGGCCAAGGGAAATGATCAAATTTGTTGTAGTTTGGACTATCAATATGTACTAAGCTTTGTAATATCAAGTTGTATTATTGCGAAACTTAAACTTCGTATGTGATTGATAATTGTGATGAGAACGGCCTGGCGTGGGTTTTAAATTTATTGTATTATGGTTTTCATTGCGAAATGATAATTTGGCAATAGATTTTGGCAATGAATGTGGCTTGTGAATGGTGATCTAGAATGAAAAATGCCCGGGGTGGGCTTGTGCGTAACCTCATGTTGTTTCTATTATTGCTATTGTTGTACTGACTGAGACGCGAGACGTCGGGCTAGGACCAAAAAACAGGGGAGACCATGCCGAAATTTTTCAAGAACCAAATACAGTAGCATGATAATGTCAAATAGAATCTCATGTTCAATAATATCATGATCTCAACATGTCAATTTGACATTCTAACTTGTGGAATTAATAGTTCCATCAAATAAGATTTTGAAAGTTTCTTTTCATGGAGGATGATTTGGCCAGTTCAAGGTGTTATCGTTAGCTTAGAATAAAACCAAAATAGTACTACGTTTTGAGGTGAATTCAGTCACTAATATCAATACTAGAATCATACTAGTGTATTTGGTTCTGGCAAAATTTCGGCATAGTCTCCCTTGTTTTTGGTCCTAACCCGACGTCTAGCGTCTCAGTCCGTACAACAATAACAACAATACAAACAACATGAGGTCAAGCACAAGCCCATCCCGGGCATTTCTCATTCAAAATCACAAGTCCCAAGCTCAGCTTTCGCACAATAACAAGTAAATGAACCAAGCAATGGCAATGGCGTATATATTGGAACAGAAGCACAATATCAAGTAAATGAACCAAATAATGACAATATAAGTTGCTTTAGTTACATTATAAAGTCATACAATAGGTGACCATTTTTCCCATTTGATTCACCCTTTACAATCTACCAACACATGGCAATAATAATGAAAACTAACATAAGCACAATCACTTTCATCCACCATTCTTTAGCTTGAGAATGGGTTAGTAGCTTGATCAGCTCTTCATTCTTTACGATCAGTTCAATGTTGGTGATAAACATCTCTTGGACCTTTGTTTGATACAAAGTATTCCTTGCTGGACATCAATTCCTCCACGATGGGCATTTCTCATTCTCCATCTCACCATTTGTTACCTCCCATTTTTTCAACTTATGCAGGAGATCTCTAACTTGTTCATTACATATGTCAACCATCTGTATGGAAACATCATATCAGAAGGTGTTCTTTCTTTGCTCTGCTAGAAGAAACCAATCGCTCAATGCTCTGTAATTTACGCCTTGAATTTGCCCCGCAAGATATTTAGGTCCAGTCTGAAAACATACAAAAGAAGTGCACATGTTTCAGCACTTAAGAACAATGATTCAGCTTTCCCTAATCAGCTTTCGGCATAGAAGAGCACATGTTCAAGGTGTAAAACTGAACAGGATGCAGTTCAATCCCTAACATAAGAATTTTCCAAGATTGATTTTAAGAATAAAACCTTTAACTTGAAACAGCATAACGCATAGAAAATTTTATCTAGCCAAGTGAATATAATTGTTTTTCCTATTGTTTGGGTAGCTATAGTTGCAGCATGTCTACCTTGTATCACAAACCACCCCCTTCCCCCCCCCCCCCCCCCAAAAAAAAAAAAAGGAAGAGAATTAGCATGTCAAAATACTATTTTTCACCCAACCAAACCAGCAGCCATTGACTAGACAATGCAGCGTTCATGGTCTTGAATTCCAGTCTCTAGCTTGCTCATACGGTGAGAATGGAGATTTACAGAATAAAACCATAACCATGTACTCAATTAAACTTAAGAGACGTTTCAATTTATCAAGCACAAACCATTCCAACATTATCTTTCATAATACAAACTAAAAGGGCCAAATTATCCAAAAAGTTTACAAGTGAGATTTGTTTCTGGAAGAGCTAAACAAGAAATGGGCAGACCACAACATATTGATGTATATGGACAGGACTTTCATCCCCAGTACACGTAAAGCCCCAGTTCATGAGCTAGGGTTGAATTTGTGGAGGGACAACATCATCCACTCTAGCAACATACAATCGAGGCTTCATGATACACTTCTTGAACTTGTTTAGAGAGAGAGGACTGGTGATGTTATAGACAGGGGTCTCATGAGGACTGTAACAAAAATGTTCATGAATTTGAGTTCTTCTGTTTACCAAGAAGATTTTGAGAAACCATTTCTCGAAGTCTCTGCTGATTTCTACCGCGGTGAGTCACAACTGTTTATTGAGTCCTGTGACTGTGGGGATTTTCTAAAGAAAGCTGAGTGACGTCTGAATGAAGATATTGATAAAGTCACCCACTATTTGGATGGAAAAAGTGAAGCCAAGATCACTAATGTGGTGAAGACGGAGATGATTAAATGCCATATGCAAACATTAGTCCACATGAATAACTCAGGCTTAGTTAACATGATTGTGGATGATAAATATGAGGATCTAGGAAGGATGTACAGCTTGTTCTGTAGGTGCATAATAGTGCACATGTTCAAGGTGTAAATAACTAATTGCAGCATATACAATCAAATTCCTTCACCTAGAGACCCATTTTTAACACTTAGTTGATAACCCAAGCACTCAAACACACTATTTTCAGCTCATATTTTCGAATTAGGGGTTTCTCAAATTTTTCGAATTAGGTTTTTCTTTTTAGTTTGGCAACACAACATTTTAGGGTTTCTCAAATTGAAACCCTCTAATTGATGAGGATGAGGAATAGATGGTGGGGGTAATCAATCTATCTGAAGCAAGGGGAGAGAGAGAGAGAGAGAGAGAGAGAGAGAGAGAGACCTTCGTCGTGGGTAGCGTCGGAGTGCCAGAAGCCGGTGCTGGTGGCGGTCGCCGGTGATGGGGAGCAGCTGGGGTTGGCGGTCGCCGGTGAGTAGCTGGGGTTGTGGTGGTCGCAGGTGGTTGGAGCCCATTTTTGCTTCTGTGTCTCTATTTTGAACGAGAATGGCAAAGGGAAAAGGGGGGTTTCTCTGTTCTGCGACTTTTTTTTTTTTTTTAATTATCAAAACGACGTCGTTTTGAGCTGGTGTCATCCTGACGTCATCGGTTGTGTGAATTGTTGTGTGGGAGTGGTTGTGTGTCTAGCATTTTTGTTAACGAATTGCGTACCAAATGAGATAACTGAGAGAAACTTTTGTATATCCCAATTCCTCTGTCTTGGTATCTACTCCGGTTTGTTTTTAATTTTTCAGCCATTACCCAAGCACATTTTGATGATCGGTTCCATTCATTTTGTAAAACTCAGGGAGAACATTAATTTTGACAAAAATTATGTTCATTGGACTTTAATAGATACATAATCAACACACGTGAAAAATAAAGAAAAATAAAAATTGGATCCAAAAATACTATTTATTGGAACCCGATATTTGTTTACTTGCATTCTTCACGTGTGCCGATCATGTATTTACTAAAGTCCGATGATCATAATTTTTGGCAAGATTGATGTTGTTACTGAACCCTACAAAATGAACGAATCCGATCATCAAAGTGTGCTCGAAAAGTGGCCAAAAATTTGAAAACGGACCGGAGAAGGATACCAAGACCCCTTCTATACCTGGAATTTATAAAAGTTTCTCGATAAGTGATCTCTTTCTAGTCCGTTTTCAATTTTTTGACCATTTTTCGGTCACACTTTAATAATCAGCTCCGTTCATTTTGTTGAGTTCGGCGAGTTAGAAAGATTGTGCCAGAGACTCGAAATGGCTCGATATATAGGAAACGTAAGTCGGCTCGGCGAAATGAAAGAACTCTGTGTGTGCGCCCACCACCATATTACTCATATTTAAACAAATAGGAAGCAGCTTACTAGAGAGGAGCTTCCCGTCCAGTTGGGTCTGTTCCAGAATCGCAATAAGAACTTATTTTTTGTCTAATAATAAAGTGTGTTCCACAAAACGGTGAATAAATATTTATTTTTTGAAAAGGTAATTTCAAGCTCAAAAATCATGTGCTTACGCAAATAATTTTCCTATCACTATTGATCTTATTTGGTAGATCTCATTGAGATCTTTAATACGGTGCAAAAAATTTGAAAAATTATTTTTCATTTACATTATTTTTGAGTTTAAAAATGTAAAAATAAACTGTTTATTTGAGTTTTGTGGAACAAAGCTTAAGTAATTATAAAATATAAAGGTTTCTGGAACGGACTTAGTATGTTTTTTTTCGAACCTATACTGGGCCAACATTGAAGATCGGAATCATATGTAGATCTCATTGAGTGATTCGAGTTCAGCAACCATACAAAAATTGGGATTGATCGAATACTGTTTGATACCTGATCGAAAGGCTTGTTCGTTTGGGGGCTTTAAAGTCTCTATGCACAGTCCCCAAAACATTTTCTCTATCTATCTTTCTGCACTCAAGCCTCCTTCAAAACTCAAAACGAACAAGCGATCAATCTTGGAAATCTACCTTCACAAAGGCCAAAAGGATAACTTATGGCCTATTTTGGCCAAATAATCCAAATGGATTATTTTTTTAATCTTATTTTTAAAAAAAATAGCATTTGTTAGTTTTTTGTCGATTTTTTTGTGAATTATTATTTTTTCATGACTAGAGGAATCTAAAACTCAACTATTTTGGTTGGTTAGTGGTTTGATAATCAGGGTTCGATTCTTCGTGTCAGGCTCCGAGAAAGTAATTTTCTGTGAATTCACTAGTTCCGGTCTAGATGACTTGCATTTGAATAGGCCTGGGAAGAAATTCGTCAAGGTGCACAAAAGCTGATCCGAGTACAGCTGACCTTATTATAATTTTATGGATCAAAACACGTCCTAGCCGTCATTTTCCCAAATACAAAGCATGAAATGATCAGTGCAAAAATTTTAGGGAAAATGACCAAAGATGTGTTTTAATAATTAATACCCGCCAAGTACATGCTGAGAATATTTGTTAATGCTGAAAATGTCTTTGATGGATATTAATTATCAAAACACGTTATGGGCCGTTATTTTGCAAAATTTAAGAATCTAACTACATTAGGTATGGGCCTTTTAATGGTCACTTTTCTACTTCGCTTTGCATCGCATCTTCAAGGTGCGCTGTCTTTTTTTTTAAAAATGAAACTTCGCGCTTCAAGATGCGCGGTCCTTTTTTTTATTATTTATAATTATTATATCAAAATGCATATTCAGAGTGCGTTATTTGTCTGCGTGGATTTTGTTGCCACGCGAGCTCCAAAAAACGCATTTTATATGTGCGCGATAGACTCTTTATACAAAATGTTTTAAAAAGTGGACATTCCTCCAATTTGTTTATTCAATTTGGACAGATCGACGGAAAACTTGCCAATGGGTTTTAGCAAAGTTAAGCCCAGTTGGCATCTCCTGGTACTCCCCATATGAAAGGTGAGGGTTCGAGCTCCGTCATAGGCCTTTGGAATTCAAGGCTATGGATAGTTTTTGAAATTTCTTGTAGACTAACCTACTAACACCCCGCTAACCACCCGATTTAAATAACGGTCCAGAACGTATTTTGATAATTAATACCCGTCAAGGACATGTTGAGAACATTTGTTAATGCTAAAATATCTTTGGCGGATAATAATTATCAAAATACGTCATTGACCGTCATTTTCTCTTGATATTTACAATATTGAAGAAAAAGACAACCACATTATTAGCTGAAAAGAAAATTTTGTTAAATGCTACTCCGTATATGTGAACAATAGGTACATTAAAATGCATGAAAAGTCTATCGATGCAAGTCAAAGTACATTGAAAGATACAAAATATGCTTTGAAAAAGCTACTCCATCTTGAATTCGAGGGTGAATCTAGGATAAATCGTGTCTCTAGCCAAAAATAATTTATTACTAGTAGACAGTAATGCCCATAATCCATATTTGACGAGTGTCGTTCTAAATTTTAAAGTCAAGTTTTACAATGCTGATAGGCATGATCTTAACTTTTTTGAGATGAAAACTCTTACAAATTTAGTAGAAATTTGAAACGCGAGTAGAGTGGTCGCTTGGACTCATCTGTCCCCTTCGTCCATCCCTGCCAAGATCCCTTTTTTAATTTGTCATATCATCAATGTTTGTTCTCCAAAATTGATTCTACCTATATGCACTGGCGACAGCACATACATATTCATAATAGTGAGGTCGTCCGACCCCATGGAAGTGGAAAAATAAGTTCTAATTATACTAACTAAAATCAGTTGAATACTTCATTCCGGACCCTAGTCAACAAATGACCCCATCCAAGAAGAGTAGTACTTAAATGACACCACAATGGCTATATTCTCTTGTTAAAGTTTGGTCCTGGAAAATTATTTTCGAGAAAATTTTAGTCAAGTGAGGTAAAATTGCTAGCTCCTTACAAAAAAATCGTATAATTTTTAAATCAAAGATAGAATACTTCCATGTCTAATTTTTATTTTTACACCAAATTAAAGAACTCATTGTGTTATTTAACTTGGTGCCAAGAATTTCAAAAAATTAAGCATGACAATCAAAAAATTTAGAGAAAAATTACACAACTTTGAAGCAGGCAAACAACTTGGGACAAAGGGAATATATGGTAATTAATGAACACTTGGATTCCATGGAATTGCAATTTTTGTTACTACGAGACAAAAATAGTTCATTAATATTAAGCTTGTAATTGACCCCATAATTATAACTTTCTGGAGTTGCCACTACCTATATGCACTTCTCAGAATGAATGGATGAACCTATCAACTTTACTTGATGTCTCTCTCATAGATGTGTAGTCTCAAGTCTGTATATATGGAGGCTTAAGACATCTCCAATTCACCTCTATTATTCCAAAATAGAGAATGGATGTGACACATTGAGTGAAGATTTTGTAATGCATTCTTTTTTCTTCTTACCTTTTTTGTACTTTTTGGAGAATATTTGAGGAATCCACCGTCCTTCTTAGAGTTTGGTCCTCCAAAAGTAAATTGAGAGAAGATTTTGTAATTTATTCTTTTTTCTTCTTATCTCTCCGTCCCAATTTATTTTTTCAGTTCTATTCTAACTGGATAAAAAAACTAGTTATATCATTCAATTGGTAATAAATTTTATATCCAATATGGATCTTGTTTGATAGATCTTGATTTATTCTATAATACAATATTTTCAAAATCACCTAAAACATTATAAATTATAAAATATAATCAATTGAAAAGTGACACAAACTCCCAAAAGTGACAATTAAATTGGGACGGAGGAAGTACCTTTTTTGTACTTTTTGGGAGATTATTTGAGAGACCCACCGTTCTTTTTAAAGTTTGGTCCTCTAAAAATAGAGAACCAAAAGTAAATTTGGAATACAAAATTCTTCCAAACTCTAAATAGGACAATGGGTCCCTAAAGATTCTCCTAAAAAGTACAAAAAGTAAGAAAAAGAGAATAAATTACAAAATCTCCCTTTAATGTGTCACATTCATCTTCTATTTTAAAGGAATAGAGGTGGATTGGAGATGCCTAAGGGAACAAAATACTCCAATCAAGACCCAAATTTGGTTCTCTAAATAGAGACCCAAATTTGGTTCTCAATATATAGAGATGTTCCAAACATATAGAGAATGATCTCTATTTTTTTTTTCCCTTGGTGAAATCACCCCTTTACCCTTGAAAACTTGTGTATTGTCACTAACCAAGCCATCTATGACCAACCAAGCCAATATAGAGACGAAAATAGAGATTTAGGATTGGAGTTGAAATGAATAGTAAAAATCTCTATACTTGCTTTTGACTAAAAAAGTATATTTTGAATCTCTATTTAAGAGAATTGGGTTGGAGATGCTCTACAACGTGACTATGGCGTCGATACCGCGTTAGACCCCTCTCAATTGATTGACTTTTTTGGGGGCTTTAAAAGTATCAAAGTAGTGTTCCGGTTTACCCCCTTAAAAAATAAGTATGTATTTACAATTTTCAAGTTTAAAAATAGTAGGCTTACTGAAACAAAAAAAAATACGCAATCGAGATCTATCAAACCCTGCAAAAAAAAAAAATTTGAAAAATTATTTTTGTAAACCCATTATTTTTTAGTTTGAAAATAGGTTCTTATTTTTTTTTGTACTTATTTTGGAATGTGAAATGGGGCCCAGCCCTCTTTGTTAGATCTTCCCATTTGCGACCCGCCCTAAGTGTCTTCAAAACATATCCCAAATTATTAAAATTGCGAGAGCAATGATTGAAAATGAAAGTGCAGAACATTATCAAAGGGCCATCGGACTACGACCATCATCTTCAACTGGGGGCCCCACCTGATTATTAAAAGGCTACGACCATCAAGTGGGTAAATTAAGCATCTCTCACATGAATATGATACATATCTCACCCGGTTTGACAATTTTTCAATCTCAAATATTCTAGAAACTTCTGTTTTACTAAATTTATAGTCTTCGAATTGACAAAACCTTTCATTTTGACTGACTTTTATAAGAAGTTCATTTTGCTATGGGCTCTTCTTCGGGCATATATTTCTTTTTCCCATGCTTTCTGTTCGTCAACAACCAACGAAAGTTCTCTATTCAAGGGTGGAGGCACATGGAAATAAGGGAGGGCGGCCGACCTCATTGGCTGCCAAATTTTCATAGGGATAGGTATAATTTTTATCTGATTTTTACTAATTTGACTCCACTTTAAAATTTATTTTTGTCCCAGTCCATAAAAAGATTTTGTACTAAGAAAAAAAAATGAGTCACAATAAAATCTTTACTCACAAAATTCACAAACATAGCCCTAACAAAAGGGTTCCGTTCAATGAGAAATTCCCAACATAGCACTAACAAAAGGGTTTCGTTCGACGATCACCCTTCAGACTCTTCTCCAGTTCTCCTAATCTCTGTTGATTGATCTGCACCATAATCATATGTGTGACCAATAGATGCATGATTGTTTGGTTGTGTATATAGAAAAAGATGTTTTTGAAACCGTTTCAAACGAGGCTATCATCCATCGTTTCCAAAGTACGAAAAGTCGTCGAGGTCAATTATAAATCTAAACTACAGTTTGTTATTAATATATATCTACTTTTTGATTAAATTATTAATCTTAATTGTTTCTTTCAATTAGCAATTACAAAAGTGACTAACAGATAGTTCAAATTTCCGACTCCACTTATCGAAAATACTGGCTCCGCCGTTGTCTCTATTGTTCTTCACTTCTATTTGTTGTTCCATGATTATCATTTTGATGAAGTTAAAAGGTTTTGTATATTTATCATTATTGGTAAATTGACTAACCACCTTTTTTTAGTTATGGTGGGTGGTAAGCTTTTTTATCATCACCAAACGCGGGTGTACAAAATATCAAGCATCACATTTTTAAAAGAAGTTTCACTCAGAAAGATGTATAATATTTGTGGAGTTTTAATTTTGAAAATTGAAGCATGGTAGATTTTGTAGTTAATTCACCGTATTTGAAAAAAAATTGGTAGTTTTATTGACAATGACTAAGTTTGAAGAACTTTAAGAATGGTAAAGAGAGTTTTTCTGAAGTTTCATCAGTATATGGAGACTATAAATTTACCTAATAATATTGACTTGTGTCTCATTCAAGCTCGAGAGGAGCTGAATGTGAAGAGATCATGGGCTTGTTTGGCCCATTAAGGAAGTTGGCATTTTATTTTGTTTTTGGCAATTTTTTATTTTTGCATTTGATTGTTTCGTGTCAAGTTTTTGTGAATAATTAATTCGTCTTGACGAGATAAGTCGGAACGACATGAAAAAAAAAGTTCTTACAAACTTGTGGGTTACTATTTGGTGCAGGGTTTGAAGAACAAAGTGAGTCGGGATATGGTTATAGGTTATTTGCTTCAAGGATCACTCCAACCACTTTGAGCAGGTAACAACCGTGGCTAAGGTGGAGCAATTACCGGCGGGGACACTTACAGGTGGTTGTGCTGCTCGGTTGCTGCTGCCGTCAATGGAGTTGACAGGATGGTTGACATGATGGAATTGCTCGCAGTGGTGCAACAATGGAGTGTTGTTCAACAAGTCAACCATCAGGGATATGATCTTGATTCCACACTTCTAACCATCATCCAATCAACCAAGGCAACAAAACCCATATACACAATCAGACGCGGACATGCAACAGATTTCATATGGTCAACGAGATTGTAAAATTTTCAGTTACTCCCCAAACAAAGCCTAGTTTTCACAAAGGGAGAAAACAGAATCCAGCAGTTGATCAAATGCAATTGAAGGATAGTTTGTGAACAACAACAAACGACAGTGTGCCGTGTAATCATATACAATCTCATCTTGAAGGACCAAACAGGACTTTGATTTTAATCGAAAATAGCTGTGTGAAGCTTGATACTGTTAACCACTCTTCTCCTTGTAAGTAGAATATAGTCTGATGAAAGAATTCTTCAAAATATCGAGGCAATATTTTGGGAACCCATCTTTTCATTGTTTTCATCAACCTTAACCTACATAAAATTGACCTCCCCCCATATCAGTTTTGGTTGCCATACAAATTTCATTTTCCCAGAGTTTTTAACAACCCCTAAGGCTATAAAGCACTAACACTCCTAGAGACCGGTGTATCCGGCTCGGACACTCCGGGGACAAGCAACGCTCCAGGGACACGCAAGGACACGTGTGGTACACGCCATGTTGCTTGTCTATTCGATTTTAATATATTTATTGGTGGGACACCCCAGGGCCACTCCGGAGGCATATATGGGGACACGGCAGGTTGTCTTTAATGGGGAAAGGGCAATGTTTTAAAAGCCTTTTTTGAAATAAAAACTTCAGAAGTATTAGACCAAATATTATAATATAAAACAATGTGAATGTGTTTAGGCATGCATCCTTTTGGTCAAATGCATTCAATAGGAAACCTAATCTAAATATTTGGTGGTTACAAAGTAAGTTTGCATAACTAAGAGAATTATCTAAAAAAAATTTGATGTATCCCCTGCCGTGTCCATGTCCTTTTTCGGATTGCCGTGTCCCATTCTCGTGTCCATGTCGGTATCCATGCTACATAGCCGTAGCATAGCCCTAAGGTAATAACCATGGTGTACCCACCCGTATCAAGCTAATTGCGTGTTCGTTCTTAATGATGCTTTACAGCTTAAGCTCAATGAACAAAAACTGTGGGAGTACAATACAATATAAGTACTTGTACAGAAAACAATGGTTTCTCTCCACGTTTTAAGATAATTCAAACTCAAAGAACCTTGAAATAATGGAAAAAGCACACATCAAGTATCAACATGATCGCTATACGGTCTAGACATTTTGTGAACTTATTTTCAGGGCTCATAAGGGTACAGAGAATGTTTTATAGTAACAGATGCATATCAGAGACCATCAATACTTTGTAACAACAATATACATAACGGCTAAAGACCACAATGTAAGCTAATATTGCAAATAAATAGTAATCAACAAAATACTAGTGTCTTAAGACTCTTCATACGCAACACAAGAACCCATCGTGTTTTCTTACAAGGACAAGCCCTTCCAACTTACTCCAGTACTTACTTGAAAAGGTATTCACACAAGCTGTAGCAGGTTCAACAACAATACAGTAGAGGCACGGTCTCAATCACCTCTCAGATTTTCCAATTTGAGACCAATGATAACAACACTGACAAGCACAAGCAGATTTCATAAGGAAAACAAACAAAACCATAGATAAAAGAACTAAGAACTCAAAGAATTCTTTCTTCAAGGTCTTTCAAAGCAATGAGGTTAACAACTACAATCCGAACAAGCTGGCTTAGAGAAAAATGAGTACTGAGTACTGGAAATTAAAATCCCCACCCACAGCAAATATGAAACACAAATGTTGAAACGATTGAATGTATTAAACCGAAAGAGTTCTTAGCTTCCTGAGTCGTTTGATGGCCGGGGAGACTGTTTTTACTCCCTTCCTGCCCTTCTTTGGCTTCACCTTTTTTGTTGCAGGAGGAATCTCCCTTATGGGACCCGGAGGTACTCCTTTTTTTAGTGCACTGCCTCTAGGAGTAGCAGAGGGTGGCAACCTCAGATCCTGGGGTGGCAATGGAGTCTGTGGCTTCCACACCAAATTATTCTTCATTGCAAACCTCACCTTCTTCGAACTCTTTTCAGAACCCTTCACTGCAGCACTAGCATGTTCAAATCCATCTTTATCACCACTTACATCCTGATTGTGGGTGTCCTTAGCAGCCATACTCCTCCCTCTCTTTCTCTTCTTCGACTCTGTAATTCCAATAGTAGCCTCAGGCGAATCAAATGAAGCCGCACCATCAATACCCAAGGCAACTTCTTCAGCAACCTTCTCAAACTGCATTCGAAGATTTGCAATGACAGACTCATTAAAAATCAAATTAGACTCATTACCGGAACTCTCGATCCCATTGGCAACAGTTGCATTCGCTTTCTCCGCTAATGTAGAGCACTGTTCAAGAACCCGCTGATTCTTTTCCTTCTTCTTCGATGTCTTCTTATTTGCTCCATCCAACTGAACATCAGATGCTGTATTGGTCTTCTTGTTCTTCTTCCTCTTCTTAATGCCCGACTCCAAAACCACCTCAGAAGTACTTCCTTCCACCTCTGTAGCAATAGGGATCAATTTAGGCACCTCATCTTCATCATCAACCCTAGCATCAGGAATCAAAGCTTTAATTCCAGATGACGCCAAATCCTTCTCCAACCTCAAGAAATCTTCGTGCAAACTGAATAAAACCTTCCGATTCCCCTGAACACAATCAGACACCGTACCCAAATCATATAACTTCGCAGAAAACCCCATCGTCAATCCTACAGTCCCCAAAACTACAACTTCATTGTTATCACCAGAGTCGCTCTTATCCCCCGATTTCTTGATCTCTAGCAGATTCCTCCCCATTCTCAACAACACATTAAATAGACTAGACTTAACCTTACCTATCAACACTTTATCAGGGCACTTGCTCATTACAATCAAAAAAGGCTTAAACGCAACATCAACCACTTCGGCCCTAAGCGGAAGGAACGGCTTAAGTTCGTCGAGAAAAATCGAAGCAACGTGGTAACTAACGCCATTCCCAGTAACTACTTTATCATCATCAGCTAATAACGCTCTCTCTTCAATAAGGTCCATTACGCGGCGAGAGGCGTCCAGGTCCCAGGCGTGGTTATTCTTAAGCATGAGGAAAGAAAAATGCAGGAATCGGCGAATGAGGAGGTAGAACTTGTCTAACCTGAGGGAGTCGATGCCGGGCCACTCGCGGCGGAGGGTGAGGAAGAAGACGGAGAGGTAGCGGAGGGAGAGGGAGGAGGGGAGGGTCAGGAGGAGGGCGGAGAGGCGGTCGATGAGGTTCGACTGGACCGGGGCTTTGTCGGCGTGCCAGAGGCAGTAGAAGAGGCCTTTCCAGAGCTTCTTCATCTCGTCGTCGGAGAGTTGGTCGCCGTTGGACGGGAGCCAGGTTTTGAGGACCATCCTGAGGGCTCTGTCCCTGGTGGTTTTGTTGCATGACGCTAAATCTCTTATTAGAGATGCTCCGCCACCACCGCCGCCGCCGTCGCATGTTGGGACTGGGGGCTGCTCCTCCATTTTCGACTGTGATCTGGTCTCCTCTCTAAATCTGTGTGTGTAGATTTGGAAACCCTAATTCTGAGAGAATGGATTGTGTGAGGTTTAGGAGGCTGGTTTGGATTTGGCCGGATCTGGATGTCTGTGAAGAATACGGAAGGAAACCCTAGAGAGACCAAAAGGGCGTTGAGTTGAATATGTATATTTCCAGCCCATTCTTATCTCACTACCCCCAACTTCCTCCGTTGTTTTTATTATTAGGAAAAATGGCTTGTCGCACAGCCGTTCAAGCGGTCGCAACCGTCACGCTCGCCTTGTTTGATTCCATCTTATCCAATCTCATCTCATTTTTTTTTCACACGTTTTTTAATATTTTTTTCTCTCTATCTCTATCAACTCATTACATCAACAATAGCTTTAAAAAATGAGAACCAAACAAAGTAAATGTAATTTTGATTGTTCAGATTTACTATTAATAATTTTTATGTTCCTATTTCTAGTGTTTTTCTGCGTGTTATTTTAAATAGTTTATGCTTTTAAATCATTGCTCTATATAAATAATTAAGATCTAGTATTAAACAAGATCCGTAGTGTATATGTTTAATAATATACATTGAGAGATTTAGACGATTAAAAATTTAACGCAAAACCGTAATGAATATTTAAAAAGAAAAGGTGTGGGTAATATTTAAACTGATAAGGTATTAAGATACTTTAACTAACTTGAACATTTGATTATCAAGATAAATGGCAATAATTGAACTGTATAAACTTTTCTACTGTTGAACGGCAGAAAAGTCGGGGAAAAGAGTCGGGGTGCGTAACAAGTCAACTTTTTCGTAATTTTTTAACCGAAACTTTTTCTGAATTAGCAATTTGTTTCCTTCTGCAAGATATTTAAGTTTTATTAAACCCTCGTTTTTTTAAAATCTTTTGGGTAACAGCCGGGAACAATTGTGCATTATTGATGCTTTAAATTTTGAATGAAAGAAGTAAGGTAGAGAACACAACACTTGAATCAGGTCTTGGAAGCATCTGCAACCATACTTCAATTCTTAAAATCTTTTAGATGAAGAGTTGAACCCCTCCAACCATGCTTTAATTACATTCTTTAAAATGAAGGAACATGTTTGATTCTCATGGAGGACCAAATGAGAAATGAAAAACACTCTTCAAATCCATTTTGCACTTTAAAATACATATGCTGTTTGGGTGGTTTTGGGGTTTGTTTCAAACTTTAGGGGTAAAAAATGGTTCAAACCACAATTAGGATGGTGGTTCTGTGTAAATGACCACTCTACCTGTAACGCCCTGAATTTTGGGTACGTTAAATAAGCCTTTTATTGAAAATCTAAATAGAGTCTGGCTCATTATTACATCATAATTACACAAAGGAGGGAAATTAAGGTTCCGAACTACAGCTCCGCATGCTCTTCCATCCTAGTCAGCTCTTCGGCTCCAAAAGCCTCCAAGGTGTACAGCTCACCATGTTCATCTATAAGGTCTGATACATTATACCGGCGTCGCTACCAATATAATATATCAGGGTCACCAAAGGTAACACCATGAGCTACAGGAGCTCAATAGAATAATCTAAACCCACTAACTCATAACTTACAAGCAATAGACAATAAGGTTAACGATTTTCATATAGTACATGCATATATAACAAAACAGTTAACAATGACACATCCACATTCAATATCCAAACTAACGTTTGTGTCCATGATTTTCTGTGTTTCTCCTACGCTACTCATCGTAAATTGTGTCATCATTTTCACTTTTCTTTTTCCAAATCAATATTTCCAAAATCATTTTTAACACACTCAACCTCGGTTTCGCCGCGCTGGTCTCTAGAGTATTTTCACAATGGTTCTGCCTCGCCGGGTTCCCATTGGCATATAAAATTTGTATTGGCTCCTCTCCGCGGATAACCAAGCCATATTACCTATGAGGCTACCAAGTCCGGCCCCATTGGCAATCTTCACAATGGGCTACCAAGTCCGGCCACACTGCGGTTTTCGCAATCCACGCAATGGGCTACCAAATCCGGCCACATTGCGAGTTTTCATTCGCACAACGGGCTACCAAGTCCGGCCAGGTTGCGATTTTCGCAATCCACCCGATGGGCTACCAGGTCCGGCCACATCGTGGTTTTCCATACACACAATGGGCTACCAAGTCCGGCCACATTGCGGTTTCAAAACACACCTTGTCATTAACACATCCTAGGTGTCATGTTTCTATCTTCCTTGATTTTTGTGTCTCTTCACATGCATAAACTCCGCGGTAGGACTTTTCACGTATACATAAATTATTCATTATAATCTTGAAACTAAACTAGTAAGATCATCCAACTCTATGTTATTTGACATGCTCAAATCACAATTTAAAGTATAACGCCACATGTACGGACGCCCTTGGAGTGGAGACCACTTATGCTTTATCACACAACCATAAGTAATGCAAGAAAAACCTAGCAAACATGTATGCATTCTCATAGCCATTCTTAAGATTAAACTACGAATACTTACAATCAAGAGAATCTACTTATACGAATTTTATACTTAGAGAAAGTGGTTAGAAGTATTCTACTTTTCAAGATATGATTCTATACTGTACGTAGAGTTAGTGGACTAGGGACTCTACTTTACTTCTTGGCGGTAGGGCGCCTATGGAAAGTAAGTCGGTGGTCGGGCGGAGTAACCTCCTACGGAATGCTTACGGTAGCTTCGAAAGAGAAAGATTTCTCTACAAATTAAGTCTTTGACTAAACTACTTAAGCTTTTTGGATCGAGAGGGTGGTTGAGTGGCGGTTTAGTGGCGGTCTTGGTTGAGTTTCTTGAAGAACACAAGGAGAACTCAAGAACACCAAGAACAAGAACAAAACACAAGCTTTCTAGAGAGAGAAGTTGAAAGATTGGAAGGTGTGAGTTAAATGGCAAGAATGATGTGCTATTTATAGCAAAAGTCTTGGTTATTACCCAATGAATAAAATTTTCCCTAGCAATTATTATCCAATGGGTAAAGATTTTCCTAGAAAAATAATAGGACAAAAAGTACATGTATTCATATATAAATATATTTGTATACTTAGAAAATCTAGTAAAATACTTTATAAGGTACTATATAATCTTGTAAGATTTTCAAGTATCCAATAAAAAAAATTAAAAGGTCAAATTTCTTATTAAAATAGTCCAAATTGGCACATATTTTTATTATAATATTGGTACCATATAATCTATCAAGATTTCCAAGTATCAATTAAAATATATGGCCAAGATTTTCTTATTAGGATAATTCAAGAAGTACTAGTACTTATATATTTATTAGTGTACTTAAAATCTAGGAAATTAGATATACTCATATTTTTAATGCATATAAACACATGGGGAAAATCTAGGAAGTGATTATTTAATAAATCTTAGTACTGGCTAGTAAGACTAACTTATTATCCAATGGATAAAAATTTCCCTTGCATTTATTGACCGATGGATAAAAGGTAATATATACTTGAATAATATTTAAAATAACCAATTGTCCTTTAGGCATGTGAATATAAGTCTATATACAACTATATATGAGTACTTCATTAAATCTAGTACAAAATATCTTTGATGGAAAATCTAGATAGTAAATCCATGGTACATATATATACATATATAATCTAATATATAATTACATGGTGGATTTAGGAAAAGATTTGTTTAATAAACCATAGTACTTGTTGGTATGACTAGCTCTATTATTCAATGGATAATATTTTCCCTATCGGTTATTGACCAATGGTTAATATGGTGAAGTAATATCTACTTAAATAATACCTATATGTCATTTTAGGCATGTGTATATATACCTATATTTAACTATATAATTGTACCTTGCAATCTAACATAGAAATGGAAAGTCTATTGTCCAATGGATAAAAGTTTTCATAACTTTTATCGTCCAATGGGTAAAGAAAATAAAAGAAAACATATAACAATTTTCTAGTCTAGGGTTGGAAAGGTTCACAAGGCTCAAAGATGATCAAAAAGGTCCATCTAGGGTTATGGAATTGTAAATAGGTGAATTGGTAGTTTAGTTTCTCTAACAAGTCGGTTAGAAGCTAACTAGGCTTGCCAAGCAGGATTTTTAATCAAGAAACGAATTTTAAGGGGCTAAAATCTAATTATGATGAACTATAGGAATTAAAAGGAATTATTAAAAGCAATCTAAGTAATTAAAAGAAAATTTTAAATATTTGACGAAATTTTTATTTACTAAAAATCGGGGCCGTTACACTACCTGAGTGTTCGTCCGGGGGGGAGGGGGGGGGGCATTCGGTCTTTAATTGTGGGATTCGTTGTCTGTTTGCCTCGCCGCTCCATCGTATGAGATGGTGTCCGCCTCCTTCCTCCACCAAATCTGGAGGCGGAGGAGGTTGTCTTGTGGGTAGGTCCCTTCAATCTTGCCATTTCCTTCTTCATGGCAACGAGGGCTGCGTTGTTGTCCTCCAAGTGTTTCTCCAATTCCTAATTTTGGTTGGAGAGACGTTAGAGACTGGGGTGGATCCGTCCAAAGGAGGGATGGAGATGGAGTGGTGGATCCCACGCGGAGGGTTCTGTTCAAAGGAGGTCCAGGAGGAACATCCTTGGTGCCGGAGCCACCAGCGTCAGCTAGTTCACCACCCATTTGTTTTCGAGCAGAGAGATTGTGAGAGGGGTTTTGAGGGTTTTTCAACCTGAACCACCATGAGATTCTTGGTTAGAGTTGCCAAATTGTGGGGGTGATGTAGGACAAAACAGAGAATTTTTATATTTTATTTTAATTGTTTTAGAATAAAATTTTGACTTGGGATATTTTCATTTAGGTTAGATTTATTAGGATTTTTGATCTACAAGAATTAAAATTTTATTTTAATAAAATATAGAAATTCTCTATTCTTGTCCTACATCAAGAAATTTAGGTAAGGATTTGGTTCTTGATTTGGTGAAGGAGTGGAGGAGGGATTTGGATATTTTTAAATTTGAGTTTTGAGTCTAAATTTGGTGAAGGAGAGTAGATGCTCTAAGAATGCACGTGATTAAGATTCCTATGCTGCTTTTGGCTGGAGTATAAAGGTGTAATTTTTATTATTTTTGTTAATGAATATGGATAATTATGTAGGAAAAATCATATTTTTCTTCCATTCCTTTCGTTGATGCTCTCTAATACGAGTTTTTGAGGTACTTGAATTATTTTGGGGTTTCTTTTTTGTGCTTCGGATTTGGACTAAATGTCTTCTTTTACACCATCAATTTGCTTTGGAAATTGGATTCTTCAGTTAAAAAGGGTAATTTTTATTATTTTTGTTGGATAACGTTGGTTTATTATGTTGAAAAGAATAATCTTTTTCGTCCATTCGTTTCGTTGATGTTCTCTAATCTGAGTTTTTGAGGCACCCTGAATATTTCGAATGTATATTTTTTTGCTTCGGATATCAGGATATGGACTCAATTTGGTTCGGAAATTGGGTTCTTCAGTTCAAAAGGGGCGATTTTAATTAGTTTTGTGGGATGAATTTTGGTTAATTATGTTGAAAGAATCATCTTAAACCCTCTCATAGTGATAAACTGTTGCCCTTTCCAAGATAAAATCTGAGACAGAGCTTCTAGTTCTTCGGATTATTTTGCAATTTATATCTAAGCTTTTTATTACGCAGTAATTCGTGGCATCTCTCTCTCTGGTGATTCGCACTAATTCTTCTTCTTCTTTTTTATCTGCCATTTGCACGAATTAATTCACTAGATTCTTAATTTAATCATAGATTAGGCCTCAAATTTCCTTACTATAACGTTTGAGTTAGGTCTCTTTTAATCCAGGAAACCTGAAAAAACAGCTTCAGTTTATGAATTCCATGCCCATTTGAACATTAGTTCGTTTTGATTTTTCCTGTGGTCCGATCAAACCCTAGAAACCGCGAGTATGATCTCCTCCTCAATAAATAGCCTTCATATTCTCTCAATAATTTACTTATCAAATCCAAGAATTTCTTTTGGAAAAGTTGTATTCCTCGTGATTTATTCCAAATACTAAAATCTTACTAAAGCTAACGATGATCAACCTCGAATTCGAAGGGTGTGTGTATTTGATGAGGGAAAACATACTCGCTGTTACTGCGGTTTGCAAATCACATGAACAACGAGAATGGACCCTAGGTAGGAGTCCCTACGATGGTACTTTCATTTTAAAAGAGATTTGGATTCCAAGTTGTGTTCTTCACTACGTACTACCGTAATTGTTTTCTTTCTTTTTTTACAGGTCTGCCTGCGGTTTACACACTTCTAGTCCGTAATTTTTGCACCATCGAGATCAATATGATCCGGGCTGTTACTTCTCCTAAGTGGAAAGGTTTAAGAGACTTGTTGTATAGATGGGAACTGCCAAAGCACTCAATTTCCCCATCTTACAACCATATCATCCACTCTGAGAGGTGCTAGGAAGACTAACAGTGGAGAAGAATCTGATCAAAACCGTACAGAAAGACAGATGCCATAAATATGAAGAGGATTAGGAAGAGAACAATTTTGATGGCCAAAGAAGCTGTAGAAAAGTACAAAAACGACCCAAACTATCAGCTCTTACACAATTTAGTAGCTGATACTTTTGCGAAACTTCTAAAGTCTGATATGGAACTTCTCAAGTGCGGGGGGAATCAGTAAAAGTAAAATCAGTCTAGCAGCAAAATGGTGCCCATCTCTCGGCTCATCGTACAACCGCTCAACCCTAATTTGTGAGAGCATTTCTAGAAGGATGTTCCCCCTTGACTCAGATCCCGAGTACAAAGAGATGGAGGAGGCACATTATGCCTACAGAGTTAGACATCGTCTACGAAAGCAGGTTCTAGTTCCACTTCGCGAGGCCGTAAATCTACCTGAGAGCTTTAAGAGGTCCAAAATAGAAACGGAGCGTTATACAGGATACAGTCTTTTACAGTCAAGTTGGCTATGCTACAATGCTCAAGTACTAGAAACTGTGGCTGAAAAAAGATGGTCATCCACCAATAAGCCACGCATGGGATAAACTCGTTGAGGGGTTTCCCCACAATTTGATTAGCTTATACTACAGCAGCCTTAACTGCTGGGATTGGGAACGATTTGCGAAAATAGTTGATCGGCAATGGCGTGAAATGGTTGAAGGCCACATAAAGAAGGGGAAATTTGGCAGTTGTCTTGCTGTATGCTTCCGAGGAAATAATCATTTGCAGATGGATATTATTGCTTCATTAGGCCTTTCAGTTTCAGACGTGGCTGAAGAACCATGGAGAAAATATATCTTGGTATTCAACTCTGAGCCTGAGCTTGTTAAGTTTGACCTCTCTGAACTTCTTGACTCTGATGGTAGTTATTTATGCAGTCTTTGGGAAAGATATGCTTATTTGAAAATTTCTCTTCCAAAAAAAAATGGAGATTTTCGTAAGATTGCTGATGTGATCTTACAATTCGCCATTGAGAATAAATTGAGCCGAGATAAAATGGTAAAAAGGCTTTCTGTATTCTATGATTCGTACTTTGGTGAAGCACTCGGATACGATGATTTGGTATGGGGTGGAGACAGTTGGGAAAAGGACTACGAAGTTTTGAGAAACAAGTACGAATAGAAAGGGTATATTCTGCCAGAGTTAGTGTTTTGGAAAATCTCTGGTTCGTGGCACTATCCCATGCGGAGCATGAAGAAGGGGGTTGCTATTCTGAACAGGCATTCGAAGATACTGATGAAATACTTCTTGGAGGAAGGTGGAAGAATGAGACCGGAGGATGTAATGAGATGGGCCATATATGGAGAGAAATACAAGCATCTTGTTGTGCTCGATTGATCAGTTATTTATTTGTAGTATAATATTTCCGGTAGGTGATCATTGAATTTGAAAATTTGTTGCTGCTAACATTTAGAGAGGGTACTTATCGGTTTATGCATTTCCCCTCCACCTTCTCTCCCCTAATTGAATGGAATTTGATGTCTTATAATTAACGGTCTTTCATCTAGCTTTCGCCTAAAATACGGCCCCCTACTATAGTCTGTAGTTTGTCGGGTTGCACGCTTTTTAAGTCTGTGTAGACTAACACCTCCAGCATTGTTTAAGTTTTGATACTATCGGGGGTCAGAAGGCGTTTGTTTGGGTGGGAAGAAGAGCAGAAACAGAGGGTGCTAGTGAAACTCCAGGGACACCTGATGGACACCTCCAGAGACGACATTACGGGAATGGAAGTGGAGCTCCAACAGAACTTTCTCAGTAAGCTCAGCCTAAGCAGAAATGCAAAACCATTTACCGAACCAAAATGGGTGGCTTAGTGTGGTTTGGAGCTTACCGTCCCCCAAAAATTGAAGTTGTTTCGCAGAACCAGTCCAAAATAGAATAGCAAGTAGATCCATTTGTGTTGTGTGCAGCAGAGGTATCCTTGTTTTCGGTAATGATAAGTGTCCCTTATGTTCTCTGCAAATTGAATCTCCAGTTCCTTCACAGACTCGGATCCTCTGTCCGAGTAATGCTGTCCGAGTAAGATGTCGACTAAGAGGTCAAGCGTTCACAAGATTTGAACATCATGACCTACCCTTGCTTCTTCAAGTATTCCCTCCGTCCTAGAATCTATGGCACTAATATCGAAAAAGACCAAAGATTTTGGAACGGAGGGAGTACTTATCAAGGCTCAATTTACCACGGTCCACAAATATTTTGAGAACAGAAGAGTAGATTCTACTTCATAAAGCACAGAAACTTTTGGCAGGTTGACATCTTGTAAGAAAACAAGGAAACCTTTTATTGACATTTACACAAAAGAATCCCAAATGCCTCCAACCATCTAAATTACAACCATATAGCCTACTTACAATCACAAAACAAGAAATGCCTAATGTTCTGCCTTACTTCCTCAGCGCAACTCAAAATTTGCTCACGAAAGGAAAACCCAACAAAAGGAAAAGAAATGGAATTTTTTCCTTCTCACTGTCTGGTCAAATGCTGCAGGCGTCTAAGTAAAATCTGCATGTAGAACCTCCTTGTCCGGAAAAACAAAATCAAGGAAACTAGAGAGCCACAAAGACTAACGGCTGCCAAGATAAAGAACGATAACATGAAGCACTTGGTGCCGTAACAAGAATTCCCCTCACCCGATGCTTCTTCATCATAGATATCGCCAATCACAAATACAGAAAATATACTAGATCCAACAGGACTAGCTATTGCAATGGTATTGAAAATAGTACCCATGTGCAGGACACCATAGATGTCCGATGTGATAACGGGCATCAATGACCACTGTGAACCATAACAAATACCCACAAGTATTGAACCCACATACAAATTCCCAGAAAAACCAGAGGCAATGATGACGTGGCCAGCAGTCATGGTGGCTAGGGTGAGGACCATAAACAGTGGCCTCCCCCATCCTCTTGTGTGAAGGAATATGTCAGATATATATCCAGCTCCGAAACGACCAAGAAAGTTCCATATGCTCCATAAAGAGACTAATGTGTTGATCTCCACAGTTGTGTAGTTCAGAGATTCTCCAATTTGGCTTATGTTGTTAATCGTGGCCAATCCGGTACCCATTCCACATAGCATGGCGATAAATAACAACCAAAAGTTCATGGTACGTATGGCTTGCAATAGATTCGTGTTTTTTCCAACAACTGAAATGTCATCATCAGCTGAAACCTCATGATACTCAATAGAATCTTCCGGTGGCAAGAATATTTCAGACTCCTGTGCTGTAGAGTGATCTATTAATTGGCTCCTCTCCTCCGAGGGTATTTGCGGTAATTTCTCTGGCTCGTCTCTTTGGGCATTGACCATAATCCTAAGAGGCCAAGCAAGAAGAAGCAGAAGCACTATAAATGTAATAACATGAGCCCATACTGGCAAAGTAAAGACGTTTTCCAGGATTATCAAGATCAAAAGATATGCAGCAACAGTAAGAGCAACTGCTGAGAAACCATTCAAGTGCTTCTTGTCATCCCCGTTAACTTTTGCAGGGTAGATTCTTACGATACACATGAGCAATAAGGAAACAAAAGTTGGCAACAGTGCCAGCATCAATATGAAAGAGCTTGGATTGCCATAAAGAAATGTTTGATACACCTGTACTAGTACTGCTCCACTCAAACCAAGAAAGCCCTGGCCAAAGAAGAAGGCAAAAGAAGAAAGTATTTTTACCAAGTATTAGCACTATAGTCGTAAAGGATATAGAATTGACAACTCAAAGATCACAGCTCAAGGTAAAAAACGAACTTTGGCAATGGCATCCAGACTAAAATGCGGTCATCAGCCCACAAGGAAGTGGAGATTTGTATGACTATTACTAGAGAAGCAATACTTGATTAGTCATACACTGAAAATTAAGTCCCACAAGTTGCAACAATTGGTTTGGGTTTGCCTTGAGCATGCCTTTTACAATTAAAGTCCCCTTTCATTTTATCACTTGTGACAATGCAATGGGGTAACCTCTCCGGTTCAAACATGCATCCAGTGCTTCGTAGGTATTAAAAACACGAGTCTCGAATCTAGAACTTAGGAATTAGTTTCTTACTTTCATTTCGGGGTTTTATTTAGTTTCTGTGTTGTATAATCTTATTTTAGAATTTTTGGTGGGATTCGTCGTAAATACCGCTAGGCATTAATGAATGGAAAATTTTACTTGTTACGGAAAAAAAAAAAAAAAAACGTGCATCTGGTGCTTTCAGTATTAAGAACTTGAGCCTCTAGTCTGGAACATAGGAATTAGTCTCTTACTTTGATCATTTCGGTGTTTTGTTTAGCAGAAGTGTTGTGAAATCTTATTTTAAGATTTTTTGTGGATTAATTCTTTGTAAAAACCGCTAGGCATTAATGAATGGAAAAGGTTACTTCTTAAAGAAAGAAAAAAGAAGAAGAAGAAGAAACGTGCATCTGGTGCTTTCCAGTATTAAGAACTTGAGCCTTGAGTCGATCTGGAACATAGGAATTAGTTTCTTACTCTGATCATTTCGGTGTGTTTCACTTAGTAGGAGTGTTGTGTAATCTTAGTTTGCGATTTTTGGCGGAATTCTTTGTAAATACCGCTGCTACGCATTAATGAATGGAAAAGTTTACTTTCTTAAAAGAAAAATATGTGCATCCAGTCAGTGGCGGACGCAGGATTTTTATTCTACAGGGCCCGAATCACATGTATTTTTCCACTTATAACAAAACTACAGACTACAGTCTATAATATAAATATTACTGATTCCTAGTTATGAGGAGACGAGATTGTGTACATATACATAATCACATTTAATTTTATAACCACCAATGAAATGTGGTTGATAACTTTTTTTTAGGGGGATTATTTCACACATATGTATATATATATATATAAACTTTATCAAAAAAAAAATTCATTGAAGAGACTTGCAGGGGCCAATCATATAAAACTTTTACAAATTAACCTGAAAATATAGTATAACTAGTGAGATAATTGAGAGGTGTGTAGGGGTCTGGGCCCCCGCTCGCACCTCTCGGTCTGCCACGGCATCCAGTGCTTTTCCGTATTAAAAGTTTCAAGTCTAGCATATAGGAATTAGTTTCATTTCGATGCTTTAGAAGTGTTATATTATAATTTTATTTTTGCATTTTTGGTGTAATTCTCTGTAAGTTACGTACAGCCATAAATGGATGGAAAAGTTTACTTCTTAAAAAAAAGAAAAGAGACCTTCTACGGGGACCTACGGAAAAGGGAACGGATAGGAACCGATCAATTGTGAAGCCCATTTCTGAGTCTAAGCAAATGATCTAAAAAGTTAATTATGTTTCAAATATTTTTTTTATTAATTCTAACAAATTTCCAGGTCATTTGGATAAATGTAAGTACGTGATCCGCATGTCAAATGTTTCCTTCATAATTCAATATCCTAAACCTTAAAATAGAAAGTGAATGTTGGATCAAGCTGGATCAAGCAATTGACCTGAAATCTTACAGGAATAGAAAAGGCAATTAAAAAATAATCAACTGTATCATTCGCACGGAATCCTAAAGTGAGACCCACGATTGATCGGTTCCGCTCTTCCGTCTGTACCTGTAGTGTGTATCGCTTTTTTAAAAAAATATATAAATACATGCATCCAGATTCCAGTGGTTGAGCCAAAAGTTGGCAGTTATCATATAGGCCAAATGGGTCACACTCACAACCTTTCATCATTTACGACGACCAATCACGCAACCCTTACGTTTGGTCAATAAAAATACGAGACATGTATCCAACGGAAAACCACACTGCTACAGCGTACATGTACTCGATGGGGTACGTGGATGCCGTAAATGCCACTGACAAAATTTATTCCTTTTATCGATGCTCCATCCCTGTTAAAGCATCCAACTCCAAACCAATTGGCAAAGAGTGGAGATGCTGCTCAGGCTTATATACTAGTCTTGGAGGAGATAATTAACCGATGTGGGACAAATCCCAACACTCCTCCGCACGTGCGACCCCTGATTCGCACGTGGAGAGGTTAACAAAGGATCCGGAACACACGGATCATAATGAAACAAAGTGCAACTATGGCACAAACAAAGGGGAAAAATCTCCGAAAGCCTAGCTTTGATACCATGTTAAAGCATCCAACTCAAAACCAATTGACAAAGAGTGGAGAGGCTGCCCAGGCTTATATACTAGTCTTGGAGGAGATAATTAACCGATGTGGGACAAATCTCAACATTCCCCACCACGACGTAATGCTTCTACGATATTTTGAATAGAGTGCATAGACCCAATAAAAAAGTGGATCGCGAAAAAATAGAATTTCGATCTCTATTTTTTTTTTATGCAGGCACTCTAATTTGTAAATTTATGTACAAAATAAAGCATATGCATATAAAAATAGAGAGTCAAAATCAACATCCGTTTGAGAAAATGTGTTATCTAGCCCAAGACCACTAAATAAAGAGTTACAGGCCGACGACAACAACCGCTTGTGTTATCTTCTCTCTCATCCAACCCGCTTGTCTTATTTTCTTAATATCCGTTTGAAAATGTCGAGAACACACCTCTCGATCACTTCCCAAACACTTCTTTTTCACAACCAATGAATTCTACACATTTGCAAGCTTCACTGCTCGTGAAAGAAAAGTGTCTAAAAAGTGGCCGAGAGAAACGTGTTGAAGCATGATTGATATCCTTTCATCTCTCCCTCACAAACCCACCTGTATACACATGGATGTATAATATTTTGCAGAAATGATACTGGTACAGATTTTAAATCTGTACCAGCACGTACAAAGGCCTTTTTGGGCATGTTTTGGGTTACAAAAAAATGATCGGAACAGCTCATTTTGTTTAGAATACTTTGTTTATGGTCCTTGCAAAAAATAAGCTCAATCCGGTACCGGTAAGGACGTTTACAAAACATCCAACTTTGCTTTAGCTTGAATTCTTAAGCAAAGTTGGATGTTTTGTAAACGTCCTCACTGGTACCGAATTGAGTTTATTTTTTGCAAGGACCATAAACAAAGTATTCTAAACAAAATGAGCAGTTCCGATCATTTTTTGTAACCCAAAACATGCCCAAAAGGGCGTTTGTACGCGCTGGTACAGATTTAAAATCTGTACCAGTAGCACCACTCAATATTTTGTAATATAATATAGTATAGAGAAATAATAGCGAGGTTGTTGTGGGTGGAATCAAAAAAGTAGGTAGGCAAAATAAAACGATTACGAACAGAAGGAAAAAAAAAAGGGAAAATTTCAAAAAAACCCCTGACCTTTTAACTCAATGTCCCATAAGCACCTGACCTTCAAAAAATGTCAATCCCCCACCTGACCTTATCACTCCGTCATCAATTAACCCCCTCACCCAATTTTCCGTCCAAAATCTAACGGAATTGATGACATGGTGCTTAAATGGACATTTTAGCCCTAAAAAGAAGACATCTGTGCACCACACAATCCATAGACTGAGGTACACCCAATCCCCCCTTTTGGGGGGATGGAAGGCCGAATTGGGTTTTTTTTTTTTAATTGCATAGTTTTGTAAATTGAGTCACGGTTCTGGATACATTTAGGCCCTGTTTGGCTAAATAAGCCAACTGGTTTATTTTTTGTCCTTATTCAAATTTGTTTTGTATTTATTAGTTTTTCGTCAATTTTTTGGGATTAATGCATTGTCATGACGAGAAGTATCTATAAAATAAAAAATTATGATCAAAATCTAATTCTTTTTGAATAAAAATAAAAAAATTGGCTTATTTTTGTCTTTATTCAAAAAAATTAGGTTTTGATGGTAATTTTTTACTTTTTAGATTGCTCTTGTCATGACGATGCAATAATTTTCAAAAAATTGATGAAAAACTAACAAATACGAAAAAAATTGAATAAGAACAAAAAAATAAATTATTTAGCTTATTTAGCCGGACGGAGCCTTAGTTGCCGGAAAAAGAAATGTGGTTGCCGAAACCACGGGGAAGACAACGGGGAGAATTGGGTGTGCCTCAGTCTGTGAATTTATTGTGTGGTGCACAGGTGTCTCCTTTTTAGGGCTAAAATGTCCACACAAACGCCATGTCATCAATTCCGTTAGATTTTGGACGAAAAATTGGGTGAGGGGGTTAATTGATGACGGAGTGAAAAGGTCAGGTGGGGGATTGACATTTTTTGAAGGTCAGGTGCTCATGGGACATTGAGTTAAAAGGTCAGGGGTTTTTTTGAAATTTTCCCAAAAAAAAATGCTATGGACATAACATTTCACATCAATACTAATCACACCCGCATGAAATGATTGGTAATGGAAAAATAACAATCATTTTGTAACCATCAATTATGCAGTGCCAAGTAAATGAATACGAATGTGCTTGGAATTGTTATGAAATATTGCGTCCCTAGCACAAACGCAGCCGAGCAATACGAACGTTTCTGATTGATCAATCGAAGCGTAATTACCTTCATGATGCCGACGCTGGTCCCACTATAATCAGGGAAATTATGCACGGCGGTGACGACATTCGCGGTGTTGAAGAACGTCTGCGCGTGGGCCGCCATCAACATAAACAAGCACATGGCCGCAACCGGCGGCCTGTATATGACTCCGACGACGGAGAGCCACATGAGGAAGTAGCCCGCGAAGCACTGGATCGCGCCGCAGACCTGGACCACCCACGGCCCGACGGAGAAGCATGATCGGCCGCGGCGGACGGCGACGGCGGAGTAGAGGAGGCCGGAGAGTACGCCGGCGTTGGCGCCGATGTCCTTGAAGACGGAGACGGTGTCGAGGGTGGATTGGTCGTAGCCTTGGCTGGACTTGAGCACGGAGGAGTAGATTCCGAAGGCGTAGGATGCGCCGCAGCTGCACTGGATCCATATGCTCGCCACCGTGGCGATCCATTTGCTGCCCTCCATTTGCTGATTTTTCCTATCGCGTCTGTCTGGGGTTACTCCTATGTGCTGGCTCTATACACTTATACATGTGTGCTTTTTTTTTTTTTTTTTTAAATGAAATGATTCTAATCATTTATAACCAAAAACTGAAAATAATAAAATTACCAAAATGTCCCTTTAGATTTTGCATGTTTCTTGCTTCTTTTTTTTTTGAAAAATTTCAAAATAACCCTGACCTTTTCATCAAAATCACATATAAAGATTTTTGACATTTATAAAATCTACATAATAAAATACAAGAGTGTAGGGATCACAGAAATATAAGTTGAAAGAAGAGTTGAGATTTATTTGATCCAACGGCTGATATATGTTTTCCGATTCTTTTAAGAAAACACTCACACTCTTACAAATATATACAAAAATGTAATCGGTTCTTTTTACCTACTGTTCAGCTTCTGACGTTGGCATAAAAAATACAAATATATTACAAAAATGTCCGTAGGCACGGACAAACACTAGTATCACATAAAATAGACGGAATGGATGACATGGACTTGGAAGGAAATCTATATACTCTTGGAGGGTAATCCTACTTGGCTTTGGAAAGAAAATGTCATCCCTTCTTGTCCAATTAGGCGACAAAATGCCATCCCTCCTCTTATAAGACACATCAGAGCTCCTTTTTTGACGCACAACAATCCTTCCCAAGTTGAAATACAACCATTGCATCCCTTGCATCCAAGAGCATCTCAAGCTCCTTGGACGACAACCTGTGCATCAATTGCTGCTGCGGACGTGTCATTTGTACCTCCTAGACCGATACAAATCCAAGGTGAAGGTTCAAGGCTTGTCCAAACAATGAAACCCTGAATCTCTCACTCCTGGAATCTTAATACGATTTTTTAGGTATAAGAGTGGTGATTTTTTAAGCGCCAAATAACCCTACCCCATGCAATTTTATACAACCACGTTTTTGTCCAGTCACCACAATAATGCCACGTTTTTGTCCAATTGTCCATGTCATCCATTTCGTTTGCTTTTAGATGGAGCGTGCGACTGTGATAAAATTGTTCGAGTTTTTAAATATTATGCGTGTTTATGTGACATTTTATAAAAGTAAGTGGTCTTTGTGTGATTTTGGTGAAAGGTCTGAGTGACTAAAATTTTTCTTTTTTTTTTTTTAAACTCATGTTCGGGTCAATTTGCGTACATCTTGACTAATTCTGAAAAACTAATCTCACCGCCTACTTGCACGATCATATTAGATCTGCATGTGCCACAACTACTTTCATGATTCTCTGCGAGTCCCTCACGTGGGACTCTCATCTTCCATTTTTTCAAGTCCGATTTTGTTCCTCTTAATTTACTAAAAAAGGATAAACATTATCTTCACAGTTATTGGTTGTCTTTAATTACTAGCTGTCTTTAATTACTAGGTCTCAACAATTTAACCATGGTTAACATTTATCTGGAACTTGGGGAAGGGAATAGAAAATAATAAAGAGGGAAAGTTGAGAAGATATTGGAAATAAAATGAAACTTGTTTGTTGAACTTTTCTTTCTCTTTCTTTAGAAACCAAACAATGGAACGGAAATTTTTAGAACCCTCTTCCTTTTCATATTTTTTCTATGTTCCAAACACACCCTTGATATCTAAATGGTGGGCAAATCACAAAGGAAACTTATGGGTACAAACAATATTCCAATTGACTGAGGTGCTTTTTCTATTATCAGGCCCTGTTCTACTAAGATTCTTATTTTATAAATATTTATTTTCAGCTTTACAGATAAATTTTTCACAAAACATTAACTCAAGAAGGTAAGAGATAAATTTTTCACAAAACATTAACTCAAGAAGGTAAGGCTGTGGTTTGCATTGAGTAGCTATAGGGCCTGGGAATTAATGGTATAAATAACAGACTGGGCAATGGTGGTTTGGAGGAAAGGCAGTGGTTTGAAGGAAACAAATGTTTACATCGCCGGTGTATATAATTGATTCTCGTAATACTCCTTCCATTCCAAATTCTTTGTCCGATCCGCAAAATGGAGGGTTAAAATTAATGCAATTTTTTCAAGAAAAAATTCAAACTTTTTTCACAAATTAAAAATACTCATTGATATCTTGTAAGTTGTTGAAAAACTTTTGATTTTTTCTTGTAAAAATTGTATTTTTTTAACACTCCGTTTTACGAACCGGTCATAGAATTTGGGATGGAGGGAGTAGTTTACTACCTTCCCCACCAACTTTGATGTTTTAAAGAAAAAAAAAAAAAAAAAAACCTAGCCACCTTGGGTTTGAATTCCCTTCTTGGGTTTGAAAAGGCCGAAAACAACAACACCGAGCCAGCTTAAACTTTGGGAGCCCAAACTGGGTGGTAAATTTACAAGATTTGGGGCCCCAAAATGTAGATGGAATTCTATCATGAGAGAAAAAGAATGAAGACTATCGTGAGTATTGTCAAATTATAGGAGTTTTTAAATATCCATCCTCGTGTGCTTCTCCTCGTAAGTTTTCATCCTTTGATTTTTTTGCACTTATATCTTCATCCTTTCTCTTTTTTAATACCAATAGTACCCTTACACATAAATATGCATAACAAATGTTGCCTAAATAGGTGGTATGTAATTATAGTTTCCTAATTAAATGGGATTTAATTGATGATTTGAAAATGAAGGGGGATAACTCAAATCTTTGTTATCCTTTTTTCCAAAACTTTTAAAAACTAACTGAAATCCATTCCATTCCATATACACACTGAATCTCCATTGAATACATACACCTAACATCTATTCCATAAAACATGACAATCGTTAATCCCAACAAATAAACACAAAATCGATACCACCATGAATTCCACCATGAAATCTGTTTCATAAACACAACGGTTTTCAAAACATAAACTTAATAATCATGACAGATTTTATAAGTCGATTCATGTACCTTATTGTGAAATCTGCCATGAACTTCAAAATCATGATTTCATGAAATCGACTTCAAATTCATGACATATTTCGAAACCACCTCCACCCCCATCTCCTTCCGTCGCATCCACTCCATGATTTAATTGGAAAAAAAAATGAAAAATTGTTCAACATGACATGTTCCGAAACAACAATTCAACTGCATTTACAACATGGCATATTAAGAACATGGAATCATGATTCATAAAATCGGCTTCAAATTCATGACATATTTCTGCATGATAATAAAAATACACCATGATATATAGAATACACATGTTTTACGTATTTCTCATTTCAAAATACACCATAAAATTTTTACAGATTATTTGTATACAATCAACAAAGATGTTAAATTGTTACAACTTACACACAATCAAGAAAGTGTGTTTTCCATTCCACAAATCAAAATCGTTTTGGAATACAATCCAGAATATAATACCTAAAGAAAATTCAAAACTCAAACCAACAACTTTTCCAATTAGATGAAAAATACCAGATCATGAATCAGATTAACCCACGAATCAGATTAACCCTTGGTGTCGCGCAAGAGCGTGATATGCTCGATCATCGGATCAAACAAAAACAAATCGCAAAGACAAGAACAGATCGCGAGAAGTTTTCAGTAGAGAGATCATCAGATCGAATACTAGTGCGGCGGTGGCCGGCGACAGGCAAAACTGGGTCATTTATGAGATGTGTACAATGCCAATTTGGGTTTTAGAATATGCTGGAGACCAGTGGAGTGGGATTACAGTGGGTGTGGCCGACCATGTTTTTCATGATTTCTGCCGCCGACAAGTGTTTCTCCGGCAACGGTGATGTGAGAAATTGCCACCGGCGAGTGCTTGTCAACATTTTTCAGTTGTGGACGAAAACTCACGAGAGGAAGAGGAGGGTTTTTGTATCTAAAACTATCAAATGATTTCAATTTGAGAGATTTGGGGGATTCTTACGAAAGTTCAGGCATTGAATGACGAAATTAGTGGGGATTGATTGCCAATTCTTTTGCGGGGATGAAAAGGGTTATTTTTCAGTCCCAAACTTTCGGTATATATATATGGAGGCATATAAGGGTACTTTTGGAATTAAAAAAAAGTGGGGATGGAAACATAAGTGCAAAAATTGAGCAGGATGAAAACCTACGGAGAATAGGTTTCGAGGATGATTCTTTAAGTCTCCCCAAATTATAACAGATTTATATTTCCATTTGACAAAAAAAAAAAAAAAATTATAACAGATTTTCAAGTAAAATTCTATGAAAAAATTAAGTTGATATCGAATCGTATGTAACCAATATAATATTCTAACAATCAATGTGGATAGAAATGGCCCTCTTTCTTGTATACAATGTCATAAGCACAACTCTCTTCTTTTTTTTTCATAACCAAATGTATGTGTAAGCTTACACATATCTTGACTTAGTCTTAGGGGACCATAAATCCACCATCCACTCTCGATAACCGCACTTGAAGTCAGAGCAAATGGCTTTATATGGACTATCCCCAAAGGAGTTGATAACAACTGAGAGGCTTCGAACCTAAAATCTTAAAAGAGAGCAAACCCTTAACCTCATACCTTAATCATTAGGCCTAACTCCGAGGGTTAGAACTTTCTTGGGTAGAACTTTATTTTATTACATATACAAAAAAAACGGTCCATCGCCAGTTGGCCCAAATTGGGGTTTTTTTTTTTTTGTGTGTGAAAAGGGTTTAGGGAAATTGTGGGATTCCACATTGAGGTTTTTAAACAAAGATGCATGGAGAAACCACCGGAGTTTGAGTCCCACAGGAAGTAGGTTTGAGGTTCAAGGTTATGGATAGCTTCGGAATCCTCCGTTGACTATCATACTAACACTCTGCTACCCCCGCTGATGTATAACGTATGATATAAAAACAAAGATGCATGATACGATAGTTAAAACAAGCACAAGGAAAAGATCGTTCACCCATCAATTCTGTAGGTGGCAAGAGCCGAGAGAGAACAACAAGTGCTTAAGCATCAGATTATTTTAACATACGGTTTTATATATATTTCACAATCTATATGGCTTTATATAATTTTGAAATACCATATTATAGAACTAATTAATTGAGATCTATCAAATAATATCTATATTACATAAAAAAATATTATACATTGAAACATGTAGACAGTTTTATAAGAGGTCCAAAATAGTAAAAAATGATAAACAAATCGAAACAAAGAGAGTATCATATCGGTTCAGAAGCTCAGACTCTTGATGTTACCAGAGCCCTCTCTGTTGCTCGATTTCAACGTCTAAAGACCAAACTGATCATGGTCTCAGAGCCTCCCATTTTTGAAGGGGACGTCAGCAGTCAGGTGGTGTTCCGATTTCTAGAAAAAGTAAATTTTAGAAAAAAAAGGTAATTTCAAGCTCAAAAATTATGTAAAATAATTTTTCTACCAATATGGATCTTGTTTGGTAGATTTCATTGAGATCTTTTATACTGTGCAAAAAAAATCAAAAAATTATTTTTTCATTTTCATTATATTTGAATTTAAAAATTGAAGAAAAAGAACTTTTAAAAAAGGAACCCTTACTGGAACGGCCCATCTAGCTGTTAGTTAGTTAGAGCATCCACAATGGGGGTTTGCTATATTTGTTTATTAAAATGTGTATTAGTGTAAAAACAGGTCCCATAACAAGTATGTGTTAGACATTATTAACATAGGAGTGTTAGAACATCCACAATGAGTTTAATAAATTTATTTGTTAAAATATTTGTTAAGATAAAAAATGGGTCACACAAGTGTATATTAGGAATAATGGACATTTATATTTTATGGTTGGAGTTTGAATTATAGAATTGGGACCCACTTAATGTTTGCCAGCATAGTTGTCAAACTTAGCACACATATTAACACACTACAAATTTAACACACTCTACAAACTAATGCAAGCATTGTGACGCAAAATATATTTTTGTTTGTTAAGTCTTAACATACACAATTAAACACACTAGTTAGTACACCCATTGTGGATGCTCTTAGTACTTTGATCTAGCTGGTAGTTAGTCGGTCAGTGACTATAGTTAGTGACCGTGGTTTTCTGTTAATCGTGGTTAGTTTGCACTTGAGATGTACTCCGTATATGAGTAAGCTGAGATTACGAGAATAATTTTGTTCAACCTCTTTAAAAGAGGATGAACATTACTCTCTCCGTGATTGGTGAAAATTGTATGAGTCCCACCACAAACTAATTCATTATTCTAAAAAAATGTATTGATTTCGTGGACCCTAAATAACTATCAACACTCAAATGAAAGGTAATCTCCACGCTCTTTAAATAAGGGTGAACGAAATTTGTCTCTGAGATCACATTATGTACCGGGTCAAGAAATGAAATAGATCATCGAGAACTTTCTCCCTCTATCTATGCCTTCTCTTGTTCTTAGCTTTCCATCGTTTTCTGTTTTGATCTTTACAAGTTGCGGACCACATTTTTTGATTTTGTCTTTATTTAATTTTTTTTCTGCGTTTGTTAGTTTTGTGCCAAGTTTTTATGTATTATTGGTTTATCTCGACGAGAGTAATTGAAAAAGTAAAAATTTTATGACTTTTACACAAGTATTTTTTTGGAAACATCCAAGAAAAAGTCAAAAAATTGATTTTTTGAGCTTTTCGTTCGATATTTTGCAAAATATTTGTGTAAAAATCATGTTTTTTTTTTACTTTTTCAATTTCTCTATCGAGACAAACCAATATTACATGAAATTTTGGTGTAAAACTAACGGTAGGAGTCCACACACTCATCTTGTCCACTGGCCGCTCGGTATAACGTCCCAATGTGCCAACGTGTCAACAACAATAAAAATTTTAAATTCGAAGGCGAAGGGTCAACTAAGAGAAAATGAGGGGAAAAAATGAAAAATAAGAAAATTTTCCCTCTAAGTTGTTTAGTTCCTAGTTTAGGATGGAAAGAAAAAAGTACCGTGAAATTCAAAATGAAAAACTTTTTTGTTATAAAGGTCCAGAGGATAATTTCATTTACCAACTCACCTATTGCCAAAATAGAAAAAAAAAAAAAACTCTTTTCTTTTCTACTTCTACTGCCAAAGAGAAATGTTTTCCTCATCAAAAACTTTCTTCTCTATTTTCCTCTTCCAGACCCTCTTCCTTGCTTTATTTTTCCTTTGGAATCAAACAAGATAAACTATTTTCTCCCATTTTCTTTCTATAATCTAACAAGGAAAAGAGTCACATTTTCTTCATAATTTTCCTCTTAAACATTTTCTCTTCTTTTCCTTTCTCTTCCACAAGTTCCAAACAAAGCCGAAGGAACAGAGAGGGAGTGAGAACCAAGACAGAGTCGTCGTTATATTCAATGCAATCTCCAATCCTAAGCTTCTCCCCCTTTCTCTAATTCGCCGTTGATGGTGGTTGGTGGTGGTTTGGCTTTTAACGGGCAGCCGCGAACCAAAATGCATGCCGGAAAAGGAACTGGAACCACGGCCGCCAAAGATAGGACCAGGGGGTCTAATGGCGGCGACCGCAACGACAAGAATTTTAAAAAATACAATTATGATATGCAAAAAAAAAAATTATGCCTAACTTATATAATTTCTCCATCACTAAAATTTTTTAGTATGCATTTCACCACTACTAGGGTCAAATCCTGGTTTCGTTCTTGACGGCCGCCGACAACACTTTCGAAAGAGGACTCTCTGTGTGGCGTCAAACTCGTCGATTGTCCGATTCTGTCACTGGTTTCCTTCCACAAGGCGATGCTGGCGGAGCTGGAGGGGCTCCAGCGGGTGGCGGTGGAGGCATCGGATTGTTTATAGGTATCACTGCGCTGCTGAGGAAATGGCGGATGCTGCGGGAACCATAATTTTCAGCAGAGAAACTATCAGCAACGTGCAGAGTGGTCCAATGCAGAACCAAACAGTTTCAGAGTCAACAGCAGCAGCAGCAGCAGCAGCAACAACAACAACAACAGTGGTTGAGGAGGAACCAATTGGGGGCGGCCGAGTCGAGTGACGAAGTCGAGGAGACCATACGGTCGGAGGCCGTGGATTCGAGGTAGGGTTTATATTGTTGATCTTGTCGGATATTCGGCCAAACCAACAATTACAACGCAAAAACTAATCATCATCAATAAATATAGTACAAGTTCCATTGGCTGCTGGGTAATTAGCTAGGGTTAAAACCACCAATTACCGTAATACTCAGCGAAGTGCGACCCAAATCGAATCAAACTTCAAGCACAAAAAATCTCTTCCGTGTTTTTGTTTTGCCAACTGGCAGGATCATTTACTTGGTAAGCGAGTTACAGGTTACATTTAATGAGCCACTTTGTTTAGAAAGGGGCCGTTTTGTTTTTAAGTCGTTGAGTAGTGTTCAAATGTGTTAGTACGTTGTGTGGCAAAAATGCTTTTAGAAACATGTACGTACACTATAATAAAGGCGACAAACCAGACGGTGCAATTTGTAGATCGAACAACATACTTCAGTGCAAAGTTGCCATATATGCAACAAACATCTTAGATTTGTTTCTTTATAATTTTTGGAAAGCTATATATATATATATATATATTATGCATGGAGTACTTCAAAAGGTGGTGGTGCTCAGATATGTCCTATGGTGAAAGATCGATGTTGCATTTCTTCGCTTTTCATTGTGCTTCTATTGGTGTATCGATCTAAAATGTGATCTCAACTCTCTTGCTTGTCTTGTTTTCTCTCAGTTCACAAGATCGATTGGAAGAAACAATTGAAGAAGATTCCAGCACCTGATACTCGATGCAAGACTGAGGTATGATTACTGTAGGTACGGTCAAAATTATTAAACCACAGTGAATGGGAGACTATTTGACCCCTCAATTACGAACAGGCACGTGGCAGCGGGGCCCGCGGGAAAGGGGGGCCTTGGTCAAGTCCTCGCTCAAAGAAGAATAGTTGACCACCCAACTAGAAAATGACGCATGTAAAGATAAAAGCGGAAGAATGCCCCCGCGGAAGATGTCCGCAGGAAGGGAAGCTGCTGCAATATTTCCGCGAGTCCCGCGGAATTGAGGTTGCACCCCTCGGGGGTGGTTCTGGCAGTGAGAGACCGCATTTGGTATCCACGAGTCGCTGGGTACTCATAATCTCAAAAAAATTACATCAAAGAGTTCTTGGGGTTCTGTCGCGGCCTAAAGGCAGAGCCTGGGCAGAGCTCGTGGAGAAAGTACGATCGCCACAGGTCGCGACCTTGCTCCAACGGAAATTAGGGAACCTCTTGTGGCTTGGTGGCTTGGGGTGGAGGTATCGCCACGGAAATTCGAGCTCTCCCACGGAAAAGTGTCCGCGGGAGGGCAAGTTTCTCCAAGGCCTTGAGATACAGAGAGGACACGTGTCGGGATTTAATAGGATTGCCGTCCTACGCTTGACCTAGTTCCAGGTGCCGTATTAATACCCCTGACATTTCCAATGATTAGTGATGACTTTTTTCTGAGAAGGAGCACGTGGACACGAAATTTGAGGAAGGAGAACATTCTTCCCCAAAGAAAAAGGGTGACCTCACGTATTCGAACCCAGAGGAAAGCCAGACACCCACGCAAAACAACAGGGATACGCTGCCTTTGTCTCTTTTGTACCTCCCGGTCTACCCCTCACCCTACAGATTTATTCCCTCTTTTCCACCACTAATCATCAAACAATCGCACTTCTTCAGCTCACGAGAATTCACACGTAAGCTTCCCATCGATTTACCTCGGACCTACAATTACCAATGATAAGGTACGTAGTAGGCATATTTTTGTGCAATGTAATCATACCATCAGTGGCGGAGGGAACGTAGGGCCAGTGAGGCTCACGTACCCACTCAGTTGCTTCTTTTTTTTTCCTCTCTATTTTAATTTCCTTTGATAAGTATTTTTCTTGTAATCACTTTGATACATTTTCTATTTTTTCGTTCTCAATTTTTTATTTCAAATATTAGAACAATTTCACTACACTTGCTAAATGAGATGCCTTATGGAAAAAAAAAAAAAAACCACTTTCGAATTGAAACTCTCTAATGCATAAAACATGTCCAAAAATTCAAAAGTTGCCATGGGCTATATATATATATATATACTGTATATATATATATATATACACACTGTATATATATATATATATATATATATATATATATATATATATATTTTTAAACAGCTACCATGGGCTATATACATCATACTTTAGCAATTATTCACAATTTTTTTTATAACAGTCTTGTTTCTTTCCCTCTCTGTCGCTAGTACTCATAGTGCAATTCGAATTCCGAAATTTAGGAATAAAATTTGACAAAATGATATTCTTTCTAATTTGAGCAAGATGAAAGATCCACTCAGACAATTCAAGCAATTGGTTCGTAACTTTTTATTGATAATTTATTTAACTTTCTTAAAAATACGTTAAATTTTTTTATTGTTGCTAACTTGCTACTCATGCTTCTTTTTTTAAAAGGTGCCCCAACTAATGCCGATTCCAAGCTCTGCTGATGCACACCCATTGGCTTATCAAAGCGCCTGTATCTAAACTGTTAGCATGAGGTTGCATTTCACATTATTTGACTTGCTTTTAGGGCCCCTTGGATGCACCCAAATTTCCTGAGGGGAACAACCCAGAGTAAGTGGGCTTTGGCCCATTTTACCACCCACGGGAGTGTGCACCTAGTCGTGTGTCCATGTCCCCAAGGTCCGTGGTCTGGGCTTGAGCCTTTGCTAATTATAATCTTTTATATACTTATTAAAAAAACACTATTTGAGGTGCTTTTAGATGCAATGCACCACTCATTACGCATCTAAGGTGTGTTAGACCTGAAGCTGTTTACTTCATTTGACTCCTGTTTGAGTAATGGCTGACTAGAATAGAGCCAGCACAACCCTAGAAGTTCTATGTATTATATGTTGGTGCTTAAGCAGGTCAATAGAAGTGAATAAAAACAGCTTTTTAATTTGTCCGAAGCTTGTCATCCTTAAGCCTCAAAGCAGAAGGTTTACGCCTTGCCTCATGAGCCTTGCGCTCCCACCTTTGAAAGCTCTACAAAGGATATTTGGTTTTGGCTGGCATCTGATTCCTTGTGGGGCTAGCTATTGGAGTTGAAAAGGAATCCACTGGCTTGTGGGTTTCGGAGTGTAGGCTATTGGTAGAGTGATTTTCGATTGTGGCTTTATTAGGCTCAGGGGGGATATATATCAGTGTCAATTACATAGTACTATTCTCTAGTCGAAAATACAGTTAACAGTTCGATCTGGCCTTTTCCATTCCTTTTTATAATGATTCTTGTGGCTATGGATTTTGAATAAGCACAAGGAAAAGATCATTCACCCATCAATTCTGTAGTTGGTGGCGAAAGAGAATATGTCGCCACGACTATAAGATTTTTTAAGTCCAAAATTTTGATTTTTCTGTAGTTGGTGGCGAAAGAGAATATGTCGCCACGACTATAAGATTTTTTAAGTCCAAAATTTTGATTTTCTATGGATATTCTCCAAAAAACAATTGGTATAAAAAGTCATGTTTTTTTACTTTTTTGATTCCTCTCGTCGAGACGAACCGACATTACATGAAAGTTTGGCATGAAACTAACAAACACGAAAAAAATTAAATAAAAACAAAAACAAAAAGTTGTGGTTCACAACTTGTTAGTTAGTGAAAACACTCTAAATTAAAAGTTATGTTCTTAGGCCCCGTTTCGGAACGTGACATAACTACTTAATTTTTAAGAAGACAATTTCAAGCTCAAAAAATGATGGGGTTATTGAAATCTAAAAATATGCAATATGGATCTTATTTGAAAGATCTCATTGAGATCTTTAATATGGTAAAAAAAAATTAAAAAATTATTTTTAATTTATATTATTTTTTAGTTTAAAAATATGAAATAAAATCAAATATGAGGATATGCCTTAGCGTATGATTTTGTCTCGAACCCAAAAAAAAAAAAAATGTTTGAGCGTGAGTATATTGGAATGTACAAAATTGTACTTGATATTAATACTAAATTAATTCTTTAAGATTTTGGGAAAGGCCGGGTCCATTAATACCACAAGATGAGTCATGATGCAGAATCAGTGGCCGGGCCACGTATGACAATCTTCTCTCTTTGAAAAACATGGGAGGGGCATGTGGAGGGAAGCGGTTACCACGAGCAAGGCAGAAGCTTCACACAGAAGCACGTGTCCTAGCTAGCCTGATGGTTATAGCCTGAATAACCATCAAACCCTCAAATCGGGCACAAATTATTCTACGATTTTGAATTGAAAGGCTAATAAACAAAGGAACTAATTATAATTTGACAAGATTGATTAAGTAAATTGGAAATTTTCATTTAAATATTAGAAGGTTCTAATCAATATTTTCAATGCCACAAAGTTCACGAATACGGTCAAGAACTGAGCTTAAAATATATACTATCAAAAAATCTAAAATATTTTAAATTTTTTTTTTTTTGCTCGGCAAGATATTTAAATTATAAGAGACTAAAATATGAATATATGGAAAGCAGACAAAATTATACTACTTCACATTACGAAAATTTTTTGATTTGGGAGAGGTTGGCTAGCTCCATTATGACTAGGGCCGGCCCTAATATAGCTCCGCCAATGAACATCACAAGATGAGTCACCATGCATAATTGGGTAGCCATGGCAGTCTTCTTTCTTGAAAGACACAGTGGATCGGTGGAAATTGTGTGGGTCCCATCACAAACTAACTCATTATTATGAAAAAGTGTATTGATTCTATGGACCTTACACAATTTTCACCAATTACAGAGAATGTAATGTTCACCCTCTTTGAAGGAGGATAAACAAAATTATTAACTCTACATTTGTGCCACAAGACCCCAAACACTGGCACAATATTGTTTTCTCCGTATATATGAGGTGTGTGAATCCCACACATTATTAGGTCTACATTTGTGCCACAAGACCCCAAACACTGGCACAATATTGTTTTCTTCGTATATATGAGGTGTGTGAATCCCACACTTATGTTAGGGACCAATGCACTCTACATGCATGGAAGAATTTGTGGTAATATGTTGCCCGTTCTCACTCTTATGGTAACGTAGGGTGTCATAGGTCAACTTATACAAATATAGGATGAATTCTTACGGACCATTCTACAATCGTTTCATGAGATAAGGTAGCTTCAAGAGCTTTAAAAACATGTTTCAATGTCATTCTACAGTCAGGTACTGGGTGGGAGTTACCAATGAGTGTATCTTCTAAGTTCTAGCTCTTTCAGAGTGCCAGAGTGGTATCTGGACTTGTGCAATTCATGCATTTATGTTTTTATAATCAGGATTTTTTTTTTTTTCCTCTTGATTTCCATTTCAAATTGTTCTCCGGATTTTGAATCAATATTACAAAGCCAGAAGAAGGAAACAAGAAGTAATCCACATCATCCCGCTTCTTTTGAATAGACCCTCTCTTCTGTTAATATATGTTTTAAGTGTGCTAGGTCAAAGTAAAATTAGGATTACTGCAAAAATGGTCGCCCTAGTTATTCAACATTTCCGAAGTACCATGTGACATTATCACGTGCTACTTTTTGTAAATCATGTACTGAAAAACTATACAATTACAACATCAGCATTTACTTGTATTATAGATTGTTAAGGGACAATGAGTAATCCATGTAGTGTGTTGGTTTGTTAAGTAACTCATTGACCAAAAATAGTCCCCCAAGCGATGCCTGAGAATACCCAATAATTAATCCTTCAAAGGCTCGTGACCTAGGTCATATAGTTTTAGGTATGACTCTCTGCCTCACTTTTATTCTCGCTCTACACTTTCGCTCGAAATCCCAACTATCACAAGTTTAAATAAGTTATAGTAATTCCAAAAAACGTTAGTATTCATGCGTTTTATGTGACAATACATAAAAATCCTTGTTTTTTATTACAAAAAAACGCTATATTCATGCGTTTTAGGTGACTTAAGTTGTGACGGTACATAGAAATCCTTGTTTTTTTTATTAAGAGGAAATAATCCATGACCGAAACACAAACAAAATGGTAACTTCAAGGGCTTGGCCAAGTAGGTAGGACAAAACAAATAAGTATTTGTTCTGTATGAGATTTCATGTTCGAATCTCACGAAATTTATACATTTCAAATCTTGAATCCATTGAAAAGTTTATCTGATGATTAGCGGATTAATTGAGATGCACTAAAGCTACTCTGCACGTCAGGGTATAAATGAAAAAAAAAACACAAACACAACGGTTGGTCTCAACACACTCATCCTGTCCTCTGAACGTTCGGTATAACGTCCCAATCTGCCAACGTGTCAACAAAATTAAAAATTCTGAATTCGAAGGCGAAGGAACAGTGAGAAAAATTCTGAATTCGAAGGCGAAGGAACAGTGAGAGAGATAGAGAGAGAGAGAGAGAGAGAGAGTCAGAGTCAGAACCAAGACAGTCGTCGTTATATTCATTGCAATCTCCAATCCTAAGCTTCTTCCCCTTTATCTAATTCGCTGTTGATGGTGGTTGGTGGTGGTCCGGCGTTCAATGGGCGGCCGCGAACCAAAATGCGTGCCGGAAAAGGAACTGGAACCGCCGCCGCCCCCGACAACGCTTTCGAAGGAGGACTCTCTGGGTGGCGTCAAACTCGTCGATTGTCCAATTCTGTTACTGGTGTTCTTCCACAAGGCGATGCTGGCGGAGCTGGAGGAGCTCCGGCGGGTGGCGGTGGAGGCATCGGAGGAGAGGGGCTCCGGCGGCCGCGACCTCATCCTCGTTGACTTCCGTGGAAGGTTTGAGTTCTTGAAGATTGTTTATAAGTATCACTGCACTGCTGAGGACGAGGTTAGTCTTGGTCGTTGTCGATAAATTGATCGAACCGCAACACATGCTAGTTAAGAAAGGAAAATGAAAAAGTTGAAGCCGTAAATTTCTTGGCAAGACCTATTTTCCAGCTTTTTTTTTTGGAAACGTTGAAGCCGCAACTCATACAATTTTCCTCTGAACATCCTTTAACTATAGGAAAGTTGATTTTTCCATTCTTCCCGTGCAATTAAACGGACTCATGAACCATGCGACCTAAGCGGACCAGCCAAATTCCGAAGACTAGTGAAGCGCAAACCAAATCGAATCAGGCTTCACAAACCTAATAATAATTCATCTCTATTTAGGGCTAACCTCAGTTTGACCTCCGGTTGCTGTGGTTTGAACGTGGTGCAGATTTATCTCTCATTTGAAAATTACCTCATGATGGTATGGTGTGTGGACAAAATTGTACAGTTATATCCGTTAATGCATGATCTAAAACAGCAAATGCCCCTATTGTCTTCTTGTTTTCCTCTCCCTTCTCCCTCCTCTGACCACATGTAGATAATTATAGACGCATATATATGCCAAATTACCAATAAAATCACTTACTAACCTAATTAAAGCAAAAATCAATTATAATTTGTTAACCTAACATCTAAGTTTTTTTCCCCCTAATTTCCGATTTTGTTGCAGTTTTCTACATCTATATATGCAAGTGTGTTTATCTCCGTAGAGGTTACTATTTGAATTGTCATGGGTTCAATTGAACCTTTAGACACATATAGGCCACAGTCAATGGCGTGGGTACTGTTAAACACTTGTACACATATACGTACGAAAAGGTTAGAGCATCGCAACCCAATTCATCAATTTGTAGAGTTACAAGATACAGAGTAATACGGAGTATGTTTTATTTTAGGAGTAAGAATTTTACTATTTGTTCTTACTCCAATCATGAATCTTCATTTTAATCCCAGATTTCAAAAACGCTTGTCATTTCTCTTCAAATCTCATTTCTACTCCAAATTTACACATTTGGATTTTCAAAGATTTCTTTTATATAATGAGTTTCCCAGTGAAAGTTAGATTAGTAGATTACTAAATTATATGTTTGCATAAAACATATTTAATATTGGTCTTATTTTGAAGATGGTGTCCATATCTTTTCAATGGAACAAAGTTTGTGATAATTGGAACTATGTATTACTAAAAGTTCTATGGTTTTTATATATGAATATCATGAGCAAAAGGATGTAATGAGGATTATAGTGTCATGTTAAAAGGTTAAAAAGGGTGACAGAGAAATTTTGAAATCCTTTATTTTGAGGAATGACTCTTCAAAATATTGTTAGGTCTCGATCTACGGAAAATCAAACTTATTCTTAATTTTTGAAGAATATAAATGAAGTGTGATTGGAGAGCTTTTATTCTTATTTTTGAAGATTCAAAGAATAGTTCTGAAAAAATGAAGGTATGGATGGAGATGCTCTTAAAGCTTCAACCCATTTATGAATTCGAACATGTAGCCGCTTCAATGTTCGGATCATAGGTTGATCAGTTTATATTGAACCTTGGTTTAGATTTGACCACTACTGAAATCAGTTGAAGCTGCTGGTCTTGAAAAAGTATTCAGTTGTCTTGAAAGAAGTATTCACCTAAGAGGAGACCCAATGGTCTTAGAAACAAGTATTCGCTGATGATTTAATTGTTTAGTATGGCAGATTCATGAGGTACTCTGTCTAACTTGATTAATGGATTTGACCATGCGGCCTTAGCAACCTTGTCCGTTGCATTAATGTGGTGGGTTTTGCAGAGGAGGTGGTTGGGGGTGAGTAGGTTTAGAGTCCCTATTTAGGGTAAGGAGGATGAAGATGAAGATGAGGGCAAAAATGTATTTTTTAAAATATTTCCCACCCTTTTTTACTCTCAAAATATGTGTGTATTGTACAAATTCTATCAATTGATCGGAAATGATAATTGTGCTCCTTTGTTCACGTGGTTATATGCTAGTTTCCAAATAAAAGGGGGTAAAACTACTCCTCATCCACACCACGAGGGATCAAAGAGAAGTTTGCCTCTCTATCTATTCGTCCATTCGTTTATTTTTTTCATATTTGGTATGAATTTGGAATTACTGCAATTTAGCACACAATAGATGCTAATAGTTATCATGGTAATTTTGTAAGCCTGTTGGTGTGTCTAAGGCTCTGAGCCAAGAATTCCATATGTTAGTTAACTTAGGAATTTTTTGGTTCCGTTCTAGTTGAAGCGTACCTAGGGCCCATTCCTCATTATTAAAGCCTAGCACTTACATAACCATGGGGATGCATAAAGCCACTAGTCTGCTATATAAACAGTTTTAGCAACAAGAAGCATGATTAACCTTCCTAATAATCTATCTTAGTTTGCTAGATTATATAATGTGAAGGTCATTTGCATCCATACACATTGAGGATTCATTGGTTGATCTCATTACTCTTTTGCAGGTTGTCTTTATGGCACTCGATTTCCACGTAAACAATGTGACCTGTACATACACGCTTGAACATAAAAGCATAGATGACCTTTTCGACTCTATTTCTGATTGCTTGAATGTTTTAATGGAGAAAGAGGAAAGTACTTCTAATCAACTTCAAGAACTTGTCTTTTGTATTGGGACGATCCAGGCTCTCATTTGCCAGCATATGCTGAAAGAAGAAAAGCAGGTACCTTTGTTTACTCTTCTTCTTTCCCTTTATTTTTCTTCTTTTTTATCACTTTATCAAGAATTCAAGATTACACCTGTCTCATTACTGTATTCCAATTCTTGTGCAGGTTTTCCCGTTGCTGATGCAGCAATTTTCTACCAAAGAACAGGCTTCACTTATTTGGCAGTTTCTTTGTAATGTTCCTATTATGCTGTTGGAGGACTTTTTGCCGTGGTTGACTTCTTTTCTTTCCCCACTTGAACAAGAGGATATTCTGCATTGTATCAAAGAAGTCGTACCTGAGGAAAAACTACTGCAAGAGGTATATGCTGACCTATATCCTTTCTCTATTTTGATTAACATCTGGTTTTAATGAGTTAAACTCTACCTTGAAGGTTGTAATTTCCTGGCTTCATAACAAGAAGTCATTTTCCTATGTGGCTTACAATGAATTTGGGAAAGGAGCTGATCTTCCTAATTCGCTAGCAAGTTCGAAGGATCTGAATCATCTGATTAAAGTGTGTGCGTCTAAGAGCTTTCATGGAGAAAAATGGTGGCTGAAGAAAGGTTATTGCGAGACAACTGTTCAACACTATCCTATTGATGGTCTTCGACTTTGGCATAGTGTGATCAGAAACGATTTGAAAGGCATTTTGAAGGACCTACATCAGATAAGGAGATCACAAGAATTTTCAACCTTAGATTCGGCAATTGTCCTGCTAAAGTTTTTCACAGATGTCCTCCTCTTCTACAGGTACTTTCCAGGGCTCTTCAGAAGCAGTTACCCTTTTTTTACTTTAAAAAACAAGAAGAAGAAGAAGAAGAAGAAGAAGCAAAGAAGCACTTAATTTAGTTAAGGCCGTCCTTCTTGGTTGAGGTGTCATGGAGACCATATTCCACTGTATTTTTACATCCTTCTGTTGAGTCTTCCATTTTCTTTTTTCTTCTGCAGCACGGCATGGGATAAAACGTTTAACCCTGTAGTGAATGAACTTGCCGATGGCATTCTATCTCAATACCTTGAAAGATTCCAAGTTGATAGTCAAATAGAAGGATTACAGAGGTTGCTTTACCATAAGGACCAAAATGGGATGCCTTTGTGCAACTATGTGGAGAAGCTTTGTGGGGAACTGGAGTTATTTGCAACAGGAATCAGCGAACAATTGTCTTCATTAGAAAAAGAGGTGCACTGTTCTTTACGTCATAGTTCTTTCAGTGCATGAGGTTGATAATAATTATGAAGGGGGACAGTAACCCTTTCAAACTTGCACTTTAAGAATAGTTTTTGACTCTATACGCTGATATTACTGCCAGTTGCAACTGTAAAATTTCCTTTAAAACCTTTTAGGATCCGTTTCGATAGATGTGGATTCTGAATGTGGAGTTATATAAAATCTAAATATATATATATATATATGTGCAGAAATTTTCAAGTCCAGACCCTCTTACGGTCCGCACCTCTCATTTTCCGATCAAATTTTGATGATCCAAGCCACTCAATGTGATCAGAAAGTGATTTTAAGGGTACCCGCGAAAAATCGGCAAAAAAATGACCGGGAATATTTTGCTGCTATCCTTTAGTGACATTGAGTTTGAGAGCTTTAGTCTAATGAATTCGAAATATTTACTTAATGCGTCGATTAGAAAGCTTTCATGTTAAGATATTGCAGTGTGAGCTATCAAATCTAAATTTAAGCTACTGTCATTTTGATAGTATTGCTAAACCCCTTTCATTTGAAATCCAAATCTATCCAAATGGAGGATGCATTTGTAACTCTCGTCGTTTGTCATTTGTCAACAAGAAGTTCACCTTTTATTTTAGTCACACGCATTTTCAGTTTCTATCAGGTTTTCCCATTCATTAGCAAGAAATTCGCTCATGAATTCCAGCAATTGCTCCTATACACAAGTGTTCGTTCTATGCCACTTGGGCTGCTGAAGTGCATGGTTACTTGGTTCTCTGCTCATTTGTCTGAGGACGAATGCAACTCCATTCTGCATAACTTAAAGCCAGAAAGTCCCCTAGCTGACAATAAAAATTTCACATTTCTATTGTGCGAGTGGATACGCAGAGGCTACTCAGGTAAAACCTCTATTGACCAATTCAGAAAAGAGTTGTTGGAGATGTTCAAGAGCAGAAGCTTTTTTCTCACTGAGCATGCAAAGGAAGATGGCACATTTTCGACCCAAGTTTCGGATATAAACCCTTGTAATAGCTCTAAACCTGGAGCACCAAAACCACACACAGCCATCAAGGCCAAGGAATGGACGTCAAATTCTTCGTCTTCTAATATCATCAATATACATATTTTCTCTCCTCAAACATCAATGATTGTATTGCCTTTCCCCAAAATTTCTTATGAAAGAAGCGGTACTAGTTCCATTTTCAATCTTGAGCCAAGACCAGTGGACCACATATTTTTCTTCCACAAAGCTCTCAAGAAAGATTTGGAGTACCTTGTCGATGTTTCAGCTAAGTTAGGTGAAAATGTCGGGGACCTTGCGGATTTCTGTGGGCGCTTCAGACTTGTCCGATTTCTATACCAAATTCACAGTGACTCAGAGGATGAGATTGCTTTTCCAGCTCTGGAGGCAAAGGGAAAGGCCACAAATATTAGCCAATCCTATACCATTGACCACAAACTGGAAGTTGACCTCTTCAGTAAGATTTCACTCATCTTAGATGAGATCTCTGGGTTGCACGTTTCAGTTTATGGAATTGAAATGGATGTACTGGATCAGAGAATGCTAAACTACCAGCAGCTTTGTTTGAAGCTCCATGATATCTGTAAATCAATGAATAAAGTAGTCTGCGACCACATCAACCGTGAAGAAGTTGAACTTTGGCCCTTATTTAGGGAATGTCTTTCCACCGAAGAGCAAGAAAGGATTATAGGATGTATACTTGGAAGAACAAGGGCTGAAATTCTTCAGGAAATGATACCATGGCTCATGGCATCTTTGACAACAGAAGAACAGCAGGCAATGATGTCCTTATGGCGTAGAGCTACTAGGAATACAATGTTCGATGATTGGTTAAAAGAATGGTGGGAAGGTATGAAGAGGTATGATACAGCTAATGTGGAAGACGAGCCAAAAGATATTTCCCCATCTTGGAGTGCAGACCCACTGAAAATTGTGTCCTCTTATCTTTTGAACAAAGGCTTTGATGATCGAGACCCAACAGTGCGTGAAAAAAGTGCAACTCTCAATGTGTCGGATAAAGGACAGGTCTCCACTGGCAAGAATAATCACCAGTTTTCAGATCTTTCTGCATTTTCTGGTAGGGTTGAAAGGAAGAAATGCAAGGAACCATCAGAGATCAAACAAGCTGATAAACCAAGCCAACATGTTCAAGTCAGTCATCAGGAGCATCTTCCTGCAGTGAGGCAGGAAGAACTGGAGGCTACAATTCGAAGAATATCACGTGACTCCACTATGGATCCTCAAAAGAAATCATACATCCTCCAGAACATTCTTATGAGGTGGGTGGTAAATACTCTCATCTTTTATTAGTGTTTTCTGTTGTCGTAGGAAATATTGAGTTCCACAAAAGGAATTCTACCAGACTATCAACAGCATGACCATTGGACATCCTTAATTTGCTTATGTGCTTTGTACCTTGCAATTTCCCTAGCATAATGCATAATCAAGATGATCCTCTCTATCTAACCAACTCGTTCCTTTCAAGTTCAACTAAAGCATGACACAAAATCAGATGAGTCATGACTCATGGCACCATACACATTTGTCCCTTTCGAGCGAGCCATGCATGCCATTGGAGTTGCCGTCGTTCAATATACTGTCCATGCCAACAACAAGCAACTTCAAGGCTTAATTTGGAGGGTCACTTGTGTAATTTTTGGAGGGTCAGTCAATGTAGCTTGAGTCATGTAAAAGTGTTGTAAATAGTTTTTTTATTACACTTTTGGTCCTTGTATTTTCATTATGACTCCTCAAGCATACCCCATGTTTCTTCCTGCCACAAGTGTAAAGTCTCAAAGTGTATAAGGGGGACCTTAAGGTGAGTTCAACTTCCTGCTTGTACTCATTATTCTAGTAATCAATACAACTGTTTGCTAATTCCATTCAAGTGTTGTGCTACTTGTGTTGCTTATTTAAAGTTTGTTACTTGGTTTCGTTACTGGTTGCGTTTAACGTTGTGGCCGGAATACTTGCTTGATCTTGCTTGCTTGCATTGCAAACACCAGTTGGCTTGAATTTGGCAGGCTAGCAAAGGAGTTTGTCTAGCGCCACACATGCCGTGTCTCATTCACAAGGCCGTCATGTGGCACATATCCATGAATCCAGTAATAAAATGTCTTCAGAGTAGATAGATTACTTGTCACTTAACTGAAGAAAATTGGCTAAAGTTTTCATAATCGAGCGGTGAATGTGCCCCTACTAATTCCTGGATCCTATCCATCATAAAGGCCGCTCTGATAATCCAATAGAAATCATTATGCATGGACCCCAATTTTGGTTTCTTTTTCTGCATGATGCCTGAAAGTTAAGTACATAAAATGCCTATATTGAATCTGACCGAACCTTTTCTGGTGCTTCAGCCACTGGATTACAACACAACAGGAATCTCATATAGAAGTTCCTGTATCAAGTAATGAGGAAGAAGCACCAGGACAGTGCCCATCTTATAAGGACCCAATCAAATTAGTTTTTGGCTGTGAACACTACAAGAGGAACTGTAAGCTAGTTGCTGCTTGTTGTAACCGTCTTTACACATGCAGACATTGTCATGATGATGTGGCTGATCACACCATGGACAGGTATATAGACCCTGCTTTTTTATGTTTCCTGCTTCTGCACTTGCTCATTTCAAAGTTTTCAGTTCTTTTTCTTAACATTTTTCTGCTGGTTAAAATATGTATGCAGGAAAGCTACTGCTAAGATGATGTGTATGGAATGCTTGGTGATTCAGCCAATAGGCCCCACATGCTCAACTGCTGCTTGCCACAACTTATCCATGGCAAAATACTACTGCAGGATCTGCAAATTGTTTGATGATGAGAGGTAATGTGCCCAAATTGGCCAACTTTATTGTTCCAGTTAATTACGTTTAAATAGATGTCTTAGTATGCAATTCAAGAAGAAATTTAATTCAACAGAGGCTTCTGCTTGGCTAGAGATTGTAGCAAGTGTATTCTTATCTAGATCTATCAGACATCACTGTGAAGTCAGTATGCCCACTTGGGCAATGAATATAGGCTGCTTGTGTCTCTTTATTCTTCGTCTCTGGTAATAGGTTGGACTTGTTAGGAACCTGAGTACCGTTTAAGCTGTGTTTTCAGACTTCACTAAACCTTATTTCAAGGATGTTGGAGTATGTATCTCAAAGTTGGGGCCAGAACACTAATGTGCTTACAGGAAACAAGACTCCATGTAACATCATTCTGACTGGAAATGATTCGGGTCAAGGAAAAATGCTGTAAATGAAAAGGAAGCCATCAGTTACTATAAGTTTAATAAATATTCATTCCACTGACTCACACTTGAGAAAAATCTTAAAATATTCGCGTGGGTGAGTCAACATGAACATAGAATTCCACAAAGTAAATGATTTGTTCTATTATTGTACTGCCTTGATACTTCCAACCTTTGACGTTTGATGGTTTCGCTCTTGTCCAAAAGACGACTATGGTCTTGGTCAGATTTAAATAGATTTCTGATATGGAAAGTTTTGAGCAGGGATATCTACCACTGCCCTTACTGTAACCTCTGCCGAGTTGGGAAAGGGCTTGGCATCGACTATTTTCACTGCATGACATGTAATGCTTGCATGTCAAGGTCTCTTTCAGTGCATAAATGCAGAGAGAAGTGTTTCGAGGACAACTGCCCGATATGCAACGAGTATATTTTCACATCTAGCTCTCCGGTTAAGGCCCTTGCATGTGGACATTTGATGCACTCAGCTTGCTTTCAGGTATTTGGTTAATGTGTAACTCCCTCAACGAGTATATATTTTTCTTTTTGTAAATTTCTGATTTCAAACTAATTAAGACATTCTCTCTCATGCTGCTATTAGGACTACACTTGTACTCACTACACCTGCCCAATATGTAGCAAATCACTTGGGGACATGCAGGTCAGCCACAATTTATTCTCCCACACTACTATCTGTCCAATTTAACCATTTTTTTCGTATTGAAATTAAGTGTTGTGTTTTCAATTGATAATAAAAATTGCTGCATAAATAGTTTGTCACCCTAGATGGAACTCTGTCTATACTTTTCGGATGGATGGTTTCAGTTTCTCAGGATGCCTGAAGGGGCTGAAACATTTTCCACATGTTAAAACAACATCAGTTTAGGGTATTGCAAAATGACTTTTGCTGCAGTATTGCTACTCTGTTGATTCTGCAGATTTCAATTTAGGACAAAAATAACTAGAGAAAATCATGAGGTTCTGCCAACTCTTGGAAAAATCATGCACAGGCCAAGTGCCCAAAAATTTTATGTTTATCTACTTCAGTTACTTTATCAAGTTGCATCCATCTTTCAGTGTATGTTTTGGTATTGCCATTTCACAATTTCTTAAATGTTGTACATCAGGTGTATTTTGGTATGTTAGACGCACATTTGGCAGAAGAGAAGATTCCAGATGAGTATTCTGGCCAGACTCAGGTTGATACTATTCTTTCCTTTCTTATGATTCTTAAATATGACCCATGCTTGGTGTTTACATGCTAACATTTTGTATTTCGCCACTTTGAGCAATTTTCAGATAATACTATGCAATGATTGTGAGAAGAGAGGAACTGCTTCGTTCCACTGGCTTTATCACAAATGCCCTCATTGTGGTTCATACAACACCAGGCTTCTATGACCTGCAGCCTTTGTGAGTTTACAGGTCTCATTACCTAGTTTCATATAAGAATGATCTTGTTCCGAAAACTTGTGAATGGGTGAAACAAGATACAACTATCTCTATTCCTTTAACCAATATAGTTTTGTTCGTAACGATACATGGAAAATCCAACTTTTCTTTCAAATGAATTGTTTTAGAATTAAAATTGTCCAGTACAGATGGTAACTAAATACAATTTATGGAAACGCATTGGTTAACTCATGAATAAGATGCTTAAATCTAATCTTATATTCTTGCTTTCCATCAGAGGGTCTTCAGTCTTTTATTCATATATGTTTTAAATTTTCTTGTCTGAAATTTTTGCTGTTCATTTGCAGTTGAGGGACATTATCTTCGAAACATATTTTCAATATGTGGTAGGTATAGATTCAAAATTGTGCAGACTGAGAATCCCCAATAAAGTGGAATCTGCATATCTTTTCTTTGTATTCCGAATAAGAAGTTTCATTTTTCGGAGGCCAATATACTGTTTTAAGTTGTATGCTAATCGAAAACTAGGGATGGCAATGGGGCGGATCGGGGCGGATTTTGCATCCCCCAAACCCGCCCCGTTCTATATCGGATCGGAGTCGGAGTGGGGGAAATTGGGGAGGTGTCGGGGTTGGGGAAAAATCGGGTCCCCATTCACCATAATAATTTGACTAGTTTTGTTCTTTTTAGAGTGTTTTAAAAAAAAAAAACAAGCTATTGATGATTGATGAGAGTTGAAAAAAATAGAAATAAAAAAAACAAAGACATAAATTAGTGTTTTATTAATTGGTATATTGCTCTTATTATATCAAAACAATGAAATTTATTTAGACATATACATACAAAAATATAAATATCTATAATCAGGTTAAAACGGGGCGGGGGAAGCAAATACCATACCCACCCCATTTGCCTATCGGATCGGGGCAGGGAGGTCGGAGGCGGGGGCGGATCGGAGGTAATTGCCATCGGGGGAAGCAAATACCATACCCGCCCCATTTGCCTATCGGATCGGGGCAGGGAGGTCGGAGGCGGGGGCGGATCGGAGGTAATTGCCATCCCTATCGAAAACCTCATAAATGATGAAAGGGAACTAACAATGGAAGAATGGTGCCTTTCAAATAGAAAGGAAGAATGGATTCCATTGGTGAGCACGAAGATATTATGAAAGTCTTTGTATTCCAATGTGTTGCTAGAGACATCCAGGTTGAGATCAGTAACTTTCTCTGAGTTCAATTTTCAATATTGTTCGTCAGCCACTCCCATCCCCAATTGTTGTACGATGGGAATCAGCACTCTATGTGGAAACACATACACAAAACTAGATAATGGTCAGTTGCAATTTTTTTCAAAGATGAAAATTTTGGTAGCTGACAGTTACAAGGTGTAACTTTCAGTAGGTCGAGCTAAAATCTTCATTTCCACTAAGGAAAGCACCAATGATTCAAAATTCACTGAACAAAATATAATGCAACATACTTCACACAAACGTTAAAATGCAGCATTATATTGCATATCATATTAAGATATTGAACTCTTTCAAACTATAAATTGCAGGTGTTCGAAACAAAAAGAAATATATGTAAGTGACTCAACTCTGCAATACTAAGGGATACGAAAAAAACAAAGAAGACTAGAATAGAACGGAATAAGCACTAAAAAATTGGAAAGTAAAACTGGGAAATCAATTTGAAAACAGGAAAACAAAATTGAATCAGAATAGGAGTAAGGCCAGTCTGCTACTCATCTCTGTAATCTTTTTTTCCTGGGTATTTCATCAGTTGACACTGGTAAGGCGGAAGCCTGCAGCGGCACTCTTTAGCTCGTTGTCAGTGACATGGTCAACGGACTGTGTTCTATCTTTCAACGATGAGTCAGAGCTGCACATGAATTGACATATATTGGTATGAGAAGATGTAATTGCATGACTCAGGATAAATTGTAGTTTTAGTTTCTGGACTCTTCACTTCTCATGGATTCATTTTAGCATGCAGTATGTTGTAATTAGATAGTGCTTATTATATGTATCAGAGCCTTCAACAACTCACTTCACTTGGTGAAATCACTATGTTATGCCAAATGACAAAATTTATTTAGGAGCTACCTTCAAGAGAATTCAGCACAATATGCAGAGGATTTTGCGTTTGCTGCAATCTAATATGCAGATGGTTGTTTTATATTTTTATCATGACCAATCTTGCTTCGTGCAAATCTAAATTGTTATTTTAATTATCATCATATTAAATGTACAGTAATACACCTTGAATCATAAGCGTCCTTGGAATCTATGTAGGATTGTCTGTCATCGATGGTGTCAAAGAACGGATGCATCTCGTCATACTCTTGGGCAGGCTCTTGTTGGATATTTAACTGTGATGAGGGTACTAATTGAGATTGCATTGCCATTGGATTGTTGATAGTGTTGTTATCCCCATTATATGGATTCTGGACCCAAAGGGAATTGACTACGTTGTCCTTATCAAGGTACCCAGAGTTATTATAAGCAACAACATTGTTGCAATTTGGGTAAGCCTGATGTGATGCCATGGGCAATGCATTGACAGGAGGCTGCTGCTGGGGTGGAGCAGCCTCCTGGTGGAACAGAGACAGCGCTTGTATCTGCGATGTAGAATCATGGACTGATTCGATCTCGTTCTGCTGATTACTCTGTTGTCGGAAAAATGCGATTTGCGCGAGGACCGCGTAGAGTTCTTCCTCCGCGTGGCGTATCTGGTACTGGAGTTGGGAAATTACGCCGCAGCACCCGTGGACAGGGTACTTTTCGCGGATCTCAGCTTGGAATATGATGGACCTCATGGCCTCCATCTTTTGTACCTGGTCAAGCTTCTTTAGAATCTTCACTATGTTGGACACACCGAACAACTTGTGCGCATTCTGGAACATCTTGGGGTTGTCAGCAGGGAAGTACGGCTTGAGCTGACACTCGTCCGTGCACTTCCTCCTCTGGAACCTACATGCGGCACAAGCCTGGCTCGTGCCGCCCTTCAGGGTCATATTAGTCTCGAGAGAATAGCAGTACCAGTGGTATGGCAATGTGAATAAGGAAAAAATGGAGATGAGGAAGGTGGTGAAGAACTTGTAGAAAGAGGAGAGAGAAGGGAGGAGAGAGATTGTGTTCTTGTTGGGGAGGCCAAAAGGAGAAAGCCATGTGGAAGGATTGATTTGGGAAGGGGTCTGGTATTAAGAGCGGATATGCTGGGGAGTGGAGACTGAGTAAACAGAAAGGATTGAAGAGAGAAGCGATTTTAGTGGAGAGGGGTTTTTTTTTTTGTTTTTAATTTTTTTTGAGTATGTGACCGTTAGGGACAAATGTTGGAATTTTGAAGGGAGAGTCCTGATTTTTTGGGGCACCTGTGGACACAACTAGGTCCTCAGTGTACCCGTATTTAGTTAGTTAGTTCATGGTTTGTTCCTTTTTGAGTTTTTGTAGTTTGATTTTTGAAGCAGTTTATTGTCATATCCTTTTAATAACAAAGTTGGTACATTGTTAGGTTTTGGAGAAGTTTTTGGGTGCCGAGCAGGTATCACATGGTGGTACCCTTTGGCGATCCAGACCGTCCAATCATGTTTTGAACGGTTCGGATTTAATCCATTTCTCTCCCCTTAAATCCCTCTCTCTCCCATCACCCCACTACTCTCTCTTTCTATCCCCCATAACCCCAACCCACCCCCCCCAAATCCCTCTCGCCCCTCACTCCACCACTCTCTATTTCTTAAATTCGAACCGTCTAAAACATAATTGGACGGTTCGGATTGTCGATGGATACCACGTGGACAATATCCTACCACCCACACCCCAAAAATTCTCTTTTGGCTCCCCTCTTATCCGGAACCATAGCAGGAGTATATATTTTTTACATCAAAATATATTACTATACACCTATTTTGGGCCTGGTAAAGCGGCGAGGTTGCGCTTTTTTGGCCCGACGTAAAACAATAGGTTGCTCCACTGTGACTTGGGGGCGTCGAGTTGACTCGTGCGTTCTAAACACAAAAATAGTCTTCCCGCCTGTAAGGTTAAAGCTAGTCTAAAATCTTCCCACATTCCAATGTGAGTGAGGAGAAGAATGTGAACTCAGATCGACTCTAACAATTTTTTACCAGACCCAGGAGTGCTGTAGTGCACCCGCCACACTACATGTGTAGTGCGGTCAATCCGGCCGTCCATCTCGGCAGTGAACGGCTCGAATTTTCATCCAAACAATGGACGGTTAGAATTTATAGGAGCTCGGATTAAATCCAAGCCGTTCACACCGAGATGGACGGTCAGATCGACCGCATTACACGGTGTAATGCGGCAGGTGCACTACAGCCCCTCCCATTCCTTTTTTACCCCCACCAAATTTGTAAGCTCCCCCTGGTGGTATACGTTTGAAACTTTTGTTTATGCGCACATTAACTAATTCTGGGGGTCTAATCCTACTGTCCACTTGCGAATTTGAGCCATGGTTTTGCACTTTTTTAACATGACTTATGACTAAAGTTGTATAGTCTCAACTCAAAGTACCCTGCAAAAGTATTGAAGTTGTCTCAATTATCCATTAAAAATGAATATTGTGTACACATATATTTTATGCTTTGAATGTTTGTAAGAATCGGATTCACAGTTGATGGGACTTCGGAGATCCAATAATGGTGAATATTAAGTTGATCATGCCTGCCGAAAAAGGCATCTGTTATAGCATATCAAAAATAAGGCTACCATCAAGGTGAAACTAGAGGGGAATTAGAAGGAAGAAAAGATGTGAGTTCATTTTAGAGACTAATGTTATCCGTTTGTATTTTTTAAAAATCGTTTTCAGAAAAAAAAAACTAACCTCTAGAGATTTATGAAGACGAATAAAGACCAAGTGTAATGACGTCGTCACTTGTTAATAATGTCACGGTATCATCATTTAGTGAATTTTTTGCTCTAATCTTAGCGTTAGAAAGCATAACCAATAATAGTATTAGTTTACCCAGAAAGTATTAAGTAATGTTATGAATTCAAACCTTTTAGTACAAGTGCGGGCCAATATTAAAAACAATTGGGGTCCGCACTCATTGTAGATTAGGGTAATTTTTGCAACAGTGCGACTCAAATCTGACAGTATACACGACGTAGTGGTCACTTTCTTTGGGGTTGTGCATGCAAGAACATCATAGTAATACTGTAATACTATACACTTGGATACGGAAGTCCGGAGGCCGACAAATGTTACTTGAGGAAAGTAAGGATGATAAATTGAACTCAAATTCATCAATTGAAAAATATACCTAATTCAATCCATTTATAAGTTGGATTAGAATAGTTGGGTTAGAATGGATCTCAACTCATCTAACACATCTATTAATGAGTCTCATTTTGGCATCACTTGAGTCAACTTAAATGACCTAACAAGTTATGAACATAACCCATTAACAAAAATAGTGGAACGACTTGATCTCCTCCGCCTCTCTTGAGTCTCGTCCGTATAAACCCCCACCAGAGTATCTAACCATCAATCCCTCCACCCCCCCCCCCCCCCCCCCCCCCCCCCCCCCCCCCCCCCCCCCAAATTGGTATTTCCCCCCCCCCATAGGTAAATCCACAAATAAAAATAACAAAAAAATTTCGTTTCCATAATAAAAAATTAGAAAAACTTTGTACAATAACTATACTTCTAGAGGTGACAATCTCAACCCATATTTTTTAACCCGCCCAATTCGCCCAACCCAATCCAACCTGCCCTTATTATATAATGAGTTAAAAATGAATTCAATATGGGCTGATATTAAAAGACCCAAATAAAATCTAAAATTTTCGAATGTCTGCATTTCACGTACTGATATTTATTCCCGTATGTGGGCTTTTCTATCCCTCTCGGCTCTCGTTCTTTTACTCTCAGGAAAGGAATTTTCAAGAAAAAAAAAAAAGGGATCCCATTTACCAGCCAAACCTTTTATTTCAAACAGAATGGAACCAACCAAACCTTTACAAACCACACAGGTACATACTGATTCAATTATTCTCTTCACATTCCCTATGAAAGACAATAAAATTCACATTTTGTAAATTTTGTGTCTAATGTTTGTGATTTTTTTATTCGTCTCAACACGAAACGAAAAAAAAAAAGTTATGATCAAAATTCAGAACCAAAAAAGTAAAAAAAAAAAAAAAAAAAAAAAGTTTGATCAAAACTCAATTTAAAAAAAAAAAAAAAAACAAGTCAAAAATGTCTCTTTCAAAGAAATTAAGGGTTCCGATAAAAAATTTATACATTTTGGTTCCTCTCGTTTAAATGAACCAATAAGTGACAAAAGTTTGACACAAAATTAACAAATGCAAAAACAATTTGAATAAAGACCCCCAAAAAAAAAAAAGTCACTCACTACTTTTTAATCAAAACTCACCCGTATAATACTATAATTTCAAAGAAGTAAAGTGGACACAGTATTTCATTATTGCAAATCATGAAAGAAAATTGGGCAAAACATAAAAAAAGCTCCTGGGATGGATTTAGGCTGGGAACTTCAACACGTATGACCGGGAGACCCGGGGGGGGAAGGGGGGGGGGGGGGGGGGGGGGGGGGGGGGGGTTGGTGGGGAGAAACATGTATGAAGGGGATAAAAGGGGAATAAAGAGTTGGGCGGATTTGGATTTGACTTGACCCATATTCGACCTAACCCATTTCAACCTATTTACCATTTGACTTGTATTCAAGCCCCCCATATTTGAGCCGCAACCCGTTTCAACCCGCCCAAATCCGCCCATTTGCCACCTTTATCATAAACTCATCAACAACTTATTCACCACCAAAAATAACTGGATATTTCTCAATAACTTATTCACTACTGAAAACCCATCAACAATTTATTCACCACCAAAAATAACTCGATATTTCTCAATAACTTATTCACTATTGAAAACCCCTAACAAACTTTTTTTGCTACAATAACTCTACTCACAAATCCATCAACAACTTATTTACTACCAAAAACCCCTAATAACTATTCAACCGCAAATAAAAACCTACAAATTTTACTACCGGAAATACCCCAAATACAACAATTTGACACGTGAAAAATTACTCACACGGACTTTTTCCTGTTTATGGCATTACAATACCCAGACTTCACATGAGCACATCGCATAAATAAACAATACAATAATAGACTTCACATGAGCACATCGCATAATACAACTTGGCCTTCCAACCGTTGGATCATATTGTGTCCGCCAATCCAACGTCCGAACCACATCGTATGACCTAATCAAACCAAACCGAGCCTTACGTCCCAATCACTTGGGATCGGCTACATGAATCCATTTCCTACTCAAACCATTTTCATTTTGCAATGGAATGCTATCATACAACTGTGTGCTGAATTATATGCAAGTGCTTGATACGCTAAGGGGCTTTCGCAAACAAAAGGTTACAAGCATCGCAAAATGGTGAAATTAAAACAGCCAAATATCAGGGGAAGAATAAAGAGCCAAAAATTCATTTCTTCCATTAGCATTACCTTGGCATACCAGGAGTCCTGACAACACTCAACCTACTCATAAGGTGGACAAAAGGAAGGAGAGAGAGAGAGAGAGAGAGAGAGAGAGAGAGAGAGAGAGAGAGGCAATACAAGAAGTTCCAGTACCGCGAACAAAGGGGCCATGACGCAATCTATACAACTCTTTACATTGCAAAAACAAACTACCAGACTTCTAAAAATAGCTAGTATTGCTTGTGTACACCTACTGCATACTCCCAGTAGAGAAAAGTCGGCATCAGATGCTCCGGTGCTTTGCTTTTATAGCTAGGGGTTATCTGGTGGTTACCGCTCTTCAACCAAACCACCTTATTTGAAATATCTGAGAAATGGCAAGAAAATTCCATGGACGGACACTGATATAGTATTTGGAGGTAAACAGCACCCAAAACAAAAATATTCTACATTTTTGGCTCTTTCAATCACCCGGTTTCTTCATTCTCAAACAAAACTTTTTTTCAACATTTTCTCCCTCTGAAAACACCAGTTGCTCCTGCTTTACCTCTATGATAAAACTCCAGGTTTATATGTATCACCATGTTCAGTTAATGTCAAAACTGTATACCAACCTTACTTGCAGAACGGTATGGCGCAGGCAGCAAGTCATCCGTTGAGTGATAAAGAATGCCGAGACTATGCTCAAAGCTCGAAATGCACCAAAAAATGTGATGAATACCACGTAATTCTAGTTTACAGCTTCAAATAAGAGAACCTGAGGTTGCAGATGTCCTCGCTCACACATGGAAAGAACATCATCCCAGCCACCAATTACCTGGATATAAAATGTGTCAAACTAAAATAGAAAATTGTCCTTAATCTACAATGCCCGGATACTTCTAGCGACCTCACATATCTGCGCCCAACACATGCCTGACACTGACACAACCCGCTACGGACATTTCTGACACGCTCAAACATGTGTCTGATTTTTTATTCTATGTTTTCAGACTAGGCTATACTAGGACACATTAGGGCACGCCGGGAACACTTTATGGACCCACCAATAGGAGGCCATGATGCCATTTCTAAAGTTGGGCTAGAAACAAAATTATCATGGATGCTTATTTTATGAAGACATTGACCATACTAGGCTATACTAGGACACGTTAGGGAATGCTGGGAACACTTTATGGACCCATTAGGCCATGATGCCATTTATAAAGTTGGGCTAGAATCAAAATTATCATGGATGCTTATTCATGAATACTTAATTAGAGACTGTTCATTACTATCCTCTTAGGTTTGATATCCTCTGTATGTATTTTGTCGGAACTTGACAGAAATAATTAGATCTTTATATGAATCCATGAGATATACCTACATATTCATCGTGTTCCCAACATGTCCTTATCCTAACTTATATAAAATAAAATAAAAACGTGTCTGCATGACCATATTATACGGTGCCCGTGTCCTGTGTCCGTGTGCGCGCTTCTCAGTGTACGAATCAGTAAACGGATGTTTGTACCGGGATGTAAAAAATGAACGTACACAATGCAATAACTAGCCGGTGAAGTGAAATTGTACCTTTACAGTTTTGTCATCATACATCACCCACTGCTCATTCTCGTGACTGTAGGCAAAGCAATGATAATGTTGCCCATAATAGCAAACCTAAGAGTACCAATAAAAGTACGAAGACAGTTAGACAGAGGTGCAACCAGTATCAGACACCACTCAGTAAATTATTTAAAGATTAACGATCCAGCAAATATCTGGACAAAACAAGAAGGCAGAATATATTCCAGTTGCACCGATCCTTTCCTCCCAAATGCACCACGTGACGCTAGGCAGCGCAGCTCTCAAAACCATGCAACCACACCCTATCCCCTCAAGTGTTTCCATAAACCTAACTTGAAAAAACCCAATATACATTTAAGGACAAACACAATTTCCCAAAATACCCGAGCATTTACCGACAGAATCAGCACAGAAGGTGGTAGGTGCTATTTCTATTGCTTTTTACACAAGCAGCACCAGTACAGAAGCATCTCTCCTTTATCAACTAATTTCTCCATTACCAAAACACACCCGTGTTTTTACATTCTTAGTTTGAATAGGAAACTCTAGAAGGATACACTATGAACATGTCCTTCCTATGTTAACTTAGATAGGAAACTTCCCCTTTCGGTTAAGGAATTATAAACCCCACATCTATCTATTTCTTAAATTCAATCACGGAAAAAACTTGAATATCAGGTACAAATTGGAAACTCATATATTAAGTTTCATTGTAGAAATGCATACCACTGAGACCAAGCAATGTCTATTCTTTGGATCAAGTCCACGATAAAGGACGCCAATATCAATTTCCGTGGCTAGAGATGCCAATGTTGCTGATATGTCCTCGGCACTCTCACACGTATTCTGCCAGCCCAGGACTGCAAGATAGGGACCATATGTACTTGTAAAACTTTTACAAAAATGCAATACTTTATATTAACAGAGTGACAAATCTCTCTAAAAACTTTGCAGCCACCTGTAGCAAAAACATGTGGCGGAGACGAAAGAATATGATGGATATAGTTAAGCTTCCCACAGCCCCCAGCCTCTGGGTCACAAGCTAGCTGGTGATTCCTCTCTACAAGGTTTAGAAGCTCATCGAATGAGTTTTCTGCACACATTACCTGAAGAATACATAAAGAACATTTAAATCAATTGACATGAATGCATCAACACAACCCAAGACAAAACTTAATGTTCTTCTAAATCACTTCACCAAAGCAAAATGAGAAATCGCATAAAAGAGCCCTTCAATAAGACATGCCTTCATTGTTCGGAGGGCACTAGCATTAATGTTGTGAAAGAAAGAAGTGTACTTCAGGTGTCTGGACTCCAAACCACAGTTATAACAATTCATCCTTTCAAAAACATCCATTCCAAAAAGAGAGTGTGCAATACAAGCAGTGTTTGCACAATCCCAAGAGCCTTTGCAATTGCTTTCTACTGATTCAGTATCAGAAACCTCCAAACCAGAGGTAAATGAACGATGGAGGCAATCGAATATTACTCCCAACACTTCAGAAGCATCATTCATCTGAGCCTGCAAGTTGAAGCCATGTTGTTATAACTTTCCATAGCAATAAACTGCATCTCAATGCACGATTTATATGCACATGAATATAGTATGAAACTTCGCAATATTAGTCACGACCAAAAAGAGGTACAAGGTAAAAAAGTTGTGTTACCTCCTGAAAGAAATTACTATCTGGGTACAAATTGCTCAGAGCAATCCTCAGAGAAGTAGGGGCCACCGGTTCTCTTCGCATGTCTGTAAATGCCATGCTCAGGGCAGCAAAAATATCATAAAGTGCGCAGGTAACACAAGGATCTCCAACATGGACATGATCTGATGTTGATCTCCTCAAGAATTCATCTCGAAACCGTCTTAAGTGCCACAACGACTGAAATTTGACGTGCAAATATCAATCTTAGTCCAGAGAAGACATGCGTGAGAAAAAACTTATTTTCCAAAACCAACCTGTATGATAACATTTAGAAAACAATTGTATTCACCAACTTCATTCTTCAGGCCAGTGCCATATCCATCAGCTCCGTTCAAGATTTCAGGTGTGATTTCATTAACTAAAACATCTGGGCCATCCACTTCAGAATATGTCCTCTGTGATGTCCTTGAACTTGAGATCAAGGGCAGCCTTTGCTGTGCCTGAAATGTGTCTGTGCAACAAGACAATGGAAGACTACTGTTAGCAACTTAAGGAACAAAGGGCAGCTACAGCAGAGATAAATCAATGTACACCCAGATTATTTGCTCGTGCTCTTTCCTACCACGGAGAGAAAGACAAATCTTGGTAAACCAAACTACAGCCACATGTTTACTAATGTATGTGTCCTGAAATAAGTAAATTAGATAGATAGCCCAACTGCAGGAGTTTCTAGAGCATCCAGTTTCATATCATGGATATCTCTACCTCAACGGGGGCATATCCAGATGTAGCAACATTGTCTTTTATTTATCAATCAGACAGGAAACAACCCCATTGGAAAGAGGATTTAAGAAATTTTGCATAAGACACCATAGTAGCATGCATATCACAGGGCATTTGCCATTCACCCACCCTTGCAGGCTCTAGGCATGCTCAGTAAAGTCAATACATATTGGCCAACTTTTCTCTTGCTCAGCCTTAAACACATAGCTTGTGGTTTCACATCTATCTGTCATCAAATTCATTTTTTACCATACAAGATTGTTTACACCCGTCTGTCTGCTAAGTGTCCCTTTTCACTGAAACAATGCTTTGCTCCAATAAACATGAGTTGTCTGATCCTAAGCATGGATTTTTCAGCTCGAGAGCTCAAAAGAAATCCTTTCAATAGTCACATCCCTCCTCACATGTGGATCAGTTTGTGCAACTTGCATCAAAGTGACTAAATTACTTGGCATGCACGCATATAGCCATACTGAGAAACTAACTCAAGGATGATTAATTGGTGGTGGTATGCTTACTGGAGATCTCAAAGTGGGAACCAGCATGTGGAAACAAATTTCAATAACAGTGTTTTGAATATTACGAAGCATATTATGGAAAAGGAAAAGTCCAGAGGAAAAACCTTAATGGACAACTCCACAAAAATAAAGCAGTTACTAGACCAAATCAACTAAGAGATAAAGTGCCCCATCTAAAGTCAATAATAATCAAGAACACCCACTTTGTCGTTTAAGAAACCCTTTGCTAAGCCCTAAAACACTGCCCGGGAAACTGCCTGCAGTAGGAAAGAAAGGGTGAGACAATGGCTTTCCCGTTGACCAAAACAGAATCTCCTGTCCCTAGTATGCTCAAAGCAATTAATTGTTGTTCAATGCAGAACTATTCCATTATATCACACAGGCAAAAACTTTGATAGCAAACCGCATAATCCATAGGTTTAAGTTTCCATAGTGGCATCCTTCCCTTTCAGATGGGAAAGTGGATTAGAAATTTTATAAAAATAAACAAGACATGAGTGCAAAAGCTTGCACAAATAAAAGCAACTTATCAGCTTGAAAACTTCAATATAGCCAAGAAAGCAGCAGAATTGATGATTGCAAAGTAAGTAGAACAAAATCAAAGATATGGGTGAACCCAGATATCTATCTAGAGTGGTAAACTTAAAAAGATATGGGTGTACCCAGATATCTCACTAGAATGGTAAACTTAAAAAAGGTTCCTAAAAGTCAATTTCACTAAGCTGTGAATTCCAAAGCCTCTCCCCACAAATATGATCTCTGACACATTCGACGGATGATGGACAGAATCAAAGAGACAATCACCAGTATTTTCTTCACCTCTTTCTTCTTCACAAATGATGGAGGTAAATATAGTAGGTGACTGCACAGTCACCTAAAAAATCAACCTCTGTTGACAGGAGTTCCCTATTTGCAATTACAAAAGAAGCAAATAAATGTGGCCCCAGAAATATACAGAACAAAATTAGAGGCTCCAGCCTCCCAATACCATCCATAACAAGTTGGAAACAAGATAGCAGTAATAGGTCCCCATGCATTAAAATACCAAGGAAACAGATGAGGGTTTATTGGAGATATACAGGTTTTCGCCACACCTGACTACAGAAAATCTACAAAATCATACTACACTGACGTAGACATTAATAGATGGCAGTATTTACCAAGGCTTTGGCGTACAGCTTTTTTGAGTTCAGCTTGGAACCTTTCCTCATCATCCTCTTCTGCATGTAGTTGCCTTAAAGTCTTTGTTCCATTGCCTACCACATAAGAACAATCTAATTAAGAAAAGTAAGCCTTGATAGGTTCCATACTCCAAAAAGATTGAGGCACATCATGTGATTATGTGAACATATTAGGTCAAACTATAGTTCCGTTCTGATTCACTCAAAGGGATAGGAAACGATTGATATAGGCAAAATCATCAATGGTCCTTCCAAACAAGAATTATGAATTGAACACGCGCACCTGGCTATGTGAATTATAAGACTCTTAACTCTCTAAGAATGGAACTAGGGGAGTTATCATCAATCTCCCCAGATTGACCACACGCACCTGATGTTAGATACAATTTTCCTTTCATCCTTGATACCAAAAACTAAAGATTGGTAGAGCAATAAATGTTTGACTCGTCTGCTGCTGTTGTTTTTTCTTTTTATTTGGAGAACGCTTCTGCTGTTTATTTGACACTGATTTAAAGGGTAAGCACTTCTGAGAGTGCGCCCTGAACTCTTCTAGACAACCATAGAACCAAATGGTCCAAATCTAAACAATAAGTGTTTGACTCGTCTGCTGCTTATTTGATGCTGATGAACAGGGTAAGTGTAATATCCCGACATGTATTTTTCCAGTATTTTTAGATGTCATATTTGATATATTAATTCTTATTATACGGACAAAGAGTACACGTGCATGGGCGCATGAGGAATGAGTTCATATGTTGAATTCTTAAGGTAAATATAGACTTTAATAATAAAACAAAATGGTAGGAATTGGACACGTGTATATGTGTTGATTAGTCATCTTTATAGAGCATGCATGTCAAGTTCCAGTTAGAGGAGTATATGCTTGCACACCTGGTCTTTGATTGTATATAGATCAGTCAAGTTTAAACGAGAAACAAAACAAAATAAATACAAAGGGCTTTAGAGAGAGGGATCCGTGAAGCAGCGGGGAAGATTATACTGGTTCATGTTCATAAGAATAAAGTGATAGGTCTATGTCAGATGGGAAATTCGAAGGTGTGGTGTTTGGCTATAGCATGAACACTCTCTACGGTCACAGTCTTAAAATTAAGGTACCCAAGCCAGGAAGTATATAATACGCTCTAAATCTCCAGAGTATTTTCCTGTGGTCCTGTTTCGCATTCCTTTTCAATAAGCTGTGCAATTCATTGAACTCTTTGAATTCTTTGCAGGAGTCGTGTAATGTGATGGGTTCTGTGGAACTGTTTAGTATGTGACCGAGTGAATTTGCCTACCATGCTAGTAGCCCGAGAAGCCAAAGCGTAGGCTAGGTGAGGCCGGTCACTGGTCATATACTGAGAAGGACTTGATATGAGGTCGTATTATGTGGATTGTTGTTTGACTCCTATAATTGGTTGGTCTCGTTTATTGTTGAGCATATCTATTCTTGTCATATTGTATACTTCCTGGAAGTTTATGTTGCAGGTGGGTTGCAGATGCGAAGGGCGGCAGCTCGAGTTTGAATTTAGTCCACCTAGTTGTTTTATTCATTTTAACCTCGGTTGTAAATATAATTCTTTTGGAATAAGATGATTTAAGTGGTACTTGAGGATCCGGGTCGTTACATTAAGCACTCCTTGAGAGTGCACCCTGAACTCTGTTAGACGACCATGAACAAAATTTACATAGAAGGTCACATATGAGCAACACCAACTGCCACCGACAAGCTCTAAATTGATTACTGAGAACCATAAAAAAAAACAAGATTGCTTCTCCCGCCAAAATCAAAGTAAAACTTACAGCTGTCACCATGCGGACCGTCCTTCACTCTAACTTGTCCATTGCCAATATTCTCCTTCTCAAAAGATACAAACTGAGAGTTAGTGTTGACTAACTTGGCGGAACTCTTCTGACGTCTACTTTTCCTTCCTGTCCGCCGCTCGCTAGACAAAACACTATCCTCTGGAATAGTTCCATTAACTAAACCTGCACCAAGAAAAGGAATGATAAAGAGCCCCATAAAATATTTTTCCCATCCAACTCTGAAGCCTTCCAATACAATTGCGAACCTTGGTTAACTTTCAGATCATGGAAAGTGAAGGTACTACCAGTCCTTTGTGCAGCTCTATCAGAAGTGATTGCAGCCACAGGTACACCTTCTAAACCATTTGGAAATCCATTTTGCAGGGCCAAGGGTTCCTAGAAAATTGCAAGTACAGAGAGTTCTCCATGATATCTAAAAGGTATCTAACTGGAATTATCATTACCATAAATTAAGCAGCAGGCGTTTACCTTAGGATACTAACCACTAAACAGGCTAGTTTAAACTTTCAATCAAATTATGCAGAGAAAACATATAACAAAAAGGGAAGATTAGCTTGTACACGATTCCAACTAGAGAGGACCTTAACAGAAGAATGTTCACCTGCTTACAGAACTCTAATTGCTTGTGTACATCTTCGTCATCATCGCTGAGCTTCTCAGGAATTGTTCTTGGAGTTCTCTTATGCTGTTCAGCAAGGTGCCTCTGTTTAGCTTCCTCTTCAATTCGTCTCTGATACTCCAGAGTTTCTTCAAGCTTTCTTTCCTCAGCTTCGAGCTCAATCCTACGTCTCAATTCCTCTTCCTCTTGTTGTAAGGCATCACCATATACAGATACAACATTTTCAGAATCTGGATGATCTCCATCAGATAGAACTGGAGAGGAGCTGCAGCATACAGGCATTTAAGGGACATTACATATGAACAACACCAATTGTCCACATTATAGTTTATCAAAATCAAAAAGGATGCCTTGGAAAAACAGAATGTTGTGATACGTACACTTGTTCTGCAGTTTCATGGCGAAGCATAAGCTCATCAGCACCAATAGCCTGCAAAAACTAAAAAATTATTAGCCCTAAAGCCTGCATTTCTGTATCAACCCATGGAAGCAAAACCAAACACCAGCAAAGGAAGATGAAGATGAAGACGAAGAAACAAATAGCCCGACAGCAAAGTCTAACCTTTGAATCCTTTGTTTTTTTGTGCTCCTTGTTCTTCTTCTTCTCCTTCGTCTTCTCATGCGCATGTTTCGAATTATCACTTCCTCCGCCATTGCCCTTTCTAGAGTCAAGTGCAAGTTCTGCTAAAAATGCTTCTCTTACAGCATCAGATTTCTCAGTAGCATCTTTTTCAGCCAGATCCTCCAAGCGTGCCTGGAAAGGAGAGATTTACACAGAAACACAAAGTCAAGTCTGTAACGTCTTTATCATGAAATAATGAGCAATTATTTCATGATAATACAAGTTTAAAACAGACCCGCACAAATGACTTCACAAGAGGTAATAGTACTGATCGATAATCATGGGCTGATATGTGTTCAAGCTTAATTTCCAATTGCTGCATTCCACTAAGATTTCGCATCATTCTCGCATCAAGTTTGCTGAGCTGCAGGACAGAAAAAGTGAGATGGTGTAGCAAGGAGGCCTCACATATTTTTTAACTTTCTTTTGTAACTAAAGGGCGAAAAAAACCTCTTGCACTAATCACAACCAACCTCTGTGGCCAACTGCTCTTTTTGCCTCCGGATGGCAACTTCAATACAAGAGTCCACTTGATGCAGATAGTCCTTCGTTCTCCATTCATCATCTTCACCAGATTCCAAGTCACAAAGATGAGACGTCACACTGCTATAAGTTTCCTCAAACCCAAACTGATTGACATTCAGATTTTCTGCTTCTTTCAGAATATTTGATAGGGCATCCAATTCAAACCTACTGCTAATAAACATAACATCACTGTCATTTTCAATAAGCTCCTCTCGCCGTTTTCTTAAAACAGACTGGTAACTATGACAGACAAATTCTGTTCCATGCTCCCTTTTCTTTCCTTCTTCAAGACAAAGATCCTCCACTGCTTGGACGGCTTCCTCATAACTCAAATGCTCACATTTTCTCTCATGCATGGTCTGTAGGTGGTAAAATTCCTTCTCAAGTGTTTGGAGAATATCCATCCCCTGCTGTGCTTTCTCTTCTCTCGTCCGCATCCACAATGCCAATTGTTCTCCACTTGTGGGACCAGTGAACATCCATGACAACAAAGCATCAGCATCGAATAGAGCCCGATTTCCATATCCCGTACTAGAGGAGGTTGGTCCAGCTGCATCATCTGCAGCGGCATCAGGTTTGGTTAGTGAAATAAGCTTGCCAGGCAAGAAATGCTCATCAAAAAGGAGACACAATGCATCTTCACTTAGAACTATCTTCTCAGTGATTTCAGCCCCCTGAACGCCAGTGTTTGAATCATCAATAACACTGCTCTTCTCAGAATATCTACCAATGCCACAAGAATGAGATAACTCCTGCAAGTATTTCAGGACTTTCTTTAGCTCAGAAGCTCCCAGAAAGCAGATGCACATGGGTGTTTGATCAACACCGTAGTTGAGAAGCTGCGAACCACAAGCAAGACGCTGTAGCTCATCAACAGTATATTGTATAACCTTATGGACATGACTTGCAGCAAGGTATTTATGACTAATGAGCACCTGGAATATAGCATGAATTTTCTCAAGAAGCTTTGCACGCTCAGTGTCATCCGACAATGGCCAGCTTTCAGGCAGGAAATACGACTTATCACCCTGATTCCTATCAAAATCATGCCATCTAACGTCACAAACCTTGTCATAGCTTTTGCAATCCACAGTATCCCCATTACAATTATCCCCAAATTTCGCCCTTTCAGAGGGCAAATTCCATGCATATTCTGAACAAAAATCATCAGCAATGCAGTCTTTGAACTCTTCCATATTGTTTCTTGCGTAGGATTCACTGAGAAGCTCAGAGCCTTGGGATTTCAATTGGGTTTCCAGCATTTTAACAGCAGCATTGACATCTAGCGGTTTCCAAGAACAGTTAAGAAGCATCTCAATCCATTCATTCTCGACATTTTGGGGCAAAATAGACTGCATTTGGGGCAAGAGATTCCCCGCGTGCTCCCGCAAAACATGCTGCATGTGGGATTCAGAGTCAGAAAACCTCTCGATGCAGCGGCAACACATCCAGAACTTCCAAGTCCTATTTGCTTCTGCAAATGATATAGCCTCTGCTAGGACTTCATTTGCCAACGTATCCTTCAGCGAACTAAAATGAGCCTTAAGTTCTGAAATCAAAATCCTCAGCAAGTCTTTCTTCCTATCCAAACTCGCTGAATTCCAATATGACTTTACCCAGTCCCTTTTCTCCGCGGAAGATGCATTCTTCCTCGTACTTCCAGACTTCCGCCTCTCGCCTCTCGGACCAGACCCAGACGAGGAGTCTACATTGCTACTATCATCGTTCAGTGCTTGAGGCGACTCTGACTTTTGCTGCAGCAGCCTCGCAGCAGCCACCCGTACTTCAATCTCCTTCCTTCTCTCTTCAGGAGTCTTAGTCGCCTTCTTGATCTCATTCGGTCGCCTCGTTTGCTGCACCAATCTTAATTCCATCGGATCCTCTGAAACCCTCCTAATAGGAATCAACCTAAACTTCTCCTCCCCGTTCCCAAGATTCTTCATCCAAGACGAAATCGACGCTATGTTCGATTTCTGAATTAGGGATCGAAGCTCGCTCTGCACATGCCCAATCCTCGCATCCGCGGTTGATATCTTCTGCTGGCTCTCATCCTGCAAACTCTCCTTAGCCGGATCAATCGGATTCTCAATTGCCAATGCCCTTTCACACTCCTGCACTACCTCCTCGTACTCTTTCCCCTCATTCGCGGCCTCATACAACAAATTTGCGTAAAAATGGGAGAACTCAACGGAGGTGGGGGACAAGGAGACTGCTTTCCTAGCAGACTCGACGGCATTCTTCAAATGCCGCTGCTTCGCGTTCAGGTCATCGATAATTGAGGCGACCTTGACGCAGACAGTCCCCTGGACACGATGAATCAAGGCCGAGTGGGCCGAGTTCTCGTGTTTGGCGCACATGTCCCTCATGAGCCTTAGGGCTTTGGTGTGGTTCCCGCGGCGGAGCGCCGTTAGGGCTCGCTCGCATTCGAGCTTGATTCCGGAGTAAGACGAAGCGTCCAGCTCGACGAGCGCTTCGATCTTACTCTCGATTAACGAGTAATTATTGTTGTTCGGATTTAGGTTTTGCTCGGTGGTGTTGTTATCCAGTGAGCTCGGGACGGCGCCATCGGATGCAGAGGGAGGCGCACCCGACGGCGTCGTTTTGGAACGAGTAGTTGTGAGGTTTCGCTTCTTGTTCCCCATCAGCGCATCTGCTGTTGTTCTACGGTAATACGATTGACATGCGTGTTGTTTAGAGAGAGAGAGAGAGAGAGTAGAGAGACTTACTTTTAAATGGACAGATGAAGGGAAGTTTTTATTGTAGTGAGAGAAAGTTGAGTGTTTCGAATCGCGAAGATAGAGAAGGAATCGACGGCGGCGGCGCGGTGGTGGCGTATTTGATCGCCGGTGAGATATACGTACGAGTGAATGTATACAAAGAAAAGAGAGGGGGGGTGGTTTCTGGCTTCTCTGTCTCTCTCTCTATATATATAGCGATACGACACACCTAACCACGGATGGGGTTGGGAGGTTTGGGATGTACTTTTTCGGTGTTTATTTATTTTAATGTTAAATTGTGTTTTTTCGCTGGGGTATCGGTTTTTCTAATTCAAATGAAACTCAAAATTTTATTCAACAATGATACGTAAGCTCAAACCGATCACTCACTGATTACTCATCTCTCACATATGTTTTAATTTCACACATTTAATTATGAAATGAGCCCCGCAAGTACGTAAGAGAGAGTGATCGGAGAGTGACTGTTAGACGTGTCTGTTGCCTTATACGTAGGCTCTTACTGATCACTTCCCGAATTACTCATCTCTCACATATGTTTCAACTCTACACATTTAATTATGGAATGAGCCCCACAAATATGTAAGAAAGAATGATCGGGAAGTGATTGTTAGAGCATCCACAATGGTAATAATCAAAACCAATAACCAAAATGTGTCACATCAGCATTTGATTATCCATTTAGTTCATAATCAAATTTAACAATATATACCTCCACATTGGTTATTTTTGCATCCCTAACTAAAAAAATCCCACAATACACAATGTACATTTGTCCAATCGCAAACGAGTTCCAATTACGCACCCGACCACACCAAATTATTATTCTCAATGAGACGATTCTAATACCACACCAAATTATTATTCTCAATGAGACAATCCTAATATGGGGTGTTTTTGAATTATTGAGTTTTGAGTTTGGCTATTGAGTTTGGTTGTTGAGTTTTGGTTCTTGATAAAAGTTATTAAGTTTGGTTATGAAATTGGTAAAATTTGGTTATTTACTAAAAAAACTTGTAACTTTGCTTATTAAACCATCCACAGTGATATAATCAAAAACCAATTGTTTTCAAAGTTAACAACGTTGATACAAAAGATAACTCACAATGGTATAATCAAAGTTAACTATATCCTTAGAAATAATCAAATTTTGGGTTTTGAATAACCAAAACTAGCAATCTTTTTTAATAATCAAAATTTGTTGACGCCACCCCACATAAGTTAACTTCAAGTGGTATTTTCTTATTCTCTTATTCGCCTGCTCTATATCTTTTTATCTTCACCCACAAACTGTTTCGCTTTTTTTCCCCCAAAAGTGAAGTTCATATCTCTCGATCATCCAAAAAAATTCATAATAGAAGGGAAGAAAGTCACTGATTTTTTTTCCACAAAATTAAAAGAGGGAATCAATACTCCCTCCGTCCCTTTTTAAATGTCCTACTTCGTAACTCCAACTTATTAAAAGGACATCATCATTATACATTTCACATCAACTTTTTCCTCTACTTTCCTTACTTATCCATCATCATTACACTTTTACTCACTTACTTTTCAAAATGGAATCTACTTTTAGGGACAAAATAGACAATTCACCAATTTTTACCCACTAACTTTACAAAATGGACACTTATTAAGGGACAGCCCAAAATGGAATACCGGACTATAAATAAGGGACGGAGGGAGTATATTTTTTCCAAAAACAAAAAAACATAATGGAGGGAGGTGAATAGCAAGAAACAGAGATTAAGAGAGAGTGAAATTGTAATGGACCCCTTATTTTAGTTATGGATTAAAAGTGACCATTGTGGATCTCAATATTGTTAGGCTTAACAACATCTTAAATGAATAATCAAAAGCTAATGTGTCAACTTTTGGTAATTCATTTTTTATTATACCACTTTGGATGGCCTTACAATGTGGGGTATTTTTTTAACATTGTTGTTAAATTTGTCTATCCATATTCATTTACTTATTACAATAGAGATGCTCTTAGGCGTGTCCATAACATTATTGAATTTTATACACTAATATGAAAATTATGTTGACACCGTCTTTCATCTAATTTGTACTTCTTCGAGTAAAAGTAGTATCAAATACAATAATTATATAACCTCATTTGTGAGTGTGTATCTATAAATATTTGTGTGGGGATGTAGCATCATTGGTGTGTATCTATAAATATTTGTGTGGGGATGTAGCATCATTGGTGTCAAATAATATTCCATTTGTAAAAGTGAATACAGCACTGAGGATGGTTAAGAAAAAGTTAGAAATAACCCTTTACATACGTCAAAAGTGTACGCAGATGTAAAGATAGTTTAGTAGGATTTGAATGTGAATAATGATAAGAAAAGAAATGTGAAAATCATTTCCCTATTAAGAGCCTGTTCCAGAAATTTTTTTAAAAAATAAGTATTTATTTGTAATTTTCAAACTTAAAAATAATGAGCTTATAAAAATATTTTTTAATTTTTTTTGCATCGTTTAAAAAATCTCATTGAGATCAAACAATTAGATCCATATTGTATATTTTTAGATCTCATTAAGTATATTATTTTTAGCTTAAAAATTATAAAAAAATACTTATTTAAAAATAAGTACTTATATGTGGTTCCAGAACGAGCCCTAATATAGTTTTGTTGTTTCCTTTTTAAATTAGAAGACCCCGCATTGTTTTTCTCTTTCATGTGATATTTTTTATTAACTCTCTTTTTTTTTAATGTATGTTTTACAAATACTGAGAAAATATATATTTTAGAGACGCATAAATAAATAATAATAATATATTGGAAATTACCTCAAATTGAAAAATTAAAATAAGAAAAAGATGATACGTTCTATAGTAGTAGTGTTTAATATTCCATCTTTTAGAAAAAAACAAAGATACAAAAAACTAATATACTAATTTTTAAACTACATAAGTATACTCAATTTTAAACCACTTAATTGCTCATATGTCGCTTGGCCGAATGCTTGCAAGGTACTGTATGAGTCCAAGATAAAAGTTTAATATATCGAAACAAATTGTCCCCAAACGAGTTGGGTAAACAATTACCATATTGGTACTGATTTACCGTTTTATTTGCAAGTGGAGTATAGTGCAACTAGTGTCTCCCTTTTATACTCATATATACATGGGCAGAATTCGATTCTCGTAAGCATATATCCCATTCCCAAGTCCCCTAAAATAGAGTAAATTAATACAGTAGATTTCATGAATGGAACGATTTACCTTGGAAATTGATATTCGCGCTCCACGTTTTACTAATGGCGCTCTACTTTGCTCATGAAGTTAAATTGATATTCGCGCTCAACGTTTTACTGATGACGCTTTACTTTGTTCATGAAATTACTAGTAACTTCACGTTAAAATTGGAGCGCTATCAATAAAAAATGGAGCGCGAAAATCAGTTTCATTTACCTTTTATGGGCTTTGTTTTAGAGCTTCGTGAATGAGGCCCTATGATAATACAAAATTAATTGTTGTACAACCACTATAACTTTTGGAAATAAGTTTAGTGAATGTCTATTGGTGTTTTCCAAAATTTGTAAAATTACATTTTGCACCAAGAATTGTTTGAGATGTAACATTCCTAATTTTCAAAGATTAGTAAAATTAACATTTCCAGTTTTACCAATGCATTTTAATTAGGTAAAAAAATGTGTATTCATGTAATTACTTGTTTGCTCCTAACTTAATTTAGGATGCGTTCTTGTACACTTAATAGTACAAATGTGTATTCAATTTTTACTTTTCATTATTTTTTGTTTAGCTTTTCATTAAAAATTTTGGAGTTAACCACTCATCTTGACGAATCTGAAAAATATAAAAATATGGACCGATTTTGAAAAAAAGTTCATATAAGATGACACTTTAAACAAAAAAGATACTAGTTGTTTGATATTGTTTTCGTCTTTAGTGGATTTTTTTATTTATTTTGGTCATAATTTTTAGAAGAAATTAAATAGGCATCCTCTTTACTAGACTTATTTAAGCGTACATCCTAGAGGTTTTAAATACTTATGTTCTCATCCTCAAAATCTAATGTTGCCCATTATACCCCTATCCATATATATATATATATATTACTATGTATATTGTCTACCTAATATTTTGATTTTCCCCATATTTACGTTTATCATCTCATCTAATTTTCAAATAACTAGTCCATGTAGACACTCCAATCTGGACCTCAGGTGTTCTTTGAATTTTCCGATGATGAAAATAAAGGAAACAATACCTTTGAGAGCTTGGATGAAAGACTCCCTTAAACCAAAAGCCCAAAAGAAAGCCCAAGGGCACGGGATTGGACTCTTAGTAGCGCACAGCATAACGAATTTCATTATGCCGCACGAGGTCATGAGGTCAACCACACGACATTTTGAATAAAGTTCTGACCTACTCAACAAGCTGTCGGCCACGCCCACTTAAGCCACAACTACAAGTTGGCTTAGCTGAAAAAGCAATACTAGCCCGCCCAGAAAATACCTTCCCAATTTGAATTCAAAAACCTTAGCTCTTACCTATAAATACAACCCTCTACTCAAGAGAAAGGGGTTATGAATTTTCTTTCTCTCTCATCATACTTTCATACCCATCCCTTACTTTTAAGCCCTGAGACAGATTTCTTTTAAAATTCAACTATACAAAATCATGTTAATTGGAAATATCTATTATATTATAAAATTTAAGTGCAAATTTATCATAGAAAAGCAATTTTTTTTTAATCTCAAAATTAAAATACTATGATCATGTATTGCTTGTTATCTATTTAAGATAAGTTATAAAATAATTATTATTCTTGATGAGATTTAAAGAAGGAACCATTTCAATAACAAAAATAGATCTGAAAAAGATACATGCTGACAGTTGATTCTCAAAAGGGAAGGAATTGACTGTGGATCCTGATGTGATAATTGTGTCTACGATGCAAAGTATGACCCTCATCATGGTTTCCTCATGATTCTAATCCTTTATTTGTAAGTCTCAATGTGTTCATCATTTGAGAAAAACTCAGATTCATCTGGCCTTGGTATAGACCTAAACAAAATACTAGTGTAACAATAACAAGAGAAATGTTATTCAGTGTCGTCCCATTTGATTCAGGCCCTATTGTGCTAAGTGAAATAAATGCATTACTTATTTTTTGAATTGAAGATAATGTATTGTGAGAGAATAACCAGTTTCGTAAAACGAAAAATAAATACTTAAAAAATAAAAATCTTAGCATAACGTAGTGTGACACTCCATGAAGTCCCACATCGGGAGATTGGAAAAAGGTGAAATGGTATATAATGAAACGCAACCAGCTGTTGTATAACTTGAAGTTAACCTTTTGAGCCACATGCTTAGGCGAATGGTTAGCATGTTAGCTGGGGCGGATCGTTATAATTGGTATTAGAGCACAACCCTAGTCTACATGGTAATGGCCACCTCTAGAATCTAGTACGAGCACACTGATTGTGCTGTACAGACTGAAGTGCCACACTATGGCCACCAGGGGAATCTGGTTCGAGTACACTGAATGTACAGTACAGACTGAAGTGCCACACTATGGCCACCAAGGAAAGGTTGCTGGGCTAATGCAACAGGGACGTTGCATCATAGATTCATAAGGTGGGAAGATTGTCACACCCCATGAAGTTCCACATCGAGAGATTGGAAAAAGGTGAAATGGTAGGGGGTGTTTGGTTCCCTCTTTTTCAACTTTTCATTATCTCCTTTTTTTCATTTTGGGTGTTTGGCTATCTCTTTTCAAAACATATTATGGTAAAATGAGTTTGCAGTTTTTGTCTTTAGAGAGCAAAACGTAAAAAGAGGCCAAGAGGTGTTTTTCCCATTATGGGATTAATAGCTTTTTTCTTGGCAATGTATAATTACCAAACTACCCACTCCTTTATTTGACATTTATCCAATCCATTACTCACAGTAAACACGTTTCCATTTTTGGCCACTAGGAGCTTTTTGACAATCATGTTAAAAATTCAACCCATAATTCATTTTTGACAATCATCTACCAAACACTACTACAATTTCAAATACATTCATGTACAAATCTCACAAATACTCCTACCATACTCAAAATATATTCTGACCATAATCCAAAAAGTCAAAAAACCAAAAAATTGAAAATGAAAAGCCAAAAAGTAGGCTCCCAAAAACTCCCATAATGAAATGCGACCAACTACTGTATAACTTAAAATTAACTTTTTGAGCTACGTGATTAAGCAAATTGTTAGCAAGTAAGTTGGAACGGGTCGTTACTAGCGTCAGGATGTTCAATCTTTTAATGAAAAACACATCTAAAAGTACCAAATGAGCTTGGATCATCACGGGTAATAATGATAAATCTGATTTTTGTGTTACATCATGAGAAGATCACGATCTCGAGAAAGTAACAGAAAATAAAAATAAATAGGGTTGTGTACTTCTTGCTCCACTGTATTCCTACAGTACACCCGGGATCTATGTCCGGTCCGGTCCGGTTTGGTTTGGGCTATTGCAACTTGCGAGCCTCTACTAGCATCATTACAGTGATCGAAACCATTCTTTCTGTAAAGCTTGTGAAACAAAAAACAAATGTAAAAAATTAACTTAATCGAATATCATTATCTAAATGATATGAACAAAACACATTTTTACAAGTCATTTTTCTCTATGCAAATCTATTTGTTCATACGTCTATCCCTATTCAATGAGATAATGTTTTGCTTATTCATTCTATTTGATGAGCTCTACAAAATAAACAGATTTGATTACTATGATAGACCAATTTTAGAAGCCCACAATGGAAATTGGACCGGACCGGATAGTATGTGACACTGGGTGGGATTGCATTGAAACTTTTTTTCCGAACAAGCCTGCCTGCAACGAGTCTTTTCCAAAATCCAGAATCCCTAACACACAAGAGAATCCCCTCTCTCTCTCTCTCTCTCTCTCTCTCTCTCATCATCTCTCACATCAAATCAAACTTTTTCCAATAACCGTTTCCGCCACCCCCTTCCGCGCGCCAAATCACCACCGCCATCTCCTTCTCAGAGAGAGAGAGTGAACGGGAACATGGGGGTGGATTACTACAACATACTGAAAGTGAACAGAAACGCTAGCGACGACGACCTGAAGAAGGCCTACCGGCGGCTGGCCATGATATGGCACCCGGACAAGAACCCCGGCGCCGGCAAGGGCGAGGCCGAGTCCAAGTTCAAGCAGATCTCCGAGGCCTACGACGTCCTCTCCGACCCCACGAAGCGCCAGATCTACGACCTCTACGGCGAGGAGGCCCTCAAGTCCGGCCAGGTCCCACCTCCCCCCTCCTCGTCCCGCGGTGGCGGGTCCCACCACGGCGGGCCCCATCCGAACCCCTCGTACCGGTTCCACCCGCGCGACGCCGAGGACATATACGCGGAGATGTTTGGAGCGAGTAGTACGAGCAGCAGGGGGTTTAGGGAGGGGTATTATGGTAATTCGGGGGCGGGGATGGGGTTGAGGAAGGCGACGGCGGTGGAGAATGCGCTGCCGTGTAGTATGGAGGAGCTTTATAAGGGTGCCAAGAAGAAGATGAAGATTTCGAGGACGATTGCGGATTCTACCGGGTATGTATGTTGTTGTGATGGAACTGTTGTTTGTTCAGTTGTTGGTGGTGTTCTGCTGGATGGACTTGCAAATTGATGGGTTTTGTATTTTCTTGATTTTGTGCTCAGTTTATTTGATTGCCAAAGAATGATTATGCTAGAAGATTTTAATTCTTGGGTTAGTGTTCAAGACTAGGTTTTATGGTTCTGTTATATGTTTGTGTAATCCGACGTGTAGGCTGTAAACAATGTTGGCAATGTAGGATGATCTACAATCCAACATGTATGCAATCAAACAGTAGGAATGTTGGCTATGTTATATTTCAGGTGGGGAAATATGGGTCTAATCCATTCTTTGAAGTCTAAAAATAAGCTCTCGGAATTATGACTCCACTATTGTTGGGGTGTTTCACTTAGGGTTGCATAGAAGTTACTCGTATCATGTTTTCTGGATGCAACATGAGTCATTTTGGTTTTGAGCTTCCACTGAATAGAGAAGGATTCTGGTGGGTTCCACAACATCCATTACTCTTCCACTGTTTTTTCCCCATTCTATGGGACCAAAAAGAGAGCACCTAGCAAGAGTTGAGGAAGGTTTTTGTTGCCGGAATGTTGGACTCCCGGCAGTGATTTCTCCTTATTTTCAGATTTGGCTGTTTTCAAGTAGTGTGGGTTTCCAATGGGAGCAATCTAGGGAAAGTTGAGGCTATTAAGGATGACTCGTGTTTGATGAATGGGAGGAAGGTTTACGAGGAGGGATCAGGTTGTGCTCAGTTCAATGTTTTGGTCATTGTGGATCATGACTGCCCACTTTTATTTAGAAAGATTGGTTTACTTTCTGGTAGTTGTAAGTTGTTTGCACATACTTGAATGAGGCAAGAAGTGTTATCCAAGATCAGATTGAACTAGTGGTAGAAAATTGGAGGTGTTGGATGAGATGGACAGAAGTTTGGAGGTTTTAGGGCAACTTTTCTAAATCATCTAGGAAGGAGAAGGATCTTAAACGTTTTCAATGTTGTGATAAAATGGTGAAGAGGAAGGTGGGGAGAACTGAGGTGAAAATGACAGATTTTTCTAATTGGTGTTGTATGTGCAAACTGATGTTGAGTGGGTGTCCCACTTGCTTGTTCGCGTTAGATGTCTAGGTACTTATAGGGGTTGGACTTTGCTCTAGAAGGAATTGTTGGACGTTTTGTTTGGATGAGAGAGAGGGGAAGCATAGGAGGAAGATTTGGCTCCTTGGTCCTCTTTGTTTGGTTTGGCTTATATGGAGTGAGCGCACTAGAAGAACCTTTCAACGTGTACAGAACCAGTTTTGAAATTGCAGAATGACGGAATTGCTTTGTTATCATATAATATAGTTGGGTACTTGGGATGGGTGCAGTTTGTTTCGTCTTGTAAAGAATCATAGGCTTCGATCTTGGTATTCTTAAAGGTCAGTTGCATTGGCTTAAGCTTCTTATTTTTGTGTGGATTTCCCTTTTTCTCTCCTTGCAATATACTATATTTATTGCTAATTGAAAAGGGGTAACTTCAGTTTATCCCCTTGTTGTTTAGCCCATATGCAGATAAACCGCCCAGTGGCAATCTCTACAGTCTACATTTGTGTATTAAAATGTTTGTTAGTATGTGCATTAGGATAAAAGTGGGTCCCATAAGTGTGTGTTAAGACATTACTTACTGTTAATATGAGTACTCCAATGGGTTAGTTAAGATTGTGTTATCTGTTTACAATAAATGCTAAAAACTCATTAAAATAAACTAGATGGTGGGCACATGCAATGTGTGTGGCTGTGTGCAATACAAAAAGTCAAGAGAATAAAAAGAATTTGAAGGAGACAAGTAAATCTTTGGAAAGTTGTAATGTACTTAATTAAAAAATCTTAAAACAATACCGAATTACAATCAAAGACTTGAAACACACATTCCATATTTTCAGAGAAGGAAAACTCCAAAGAATTCTAGTTTAAAGAAGAAGACATAGGTATCACGTTTGCATACATGCCGTAATTGACTTTTCTCTTCTCTTGTGGGTCTCTCAATGTCATCTATCATTTGGCAAGAACAACATTCAACATAGATCTATGATCTATCCAACGGTTACACCTCCATACCTCTAATTTGTCTCAGAATCTCCATAATCTCAGAATCTCCATAACAAAAATGCTATGAGTACGTATGTTGAGAACGAATCTCGCACGCACCGGTCCACGTGGATAAAAAATAAAAACGAAACAGGTTTATTCAAAGTGATGGGCCCACCAGCTCCTTAGCTCCTTTGCCCCTCATATTAGGCTGTTAATTTCAGTCTTTCTTTCCATTCAAAAAACAACTACACTAATATTCTTCTTCTTCTTCTTCTTCTCTCTCTCGATTTCCATTTCTCCAACAGACACCGGGTAACCCCCACCACGGATCTGTGCAATCACAGTGACCTATGATGCACGGACACGGACACGGACACGGACACGGACACCGATACTGACACCGACATCGACACAGGGACATAGGAATTTTAAAAAAATGGGGACACGGCGAGGGACACGCCACGTGTATATTTATTTATAAATAAATAAATAATTATAGTTTGACACCTAGAAATTTTTTTAAAATTACAATTTGGCCCCAATTTTTTTTAAAAAATTACAATTTAACCCCCATTTTTTTAAAATTATAGTTTGGCCCCTGCCATGTCCCCATCGGTTTCCCCAACCGTGTCCCCCTAAAAAATTTATATTAAATTATGGCGTGTCCCGTACGTGTCCCTGTGTCTGACATTGCGATACTTCGATCTCTAGAGGTGTTGGTGCTTCATAGACAGCGACAGAACCCTCAAACCCTCAGACCACCCAAAACCCCACCATCGACCGCACCAAATCAGGTGTTTTTTTTTTGTTTTGATTGCAGATTTGTTGAAAATTGCAAGGGAAAATGTGTTGGATTTTAAACGTAGATGCAATAGCCCAACATGGAGTTACTTTTAGAAACGCCTGACATTTTTTCAAAAAAAAAAAAAAGGGAAGTCTCATTTTTCCAACAGTTAAGGGGATTGTATATTTTTAGGGATCTCAACACATGAGAAGTCTCAATTGGGCGCTAAATAAAGCTGAATGAGATCAGACATCATTTTGTTGATACAGAGCATTACCTATTGTGTGTATTATAATGTCAATCAACGTATGAAAAACCAATAAATGGGACATTTAAAGGTGTGTTTGTCCTCAATAAATGAATCAATGATACCCAGGAGCTGAGGAAGACGCTTGAGCATTAGGTTGGGCCGTCGCTGGAGAATTGGCCAGGAAATCACCGTAGAAAGATCTTCAAAGGCGAGAGAAGAGGGGTATTTGGTATTCACGCCCTTTCTTCCCCTGTTCTAATTTGGGGAAAAGGTGGCGGGTCTTGTTCTTTTGGGCAGATTTGAGGGTAAAAGGAGCTGGTGGGCCCATCACTTTGTATAAATCTATTTTTTTATTTTTTATCCATATGGACCAGTGCGTGCGAGATTCTTTCTCAACATAGGTACTCATAGCATTTTTGTCTCCATAATGTGAACAGAGGATGGGATTAGGAAAATTGAAACGGTTCTCCAATTTGAAATGGTAGCAGTTATGAAGAAACCTTATTTTCCATTTTTACCCACGTGGAAAAAGTTTAAAGAAACTTCTAACATTGTATATCTAAAATTTCCAAGAGTGATTTGGGCAAATGAAAAATCTACACAGCCTAAAAAATCTACACAGCCTAAAAAATCTATACTTGTGTCAAAGCAATAATGAGATCTTTTTATGGTTGGAATTTGAATTTAAATATATGGGACCCACTTATTGTTGGGTAGATACATGGCCGGCACACATTCTAGCACACCTCAAAATTAGCACACTCTACTAGCACACAAACTAATACAAGCATTGATGGGCTTTGTTTATCTTGGTTTTGTATTTATTGCAAGTTTATGTGAATTTGATTTAGTTTCCAAAAAGGTAGGATCGTCCAATATTATTCATCCCTCAGTGCTATAAACCTTAAAGTTCATATTAAGAAAGAAAGAAACTCCTCAGTTTTGTTTGGTTAATCCAAACTCCAAAGAGCAGATATCAATATTAAAGACTTAAAGGTACTTTCTTCAATTACTATACTTTCTCCGGTTAAAATTATGGTTTTCTACCTTCTAGTCTGCCTCTCTCACATCCACGACCGCGTGGTTCGATGTTCGATATTTTGCTTTATTTTGGCGTTCGTCATACCTTTTTAGGGCTTCCAATCATTTCTAAGAGATGGACTATGGGGAATAACATTTATACTGGATACGAATAAATTCCGTCCTATTTAGTTAACTGTCGTGCTTAAATTCTATATCTGTCCATCTAGCTACTTATTTGTTTTAAATGAGTTTTTCCTAGACTCGTAATGTTCTTAATTACTCCATGACACTAATGCTGATTTAACTTTGTTCATAAATTTGATACATAAAATATGAACCCGGTTGTTGAATTATTCGTATCCCGTATAAATGTTATTCTCTATCTCTTAGTAAACGACCGGAAGCCTTAAAAAGGCCATATATAAACAAGCCGAACACCGAATTAAAGCAAATATCGAACATCAAAAGCACGCGGTCGTGGATGTGTGAGAGGCGGACTAGAAGGTAGAAAACCATAGTTTTAACAGTTGAAGAAAGTACCTTAAGTCGTTAATATTGATTTCTACTCTTTGGATTAACTAAACAAACTGGGGAGTTTCTTTCTTTCTTAATAAGAACTTTAAGGTTTATAGCAGTGAGGGATGAATAATATTGAATGATAATACCTTATTGGGAACTAAATCAAATTCACACAAAAACTAATACATTCCTATTTGTTAGTTCCTAGTTCACACCACTACAACACTAGTTTGATGGGCTTTGTTTGTCTTGGTTTTGTTCTTGTTTATTTGCTTAGCAAAGAATGGTTATACTGTCAAAGTTTAATACTTGGTTTAGTTGCCAAGACTAGGTGGTATAGTTCTGTTATATGTTTGCGTAATCGAACTAGTATGCAATTAAACAATGGTAATGTTGGTTGTGTAGAGTTTCAGATGGGGAAATATGGTTCATTGTCCATTCCTACAATCCAACATGTACGCAATTATGTGGTGGGAATGCTGGTGTAGATCTTCGAGTGGGGAAATGTGTGTCGTAAATCACTCTGTGGCATAAAATAAAATGTTCTCACTTTCTTAAAAACTATTTTACTATTGTTGGGGTGTTTCACTTGGGGATATATCGAAGTTGGTGTCACGTTCTTGGGATGCAGCATGAGTCATTTTGGTTTTGAGCTTCCACAGGGTCTCAAGTGAATAAGAAGGATTCGGCTGGGTTCCATCACATCCATCACATCCATTACTATTCTGCTGTTTCTTAGCCATTAAATATGGTACCATAAAAAGAGCAGGTACCGAGAGTTGAGGCTATTGACCAAGGTCTTGTTGCCGGAATCTTGGACTCCTGGCCATGATTTTCTTGATTTTCAGAGTTGGCTATATTCAAGGAGCACGGGTTTCCACTAGGAGCAATGTAGGGACAGTTGAGGCTATTAAGGACGACTCGTGTTTGACGTAGGGAAGGAAGGTTTACGAGGAGCGATCAGGTTGTGCTCAGTTTGATGTTTCTTTCGTTGTGGATCATGACTGCTCACTTTTATTTAGAAAGGTTGATTTACTTTCTGGTAGTTGTAAATTGTTTGCACCTACTTCAATGAGCAAGAGGTGTTAGCCAAGATCAGATTGGACTTGTGGTATAAAATTGGAGGTGTTGGATGAGATGGACAAGGGATTGGAGGTTTTTAGGGTTGAAGGCAAGTAGGCAACTGTTCTAAATCATCTAGGAAGGAGAAGGGTCTCAAACTTTTTCAATGTTGTCAACTATGATAAAATGGTGAAGAGGAAGGTGGGGAGAACTGAGGAGAAAAGAAATTTGCTAGTCCAAATTTCGTTTCCGTAGATGAGTGGAGAAGAATGTTTATGAGAGCACACCCTAACCTTGAGTTGGTTACTGTTATTGCCCTCCATGTAACATAGTCTGCGGCACTCTACTCATTCGTGTGTGTTGCTTTTATAACTGGCGAAGATATTCTCGGATTACAGAAGACATGGTTGAGGTGATGATTTCACATGTGAGGTTGACATGTGCTCATTCTCGAGGAGTTCAAGTTGCATGTCATTTGTTTTCTGGAGAAAAGGACCACATGCTAATTGAAACAAGCTGCAAATTGTTTTCTTACCTTTTCTATTCTTTAGTCATTATGAACCCGAATTTGTGGTGCACTTATTTTTGTAGGGAGGATTTATACTCATTCCAATTCATAATCCTACAAGAGGGACTATTTAAGGTTTAAGATTTATTTAGTTGCAGATTCTCAGTTTTGTTCACTTATCAATTGGAAGTAGTAGATGATCTTCTAAATTTATACATCATGTATTTGTTTTTTCCTTGATTAGCCACTTCAGCATCTTCGTTTGGCGATGGAAAGAAGTTTCCCTATATCTGACATCTTGACATCAACATAGTACCAAGTAGGCCTTGTACTGGATCTACAGCAACTTTCAAGGGTTCAAATTGAACATAATCTATTGTCCCACATACAACTTATCACTAATGGTCCATGGATTTGTAGACCCCAGAAGTTCGATACATCGGTGAACTTTCCTCAGAAAATATAACGTACTCGCCTCCAGAAATTAGATGCTCACACCAATAAAATTGTGCATAACAAAGCTCTTTAAGGATGCTTAAATACAAAAACTTTCAACCCCTCACAAACAATGATGCTATTGCTAACTCCCAAGGATGAGCAAAATCTGGAAGAATGGTTGCAGTGGTGTTATTGATGTTGTGTGCAACCAGGGGCGACACTATTGATCTCAGAGGTGTCAAGTGAGCCCCCTCATCTTTCAAAAGCCTCTGATACATGTGTGATATATTTGAGAATCAGGAGTGATCTAAATATCTTGAACCTTTGACATGTCATTGTTATACCATTATGTGACAGCTTTGGAAGTAGAAGAATCCCTTTCCTTGAGTAGTGTCAGATCCAGCCTAAATAAGATTAGCTAACTTGTTGAAAAACCTCAACTGAAGAAATGAAAAGGCGAGAACACATTACCTAGGAGCAAAAAGAAGCAAAGAAGTGAGAAATATATGGCAATAAGTAGGCCCTGTGGACGACAAGGGAGACCAATCACGCAACACTTGCCAAGTTTGTCTCTGATGCTGATACTGTGTGTAATAGGTGTGGCTTGACAAATGTAGTGCTAAAGTTGTGATTGTTGTTTAATCTTTGCCCTAGCTGTCCATACTGTATCCATAGTTCGTCATCAAAATTACGTGTTCTTTTCTAATGTCTTTATTGGGTCTGGTTTAATAGAGAGAATAAAATAAATTGTTTTTGAGGGCATCATTGTTAAGGGTAAACCAAACAGTTTGAAATTGATTGTAGTTATAGGAAGCTACACTATGCATGTGTAGAACTTTTTTTATCTAGTCTAGTTCTATGTTACCTGGAACGTAGATCGTTCCTATACGAAGAATGAGAACGGGAACGTAGTACGCGCATGTCTGAATTTTTGGAACGACATGAGTAGGCTTCTATAGCTTACATTGCAAGAATCATCCAATAAAATAAAGTATTGTTTGTCAAACAATTCATGAGAAACAAATTTCTAGAAGCGTTATGAACAACTTTTCTTATATTTTGTCTTGCTAAAGCACTAATATCTCTAGTCTTCATAGGAGAAATTTTGAGATCCCTTTGGATCGCTAAATTCATCGTATTGGAACGTAAGTGTACCACATTTCGGAACGATAGTTCCAGAATGTAATTCGCTAGGGTCAGTGTTCTAAAAGTCAGCCGTCTAGCCCGATTAGTCCCCGCCTAGGCGCTAGGCAATGGTCCAATGCCTAGATTAGGAGCCGACTAGTCAGGTGCCTAGTCCCCGCCTAGGCGCTATGCGGCTGACTAGTCGGCGCCTAGGTGCTAGGCGCCCCTTTTCCACCCGACTAGCGCCTAGCAATTTTTAGAACATTGGCTAGGGTATTAGCGTTTTCTGGTAACATAGGTCTAGTTTAAAAAAATTGGAAGCGAAAATCAAACTTATGGAAACGGAGCCGTATTAAGTATTAGAAGACTGAAATATGGTCTGATTGCTATCAACATCATAGCAGGATCAGAACATACCATAATTGAGTTTGAACATGCTTAAAATCCAAGCCTCTCACAGTAGCTGATCCCAAGCAGACGTTCAGTGGTTCTCTTGATTAGGGTTTGCATACAAGCAAGTGAGCAACCCAAGATGGCTTTATATAGATGTGGAATTTCTACTCATGTTAGAGAATCGGTTCTCCTTTGGAGTTGATGTGTGGAAGTCATGCAATTGGTCTGGCAGGCAGCAAGCCTATGAAGAGAGAAACATGTAGATTAGGTCAGAACAAAGCTCTGACCTTACAGGTTCTGGTCACTTTACATAGGTATGTTAGTTAAATGAACAAAAAGGTATCTAATTCAAAAACCTACCGCTAGCTTAGCCTTTGTTGCATGGCACCAGATACTTCTTGGTTTAATTATTCAGAAGTCCAGTATAAAGTTGAATTATCTGAGCACTTATTGTATGTATCCTTTTTGACCGAGGCATTTTTGTTTGTCAGTTGTTTATAGGTGCCACACTGTATTTCGTGATATATTAGCAGGGTTAATTCCACTAATGACCTCTTGAGTTTTCTGAAAAATATGATGACACTTAATATTGATCTATTGAGACTTCAGTCACATTACATTTAAACTAGTGTAGTTAGTTACTCAATTGTTAGTAAAATTGGGTTGAAAGAGGTGATGTCATAGTGTCTAAAATGCCTATTTTGAGAACTTAGGTGGAGGTGAAGGGGAAGATGTGATGGTTGGCATTGTGATCTGGAGATGGGTGGCTGTGGAGTATGTCAGTGGTGGCATGCTATCATTATGGGGCTGAGCGCCGGAGACAGAAGGTCATATTGAGTGGCTGATCAGTAGTATTGGCCGTTTGGAAGGCAGCAGCTTCTGGTATATGCGGTGAATAAAGTGAGACCGATGGTTATTTGGTAGACTGTGATGCGGTGGTGGTATGGGAGCGAGGGATGGTGGAGGTTCTTGGCAGTGACGGTGGTCTGGTGGTGGGAAGATAGAGGGACATTGAGATTAAGCATTTAAGTAGTTGGTGGTTGTCGAATCTGCACCGGCCGATGTTGGCCGATTTAGTTTGGGGGGCGAAGAAAGTTGAATGGGTGGAAGGCCTTCATTGACATTTTATTTAATCCTTTTGTCAGTTGATTTGAAGCGCATAACTAACCATGTAATCCATCGACGGCCACCCCCATCAGACCCCACCATTGGCATAAGGGTGCTCATGGAGATTTATAACACAAAGAAACTAGGGTTATATAAGTGTATTATGTATATGTGTCTATATGGTTGAGAAGCACAGGCCCTAAAATAGCTCGCTCTCTCTCTCTCATTCATCCTGGCCTCTTGGAGATGGTGGTGGTCGTAATGAGGATAGTTGATAAGTGCTGGATTTGTCTGGGATTTGGATTAGGATTAGGGAGGAATGACAAAAGGTTAAGATAATGGATATCTTAGAAGGATATCAAAGTTCGCGAGTCTTGACATCTAAAATAGATTATATATTGGTGAAAGGTAGTTTTTTCCTTATCCATTTTTCTCTGATAACTATACTGTCGTTCCATACCCTTTGAGTTTGACATACAAGGGTTTGCCTACTTTGATTCTTCTTTGTTTGAAGTTTTCGTGGTTACATAATTCTTGACTGAATTGTTGTGTTTAATTCTTTATCTCTGTTGTGATACACCAATACCTCTCTTGCAGTAAGGTTCGGAATGTGGAGGAGATATTGACCATAGAGATAAAACCTGGTTGGAAGAAGGGAACAAAAATCACATTCCCCGAAAAGGGTAATCAAGAACCTGGTGTCATTCCAGCAGATCTTATTTTTGTGGTAGATGAGAAACCTCATGCAGTTTTTATGAGGGACGGTAATGATCTCGTCCTCAATCAGGAAATATCACTTGTGGAGGCCCTCACGGGGAAAATCCTTGAGCTGACAACCCTAGATGGAAGGAATATCTTTATTCCACTAACGGAGATTGTTAAACCAGGGTATGAGGTAATTGTCTCAAATGAAGGAATGCCAATATCAAAAGAACCTAGGAGGAAAGGGAATCTGAGGATCAAGTTCGATGTGAAGTACCCATCAAGACTTACCACAGAGCAGAAATCCGATTTGAAGAGAGTTCTGGGTGGATAATTTTCATTTAAGAAATTTCTGGATGACTATATTAACAAAGCTAGGTATTGCAGTTGCTGTGGGATGTAAATAGAGTAACTGCAGACAATTGAAGAATGTGAATACTAGGAAGAAAGTTGTAGAAGGCTTGATGCATCATTACTTTTGTGGGGCATGGACTTCAGAGTCTTATTTGAAGGAATACAGGTCTAATTGATCTGAGTATTGTGGTTTTTTTGGCCTCGCTTGCATTGTTTGGTTGCTTATGGGGACTCTATCTATCTGAAGCTTGTTTTTTTCGTGTTCAGAGCAGATGGGTAGGCAAGGTGGCTTCACTGTACCGTTAAATGTGATTTGAATTTAATGTAATGGTTCATTAACAGTTCAAATCGTTGGCTTGTTTTTTGTTTGATTTCGTTTGTGAAAGATTGTCACACTAATAGTTAGCAAAACTGCTGATTCCTTGGTTCTCCTTGGTTACCTGGTTTTTTTGTATGACATACAAATAATTGCAATTTCTCTGCTGTGCCTGTCTCTGTGGTTTAACTCTCAGGTTACAACATAGGTGTTCGGCACTCCCTTGTGAGGGACTTGCCCCAGCCTTTGAGAAGAATTAGGTAAGCTGCTGCTGTTAACAATGAAGCTTTTGAACCTAGATGACCAAGCCATGCTGGTGAGGTTTTTGAACTCGCTCACTTTTGAATTATTGTTAATACATAAAGAGTTTTGAGGGAGCTTTTGTAAAATGATCTCAGTGGAGTTGTAAGAAAAAACCTAAATAATGTGGTGGATTCAGTGGAATTGAGCATGATTTGTTGAATGACGCTACTGATCTAAAAGTCTGCTTAGACCTTCGTAGACCTGGCTATTGGCGGATTTATATGGGACATAGGTCCTGTCTAGTTTTCTTCCATCCAGTCTTGTCCAGTGCTAAATTTTTTTGGGCCCTGTAAAGCTCATCAAGTTCTTCAAGTATAAAAATATTCAAGTTAAGTGGATACCAATTGATGAAGAAATCTGTTTGGCCTGATGTATCTTTCTACTTTAATGTTGCCTCATTCAACCAAAAATCACTGGATCTGGAATGTAGTGTCTCATGGACAATAGGCTAATAATAGCTTGTTCTCCGGTTTCCAGTTCATGAAATGTGTTACTTTACTTCCACATTTTAGTTTTTGGACCAGGGGCTTCGATGATGGGATAGCTCAATTAGTGCTAACCTCACATAATCCTCCAAAATGTCCCATGTTTCTGCTCTCAATCTTTGCACTGTATTTGCGCTCTCAATTCTCGCTTTCACTGCTCGTGAATTTTAGTAGTTTGGAATGTATTTCAAAGACGCGTTTACGCTAACGCTGGTGTTCCCACCCTTGCACTCAACACACGAATTACGTGACTTGAGTGACAACCCCTTTTTTTGAACGGGACTACTGAAGTGACAACCCTTTTTTGGGCTTATGCAAAGACACAGGACTATTATTGAAGGAATCACATCCGTCCACGTGTCACTATAATTGGAACTTTTTATACCCCTTTTGGGGTTTTGTTTGAGCAAGGCTACAGTCCCGATCGAAATCCCGACGCCGCTTCGGGCCCTCTCCGGCCACCGGACGGCTGATCGGAGCCGACCAAAAATTCTAAAAAAAGAAACCGAGTGGGTCTTCGTGAGAATTAACGGCATCCGATGTGTGTAGGTAGCCGATCCAAACACTCCATTTTTTTGTATACATGTGTACAATAAAATGGAGTGTTTGGATCGGCCACCTACACACATCGGATGCCGTTGATTCTCACGTGGACCCACTCAGTTTTTTTTTAAAAAATTTTTGGTCGGCTCCAATCAGCCGTCTGGTGGCCGGAGCAGGCTCGGAGTGGCGTCGGAATTTCGGTCGGAGTCCCCGGTCGGGATGCTCAGACTTTCTGGTTTTGTTTCTCGTTCCACAACTCGACATAGTTGAAGAAAGTACTGTTTAGGCAGGTACAATTACAAGTAAGTTAATACTACTACAAGGAAAACGACAGAAGGAATAGTGGATATCTGTATCACAACCCATTCCATCAAAAAAGGCAGTCCACTAACAGAGAAAGTTAGTTATATCTTTTTCATTATCAGAACCCATTCCCCACAGAAAGTGCTGTCCAAGTCCAACATGATCTAATCCTCGACCGACCCCAAGGGATTCGCCTGCTCTGGGATTTAGGGGTGCGCTCACTCCTGGTCTCAGGTTCGAAACCTCTTAGGTATTACGAGTTCCTTTGGGACCACTGAAAATTTGTCTAGTCGTTAATTTCGGGCTCTTACCAGAAGATTTGGATATAAAACAAAAATGAGACATCATGTAATCCTCTCCAGAAACTTGCATACATACATAGCCCTCCCTCACATATTCGTATCTACATGTCTAATGCTGTGTCTGGATAAGTTTTTAAGAATTTTTGAGTTTCATTTTTGGAGTAATGAATGGAAAGAAAAATTAGGGTAATAATTGGAAATAGAGATAATAAGTAGAGATAGATAGAGAGAGGAATGAGAATAATAATTTGAGATAGGGGTAATGAGTGGAGAGAAAAATGATTAAAAGTAGGTGTAATGAGTACTTTTTGAGTTGAATTTTTTTTTCCCCAAAATCAAACCAAACAAAGCATTAACAGATTACAGTGGGGTGTACTCCTCTTTTGGCTGCGAGAATCTAGATAGTAGCAATTAGCAATCATGTACCTATCGCATACTAGTACAGTATTACTTTATACAGAGGTGCTATTGATACACATATATAATCTGTACTAGCACGTACAACCCCATTGTGGATCTATTTTGGGTCAAAAAAAGAAGAAGATCGGAACCGCTCATTTTGTTTAAAAATCAAAACGGGTCCACAAAGAGTGTGTACGTTTTATGGTAGTACGTATAACAAAAGAATGGAACCTCTTGTTGTGGATTTAATGGGGGTTCCTATTTCTAAGATTCTGGAAACTTTGTTATGTTGTATGTTGTGGACTGTAACTAGGTTTGGGTTTCTTGTACTCCGACAGTCTCTGAGACAAGATCGTAACCGTAATATTCGATCCATTGTGGCTCAGCTACAACCCAAAGCGATCTTTGTCGTCAGAAGACCGAGCATATTGTCATATTTGAATCTAAATTCTTGTGCATACTATACGGTAACATATAATTGACAAATGCTAAACAAACAAACAAATAAAATCTCACGTAGGAAGTTATTTTGGTTAAAACGCGGCAACCAAAACGCCGTGAGACTAGGGGCATACAACTTCTTCGTGACAAAGGACTGACTTGCTCAATTAGCCATTTCACTTGTCTTGCTTATGAAGTTGAAAAAAAAATATACAACTGGCCGGCTCTCTCATCTGACAAGCTAATTAACCTTGTCTTCCCAATCAGATTTGTTCATTGATTTGGACCTTAGTTGTTCAGATAGCCACTCATTGAATTTCATGCATTTAATGATTCAAACAGCAGAAACAAAGCTCTGATAGCCACTCATTGAATTTCATGCATTAATTGAATGATTCAATAACAGTAATAAATTCTAGATATGGTGGGAAGCCAGCAGAGCATGTGATTCTGTTTCCGACCATTAACTTCAGCGATGAAAAAACAAAAAGTCTACCCCACCGCTCTGTTTCACTGCTCCCCACCGCAACGCTCAATCTCATTATCCGTCTCGGTAATTAATGGTCCAGATTTTTAAAAACTCTTTTAGGAAAGAGTTCTTTCAAAATCCGGACCGTCCAAAACATTTTTGAATAGTGAGATGGAGAGCAGTGGGGAAGCGGTGAATGAGAACGGCGGGGTAGACTTTTTGATGATAAAAAAGGAGGTATGGAGAAATGCAATTTGTGAAGGCAGATGATGGAGAGATTTATTTTGTGGTGGTTTTTGTTGAGATGACTACTCTGCAAGAGTAGTAAACTTTTGTTGGAGACGAAAGGCTAAGAAAAATAAGCTTACAAGATTTTTCAGTGTTTCGATGTAAAATGTTTTTCAGGTAAAATATTTTTGCAAAATTGACTTACGATCAAAATTAGAGGAAAATGTTTTCAACCCGTTGGTGTAAAATATTTAACCTTGAAAATGTTTTCCCCCCCCTTCTTTTTCTAGTCAAACAACAGAAAATGAATAAAACATTTTACCCAAATATATTTTATGTTCAAACAAACGAAGCCCATAGTTAAAACTACAATAAAGAGGGTATGTTCATATTAGATTTTGCACCCATTGGACTACTATATTCTTGCACCCATGGGCTCAGATAACTTAGAGAAACTAGGGTCAATTGCTTTACTTTACAAAAGAGAAAATTCCCGTTTATTTTAATTGATCTTCAATATTCGCCCAATTCAAATTGCGTAACTGACACTTTAATAAGTTACTCCTACTAGGGTAGTTTTTTAAGATTTATTTCAACCAGCTGAACTATTATGATATACTCCACTTAGAAAATTCATTTCGGTCAACAATTCTGATTTTCTTTTTCGATTTGCCCCTCAAGATTGTATATTTGCCACAAAATTCCATTTCGGTCAACGACTTTGATATATATTTTTTTCTATTGTCCCTCAAGATTGTATATTTGCCTTTTCAGGCTGTCTTTTCATGAGTATTATAGACAGTGTGTATTATCTTTTTCTTAACTCTTTTAAAAAAGTTTTTGTTTTTATAAGTGCACATAGCAGGGAAGAGAAAAAAAATAAGAAACATAGTAGAGTGGAGAAAATAGAAGTTACAGAATTAAAAAAAGCTAGCGATACTGCAAAAAAGAAAAAAAAATTTGAATGGACCTGCGAAAAATCAACTCAATCCGATATGTGTAGGTGTTCGATCTAATCTTCCATTTGTTTCACGAATCCGGAATCGGAATGAAAAAATGGAGGATTGGATCAAGCACCTACACATATCTGATTGAGCTATTTTTTGGCAGGTCCACTCGATTTTTTTCAAAAAAAATTAAACGGCTTGGATCATCAAGCGGCTCGGATCATCAGTGCGGGCTCAGAGTGGGCCTCACGTGGGCGTCAATGTGGCCATGGTCTGGGGCCTTAGACTTACCGCTTTTAAATTATGAGGTGTTCGAGCATCATAAGAGGTGTTTGAGGTGCATATAAGTTGATTTGGACATCAAATGTTTCCGCTGAAATACAATGCGCCTATGTATCTTCTTATTTGTCCAAAGTTAAAAGGGAAAATAAGTAACTTTACATGCTTTGTTTACCTTACTAAGAGCATCTCTAACCCACCTCCATATCTCTATTTTTTTTTAAACTTCAAATCTACTTTTTGAATCCTTTATCAGGATGAATAGTAATACGGAGTATCTTATCAAACCCTCCATTTTGGAGGATTGATAGGACACTTTGTGTCACTTTTCGCTTTCCATAAAGATAAACAATAAGTTTAGAACCACACACAAAGATACAAACACTTACACGCACAAACACTCACAATAGGGGGGGCCCACACGCACTAAAATAGAGGGTGAGTTGGAGATGCCCTAAGAGACAACTTCGGACTAGGGGCAACAGTGTAGTTTCCATTACCTCAGCAGGGAGATTGTTGTCGACAGAAACCTCAGGAGGGATCGGCGTAATTTACCACTCATGATTCATGAGTCACGATGTACTAATTGAGGTGTTACGGTCTGGTACGGATGTACCTTTGTTTGGAAGTGGGGACAAATATCAAGTGAAAGTGATTTTGATAATATTATTACAGTAATAATCGAAACTGCTGGTTGGCCATTGGGGCATGTGAATAAAGTTTCCCCCCAACCATTTGTCTGCCCATGCTGTGTAACGTACATGTGCCACATGGTTGGGTGTCCCCACTCATTAAAGGCCTTTCCCATTTATTCGTCTTATTATTGCATCCACTCACATGCAATTCCAAATTCGGTCGTGCTAATCCCCGTCCGTTGGGCGGAGTATAATTCTAAATGAGTTTTGGTATCAATAATATATGTTCATGGATATTAATACGGTTTCACAAACATCGACATGAATTTCTCTGATATCAATACGCCGTTTACTTAAAAGTCTTTCCCATTTTGTTCGTATTGCATCCACTCACATGTAATTCCAAATTCGGTCGTGTTAACTTCCGTCTGCTAGGTGGAGAATAATATGCCAATAATTCTAAATAAGTTTGGGTGTTAATAAATATTTTGCGGATATTGATCATGCATTCTCGCGAATATCAATACATCTTAGACATAACTGCACCATTTACATATTATCCTCTACTCTTTGAGTGAAGGTTAGCATTTTTCTTCCAAATTTCCAATAGATACCATATTACGCTATTACAGTACTACCACACATAGAAAGGAAGTGTTTCTCTCAAGTTGAGGGGGCGGCTATTCGCAGCCCTGCATTTTCTTCGTTAGCCCGTTAAAATTTTTTAATTATACTCGACAGCTAGTTACTAAAATTGAGATATATTTTCAGCATATAATTACCGAAATATAATATTTTTTTCAATACCTATTTATCGAAAATGTATGTTCAGCAATTGTTTACTGAATGTTGAACATATTTTCGACATGTAGTTACCGAAATATAATCTTGTTTTCAACAGCTATTTACTGAAATGTTATATATGATTTTCAACAACTATTTACCGAAATGTAGTGGGCTAAGAGAGAAAATAAGGGGCTGCGAATAGTCGCCTCCTTGATTTTTAAGGCCCATCCTTCTACTAACTTTTTGGTACTGTATTCTGTTATGTTGGTATTTTTTTCAGGATCCTTAAATTTTCGTAAGGTTCATGTTAAAACTTTTAGGAAAAATCATTCGTCTGGACAAGAAAAGTCTAAAAAATAAAATCTCATGACCAAAATCAAAAACAAATTTACTAAAAGTGAAAACTTATCAAGCATTTGCTATTTTTAAAGTGCAAAGTGTCGTCTTACAAAATACAAGGGTACCTTACACTTTTTGGGTGTGTGATTTTACCTTACATTTATGCCCTATCCTTGCTTGCCCCAGCAAAGAACCGAACCTATGTTCCATGCACATGGTCATATTGATTGGAATTTGGGCAAATTGACATGATCCTGATGAACCAGTGCCCACACAGAACCTATAACTTCAATTTGATGCCAAGAATTGTTTCTTTCTCCAATTATAAACCTTTTGAGACTAATAAAATGTACAAATTAATTTCATCTATAATCTTGCTAATGGACATTGTTGCTGAATTTGTTTCCTTTCTTTTCGGGGTTTAGGCTGGTAGCTTGTCATCCTTTTTCCCTTTGGATTATGGGGGGCATATGAGATTATACGGAGTATTTATTATAGAGATTAAAAGGACCATTCCAATCTTTTCCGGGGTTCAAAAAAAAAGTTGGAATGCATGGTTTTGGTTGTGATGCCTCCTTTTCTTTAATCTGTTTTATCATTGTACTTGTTCCATTTATTATGATAAAGATTTTTTTTTTGCCGATCAAAAACAATATAATTTCCAAGGGCCTAGCTGCGTTGGGGCTGGCGGTTACCGGCACCCACAAAATTTGTATATATATTTTTCTACATGTAAAATACAGTTACTATATATTAGTGAACTCACGGTCTGAATTAAAAATCAATTTAGTATGGTCTTTAAATCAAGCAGTTTTATCTTTCTTTTTAAAAACTTGTGTTAATTATTTCTTGACACGTTAACACACACACGTACAACAATTAAATGCACAAGACAATTAGATACAATCAGTTCAGTAAAGGAAAATTGTATCTTTGCTGACGGCCGGCCCGATAAACACTGCAGAAAGATTTAGCGGCATTTTACAAAAGGTCGTGGATCGATGCCGGTGTGGCCCTATGCTTATGACGTCGCCAAATATTCATAGCGGCTTTTTATTATATAAGAATAAGAAAAATGCCAGCAAAAGTTTCAACGGTAAATCACCTCTTAGAAAATGTTTGCAGTAAAAGCCGCAGAAGTATTCTACGGTGGGTTTTTTTTTCTTTTCTTTCCAATGCGGCCAATCCAATAGTTGTTTAATTGATTTTCTTGTAGTAAACGTTTACTTCTTCCGTCCCAAAATATTTGTTCGGCCCGCAAAACGAGGACTCAAAAATAATGCACTTCTTTCAAGAAAAATTCAAACTTTTTTCATAATTAATGAGGACTCAAAAATAATGCACTTGTTTCAAGAAAAAATTCAAACCTTTTGAAGTGCATTATTTTTTAGTCATCGTTTTGCGGGCTAGACAAATATTTTGTGCAGAAGTGGCATAAAATTGTTGAGTGCATTTTTGTCGATTCTTTTTCCCTTCTTGTTTGAAACTTTGGAAATAGAAATTTTGTGTTCAAGTCTGCTAATTAATTATCTTTCACGTATATAATTGCCTATCAAATAGGCATCTTTAAGATATGATATTTATCTTTTACCAACTCCAATTCTTTTATATCATGAGAAAGACAGAACCTTAATTAATTACATAAAAAACCATATTTGTGCAAAGAGCAATTTTGAAGAGTCATCGACAAGTTTGCTACTCCGTCCGTCCCATTTTTATAGTTCATTTTCGTTTTTCGTGCCGTCCTTTCAACGCTTATATCTTCCAATATGAATATCCAAAAATATGCAATATGAATCTTGTTTGATAGTTCTCGATTAGGTCTATAATACAAAGTTTTCAAAATTATGAAAAATATTGTAGATTGGGAGATATAAGTGTTGAAAGAATGACACGAAAAACGAAAATGGACAATAAAAATGGGACGGAGGGAGTATTTCCCTTCGAGTGACTTAATTTCATGCTGGCGTGAATCGTCAAATATATAGTTTAGTTTTAATTTTGGTGTGTCCCTTAGAGATGCTCTTATTTGTCAAACAAATTACTCATACATCACAATTTTGTACTTGTCCGTACTATTAAATAAGTACAAAATCTTGAAGTATCTGAAGATTAGTCAATAATTGAAGTGGCTAAAAAGCTTAAAATATACTTCTACCGGACAATATTATTAATATGAATATGGCACAGTCATTTATGGGCATATCTCTAATCTCTAGGGAACACGTCATTGCGTAATGACGTGCGAGTTTATACTACTTAATTAATTTTGTAGGTAACCCTCATTTACAGAAACAGTCCTGCTATGAGCAGGGACAATCCGCAGGGATAATCCGCAGGGATACTCGTTTGGCCCCATTTTAGATCCCGAAAAAATCTAGAAAAATATCTATAAATTTTTGAATATTATTTTATGGGGCCCTGTAAAAAATCAGCTCCAGCGGATATCGGTAAGTATTACTTTTGGATAAGTAGAGGCGAAATGACAGTTTCGACCCTACTTATCCACAAGTAATACTTACCGATATCCGCTGGAGCTGATTTTTTACAGGGCCCCATAAAATAATATTCAAAAATTTATGGATATTTTTCTAGATTTTTTCAGGATCCAAAATGGGGCCAAACGCGTTGTCCCTGCGGATTGTCCCTGTAGATTGTCCCTGCTCTTAAAATTTTTGTTACAGAAATCAATTAAAAAGCACATTCGCCCGTGCATGGTAACCCATTTTTTAGCTTTCCGATCAATTTAATAGCCATATAGTAGTAATATATACTTTGGAGAGAGAGAGAGAGAGAGAGAGAGAGAGAGAGAGAGTGTGTGTGTGTGTGTGGAGAGAGAGAGAGAGAGAGAGAGAGAGAGAGAGAGAGAGAGAGAGTGTGTGTGTGTGTGTTCCATAACACAGTAGTGGACTGGAGAGGATAAACAACTAATAAGAGGCTGGACCCCGACATTTGTTTACGCGTGCATTTTTCCTAATTTTGTAGAGAATTAAATTAATCTTTTGCTAGTTGGGACAACTAAAGGTGGGGGGTCAATTCCGGTACGAATATTTCAAAAAAATTGATGGCATTTAAAAAGCTTCGAAGATCGAACGCAAAATCGAGAGGAAAGTAAACACCTAAGCCTAGCTACGACGCGCGATGCCGACTGCTCGGGGTTATTAAGAGTGGTTCTCCTCTTGGGCTATCTGCCAAGTGCACGAATTATTTGAAAGTTGGGGGATGTGGAGTTAGGTTGCATACCACATTTTTCCTTTTGACAGTTGGGGGGTGTGGAGTATTTTTAAAGGCCAAAAGTTTGACTAGTAGTAAATGCTAGGTGTGAGTCGGCTGGTGGCCTAAAATCTAAACTAACGTGGGTAGCTAGGCATGAACTTTTTAACCAAAGCCAAAGGGTATATAATATTGATATCTCTTTTTCATTTAACTAGCCCTCTAACTAGCCAAAGGGTATATAATAGTGGGCCTGAGGCCAAAAAAAATGTAATATGAACTGTTCACATTTGTAGAGTGCAACGTCTAGGATGATCGAGTTGATTAGCTATTGGTGGCTTAGTTATCAAACCAAATTGTGTTGTTGTGAATTTTTGGAATCGTATTTGCCTTTCAATTACTCAAGATAAATGTGATTTGCTAGCTCACTGAATTTCCGATTGAGTCGATTTTTTGGTGTTCTGTTTTACGTGTCAAAGTCTACAAATTAAAGTGAGTGATATCGATGTAGGGGGTTTATGTATCCAATAATGAAGTTAACGGGTGCAAGTTAAAAATGGTCAAAGTAACAATTCCCAAACTTTTACTTAATTAAGTAAAAAATGGTCAAGTTAATATAATATATAGTAAAAGATATACACTTGTCAAATCTAAATACATATGAAAATGGAAACAAAAAGAGAGATATATATGTTATAATTCAAATGTTTATGTTCACAGTCTTACTTTTATTTATTTATTTTAATTATAAGTATGTTCGCAGTCATTACCTTTAGTATATCTATCTAAATGCAGTATATTCGAAATTTCATACAAAATTAACAACATCCTACGGGCTATATTATACCTTCCGATGAAAAGTTAATTTGAATGTAACATTGGCTTGATATAGGATTTTATTGAAAGAAATCTCAATCCAAAGTCATTAAAATTGTCTATATACAAGATTTTCAAAAGAAAATACACCTTTGACTTCTCGTAAATTGATTAATCACATTGTTAATTACCTGAATCCTCTAAATTCTGAAACTAAAAAAAAAAAATCGATAAATCAGAAGTCATGTGTTCTTTCTTTGTAAGTAATTTGTTGTCTTTTTCTCCTATAAAAATGATTTTTGAAGACAAATATATAATCGTTAATGATATTGGTACCGACGGATATATGTACGAAAATGAGGTGTTTGGATCGAGCACCGTACACGCGTCAGATGTCGTTGATTCCCGCATAGGCTCCCTCGTTTTTTTTATAGAATTTTTGGACGGCTAAGATCGGCCGTCCGGTGGCTGGAGTGGACCTAGCGAGCCCGTCGGTACTATTTCGGGATGAAACCTGTCGGTACCAAGAGTGGTACTCAATATATAATAATATTATCCAACTAAGACGTATTAGTACTCTCCAGATGAAAATCTAATCATATTCAAATTGGTCTCTTTTGCGGGGTCCAAATTAATATCTATAAGTTATTTAAAAAGTAAAAGATTATACAGTAGTTCTTTAATTACTATTTACAGAAAACGTGCCTTTAACTTTGTGATTCCATTTTAGTCCTTTTGATTTGCACACCAATATTTTAAACAATTTCTCGTGAATAATTCAGATTTACTATTTGTCAATTGTTTCTGTGGATTTTTTTTTTTTTGTGTTGTTCAGGTATTGCCATCTTCTTTTTCATTTTGTATGATTTGATCACTGGGTAGATATCAAAAGGTCTTCCTATATTTATTTTTCAAATAAATACTTTATTTTTTGGATTAAAGTTGATGTATTATGTATGAGAGAATGATCTATATTGTAAAACGAAAAATAATTATTTATAAAAAATAAGAATCTTAGTTGGACGGGGCTGACATAGTCCCTTTAATCCTTTTTTTGCTGTTCAGAAAAGAGAGAGACTAACATGATCATATTAAATGCTAGTATGAATCCACGACTGCGAACGAGAGAGCAAATGTAAACATATGGAGGCCTCACATTAATTATTAAAAGAAAAGAAAATACTCTTGTTGTGCTTTTGTTCTTGTTCTTGGACTTCAGCATTTATAAATAACTTGCCTGCCTGCCTGCCTGCCTGCATCATGCATGCATATGGTTTGTTTTTATATTTGAAACTTCGAAAACATGATCTTAATAATTACCATGTGAAGCCAGAGCTGTAGTATCTTACATGCTCTTGACCATTAGATTTTTGTAACATGGCTCAAGACAAAAGCAGTTGGCACTGTAATCATAATAATTAGGTAATGTAGGTATTAGAATCAAGTGCTTAATTTACCATCTTACCAAAACCTGCAAGTAGTGGTAAATGTGCAACTTTATTTTTTTTTTTTATACTAAAGCACAACAGGTCTTAAGTGACACGGTTCGACTTGTGTGGGCAGAATGCATGCCCACGACCAACAATAGGAGTAGAAATTGGAAAATTAAATAGGGATTAGAACAATTTAAAAGTGGGAATGACAAATAAAAATTTATACATCACTAAATACTTTGAAAAAGAAGTAATGAACACAAGATTTGAATTAGGTCTTTATAGGCCTGCTTTGATGCCTTTCTGACTTTGGTTGGGGGTTTCATGACATTAATCCCATTTAGTTTCTCGATTTTGAACGTATAGGAGAGCCGCTATTTAGTGATAAACTTTCTCACGGCCATCTCACTGGATGTAATAACCTCTTTGTGCACATATTACGGAGGGGTTGGGATTCTCTCCAGTTATTGCCCCGGACAGTCTACCTTTTTACTCACACTAAAAATATATTTTTAACGATAAGAATATCATTGTTGGGTCCACATTTGTGAGACAACCTAGCAACTATCTCAGACAATTAGAGGAGATCAGGATCCGGATCCGGATCCATTAAGAAAGATTAATTTGTTTAAGTCTCTAATCGTAACCGCAAATATCGGGGATTTGATTGGTACTCCAATTATTGTTCTCGGAAAGACAAAATTAGAATTGCACAAGTTGAGAAGAAAAGCCCATTGTCATGACTCACACTCAAACTTTTTTCTGATTAGATAGAATCAAAGTTTGTAAAGGTGATAGACTAGCTTGGGAAAGAAAGCAAAGGGATGAAATGAAAGTTTCAACCACATTTTTAACCTACTTTTAGCTTTTACAACAATGCAAATGCAACGTGATCCTTTATTGTGCTGTGTCAGTATCATGCATGTAGTATAAAATTTTATCTCTTTTTAATTTTATATATATATATATATATATACACACATTTTAATTCCTATTTGGAGAAAATAAAAAGTGATTTACATGAGTTTGACCGGCCAATCTTATTTGAAAGCTACTGCCATATTTATAGGACAACACTCAAATCTATCTGCCGACTAAGCGATATAAAGGGACTCTTATTGTGGCAACTGGCAACCCAGCCAAAGTTCCACATTGAGAATATTATAAAGAATTAAACGGAATATAAGTAAAGACCGACCAGTTATCGTATAATTTGAGATTAATATTTTGAGCCACGTGATAAGGCAAATAGTTAGCACGTCAGCTGAGACGGGTCGTTACAGTTGGGGTATCAAAGCACAACCCTGATCTAAACAACTTCTTATGTAAAGCAAGTTGAAAAAGCAATTAATTATTGTCGAAAACCTAATTAGACTTTTTCTTATTCAAAGAAAAGATTACAAAGCAAATACCAGTGCACTGAAAATGAAAGTACGAGGACTTTTTCAGAAAGTAAAAGGACTTAAAATTCATAACAAAGGGAGGAGGGACTTATATATAAAGTAAAGCTTAACTCGGGTGGCTTTTGGATAATAATTTAGGATAGGTGTGGGTTTGGTTTATTTTTTACACCAAACGGAATAGGAATGTTTGAAATACAAAAGGTTTTTGGGACTGGTAAAGTAACTGTTCTGTTACCACTCTCTCATCATAAGTCCCAGCGGTTCCATTTCTTTTTCGCAGATTTGTTGTAGGTGGGTCGTCCGCATTCTCTTCTACAAAGCCCAGTTCAACTTCCCATTCACGTTTTCATTTCTGGGTTAGCCTTTGATTATCTTAATTTTGCAGGTTTCTTGATGGAACTGGTGTTATAGAGAGAGAAAAGATAAAGATAAAGATACAGAGAGAGAGAGAGAGAGAGAGAGAGAGAGAGAGAGAGAGAGAGAGGGAAGATGACAGAGAAGCCTGAAGTTCTGGAGGCTGTGTTGAAGGAAGCTGTGGATTTGGTAATGGATCTGATATCTGATGATTACATGTGGTTTTCTTGATTATGATGTGTCGAATTTGTTGTTGTTGGGTTTTTTTTTTTTTTAATTTGATTATTGGTTTTGAGTTTGATGGAATTGAGTTTTTGAGTACAGGAAAACATACCCATTGAGGAAGTTTTTGAGAATCTGAGATGTAGCAAAGAGGGTTTATCCGCCGAGTCTGCTCAGCAGAGGCTGGAGCTTTTTGGCTATAACAAACTCGAGGAGAAGAAGGTATCTGGTTCTTATCTAACACCCTCCTTTTGTATTTCCAATCTGTTGGCTCTTTTGGACAGCAGTTCTGATGTTAAAGTTTACCATCTTCTCAGCATTTCATAGTCTTTGTGTTCTCTCTCTCTCTGTTCTTTGGGAGTTGAGAAGATGTTTTAGACCTTTGGGACTGTTTCTTCTGCAACACCCTCTTTTTTGTTCTCAGCATTTCATAGTTTGTGCTTTTGTGTTCTCTCTCTCTCTCGCTCGCTCTCTCTCTCTCTCTCTCTCTCTCTCTCTCTCTAATTTGGAGGTTGTGAAGATACTTGATCCCTTTTGAACTGTGATCCTGAAGTTAATTCTTGTTAACATTTATCTTTTGGGTGTTTCAGGAGAGTAAATTCTTGAAGTTTTTGGGCTTTATGTGGAACCCTCTGTCATGGGTGATGGAAGCTGCTGCGATCATGGCAATTGCCCTTGCCAATGGTGGAGTAAGAACTCGCATTTAAATTTGGATTAGAGTATTCACTGCAACTATGATCTACGGTCGGGTACTAAATGTATGTTTTAATATGTTTAGGGCAAGCCTCCTGATTGGCAAGACTTTGTGGGTATAATCACTCTGCTTGTGATTAACTCGACGATTAGTTTCATTGAAGAAAACAATGCAGGAAACGCTGCTGCTGCTCTCATGGCTCGTCTCGCTCCCAAAGCCAAGGTGATATTATATCTGGTCATTGAAAGTTAAGTTGCTTGCTTACATAAACTGTGTTGACTTGATGCTTTTGGTCTCGTTGAAAATTGTTGAGAGCATACATAAACTGCTGTTGTAAGGCCATCTCTCTGTTCTAAAAAAAAACAAAAAAAAAAGGGGCCATCTCTAGCCATTTACTCCAATTTCTATTCAACTTGAGTAAAATCTTGATTTGATAGGAAACACTCCAATTTTTTTTTTGCTTCTTTTTAATAGAAAGCACTCCAATCAGAAAACCTAGATTTAAGCATAACTGTGACTTTGGTAAAGGTTCAATATTGGCAGAGTAGTTAATCCTGAAAACCCCAAAATAGCCTTGAAAAATTCGAGGGAAGAAAAGAAGAGTAAAATTTTTTAAGGGTTTAAGGTTTTGATTAAATTTAAGTTAAAGTAAAAATTTTAGTGAACGCGGGGATGCCCTAAGCTTGTTTAATTTTTACTTGCATTTTTTGGCAAAGGTTCTTCGAGATGGAAGGTGGAGTGAGGAAGATGCTGCTATTTTAGTGCCCGGAGATGTCATCAGTATTAAACTTGGAGATATAGTTCCAGCCGATGCTCGTCTTCTTGAGGGTGATCCTTTGAAAATTGACCAGGTGGGTATTCAATTAGCATTCTTTGTACACTGTGTTCATGTTGCAGTAGTTGCATTCCATTTGGTGTTACTGTAGTTTTCTTGTTTGGGTTATGCAGTCTGCTCTAACAGGCGAGTCACTTCCTGTGACAAAAGGACCTGGTGATGGTGTTTACTCTGGTTCGACCTGCAAGCAAGGAGAGATTGAGGCTGTAGTCATTGCCACTGGTGTTCACACCTTCTTTGGGAAGGCTGCTCACCTTGTTGATTCCACTAATCAAGTTGGCCACTTTCAAAAGGCAAGAAAGTAGAAATATAAAACGATTCGGTTTAACGAGCTATATTATTCTAATACAGGCTGTTAAAAAACAAGTATGTCCTACTAGTACCCATTAATAGGTATTTGGGAGGGATAGATTGGGCACAAACGTTGCCTTAGACATCAAATGCACATTTGGTCTGATTCATTATATTTCACACAAATTCTGCAGTTTAATAAAATCTCCTTGTGATTTTGTTAGGTCTTGACTGCAATTGGAAACTTCTGTATATGTTCTATTGCGGTGGGAATGATAATTGAAATTGTTGTGATGTACCCCATCCAAGATCGGAAGTATCGCCCTGGAATTGACAATCTTCTTGTGCTTCTTATTGGAGGGATTCCGATCGCCATGCCCACAGTTCTGTCGGTAACAATGGCCATTGGATCTCACCGTTTAGCTCAGCAGGTTGGCTAGGTTTGCTGGCTTCTTTTGATTACTGTGAGTTGCTTACTTCTTCTGTGTAACTGATGTAATTTTTGATTTAACAATTGAAGGGAGCTATTACAAAGAGAATGACAGCAATAGAAGAGATGGCAGGCATGGATGTGCTCTGTAGTGACAAGACTGGAACTCTAACGTTGAACAAGCTTACCGTTGACAAGAATCTTATTGAGGTGAGTGAGGGGATGCTCCTGATGATCATTTTATCTCTTTCTTTGACTGATTGTGGCCGCTTGTTGAAACTGTCTTCATGATTTTGTTTTTTCCTCAGGTTTTTGCCAAAGGAGTGGACCCAGATTCTGTAGTTTTGATGGCAGCTCGGGCCTCACGGACGGAAAACCAGGATGCAATTGATGCTGCTATAGTTGGGATGTTGGCCGATCCAAAGGAGGTAGTTTTCTGTTTCTCAGAACTTAGTCTTACATTTCTTTCTGATACTGATTTGTGTTAAAAGTATCCTACTCCAAACCAGTTGGTAAATCGAGAGGCTGCCTAGGCTAATATACTACTTTTGGAGGCATTGCCTCCGTCCCTTGTTGTTAGTCCTCCATGCCATGTTGGGATGTTTGCAAAATATTAGTACTTGTTGATTTGTCAAGGTAGAAAGTGTTTCGATTTCCAAGACTAACCTTGAATAACTTCCTAGAAGTAGTCTTAGAAGCTGTGAAATAAGGGGCAATGTTTGAAATCAAATCCAACTCTAGGTTTGGAGGCAATAATGGATTAACAGAAAAGGGAGGGAGGGACTAGTAATTAATGTAGCTTTCAAGGCAATGATTATTCTTTCTGTTGCAAGCTCTAAGAATATGTAATTGGCTTATTTGCCTTGACAATTATTCGTAATGACAGGCACGTGCTGGCATCCGAGAGGTACATTTCCTGCCATTCAACCCTACTGACAAGAGAACAGCATTGACTTATATTGACAGTGAAGGTAAATGGCATAGAGTCAGTAAAGGTGCACCCGAGCAGGTATCATCGTCACCACCTTTGTGAATTTCGCGCTTCCTTTCTCTGGTTTTATTTTAATTCTTGCCTGCAATATGGATTTCAGATTCTAAATCTTGCACACAATAAGACAGACATAGAGCGCAGGGTTCATGCTGTGATTGACAAGTTTGCAGAGCGTGGTCTGCGGTCACTTGCTGTAGCAAACCAGGTAAGTTATTTCCCTGTTTTCGGCATTTGTAATACCTTGGGTCGTTCATACGAGTTGTATCAAACTGAAATTGCTCTTGTGCAGGAAGTTCCGGAGGGAAGGAAAGAGAGTGCTGGAGGCCCTTGGCAGTTCATTGGTCTCATGCCTCTCTTTGACCCACCTAGGCATGACAGTGCAGAGACAATAAGAAGGGCTTTAAATCTCGGAGTGAGCGTTAAAATGATTACAGGTGCATTATTTTTTTTATGATTTCATCTACTTTGTTGCATTGTGATGCAGTTATTTACTTTCTACAGTATTTTACTGCGAATGTTTGAAGTTAAAACAAAATGCTTTTCTGTGTGTAACCAAAAAGTATATCATAATGTGATCTTGGATGTTTTTTTAATATGTATGTATATATTTATATATCCTTAAAATTACGTTTTGAACACATTGAGCAGCTTGGATCATCAAAATTTGATCGGAAACTATGAGATTAAGATTTGGGCAGTTTTTTTAAGGGTCCCTGGAACCGCACCGATTCGAATTTTGATGATCCGAGCTGCTCAATGTGTTCAGAACGTGATTTTAAGGGTGCCCGCGAGAAATTGGCAAAAAAATAACCTGGAAGGGCTTGATTTGGGCAGTTTTTTTATTGAACCGTTCATTGCTTGTTTATTTTTGCTTGAGTGTTCTCTTGCCCTAACATGGCATTGCCTATGTGGCGTAGGGATCTGTGCTTGAGTTGCGAGGCATACTTCATTTTAGGATGGGATGTCATCTTCATTCTTGCATATGTATTTGTACTTGATGTGATGGCTGATCACAGAATATGGTACAACCAGGTTTGGTACTTGGGCTGATGTGTTGACTGCTGAACTTGTATACTTCTATTAGGGGATCAACTGGCAATAGGAAAGGAAACTGGCCGCCGCTTGGGAATGGGAACCAACATGTATCCTTCTTCTGCTTTGCTGGGACAGAACAAGGATGAGTCAATTGTTGCATTACCAGTTGACGAGCTCATAGAAAAAGCTGATGGTTTCGCTGGCGTCTTTCCTGGTACTCCGTTATTTTATGCTTATTTTGTTCCATTGAATAATCTGTAGACTTGATGTGTTCATGCGAAGGTGGGCAAGTTGCTGTGTAATTGTTGCTTTCATTGTGAAACTTACTGTGTTTATTAAATCAGAGCATAAGTATGAGATAGTGAAGCGCTTGCAAGCTAGGAAACACATCTGTGGCATGACTGGTGATGGAGTCAATGATGCTCCTGCTCTTAAGAAGGCTGACATTGGTATTGCTGTTGCTGATGCAACTGATGCGGCCCGAAGTGCTTCGGATATTGTCCTTACTGAACCTGGCCTTAGTGTTATTATTAGTGCTGTTTTGACTAGTCGGGCAATTTTCCAGAGGATGAAAAACTACACGGTATGCATTGTTGATTCTTTTACTTGGTGTCTTCATTTCTTGTTTTCGTTTCCGAGAATAACTTGCGTTCAATCCAGCTTTTATCAGTTTATCAATCTATCTGTTTGTGCTCTCTCTCTCTCTCTCTCTCTCTCTCTCTCTCTCTCTGCAGATTTATGCCGTTTCCATTACCATCCGTATAGTGGTAAGTTCATTACTTTCTTTTGTGGGACATTTTCAGCAGGGTGTCTTATGACACAATGTTTTTATCTGTGTCACGTTGTTAGTTAATATGGAATATTTTGATTGCATTTTACATTAATCTTCAAACGTCTTTGTTTCCACTGCGACAGCTTGGCTTTATGTTGCTGGCCCTGATATGGAAGTTCGACTTTCCACCTTTTATGGTTCTTATCATTGCTATCCTCAATGATGGTGCTCGCTCTCTCTCTCTCTCTCTCTCTCTCTCTCTCTCTCTCTCTAGATGTTAACTCTCTTACTCTTTAAGAAATAATTGCATATTATGGTACTGTGTACTTTATTTAAAGTACTGACCAACTATGATTTTGAATTGGAAGATATTTAATGGCCGGCTAATTTAACTATTTGATTATAGAGTCGTTCTTGTTTGAGTTGTCTTGACTCTACAAACACTAAGTCTCATCCCAACTCGTGACCTTTCTTTGTTTTAATGCAATAAATGATCATAATATTTAACTTTTTGAGTGCTTTTCTTTGCGTCTTATTACCACGTGTGATATGTCAGGTACCATTATGACAATATCAAAGGATAGGGTCAAACCATCACCTCTGCCGGATAGCTGGAAGCTGGCTGAGATTTTCGCAACAGGCGTTGTTCTTGGTAGCTACTTAGCATTGATGACAGTCATATTCTTTTGGGCGGCGTATAAAACAGACTTCTTCCCGGTAAGCAGGCCTCTAATAATAGGTCATGGAGATTGTTGTAACATCCTGAAGTTAACTTTCAAGCTTGTGTTCAGTTGTCCATGTCGTTAAATAAAATCCCTCATGATGTCTTTGAAAAAGTTTTGTTGATATAGGAAGGAATGATGCAGCTTTCGTGGCTTTTTTTTTTGTGTGTGTGTGTGTTTTCTCTTCTATTTGTCTGAATTCTTTGTCGAATCAGATGTTCATGCATTTTTTTTTTTGCTTTATTTCGTGATGAAATTCTTACTAGCAGACTTATTGTGGTTATCAGAGGGTGTTTGGGGTACCGACTCTTGAGAAAACTGCTCACGACGACTACAGGAAGCTTGCTTCAGCTGTATACCTTCAAGTGAGCACAATTAGTCAGGCTCTCATATTTGTTACGCGATCTCGAAGCTGGTCCTTTGTTGAGCGTCCTGGCTTGTTGCTTGTGGTGGCTTTCGTGATTGCTCAATTAGTAAGTCTTTTTAATTTATTTTAGTACAAGTTTATTTTTAGATATGGAACCTTATCTTTGTTCTTGGTGTGAGCAGATCGCTACTCTTATTGCTGTTTATGCAAGTTGGAGCTTTGCTGCAATTGAAGGAATCGGGTGGGGTTGGGCTGGTGTGATTTGGCTTTATAATATCATATTCTACTTCCCGCTAGACATCATAAAGTTCTTAATCCGCTATTCTCTCAGTGGGAGGGCCTGGGATCTTGTTCTTGAGAATAGGGTATGAGTGACACTGACTTGGTGGAGACATAGATTTCTTAGTAATGATTGGATTCGTTTTCTTCTCCTCTAATAGATCTTGTATTATGCAGGTTGCTTTCACAAGGAAAAAAGATTTCGGAAAGGAACAGCGTGAACTTCAATGGGCACATGCTCAAAGAACCTTGCATGGGCTGGAAGTGCCAGACCCTAAGATGTTTGGTAACGGAACCACTTTCACAGAGCTGAATCAGATGGCCGAAGAAGCCAAAAGGAGAGCTGAAATTGCAAGGTTTGTATGAGCTGACTAGATTCGCTTTCCCTATCCCCTTGCAGAACATCACTAGATCCTTTCTCAAATCCGTACTTACCAAATGAAGTAGAGAACCTTCAATGGTGAACTTTTTGGTAGTTAATTAACATGATTATTGACTTGGTCTAAATTTTGTTTCCGTCTATAAAAAATGAATAGTTAAGCTTGTCTGGTTTTCCGGGCGATTTGACATTTGCACTTTTTTGGAACCCTTCCAATATAGTACACTTGTATCTTTTGGTTTTGTGGTGCTTGACTAATAAACCATTTAAACTTTTCGTAAAGCATAAATATATGGATATTTCTTACATTCTTTTCTGTTGCGTGTTGTGTTGCAGGTTGAGAGAACTACACACTCTGAAAGGTCACGTGGAATCTGTGGTGAGATTGAAGGGTCTTGACATAGACACAATTCAACAAGCATACACAGTTTGAGGAGATAACTAATTTACTGGTACTGAGGGTAAAGACTACTATGATCATTTACCTGCGACTTAACTTGAAACGCTTTTGATTGGCGCATCTGTGCTTTCCATTGTTGTATTCCTTTGTGTTATTTAACACACAACCCTGGAGTTTTCCAATTTGAAAGGATCGATGCAGTTATTATGTCAAAATTTAGTCTTTATCACAGCAATGTTTGTGTTCTGTGGTCTTCCGTCCTCCTCTATTATAATGTTGATCTTCCTTAATTGAGCTAACTAAATTATGTCCTTTAAAGTGTATATGAAATAATGTTTTGTTCGTGCTTCTGATTCTTTTGTTTGATTCGGGAAAAATAGTGCAATAAGTGCTGTTAGAAATCCACTCTCCCAGTGGTTTAGAAATAGTGTCTGCGACCTCACCTCATGCAGCGGAGGTCTCTAGTTTGCACTTCTCACGCTGCTCACTGGATTTCCTAGCTAGTTGCATGGCATGTCCAGGACTGACGTAGCAGTGTTAAATTGAGTCATTGTAAGATGAAGGTTACTTGTAAACGCAAGGGAAGTCTGAGTTACTGTCGTAACGAAATCACGAACTTTAATTCATGAAATCTGGCGAAAGATTTCTTGGGTATTGGACTAATTGGAGAATCTTTTGAAGATGATTAAGGGAAGTAGTAGGAAAATTATGTAGGAAATGTTTGACATAATTTGCCAAGAAGGCAACGGTGGACTAGTGCAGATTTTTTCTAGTGGCACGGAACATTAAGAAGCACACTTCTCTCTCTCTCTCTCTCTCTCTCTCTCAATCTTCTTTTTTTTTTTTTCTCTCAATCTTTTTTTTCTGGTCCTACACCAGTTTGTGTGATTTGTTGGTTTTCTTTGACTGGGCAATGAGCTGCTTGTTGCTTGATGGGTCTATTCAACCTTTTCCGGGTCTTCTGTATCTTGCGGATCTATGTTATAAAATTTTCTGCGTAGGACAGATTGCCAATCTCCACATAGGAAGGGGTGGTTGACTGGTAGTTAATCGACATTCCATTCATGGACTCACTGTTGGCCAATGATTCCCTTGGTCAGAAGATCTGTTAGAAAAGGAATTGGTAGACAAAATGATCTCTTGGTTTGCTGTAATCTATACGACCAAATCTTGAACTTAGATATTGCTTGTATTCTTCATAGACGTTAAAGAGGTTGTTTGGTAAAGATTTTGAGAGAAGTTTTTGGGTAATAAGTAGAGAGAGATGGGACCACCCGGGATAGAAGCCAAGATGGCAATGAGTTACTTCCATTGGGTTTGGCTCTCGTGGGTAATAAGTAGAGAGAGATGAGACCACCGGAGATGGTAGCCAAGATGGCAATGGGTTATTCCCATTGGGTTTGGCTCACATGTGTTCTCGGGTTCGAGGCTTGCCAACGCCCCCTCGCTCCCGTTTGAGTCCCATGATCCACCTATTGCCTTTTTTGGCCTCGGGTGGGGCGGTGTGGTTTTGGTCTCCTTCGAAGGCCCCTGTACGGGTCCAGAGTCCCTATGGTCACACTCAGGGGAGGGTTGCTACGCCTGGTCACCTCCTCCACCCTTTTTCCTCTCCAAAAACAAAAAACAAAACAAAAATAGAGAGATGGGACTTGGGAGTAATAAGTGGAGAGCAAACTTATTAAAAACCGTGCTATGAGAGAGGTGGTGGTTCTAGAATCCCAACTGAACAAAGCATTACGGTTCGTTTGTTTGCGAACCACACAGTATTACATCTCCTATTCTGTGTCCAAATCCTTCAAACAGAAGCGCGCCAAGAGGATTCTCTTTAGCGTGCCTGCCTTCCCCTTCAGGATAAACTGCTGTAGCCAATAATTTAGTAAATACATAATTTAGCCAATAATCTAGCTGTTATTCCTTCATTATCCAACAAGAAAAGATACTTTCGTAAAACAAGAATGGAAGTCATAATACATGAACTCTCTTCGCTGCTCGATTTCGTTCCATTCAATCTGGGTATGAATTTCCGGAACAGTCAGTATGGCCTTCCCTTGTGTGAACCCAAAATATCAAACTATAGGTTTATCAAGATCCTTTTCTTCCATTTCCGTTGTGACAGTACTACTGCCTCCGGTCCCTTTGTACCTATACCACCTAGCGCACACCAGAAAGTAGCCCATATTTACCGCACCAAGAGCAGCAATCAAGTAATAAAAGTTCTCCAACCTCCCTTTGTTAAGATCTTCCGGTAGCCAGTCTCCCGTTCGATTCCCTTTTGTCGTATGGTGAACTATCGACACCAAGAAACCACTCAAATAGCTAGACGCTGCCATGCCACAAAAGAAGAGAGACCCAGCAATACTTCTCATGTTTTCCGGAAATTGCTTGTAGTAGAACTCAACTTGTCCGATGGCCGTAAATGCCTCAGCAAGTCCAGCTAGTGAGACCTGAGGAACCAACCATAGACCCGACATTGAAGAAATGGCACCTCTTTGTAGTTCAATTCCAAGGGTTGGCTTCGTAAGAGACAAAGTCCTCCTATGATTCTCAACCAAGGCGGCGACTAGTGAAACGAGCGCCGAAAGGGCTATGCCAACGCCCATCCTTTGGAGTATTGTGATTCCGCCTTCTTTTCCCGTGAGCCTTCTGAGCATAGGGACCAAGATTCGATCGTAGATGGGTAAAAAGATAGTGAAGGTCAGCATGTTGAAGACAGGGAAACTTGCGGCAGGGATTTTGAAGTTAGTATTTCCAAGGCGTCTGTCAGATTGAAGTGCTTGGAAGACGACATAGGTATTCTGTTGGACTATGGCTACGAAGTACACAATGGCTGAAGCCCAGATAGGGATGACCCTTAGTACACATTTCATTTCCTCCACTTGCTGCATACTGCATAGCCTCCATGGGTCGGCGGATGATCCATCCGGGTTCATTTGGTCGTCAGGTGTCATTATCGCTGCCTTGTCCAGGAATCTGATAGCATTTTCGTTATGATTAGTTGACTAGTAGTTTGATAAAGTTTGGTCATTTTAAATGAACAGCTATAAAAAATCCGGTGTTTGATTGGAAAGCATGACTCATGTGTTCCACTGATCAGAAAACAACAAACATTTTTGTTGGGCAGAAAAGTTTGATTAGCCACCTATATGGTTTTAGATCCTGGATTCTCATTAACTGATTGTCGTCAAAGAGACAAGTCGCGTCAGGTGGTACAGCTGTCTAGGATGGGTTTGTAGGAGATCGTTAGCAATTTTATCAGTGTTCTAAAAGTCAGTCACCTAGGCCTACTAGTCCCTGCCTAGGCACTAGGTGGTAGTCCTACCCCTAGATTAGACAGCCTACTAGCGCCTAGAGATGCTTAGAACATTGGATTCTATGTCTTTGTTGATGCTGTGAGTGAGTGAGAGAGAGGGAGAGAGATTTTGAAACATGCTATAAGGCACTTATGGGAGGGGCATTCTGTATTGAGCTTTTCTGTTTTTGAAGCAGCCATGGATTTTATTCTTTCTACATTGGGAAAAAATAGGATTTTCTATTATATTGGTGGAAACCGAAAGCCTTGTTTTTCTACATGTGATGGAAATGAGAAGAAGATAGAGAATGATAATGTATCCAAGGGGACAAGAAAGGTGCATAACGTGACTGAGATAGTAGCTTCACCCCCTGCAAAGGAGAGATTCTTTAGAGCTCAAAGTATAAGAAGAAATAAATGCTCCGTCAGTCATAATATATTTTCTATGGACAATTTTTCTTGAACAAAAAACATTTGCCGAAGAAGAAAATCTCAAACTTGGGTCATCGATGTGGTAGATGAGTTACGCTTGACAAGTTTTGGCGAAGATACTAGGGGAAGACTTCTTTCCTCAAACTAGACTTGCGTTACGAAACTACAACTTCAACAAGTTATTATGACCATAACCAAATATCTTGTTCTGGAATCTGATGTGGGTTATGCTGATTCAAAGCAAAACAAATGGTATTCTTCAATTGTATAGAGACGTTATGGGTGGTCTGCCTATATAAACGATGTTACAGAATTCTCAATCGGATGCGGTCTAATAGGAGTACTGATTAGGAATGGTTTATATTCATACGGGAGTAACCAAGAAACTCGCTGGCTATAGAATTCGAAATATGTGATGATTGCTACAATGTTTTCCTATTATGCGTATGCAAATCACAGCTGGATAGACCCGTTTTATGGACTGAGATACAAACACAAGGACAACAATTGTGACCATTCTGTCCAAATATTTGCTCTAGATTGACAGTAAATGGTTGTACTTATTTGAGCATGGGTAAGAAATTAAGCTAGTTATGTCATGTTTGGTTACCTAAATTGTTGTGTGTAAGGAAGCTTCGAATTGATTGACTTGGGGAGCGTATAGTTGAAAAGGGAGAGCGACGGTTGCTCTGGCAGCGGTAACCACCTCTTCTTAACTGCAGCAACTATGACCTGCACTAGACTTGTAAGAGGACTACCCTCTGGCTTCACGATCACGTATATCTTCGTCCCCACGAAGAAGAGTACACACGAAATGAACATAAAGGCTGTAGGAATCGCTAGTCCTATAACCCAGCTCACATCAGATTGGACGTAGACGATGAGGGTCAGTGAAACCATCATGGCAAAAGTCAACGTGAAGAAGTACCAATTGAAGAAGCTATTGATTCCCCTTTTCCCAGATTTGGTGTTTGGATTGAATTGGTCGGCTCCGAAGGCTAGGTTACACGGACGGATGCCGCCGGCTCCCACCACCATTAGTGCGAAACCAAATAGCAGAAATGCCATTTGCCCTGCCGTTGGGCCGATGCATGCGCTTTCATCTTCCGACGTGCAGTGGGGAGGATGCATCTGCTTGATTGCAGCTGTTAGTGCTATTACAAGCAATCCCTGCATGCAGAAAAATAGGCACAAAAAACAGGAAAAAAGTGTTACTGTCACTGGGCTTAGGAAGGTTATCAAGAAATCCATCCTGCTAACTTACTGATTGAAAAAACGGAGAGATAGAGAGTATCTCTGAAGAAAAGAGCTGATTTTCAGTTGAAGAACAATAATTTGAGAGAAGACAAGAAACCCTAATTGCCACAGAAAAAGAAGATAATGCTGATGTAGGTAATTCCAAACTCATTTCTCAACTTATGGGAACTAAAATGAATTACATCAAAAGCCTCTTACAGAGGCATAATCCAGTTTAGGAACCCCTTGAATAAGGTAACAAAAATCCTAAAGCATAATCAACTCCCCAAATTGATTAAGATTCTCACGTCGAGTAGAGTTCCTAAATGAATACATTGATTGATCAATATCAAGAAAATGTTGAGTCTTCGGCCTCATCCGGTTTCTTTCGATTTACTGTCACGGGGTCATTTGAGATAAATCCTGAATTAGTGGTAGTAGGACGTAAATTACGTGCCTAGTTTTTCTTTCACAACTATGATCCAGGCAAGCTTATGTGCACCTTATATGCTTAGTTGAAATGTCAAGTTAGTATAGACGAATACCAGAAAAGACGCGACTGATGCAAATCCGAGTGTCTTGTACCGACCGAAGTAAGTGTCACAAAGGTAAGCTCCTAGTAAGGTAGCAAAGTTGGTGGTACCATTGAAGACATTGACAATAGTTGTAGCTGTGATGCTTTTCATGTTGAAGACTGTAGCGAGATAGACCAAGAGATTTGCCAAGGTGCCAATGGCTCCCAGCTTCTCAAATGTCTCATTTCCTGAAGCCGAAAAGCACAATTCAAAATCAAGTTAAAGAAATTACAAAGCAAAAACACACACCATGAGTAGGAATTTTGAAAAAAATGCAAAACACAACTGTCTTACCGATAATGAACGGCATGGCCTTCACTCCTCTGTAGTTAACCTCAGGCTCATCAGTTGTAATGGCTTGGTCATTCTTTTCCATGGTTTTGTTCTCATTCTTCTCCATGTTTTTGCAGATGGAATTCTCTCTCTCTCTCTCTCTCTCTCTCTCTCTCTCTCTCTGCAGTCTGCAGTGTCTGTTGTCTTATACAAGTAAGAAAGTGAAGAATGAGTAGGGACCTTAGCACAATAGTTGGGAGGCTAAGTTTGATGGATTACTCCTACTTACCAGTCCATGCATATCATCTGAGCTAACCACTCTGTCTTTCTTCAAAATTTTCTCTTTCCTTCTGTCACAAACACAGCCATAAGTTGAAACTTCACCTACATTTGTGGACTCAAGTGTGGTGGACCACAACTTAGACGAACACACTGTGCTTCTTTGGGCAACCTTTACTACTATACTGTCTGGTCACTGGTAAAAATCAAAGGTTTGCATGAGTGGTCCAGAGATATTCATGTTTAATTAGTACCTTCAGTGCTCTGTTTGGTTGGACGTAAGGTATTCATGTAAAATCATTTACCTGTGAAATACTTATGGAACTTTATTTAGTCCATTCTTACGTTTTCGCTTTCATGCATGGTAGCTGTTCATGTGCCATCAACCGTCCTCAATGGTCGTCTCAATCAAAACCTGTTAAATTACTTGCTGAGATCACAGCCGTAAGTCATTTCACGTCGGTTTCTGTAGAATATTTTACTCGTAAAGTGTTTTCACTTTTCCCCAACTTTTGTGCAGCCAAACACCAAATTTAAAAAAAAAAAAAAAAAAAAACCATTTTCACCCAGAACAAACAAGCCAAAGTTAAGAACAAAGCTTGCAAAGATTGTCTGCAGATAGAAGACTCGATGTAGAGATCCGATGTATCTATCGACGAAAGAACTATTCACTGCATTTTTTACCTGTTGGTCGCCAAGTTCTTTTGTAACATTAGACCATAAAAAAAATATGGTAATGTTATTTACAGTGTGATCTGGCAACAATAACCCTTGTGGTGTTGGTTTCACATGTCATGTCAAATTCACATTAGATGTTCACACCTATGCCTGATTGTTCTCTGATAATTTATTTCCTGAAAGAGACTTAATTTGGTCTATTACATGATTTTCACACTGTTCTATATTTAAGTTTTTTGGTGAAAGGAATCTGCCGACCTATCAAAAATGGGAGGAAAATTCCGTGATGTTGAACTTGTAAAATTACGGTTTTGATTGTTTAATTTGTACGTAACACCTTCCGTATGGACAATGATGTTATCCTTAATTGAAAGTTAATGTGATGTTATTCACCATAATTTTAGATTCCTTGTGAATATTCTGTTTGGAGGTCTTGACCAGGTCTAGTTAGGAACTGTATCTAGCTTAGTACAGGTACTGCTCAGCTCACCACATCCGAAATTACCTTTCGAATCCAAAGGAGCACATACTCTTAATTGAGCGCCGATGAATTTATTTAGTTTGGAATTATGATACATACATGTCGTGCCCAATCAGGATCTACACCAACAAACACAAACGCACAATCAAGCTCAAACGCAAGATATAGGTGGTTCCCCAAATTCAGGTACTCCACGGGAGAGGCAGTGGGTCTTGTAATTTGTATGGAGGAATTACAAATTATTCTCACAACTCAGCCTCACAATCTCTCTGTGTTTCATTTATATTTTCTGATACTTTACGGTGGACCAGAGGCCCATAACTCCCACGCTGGCGTATCTCTCTCTCCGATTGATTGATTGCGTGCGTGTGTCTGTGTTGTTTGGTCTGATCCTTGGCGCAACAATACGTGTCTTGTATGATCGTCTAGATTTGGAAGTATGGAGTATTTCTGGAAAATGCTTTTCGAACTTCGATTCTGATGAAATGGTTTAAGCGGAAAGTAGGTTTGGGAGATTCTTCGTGTGACCCATCATTGCAGATTATCACACTCACAAAGAATTCATTTCTCAACTGCTTTGTTTTCAAAAGTTCATGAGTACTCTACTGATAAGCACCCGGAAATGTAATGAAAGGGTGCGCTAGTGTCTAGGTTTCGTTCAATTTAATTGTTAATTAGTTGTTTTTAAATATGTTTGCTCGTAGAGTTTGTCTGTTTTGTTTTGTAGGCGAATCGCTTAATAAAGGAATTTTAAGGCCTATGACATGGCATGGCCTGAGAGTGAAGCAGCCCAGCCAAGGCGCAGCCAAGGCAGAGCCAAAGCAAGAGGAACAGCCCGGGCAGAAGAGCGACAGCCAAGGCAACGCCAAGGCAGAAGCAGAATGGCCAAGGCAAGATCAAGCATGGCCCGAGCAGTGCAGCAGTGAGCAAGGCCCTATTGATCTCGGCATCGATGGGAAGGATTGATGTGCATCGATGCCGAGCCCCATTGCAGCCAAGCCCCCTAACCACTTCGGCATCGATGGGAAGCCAAACATTACATCGATGCCGAGCCCCTTAGTGGCCCCGCTTATGCCTGTTGCCATCCATGCCGAGGGCCATAGCGTGGATTTTGAGAGCATATCCGGGGAATATTCCAGGCGTGGAATAAATAGAGTGATGTATGAGATCCAAAAACAATTAGAATAGAACGTTTTTTAGTACATTTCTAGATCTAGCTTAGATTGCATTTACTTTTTGGTATTGTTCTGACTTGTTCTTGTATTTCCAGCATTCAATAGTTAATTTTCTGCTTTATTTAGCTTAGTTTTGGTAATTTGTGCTTTATAAAAGTTGTTACTCTTCTTCCGATCTATCTTTTAAGTCAATTTTCTTCTAGTGTTGTTTTTCAATTATGCTAAGTAGATTTTTGCTTGCTCTTATCTTCATAAATATGTGTGAGTAGTTTCAAGGGTTAGGTCATGGGATGATTAGCATCCCATGGCTTGGACAAAAATTGCATTTTTCACCAATAAAGTTTTAATCTTTGGATTTGAAAACTGATGTGGGGTTCGGATTCGTTTGGTAAATTACCGAGGTGTTAACCTCTTTGATCACGTGTAGGTGGGAGTATCGACTACCCACCACACGTGATGCTTAGAGCTCTGTCGCATGAGGAGTTTACCAAGAGAATTCTAGAGCTAGCTTGATTTTCAAACCATCTCTATTGTCGGGTTTAGGAACCTTAATTGCGTATCTTGAACCGCGTGAATTGGTGAAAATGTGATTTAGCTCGAGCCATGAGTGCTAATGATTCCTAGACCTAGCCTATCTTTTTCCTAGTTTATTCGTTTCAATTTAGCCTTTCTTTTCCACCGTTTCAAAGTAAAACTCGGTTGGCTACCTAATAGCCGAAATCCTTGCTTACTCTACAAATCCGAGCAAAGCCGTATAATTATTCCCGTGAGTACGATCCCGGTCTTCCAGATTATTATGCTTCAAATGACGTATTAAGCCCTACGCTTAGGGCGTTATTCCTTATATCGGAAGATTCGAAGCATCTACATACACCTAAGCAGTGCCATGGCTTCCATCAGCAGTTGATAAAGCAAGTTGAAGTAGCATCCTTGGCGAGGTGGAAATTCGAATGCGTACTTCTGTATACTTACTTGCGTATTCGCCTGAGATCTATTCATAATACTTATGATTATATCTTTGTTTTAAGGAATACGAAACGAAGTAGCTTGACTAATTTGTATATCAAACAGGAGTTTTTTCAGACTGCATTTCTTCTAAGGGAACACCAAGGGTGTTGGCATTGGTTCCTTTGTACCTGTACCACTTTACACACATTAGGAAGTACGCTAAGCAGTCCAATCTCCCTTTGTTAAGATCTTCTGCCGACCAATTTCCTCTTGAATCTCCTCCGTTACCCTGCTTGACAATTGACACCAAGAAGCTACTCAAATAACTCAACAACGCCAACCCGGAAGACAAGAAAGACCCTCCGATGCTTCTCATGTTTCCCGGAAACTGCTTGTGAAAGAGTTCAACTAGTCCGATAATCGTAAAAGCTTCAGATCAAAGTTGTGCTACTGCTGTAGACTGCCTAAGGCTGTGGGGATTACCAGAATGTGACTAAGAAAAAGCTATGATTTTGATGAACCAAATAAGACAATTCCTCCATACATTGCGCGCATGCCTGTGATGCAAGTGGTTGAGTATGATCTCTGGCATGACAAGAACCCATAGCTGCTGCTACAAAATGCTGTTGGTATGGCAATTTTAGTGCTAAAACTAGGGTAGCTGGCCTTCAAATGCTACAGGTTCTGTTTGGAAAAGTTTTTATTTCTAGTTTTTTATTTTTGTTTCTGATATTTTTTGAGACATGCACCATAAACATGTTTGTGTTGTACTGTTTTTGTTTACAAAATACATAATCGATTTCACTAATTTGCGAAAATTCTAGAAATACAAAAATTGAGTTTTCACTTGTTTTAAAAACACTTTCAGCAGCCCAAAAAACAAATAAACAAAAACTGTTATGGTCACCAAACATGTATTGTACCTTGAGCTTTGGCTCGTCTATATCGTACCTTCAACCTTGGATGCAAAAGAGACAATTATTGACCAACTTGACTTCTTGCTATGTGAGACGTATCTCTGATTCAAACAACCAAAAACATTGCCTTCGCATGGAGTATTTAATTACTAGTTAATTTGATTTCTCATTTCGATCAGCTAGGAAAAAGAAAACAAAGAAAGGAACCTTAACTAAAAGCTCAGTAAATTTTCCTCCACACTTCGTCGAAGTTTTTCTTTCCTTTTTAATTCCCCAAGTTTCAAACAGGCCGTAAAAGTCATCACTCGAGGGCCATTGTCGTACTAACTTGTAAATTAATCAGGCAAGACAGAGCCAAGGAAACACACCAGTTGGCCAATCCAACCAGCTAGAGGGAAATAGGGTCATTCTCATGAAAACCATCTATACTTTGTTGGGTAAAATACCCGATCACCCACACAACGGAAGCGTAACCGAAAAAAAAAAAAACAATCACACAAAAAAACACAAGATTACGTGGTTCTCCAAACTCGGGTACGTCCACGGAGAGAACAACTTCCACTAATATTGAATGAGTACAATGAGATACAAAATACCCTACTCTAGCTCTCAAGCTCTCGGTATTTTTATCTTTCCCACACTCACCAATATTCTCACACAATTTGCTCTCTGCCCTTTTTTTCTTCACTCACACCGCACACTTGACTTTTCTCTATTGTTCTCTGCCTTTTCCACACCCCTCACAAACGGCACAGAAGCCTATATAAATAGGCATGACTTAAGGCTAGTATAAAAGCCTCTTGAACTGCCCAGAAGAAAAATCTGGAGCCCAACACAACAAATGCTACATGGGACTTCTTGAAATGCACCACCTAGGGCCAATTAACTCCACCGAACCATCTGCACTTTCTATGCAAACTAATGTCATTAAATACACAACTAACCAGCATTTTTTTCTTTTTCTTTTTCAATATCACATGGGCAAAACCCAACATACTTGACTAGGGCAACCAAGTTTTTATAATTACCTTAGTTTTTGCTAAAGAAAAGGAAAAAGAAAAGAGAGAAGGTGACCGATAGCTCTCCCCTAAGCCCCTTTAGATTATCAGAAAGGACCGAAAGATCAACATTTTCGTAAATTTATGGCGTTCAGTTACATAGTTACGCATTTCCTCGGTGTGCATGCATTCCTCCTACTTAGGACATGGATTTGCTAGCTTTATATAAGCAAAACAAAACGAAGAAGCTTGACTAATTCGCAGATCAAACAGGATGTTTCTCGGACTGCAATTCTTCAAGGGGCGCGCCAAAGGTGTTGGCACTGTCTCCTTTGTACTTGTACCAGTTGGCACACACCAGGAAGTAGGCCAAGTTTAAGACCTCTAGAGCAGCAATTAGGTAGTAAAAGTAGTCCAATCTCCCCTTGTTAAGATCTTCTGCCAGCCAATTTCCTCTTCCATCTCCCTCTGTTACCCTATGCACCGTCGACACCAGGAAGCTACTCAAATAACTCGACAACGCCAACCCAAGGGATAAGAACGACCCACCGATGCTTCTCATGTTCTCCGGAAACTGCTTGTAAAAGAATTCAACTTGTCCAATAATCGTAAAAGCTTCAGACAGTCCTGCTAGTGACAACTGAGCCACTAACCATAGCCCTGACATGGAAGAAATAGCCCCTTTTCTTGGCTCAATCCCTAATGTTGGCTTAGTAAGAGCTAAGTCCCTCCTATACCTTTCTACTACGGCTGATACGATCATAGTGGCTATCGCGATACCCATTCCGATGCCTATTTTTTGGAGGGTTGTGATCCCATCTTCTCTTTTGGTGAGCTTACGGAGGATTGGGACGATGGTGCGGTCATAGATAGGGATCCATATCGTGAGGCATAACATGGTGAAGAAAATATAGGATGCTGCTGGGATTTGGAAACCGGTGTTGCCTAAATGCCTGTCGGACTGCAGGGCTTGGAAGACTACGTAGGTCTGCTGTTGAACTATGGAGACGTAGTAGATGATCCCTGCTGCCCATATGGGTATTATCCTCAACAGGCATTTCACTTCTTCCACTTGTTGAATACTGCAGAGTCTCCATGGATTTCGGGCTGATCCATCGGACTTGATTTGGTCTTTAGAGGTGACGATTGCTGCTTTGTTGAGAAATCTGTCAATAACAATACAAAATCTAGAGTGAGTGGAGCTTTCCCAAAAACAAACTAATCGATCATAACGCACTTAAACATGCGTTCTGCGATAATACATTAAGAAAAATTTACCTCAACATCTAATGCAAGATAGAAACTTAGAAGTACTGCTACTAGAAAATGCTGTTGGTCAAGCAATTCAAGTACTCCGTTGTAATCGCACAAGTATTTTGTTTCATTTCTTAGGCAACAGGAGCCTTCCGGCCGTTTTGATGGAAACAAGTACGTAGAAATTTTGTACATGGCCCTTATAAGAGTTAATATATGCATGTAGAGTTTGATACCTGAATTGGTCTGTGTAAACGAGCTTCGAGTTGATCGATATAGTAGGAAAATGATTGTAAAGGGAAACCGATGGTTGTTCCGGCAACTCCACCTTCCGTTTCTTGATTGCAGCAACTAAAACCCGCACTACGCTCGTCAAGGGACTCCCTGTGGGAATCACCATGACGTACATTCTCGTGCCAACGAAGAAGAAGGCGCAGGACAGGAACATGAGGAACGTCGGGATAGCCAGTCCCAGAGCCCAACCTTTGTTCGACTGCACGTAGACGATGACCGTTAGAGAAACCATCATGGCGAAAGTGTAGGTGAAGTAGTACCAGTTGAAGAAGCTGGTGGTTCCCCTCTTCCCTGACTCTGTGTTCGGGTTGAACTGGTCTGCTCCGAAGGCTAGGTTGCACGGCCGGATTCCACTTGCGCCGACTACCAGTAGGGCAAAAGCACTCAGGAGGAAAGTCATTTGCCATCCTGTTGGGGCAGCGCATGCGTTAGCGTCTGCTGATCCGCAGGAGGGAGGGTGGAGGTTTGAGATTGCGGCTGTGAGTGTCAGTATGAGCATCCCCTGTAGTTCAAAAAGGGAAGAATTTGTATCTGAGATACATACAAGATCTGATCCAAATGGTCCAAAATCGTTCTAGTAGCTTCATAGATTTTAGAAAACATTATGTAACAGACTATGTTACATGAACTTGGATACGATTTTCAGTGCATGTATTTATCTAAGCGTCATAGTAATATAATGTGGGTACGCCAAAATATTCAAGCTTCTTAATATAGTTCATTTATTTATTGCTAATGTCCGAAATGTTTACCAGAACTAACAACCATTTTTGTTGACTCGGAGTCTTTATTTGTGAGTCATTTGATAGTTTTAAAGAATTTAATATAAAAAATTTATACAAAAAGTACACAATTGAAGGCCGTCCTTTTTCACCGTGGATTCCCAGATGATGGACCCCAGGCCTTAGCAAGAAGTCTATTCTTTATCCTTCACCCTATGGAATATATTTAGACCTCTTCCTTTTTGGGCTGAATAAATCTAAAGATGGGCCAAGACTTGACAAATTAATTTGGGCTTTAATTAATGGGGTTTTTAGAGCTGGTCTTTTTTTTAGCTTTGGTTTTATCCTAACCCTAAATATAATATTTTTATCTAATCTTTTTTAAACTAGTCCTTACTCATATTTATTTGGACAAAAATACATTTATTTATGAGAACTGTGTCTTTGAGAACTGGCTATGAGAACTATGTCTATGTGAACTGGAAAATACACAGTTCACATAGCCTCATTCCCCATTAAAATACACAGTTTACTTAGAAAATATATAGTTATCATAGAAAATACATAATTCTCATAGACAGTTCTCATGGACAATAGACAGTTTTCATAAAAAAATACACAGTTCCATGAAAAATACACAGTTCTTATAGACAGTTCTCATGAAAAATATACAGTTCTCATATAAAATAGACAGTTTTCATAGAAAAATATACAATTCTCATAGAAAATACACAGTTCTCATATAAAAATACACAGTTTTTATAAAAAATACATAGTTCTCATAGACAGTTTTCATGAACAATATACAGTTCTCATAAAAAAAAAATACACACACGAACAAAAATTGAACAAAAACAAAAAAACAAAAGTAATCAAAATCAAACGTTTATAATCATTTTTTGCGTACCAGAGATAACTTGTCCATGCGATAACGAGTGCAGAGAATAATACCCCAAATTGGAAATAAATTTCCCTCCGAATTACAAGCATTCACCAAATTGGCATGCTTAAATTAAAATGCTCGTTATCAAGTACCTATGCATTCACGAAAGTCATCTTTGCAGAGCAACCCGTTCTTGGCCAAATGACTCGAACCGCGACTCCACCTTCTTCCAAATCTCGTCTGCGTCCGTCGCTTTGCTGATGAATCTGAGCCCTTTGAGAGCACCCTGAGCGCTCGAACTCGTCAGTTGTCCGACTGAGTTTCGCTTTTATTCTTCGAGCGTCATGGGCGAACACCGACGGCGGCGGACGGATATTCACGCCACTATAATTTCCTATGAATTCTGCACGAGGCCAAGAGACTCCTCGCTACCATGCCGGCACCGCCGGCAGCCATTTCTTCTCAGGCGGGTGGAGAAATAGGATTTGAATTTACGGCTGTAATTTGATCTACTTGAGCTGCTTCCAAATGACGATAGAAGATGGAGGATCGAAGAAGGTGAAGATGAGGGGCGGCGTTCTCGACGACAGGAAGGAAGTCGTGGTGGTCGGAGCTGTTGCAGGGGATTTCGCTGAGGCGAATGGTAGAGGAGAGAGTGAGAGCACCTTGGTTCAGTAACTGGTAGAAATATGCGAGTTTGGGAGGTTTTCAGATTGGGGTCGAGGCATAAAAGACATTCAGCAACATAACCGAACCTAGATTGGTTCAGTAATAATATGCAAGGTTGGGATAAAACCAAACCTAAAAACTAAGGTTGGCCTCTAATTTTCTATTAATTAATTGGGTCATGCTTTAAATATTAATGCGGCCTATTAATTTTCCAAAATTAATTCAGCCTTCCCAAATTTAATTCGGCCCTAATAAATTCAATTTGGCCCAAAATAACATTTTTAACCATTAATTGATTGATAAATCTTTTTCTAAAATTTGGGTGTTAACATGGCTAACAACTCAAGCTTGTCACCTGCTGTCGTTGTCGCTCTGTTTTTCATCCACTTTGTTCAAGTTGTTTGACCCACATGTTGGAAGGGCAGCTATTTTCTAAGGGCAAGTTTGTTTGCAGGAAACTAGATGTCTCGATTAGTAATCGCTCGGACTAATTTATCTCACATTCGGTTGCACAATTTAACGATGTTAGACTGTGGCAAAGATAGCACGCTATATCGCATGAAAGGGTGATCTAACATTTTCTGTTGTACATAGAAGACTTGTAATCACACTTCATATCTGATAGAGTTAAAAATTTTACATAGGGGGTAGAAGTAGGATTCGTACCGCGAAGGAGGATATGGAAGCAAATCCGAGAGTTTTATAGCGGCCGAAGTAAGTGTCGGAGAGGAAAGCTCCGAGCAGGGTTCCAAAATTGCAAGTACCATTGAAGACGTTGACTATGTTTGTTGCCGTGATTGTTTTCATGTTGAACACACTTGTGAGGTACACCAGCAGATTGGATGACGTCCCAATTGTTCCCAGCTTCTCGAAGGTCTCATTTCCTGCAATTTTATTTTCCACAAATGTCGTCACAAATTTATTGAAGCATTAGTGATAGAGTAAGATGAATAAATTATATATAGAGCGCAAAAGAGGAGGAAAGCGGTAGAAGAAGCCCGTCTCTCCCCGTCCGTGAGATGAGCCTGGGATGGAGATCTTCTGACTCCAAAAGCTGTGTCTTTCTATTTCGATGCGTTCCAACTGAATATGATTTCCCTAGTGTGGCTGGTTGCGTGCATGTATGTATATTTGTGAAGTGAAGAGCTATTTTGCGAGTTCTTTAGAGAGAGTATATTGACTCGTGCCATTGAAAGAACAATTCAACTGATTACATTGACTAAAACTGACTTCTCGTTTGATTACCTATCACAAAGGGCATGGCTTTTACTCCTCTGTACTTTGGCTCATCTCTTGTGGTCACTTCCTTAACGTCTCCCATGGTTTCCTGCATATCTCTCTCTCTCTCTCTCTCTCTCTCTCTCTCTCTCTCTCTCTCTCTCTCTCTCTCTCTCCTAAGAGGATCTGTAAGGAGTTGGAGTCAAGTGCAAATTGAAGTAGAAAAGAAAAACTTATATATATATATATAGGGTACGTACTGAGGCTTTTTTTCCTACTTTATAATATAGAGGCTACACGTCAAACTTCACCTTTTTTGCGAAAGTTTCTGTGCATATATATTGATCACTCACGTCTGGTGGAAATTTGCAGTAGACTTAGTGCGGTGACTGTGGTGTAGTCTGTCTGATCGCCGATAGTTCTAAGGATAGATGCTAAGGTGGATACAGCTATATAGCTGTTCTTTATCACATGTTCAGTGCAAGTGGCAAAGGGAATCTTTCACGTGATCTAATTAGTTTTAGGGGATTCTTTAGTAAAAGTTAGTGGTTAATTTTAGGTGTTGCTTTTGATTGTAATTAGTGGGTGCTGTGGAGCTTGGAATACAAGTCTTGTAATCAGATCTTAGGGACACCATTATTGCATGTGGCATGAGGAGCATCAAAGTTTCCTAGGATAAAACAAAAATTATCCAAACAGGGCTTCTACTCAAACTAATCACCTAAACAGGGGTCCTTAACTTGTAAGGACTAAGTTAACATGGGTCCAGAGTCAGCCTTGATTTTTCATGAGCTGTAAAATAGAAATTAAAAATGAGACCTTTTGTTGGACTATTATAAGGGATAAAAAGACCCTTGAAATTCAAAAAAATTTGGAGGGCTAGCTAAAGCAGCTGCAACACAAGTTTTAGCTCAAGTTGAGTTTTGTTCACCCTCCACTTAAGAGGGTGAACATTACCCTCCTTACTATTGGTTAAAATGGTGTGCATTCCATCACAAAATGATGTCATCCTTATCAAAAAGTGTATTGCAGGAGTGAGACCTACACCATTTTAACCAATAAAAAGGGGAGTAAACAAAATTTGACTTATTTAACTCAAGGCCAGCTCTGCATGGGTCAAGACCAACTACAAGTGTGAGCACCAAGTCACGCTGATGTAACTTTTAAACTCTCATTCTTCATTGTTAGATAAATAGTAAAAATTAATGTGAGCTATGCATGATGTCACCAATTAAATTATTGAGTGTTTGACTTATTCAAGTTCGCGAGGTCCATGGCAAGCTTATGATTACCTGCCCATATAGAAATCAGTGGTTTTCTTGCCAGCTGATTTTCTTAGCTTTCCGTAAGCCCGCTGAATGTGCATGTCCCTCTCCATTTGTGTATGATAACGATGCCCATCTCTATATACTACTTTTAGAGGATGAGTGGGTGGCTGGCTTTATTAGTAATCGAGGAGTTAAAGCGGGTTCGAAAAATGCATTGAAATTTTGTAATTTGTTTAATATAATCCAATTTTTTTATGTTATGGTCTGCACAGGTCATTCGTGTATAGCCGATGTAAGTGAAAATTTACTTAAATTTGTGTGTAAGTAAATCATGCTCGATAAATTTTTAAACAAATAAGAAGCTTTATTCAAGATAGAGTTATGTGGTACAGAAGATTTATACATGATTTTGTCACCGTTGAACTGAAACGCTGGAGCTGTCCCCAAGATCGGTCCTAAACTTTTGGAGGTTTAAAGCGATTTCGGAAAATAGGACCCCTATTTGTACATAGAGAATGCTAATAAATATGCACCCGTGAAAAGTTGTTAGCTCAATATGCGTGTACCACATATATAGAGATATTTCAAGAACTTACAAATATGCACGGGCGTGATTTTAAAAAAAGTTTGAAAAGTATGAAATATGTGTTGACATACAAAATCTTTCGTATTTGCAAAAATAAAAATAAAAAAAATTGAAAAGTTTTTAAAAATTACGTATATTTTTTATTTACCAAAAAAGATAACCTATTTTTTGTGAATACTTGTATGCATAAGCAAAAATAGATAACATTACAACAATATAATTTTAAACTTCTTGAAATAAGTTTGTAGTCAAGCTTATTTCTAGAATATATGCTAGCTAGGTAGCCTAGGTAGGTACAGTATTAAACCAAACTGTAGGCATAAACTTTTTCTTATTGCCTGCCATGGTGTTCATACATTGTGGATTCCCCTTGTGGACCATTGAAGTCAAATCTATTTTATGCGAATATTTTACAAGTTATTATACATTGTATTTTATGAAAGTAATTGCTACGCTCTGCATAGCACGGGTTCACTTCTAGTTTACTTTTAAATGCTAACGCGAAAGTTCATACTGTCACACTAGCCTTGTGGATGAGGCACGACCTGTGTGGTGCTAGACAAATTCTCTTGCTAGCCCGCAAAACTTAAGCCGAGGTGTGTTTGTAATGCAAGCAAACCAACAAGATTAATTAAGCAACAAGTAAAGGTACCAGACTTGAAGAGTTACGTAGTAAAAAAGAGAGGCTCTCTGATCTCTCTCCCTCTCTCTCTAAAACAAAACAGAGCAACGGCGGCTCTAGGGTTTCTATTGGGGAGATGCCCTTCCTCCTCCCCCATGCATTTTCTTCGATCTCTTCCCCTCCTCCTTCATCTCTCTTTTCCCTTCCCCCTCTTCTTTTTTTCTCTCCTAACCCTTGTCTCGATTTGTTTCTCTCACTGCCTTTTGACGCCGTTTTATCTTCCTTGCTTCGTCCCTCCTTGATTCGCAGTCTGTTTTTTTGCCAGTTACCACATCTAGGGGTAACTAGTTGTCCTAACGGCTAAGGTTCAGTGGCGGCTGGAGGTGATGAGGCGTGGTTGTGGAAGATCAGGTCGTGGCGGCATTCGGTGGTCTTGCAGTGGCATATGAAAGTGCTCAGTTTCTAGTGTCTCAAAACGTTTGTGAGGACCGAAATGGTGGCTCTTCGTTGGTCGTTACTGGGATCTAGTAGGTCGCGGGGTTCACAGGGGTGCAGGGCCAACTGCTTGCTGCCTAGTGGTGGCCGTTTTCGAGGCAGTGGTTTTCTGGTGGCGGAGGCTGGTGGTGCCAGTGTAATACCCTGGATTTGGGGGTTGGAAAGCATTTAGTCCCTCATTGGTTGGGAGCTAAAGCCTCATGCGGTATATTAACACCTACCTAAGAGCTACATGGTACCTTCTTAGGTATACCTTTTTAGGCCAAGTGTTTGGGCGAAAGGGGATCCATGGTCAGCCGGCTCGCGTCGTTACAGGCAAAGGGCTCCAGTGATGGGGTTAGGTTTGGACTCTTGAAGTGGGCTAGGCCCATGTGGTTATGAGGTTGTATTGTTTGGAGCCTGGCCGTTAAGGTGTTTTGGGGTTAGTCCCAATTGGTTTTGTCTTCTTTTTATCTAACCTTTAGTTGGATTTCCCTCTCCTCCCCCAACTTGATGTACCCCGGTCAAGTTTTACTTTTGCGGTTTGCTGATAAAAAAAATTGAAGCCATTTCATTGATCAACTCAAGCATCTACAAGCTAGCATGTTACAAAGTAGGCTTTAGACGTGGTATGAGTATAAATGCCGACTCTCTATTGTTTTAATTTCCTAATTTTTTGAGAAAAAAAAGTGATAGGGAGATCTGTGGTTCAAAGCAAAGAATCAACAAGAAGCAAAGAATAATTGGATGGAGGAGAGAATGAGCAACTTCCTCCATCCAAGTGTGTGTGTCTAGCTAGCATCTATTTCCCTTTTTTCAATGTATACTATACTCATTAAATACTATAGAGGCAACTTTAAAAATAGATAGTACATAGTATTTATTTAATCTTCAACAAAAGTCTAATTTAATATTACGTAATACCTTTCACTTTTTGACTATTTTGCCCCCTACTTCTTCATATTGATTCTTCACCAATATTTCCACGGGTACAGAACCTAGCCTAGGATATTGACTTGCAAATGAATGATCTTGACGATCTTTACCATGTTAAGCAAAAGTTTGTTTAGTTGAGAATTAAGGTGATAACCGGGTCAAACAATTAAATTAAACACATTATTGCTTAGGCTTAATTGATTTGGAGTCTTATATATTACACTGTCAGGCTCGGTTCGAACTTGAGAATTTTTTGAAACTAATTAGTTAAGCTCAATTCGCATTTAAAGTTTTGTGATCATAATAATAAGCTCGGTTCAATTCGAGCTTTCAAAACTTGAGTTTGAGCTTCCAAATGAAAAAAGCTAGATTCCACTACATCTGCACTAAAGCTGAACTCCAGTGTGAACGTAACTTTTTAACACTAGAAAAGAGAATTTTCTATTCCACTTTCATTGCAACGCAGCTATCCACACATATAAATAGGTATATAACATATACGGATTTTTTGTGGGGCCCATCTTGACTCCCACACAAATGATCTGACCCGTTTATTTAATGTAAAACATTTTTTCAAGAGCCCTCGCAAAAAATCAGCTAAATCCGATACTTATTGATGCTTGATCCTATCATCCAATTTTTTATTTTGATTTCTAAATAATAAATAGTTAGATAATTGGATCAAATATCTATAGATATTAGATTGAACTGATTTTTAGCGAGAGCCCTTGAAAAATATTTTTTATTTAAGTAACGTTTCGAATAGTTTGTGTAGGACCTGAGGTGGACCCCACAAAAAATCTGTGTTGAATATGTACCCTATTTATATATGTGCTTTGACTTTTTGCTTTCATTGTATCTTCACAAGAAAATTTTCAGTGCCGGATGGGTACCACGTGGTGCTATTTTGCCATTGCTCCAAAAAAGACTTTAGGATTTGATGAAGTCCTAAAATTAATTTGGTAAAGGTGGTTAAGAATGAAATATCAGATCTCATATTTTTGTGCATATTTTTGTGATTTTATTGGTTTGCCCCTATCTTTATTGGTACATGAGTCTATTGAACCAAACATCCATGTACCTACTCAGGTTTGTCTTGAATTTCTAAACAAACAATCACATGAAATTTAGCTTGGTTTGTATTTTCTCTGAACGAGTTTGAACGAGCCCAAAGTCCAGGCAAGTTCGAGTTGAGGTTGAGCTATTTAGTTCGTTTAACAGCCATGATAAGAGAGGCTTGAAATGAGTATTAGTTATATATATGACTCCTATTGTTTATCGTTTTCCTTTCGTCAAGAAGCATCAACGACTAAAACTAATTGGAGGAGAGAATAATAGACAATTCCTATAAATCCGAGTTTATTGAAATTAAGCATCCAGTTCCCTCGTTATACCTTGATTGGTCTTGTTGTTCTTCACAATTATTTTGATGGGATGGAAATTGGGATGATAAATTTTAAGATTATTCAAGGAGAAAAACTTTTTAGCGGGGCCTCCCGTAAATAAAATTTACGGTACTCCATCTCGCGCTTTCAAAAGTGTTTTGAATGGTCCGAATTAATTAAAAATAAACTATTACCGTTAGTTGATATTTATTACATGCAATAGTTTAAAAACGTATTTCAACCATTGATTACCAAAACGGATGGCTGAGATTATACAGAGCCGTAAATAAGTTTCTCTTATTCAAGTACAGGATCAATCGAAAAATTAAGAAAATTCTTGACTTCCAACAGAATGACAGAGATGACCCTTTGTATATTAACTTCTCGATTCCTGCAATTTATTTTCAACACACTTGGGTTACCAAAATTTTTATAGCATGTGTTTATAAAGAATTTTTTATCTTCGGGTTTTGATATTCTAACTTTTCAGAATCAGTTTAAAGTGTTTACCAAAATATATCTAGCTAATAGATTCTCGAATTTTACAAATCCTGAGAAGCTAAAAAACAATGAAATTCTGCAAATCTCAAAACTGCGTCTGGATAGCTTCTGAAGCTTTTCAAACCAGAGTTTAGATTTTAAGTTTTATAAAAACTATAATTTTGAATTTTTATAGTGAACAATACCAACTTTTACTATAGTTTAATTATAATTTCACAACTACAATAAACATGTTTATCTGCTTATACTCAAAAATAAAATTTACAATCTATAGCAGAAGTTGAAGTTACAATAATATGTATCTACAACTATCACAAACACGCCCATCTATACTATATGCTAAAAGAATATATATAGTTACCTAAAATAAATGGGAGCTCTCTCCTTAGCGCGCGCGTGCGCACACACGTGCACACACGCACACACACACACACACACACTCTCTCTCTCTCTCTCTCTCTCTCTCTCTCTCTCTCTCTCTTACTTGAAATTTTTTCATTTTGTTAAATTTTATTATTTATTATTCTACATTCTTTACAAAATATAACGTATATACTATTGACCGGGTCGTTCCGTGTCAAAAATATATTTATAAAACCTTGGAGTTAACTACTACTCCGTAGAAAAGTGGTCAAGACCGAGTGTCGATCCGCGGGGACAATGAGGCTGAATTACTATAATTCCGATTAATTTGAAAAGAAAAAGATTTGAGTAGAGTTTGGCTTCGGAAAACTAATTAATTAAGAAAGCTACTAATTATTTGATTTGAAAACTGATGAGAAAAAGACCTAGGGTTTCAAATCCACCCCGACCATGTAACAACGATATGCATAGGCTAGATTTAACATTCGAATCATTAAAGACTATCGTTAGAGCTTGCAATCCCTTCCGATAATCGTCAAGAAAATAATTGGGTTGTTAAAAGGCATAGACTATCCCATAGCATGGACCGTCTCACTAGCCCGCTCTGGCCGCCTAACGGCATGATCCATCTTACGAGTATAATCTATCTCAGAACTCCAACCACAATCAAAGAATACCATTGTTTAACTCCGTATTTGAAAACCGCGAATATAAATACGAAATAGATTGAAAGTATTAAAATCATTTCATAAAACTGAAACGAGTTCTAGTCAAACAATCGATTCGAATATTAAAACCTAGACCTCTACACATACAAAGTTACTTGGAACGGTGCTTCATCTTCTCCCTAGAGAATGGGATTAGCCAGCCATGGCCTTAATGGTGTTCCCCAATTTCTTTTCCGTGATGTCCTGCCGCTTCTTTGAACAAGGTCAAGAGCGGCCGTCCAGTCATTCTCCCCTTGGTCAGTAGGTTTCCACCCCCTTATATAGATTTTAAACCATTAATTACATAAGAGGCCCATGGACTTTAGGTAACTATGAATAAATCATTCAATTTTGAATCACTTTGCTCTTTACCCCAAACTTCATTAAACTCTCGTTTTTATACAAAATCTTGGATAACGATCTCAAGCAACCTGTAAACACAAAAAAGACGAAATAAATATAAAGTAACATAAATAAATGACTAACAAATGTAGTTTAGAGGGCCAAAATATCAATATTTTGGCACTTATCAACTATATTTTGCTTGAAAAGAAAATTAAGTTTAATCAATAGTACAACAAAAATATACTTTATTTTGCTTGAAATTTACTGTACTATCTTCTTTCTTTCTATCTTGTTATTGTTGTGATATTTTCCTCTCTTTTATTGAGAACCTACATACGTTCTCTTTCGAATTTATATGCCCAACTTCCTCTTTTTGCCAATCTAAAATTAATGTCCACAATCTAAAGTACAAAATGTCAATCAAAAAAATCAACAAAATGGTTTTTTTTTTTTATTTGGGAAAATTGAACCACAAATTAGGGCCTCAAATCGATAGAAACTCAAAATCAAACCCTAATCGCAAAACACAAAAATCAAACGGATTCGAGAGAAAGATAGACTTAACGAGAGATCGGGAGAGAGAGAGAGAGAGACGTTTAGTTTGACGAAGAACGAAGAAGAAGAAGAACATCAAAGCTAGACTTGTGGTGTTCTACTCTGTTCACGAAGAAGAGCCCTAATAAACGACTTAGGGTTTCTGGTTCTCGAACGAAACGAGAGACAGAGAGAGAGAGAGAGAGAGAGAGAGAGAGAGAGAGAGAGACACCTTGTGGTGTTCTTCTTCTTGTTCTTCGTCGAAATCGTCTGAGTGCTTCGTCATCTTTGTCGAAATCGTCTGAGTTTCGTCGCTTCTCTTTCTCTCTCTTCTATCTGTGTTTGAAACGCAAAAGAAATGGGAGGAGCCGGGTGAAATGTTGTTTTGTTAGAGCCCGGATCCTATAGTTTCTACCCGACCCACCCGTGTTTAGATCTGCGTGTGGCTCTTTAAAATGACAGCCATTGGATCTAATCCAACGGCTAAGATGGGAGCCTCGCACCAGCCATCTCATCCGGGATCCCTGATGGGAACCGGAGAGTGTGTGTGTGTGTATATATACACACACACACACACATGTATGCAAGAAAACGAATTCTTTCGAAACGGGGAGAAAATGGAAAAGAGAGTAAACACTACTACAATAATCGTAAAAAATAACAGTTTAAAAGTGTCATTAAACATGAAAGATGACAGTTTTGAAACTGTCATTAAAATTCTAAATTTTAAAATGACGGTTTGAAATTGTCATTAATATCCATAAAAATGACGCTTTATAAACGTAATTGAAAGTAAAAGATAACAGTTGTAAAACGTCATTAAAGTGTTTTAAAGCCGTCATCTTTTGAAACGACCTGCTTCTGCCCTGTACAATATTGTCCGCTTTGAACACCAAACCCCATCAAATCTCCCAATGAGGTCACCCATCTCAGAATTACTCCAATGTGAGCACGCTTAATTATGAAGTTCCAATTAGCTTTGGCACCCTCATAACTTTAAAAGACCTTGCATAAGATAGGATGATGATATATTATTTATAGCACACAACTTACACTTTACCAAGCGATGTGAGACCACCCTCGGTTTACCCTTCGGGTCACTGATCCCATAGCCCCCGCACAAGTCCCAACTGCCCTCAGGCCAGTTGACCACTACTTGGAAGTCCCCAAGGGCAGGGCGTCACAATCTCCCCCACTTAGAAACACACGTCCTCGTGTGGGGTCGAGATTCTGTCTCATATTTCCGGTTGGTACAGGTTCTGATACCATATGTAATGACCTACTTTTGATTTGAGACTTTAAAGCAACTATGCTCATAGATGGCACCATTTCCTCCAAAAACAAATTTTTGTTTTTCAATGTCACTTATAAGGAGAAACCGACATTAAAAAGAAAGAATAGTTATGTCACTATTTTACAAAGTGATATCACAAATATATTAAATCACAGTTTAGGAGAAACTGACATTAAAAGAATAGTTATGTTACTATTTTAAAAAGTGACATAATAAATATATTATATCACAGTTTTTTAGATGACTGACATTATTTATCTATTGCAATCTTTTTAATTACGGTTTTTTCAAAAATTGACATCTTTTCACTTTTTCAAGCGTCATCTTTTAACAATATTGTAGTTGTGAAATTTTCAAGAGCCATCTTGCCAACCCACTGATGCACGGGCAATAAGGAAAAAGTTCACACCGATTTTTTTGTGTCCTCATGTATCGAACTGGCACAACGGTAATATACCCATGGCGAAAGATGGAAAAATACATATCAATTAGTGCTCTCTCTCTCTCTCTCTCTCTCTCTCTCTCTCTGATAAAAGATCGAATATACCGCATTTTGACTCTGCATCTTTTACTCCATTAACACAAGTGTGGTGGATTCCGCACATGCAGAGTCCACCACACTTGTGCTATGCGGAACCCACCACACTTGTGTCTATGGAGTAAAAATGCGGTGTCACTAGACTTATCCATTATTACTATCTGCCACATTGGAATTAACAATCAAATGTGTCTTTGTTTATGAGTTGTTTGGTGCTCAACATTCTAGATAATTTTATTAATTCATGTATTGTGAAAAAATGTTTGGATGCTAATCGGGTAGAATCGAAACTGAACCAAAACTGGTTCAGTATTGCAGTTTTGTTCTGGTTAGGTTCTATTCAATATTGGTTAGGTTTTGGTTACCAATAATTTAGTATCGTTAGAAATGTTCGGTCATTGGATTTCTACAGAATCGGACCAATCCGAACCATGTGCAACCTTAATATACATAGTTTATAAATTTTGGCAACAATTAGCATAACAATTATCGAATATTAATTTTCCAAGAACAAATATTCTATTGATGTCACTGGCTTCATCCGAAGACATAGTCATCCGAAGTAGCTATTGCTAGGTGGGAATGACGAATTTCGCTTACTACAAAGAGATTAAACAAACAAACACATAATTATGGATATATTGACTTTCAATTTTGGAAAGGCTTAGTGCGAGATATTCATCAGCATCAAGACCATAGTTGTAGCGAGGCAAGATGGATTGTAAACAGGGCCAATTGCTAGTTATTTTGCCCACGCCCTCAATGATGAAACTCTTTTCAGTTTGGGAATCAAAATCAATGAGTGCGTAGGATTTTCCTTGAATAGATATATCTCATTCGCAAAATGGGAAGCAAACGCTCCCTCAACTCCACTATCAAAGACAATGGCTTCCAAACAAGGAAAGGCTTTAGAGATGGCATGGGTAGACTTGAGGCTGGGAACACGAGAATTGTAGGCTATACGAGCACATTCCTTACCTTTGAAGATGTAAGCTTCGCCTCTTTCCCTATCTTTTGTCACGCCATCGATTTTAAATATAAATAATAATACATTTTTCACAATAAAAACCTCATCCTCTCATACGTACATACCCAGGTCCACAATTCTTTCAAAACGTACCATAAAAAAAAATACAATCCAATGATCCGTTTGTATTAAAAGTAGAGAAGAAAATTTAAAAGTTTACATTCATTCCAGGATCAGATGAACAAATATAATTACATATTGTTTTTAGGTTAATAGAAGATGACTAAATAACTCAACCAATAAGCTTTCATGACGATGTCCAGCAAATACACTCCAAGCACTCTATGGTACTAACCATGTTTGATACCTGAAAAATGAAGGGTTAAGCTACCCCAGCCTAGTAGGAAAATATCTCTGCTAACTTTAGATGTATATGATATTATGAGTGCTAAGAAAAATTATAATAGGAAAAATGAATTTTTTTTTTTACTACAAGTAGAATATAAGATACAATCTCAACTCTAGAAAACTTAGAATTCCCTTTCGCACACAACGACACACACTCACACTATCTATTTCACAACTCAATTTACCATCTAACGAATCACCACCTTCTGTCTCCATCATTAGTCCAACTTCAATGTATCACACCTCAACATATATCAACTATGCGTTCATGTCAAACAATTTACCAAATTCTAATTATCGTACCACAAGTTGCGCCCATGTACTCAACCTCATGTAAGGACATCAAAACAATCCAATATAAATGAATCTAACAATTTCAGCCACAAGAAACTTATACACCCATGTCGATATTTTACTTCTCAAATAATCTTCAATCGTGTCATCTATCTAATACCCTTTCAAGTTATTCGTTATTTAATTACTTCCGTATCTCATTGTCATATTGTCGTCAAGTATTATAAGTGAATGCTCCTGCCGGGTATTTTGCATCCCGTGATCCGTGCCTAGCACCTCATCCGTTGATGGATCTAGTATGTGTCTGGAGCGATTGCTCCTGTCGGTCATTTTGACTTACGGTTGACTCCTGCCGATTATTCTAAACTATCGTGGACCCCTGCCGGTCATTCTGGTCTATCATGGACCCCTGCCTAGTGACACACCAGAAGGAGGACCTAGTGATTCCCTTCCTTTTATTGTTTATTTACGTTCCAATTTCCTCAAGACAACCATTTATTCTCATTCCACAATAAAGTGTCAATTAAATTAACTCATCATATCCCCACAACATATCAAATAGTTGAAATTAATTATTCGCACATCAAGCAGTTTCATTTCTCTGTAGTTTTTACGCATTTAGATTTATTACATCACCACACATTCAAACAAGCAGTTTAAGGTTCGATCTCATATAATAAAATCGAAACAATTCAATTCTTACGACCCACAACCTTACCATCCACCCCATAGAATTTTTCCCAAATTTCCAGGTGCTACTAGTAGGAGCTGAATGTTTTTCAAAAAATATGCATTTTAGTTCCTCCTATGATTTCCATCTCCAAAACCTTTCAACACCTTTTCAAATCTACGTCAAAACTTCACGGAGAAACATTCTCAACACCTAGCTACCTTAGAAACAAATATTTTTTTATGGAGTAAAATCAGTTATAGACATTAAAATTAAAGGGGCCAATCGACATGGAAAAACTATGATAAGCTTTAAATTCTACACAAAATCAATAAATAAACAAGTAAAGAAAGAGGAGAAATTCCTACCTAATGGATTTTGAGCAAAACCCCCAATATTCACGCAAGCCCTAAGTTGATCTCTTGAAACCCGCCAAGAACGACTTCCCTTCAAGCTTTTTACGCGATTAACGGGTCTACATCGATAATATCAATACACTTGTAATAAAAGAACATAGGATGGTAAGCCAAGGCATGTGTTGAAAATAAAAAATTGCCCTTGTAAGGTTTGTCCTCCAATTTGTTTAGCCGGTGGAAGTTTAGGTATTGCATGTCTTCCTTCCACAACAAGAAAAGTAAAGCTTCATGTTCCATAAATTGAGGGAGGAAGTGTCCTTACCCATAAATTGAGGGAGGAAGTGTCCTTACATTACTATTGGTGCGGCAAATTACTATTGGTGCAGTTATAAATATATCCAATACATCAAGACAATCTCTCTCGCCATGAACATCTCGGAGGCACCACAAGCACAAGATTAACGAGAATAAGTGAACGTCATTCTTATCAAGCATATCATAGCCCCCGTTGATCTTGTATACCCCTCCCTCCCTCCCTCCCTCTCTCTCTCTCTCTCTCTCTCTCTCTCTCTCTCTCTCTCTCATACACACACACACACACACTCTTTCTCTCCATATATGAAGAAGTGAATGTGTGAACGGCTCTCTCTCTCTCTCTCTCTCTCACACACACACACACACACACACTCTTTCTCTCCATATATGAAGAAGTGAGTGTGTGAACGGCTGTAGATACAGACATACATGAAAGGATTAGGCAATTGAGTTTGCGATTTGCTGTTTATTCTAATTTGTTTGATTTTTAGCTAATTACATGGAACGGATTGTTGTGATGCGATCGAGAATCCCTAATTTATTTTCTGTTATAGTGGCCTAACAGCTTTTGGACAAAAACATGTGAAAACGAATAATCTAGCAATATTCCTTCATAAAGTGCTTTGCAACAACTCTTCCAAGAAACTCAATCCTCTAGATACCGTTGTCTATAAACCTTGCCGCGGTGTTAGGAATAAGGAGTCTGTCTGAAGTTTAGGTCTGAGAGAATAGCCCATACCTTTGACCGGAAACAAAAAGAAAAAGGTTGTCAGTCGAATATTTATAGAAGTTCTTTTTGTGCTTGTCATTGAAGGATTAAAACATTTCAATAGCGAAATAAGGGTTCTTTTTGCACCTTGAATAAGATAGAGGTACCAATTAAATTCCTTCTATTTGTCAATTCAAATTCCATAAGATCTGTGGTTCAATTCAATAACATATTTGCTATTTCTCTATAATCATCACAACGAAAACAAAAAACACTTCTTGATTGCAAATTCATTCAATGAGCATGCGAAAATGTGTGAAGTACGGGCATTGCACTAGTACTATATAAAAGATGTGGGTTTTTCTTGTATTAGGCGTGAGCCAGGAGAGCAGAAAGAGAGAGAACGAGAGAGTGAGAGACGTACGTAGCACCAGGAAAAGAGAAAAAAAAAGAAGAAGAGAGAATGGGATTTGTGGTTCTCCTGACTTCAATTTAGGGATTTAAATTTTCATTCTCATGTATGTGGATCGGTGGACTGTTTGACTTGGAAAAAATGGCTCATATAAAAATGGCCCAAAACTAGGTGAAAAAAATACCCAAAAATGCCCCATATAAAAATAGGTGAAAATGGCCCAAATAAAGGTGGAAAAAGGCCCAACAGTCATTAGCAAACGGCTCAAAAGGCCCATTCGGGGTGGACCAAAATCCTTGAACTCAGCCCAAACCAAACCGAACCGAATCGAATCGAAATTAATACCGATCGGGATCGGTCCCGGACTGATGTACCCCGAACCAGATTGATTTTCATCAAATTCACCCCGAATCGACCTGACCTGACCCAACCGAATAACACCCTTAATGAACGGAATGCAACATTTATATAACTTGGACATTTAACCACATTGTGCGCATACCAGTTGAAGGTGAAAATTAGCCGTAAACATTGATCGGGGAACTGTGGTGGGGAGTCTACCCTGTCTAGATCATATATCATGTCTAGAGCTTTATTGGGATACGATACGTATCACGTATCTTAAGATACGTTTGTTGGAAGTGTAGAATGTTCTATTGTTTAGTTTGACAATATTTTTTTTGGGAGAGGGAGAATACTAAAGACAAGAGTAGAAAATGAGAGTATTTGTATACAGTTGAACTCAATCTTTTTTGGCTTAGTACAAAATGGCTACAATCCATCTCTATCTATACTACTCTATAGAAGGCTATAGTACAAAGATATTTTCATATAAGATAAATTTTGAGATAATTCTAGAATTATGCATGTGATTGATTTATTCTCACAAAAATTTCTAGATATTTCATAAGGTTATTCTAGAGTATTTAGGGCCAGATATTTTTTAGTTTCTAAAAACTAGATATTTATATCTTCTTTAATAAATATATTTCATCTTTGGATTTTGTCAATTGAAGCTTTGTATTCCTCTTTGTCAACTGGACTTGTTTGGACTACCTTTAATTTCTTGTGCCAAAATACTAAAATTAATTTATGCTTTAACAACATTAATTATAATTAATATATAATTAAAAATAGATACACCTAATAACACCAACAAACTATGCTTACAGTTATATAAAAAAAATTAATCTGCTTAGATGTTAGGCGTTTGTAATCAGGGTTGGCCAGGGAATAAGTCCCGCAAGTCCACGGACTTGGATAACCTTCCGGATTAAGGCAACCATAAAAAAAGATTCGAGGTATAGTTTTATAATAGATATAAAATTTAACAATATTGTAACTCTATGGCTTTCTGGCCTAGGTGGAAAGGCTTCCATATTTTACCCGTAAGGACCGATCTCGTTCAATAGTCATAGCTAGCAGCCACTTTACTTCTTTTTTAACTCGTGCTATAGTCGAAGGCCCTCTTTAATGCTGGGGCTTATATTTTATTTGGGTAATCAAATTTTATTGTCATTCTTTCTTTCTTTTTTGCATTAATCATTCATCTCGACCAGAGCAGGGTAAAAAGTAAAAAATACGATCAAAATAAAAAAGTACGGTCATTGAAGAAAACAACTTTTATTTTGTCCTTAATATTGTTCTATCTGAACCTTTTTAAAACTTTGGTTTACATTTTTATATATTTCTTGTTCCTTTTTCATCATGATTCATAATTAATTTCATAAATGATAATAAAAAGTTCGTGATCTCTTCTTTTAAAATAATTTTGTAAAATGAGGCCGTGCTGCATCAATTGGTTATGTAGCCATATGGAACCTCCCTCATATATTTGAGGCTAGCTAGGGAAGAAGTGAGTTTTCCTTTTGTTATGTCTTGTAAATCAGGAAAGACAAAGCCGAGGAAACTCACCAAGTTGGCTAATCCAACAAGATAGAGTAAAGGGTCATTCCCATGAACACAACCATATGATTGACAAGTGCAAGCAAATTTTATCATGACTATCTCATTTTTTTTTCTAAAGAAAAGGAAAAAAAAAAATCTGAGAGGATCGGACCCATAGCCTTCACCTTAGGCCCCTTTCGACTATTCGAAAGAATGGAAAGATTAACTTTTTCATAAACTAAAGATGTTACGTTACATATTTATGGATTTCCGTGGTGTGTATTCGTAATACGTAGGACATGCATTCGCTTTCAGAGTAAAACAAAACGAAGAAGCTCGACTCGTTTTGTGTATCAGACCGGAGGGTTATCGGACTGCATTTTCTCAAGGGGAAAGTCGAGGGTTTTGGCATTGGCTCCTTTGTACTTGTACCACTTTGCACACAAAAGGAAGTAGACCAAGTTCAAGAACTCTAGTGCAGCGATTAGATAGTAAAAGTAGTCCAATCTCCCCTTGTTAAGATCTTCTGCCAACCAATTCCCTCTCGCATCTCCCTCCGTTATGCTGTGCACCGTCGACACCAAGAAGCTGCTCAAATAACTCGCCAACGCCATCCCGCAAAACAAGAAAGACCCCGCGATGCTCCTCATGTTTTCCGGGAACTGCTTGTAGAAGAATTCGATTTGTCCGATAATTGCAAACCCTTCGGAAATTCCCGCCAGTACCAACTGAGGGACCAGCCATGACCCCGACATGGAAGAAATCGCGCCTTTTCTTGGTACAGACCCTAGTGTTGGCTTAGTAAGAGCAAAATCCCTCCTATGCGTTTCTACTATAGCCGATACGACCATAGTGGCTATAGCGACGCCCATTCCAATGCCAATTTTCTGGAGGATTGTGATTCCGTCTTCTTTTTTGGTTAGTTTTCGGAGAGTTGGCACTATGATTCTGTCGTAGATAGGGATCCATATAGTGAGGGTTAACATGCTGAAGACAATGTAGGACGCCGGTGGGATCTGAAAACCGGTGTTGCCCAGACGCCTGTCGGACTGGAGGGCCTGGAACACTACGTAGGTTTGCTGTTGGACTACGGAGACATAGTAGATGATCCCCGCCGCCCATATGGGTGTGATTCTCAACAGGCATTTCAGTTCTTCCACTTGCTGGATACTGCAGAGTCTCCATGGATTTACGGCTGAACCGTCGGGCTTGATTTGGTCTTCAGGAGTGATGATCGCGGCTTTGTTGAGAAATCTGCGAGTTGTCAACATTTTTTATTAGCTAGTTCTCAAAAGACTAAAATCTGGTTCAAAATCAAAAGAGTTTGTAGCGCAGGGCGAAGTTGGTTTTTTCACATCTGCAAGCAGAGTTTGATACCTGAATTGTTTCGTGTAAGCGAGCCTCGAGTTGATGGAATTAGCAGGAATGTGGTTACACAGGGAGACCGACGGCTGTTCCGGCAACGCCGCCTTCCTCTTCTTGACTGCGGAAACTAAAACCTGCAGCACACTCGTCAAGGGACTCCCCGCGGGAATCACCATGACGTAAATCCTCGTGCCGACAAAGAAAAACAAGCAGGACAAGAACATGAGGAACGTCGGGATGGCCAGCCCCCATGCCCAGCTCTTGTCCGACTGCACGTAGACGATCACCGTCAGGGAAACCATCATCGCGAAGGTGAAGGTGAAGTAGTACCAGTTGAAGAAGCTGGTGATTCCCCTCTTCCCCGACTCGGTGTTGGGGTTGAACTGGTCCGCTCCGAAGGCCAGGTTGCACGGCCGGATACCGCTTGCGCCGATCACTAGTAGGACGAAGGCACTCAGTAGGAAAGCCATTTGCCATGCTGTTGGGGCAACGCATGTGTCTGTAGTGCCACAGGAGGGAGGGTGGAGGTTTGAGATTGCTGCTGTGAGTGTCAGTACAAGCATCCCCTGTAGTTCAAAAATGGGGATAAATGGTAGAGTTTAGACTTCTGTATGAGATAAATGGAGAAGGTGATCCAGATGTTCCAAGTTTGTTTTTACAGCTTGTTATAGAATGATAAAAATATTTTGTAACAACTGATCACCTCATTAGATTCTGCGTTTTTTCTAAATTAATTGGACTAAAGTCTATGTTTTTACGGATTTTTAGGCAAGTTATTTTTCTCATATATATCAATTAAGATGTCATTTAAAACAACTTGATTGTTGGGATTAGCTTGTAGTTTATTAAATTTAGTGGAAACAAATTAAGTGATTGTCGTTCTGTTCTTTATGCACTTTTTCAAGTTTTGACACACTTACATGTGACGCATGGCTATTTTCTAAGGGTATGCCTCAAGTAAGTGTGATTGGTTGACTTAATTTATCCTACCTACATTGGGTTGCACAATTTGCCGATGAGATAGTGTGACAGGATATTTCGTTTTTTTTATCTGTAAATAAAATGTGCGATAAATCAATTCCAAGGAAGCTGGTCCACCTTGGCCGTTATTGATGACAAAGCAATCCGAGTACACAATCACATGGATTTGATATTTTAATGTGGCCAACATGAAAAAAGACTGAGTAAAATACTCTAGCGATATGACTCCGGTCAATAAAAAGCATAGCATTGAAATACCATAGGGGTTGTTTGAAGTAAAAGTTTTGAGGAAGATTTTTGGGTAGAGAAATAGAAAGAAACACGTGAGTAACAAATAGGGAAAAATTCATGGAAACCTGAACAAAAAGAGAGGGAGAAAGGTTCTGAAAACCCAAGACAACAAAGCCATGTATAGTGACGCCAGAGCTCAACCTCGTCTCATATCAAAATTTTACACGAGTGATCTTGTGTGTATCATAAATCATTTGGTCAAAATACTTAGGCTTAAAATATTGTTAGGCTCCGACAATGAATTGAATATCCCCTGCATATCCCAAGCTGTCCCTATCCCCTTAACTTGTCGGGCAACTAAGCATGCCGTAAAATGATTAAACTTTCGACGGCCGGTGATCTAACATTTCAATTACGGTACGATCTATTGTGCGAATAATTAGAAGTCTTGTAATCTCTAACATTTACAAGGGGTAGAGGTAGGATTAGTACGTACCAAGAAGGAGGATATGGAAGCGAATCCGAGAGTTTTATAGCGGCCGAAGTAAGTGTCGGAGAGGAAAGCTCCGAGCAGGGTTCCAAAATTGCAAGTACCATTGAAGACGTTGACAAAATTTGTTGCCGTAACTGAATTCATGTGGAACACAGTTGTTAGGTACACCAAGAGATTCGATGACGTGCCCAGCGTTCCCAGCTTCTCAAATGTCTCGTTTCCTGCGATTTATTCAGAAAAGAAATAGGTCATTGAACTTTGATATACAGATTATACTATAGTAACGCAAGTTAAGAAAGTATGGGCGAAAGAGAAGGGAAAGAAGACAGTCTCCCCGTGTGTGTGCTTTGGGCACACGCAGTTGCAGGGGGTGTATGCATGGTGGCGTGTGCTTCTATTTTCAAAATCTCTATACTCGACGAGTTCAAATCCTCTGTACCCAGATTTCTTTGTACCTTTGTAATGGGGTCGTCGGACCATGTGAGAATCTTATATTTAAGGAATTTTTCATGTGATTGGACGATAAAAAATAAAGCGGCACAACAAGGGAAGTGAAATTCTAACACATAGGAATCTTAAAGCATATGATTGTAATATTGTATGGTTAGATAGGAATCGGAGTGAGGTTTTTTGGAAACAGAGGAGCGAGGTTCTTGCGTGCATGTATGTATGTTTGTGCGGCTGTTGAATATATATATATACCTATAACAAAAGGCATGGCTTTTACTCCTCTGTACTTTGGCTCATCGCTTTTACTCACTTCCTTAGCCTCTTCCATGGTTTCCTCTCTCTCTCTCTCTCTCTCTCTCTCTCTCTGTGGATTTTGGTATTGCAGTATAAGTGGAGTAAATTGAAGTATAGAGAAGATATGAGCTTATATAGGGACTCGGATGCTCTCCACATATTCCCCTCCCCACGTCTATCATGAAATTATACACTAGTCCGGAGTATTGCCACGTGCTACTTCGGATTACTTTACAACCACACATTCTTGTTGAATCTACTACTAAGACAAGGATGTATGTTCATAAAGTTGTTCGGAATACCACGTGACGGTACTCCCGGACTAATGAATAATTACTCACATCTACCACACCTTTTCACCAAAACATGCCACCTCATTAATGAATTGGAGGGACGGTCCAGATTAAATTGTAGCCCAAATTTTGGAGTCTCTAACTTACACAACGCCGGACAACTACTTAGTGCAGTCGGTAAGTCACTGCCTTCCCTTTGTAGAAGGTCTTGGGTTCAAACTCTACAGGGGCAACCCCTTTGGGGGTCAGGGTTATGGATAGCCTCTGAACCCCGTACTAATCCTAATACTTCCTACTAACCCCCGTTCATGTATATTGCCTGACCAAAAAAAAAAACTTACACTACATCGTTTCTCTATTTGCTCGAAACGGAAGCTAACGGTCATTGTTTTCTCTATTCCCTAACAAGAAAAAAATTAGCCCATTTGGAGCAAATAAAGAAAAGACGTCGTGTAAGCTAGAGCTAGAGGTCAAACTTCAACCTTTGTATTCCATGGTTGGAAAGCTAACTCTCCTACCTCTCTCCCTCTCTCATCCGAGAGATTATTCAGGCAATGTTCTTTTTAACTAATAATAAGTCTAGAACATGTTTTGATATTTTTTATTTTTTATAATTTTTTTTTAGTTTTTTCTCGTAATAATTGTGATTAATCGTTTATCTCAACCAGACGAATCGAACAAGTATAAAAGTATAAACCGATGTTGAAAGAATTCAAATAAAATGGCATTTTAGACAAACAAGACAGCTGTTTAATATTTTTTTCCTCTTTAGTAAACTTTTCTTTTTTGTTTTCGGTCATAATTTTTGTATTTTTTAGACTCCTCTCGTCGAGACGAATGATTAATCGAAAAATACCACGCGAAATTCAACAAATGCGAACAAAACATGTACTAGAAAAGGAGAAAATTAAATTAAAAAGAATGCACCCCGTGTTTCTAGAGTACAGGCGTCACAAAATGCGAATCCCTTCGGTACCACACAATCCTGCATGGTGACATACTTAATTAGGTATTTTTAAATCCTACGGCAGAAGAGTCTCGGGCAATGTTCTGAATACCACACCAGTCAAGGTACCAATTTTTTTATTGGTATGGTACGTACAGGTACCGGTCACATACTGGGTACCGTTTCGGATTGATAGCTGTTAGTGTTATTTTTTTACTTAAAAGAACTTATAGTATAATATACACTTTTTTAAAATAAAAATAAATAAATAAATAAATCCGATATTTGTTCGGTACCGTCCGATATTTGCCTAGTACTGTCCGGTATTGACCGGTACTTGAAAAAAAAAATTTTAAAGTAGTCTGGTACCATCCGGTATTGGCCGAGACTGACCGGTATGTCTGGTACCGGCTGGTATTTGAGCTGAAACGAAATTAGAGATGTAGGGTACTAAATTCTGTCAAAAACGGTATGTACCGGCCGGTATGGAACGGTATTGATAACATTGGTCTCGGGCACAACGAGACCATGCCCACGGCAGTGTATAAAGAATCCTACAAACCATACATACATCTGTGCGTAGATTGTACACAGATTTTGTTAAGGGGCCCATTACGGGTTCCACACAAATAATTCGAGCTATTCATTAAATGTAAAATATTTTTTCAAGCGTCTCCGTAAAAAATTAGCTCAATCTAATACCTATAAGTGCTCAATTCAATCATCTAAATTTTCATTCATATTTTCGAGTAATAAAAAGTTAGATGATTAGATTAAGCACTTATAGGCATTGGATTGAACTGATTTTTTTCAGAGAGCTTTAAAAAAATATTTTACATTTAATGAACGGCTCAAATCATTTATATGGAATTCGTGATAGACCTCACAACAAAATCTGTATACAAATTGTATGTGTGGACAAATTTATGTGTATAAACTTTCCCCGCAGTCCACAAAGGGACCGGTCATTGAGTAGACAAGTTGATTATAAGTCAAATAAAGTAATAAACAAAAGGAAGGCGTGACATAGGGAGTTTGAAACGTGTTTCTGGTAGTTAGTAAAGCTGTTCACACACAATTGGACTCAAATGTTATGGAGTATTGTTTATTTCCGTTAACGATCTTTCGACTTCTTTTCTGAGTTTCTTTTTACTGGTTTAATCACGACTTCTTTTACGTTAGTTAAAGAAATACTGCTATAAAGTGCAAATGTAGAACCGTGTAAAAAAATGTTAAAATTTCAACTCAACAAAAGTGGATTACTTTTCCATTGTGAACACGTCTACCTAAAAAGAGGGATCCGATTTCTACTGTCCTGAAAACTTTGTGTTTCTGTGCCAAGTGATTTTTCAATCGTTGAATCGTGTGATTTTTTTTTAAAACTTGTTAAATCTAATGGCTGGAAAACCCCTTGATCGGCTCAAAGGCACAGAGATTTTTTTGGCACAGAGAATACTACCTTTAAAAAAAACACCAACGAATGGGACCAAAGGAATATATATATATATATATATATATATATATATATATATATATATATGAGTTTTTTTTAGCAACATCCATCCATAAAAAAAAAAAAAAATCGTTTAACATGCATGCTCTAAGCTTAAAGGAAAGACACGGTTCAGAATCAGGGGTACGGTGGTCCTTTTCGTAGGTGAAAACATGAATCTTTTGGTTGCCTTTCACGTCTATATATAGGTACACCTTTTCACATTTAATTAAGTAGACAATTAAGGAGTTGGCCATGTACCATCTCTCATCCTAATTTGTTACACAAGTGCATGGATTGAGGAGTCACTTTCTTCAATCTTATTGAAGCGCCACGTAGTGTTCAACATGCTTCCTAATTGCATATTCATGCATATAATTGGTTTCAAAATTCAAACTCCACGTAGATGTGTGGTTGTGAAAATTATTTGGGCACAATGTGACAGTATCGATAGAGTACCTACTGATAATTAACTAGTAAAATGAAATTAAAATTTATTATATTTTTTAATTTAGTGCTCAATAAATTTATTAAACAATTTTCCAGCTTAAAAAGTTCAATAACCATCGCCACTACCACAGCCACCACCATCACTCCACCACCGCCATGTATGTTACCACAATCACCACTACCACAAATATATGATGACTATTAGTAAAATTAAAACTAAATCACTAGCACATAGTAAATCGTTTATACGTTGTGTACTTGTACAAAAGGCGTCGTGGACTCATATCAAAAGATTCATTCCTCAAGACATGAAGAATGTTTAGAAAGGAAAATAAATGTAATGTCTCCACAAATCCGACTTAGGGTTATCATTCAAGAAGACAACAAAAAAAAAATCAGAAGAATATCTACCCCTACTTGAAAAGCCAAGGATATATAGTGCTTAGATATTTGTTTCGACCGGTCCTTGACGTCATGAATACATTGAACTGCAAACTGAACAGGGGCAATGGCCATATTTTATAGAATTGTGAGGCTCATCATTTAATTAATTAAGGATTATAAAATAACCACCCGGGATGGTAGTGATCAAGATGGCAATGAGCTATCCCATAGGGTTTGGCTCTCATGTGGTCACGGGTTCGAGGCATGTCAGCGCACTCTCACTCCTGTTCGAACCTCGTAATCCATCTATTCCTTTATTCGGCCATGTGTGAGATAATGCATACCTATGAATTATAGGGTCTCTCTTTTTGATCGAGGATTCCGTCATAAATTTGGAGCCTTTATGATCACGCTTAGAAAAGGCCAAGTTGCTACCCCTAGTCAGGGTCGGCCCAGGCCCAAGGCATGGGCCTCGAGCATCGAAAAAATTCAAATTTTAGGGGTACTCAAATATTATTTGTAATTTGGTATATACTCCGTATATTATTTGTTCGTTTTATAAGACAAATGTCTTTACTATGTGGAGTGTCCAAGTTTGAGTCTTTTGGGTAGCTTTTTCTTTCGAAATATTTTTTCTCCAAAAATAATGCTATTGTAACTTCCAAGTTTCAAAACCAAGTCAAATAGAATTCAAGCCAACCACTTTAGCTGTTGGTAACAAAGCAATTAACATGCATAATAAAGTCTAAAGTAGTAATATAAAGAAATATTTTTATCATTATTGTTTGATTCTAAAAATACATAGAACACCACCCCACAATTTAATATTAGGTATCCAAATCCCTTGGATCGGCCCTATCCCTAGTTGCCCCCTCCTCCACTCTTTTCATGAGCAAAAAGGACAACGACGTATCGCATGCACAACCACGGAGTCGCCCAACTTGACTTTACTATTATAACTAATCCAAGGCCCAACTTGATTTGTTTTTACATGTGCTGTACAAAACGCTTGAACATTTTTTTGTCTTCTCGTGGGGCAATATTCCATTAGTTATAATTTTGCCTTTTTCAACTGAATCACAATAAAAGTCATAACTGGAGGCTGTGATCACACTCATATAAGTTGAAACATTACCGGCCATGAACCACAAGGTTAACCTGTGAGACACGTAAGTAGTCTACGAAAATGATAACATGTCCCGTCGTACATGATTTGATTGTATTATCGGTGAATAATCACGGTGAGTGGTTAAGCATTGTTACGTGTCATCGGAATTTTCCAGCGTTCCCGTATGTGTGTGTGTGTGTGTCTATATATATATATATATATATATACACTCATTTTAAGCAAAATGCGGACGTCCCCTTTTCTCCTCTTTCCCGATCAAATTTCAATGATCCGAGCCGCTCAATGTGTTCAGAACGTGATTTTAAGGGTACACACAAGAAATCAGCAAAAAAAAAGACCGAGAAAGGCTTAATTTGAGCAGTTTTTATTAGAACCGTTCAATAAAATACAAACAAAAACTGCTCGGATCAAGCCCTTTCCGGTCATTTTTTTTGCTCATTTCTCGCCAATACCCTTAAAATCACATTCTGAACACATTGAGCGGCTCAGATCATCGCAAATTGGTCGGAAAAGGGAGGTCCTTAACTTAATAAGTTAAGGGCGCCCTTATTAGAAAATTTGTGTGTGTATGTATGTATGTATATATATATATATATATATATATATATAAATCTTTGAGAAACTTCTTAATGATTGAATGAAAATGCACATTTAACGATCACTCGGACATCAATAAGGGCTCATATATATAGTTTCTGGTGTACCCATAATATTTTTGTAAGTCTTGTCCATTTTATTTACGTGACAGTCTAACAGAACATATATCAGTACCTATTCTCAAAATACTATATTTTTAAATAGATTCGTGGCTGGTCCCACATCAGAGTAAGATCTTTGACTAATAATCCAGTGAGAAATTAAGTTTTAATTTAGGGCACTTTCATGCATGAAAAAACAACCTGTAATTCTACGAGGCAACCAAATTTTGGAACTACGTACCCACCTTTGCCTTTTGCTATAGCGGAAAAGAATAATGGAGGCGAACACTGGGTAATTAACGATCGACCTACTTTCTAGGCACGAAACCAAACATGTAATATATAAGCTGCACCGATTGGAAAATCATGTAGTGTAAGGCTTCGCAAGGCACCTTGTAGGGTGTACACGGGCTATCGATCTTGGCAATGAATGGTTGAGATATAATCTTTAATTATGACCGGTAAGAATCATTTATTACCAGTTATAATTGATTTTTAATGTAGATCGTTGATTGATGAGATCGACAGTTGTGTGTCGTCCTACACGTGCACTACACAGGGTACACTACAGCACCCCGAACCAAGTTGCACAAACACGTACGACCCACGAACAAGCTTAGCCAAAAACCAAGAGGGAATAGTTGGCAAGATCGATTGGCTTCTAATCTGCTTGAGTTTAAGTGTTCATCAGTTCATAAGGTAATCAAAGTTATCTACTCCTAAAAAAATCCAGGATCTATAATCTAAAGTTAATTCTAGAACGCTGTACTTCATACCCTTCTCCAAGAATCCACTATTTGTAATGTAGAGCCCATCGGAAGCTATAGCAAGATCTGGTTCTGCTAAGGTTCTTATTTTTTACGTATTTATTTTTGTTTTACGAGACAGATTATTCTCTCTCAATATATTATCTTTAATTCAAAAAAAATAAATACTTTATTTAAAAAATAAGTATTTATTTGCTTTTAGTGACCCTCTGGGTACTACCAGACGGTCCAGACCAGACTGCACCCATCTGAGTGTATTTGTGTTTTTATTGCTTTTTTCTTTCTTTTCTACTTCCAGTTTCAACTTGACAACTATGGTTACTCTTATTTTACTACTACTCCTACTATTTATGACCACTCCCTTGACTATATGAGATAGAAGATTCCTAATTAAAGAAAAATAATAATTGAAATGCAAGATTCCTATTTAACTAACAAAGCCCTAATTAACCATCAAAGGACAATCTTGAATTCAACCCTAAAAACGGAAGCACCTCTCTTTAATCCTAAAACAGCTGCCACAATTCCTCTTCTTCTTTCTCTCCTTTCCTCTCGGATTTATACTCTAATATGGGCGGTGGTAGGATTTTTGCACACGCCCTCTCTCCCTGTGGAATATCGAATGAAAAACAACAATATTTGTAGCGCTTTTACAATAGGGATTATTATATACTTTGCCTCTTAAAAGCTAATTACACCGTGTATTAAAAGTTGACGAGATTGGAGAATCTAGGAAATGGTTTCAGAACAAGAGAGGACAGTGAGTTTTAGAAATCTTATTATATAGTAATACAGGTTTTTGCGTTAATTTGCCAAAGGAGGTAGGTAAAACAGTAAAATTCATGCTAGAGAAGATTAAAAAATCCACATATCTCATCTCATCAGGTTATGGATTCAACCCGTTTTGAAGGAGTGATTGCAAAAGGAAAGCTTGGTGAGGGTAATAATTACTTTGTTGAAGGCTTCAGCAAAGTAATTACGCACTTGGAGTTGAAATGAAGGGTCACTCTAATGAATGATCAGCCCTCCCTAATTAACCCAGAGTTGTAGAGACGACACATTTTGAAATTATATCTATACTTTCCCCATTGTATTCGTCTTTGCGGGTCATAGGAATCCATAGCTGGGCGCAAATTAAATAGGTATGTGCAGTGGAAGTTGCAAAAGTTTGGGATGTTTACTGTATTTTAGAGAGAGAGAGAGAGAGAGAGAGAGAGAAACTGTTTATATACTTTATAAAGTAGGGCAGTCACATCCTTTCATTTGATAATCATATGATTAACGACCCGTAAACCCCTATGGCAATGCGGATAGAGTCAAAGCAAAAACAAAAAAGGCATATGACTACCCACTCTATAAAGGGGTGTTTGGAAGGCAACTTATTGCATCTTTATTTTCCCATTTTTCTACTTTTGGGTGTTTGGCACAACCCATCCAAAATACACATTCCACCAAAATGAGTTCTCGTTTTTGGTTGTTAGAGAAAAAAAGCCAAAAAAAAATAGGTAGGAGGAGCTTTTTCCATTCTCATTTTCCCATTCTTTTTTCTTTTTTTGGGTAAATCATTTTCCCATTCTTGTTTTGGGTTAAAGCTAAAATACTCAATTGTCCTCCTCCTATTTTGATAATACATAACTAAAACCCCTCTACTTTGTTAGGTGAAACAGCTTTGATTTCATTATTTCTCTAGGAAAATAATACTCTGTAATGCACTGGGAATAATAATGAATGATAATAGTACAACTCTAAACTGAATAACGTGAAGATGCATTCTTTTGTTAAGTGGGATTTGAGAATAATCGTTATTTTAAGTTAAATCATTTTCTTTTTCGCTTTTACTAGGTTGGAAATACGGAGTATGTGATTCTTCCTAATTAGCAAAAAAAAAAAAAAAAATTGGAAACTTTCAATTAAGGGATACATGTATTTGTTAACCGCAAGAACACACAATATTTCACAATATGACTTTAAAAAATTGGCTAAAACTATTATTCATACACATTTTAATACCATAATAAGAATCAAGGGCAACAAGGTAAAAAACACCACATATTATTTTGATCATTTATCTTCCAATTAAACACTACTCTTGTTGCAAATTGTATTCTACATATATCTCTCAAACACTCTACCAAAATCAAAACATTTTCTAACCATAATCCAAAAAGTCTTAAAAAGCAAAAAGTTAAAAATAAAAAGTCAAAAAGTAGTCTCCCAAACACCCCCTAACTATTAAGGTACGCTTTTTCTTCTCTAATAAGTCTAAGCAATTTCCCTCTGATTTTTACTGTGGCTAGGGTTTCGGCTTGGGGGGAGGTGCCTCCTCCTCCCCCAAGTGTATTGCTTCCCTCCCTTTAAAATCCTTTGTTCTGCAGCAATCCTCCTTTTCTACCTCTTCTCGCTGTTGCTCTCTCCAATGTGTTTCCACCTTTATTCTTCCTCATCTCTCCCGTCGGTGCTTTCTCTTGTGTGTTCCGATCATTGGGCTTAACAGCCTGGGGGTTTCGATCGGTGGCAGATGGTGGTTGTTTTGCTTGGGGGTGCTTGGTTTCCACGCTGTCTCCTCTGTTGGGAGGAACAGTTTGTCTGCCTAACGGTATTGTGGTTCTAATCGGCCTTTGCTCTGTGCTGCTCTTCTCTTCGTTTTGCTATGTGGATCTGCTACATCCATGGTTTTCGGTTTGTCGAGTGGTGGGCGCGAACATGCATTTGCCTTTTGAGCTTTGTTCTCAGTTTCGGTGATGGTGGCTATTGATGGTGGTGCTTTGTGGCTGTTTGGGATCTTAGATAACAGCTTTATTGGTGGCCGAAGTTGGAGGGTTGCAGGTTTGCTATGGCCGGCATGGCAGCAAGTCATTAGGCAGCCGGGATGGTGCTGTTAGGATTAGAGTTTCTCAGAAGATTAGGGTTTTGGTGTTTGCTTGGACCTATTTCTGCTGTTTAGAGTTTTGGTTTTTCAGGTGTTTGGGCTGGGTTCCTTTTGGGTCTTTGTTGGTGCCTTACCAACTTTGGATGTTTTTTTTTTCTTTTATTTTTATTTTTTAAATATGAGATGATCAGATGTAGTGATAGGTGAGATACTACCGTTTGTGCATGATGCTCCCTAATGTGTCACTACTGAGTTTTTGTTTTGTATCATTTTTCTTATTGATATGAAACTTTGTCTTTGCTGGTAAAAAGAAAAAAAGGCATACACTCTAACAAGAAATTATTGTATCTTCATAGCAACTTCAACCCATCTCCGAAACTCCAAAATAGATAATAGATGTGATGTATTGCGGGAAAGTTTGTAATTTATCTCCTCTTTTCTTCACTTTTTGTAGTATTTTTTTTTTTGGAGAGTTTTGAAGGGACCCATTGTCCTCTGGGTCTCCAATTATGGAGAACACCTCCAAATATGGAGATCACAATTTCATTTTGGAGACCAAATCTCTTAAAAGAACGATGGATCGCTCCAAAATTCTCTAAAAAAATTACAAAAAGCGAAAAAAAAGAGGAAATAAATTATAAAATTTCTCCTTAATATGTCATATTCATTCTCTATTTTGGAGAGTTTTGGAGATAGGTTGGATTTGCAACTATCACAGGCGATTTTTTGTGGGAGGCTGTGGGTTATCCATTTCGGCAAAATTGACTTTAAAAAGGAAAAGAAGAGAGCAATCTCTATAATCTATTTCATCTATCTTATTGAAGCACATTTCACCAATCTAATTCAGGGGCGGAAGCCGCGGAACTATCAAGAGTGCCACAGCCCATTCAAAAATACCAACAACAAAAAAAAAAAAATACACAGGAAACGTTAAATAAAAACATATGAACAAGTTCACAGCAACTGTATGTAGGGGTTCGAATCTCACTGGTGCCCATATATGTTTTTCCAATTTCCAAAGAGAAATGTTTCGTGCAAAGAAAAGACTCTTAAAATGTACATAAAATCGTAGACCAAACCGACTCATTGCCATCCCTAAATTCGGCTTAAATTAAGCTGAATCCCCCATTACGTGCAATCATTGAATTGGGCAGTCCAAGTGACCAGCAGGGGACATTTGTCCAGTCAAAGATAGCTGCTTAGATTTATCCGTATCTAGGAGAAATCTAGTGATCCTTCAGAATTTGAACTGTACTATTCAGTTCAAACCTCGTGCGTCGTCGGCTCCGTTCCGAAACGTAAAATAAGAACTTATTTTTTAAGAAGGCAATTTCAATCTCAAAAATAATATGTTTACGTAAATAGTTTTTCTACTAATATGGATCTTGTTTAATAAATCTCATCAAAATCTTTAATATGGCGCAAAAAAAAAATTAAAAATTATTTTTCATTTACCTTATTTTTGAGTTTGAAAATGTGAAATAAGCTGCTTATTTTTTAAGAAGGTTTCTGGAACGGGGCTGTAGTGATCCTCTCCAAAGAATCGCCTTGATTTTAAATTGGAAAATTTTCAAAATGACACCTGAACTTTGCACCAAATGTCACAGAGACACTTAAACTTAAGTTTAGTTCAATTAAACACTTGTACTAACAAAATTCCCAAATTAAGACCCTTGCCGTTATACTTCGTCCCAAAAACTGCTGACATGACATCTCCAACCTGCTTAAGTTGCCCTATTGCACTGTTTCCAACAGGGGACGATGAAGTTTACCTATAGGTTTCACTTGGGTGCATCGTCCCTTGTTAGAAACATGTGCAATGGGGCAACTTAAAAGGGTTGGAGATGCCATGTCAGCAATTTTTGGGATGAAATATAACGGTGGGGGTCTAAATTTGGGGATTTTGTTAGTACAGGTGTTTAATTAAAATAAACTTAAGTTCAGGTGTCTAAATTTGGGGATTTTGTTAGCACATGTGTTTAATTGAAATAAAATTTAAGTTCAGGTGTCTCTGTGACATTTGGTGCAAAGTTCATGTGGCATTTTGAAATTTTCTCTTTTAAATTTATGAGGTCCCAACGTGACAAAAATATGGGTCCAGATTGAAGGCTACAGATAGTGTATAAATTGGTTTGCGAAGTCAACTTTAGGGTCCCGCCCAAATAATTTGAGATTTTGAGTAATTAAAAAAAAAATCATTTGAATGGCCTTGCAAGTAGGTGTAAATGCTTCATCCAAATGTCTAACTTTCATTTAAAATTTGGCTTCTTTAATTCTAAATGAAATATTATAAGATTAGATCTGTTAGGCTTGAAGTGTCCCCGTGAATTTGGTTACACAATGGCATTTACTGCGACCGTCACTAAAATCATACTTTTGGTGACAATAGTGAAGTTGTCACTAAAATGTTCGTGTATTCTATGGCGGTATAGTAATCCTTAAACTTGCTTGCAAAATTGTTCTGTTGAATTTACGTTACGAACTCGGCTCATTCAATCTCTCGGTCGCCTCTCTCTCCCTGCTACCAACATCAACAAACACATACCGGTGCGCAAACAGATTGAAATACGCAAAATTGGCAACCCCCAGAGCGGCAACGGTGAAGTAGAAGTAATCAAGCCTGTTGGTGTTAAGGTCGCGGCCCCCCAACCACGGCGATCTCCCGTTCCTCCCGCTCAACGAGTGAACCACGTTCACGAGCACCGAGTTCAAGTAACTCGCCATCGACAGGCTGAGGAAGAAAACAGACCCGGCCACGCTCCTCATGCTTTCCGGAACTTGGTTGTTGAAGAACTCCATTATAGCCACGGCTGCGAAAGCCTCCAGCAAACCCGACAACACGAACTGGGGCAAAAGCAGGGCAATGCTGAGGGGGGAAACGAAAGATCCGGTTTCTAAAGCGGCTTCGCGACGTTTTCTTTCCATGAAACCTGCCACAAGCATGCAAAGGACCGACATGACGATCCCGACTCTGATTTTCTGCTTTGTGGAGAACCTGACGTCCTCTTTTCCTGTTAATTTTTGGGCACAAGCGACGTATATGCACTCGTAGATGAAGATCCAAGTGGCGAGAGATATCATCGACGTGAGCCCCATCCACCCGGGTGGGACTTGGAAGTTGTGGATTGTGGTGTTGGACTGGATGGCTTGGAGGATTCCGAACGTGTTCATTTGGTCCATCGCGATGAAACAAGCGATCCCCGTGAACCAAACGGGGACGATCCCGACCAGGCATTTCAGTCTTTCGACTTGTTGGATACTGCACAGCCTCCAATTGTTGCTGGGAAGACCTTCGGGATTTAGTTCATTTGGATCAAGTATAATAGCCGCCTTGTCGAGGTACTTGAACCTATCGGTGGTGGGCACGGTGTTTTGTTGCTCCGATTCGGATTCGGGAGGGTTGTAGAAGGCGGATTCTGGTCCTGTGGTTACCTGTTTGGGAATAAATTTTCATGTTTTCAATTGGTTACAAGGTTCTGAATACCGTACCGACTAGAGTATCGATTTTTCTATTGGTACGGGACAATTTGGGCAACCGAAAAATCCATACAGCTTCATTTTTTTGGGAACACCCAAACTGGTGCTGGCCTTTATGTGAGAGAATAGATAATAGTATTAGAGCATCATAAAATGTCGACATTACCTTCCTCTTTCTCCAGGCCGCGTTGATAACCTTGCAAATGTCAACGAAGACGCTCCCCTGCGGCTTCATGCAAACGTAAACACAGCGTCCGAGCAAGAAAATGGTGATGGAGACGGCAAGACACGCGGTGGGAATGACGAACCCCAGAAACCAACTGACGTTAGTCTGGACATAGACGACGACGGTGAGCGCTATCAGGAGAGCGACAGTAAACAAGAAGTACCACCAGTTGAAGAAGCTCTTGAGTTGTGTTCTTCCTTTCTCTGTTTTGGTGTCGAATTGATCAGCCCCGAAGGCTATGTTACACGACCGGATGCCGCCCGAGCCAAGGGCAAGTAGGGCAAGACCACCAAAGAGGACGCTGAGTTGCCATGGCTTAGGCTGGGTGCAGTCCGATTCCTCTGGACATGATGGGGGCCTAAGATTTGGTAATCCTGCTGTTAAGGCTACCATTCCCATGCCCTGTTTGAGATACCAACTTGGTTAATGGTTTTGAAGTAAAAAATTGATGCTCAAGACATTTACTATTGCATTCCTTTTTTAAAGAAATTTGGGCTTCTCTGATTTCAGGATTAACTAATAAAATCCCATGGAAACGTGCTTCACTTGGAGGTTCTAAGAAATGTGGTAAAAAAAAAAAACAGATCACTCATATATAGTTTCTTACCATACTTGGGCCTATTTGAGTTCATTCTTGAACGAGTCACCTTCCTCTCTTACTAAGATGGTGAGCTGACTTCTTGCTCAGGGTGCTTAGTTAAAGTCAAATACCAAAATTTGTAGTGCATAAAATACTTGTATTATTTGTAAGATACAAATAAAATTCAAATTACACCCAAATGAAAATGAGATAAAGATGTCGGATACACTTGATGGGCCCTATCGTCACATGCTCTTATCTTTCCACCTAAGCTTTGAGTGACTGATATTGAGGTTGATGATGGATATATCAATCCATGTGTCATTTCTTCTTTTTTGAGGGCAACTGTTTTGAAAGAATTTGGGTCATACTATCCCAAAAATCTCTCATAGTGGGCTCATTGAGCCCTTCAATTATAATTTTATAGCTATGATAAACATATTTATCTGCTTTTACTAAAATCTACAATCTGCAGTAGAATTAGAAGTTAGAATCTAAAATATGTATCCACGCAACACGCCCTTAGAATAATTACTTTCATAAATATGGAGTTCTGCCGTGTACGTCAAGAAGGAAAAGAAAAAGGAATGTGGATGTATAAATATTTATCAAATAATGTTTTCAATTGGTAGCATTCTTGTTATTATTTTTGAAAACAAAAGATATGAAGAAGTAGGGTCCTCTCAGCAAAAATAAGAAGAACAATTATCATTTCCTAAATATAAAACCAGATGAAACAACTTATACCAACCTTTTTTTTTTTTCACATTTCCGATTGAGTAATTAGAAAGAAGAAATAGCAAAATAGAGGCAGAAAAGTTTTAAAAAACAAAAAAGAAGAAGAAGAAGAGGGACAGAAAATTAAGGAAGAAAATAAAATGGTACCAGAAATGAGGAGGTTGATCCAAACAGGAGGGTGAGGAACCTGCCAAGATAAGCATCAGAGAGGAAAGCACCGGCTAATGATGTAAAACTGGAGGAGCCAGACCATATGCTAACCACATTTACCAGAAATATGCCTTCCATGTTATATTCTGTACGCAGATACACTGTTATATTGGCTATCAAACTCATAGAAGCCAATTTCTCAAACGATTCGTTACCTTCAAAAACACCGAAAAACAAAAATTCATTCAATTACTTTCCAAATTATGCATACATTTCGGACTAATTTAAAAAATGATTGATATTTTACCTAGAATATATGCGATTGCTTTCCATCCTCCTGGTTTTCTTGGAGAAGAAGGGGGATTGAGAAGGAAGTTCTCCCCTTGTGAAGGAGGATCTCTTCGATCCTCCCCCTCCATGCCCCTCATACTATCTTTTCCGTACCTTCCTTCTTCCAAATTTCTAAGTTTTGCGTTTCTTCCATATTTACACAAACGCAGAGAGAGAGAGAGAGAGAGAGAGAGAGAGAGAAAGCATCCATGCACACATTTTGTAACTAATTTCCCCCCTAAAGTAGGGGGGGTGGGTGGGGGAATGGGAATGATAGATGATGTTTGTGAATGCTTAAGATGTTGGTGATGCATAATAATCCTATGTGGAGACCAAGTTGAGCATTCTGCATCATACTGTAATTGCTTCTTGATGAAACAACAAGATTGATTTGTGCTGATTTTGTATTCCATTTGGTATATTTGCCGTTGGATTTGGAGTTTGAAGTTTGAGCCCATATGTGGCCCAGTAGCCCAAGTTATATCTAGCCCTTTTAGTACTTTTGTGGTCAGAGGCCTAGCCAAGTGGCCCAAATTTTCATTGAACTTGTCGTTTTCACATGTGGCCCAATCGACAGGCCCACTGGAGAGTCCACCCGAATCCCTGAAATTTCCGACCAAACAAGGGAAAATGATGGCTAAGGATGTGTTTTGATAATTAACATCCGCCAAGAATATTTTTAGCAAACAACTACACCCTAGCCTAAACTCATCACGCACCTATGTGAGCCGCTCGCATTTCAATAGTCACTCATCGCTCCTAAGTTTTCTTTATTTGATTGGAATTTAAAACTCACTAACTATAATTTACAATACTGACTTCCCGGAGCAAAAAAAGAGAGTTCTTTTTTATAGATCCAAAAGATTCACGTTTTAAGAAATTCTAAATTGGTACAAGAAATTAAGTTGATTGGATGTTACCTCTCTAGCTATTTCATTTCCCCAAGCGCACAGATCAATTTGATTGGATGTTGTAGTCGTACCATTCAATATTAATGTTTCTTTTAGAACAAATAGACGATCAATTTCCACACAAAAAAACAGTCATTATGACTCCATTCGTTTAAGGATTTTAAATTTTGAATCCTAATCATTATTTTATTTCTCTTCAATCATTACTCTCAAAAATGGTATAACAAATTTATAATTTCCCACGATCTACTTTTTGTTGAGATGAATATTCAAATACTTATTTTACCTCCTTGTTACTACCTTCATTTGAGATGTTGCTCATTCTGTCACATCCATGCAAGAGCAAGGGTGAGCACCTTATCGCGTCATTTTAGCTACTTTGTATAGAGGTGTAAAAAAAAAAATTACCAACCAACTCAACTCTACCTAACTTGTACCGAGAGCCACGGTTGGAGAGGATGAAGGGATTAGCTAATGCAGGTGATAAATTGTGTGGAGAGCGATTGAGTTGACTTGCGGGTTAAATCTTCTTAACCTGCAATGAATCCAACCCGCTACATATCTGTGTTGAAAAATACCATACACATTTCCGTTGAACTTTTAAAATCTAACTTGATAATGCTGTTAATATTATTTTTTGGCATTCAACGACCTAGATAGTTTTTTTTTTTTTTTTAAATGGAATGTTGCTACAGTTACAGAGCTTTCTACACAGACAGCGTGTACAGCGGGCGTTTGGGTCCGTCTCGGGTCCAACAAAGATAATCGGAGCCGCTCATTTTGTTCAATATATATTTTTTAAGGTCCTTGCAAAAAATCAGCTCCATCCGACATCGATAAGAGCGTTTGCAAAGCATCCAAAATTGCTTTAGAAATTTTTCAAAACAATTTTGGACGCTTTGCAAACACTTTTATCGATGTCGGATGAAGCTGATTTTTTCCAGAGACCTTAAGCAGAATATATTGAATAAAATGATCGAGTCCGATTATCTTTGTTGGACTTGAGACGGACCGAAACCGGCGCTGTACGCGCTATCTGTGCAAAAAGCTGCTGTACCAGCAGCATTTTGGTTTTAAATGACCCTTGTTTATCTTGTACTCATATTTTTACTATTTTATTTGAAATTCTTTATTTTGTTTTGAAACTTGCCTCGATCCCGTCCAACCCGCCTTAATCCATAGTTTGAAAATTGTTGAAATACTCAACTGACTCATCGATTTTGAGACTGTATTGCGTGTTAGAACATATATTTAACTGTCAAGTGGATTGGTTGAGAATTTGTCCCATGACCCGCGCAAAATTCCTAGTTTCGTGTCCTTTTGCAAAACTTCTGTGATGCTCCCAAATAGTATGGGAGCATCATACTCCCAATGAATTACAGTCTTTGGATTGAAAATAGATAAATCACAGCCCTTAGATCAAAACCAAAAACTAAAAATAGGGTGGTTTTGTTACAAAACGAGGTGGTTTCGACCTAAAAAACGGAGAATTACTTACTACAGAACAGACAACACTTACCATTTGCTTAGGCAACACTTACAATTCACTAAGGCAGAACTTACTACACAAGTGTAGTAAGTTCTGCCTTAGTGAATGGTAAGTGTTGCCTGTAATTTATTGGGAGTATGATACTCCCATACCACTTGGGAGCATCATAGCCATTTCCGTCACTTTGGGTCATATCAAAAAACCCATGTGTTAATCTTAAAAATGTGTCATATACTTTATATTAACTCAATTTGCTTAAAATCGTGTCATCTTTGTTTTGACACTATTAATAACAACTTTAGTTTAAAATCTTTAGAATGCATGTATCATTGGTCTTGGTTATACTTGAAATGGTTCAATTATTCCAAAAATTACGGTATCCCCAAAATGACCGAGAACACCATAGTTTTTTCCATAAAATATTATTGCACATGTACAAAATAATATGGTAACAAAATTCCCCATTTCAGAAACTTTTTTAAAAAATAAGTAGCTTATTTCATATTTTCAAACTAAAAAATAATGTAAATGAAAAATAATTTTTTAATTTTTTTTGCATCGTATGAGATCTTTCAAACAAAATCCATATTGTATATTTTTAGATTTCAATAAACTCATAATTTTTAGCTCAAAATTGTCTTCTTAAAACATAAGGACTTAAAATCGGATCTGGAACAGGGCGTTGCCTTCTGAATAATCTCATATATAACAAAATCAACTAACAATTGTTAAATCATGACATTTAAAAAAGGAAAGTGATTTTCACACACTCCTCTACTCACACTCTTTTTTTTAATTCACATAAAGTTACAATATTGTCTTTGAATGTGTAAAAAAGTGTGTTGATTCACTTGATTAAAGGGCAAGATAGTAAATTCAAATGAATAAAAAGAATATGGATGACAAAAAGAGGAGTGTAAAAATCACTTTTCTTTTTAAACATTAAAACCATAGGAGATTTATTACTGTCATTTCTCATACAGTACTAGAAAGGTGTCTACTGTCATTTAAAAAAGAAGGCGGATTCTCTACAGTTGAACTGCCCAACTGCATAGAGTCCCTACAGTCCAATCATAATTGTTCATAATTTTTCCTGGGAATTTATTTTTTTAAAATCTCAACCGTTAAAAATATTATCTGACGGTTGTAAACACTTCAACCCACTTGGACGGCAGATAGGTGTTATTCAATTAAAAAAATGCCGGGGGTGTGGCGGGGTGGGGGGTGAAGAATGTAATAAGTTATTTTTACCCTACTGAATTTTTCTTGAAAGTTACTTTCCCCCCAAAATGTACAATTTCCCTCTCAAATCAGCGCAAAATCCAGTGGGGCCCATCCCACTCAAGCCTGTTCCATTAGTCACTCAGAGAGAGCACTGTACAGCGATTGTATGTTAGCATTCCCCCGGCATATTTTTGAAGTTTCTCTTTGGTACACTCTCAGACTTGGGGCAGTGTACCTTTTCGACTTTTTCGAAACGCAATATTCCGAAAAAGCCGTACCTCCATAATGTTGAAATATCTTTGGGCAAATTTCACTGACCTCCCCTGAGGTTTCTGACATCGACAGATACCTCCCCTGAGGTATCTGAAATTTCACTGCCCTCCCCTCCTTTGGCTGACAATGCCAAAGGACCCCCCTTCATTAATTTGCAGCTGAAACTTGGATGGAAAAGATGATGTCATTGTACACTAACTTATAATATACCCATATTACCCTCACCCTTTCCTTTGCTATAAATATATCTCCTCACCAATATATTTTCAGAGGAAAAAAAAATTAAGTTAAGAAACCTAGGGTACAAAAATACAGAGGCAAAAACTTCATTTCTAAAAAAACATTTCTAACATTTCTCATCTCTGTTCATTTTTCTTCTCCCTCCTAAAACCTGTGGTGCTCAAGAAACCATTGTTTCTTCAACTTCAACTAAATCAAATGTAATACTAGGTACAAGAATACATACTGCATTTACAACCTCAAAGCAGTTATCAAGGTGACAGGTTCAAAGCCAAACAAAGGCAAACTAAACTTCTTTGCCATCATATGCAAATTCCATACATTCAAATGGCAGTCAAAAGACATAAATTTGAAGTTTACAGTCATCCATATTACAAAAGAGGACTAAATCACAGCATAATCAGGGCTATACATAAAGTTGTATCCAACACAAGATCACAAAAGTACTGAATCTATTTTGCCCTATACAAAAAAGTGGTATCTAAATATACTACCACATTAGCCCTATACCATATACAAAAAGTTAATCTTCAATATGTTCAATCAGCTCACAAAAAAGTCTCAAACTTCATGTCATCTGCAAGGCAAAGTGTGACTGTGTGATTGGACTGTTATGAGATGAACTGAAAATAAATACATGCAATAAGCAATTAAAATACTTACTACTCACTTTAGAAAAGAGACCACTCTGATGGGTGGCTTTGAGTGACACACTGTGAAGGCTGTGTCTGTGATGTACCCACTTGATTTCCCTAAATTCATTCCAATAGATATATAAGCACATGAAAACTATAACTTGCAAGTGATGAAATTAAGTAGACTTGGTAAAAAAATAAAAAGTACTTCTTACTTGAGGTGTGGTAGTTATGTTTTCTGCCCCTCCTTCTCGATCCTCTACTCTGTTTATGCCCCTAGCTGTACCACTGCCATTACCACTGTTGAAAGTATGTGTTTCCCCCACTTCATTGCCACTTGTAGAACTTCTCCCATTGTTTCCCCTACCTCTGTTGCTTAGTCCACCTTTGCCCCTAACTGGTCCTCATTGACAAGTCCTTTTGTTATGCCCAAACTCTTTGCACCGCATGCACTTAACAGTTTGTGACCTTTTTGATTGACTTGTCCCAGCTGCAGGTTCATCAACTGCTCTTTTCTTGGCTTTCCTTGGCCTACCTGCAGATCTTCTAAGTGGTGGTGGGTCTAATGGGTCACCTGGAATTATTGTCCACATTGAATGATCAAGGATTGGGTGTATCATACTCTCATGTGCTCTTAAGTACATCTCCTTAGAGTAGTATGAGTGAACAAAGTCTTCTACATTCTTCCTATCCTTCATTATTGCAGCCATTGCATGCTTGCATGGAATCCCAGAGATCTCCCACTGTCTACACACACACACTCTATCCTCCCTAAGTCAACCAAGTGTCTAACCCCATTGTCCATCACATCATACTCTGTTCCACCACAATATTCTGCCTTACACTGCCTTGCTTCTCTCCCTACTTTGATCAACAATTTTTTTACATTTGCTGTTATCCCATGTGTCCATGCCACCCCCTTTTGATGTCTAGTTTGGATTCTAGACATGACTTTACACCTTATACCCTCTAACATGGTGAGAATTAACTTTCCTCTAAGATTGCCAAGCCAATTATTGAATGATTCAGCCCCATTGTTAGTGATATGATCAGACCTCACCCTATCATCAAATACATGTCTTGCCCATGAGCTGACTGGAAGTTTGACTAGATAACCGTGTGCCTCTATGTTTAACTCTTTAATTGCAGCCATTGCATCACTAAATTTCCTATGGTTATAGGCCCTAGCAGCTATCCAAAATTGCTTTCTTAAAGCAAGGCCAGGGTATTTTGCCTTGAAATTATTAAACAAGTGTCTTGCACAATTTCTGTGTGAGGCCTCAGGTAATAAATGTGCAACAACCCCATCCAGTCCCTTTTGTTGGTCATTCATAATGGTCCAAGGCCTATTCTGTCCACTAGCCCTAATTATGGTCTGAATGTGTTCAAGAAAAAAACCTCAACTTTGATTATTCTCACTTTCTACCACTGCCACAGCAAGAGGAAATAGCCCATTGTTACCATCTAATGCCACAGCAGAAATTAGGACACCCCCATAAGGACCCTTAAGGTGACACCCATCCACCATTATGAAAGGCCTACATCCATTCAAAAATCCCTTTATCATACCAGCAAATGAAACAAATAGTCTCCTAAACATGGGATTTTGGGTGGGAAAAGGCCTATTATAATCCATTTTGATCAAACTTCCAGGGTTGGTCTTCCTAACCTCTACAGCATAGGTTGGAAGAAGCTTATACTGGTCACCATGACTACCCTTAAGCGCATCCATACACTTCCTTTTTGCCCTATAAAATTGTATCCTAGATGACTCAATGCCAAACCTACCATTCAATTTCTCTTGCATGCCATCCAAATCAAGTTGTCGGTTCTCCTTGAAATCCTTAAGGAGTTTCTTTGCTATCCAAGTAGAGTTTGCATCCTCATTGTGGTTAACCCTAGTACATGTGTGCTCAGGTGTGTATGTCTTAATCTGGTACGTTATCCCATTCGGAAGTGGTGAAGCATGAATCCTCCAAGGGCACCCCTCAACATCACAATGTGCAGTTACCCTGGCCTTTTCATTTTTGTCCCTTACTATCTTAAACCCTTTCTCCACTGTGTAGTCTCTAAGCTTAGCCCTAAAGGCATCCACATTGGCAAATATCATTTTTTCCTCCAGTACAACTTCTCCCTTACAGTCCACATAAGGTTCTTTCCCATAATAACTTGTATCAAACCTAGCCGCATGCTCTGTAACCTCATCACTCCCACTAGAAATGTTGCCCTCATCGTCACCCGATTGGTAGTCACTAAGTCCTTCATCATCTACCCCTCTAATCTCATCCATAAGCCTGCCCCCATCATTTGACTCTACCTCCCCTTCCCTATCCATATTCCAATCATCATCCTCATCATTATAACCATATGCATGGCCATCCTGGGTTGCATCTACCACCTCCACATCTTCTACATCTACCACACTAGGGTGCTCTACTAGACATAAATCAGGGGACTCCATTTCTACAAATAAGTTCAATGTGCTAGGAACAACATCAATATTGAACATATCCATGAGGGATTTGTCACTATCAAGGTCAATCCTATACCCAGTACCAGAAAAGTTCACAAAAGATAGAAATTCCTAACCCTAACCCAGGGGGATAATGAGACAGTAATCTCTCACTTACATCAGCCACCAAGTCAAAATAGCAATATTTATCGGATCAATGTTAGGCAGTCTAACAACTTTTCCCTTATGGTTGATGATCAAATCAAAATAAGCAGGAGGCATGGCTGAACAAAAAATACCAAAGAAAGAAAAAAACATGAATTACAGCCATATCAAAAGCAATATCAAGCAAAATAATCTAAAAAATACATGGATTACAACCATATCAAAAGGAAAATAGAAAACCCCCAAAATGCCATTAAGACTTTTAGAAAAAGTCTGTTTTTGTTCTTATTTTAATTTTTTTTTTCTATTTGTTTGTTTTGCGCCATTTTTTTTTTATTCGTCTCGAGAAACAAACGCAAAACTACCAAAAGAGAAAAAAATTCAAATGACAAAATGAAAAAAGTTGTTAGTGGAACACCATACCAACAATATAACGTATCAAACCATTCCACATGCAAATCATGAAAGCACAAAATGACATTAAAGCTAACTATTCAGATGTCCCTAGAAATCCAAACAAAAAACACAGGCTTCGTAAATTAGGGGATTTTGTGTTTCAATTAATTTGAAATCTAAAATTGGCTACAGAATGATTACGAACGTAAAAGAAAAAGTACATGAAGGAAAACAGGGGTTATGTGTGCTTTGTAAAGAAAGCAAAATCCCCCAACATTAGGTTCATTCATCAGATCTACCTTCTCGACCATTTCAGGGGTATATTTTCTACAAAGTTCCGAGAAAGAGTGAACAAAAAAAAGGGGTTTTGTGTGCTTTGTAAAAAAAAAAATCCCTCCAATATTATGTCGCATGCACTGTTTTCAGTAACCATTTTTGAATTTCAAAGGGAAACACAAAATGCCTCAATTTATAAATCCTAAATCTTCGGATTGAACAAAGAAACCAAAATTTTTTTACATAAAAACTGAAAAACACACAAGAAAAAGAATATACAGTTGCCATGGTTACCTCCGTCAAGAACCAACGATCCGCAAGGGTTGAATAGTTGGAGATGTTTCTACCACATTATCTTCTGCAAAAATAAAGCTAGGTCTTCAAGTCTTTGGGTCAAGATCGCGATCGTGGTCACGCTTACGCGATCTCACTACCATTCTCCATCGTCGTTGTAGTATATCTCTCTCTCCTTCTCTTTCTTTCTCTCTGTCTGTTTCTCTTCTGGGTGTGAAGGAAAAGGCCAGATGTGTAATGGGGCTGGAAATACCTAACTGTTCTTTTATATATCAAAGGCCACTTTGGTCTTTTTCATTTAAACTAACGGAGGATTTAACCCCGTCAGAGGGATTTAGGCGGGAAGGACCTGATTTGGCATTGTCAGCCAAAGGAGGGGAGGGCAGTGAAATTTCAGATACCTCAGGGGAGGTATCTGTCGGTGTCAGAAACCTCAGAGGAGGTCAGTGAAATTTGCCCAATATGTTTACTCTCCGATGCACGCTTCCCACCTGTCAAAGTTCAAAACAATACCACCAGCCAGTGACGCGTGTCGCTTCTTCATAGCGAGTCTGCTTGTTTCTGGATACTCGAGAGTGGTGACAAATCCGTGTTTTGAATTTCACCGGGACAACGGCTACTCCTCTTTCTCTCTCCACAATTTCTATGCACACATAGTTATATTTTTCTTTTTTCGTTTCTTTATTATCGGAACTATGCACATTTTCAAAGAGCTTTTTGGCTTTGCTTGAGCTAAAATAAGTATTTATATTTTGAATTAAATATAATGTATCGTGAGAGAATAATCTACCTTGTAAAGTAAAAAATAAGTATTTAAAAAATAAGAACCTAAACAGAACCTCAGAGTTTAGATACTGGGGGAAAACTAATAAAAATTATCGCGACAATCATGACGATGTTTCATGGGATTTTTTATATGATCCAATTTGAGATTCAATATAATTTTATTTAATGATTTAAATAGTTCATTTTTAGATATTAATGGGGGATTTCATCTATGTACTACAAAATTAGGTTAATTGAACATAATAATCAATTTGAACAATTAGTATGTAGTCTAAGAAATGAAATGCTAAATCGTGACTTCCTATTTTCTGAAAAACAAATATGATTTGAGTTTAAGGCAATGAATATTTGAGGATGAACCTAAATATAGGAGGCCTATTTAATTTCTTTTTAGTTTCGGTGTCAGGCTTATGCACTATAATTTTTTATTTTTGTCCTTATTCAATTTTTTTACGCTTGTTAGTTTTACGCCAAATTTTTATGTGATATGGGTGAGTAAGGAAGGGAGAAATAGGAAAAGTAAAAAAATTTATTACACTTATACAAGTATTTTGGGTTCTTTGAAAAAAAAAGAACCCAAAATACTTGTATAAATGTAATAAATTTTTTTACTTTTTCGAATACTCTTATCGTTACTCACCCAAAAGTTTGACGTAAAACTAAAAAATACAAAAAAATTGAATAAAGACAAACTCAAAAAATTATTCTACATAAGTTAATTAGTAGCGTAAACATCCTTTTCAGTACTCCTAATATTTTTGCATCATTCTCTATAAAATTAATAGCTCAAATCGTATAATGAATTTTATTTGATATCGACGGATGAGAATATCCAGACGAAAAGAGTAGTTTTTTCAACAAAAGTTGACCCCTCCTTCTCTCTCCTCTTGAGAAATTCGTGCCTTTACCAAAATTAAATTTTCGACGTAGACCCTACAATTATCACAAATCTCATTAGATGACCCCACCATTACCAACACAGTGAGGTAAAGTGACTAGTAGTGACCAGTTACTAGTAGTTTCTGCAAGAAACCCTAGCCACGGAGAGAACCCATCTGGATCAAGAAAGCAAAAATGGGTGTGTTGGTTTGGGTCTTCTCAGCAATTTTGGCATCAACCCTTTTCAGCTCTCTCTCTCATGCTCTCACTCAAGATGGTACATTTTATTCTCCATCTCTCATCACACCACATTTTGATATTTTTTTTTTCCTTTTTTGAGAGCTTTACAGGACTAACGTTTTTGGTTCTCCTATTTGGTTTGTAGGTATTACATTGCTGGAACTCAAAAAAACTTTGAATGATACCAAGAACTTTCTGAGCAACTGGGATGATTCTGATGACACTCCTTGCAACTGGACTGGTATCACTTGCAATCCAGCTGACAGTACAGTTTTCTCTATGTATGCATCTCTCTCATCTTTCCTTTTTTTTGCATTTAGTCAACATTGTTCGCTCTATTTTATTGCCTTTTTATATTTCTGAGCCTATTTCTTGATTTGGGTTTTGAAGAAATCTACCTTATATGCAACTTTCTGGGGTAATTTCTCCAAGCGTTGGAAAACTCAGTAGTTTACAGAGACTGTAAGTGGCAGTACCAAATACTCCTATATGTTTTCCCCACATTTAGAAGTTACCTGGAACAATATCTGATTTTAACTTCTTTTTTTGTTTTTGTTTTTTGTTCTCTCTCCTGTGTTTTGCCAACCTCAGGGCACTTCACCAGAACAGCTTACATGGTGCTATTCCTAGTGAAATTGGAAATTGTTCTGACCTCAGAGCCCTGTGAGTGAAATTGGTTTTGCCTCTTTTGTATTTTTCTCATGTATAATGTTACAAATATTTATATTTATATTTATATGGAGTACTATAATCTAATGTATAGGTACTTGAGGGCTAATTATCTCCAAGGAGGCATACCATCAGATATTGGGAATCTTTCTTCACTCACAATAATGTAAGAAATGTTCCTCACTTCTCCTTTTTGTTGGAAAATTCCCACTTCAGTTACTGCATAATATGTCCTAAACACGGAAATTCTTTGGGTTTTGAGCTTTAGAATTAAGTTCATAGAAGTTCAATGCAGGGATTTGTCAAGCAACTTACTTAAGGGTGCCATCCCTTCATCTCTTGGCCGTCTAACACGCCTCCGGTCTCTGTAAGTCCTGTTGTGTCAGTGTTATCTGATATATTTTCTTTCTTTTACGCCCAATAATCTAATCCTTAAGACTCGCTATATGTGAATGTGGTGTTATTTACTGTAGGAATATATCTACCAATTTTTTATCAGGCGAAATCCCAGATGTTGGAGTACTAAGCACTTTTGGAAACGATTCGTAAGTCTCCTCGTCATCAATTTCACTTTGTGTGCATAACGTTAATCATCATCTGCTTAGGGCACTTTCCTTTTGGGCTGCTACGCCTACTTACAAGCACTAAGCAATATCTAATTTCGCAAACTTGTATCAGCAAATACTCGTAACAAAGTTTGATCTTGAGGTTATGGAAATGTTTCATAAGCTACTAAAGTCGATTACCCGAGTTAGATTACAATTGAACATTTTTAAGACCTGCTCATTTCCACTGTTGAAGTAGTTCTCTTGAAAAAAATTATAGTCTATTGAACATATCTTGAAAAAATTACAGTCTATTGAACATACA